>CM060686.1:3296007-4688106 GCA_030686995.1 Artemisia argyi
TAATTAATTTGCTCGAAAATCTGCTCGCATGCTATATATGCTTCGAACTCTAATCAACTTTATCGAATACCCATCGAGTCATATATAAATAGCTCGGAGTTACCTTCATTTATATGTGAATCGTTACGTACATTGGTTTAAAGTGTAACGTTTGAGTTATTTATTTATATATTGGAATCACCATTTATATGACAAGGTGATTAAAGATTCTAATATCATTAGAAGATATCTCAGATTAAAACCCGTTAGATACACATCTTGGAGTACATGATCAAGAAAAAAAATCGGAAACATAAGGTTACAGGATATTCAGATTAGACCGCATATATATATATATATATATATATATATATATATATATATATATATATATATATATATATATATATATATATATGTATGAATTAAATACTCACCCTTTTGGTATAAACTATTATTCATTGGCCGGAACAGTCACATGTACTAACGTTGTATGAACAATCGATTGAAATGTCGTCCAAAGATATTCGTAAAGGGAACTAGCTAGATAATACAATATTAAGGGTTATTAGGGTTCGTACGTGTTAGGTCACTTTACTACAAGGTTAGGTTGCAAAATACATTAGGGATTTTTTAATGATAAAACACATGCTACAATTAGCATTGGGGGCTGCATGTGTAACGACCGGCATTCAGACCCAGGCCACCATTTAATTGCTTGCTTGGCTCCTTCAGTGTCTGCATTGTCACGATTTTAATCAAAAAAAAAAAAAAAAAAAAAAAAAAAAATGTAAGAACTGCTTTAGATAGTGACATTTTTTTTTAAGTTCAGTTATCTTAAACTTTGGGCATGTTTAGAGCATGTTTACTTATCAATACAGTAGAAACTCGATAACGTAATACTCGATTATTTAATAAACTCTCTAAGATAATATCTTTTGCCAGTCCCGACTCGGGGATAGGGTGCTAAATTAATAATTCGCTAAAATTATAAGATAATACATTTTTGATAATTTCTTTAGACCCCATATAAAATATAAATTAATAATTCCTTATATATAGCATATTACATGAATGATTTATGAAGGTTTCTGGAAAAATTACTCAATTGTCTTTTGTTTTTTGTTGAAATCAATTTCCTCTTGTTGTGCTTGCATAATGCTTTTGAGTGAGACTTGGATTATCCTTGTTGTGCTTGCATAATGCTCTTCGAATCTCGTCTGTCATTGTTGTTTTTTTCACACCTTTAAGATGGGAAGGCATGTTGTGTGTATGATTTGTTTGTGTTAACCTCTTTTGATCTTATATTTATATAGAAAATATTTTTAATATCCATAAAGTGATACATTGAACACAAGAAGCATAATAAGGTGAGAGATTGAAGGTTTCTTTCAAATTGGGCCGTTCATTTGATATACATGCATTGTATACAATAATTAAGTGAAAGCTTGAAAGGTGTTTGTAAACTAAGTATTCTACTATAAATTAATAAAATATTAATTAATATATAAATTAATAATTATTAATTTATCGATTAATTAATAACTCTTTTAATTAATAAATTTTGGAGGTTCCAAGTGTATTATATTATAGAGTTTCTACTGTATTAAGAACTGAAATTTATTTTCCTAAAATATAAACTACTATATAAACATGTTTTATTTGGCTGGCATAGGGTATGTACAAAAATTTGAGAATTTTTTTTTTTTATTATTATTTTTTTTAAGTTTAAAAATTCATAGTATAATCTTTCTGTCCAATAATAGTGTTTATTTAATAGAAAATTTCTCATACCTATAATGACTTTTTGTACGTTAATCGTGGTCTTGTATTAAATATTTAATTGTCAATCCGACAATGACTATATGTTTAAAAATAGGTAAGAATATTAATTAATGTTTGTTTTACATGTAACAAAATACAAATTTCTGAATGAAAACTACTTTAAATACCTTATTTTTTTCTTAGTAAGTTAGGTGCATTTGGTATTTCGTACCAACATGCAAATATATAATCCAAAAGTGAGAATGAAAGTGGTCGCTTAAATTTCAGTGAAAATGTTAGTTTAATTCGAGCCACGTAATTTTATTTGTCCACATGTACCACCATCTCATATACTAACACCAAACAAAACATCATAATCATAATTTAAGTCATCTACAAACATATAATTTAGTCAAATAATCTTTGATCTAATCATATAATTGGTCTTTAAGTATATATGTCAAAATATATCTTTTTATATTAGCAAGACGTACCGACCAAGTGACATAAGTTCTTTTATTGTATGTATAATTTTATTTCGCAATTAACGGTAAAAAGTTATGTTTTTTCATGATTGAAAGCTTGAAATAGCTGATAAACATCTACTATGGTTGAAAATATAGAAGGACAAACTATTATTCTAAATTTTATGATTAGTTCCTAACTAATACAACTTTATCACGTTCAAAGTTCATAGACAACACATAGTATAGTAAATGATCATATATTTGATATTAGTCCGTCAAAATGTCGGCAATCATAGTTATTCAAAAAGAAAAACATCTTACTCTTCCGTTTAAAATTATTAGCCCTGCACAAGTGCACATCTATAGTTTAGGAAAAGTGGAGATCGATCACTACACTGTACACGAATAACATGTTGTGTTGACATTTGAAAATCATTTTAATTGGTTAACAAACCAAAATTAGAAAGATAAACATGTAATTTAAAATGGGTATAGTATGACATTAAGAATTTTGCATTGGCAATCTTTTTTAAGTTTGGTAAGTTTTGAAGTTTCCATGTTATTTTTACAATATAACGTTTACACACGTTATTCTATTTACAGTTTAAATAGTTTAGCCTAATTTCCATGACCTACGGAAACCTATAGGAGTTTAATAAGTTGTAACATCACGAGGACAATTATTTATTGCAACCAATGAGGTAACTTATATGTTACTTTTGATATTTAAAAAACCTCTAGAAGACATATATCCTACGTCATGCTAGTCAATAATTATATATACCCGTTTGCTTTAACATTACTCTCCATCTCATTTGCATAATATTTTTGTCACATTCCTATCTAAGCTAAAAACATGGCATCACCATCCAAGCAACAAAAACAACCTATTTGCCACCCAAAAACCAATGTTAGATGGTGGTCGAAGGACACGGTGGCTATTGTTACTGGAGCAAATAAGGGTATTGGGTATGCGTTGGTTAAAAGATTTGCTGAGTTGGGGTTGAGTGTTGTGCTAACGGCTCGAGATGAATCCAAAGGTTCAAAGGCCATGGATTCGCTTAAGGAACTTGGGCTCGAACGTAATGTTTGTTTTTGTCAGCTTGACATATCTGATCCAGCTTCCATTCGCTCTTTTGCTTCTTGGTTTGAATCCAGATTTGATGGGTTTGATATTCTGGTAAGTACTCTCTAACTCTTTGCAATGTGCATGCATACATGATAATCATAGTATATACATGGTCTCCAAGGAATGATATATGTTCTCTTTCACATATTAATCAAATAGTTCAAATTTTCTTTTTTAATTAGGATTGGCTTGATGATCAAGTCGTTAATTTTAAAAGTTAATATAGGAGTTTGATTTAATTTGCCTCGAATTGAACGGGCTCGAGTATGTTAGTTTAAGCTCAGTTAACTTGATATATGAAACATGCATCATTTATAACCCTAAGTACCTGTGTATTAGCATTACATATATATCGTATGAGCTCGATAATCTCCATAAGATGTTCACTAGAATAAGCTTGAGTAAATTACCTCGAGCTCGAATAACTTAGCAAACTCATATCCTTTGCCACCTTTATATTGCCAACTGAAAATATTACAAGTAATATGTTATGTGGCTTCTAAATATGTATATATTGTTCATTATTTTGGGATATCTCTAACCTTACCAACCAAATCATATATAAACTTATATAGTATGCGTGTGTGTTTCACATTATATTATTATATACAAATAGTCGAATATATAGATTTGCTTCATTTAATGATATATAGTATACTTATAGTAGTGATAATATACAAAGAGATCGAAACTAGAGTAACATAGATGAACAAAATATACTTCTAAAGTTGTTTCTTAATTATTTTCGATACTCATGGATATCGATGTTATAGGTGAACAATGCGGCAGTGTGTTATAACCCTATGGGTGAGAACTCGATAGACCATGCCAAAACAGTGATCAACACTAACTACTACGGTTCCAAGCTATTCACCGAGGCCATGTTGCCATTTTCTGGTCGTTCAGCTTCCACAAGCCGCATCCTCAACATAAGTTCTAGACTTGGGACATTAGATGTAAGTACTTAGCTACATTATACGCACAATACTTTCCTAGCTTATTACGGAGTACCTAATTTGTACGTGTACTAGCTAGCTATGAACTAGATAAAATCCATACCATTTGAGATGCTCGATCTGACCAGTTCTTTTGTTTATATTATGTAGAAGCTTAAAAATACAAAAATGAAGGCAATACTTGGCGACAAAGAAACACTAAGCGAAGAGCAAATAGACATGGTGGTGAATGTTTTTCTACAAGATGTGAAAGAAGGAAGATGGAAAACCCAAGGGTGGCCCGAGATATGGACTGATTATTCAGTATCAAAACTTGCCTTGAATGCGTACTCTCATGTTCTGGCTCGTAGGTTTGAAGGTGTGGTAAGTGTGAACTGTTTTTGTCCCGGGTTCACTCAGACGTCAATGACGGATGGTAAAGGGAATCACTCAGCTGAAGATGCTGCCGAAATGGCTGCGACGATTGCATTGCTTCAGCCCAAAGCTCTAACCACTGGAAAGTTTTACGCAGGGTCCACAACTCGTGGCGTGTTTTCGAAATTATAAGCTTGTATCTTTTTTCCTTGTTAGTTAACAGCGGAATCTAACGTTTTTGAACTTTGGTGGCATATTGAATTCAAAATTAGTCAATGTTGATGACTATGAGACACAATCGAGCAATGAAAGTCGCAATAAAAAGTTCACTCGATTATGTTCTTTCTAGAATGACTTTTGTATTAAAGAATTAAGAGTGTGGTCTTAACTTTGAACAAGAGTAATAATCGAACTGATTTAAATGAAATGTTGATTGAGTTTAACTTGGTCATGAACTTGAAACTTGACGCGAGCTTGATCAACTTTCAATTTGCTCTTAAGTTCGAGCTGAAGCTTGATGAATAAGTCGGTACTCTTATACTAGACTCAAGCTGACTCTGTTGATCGATATATATGCAATGTAAAAAAGTTTATAATAGCATTAGTTATAGTATGGTTGGCTCGACAATAGCTCGACACGTTAATTATATTATACAATATATACACATTGAAGGTTAATTAGCTTTGAGAAAATTAAATTAGTTCCATTAGACTTGCATGCTACGTAGGTTGAGGTTTAAAATACTTGCACTTAATTAATTTTCTCGAAAATCTGCTTGCATGCTACATATACTTCGAACTCTAATCAACTTTATCGAATATACATCGAGTCATATATAAATAGCTCGGAGTTACCTTCATCATATTTGTGAAGAGCATTGATTGGCATGTCTAATTGGTGTGCCTAAATGTATGCCTAATTCTATGTGTCAGCACCTTATTGGTGACAGCAAATGGACCACTTTTTGACAAACCAATAAACAACTTCCACATCCATTTAGGTATAAAATCAGGCCTACATTTAGGCCTCTCAATCATTTTCCATATGTGAATTGTTATAAGTATAACATTTAAGTTATTTATGTGCAAGTTCTATGTGTGTGGACTCTTGGGGGCTTATTAATTTTGCTCGTGCTTTAGTTGAAATAAGCACATATTCTGAATTGAAAGGGAAGTGTCTATGGCCATTCCAAATGAGGAGGGTAGCAGGTATATTACGAAGATCATTAAAGTCAATATGAATGGAAGCTTGTTCATTGTGGTGTGTGTAAGTTATTTGGTCATGATCTTATAAATTGTCCAAAATGTGTTAAGGAGACTGTTCGGAGTGATACTAATTAATGTGGCAACTAAGGCTTCTGCAACTTTGGAAACGAATGATAAGGCGTTTTTATCGAGTTCAAGAATCGTATGGATAAAGGGAAGAAGGTAGCCGATCAATCTCGGCCTATTAGAGGTGTTAAGCTGAATAAGCCAAAACCTAAATTTTGGAGACCGAGATCGACGACAACTACCAATCAACGTTCGGATTCTAAGGTTCAAAAGGAGACTTCTTCTTTTAATGCTAAATTTGGTACAATAAGTCTTTTAATTATTTTGTGATGTTTTGAACTTGTTGGGGGAGGAGGATGTGGATGGGTTCCAAAAGAATGGTAAGGGGTCAAATGATTAGCTTGTGAGTGATTTGAAAGAGAAGGAGGAGACTACGACTACTAAGCCTAATACTGCTTCCTCTCCTTGTACTTCGCGATTATGGTAGCACTACTGCTCCTATTGTTGAGAAAATTGGGAAGCTTGAAAAACTAATTATTGAGGGAAAAGTTACTTTTACGGATGATGATGGTAAACCTCTAAAAAAGATTGATTATCCGGGTGATTATTATTGTAAAGATCAGTTTGTGAGTGATTTGAAAGAGAAGGAGCAGGATGCGGCTACTAAGCCTAGTATTTCTTCCTCTACTTGTACTTCTTGATCAACTAAGCGGGAAACCATTCTCAAAGGTGGATTTGTGGTCGTTTCTGATAGCGACGATGATGAAGTTCTGAAATATCCTAATATGACTAATTATTTTGGTAGTGGAGGGAATGAGAGGAGTCTTTTGAAGCAATAGAAAGATAATACATGTGACTACAATGATTATGAAGATGATTACTCTGATAATTGTGGTCTATTTGCGACCTAATTAATTAAAGGCTGCTAATTTAGTGGTCGTTCAAGTAGTTGTATGAGGTCAATGTTATATTTCAGTTATATTCCATTGCAATTAATTGTTTTTTTGGAGTAATATAATTTTTCGGGTAAAAGACCATTTACCAAATAATAATAATAATAATAATAATAATAATAATAATAATAATAATAATAATAGTTAAGTTATTTATTTATATTTTGGAATCACCATTTATATGACATGGTGATTAAACATTCTAATATCCTTACAAGATATCTCAGATTAAAACCATTAGATACACATCTTGGAGTACGTGATCAAGAAAAAATTGGAAACATAAGGTTACATGATATTTAGATTAGACCGCGTATATATGAGTTAAATGCTTACCCTTTTGGTATAAACTATTATTCATTGGCCGGAACTGTCACATGTACTAACGTTGTATGAACAATCGATTGAAATATCCAAAGATATTCGTAAAGGGAACTAGCTAGCTAATACAATATTGAGGGTTATTAGGGTTCGTACGTGTTAGGTCACTTTACTACAAGGTTAGGCTGCAAAAGAATACATTAGGGATTATTTAATGATAAAACACATGCTACAATTAGCATTGGAGGCTGCATGTGTAAGCACCGGCATTCAGACCCAGGCCACCATTTAATTTCTTGCTTGGCTTTTCAGTGGCTGCATTGTCACAATTAGTTTAATAAAAATCCTTAATTAAGATATGTTTATTAATAAAAAATGTAAGAAATAAAACTCACTATCATAAACATTATACATGTTTTTTTTAACTTGTGCCTTGACACACAAAATTCATACGTCCCTGAGTAGTTTTTCGTATCTTTTCGTGGGTCTCTGTGTACTTTTAGTATATGCTTAACTTGTTGCACCCAAGTCACAAGTTAAAAAAATCCTATTACGAATTCTATATGTATATATGCTAAATAACATTAAACAAATGCTTTAGATAGTGATATATTTTTTTAATTTCAGTTATCTTACACACTTTGGACATGTTTAGAGCATGTTAACTTATTAATATTAGGTCTCTCTAGGGGCGATTTTTCAACCCTAACCAATTCTAATCGTTCCAATCAAATCTACCTTAATTGTCGATTTTCTCGGATCGTTATTTAGGGTTTCACTAGGGATCTTTAATCGACTTTTCTTTGTTGTCGGATCTGACTTGGTTTAATTACAATCGATCATTATTCTTTGAACTGTTCAATTGTTATTATGATGGGAGGCTAGATTCTTGATTCGTATTGTTATAAACCCTAATCGCTAAGATTAGGGTTTCTTTCTCTTCTTTTTGGTTTCGCATGCTGATGGATTATTGGTTTGTATTCTGTTTGATTTGGTAACGGGGTGGTGAGAGATGGAAAGGGGTTTTTTTGAGTCCGAGATCTGGTAAGAAGGATGTTAGTGTATCGAGGGTTGAAGTTGATGAGTTGGCTGCTCGTATGAAGCGACTGAAACGAGGTGAGGATGAGAATGCAGCTACAATACATCAAGAGGTTACTACTGCTAGTGCTAGTACTAATGAAGCCCCAACACATCAAGAGTTTGCTGGTACTTATGTTCAACCTAATGTGACTAATGTTAATGTGGGTAATGATGGTATTGAAGATGGTAACGCCGGTGTTACCAATAGTTCTCTATCATCTAGGGCTAATGAGGTTACTTTGATTACTAATGTGGATGTTGGTCAGAATGTGAGTCTTGGTGAGCACCTTGTAAGTGATGGGACTGATCATGTGAACAAGGTTAAGGATAAGGTAGTGGATGATTTACCTGCTTTTGATTCGACCTATAATGGTTCACAACAGCCTAATGTGGAGCATATGATTGCTAATGCTCATCAAAATTTTGATGAAGCCATGAATATAATTCAAAGTGATATTCGTGTTAATATGGCTTCCTCTTCTGATTTGCACTATTCAAGCGGTAGTGGGCTTCAACCTAATTTGAATGTTAATAATGTTATTACAACTAGTACTCCTCCTTATGCACCCAAGGTTGATACTACTAGTGGTAATGGAGTGAAGTCGGTTTATTATGCGGGTGTTGCTTCTAATGAATCCCAGAAATACGTGTCTAATTTTTGGAGGTTAGAATGCAACAATAAGAAGGATGATGTTGATCTGTCAGTCCCAATGAAAGTAGTGCAAGAAGTGAACATGAGGTTTGAGAATACTCTCTACAGATACTTCCTTGGTCAACGCCTTGCTTTTCCTGTTGTTGATTATTATGTTCGCAATGCTTGGGCTAAGTATGGTTTACAAAAGGTTATGATGAATGCCAAGGGTTTTTTTTTCTTCAAGTTTACTTCGAAGAAAGGTGTCGATGATGTCCTTGATAATGGTCCTTGGTTGATTCGTAATGTCCCTATTATCCTTAAACCATGGACATTGAACACCAACTTGCTTAAAGAGGATTTGACTAACATTCCGGTGTGGGTTAAACTCCATGATGTTCCTTTAGCTATGTTCTCTGATGACGGGCTTAGCCTTCTTGCTACATTGATTGGGACGCCCAAAAGGTTAGATGCTTTTACTAGTCAAATGTGCAAGGAATCTTGGGGCCGTAGTAGCTTTGCTAGGTGTATGATTGCAGTAAAGTCGGATGTGGTACTAAAGGACTTGCTCATTGTTGAGATTCCTTTACTTGATGGTACGGGTTCGACTATTGAGAAGATCCAGGTTGAGTATGAGTGGAAACCGCCTCACTGTGATAAATGTAAGGTATTTGGACATACTTTGGTTGAGTGCCCTAAGGTGGTCATACCGACTGCTCAACCTACTAAGAACGCAAGTGATGGGTTCCAGACTGTTAACAATAAGAAGAAGGGAAAGCAAGTTGGTTCGAATCCGGGTCGAGGAGGTTTTACTAAACCTGTGATGGGTAAGCATTTTGAATATCATCCGAAAAAGACTCCTCCTGAACCAAAAAAGGCTAATGTCAGTAAGAAGAAGGCTTCTGATGTGGCTAGTACGAGTGGAACCAAGATCACTACTTCTAATCAGTTTGATGCTCTTAATATGGATGATACAGATGGTTTTGGTATTCCTAAGGTTGTTACTAACAAGGATGTGGATGCTGGTAGTACAATGGAAGTTAATAAGGATTAGTCGGTTAAGACTGGTACTACATCACACGTCCCTCTTGTGAGTGATATGCAAGAATCGCTTGTGAGTGATTCAATGGGAACAATGGAAGTTGGTTCTACTCCTATTGTTGAGAAAATTAGTAAGCTTGAAAAGCTACTTATCGATGGGAAAGCTACTCTTGTGGATGATGATGGTCATCCTATTCCGTCTACCTCTGTCCCTAAGAGGGCTAACCCTTTTTCAAAGGTGGTTGCGGTTGTGGTTTCTGATAGTGATGATGATGAGGTTCTTAACACGTTCGACGAATCAGCAAATCTTTTTGGTGGTGGTCATGAGCGTGAAGATAAGTTTGATGACTATGACGATTATTCGAAGCAAATTTATGATCTTCCAGGGGAATTGGATGCTCTTAATGTCATTTATGACTTTAATCTCCAAGGTCGTAGGAAGTAGTTTATATTTTTGTTAAAGTCTATTAATATCATGTGGTTAGTGGTTTTGTTTCTCTTGTTTAGAAAATAGGACGTATCTTATTATGTAAGCTTTTCGCCTATGTAACGGGTTGAGATATGAGATTCACCCATATCCGTTGAACTTAAATGCTTTTTGGAGTAGTATATTTATCGGGTCGTTGACCTTTTACCAAAAAATACTTATTAATATTAAGAACTGAAGTTTATTTTACTAAAATATAAGGTACTATATAAACAAGTTTTATTTTGGCTGCCAAAGGGTACGTACAAAAATTTGAGGATTTTTTTTTTTATTTATTTTTTATTTTTTTGTAAGTTTAAAAAATGGGATAATTATCAAAATGGCCCGTTGCCCTTCGGTCTAGGCATTTTTAGCCCGATTTTGATATATTCTTTATTTAGCCCGGGTTGCCATGGGTAACAAGTGTATAGCCAACCGCATGATTCCAGATGTCCTCCAGTTGCCCAAAAATTACAAAAGTTGCCTAAAAAACACAAAAGCTGCCCCCCAAAATGACACTTGGCATCATTCGGGTGGCTATACGTTTGTTGCCCAGGGTAACCCGAGCTTAAACGAGAATATTTTAAAATCAGGCTAAATATGTCTAAACTCAGGACAACCGGGCTATTTAACTATTTATCCCTTAAAAATTCGTAGTATAATCTTTCTGTCCAATAATAGTGTTTATTTAATAAAAAATTTTCTCATACTTATAATGTGGACTTTTTGTACGTTAATCATGGTCTTGTATCAAATATTTAATTGTCAATCCGACAATGACCATCTATACTATATAAAAGTTAAACCCCTTAATTTAATGTGCAAGAGTATTGTGCACAAATGGGTGATACAGTACAATATAGTTTAACCAACCTCTTAAGTATATGAATTACACAAATTTACATCTACATACTTCAATGTATTTGCGGTTATGGTACGTGAAAGGCCTGCAATTTTTGCAACCTAAGAGAATACAAATCAATCTTCAATTACATCCCTCCTAAATGTGACTTTTCACTTGAATTTTTTATGATTATAAATACCAAAGCATCACCATCTTCACCACCAAAAAAAGGAAAATCTCATTCGCACAACACAAAAAAATCATATAACCTTCGAATAGACCCAAAGGGTCACGACTTAACTCGACCGAGCCGTATATCACACAGAACCATAACCATTCGGACCCAAGGGGTCACGAATTGCTCATACCGAGCCGTATATCACGCCGGACGACTCTTGAGGGTTTCGGCTAATACCCACGAGTATAACCACTCGAACCAAATCATCAAAACCTCAAAACTATCAAAACCCAACACAAATCGACACAATCCGAGCTCAAATCGACACATACACAGATACCCATTTAATATTTTTTATCAAAACCTTTAAAACCCATTCGATTACGACCCAATAATAACAAAAATGACCGAGCTGACTCGGTTAGTCAACCCCGCGTATACAACGCGTTTCTCACCTTCAAAACTTCGATTAGATAAAAAAAACCCTAAACCGACTCTCCCTCTGGCAATTTTCCCAAACCCTCTTATCCTAATCGTTTTTTTTCAGAAATCTGCCTAACCACTTGCGATTTCCTGCATGATTCTGATTTAGTTACTGATTGACAATCATTGTTAATTGTTTCTCTATTGGATTCGTCCTGTGATTCACAAGTTCTAGCGAATTTCTGTAAATCGTTTTTCTTTAGGGTTTGGTTAATCGGTTTTGAGTTCTGATCGACTAAGGTATTATCATTGATTTTCTTTATTTCAAGTCGGTTATCTATTCCTATATAGACCTGATCTAATTGATTCATCATTCTTTTGGTACGATTATTATGGGGGCTGGTTGATTCATTGGCGTTCAACTCTCAAAACCCTAAGCGATTAGGGTTAATCTTTTTCATTCTGTTTGCATGCATGCTTGTTGGTATTTAATTCCTGGTTGATCGATTCTGCTGGTTTGGTGTGTGAGGGTTTATGAGAGAGAAGAATAAAGGTTTTTTTAGCAACAAGAATGTATCTACTGTACCAACGGTTACGTTGGGTACGCCTCAAGTTCGACAAGAGGCTAGGGTTGTGGGGAACCCTAGTCTTGAATCTGGTATGATATATCTTGGTAGGGAGCAAACAAGACCTGGTGGAGCCGGTTTCACGTGATAATATTGAAAAGGCCACTACTAGCTTTGGTGAGTTGAGTACACCTTCAATGATGAACCCTAGTAGTGTTAGTTTGAATGTGGATGATGCACCTGATTGTTCTATGAATGGTTCTAAGAAAGTGAAGCCGATTCCACTTACGAAAGATACATCACATGGTGACGACTTGGAGCGGATTACAAGTGCTGATAATGTGAAGCACTTGATTGATAATGCGCATCAGAATTTTGATGATGCCATGAACAAAATTCAAATTGAGATTGGAGCTAATGAAGTTAATCCTCCTTCGCTTGGAATTAATGTGAATATGAATAAGAGTGTAACTTTTGGCCCTAATGCTCAAAAGGTTGATACTACTTATGGTACGGGAGTGAAGTTGGTTTCTTATGCGGGTGCTACTTCTAATGAACCTCTGAAACATGTTTCAAACTTTCGTAGGTTGGAATGTAGCAAGAAGAAGGCTGATGTTGACCTTTCTGTTCCACTGAAAGTAGTGGAAGAGGTGAACACGCGGTTTGAGAATACTCTCTACGGTTACTTTCTTGGCCAACGCCTTGCTTTTCCGGTTGTTGATTACTATGTCCGCAATGCATGGGCTAAGTTTGGTGTTCAAAAGGTAATGATGAATGCTAAGAGGTTCTTCTTCTTTAAATTTAACTCAAAGAAAGGTGTTGATAATGTGCTTGAAAATGGTCCTTTGTTGATCAGAAATGTTCCTATTATTCTTAAACCATGGACTTTGAATACAAACCTACTTAAAGAGGATTTGACTAACATCCCGGTGTGGGTTAAATTCCATGATGTTCCCCTTGCTATGTTTTCTGATGATGGCCTCAGTCTTCTTGCCACATTGATTGGCACGCCCAAAAGGCTAGATGCTTTTACAAGCCAAATGTGCAAGGAATCGTGGGGCCGTAGTAGTTTTGCTAGATGCATGATAGAAGTGAGATCGGATGAGGTGCTTCGGGACAACCTCACTGTTGAGATTCCATTACCTGATGGTTCGGGTTCCACTATTGAGAAGATACGGGTTGAATACGAGTGGCAACCACCTCGCTGTGACAAGTGTAAGATATTTGGTCATACTTTGACTGATTGTCCTACAGTTGTTATACCTCCTGTTCAGCCTACTAAGCCTGTTAATGATAGTTTCAAGACTGTCAATCACAGGAAGAAAGGAAAGCATGGTGGTCCTACAATTCTGGGTCAAGGGGGTTAACTAAACCTGTTGTGGGTAAGCAGTTTCAGTATCAACCCAAAAAGAATCCTCCTGAACCTAAGAAAGCTGGTGGCACTAAGAAGAAGACTTCTGATGTGGCTAGTTCTAGTGGTACTAAGATTTCTACATCTAACCAATTTGATGCTCTTAATATGGATGATACGGATACATTTGGTATTCCTACTTATGACACTAACAAGGATGTGGATGCTGGCCGTACAATGGAAGTTAATGAGGATGAGTCGGTTAAAACTGGTACGACATCATAAGAACCGCTTGTGAGTGATTCAATGGGAACTAAGGAAGTTGGTTCTACTCCTATAGTTGATAAAATTAGTAAGCTTGAAAAGCTACTTATCGATGGGAAAGCTACTCTTGTGAATGATGAAGGTCATCTTATTTCGTCCACCTCTGTCACTAAGAGGGCTAACCCATTTTCCAAGGTGGGTGAGGTTGTGGTTTCTGATAGTGAGGAGGAGGAGGTTCTTAACACGTTCGACGAATCAGCAAATCTTTTTGGTGGAGGTCATGAACATGAAGATGAGCTTGATGACTATGATGATTACTCGAAGCAAATTTACGATCTTCCAGGGGAATTGGATGCTCTTAATGCCATTTATGACTTTAATCTCCAAGGCCGTAGGAAGTAGTTTATATTATTGTCCGAGTCTTTCAATATTATGTGGTAGTGGTTTTGTTTTCTTGCTCAGAAAATAGGAAGTATCTTGTTATGTAAGCTTTTCGCCTATGTAATGAGCTGAGATATGGGATTCACTCATATCCGTTGTACTTAAATGTTTTTTGGAGTAATATATTTACCGGGTCGTTGACCTTTTACCCAAAAAAACTTCGATTAGACCAAGAAAATGGTGGTGGTGGATCGCGTAGTTGACGGCTAACGACGAAAGAAGACGGTGGATTGCTTTGACGGCGCGTGGTGTTCGAAATATGGAAGAGGAGATGATGGGAAAGGTTTTGGTGGTGGCGGTGTGGACGGGAGGACAGTGGTGAGGTGGTGACGGCAGTAGGAACGCATCGGCTAGGGTTTGGGGAGGGAGATATGTTTTGGGGAAGAAGATAAATGAAAAGCGTGCTGTAGGTTAAGGTATATACCGAAAATTGCATATTAGTCCCTCAAGCTTCTAATTTTCTCCCCAAGGACCTAAAACAAGGACCGTCGATGCAATGTCTATTAAACTTTCCCGATAACTCGAATAATATTCACGAAAAATATTACGCGTCGTCGTAGAACAACAGTTTTGTAGCTATAATAAAAGTAGATTTATAACAATTTGTTATAATCCGTCTTTGGTTCGTTCAAAGACCGAGTAAAATGATAACCGGTCATACAATTGTGTGTTGAGTTAGATTTGAGTTTTTAATTGGACTGGGTTATTTCATTCATTTGTTGGGCTTATAATATTAACCTCCTAAATATGATGATGATACGATTTTATTTGTTTGATTTTGGTTTTTATTTTCTTATTATTTTGGTCAATGAATGTGGGCTTTGTTTCAATTGTTTAATGACAATTGTTTACTTTGTGAAATTATACTACAATACTGAATAAAAAACATCATACTATTGATTTAATTTTAATATCTAATGTTAACGATAGTTTCATGGCACCTATATCCAACTTTTATGTTTTATTAAAATTTAGTTCGTATCCAACTTTCATGTTTTAGAAATTTGTTTTTGTACAAGTATTGATATATTTTATACAAAATTTAGTTTGGTACAAGTACTCATATATTTTAGTTACACACGTTTAATATAACTGTTATGTTAGATACGAGGTTCGAAAATTATTACCAAATATTACACTACGAGCAAGACTACCAACAAGACTCGAAAAACAAACAAAAAGAACGCAGTCGGTTCATTTTGTGTAACAATATATAAAGATTTCACTATAAATGTCTAAATATGTTTTCATAGGATTTAATAATTTGCAGAAAATGAGAAAATAAATGTTCACGAGTCTTTGTATACCATTTGCACGTTAATGAGTACTTGAGACATTTTCAGTTAAAATAAGTGAATCATTTTAGAAAGATATGTAACCATACAAGTAACTAGATTGTTTAATAAACTCATCACAATAGAACTAAATTGGACAAATTGTTTAATAAACTCATTTTAGAAAGATATGTAATCATTTTGATACACATTGGTTTGGACAATTTCATGCGAGTTTCCACTTCCGCAATGTTTCCATTTCTCTTCTTCCTATCAAGATATACATGGCCACATGGATAAACTAAATGAGAACACATTTTGTATTTAGTTTTAATTCAACCATACCCCGTGCATCGCACGGGTTGTATAAATATCACCACACGGGTCAACATGATACTGATTATGACCACATGGGTCAACATATAATTAAAATATTAAGGATTTATCAGTTAATTCTCATATGTCAGAGTACAACTTATAATTAGCATGAAATTTCATTTGGTAGGGCTGACAGGTAACCATTACGTTACATACAAAGCATTTAACTTTCCCTTTTTATCTTTATAAAAAAAATCCAATTTATAATTAAAAT
The DNA here is from genome assembly GCA_030686995.1 of Artemisia argyi. Taxonomy (NCBI): domain Eukaryota; kingdom Viridiplantae; phylum Streptophyta; class Magnoliopsida; order Asterales; family Asteraceae; genus Artemisia; species Artemisia argyi. The sequence goes on from CM060686.1 coordinate 3,312,354, forward strand.
TTTACTACACACGTAAATAAATAATCAATAACAATCAATCATCATATGTTGCGTCTGCACCAACATTACGATGAAAAAAAACACATAATTATTCAGCCAACAACCCGTCCCGTCCATCGCACGGGTTGTATAAAGCCTCGAATGTTTAAAAATAGGTAAGAATCTTAATTAATGTTTGTTTTACATGTAACAAAATACAAATTTCTAATGAAAACTAGTTTAAATACCTTATTTTTTTTCTTAGTAAGTTAGGTGCATTTGGCATTTCGTACCAACATACAAATATATAATCCAAAAGTGAGAATGAAACCGGTGTGTGAAAGGTGCAGTGAGTAACTCAAGTTACTCATTTGTGACCCACGGGTGCCAAATTATTTTAAACCTTCTTTACAATAACCCTTCTCACTCTCAATTTATTCATTTGAGGCCCATCACTTACAAATTTTTTTTTATTTCATTAAATAAACTAAATTCATTTCATTAATAATTAAAATAAAATACAACACAATAAATATTACACACAAATAAAAATAAAGTAAAAAAAATATATACGAACTAAAACACATCAACTTATAATGAAACTAATTATCTCTATTCTGTTTAATTTCTTCTCATTGATGTCGTTGCTAAACATGCTCGATGAGACATCGTTGAAGCTTTGCGTGTGTGCGTTTATCGTGTAGTTCTTTGATTTTTCTTCTTTGCACTGCGCAACGTTCAAACCATGTCTATTGCATATTTGGTTGCGGATGAATATATATTTCGGCAGCTTCGGATATCGCAAATTTTTGATCTTTCAAAATCATGTTATGCATTATGATGCACGAGTACATGATTTTTCGTAACTTGCCCACAGTAAATTAGCGCGCCGGTTGGTCAATAATGTGTCAACGTCCTTGGAGGACACCAAAAGCTCTTTCGATATCTTTTCGAGCACTTTTTTGTTTCGCTTTTCATGCGGCGTTTTTTGGGTTGCTTGCAACCGTAAAGGCTTTGACAAAAGATGCCCACTTTGGTTAAATTCCGTCAGCTAGATAATACCATTGCTTAAATTTTTTTTCCGTATACTTCAAACGGAACTTGATGGCTGATGTCATCAATCAGGTCGTCGAATAACGGAGAATTATACAAAACGGTAAGATCGTTATTCGCACCTGCCACACCAAAAAATACATGACAAATCCACAAATCATACGATGCAACAACTTCAAGCATTATAGTTGGATACTTTTTATCACCTCTGTGAAATTTCCCTTGCCATTCTTTCAAACAATTCCTCCATTCCCAGTGCATACAATCGATGCTTCCCAACATTCCCGGTATCTTATTAACCATGTTATGTGCGTGGTATAAGTTGCAAATGTCATTCTCGTCTAGTTTTCTTAAAAACTCCCTCCCAAACAACTGGATTATGCACATAGTAAAAAAATCTAGACAATTGCGTGCATAGTGTTTGCCTATTTGTAAATATTCATCTAATGCATCCGGCGATATCCCATAAGCCAATTGGCGTAGGGCAAATGTGCATTTCATAATCAAACTAAAACTCATTACACCCGCAACATTGGGTCGGACTCTAAAGAAATCAAAATGCGAGGGAAGTGGATGATGAGTTTCAATATAAGTTTCAGTACCTTGGACTATTTCTAAAAATAGTTCACGGCTCATACGATAACGACGCCGAAAACTTTCTTCCGTATATTTTGGTTGGTCACCAAAATAGTCGGCCTAGACGTGATTTAGCAACTTCAGGTTCAGGGCGGACGTATCTACGGCGTTATGAAGGACTGGCTTATTCATTTTGCAACGATTGCTCGTACTCAAATTCTTGGAGAATCATCTCTAGCTATGTTATCTCTTCAAAGTCACTAACACTTAAATCAGTGTCACACCTCGCCAAGGCGGAAACGCAAAGGTGTAACTTCATAGATATCATCACAACACATGGTGTCTATATAGAGAATAACTACATGCAATAAAAATGGCAAAGCATAGAAACAAAGTGTCACAACAATACCCGAAAGATAACAACATGATAAACTCCAAACGCACAGATAAACCACTTCCAATGCAACTAAGGTCTTGTCTAATCACATCCTTCTATCTTATCCTTAGAAAGCTAACCTAAAAATGATGCTTAAAACGTCAACATAATGTTGGTGAGATTCATAGGTTTAAGACACACATACACTCTCAAGGCAACCAGTTTACTGTGATCATAAAATATAGCTGGACAAATAATTTAAAGTTATCATATAAGCTACATGTATTCACACAAGATAAAGGCAACCAACACACATAAGACAACCAATAGGACGGAACGTGTCCCCCGCTCCAATATAGACATCAATTAGGTCGCATGCGCGAGCAACAGGATAAACATCCTCCCAATTAAGTCTCTGATATGCATGTCTAATATTGACATCAATTAGGTCGCATGCGCGAGCAACAGGATAAGCATCCTCCCAATTATGTCACTGATAATACATGCCTGATAATTCCCGATAATCCACGATAATCACAACATATAATTATCATCACACCATAATAATCATCGCATATAGCATACATACGATAACATTATAAGTCCAAGCTCTTTTATATCACACATAATCACAGTAACTCAAAACATTTAAGACAAGCACCATTCCCATCCCAAGTTTAAAACAAAGTAAAAATATGGGACTATGAACTCACCTCAAACCTTGCAACTTCCACAACACAAATCACAAATCTAAACAACACAAAAATAAATCCACATTACACAAGGTCAAGCTAAAAGCTACAACCCATGTAATACACATATGATGGAAGTCTAAGACTCATATGATCCACCATGGATCTCCAAGACACCATACTAACCACTACCATAACCTAACACTCACTAAATCCCTTGCACTCTTAAAATCAGAAAACGCAGAATTTTTGGGTACATTCGCCCACATGAAATCATGACAAATAAAGCTCAACAACTCACACCAAAAATTTACCATGGTCTCTCATAAGCATAAAAGCTAATCCCAGAAGGCCATGGACCAATAACACACACAAGAACTCAAAAGGAAATCAAACTTGTCAACTATCCAAATTCGGATCTGAACGCACACAAAAAACGTTTTAATCAGAATAAAATACTTATTCAAGTTTTTATCGCGAATCCTTTTCGTGGTAGTATAAGATAACCTAAGACTTAACTATTCCAGAAGGGCTAATCAAAATACCACTTTTACAACCACAATTCACCCTCAAACTTTTACCCAAATTCTGTCCCGGTTTGACAGCTTTGACACCTTATCAAAGAAAAATTAAAAGACCAACTTCCCGACCTTGAAAACAATCGTGGCCGGACTTTTTGGAAAGATCTTTCATTAAAATTCAATTTAGATCAAAAATTCGTGACCTAACTCCTCACCATCTATTATTTACACTCACATCTTTACAGCACTACTTTTCTGTGCAAAACCCTAACTCAATAACTAGCATGTTTTACGCTCAATTCTCTTAACCAATCACCATACTATTATCATTAATTGATCCCAACATGTTTAACATCACTAATTTACAGAAGTTTACAAACCCTAGATCCATCATAATTAATATTACATGAATTAGATTAATAACTAATTAATTGAATGAAAACTAGCATCGAAACTATACCTCGATCTTGATTTTTGGCTTCAAAAACAAAACTCTAATTTTTCTTCTTCTTCTCCTCAGCTTAGTTGATCATAATTTGCAGAGAATGAGGGTTATGGGTCGTTCATGGGGTTATATGGGTTGGGCTTGTTTGGGTTGGACTAGGATTCCTTATTACTAGGAATTGTATTTGGGCTTAAATTGGGTTTCATTTTCCCTTTTTCCCCCTTCTTACCGATTTTTACATATATATGATATATATTTATATTTTTTTTTATTAAATTAATTTATTACACTCAAAACCTCATACTTTTCATATTTTATAAACACCCGTAGCTAATCCTAGCGTCTTACACGATAAACCTCAGTTTTTACGACAAACCGGAAAATTATCATTTTCAAAAATAAAGTTTCCAAAAATAGATTTTCACCCTTTATAAATGTATAACACATAAAAACAAACTCCTCGTAACTTGCTAACGCTCAAATACATGAACGAAGACTCGTTACGCAAAAAAACAAAAACACCAAAACTTCACAAGTCATTTCTACACCACAAAGGCGATTAAAATGAACTTTCCCAAATATCAACATTACTTACTCACAAAAACAACACCACGCAAAGGGATTTAGTGCTAAAACTCACCTATATCACATATATATCACTTAAATCGCCTAGGACACACCAAACAAACGTCAACCGAGTAAAGACTATCAGTCAAACTGACTTGCTAAAACCACGGTTGTTAAATCATCCCCCACTTAGGGAAATCGCGTCCCGAGATTTCAACTACTCGAGTCACCACTCACAACAACAAAAGAAAATTTATGGATATTTAAGCGGAATAATACCACACCATAAAATCAAAGAGAAAGAATCACAAAAAAGTGTGAACCGACTAAATACCTGAATTTACACGATAGAAAACATTTCGTCACTTCAACAATACACACAAATAGATTCACTCCCCGATCAATAACACCAATAATCCAAACGACTTCTCACAAGTATGTACGATACCCTCGAACCGAATGAACTACCATCTCATATACTAACACCAAATATAAAATATCATAATCATAATTTAAGTCATCTTCAAACATATAATTTAATCAAATAATCTTGATCTAATCATATAATTGGTCTTTAAGTATAAATGTCAAAATATGTCTTTTTTTATTAGGAAGACGGACCAAGCTAGTGACGCAAGTTTTCTTTTATTGTATGTACAATTTTATGTTGGAACTGACGGTAAAAAGTTTTGTTTTCATGATTGAAAGCTTGGAACATCTAGTAATTATAAACATTTACTATGGTTGAAAATATTGAAGGACAAACTATTATTCTTTTTCTTATGATTAATTCCTAGCGAATACAACTTTATCACGTTCAAAGTTTACAAACAAGTAGACAACCCATATAGTATAGTAAATGATCATATATACGAGATTAGCCTGTCAAAATGTCGGCATTCATCGTTATTCAAAAACTTTGCTTTTTATTTCATCAAAATAGAATTTACATAGCGGTTAGAAGCCAAACGGGCAACAAGCTGCACCGCTAGCCCTTTTTGAATTGCAAAGCTAACTCTTTGAAAACTACATTTTTGAATCTACATAGCTTAAGAAAATCTTACTCTTCCGTGCAAAATTATTAGTCCTGCACATAGCTTAAGAAAAGTACTGGAGATCGATCACTACATTGTACACCAATAACATGTTGTGTTTACATTTGAAAATCATTTTAATTGGTTGAAATAGGTAAATACACTTCTAGTAAGACAAACTAAAATAGAAAGATAAGCTTGTAATTTAAGACGGGTAAATTTGCATGGCAGCACAAACTTTTTTAAGTTAGGTAAGTTTTGAAGTTCCCCTGTTATTTTTACAATATCTACTATCTATATAAAACAAGGTTTTGCTAAATTTTCTCCTCTCAAAATTCTTCAGATAATTACACGTGTAAATTCATTTGATCTAACGCTTCTCCTTCATTTGCCTTCCAAAGAAGTCAACGAACCAATTTTTGGGCGGAAATTCATGAAAGTCATTCATTTGTTAACCTGTCTACAAAAAACACACTCAATATTCTCTCTAGATCCCCTTTTCAAACCAAAACGAAAATCAAATAAACAAACAATCATTATCCAGACCAGATCCAAACAAATTAAAGCAATTTATGATAAATCATTGTGTAACAAATGTGTAATCTGTAACCATCTTCGATTGTGGAATCAACTAATCAGGTATACTATGAATCATCTAATCACGTATCTGAATCTTCGCTTCAATCAGGTATACTCTCAATTTCATCATTTTTTGACTTGCGTTAATTTATAGAATTGAATTAGTTTTGTTGTTTTTTGGTTTAATTTTGAATAATAGCCCTAAAAACACCCTAGAAAAACGCACACCACACAAACTCTAAAAAATCGCCTTAAAAATTATAATTTATTCAAAAGTTGTTTTGATGATCAAAGATCAGTCTCATCAATTATTTGATTTATTAATTATTTGATTTGCGGTTTGTTTTATTGATTAGTTGATGGATGTATATGATACTATTGCTTTTATGTTGATCCAATTTAATTTTGATGACATTTTTTATAAAATAATTATTGTTCTTGATTGTGTTCAGGATGGAGATTATGAAGCAAGATGAGTTGTTTACCGGAGGTATTTCGTATACAACTCATTGTTGTACATGTTAGTGTTTCTATTTTTGTTTAATTTTATTGTAAAATATTTGGATTTGATTATAGGTCAAACAAGTGAAACTTTAATGTCATGATCCTTATTCAACGGTATGGATCTTTTTTATATATCATTAGTTTTGATACTTGAATTAATTATTTGTGGGTTTTTGATTGACACTTTTGCATGTAACAGGCATGGGGTTTGGAGATCACTGAAGCATTACGGTTACTAATGAAAGTTCAGAAGAGACTTCACGAACAGCTTGAGGTATAATGGCCACTTATTTTTTGAATGATGATTGAGACTATGAGTAGCAAACAAGTAAAACGTGTACCTAAAAGTGTTAAACCTAGAAAGTGAAATTAGAATTTTGAAGAATAGTCATGTTAAGTAGAAAATAAGCCTGCAATTTCTTTCTTTCTTGCCTGCAAGTTAAGAAATATGCTTAAAACTGTTAAATCTACTATTAATATTAGTCTAGACCAAGTTACATGAGGAGATTTTTATTATCTCTGTATTTAATAGGTATATCTATAACACTGTATAAAACAAATATAACCCTACCCTTTTAAAACCTAGACCACCTTCTCCGGAGACTAAATCCGAGCAAGCTGATGCAAACATATGAGGTAATGAATACTTTTATATTATTTTTCACCTGCTTAATTTTTAGCTAAAATTAAAATTCTACGCTTTAAAGATTAAAATTAACCCAAATTGCCAGTTTTATCTTAATGGGCCAACTCTGCCTCCTAAACTCATTCAAGTACTGATGTGTGTGTGTGGTTTTTTTTTTTTTTTTTTTTTTTTTTTTTTGTTAACATGATTTTCCTCCATTTATAATATGATATTTTAATTTATTCTTTCTTGCGTGTAGCCACTGTGTAGCTTCTAAAGCTGAAGTGATAGAAGCCCCTATTATTTTGCATTTCAATCTATGAACTCCAAAACTGCTAATCTATTAATCTATTTGTTAAACAAGAGTTTGTTGAAGTCATTTTGATGATGTGTCATTATGTAACAGGTTTATGTAGGGTGTCTTCGGTTTATGAAGGTGTTTCAACATAAAATAGAGTGGAGATTGATTTTCATGAAATTCTTGGCTGTGACGCAATGTTCTGAAAGGCTCAAGGCGCACTAAGCCGCAAAGGGGGTCAAACAGCCTCGAGTCGAGGCCGAAACCAAGGCGCGGGATTCATAAATATGAGGCGCACTATACATTTAGGTTTTTTTTATAACATATGTGACAACTTTTGCAGCTTAAATAACACAAAAATATCAATATTTAATACATAATGCCACTTAATAGTTATTACATCTAACAAAGCTTGCGTTTAAACCCAAAATATCAAGCAAGCTACATATCAGAATCTATAAACTACCCTAAATCCCTGAATATACATTACAATATATGAGTTTATGACTTATAAAATTTAACAAATTACCATGTATCTCTATCAACTATCAACAACAAAAAATCTATAGTTGTTTAGTAACACTTAACACTAAAGAAACAACATTTGTATCTATTCATAAGCTACTATCCTTAGTCATTAGATTAAAAAATATATATATTTCTTTGTTAATTGTGTGTTTTAGTTATTTTCTAAAATATTAGGGCTATTAGATACTTTATAACTTAAAGGGCCTAATGTATATAACATGTAAGCCCAAAATGTATCTTACTATTAAGAAAAAAAAGGTCAAACCCCGTTACATCTTCTAGGCGCAAAAATCCCCAAGGCGCAAAAGCGCTAAAATCCCTAGAGCGCAAAGATTTTTACGGGATTCATGCATGTTGTGAGCCTCGATCTGAAAAAATCCCAAAGGCTAGAGCCTCATGGGATTTAGGGAGTAGGCGCGCCTTAGGCGCGCTTTTTAAAACATTAGCTGTGAGTTGTGTGATTTGGTGATATATTCTACAACCAAATGTATTACACAAGGTATGCACTTCGTCTTCCTAAAACCACTTACTCTTCCCTAATATGAATGTTGCTAATGCTTATCTATTGGATCAACATGAGAAGATAAAAAATAAATAAAAATAAGAAGTTTCGGCATGAAGATTGTGATATTTTCTTTTGTATGAACTTTCTCATGGCCATTTGACTTGCAGAAGTACTTTTAGTCACGACAATTTTGTGGCTAAAAATTATAAAAACTTGACTTTGACTTTCAACGTGGATAATTTGGTCAAGGAAATGTACTTAAACCTTTAGTCACGACCAAAGTCGTCACTATAAGTTTTTTACTGTTTTTTTTAAATATTTGTTTGACTTGAGAAGGCACTTTTAGTCACAGTGGGGTCGTGACTAAAAGTTGTGTTAGAAAATCGAGCTAAATTTTCCTAATGTCGATGCACTACGTTACGCAATGTTAAATAAACAATGGAGTAAAACACAAAAATTACATTACCAATCGATAAACGTTCAAACATTAAAACATACGAATTAGATTACAAATCGATAAACGTTCAAACATTAAAACATACGAATTACTTTACAAATCGATAAAAGTTTAAACATTAAAGTATGCGAAATATATTTCAAATGCTAAATTGCTTTGGCTGAATGAAAAACTAATCCAAACCAAATTTTGGGTCATTATAAAGCTCGTGAAGTAGTGCAGCTGAATCACGTAGCTGGTTATCTGGATGCAATTCCATTTCTAGTGTTTCCTCGAGTACCTTTATCTTTCTAGTAAAGAACTTGCAATTCGTGCACTCTGCATTTCCAGGACTCAGTGTTGAAGGTCCTGCAATAACTTAGAGGTGTTAAAGGTCTTGTAGAATAACTTGGAGGCATTGTAGCTCATGTATAACAATATCATCTCGACTCGTCTGTTTAACAGGGTATGTATATCTATATCATATCAACTCATCCATTCAACATGTTATGTATATCCATATCATCTCGGCTCATAAGTTTAACATCTATTGTATAACGTTATCATCTCGACTCATTCGTTGTATAACGATATCATCTCGACTCGTCCGTTTAACATCTCATGTTTAACGATATCATATCTACTTGTCCGCTTAACATCTCATGTATAATGATATCATCTCGACTCCTCCATTTAATATCTCATGTATAACGATTCCTCCATTTAGCATCCCATGTATAACCATATTATTTCGACTCATACGTTTAACATCTCATGTATAACGATATCATCTCGACACATCAGTTTAACATCTCATGTATAACGATATCATTTCAACTCATCCGTTGTATAACGATATCATCTCGACTCGTACGTTGTATAATGATATCAACTCGACTCGTCCGTTTAGCATCTTATGTATAACGATATTATCTCGACTCATCCATTTAGCATCCCACGTATAACGACATCATCTCAACTCATCCGTTGTATAACGATATCATCTCGACTCGTCCGTTGTATAACGATATCATCTCGACTCGTCCGTTTAACATCTTATGTATAACAATATCATCTCGACTCATCCGTTTAGCATCCCATGTATAACCATATCATCTTGACTCATATGTTTAACATGTTATGTCATCCATATCATCTCGACTCACACGTTTAACATCTCGTGTATAAAAATATCATCTCGACTCATCCGCTTAACATATCATGTATAACGATATCATCTCAACTCATCCGTTGTATAACGATATCATCTCGACTCGTCCATTGTATAACGATACCATCTCGACTCATCCGTTTAACATCTTATGTATAACGATATCATCTCGACTCATCCGTTTAGCATCCCATGTATAACCATATCATCTCGACTCATATGTTTAACATGTTATGTAATCCATATCATCTCGACTCATACGTTTAACATCTCGTGTATAAAAATATCATCTCGACTCATCCGCTTAACATTTTACGTATATCCGTATCAGATTGAAGTTGATTTCAAATATCAAGATGCAAAGTGTTGGGTTATGTTATAAATAATTTATATTAAAAATAAATATCAATATTTTAAATTAATTAAGAATAGTCTAAATTAATTCAAAGTGACTTAAAAATAATTTATATTATTTAAAATGATTTAACTTAAGCATAAATGATTTAAACAATACATGTTAAACACTAATCGTAACTTTATAATTGAAAACGAGTATTACATTTATATAATTTATTTTTTGTAACTACACAGAAAGAACTCGAAGACGCCAAAAAGAGCACCCAAGAGAGCGGGGAGAATGTGCCCGAAACAGAACTATTGGCAAAGGTTTTAGGAACACGAAGTGGGCACACTCGTTCAGTGGGGCGAAAGCTTAAAGGGGTTTCAAGTACCTCTTTCGATACATCTTCGTCTTCAAGCTACTAAAGTGCTTCAAAGACATATACACAAGTGGAAGTGAATAAGCTATTCACTGAGGAACGTAAGCTATTCGTCGAGGAACGTAAAAGTATTAAGAAAACTATCCGTAAACAAGCTGCAGCCTCCTTTAACAAGAAACTTGAAAACATATTGACACAATTGGCCGGGAAAGGTATAAATTGGGATAAAGACACCGTTGTTGGCGAAGAGGATGAAGAATATGAAGAGAGTGAAGATGAAGGAATGGAGGATGCACATGGGATGGAGGATGCAGATGGGATGGAGAGTGAAGATGAAGGAATTGATGAGAACGATCATGATGAGTAGGTGTTGTGTTTTCGCAAAACAATTTAGGTTATAACTATCGTGTTTTGGTATTAGGATTTTATGAATCATGTTGAAACGAATTAGGATTGTATGAATCATGTTGAAGCGAATTAGGATTGTATGAATCATGTTGAAACTAATTACGATTTGCCGAGACTCTTTATGGTAATATGAATTATGTTGATATTTGGGATTGTTTGTATGTTACGGATCGAGAAAAACATCCGGGAAAAAGCTGGAAATATGCAGGTTTGCTGCTAAAACAGCAGTTGTAATGCAGAAACAGGTATTGCTTTTAGTCACGACACGGTGTGGCTAATAGTGTGATGATATTTTATTTTTAATCTTTTAGTCACGACAATACCGTGTCTAAAGGCTTACAATTCAAAGATCATTATACTTTTAGTCACGACGGCTCGTGACAAAAGAAATATAAATATTTTAATATTAACCAGTTTTTACCAAGAAAAGGGCGTGGCTAAAGATCCCACATTAAAATATGAATATACTTTAGCCACGATAAGTTCGTGGCTAAATGATTTAATAATATTTTAATTGGTTTTTTTACTATATCTTTTCAAACTTTAGTGTGACGCATGGACGTGTCTAAAAGATGTGGACTTTCGTCGCAAAAAACGTTCGTGACTAAAAGTATGAACTTGTCGTGATAATTGGTCTTTAGGCATGGGGCTTTAGCCACGCTGATTTAGCAACATTTTTTCATGACAAAAGTTTAATAGCCACGAATTTGGGTTGTGACTAAAAGCGTCGATTCTTGTAGTGTGCCTCTCCTGCTATGATACACAGGATATCAAAAAAAGTTGCAGTGTTCTATTTTCAGGGGCTGCAATATGAAAATGTCAAAATTCTTGTTCGAAGTGAAATGGGTCAAATCGGTCAACAGTTGCTCAGAATTATATTACGATAGATTAAGCTAAAAATAAAATGGTTCATTTTCATAAAAATGTACACTGCTCTATAAATTCCAACAGATGGGACTGCGTCCCAGAATTTTAGTCGTCTTATATTTTTGAAACGGTAAGTACATTTACTTCCAGGAATCTCGATGAAAATGGTCAAAATTTGTGGATGAAACAGGGCAGCAGAACAAAAGTCACCCAAAATAGTCAATAAAATTTAAGCTACAAATGAAACACGCCAACAGAACAAAAGTCACCCAAAATATTCAGGTCATATTGGTTTTACGTAATACACATGATTGCACTAAACAACAGATTGCATTCCTTCACAAATTGCATCAAAAAATAGTATGGCATTACAATCTGATATTCAACCAAAAGAGAGCTCCTGAAACTAGTTTCCTTACAAGAGTTCACTACTACTCTACTCACATACTATGCGTCATATCTCAAATACTATAAGGTCATAAATCTTGCAACCAAACTACTCAAACGATGCCTGTATCATCATCTTCTTCGATCAATTGATGAACTTCTAGATTACGTGCACGTTTCTCCTTCCTTAACCTCAAGTAGACACCAACGTTATACATGATTGTGATCACAACCGATCCAACCATCAACAAATACTTAACCTATTCAAAGGTATTTGGAAGAAATATAGCTAGCAGAACTGGTAAAGGCATATAAGTAACCGAGTACTTATTCTTAGGGATTTCAATCACTGTACCAACATCCAAATTGTTCAAATCTTTCTTGCAGCAAATATAACCATACACTGCAATCCCATAAGTTTTTATGTACTAAGCTTATATAAGCTGAAAAGTTTCAAAATAAGCCACAACAAGTGAGCTTATGAAACATAAGCCCAAAACTAAATAAGCCATAAGCCATTAACGACTATATAAGCCGAAATAAACACCCCCTTAAGATTATGTGTGGGCTTATTAGCTTATCCGATTTTCCGCATATATTACATAAGCCACAATTTTTTCACTTGTTTTGAGACTTATAAGCTTATATGAAATATAAGTCGAGATCATATAAGTTTATAAGTCTACACATAAGCTTAGGCAAACACCCCTTAAGAATTGTGTTAATTGGATCTAATTAACATATTATATGTAGTAATAATACCGCATAATTAAGGTGTAAGTGAGGTGAGCTCGGTCTTGACTCTTGTTTACACCCTTTTATATGATGAAACTTTTGAGTTTTATTGGTTAAGTTGTACTAGAAACATAAAAACAATATTACTTTTCAGGTATACCCGAGCCAACAAGAACAAGGTGATCATCACTAACATTAGTGACGATAAAACTAGTGAGGCGGATGTGAATGAGCCACATCATTCGCAACAAAAAGTTGTGTGAGTGAAAATCGTCACTCTTACATGGTAACACATAAAATATGTTTGATGTTGAATTACATTCTTATCTTTCTATAAAATTTTAGGGATAATTACATGATAATATATCTAACTACATTTTGTAGTTCTGTGTAGTTTTTATTTTTATTTTTATTTTTTTTGTAATTTCATATACTCAACTTTTGAATTCACTTAGTTCCGTGTACCGGGTGAGCAGTTGTTTTACTATTTGACAATTTTTTGTAATTCCATATACTCAACTTTTGGGTATATCCGTCAAATAGTACACTAGTACACACAACTGATTATCCGGCACACAAAACTAAGTGAATTCAAAAGTTGAGTACATAGAACTACAAAAATAAAAAGTAAAAAAAAAATTGGCTACACATAAATTTTGAAATGTGACATGTTAGATAAATTTACATGTAATTATCCAAAAAATTTATATGGTTTTTGTTTGTGTGTGTATGTGTGTGTGTTTGTAGACAAAACAATTTCAAGTTAATTGCAGAGTACGTGTGGCCAAAAAATGTAGTTGTGGAAGTGCAGAAAAGAAAAGTTCTTGAAGTTAGGCTGAAAGAGAAGAGAAAAATGTTTATACATATTTGTCACCTCTTTCGGTCTAGCTTCAGGCACTTTTCTTTTCAACACATCGTCTTATACTTTTTTGTCACACGTCCACCACATTCACTTGAAAATTTTCTGCCTAGATACACATGAAAAAGCCCGTTAAAAAGTTAAAGAAAATAAAAATTTGAACCGAACATCAAAACTATATCATGTGTTACCAAACAAGAGTAAAAATTATCTCTCGCAACTCCTTGTTGCGAAAGAGTTGCTTCATTCACATTTGACTCATTAGGGCTATTGTCACTAATGTTGGTGTTGGCTCGGGTATTTCTGAATAGTGGCATTGTATTTGTGAGATTGAGTTTAGAGTGGCTTTAGCAATAACATTCGAAGGGTTTATATACACTTCAACATTTATTTTTTTGCTTACAGGATTATATGGTATCATTGTAACACAAAATATTCGAATCATCTCCAATAAACACAATGTTTCTCCAACAAAGGTGATGATCTAATTTTACCATTTGAGACACCGAATTGCTATCATTGATGAAGATTTGCAGATTTGTTTTTCTGGCATATAGTATATCGTACACTCGAAATATCCTCAAGGAACTGTTATGTGGCAAAATTTTCAAAGTAGTTACTATACATAATATTAACGTATTTATGTATACCAAAAAAGTTATAGCTTTAAACTTATATTAGCATACTATGAATCAAAAAATTAATGATATAACGCTACCATGGATGGTAATATTTTCAATCAGTTTAGCAAATATAAAAAGTAACAATAAATTCAAATTTCCTTTGGCGATTAATTATTTTGCTAACATATAACTTTAAAACATCATGATTTAAGGCTTTAAAGCATACAATATCTTGTTAATATAAGTGTATTCTAGCAACATAGTTCGCCGGAACGACAAAACTGGTATATATTGAAATTTTGTTTGTAAAAGTTAACTTTATATTTTGGAAACGATCCACAAAATAAGCTCATAACCCTAAAATATATGTGTCAAATTTCATATTAAAAATTAAACGGGTCAAATTGGTCAAAATCGTCGCAAGAGTATTACATAGTTTTACTCTAAACAAAATGGGTTAATTGCATAAAAGTGTATTCAAATGGATCATGTTGGGTTGTTCGAAAACAAATGTCGCTTACTAGTGTAAAAGATATTGCCATATTTGCATTGTAGCACATGATTTCAAAAAATTGCATTCAACAAAGAACTTAACTTATTAAACAACACAGATATCCAAAGATTACATTGTAGTACGACCAATTGAGTTGTTGTGAGAAATCAAACAAACCGGTTTCTAGAGCGGAACCACGAATCAAGAACTACTCCAACAAGACCTCGGCAAAGGGTTATGATCCCTTAATGCCGAGTGGCACCAACACACACGAGATATGTACACTCAAAAGTTTATTAAACGTGAGCAAGAAAAGAAGATAGAAATAAAACCTCACCCCCTCATCCCTATTTATAGAGAATGAATGGAGAGAAACCTAATCCTTGGTGAACAAGGATTCTACAATTGAGGAAGTTAGAATTTTCCTAATACATGACTAACCTCCTTAAGTTTGAGCTAAACTACAACTAGCCCCATAAACTTACATCCTAGCTATTACATACTAATATTCTAACAATTTTCACCTTAGTGGTAATAGTTAGCCTTCTTCGATACGCATCAGCTTCAACCAGTGCTGGAACCTCGGACCGGGGACTGCTTTCGTCAAGGCACCAGTAGCAATACCCGCTACTAACCTTAGCTCAAATCCTAACTCTGTAGAAAGTCTCTTTAGCCATGTATCCTCCTTCAATTCTCCAGCAAGTGTCATACACTCCGTTTCAGTTGTTAACAAAGTCATCATGTGCCGCGACATAGCTTCCCAGCTCACCGCACATTCCTGTATCATAAACCCGTACATTGTGATTGATCTACCCATGATGTAGTCAAAATCCACAAAAGCATATGCGTCCGTCTATAATCCACGATCAAACCTATCCAACATTCCCACATCCGCAGATGCTATGTCAGGTCTCGTGCAGACAACTTGATACTTATGACTTCCAACTGCATATATACATGACCCCTTACTCTTCTTTTCTTCACTATGATTACCTGACAGACTATCCTCTAACAACAGCATAGAGTGTCCCCCCAACAATATCTGAACCGACACCCCGTTGGAAAACCTGAATCGTGACACCCTCAGAGTATTACCACTCTGAGTCCTGAAGAACTTCATAACAAGTATATTTTACTTTTCTTCATCCAACAAACCCTTGGTAACCCAGATCTCAGCCTTGCTTTCGCAAGTAAACCCCATATAATTTATATAGAGAAATAGATATATGAACATACGTGGTGCATACTTCTAGTAATATATTTTACTGTCGTCACTGCTTCGCCTGAAACCATTGTTGAGCAAATACATACTAGACCGAGTATTCATATCTTCTTTCATTACAACCATCCACTTGGAAATTACCTCACAAGCAACTGCATCCCTGAAAGTCAATGACTAATGTGCATATTCTTTTATCACTGCAGCAACTCCTAAAACAACTATATTACTATCACCTCTATACCTTTAAGCAACATTAACCTCTGCACCCTCTTGACCAGGTACTCCGGTTTTCATAATGTCTACCCTGACCTTTGCACCAAGATGTACCTGCTTATTCACCAAGCAATCCGTGTTTGTCTTTCCTTCAATTTGTTTAACCTTCAACTTTCTTTGATTTTCCTGACCTTTGAGCCATTGCAGCATGATCGTTACTCTCCTGAATTATCTCAGCTTCACGATTTTCCTAAGCTCTCTGCAGTTCCACCTTAAACCAAACACGCTTTTGAACATGTACTCCATGGACCCTTGTTTTAACAACAAGACCAAGTTGCTTAAACCCAACTTGTTTTGAACCTCCATGTCTTTGTACATATTTGCATTGTAGCACTTGATTTCAAAAAATTGCATTCAACAAAGAACTTAACTTATTAAACAACACAGATATCCAAAGATTACATTGTAATACGACCAATTGAGTTCTTGTGAGAAATCCAACAAACCGGTTTCTAGAGCGGAACCACGAATCAAGAACTACTCCAACGAGACCTCGGCAAAGGGTTATGATCCCTTAATGCCGGGTGGCACCAACATACATGAAATATTTACACTCAAATGTTTATTAAACGTGAGCAAGAAAAGAAGATACAAATAAAACCTCACCCCCTCATCCCTATTTATACAGAATGAATGGGGAGAAACCTAATCTTTGGTGAACAAGGATTCTACAATTGTTGAAGTTAGCAACTTTCCTAATACATGACTAACCTCCTTAAGTTTGAGCTAAACTTATATCCTAACTATTGCATACTAATATTCTAACATGAGTAATACTCACTACAGCATTACATAATCCATTATTTGATATTGTACTTGTCCTAGTATCATAAACTTTAGAAAAGAAAATACTCTGATATACTGTAACCGAATTAAAACCCTTAAACAAATAATACATGCAAGATTAATGTTTAAGCTAACTCTCAGTTTAAGAATTCATAGTATAATTTTTCCGTCTATTAATAGTGTTTATTTAACAGAAAATTTTCTCATACTTATAATGACTTTTTGTACGTTTATCATGGTCTTGCATGTATCAAATATTTAATAGTCAATCCGACAATGACTATATGTTTAAAAATTGGTAAGAAATCTATACTACATATAATCCATGAAGCACTCTCTTTCTAAAATTTTCAGATTTACAAGAAATAATGCATGGTTTACAACACTTTAATGCACCCAATTTTCTGAATTACAACAAAGTAAGCATATTGTACAACAAAAAACAGCTTAGTGTCATTTTAAGACCAAAATTCTACCAAACAACATTAATGCTATTAAAAACACCCCTTCAACAAAAATTACAACCATTTAAGCACAATATACAATACCTTTTAAGTAAATACAATTCATAAAACACAAAGCACAAGTATGTAAAGCACAATGATTTTAAGGTCAACAATCTATTCAACACATATAATTAATACACTAATTAATTCATCCCTTCACCAAAATATACAATCATTAAAACATAATGTACAAGCTAATCAATCTACTATGCCAAGTACTTAAAAATAAAGTCATTAGGCTGGGCACAGTGGTCGGTCGACCGGACCGGTCGCCCCTGCACTGACCGAGCGGCGCCACTGCAACCACAAGGTCGGACGGCTCCAAAATTCACAAACCAGTCACCCCCTCAACCGATTAATGCATTCCACAAAAAAAGAAAAAAATGTACCGTTAAATATGAAAACAAAAACGAAGATGAAACGAAAGAAGAAAAGAACAATCATCAATGAACCCAAAACAAACATCAAACTTATTCCATCTATGGTCCACGAACAGAAAGTATACAACAACTATAAAACCCAACATCTACATCTACCTCAGTTCTAACCCCATCCTAAAACCTCCATCACGGTCAACACAACATAAAACCTTAGAGAGAGTTTTCGTTTGATATTCAAGAAAAGGGTCTGATTTTCTTGCAAACATAGATTGGTTATGTTCGGTTATCAAGATAAGAAAGAAAATCAGAGTATGTGATGTTTGTGTGGCTGCAAATCATGGCTGCGTATTTTTGTGAAGGAAATAGGGCAGGAATGAGGTAATTTAGGTTTTGTAAATGTATTTATAAGTCCTAACATTGGGGTTATATACCGGTTTGGTTGTTAACTGGGCAGGCAAAATGATATCACAAATTGTTTGGTTGTCTTATCATGGGCCTTAATAGATATTGATGATTAAAGTTTTTTTTTGGGTAAAAGGTCAACGACCCGGTAAATATATTACTCCAAAAAACATTTAAGTACAACGGATATGAGTGAATCCCATATCTCAGCCCGTTACATAGGCGAAAAGCTTACATAACAAGATACTTCCTATTTTCTAGACAAGAAAACAAAACCACTACCACATAATATTAAAAGACTCGGACAAACATATAAACTACTTCCTACGACCTTGGAGATTAAAGCCATAAATGGCATTAAGATCATCCAATTCCCCTGGAAGATCATAAATTTGCTTTGAGTAATCATCATAGTCATCAAGCTCATCTTCACGTTCATGACCTCCACCAAAAAGATTTGCTGATTCGTCGAACGTGTTAAGAACCTCCTCCTCCTCACTATCAGAAACCACAACCTCACCCACCTTGGAAAATGGGTTAGCCCTCTTAGTGACAGAGGCGGACGAAATAGGATGACCTTCATCATCCACAAGAGTAGCTTTCCCATCGATAAGTAGCTTTTCAAGCTTACTAATTTTATCAACTATAGGAGTAGAACCAACTTCCTTAGTTCCCATTGAATCACTCACAAGCGGTTCTTGTGATGTAGTACCAGTCTTAACCGACTCATCCTTATTAACTTCCATTGTACGACCAGCATCCATATCCTTGTTAGTGTCATAAGTAGGAATACCAAATGTATCCGTATCATCCATATTAAGAGCATCAAATTGGTTAGATGTAGAAATCTTAGTACCACTAGAACTAGCCACATCAGAAGTCTTCTTCTTAGTGCCACCAGCTTTCTTAGGTTCAGGAGGATTCTTTTTGGGTTGATACTGAAACTGCTTACCCACAACAGGTTTAGTAAACCCCCTTGACCCGGAATTGTAGAACCTCCTTGCTTTCCCTTCTTCTTGTGATTGACAGTCTTGAAACTATCATTAACAGGCTTAGTAGGCTGAACAAGAGGTAGAACAACTGTAGGACAATCAGTCAGAGTATGACTAAATATCTTACACTTGTCACAACGGGGTGGTTGCCACTCGTATTCAACCCGTATCTTCTCAATAGTCGAACCCGTACCATCAAGTAATGATATCTCAACAGTGAGGCTGTCCCGAAGCACCTCATCCGATCTCACTTCTATCATGCATCTTGCAAAACTACTACGGCCCCACGATTCCTTACACATTTAGCTTGTAAAAGCATCTAACCTTTTGGGCGTGCCAATCAGTGTGGCAAGAAGACTTAGGCCATCATCAAAAAACATTGCAAGGGGAACATCATGGAATTTAACCCACACCGGGATGTTAGTCAAATCCTCTTTAAGTAGATTAGTGTTCAAAGTCCATGGTTTAAGAATAATAGGAACATTTCTAATCAGCCAAAGACCGTTTTCAAGCACATCATCAACACCTTTCTTCGAATTGAACTTAAAGAAGAAGAATCCCTTAGCATTCATCATAACCTTTTGCACACCAAACTTAGCCCATGCATTGCATACATAGTAATCAACAACAGGAAAAGCAAGGCGTTGGCCAAGGAAATAACCGTAGAGAGTATTCTCAAACCTCGTGTTTACCTCTTCCACTACTTTCAATGGAACTGAAAGGTCAACATCATCCTTCTTTTTGCTACATTCCAACCTCCGAAAATTAGATACATGTTTCTGAGGTTCAGTAGAAGTAGCAACCATGTAAGAAACCGACTTCACTTCACTAGTAGTATCATCCTTAGAAGCATTAGGACCAGAAACTTTCGAATTAGAATTATGCCCAGTACCACTTGAAGAGGAAGCCTTATTAGCAACAATCTCCCGTTGAATATTAGTCATGGCTTCATCAAAATTCTTATGCGCATTAGATAGCAAGTGCTTCAGAGTATCAGCACTTGTAGCCGGCTCCAAGTCGTCACTATGTGATGTAGCTTTCGTAAGTGGAATCGGCTCCACTTTCTGAGTATCATTCATAGAACAATCAGGTGCATCATCCACATTCAAACTAACACTACTAGGGTTCATCGTTGAGGGTGTACTCAACTCACCAAAGCTAGTAGTGGCCGATTGAATATTACCAAGTGAAACCGGCTCCACCAGGTATAGTTGATTTTGGGCTAATTTTGATATTTGGTTCATTTGAATAGTGTATATTAAAAATGAAAATGTAGGGGATATACATAGTGTAAAAAAGATGGATTTTTTTGAAATAAAAATAAAAATATCAATGTCGGTCGCCTTACTATGCCTAAAAGGTCGCATATAGGTCAGAAAATTTAAAGGTGCTTGTGCTGAAGGAAAGAATCAAGATTTCTGTTTGTGGTAGCTTCAATTAACAGTAAATGAAATTATACAACTGTTTTTTTTTTTTTTTTTTTTTTTTTTTTTTTTTTTTTTTTTTTTATGGGATTTATAGGGAGGTTGAGATGTAGACAGCCTTACCCCTACTTAAGGTAGAGAGGTTGCTTCCAGTTCTATCTAAGATAGGAAAGGACCTCCGGCCTTTCGTAGGGGTGAAGATCGAACCATTGACCTGTAGGTTAAGATGCAATGAGTTTTTCAACTGATCCAACCCTAAAATTATTGTTATTTATAAGTTAATCGTTGAAAAAAATATGGCCGCATAACATTACATTATCAGAAAATATAGTCACATGGTACCCGCCGCCGAATCGCGCGGGTATCTTTAATTGATTTGTTTTCATGTAATAATATACAGATGTTAGAATGAAAACTAGTTTAAATACCTTACTTTTTTCTGAGTAACTTAGGTGCATTTGGCATTTCGTACCAACATGCAAATATATAATTCAAAAGTGAGGGCAGGCCGCCACTAACCAGTAACCACCATCTTTTGGGTAAAAGGTCAACCAGTAACCACCATCTCATATACGAACACCAAACAAAACATCATAATCATAATTTAAGTCTTCTATAAACTTATAATTTAATCAAATAATCTTGATCTAATCATATAATTGGTGTTTAAGTATGTATGTCAGAATATATCTTTTTATATTAGCAAGAAGTGCCGACCAAGTGACAAGTTTTCTTTTATTGTATGTACAATTTTATATCGCAACTAACGGTAAAAAGTTTTGTTTTTTCATGATTGAAAGACAAACTATTATTCTTAATCTTATGATTAATTCCTAACTAATACAACTTTATCACGTTCAAAGTTTACAGACAACACATAGTATAGTAAATGATCATATTTATAATATTAGTCTGTCAAAATGTCGGCAATCATACTTATTCAAAAGGAAAAAAATCTTACTCTTCCGTCTAAAATTATTAGCCCTGCAAAAGTGCACATATATAGTTTAAGAAAAGTGGAGATCGATCACTAGTACTACACTGTACACTAATAACATGTTTTGTTGACATTTGAAAATCGTTTTAATTGGTTAACAAACCAAAATAGAAAGATAAACATGTAGGAATTTTGAATGGCAATCTTTTTTAAGTTAGGTAAGTTTTGAAGTGTCCCTGTTATTTTTACAATATAACATTTGGATATTACATAAGCACATTATTCTATTTACACTTTAAATAGTAGTTTAGCTTAATTTCCATGACCTACGGAAACCTATTGGAGTTTTATAACATCCACGAGGACAATTATTTATTGCAACCAATCAGGTAACTTATATGTTAGTTATGATATTTAAAAAACCTCTAGAAGACATATATCATACGTCATGCTAGTCAATTATATATAAATCCATTTCTTTCAACATTAGTCTGCATCTCATTTGCCTAAAATTTCTCACATTCTTATCTATGCTAAAACCATGGCATCACCATCAAAGCAACAACAACAAAAACAACCTATTTGCCAAACTAAAATCATGGTTAGATGGTGGTCGAAGGACACGGTAGCGATTGTCACTGGAGCAAATAAGGGTATTGGGTACGCGTTGGTTAAAAGATTAGCTGAATTGGGGTTGAGTGTTGTGCTAACGGCTCGAGATGAGTCCAAAGGCTCAAAGGCTATGGATTCGCTTAAGGAACTTGGGCTCGACCATAATGTTCATCTTTGTCAGCTTGATATTTCAAATTCAGCCTCTATTCTCTCTTTTGTTTCGTGGTTTCGTTCAAGATTCGATGGGTTTGATATTCTGGTTAGTACTCTTTATTTGCAAGATAACTTTATAATACGGTCTCTAAGGGAGTAATTGTTTTCGAGTCATTCTTTAGTCATTGTAACATAGAGCTGCGAGTGCATAGAAATTGGCTAAACAACCTTAAACAAGATGTTTTCCCAAGATACCATGATGCAAGCTCCTAACCAACTTACTAGTTCGATTAAGTTTGTCTTGAATGGGCTTGAGTTGAGTTTAAGGGTCAATTAACTTGATGAAAATTAACTTGAGTCATTACATATCGCGCAATAAACTCAGTAATAAGTTAACTTAAGTGCTTATAACCAGCTGGAGCTTTAATTTTGGCTCATTTTTTTCTACTCAAATTCAAATATATAGTTTTCTACATGAATGAGCTTGAGTGAGCTTAAATAACTTGATAAAATGACATTGTTTTACATCGCCAATGTTATATACACTATTTGGATGTTCAAAAATTTCATATGTGCTCATTAATATATTTTACAATAATTTCTGTTTTTGCTGGGACAAAATAAGTATTTGGTTCTATATTTTCTGATTTTGCTGGGACAAAATAATGTATTGTGTGGCTTCTAGATATGGGTTAATTATTTTGGAACATCTAACTTTACCAACCAAACCATATACAGTAATGATAAATAAATATATACTCTATCCGTATTAAAATATAAGTACATTTTGATATTTTGAATTAAAATTTGACATTAAATATTTTTGTTTATATAATATAATACTTGATGCAAAATATATAAATAAATTGAGTTTAAAATATATTTTCGCTTGTATAATTTTTATCAAATAGTATTTAATACAAATAAAAATATTTAAAGTCAAATAAAAAGTCAAAATATATTTATATTTTAGGACGGAGGGAGTAGTGTGAGTGTGTGTTTCACACTATAATTTTACTTGCGAATAGTCGAATATATTGATTTGCTTCATTTCTTGATAGTATTAAGATAAATTAGAGTAACATATAGATGAACTAAATTTACTTTTGGATTGTTTATAATTTTCAAGAATGTTCATGGATATGAATGTTTGTATAGGTGAACAACGCAGCGGTGTGTTACAACCCTATAGGTGAGAACTCGATAGACCATGCGGAAACAGTGATCAACACTAACTATTACGGTTCCAAATTATTCACCGAGGCCATGATGCCATTAGTTTGTCGTTCAGCTTCCATAAGCCGCATCCTCAACATAAGTTCTAGACTTGGGACATTAGATGTAAGTACTTACATGTACGCGCATTACTTTCCTAGCTTATTACTTAATTCGTGTACTAGCTACATGCACATGGAAAATAAAACTCAAATGAAAGCAAGAGATCGACTGAAGTTCATAATGAATAAGTATTTTTTTTTTTTTTTTTTTTTTTGGGTAAAAGGTCAACGACACAGTAAATATATTTCTCCAAAAAACGTTTAAGTACAATGGATATGGGTGAATCCCATATCTCAACCCGTTACATAGGCGCAAAGCTTACATAACAAGATACTTCCTATTTTCGAAACAAGAAAACAAACCATTAATCACATGATAGTAGCTAGAGACTCTGACAAAAAAGATAAACTATTTCCTACGACCTTGGAGATTAAAACCATAAATGGCATTAAGAGCATCCAATTCCCCGGAAGATCATAATGAATAAGTATTTAATTCTACAGGTTTATAAAAAATTAACGTAACATGACGGGGTAGTGTTAAGAACTTGATGAAGTTCATATAATTTGAGATGCTCGGTCTAACCAGTTCTTTGGTTTATATCATGTAGAAGCTTAAGAATGCAAAAATGAAGGCTTTACTTGGTGACAAAGAAACACTAAGCGAAGAGAGAATAGACATGGTGCTTAATGTTTTTCTACAAGACGCGAAAGAAGGAAGATGGAAAACGCAAGGGTGGCCCGAGATATGGACTGATTATTCAGTGTCCAAGCTTGCCTTGAACGCGTACTCTCAGGTTTTGGCTCGTAAGTATGAAGGTGTGGCAAGTGTGAACTGTTTTTGTCCGGGGTTCACTCAAACATCAATGACGGATGGCAAAGGGAATCATTCGGCTGATGATGCTGCGGAAATGGCTGCAACGGTTGCATTGCTTCCGCCTAAAGCTCTAACCACTGGAAAGTTTTACGCAGGGTCCACAACTCGTGGGATTACGAAACTATAACCTTGTATCTTTTTTCCTTGTTAGTTAACATGGTTCACTTGCTTTATTACAATTGTTTCCATTAAGAGCAAGTGCACATTAAACCTATATCTTTTTAGCGTTTGACAACGTTCAACATTGTTCAGAATTGAGTAATGGAGCTAGCTATTCGCACGTTTTAAACAACACACGACTTGATTAATCAGGATATCAAAACAATGTTTTTGATAAGCAACATAGTGTGGGAACTGTTTTTTGATATTTAATTTGTATGATTCTTTTGTAAATCTACAGTGCGAGTGCTCTCCTGCTATGATACACAGGATATCAAAAAAAAAGTTGTAGTGTTCTATTTTCAGGGGCTGCAATATGAAAATGTCAAAATTTTTGTTAGAAATGAAATGGGTCAAATCGGCCAAGAGTTGCTCAAAATTATATTACGATAGATTAACCTAAAAATAAAATGGTTCATTTTCATAAAAATGTAAACAAACGGGCTGCATTAGGCGTCCAAAAGCACACGGCCCTATAAATTCCAAGAGATGGCACTGCGTCCCAGAAGTTTAGTTATCTTATGTTTTTGAAACAGCAAGTACGCTTTGTTTCCAGGAATCTCAATGAAAACGGTTAAAATTTATGGATGAAACAGGCCAACGGAACAAAAGTCACCCAAACTATTCAGGTCATATTGGTTTTACGTAATACACATGATTGCATTCCTTCACAAATTGCATCAAAAAATAGTATGGCATTACAATCTGATATTCAACCAAAAGAGAGCTCCTGAAACTAGTTTCCTTACAAGAGTTCACTACTACTCTACTCACATACTACATCATATCTCAAATACTATAAGGTCATAAATCTTGCAACCAAACTATTCAGAGGATGCCTGTATCATCATCTTCTTCGAACAATGGATGGACTTCCACATTACGCGCATGTTTCTCCTTCCTTAACCTCAAGTAGACACCAACGTTATACATGATTGTGATCACAACGGATCCAATAATCAACAAATACTGAACCCATATATTTGGAAGAAATATAGCTAGCGGATCGTAGAGGCATATAAGTGACCGAGTACTTATTCTTAGGTATTTCAATCACTGTACCAACATCCAAACTGTTCAAATCTTTTTTGCAACAAATATAACCATACACTGCAATCCCAAAAACTACACACAAAAGGGTGACTACTGAAAGAAATGACGAAAAAACAAAGATGGTGCTCGTGATTGAGTAACTTCTATTTTGACGTTTATCAGAAAATTAAGAGTATATAGTATTGTAGATTTCGGTTTTTCGGTTAAGCATTCATATCGAAAATCATAAACCAAAACCAAAAACCAAAACATTCAACCGGTTCGGTTAACCTGAAAATCGATTTCATTAACCGATTTTTCGGTTTCGAATATTTTGAACACCCTAATTTTGGCCAAAAATATACCTCAATACAAGAGTTGACTTTGACCGATGTTGTACGATAACTAGCCGGGTCTTGGCCGGATTCGGCCGGGTCTAACCGGATTTGGCCGGGTCTTGCCGGATTTGGCTGGGTCTAACTGGAACAACCCGAATCTTTTCCGGGTCTATCCGGACTTGGCCGGATATAGCCGGGTTTTGTTCGTATTGTGGTGATATAGTCGGGTCCATCCGGGTCTTTGCTGGAAAAAAACGCATCTCATTTAGATGTTGTTTGGGAAAATCAAGTGTACGTATTTGTGAGAAGATAGCTCTTTGTTTTCTGTTTAGTTAGTATCTCATTGATCGGAGACGAAAAGAATTTGCAAGAAGTTTTTGAAGCTACTAACGAGCAACATGCCAAAGATTTTGAGAAAACATGCAAAGATTTTACACATTGGGATTTGGGTTTCCAAGCAATCTTTGCCTGTCAAAGCTGCTGTCACAACCCTTACTGGCGCCTTCCGAGGAGCTGTCATGGGTGTCGTTGTGGATGTTCTTTTCTAGGGGGCATGCTCTGCTGGATCCATTAAATCACCTTCAGAAGGCGACAGCATTAGACCAGAGGTATACAGACTTACCGCGACTTTTTATATAATTAAAGAATAGGTTTTCATGTTTGACTAATCTTTTGTAGTATGTGCAGGTTCTTTCTTTTATCGGAGGGTACAAACCATTTGTACAGGCTAGTAATTTTGCTATTTTGACGGGTATGAGGGGTCCGAGTGTAATGTCAATTGGTGTTCTATTTGCAGTTGTCAATTGTGCAAGGCTCAAGGTGGTCATATTACTCTTTCCTTCACATTTCCTATGAAATTTCTTAGTTATGTTATCTTCGATTTATTTAGTCTTTAACGGGTCGGTTGGGTTTATCCATTGACCCTTTTAAACCTGTATACCAAATTATCTGTCTTGACCCATACCTACCTGCAGTTAGAGAAACAAGCCTCACAGCAACAAGCGGAAGATAATGGGCATAATAAAACCAAAGGCATGTTTTCTAGTATTGGAATTGGTCTTTGTCTTGATCATTATCCCATGAGCTTTAATAGAGGCCTCTTAACCGAGAACACTCTCCCTTCACAAACTGACAGGTACATAATACTACAAATACTTGTGGTTCTTGCTATATAATCTATCAAAAATACTACTTGGAATTATAAAAAAAAAAATTATTTATGGTGTTTCGTGTTTTAAAGTGAAATGGGTCAAATCGGCCAAGAGTTGCCGAAAAGTATATTACAATAAATTAAGCTAAAAATAAAATGGGTCATTTTCATAAAAACGTAACCAAATGGGTTGCATTAGGTGTCCAAAAGCACATATAGTCGTTTTATGTTTTTGAAACTGTAGGCACGTTTTACTTTTAGGAATCTAGATGAAAATGGTCAAAATTTGGGGATGATACAGGCCAACAGAAAAAAGTCACCCAAAATAGTCGATAAAACTTAAGCTACAATGAAACTAGTTTCCTTACAAGAGTTCGCTACTACTCTACTCACATACTACGTATCTCAAATACTATAAGGTCGTCATAAATCTTGCAACCAGACTACTCAAATGATGCCCGTATCACCATCTTCTTCGGTCGATGGATGAACTTCCAGATTACGTGCATGTTTCTCCTTCATCAACTTCAAGAAGACTCCAAAGTTATATACAAGTTTTTTAACCAAAGATCCGACAATCAACACAAACCGAAGCACACTAGTACACAAAATCACTTTTGGGAACGTTTAAATGGGTTGTTTGGAACGTTTCACCCACCGTTCCCTATGTGACTGTTCCAAAAAAAGAAAACTTTATGGAGCGTTTTTTTAAGCGTTCCCAAAAGATTATTTTTTGGAACTATTTTTCTACAAATCGTTCCACAAAGTGGTTAAAAAATGTCGCAGATATTCAATCTTCTGGAACGCTTTTCACTAAAAGTGTTCCCTAAACAATTCATTATTTTGTAACACTTCTCTAATAACCGTTCCAACAATATTTTTCCCACCAAAAAACAGCAACCCATTCCAACCAAAATAAATTCTGTACCAACCCATTTTTGCATATTCTCTACAGAAATTTGCAGCACCCAAACCGACCCATTTCCGCTGCTACCCAAATCTGTTCTATTTCTGCAGCGGCCGATAACTTATTTTGTTCCAAAACCATTTCAACCAAAGCACAAAACATATATACATCAAATATAACCAACAATCTATAACACCAAATTCATCCGTTACAACTAAACTTCGTCCAAAAGTCGATTACCCAAATTCATCCATTACAACCAAAATTTTCCGAGAACTAATTAACTAAGACATACATCATTGTTAAAAACACAAAAACTACATCCATACACCATGTACCTAAATGCTTTCTTTGCATGGTTGACAGTAAAGATCATAAAACGATTTACTCCCGTCATGTTACCATCTTGTCCAATAGTGACATAGGTATTAGCTTTCTCGATATGAAGTGTGCAGGAATCTGTTAGCAAGAAAAAAGAAGACATGATTATAACCAACCAATATACTGAAAATGAACCAAAATAACTTCGACAATATAAGTCATTTTAAAGCATTTGTAAATAAAACTGTGCCATACATATACTGATATACATATTATATTTTTGCAAAGTTAACAATTATTAAATCCAACTTATAGATCTACGATTGTTATCATTTCCTAAACATATTACAATTAAGAGTGTGTAAAAATTACCTCAAATTATTGGAAGGATCAAAGAAAGGGTTATGAATTGAAGTTTGGAAGTTTGGTGGCTGTGGCTGCTATAGTTTCCTCCACCGAAGGGTTTTTGGGGAGAAGGGAAAAGGTAAATGGGAATTGTGGTAGATAAGATGGCATTCAATGCAGGTAGATGAAGGTTTTCTCTTTTGGAAACGCTTTTTGACAAAACCGTTCCCAATAGTCAAAATATTTTGCCACGCGCTTTTATTTTAGAAAGGCAAATAAATGGCGCTTTTATTTCAAAATTTAACTTTTAGGAATGGTTATTAATAAATCGTTCCAAAAGGTAAACCACTTTTACATTCCGTTAGAAACACAATTTTTTGGAATGGTTTTTAGTAAAGCGTTCCCAAAAAGGCCGATTATTCGAAACAGTTTCGATAAAAAGCGTTTCAAAAATATTCTTTGGAACATTTTTTTAAGAAACGTTCCCAATGGTCTTATTTTGGAACGTTTGTAAACTTGTCTAGTTTAGCTTGGCTCTTTTTGGAACATTTTATGATATAACCGTTCTTGAAGGGTACAAAATAATTTTTTTCTGTAGTAGTGGCAATTCAAACTTGTCTGGAAGAAACAAAGCTAACAGAATAGGTAGTGGCATATACTTAGTGGACAATAGAGATGATCATGAGCACAAAGTGATTATTCGAAGATGTAGAGTAGAGTCATGTGATACAAATGGAAGGAAACTACAACCGTTTCAAGAAGCCTGCAAGAAACAGAACGGCATAAACAAAACTTAACATATTATTAGCCAAAAACTATAAATCTAAACCACAAAAATTGATTTATAAAATGCTACCACGTACTTTTATCCAACCCTCACTAGGTACACATTTGAACGATAACGGGGATACCTTGTTTGCAGCGTGTGTGTGATGGAGGTGGCACGTGTTTTTGACGAGTCCGCTAATCTATTTGGTGGGCGTCATGAACGTGAATATGAGTATGATGGATATGACTACGATGACTATGCGCAGCAGGTTTATGATCTTCCAGGGAATTTGGATGCTTTTAATGCCATGTACTGTACTAAGCTTCAAGTTCGCAGGAAGTAATTTATTTCTTCATTGTTTTGTCATCATTTGAGTATTGGTTTCTTTGCCTTTTGAAGAATAGATAGTATCTTGTTATGTAAGAGTTCGCCTATGTAACGGGCTGAGATATGGGATTCACCTATATCCTATGTACTTAAACGTTTTCTGGAGTAATATATTTACCGGGTCTTTTGACCTTTTACCCAAAAAGGTGGCATGTGTTTGAGCATTTTTTTCGACAGGAATCGCAGTTGAAGAATCGGACTCCATCAGCGTTTGTGTGTTTTACTGTGGTAATTGTGGCGTGGAATTTTATTTTAACCTAAAGACAGGGTAAATATATAATGACCATTTTCATATTTAACTTTTGGTATGTGTTGATTGTAAGAAGGTAATTAAGATATTTTGTGTAATAATAATACCAGATAATTAAGTAGGGTGTAAACGAGGTGAGCTCGAGCATGACACGACTCTGCTTGTTCACACCCCAACATATAACTGAACTTTTTGAATGTTATCATTTAAGACTTTAAGCTATATGAAAAGAAAATTTGAAATATTTTTAACCCCCGAAAAAATAAAAATAAAAAATTGAAATAATGTTATTGTTCAGGAATACTCGAGCCAACTAGACCAAGGTGACCACCACCAACATTAGCGACAATAACACTAATAACGTGGATGTGAATGAGCCACCTCGTTTGCAAAAATGAGCTTGTGTGTGAAAATCGTTACTCTAACATGGTAACACATAAAATAATATGTTTCATGTTGAATTTACATTTTTATTTTTCTATAACATTTTGAATTGGATTTTTTTGGTGTGTTTGTAGACGGAACAGTTTCAAGTCAATGCAGTGGACATGTGGCCAAAAAATGTGGATGAGGAAGTGCACAAGCGAGAAGTGCTTGAAGCTAGACTGAAAGAGAAGAGAAAAATGTTTATACATATTTGTCACCTCTTTCGGTCTAACTTCAACACCTCTCATTTGAGCACATCCTCTTCTACATTTTTGTCACACGTCGACCACATTCACTTGAAATTGTTCTGTCTACATACACATGAAATAACCCGTTAAGAAGTCAAAGAAAATAAAAATCTGCACCGAACATCAAAAACTATATCATGTGTTACCAAACAAGAGTAAAGATTATCACTTGAAACAAGCAGTTGCGAAAGAGTTGCTTCATTCACATTTGACTCATTAGGGCTATTGTCGCTAATGTTGGTGTTGGCTCGGGTATTTCTGAATAGTGGCATTGTATTTGTGAGATTGAGTTTAGAGTGGCTTTAGCAATAATATTAGAGGGGTTTATATACACTTCAACATTTAATTTTACTTACAGGATTATATGGTATCCTTGTTACACAAAATATTCGAATCATCTCCAATTAACACAATGTTTCTCCAACAAGGGTGATGATCCGATTTTACCATTTGAGACAACAAATTGATATCATTTATGAAGATTTGCATATTTATTTTTCTGGTGTAATTGGTAAACTCGAAATATCCTCAGGAACTGTTATATGGTAAATTTTTCAAAGTAATTACTATACATAATATTAACGTATTATGTATACCAAAAAAGTTCCAGATTTAAACTTATATTAGCATACTATGAATCAAAAAATTAATAGAGATTAATATAATGCTACAGTGAATGATAATATTTTCAATCAGTTTAGCAAATATAAAAATTAACAATAAATTCAAATTCCTTTGGCGATTAATTATTTTACTAACATAACTTTACAACATCATGATTTAAGGCTTCAAAATATACTGTATCTTGTTAATATAAATGTATTCTAGCAACATAGTTCACCGGAATGACAAAACTGTTGGTTTTATAGACAAAATAATAATAGTCGTGTGTTAGGATCGAACTTGAGATCACGGGATTGCACACAATACGTATGAAGAGGAATGTAATAATTATTTATAAAATGTTATAATTAATTATTAAACACAAAACAATTAAATAAATAATTAGTATTATTGATTAATGACTAATTAATTATTAAACGAAGATTAGGAAACTAATTACTAGACATTACATGGAAACAAAAGAAGGTTCCGGAATCCCCTTTGGGATGCTATGACCGATCGGCCCAAGGAGGAACCCACCTCCTTTGTGCCTTGAGCTCCAAGTAAAGTTTAGTATATAAGCAAACCCAAGGTGAAGAGTTTTCTCATAACTTGTACACACACAATTTGGTGTTTTGCTTTTCTTCTCTTCTTTGGTCGAACCAAAACCGAACACCCCTAAGGGTTTCGTTTTTCTTGAGTCCAAAAAAGGTTTTGTGTTATTACTTGCATAAACGTTTTCTTGAATTAGTACGTGTGTACAAGAACGTGAATCAAACACACTATTGTTTGATTCTTGGATTGAATTACAAAAAGGTAAGGGGTAATTCATATAATCCTTATAAACCCTAATTAGGGTTCATTGGTTCCGGAAGATTGCATTGATTCTTGTTCGGGCTAGAATCACTACGGTATGTTTACTATTTAAATTGATGATTAATTAATTACATGTTATTCGATCTATTATAATTGCTTCCGCTCATGCTCACTTTGATGTTCTTGGTTTATTTATATGATAGTCATGATATAATAATTCCAACAGTGGCATCTAGAGCCAGGTTATAATGTGTAATTAATTATCGCAACGCATATAAATTGGATTTGATTCGTATAGTTACATGTTTTTTTAGGGTTTATGTTTTTTTCCCTAATCCTAATTTATGGGTCGAATGACCTAGGGGTTATTAGGGTTTTGCTTTTATTTTATTTTTTATAAAATTGACTAGAAACCCTAAGATGTCATGTAATTGTTTATGCGTTTTAGTAAACGATCTTGGTGCAATTTGTTAATTGTTAAGCTAAATCCATGAAAAGTGCATGTTTGCATGGATTTTTATTGTGTTTATTTAAATGGTTTAAATTGCTTATATATATTAATGGTTAAGATATATTAAAACATGTAAATTTATTATAGATGTCGAATTGGGGAAGACTCCAATATTAAGTAATCAATTATGTGCTATGTGGTATTTATTTAATTTTGGCTTACGCAATCGATTTATCGATGTATGTGGCTCTTTTTCTAAGAAAAAGAAAACCCTAATTGAATTAATACGTTATACGCCTAGATTTGATTATTAATAGGACTTTTTAATAAGATTTGCATGTGGCTACATGTTTTATACATATTTAATTGTTATGATTATGTATATATGTTTATTTAGTTGTTTTATTTTTTATTGCAAATTACTTGTTTTGTTTATTTATTGTGTTAGACATGTTTATTTAAACGAAAAGGGTAATTTTTTGAATAGAAAAATAATATGGACTAAATAATGGCGAAATTGTTTTGGTTTTTAAGAGTTAAAATTTCAAAGGATTGGTTGATTGATGTTTTTGTACGTAATGGTTAAATAGGCTCGACCGAAGTTTACACACTACAAGATGGGTATAAGGATGGCATCGCATTAAATTGTGGCCTTAGATAGACAACATTCATGTCTTAACGCTCGTTTGTGTGTAAATTAGACTTACCGAACAACCATTACATGTACATTGTCATCTTAAGGGTGAATAATCCACAATTCCACAATGATTATCCGAAACACTATGCCTTCGGGCGTATGCAAAAGTACGATATAGTGGACGATAATTGATGGTTATTCTTTAATTGGTGAACCCGATACCTCAATCAAAACTTTGCTATTTTACTCTTAGCAAATTGGTAATAAAAATGTTTTGTAAAACCAATGTTATGAAGTTGTATGCATGCTTCTTCATACATTATTTTGATCACATCAAAATAGTTATACCCTTATAAATTAAGTTGAATGCCATCTAATTAAGAACACTTGAAGTTGTAATTTACGTCATAGTGAGACTTGGCGAGATTGCAATGGAGAGGTAAATTTCATAAATTCATTGCTAGCAGATCAACTGATGTAATGGATTTGTGAATTTACAGTTTTTAAGTTAGACGACTTAAATTGAGTAGGAAGTGAGACTTGACTCAAGGCATTAAGATGGGGACTAAACATGCTTACAATACAAATGTTTTGTGTTTATAAATCCCATATATCTAGGAATTGGACAAAAGTTATGCCAATTACTTGTACGACAAGTTACCTCATATTATACTTTCATTACTAGCAGATCAACTGAATGTAATGAAACTATGTTTATGGAGGATCCTAGTTTTCAAGATTATTCTATGGATTTATTTTCCTTGGGTATTTTAATTTTCTTGAAAAATTGTATTATCGAAAATACTAATGTTTTGAACTTTCTTTATCTGTAGAAATGGCTCAAACTGATAACACCAACTTACGTTCTGTGTTCAAAACTTATTTTGAACGAGAAAAATTGACTGGCTCGGAAAATTTCAATGATTGGTACCGTTCACTAAGGATTGTCCTGCGAGTGACTGGTCAACTCGAAATCTTGAAAATGCCTTGTCCTGCTGAACCTGAAGGCCCGGCAGCTACTGAAGCTGCTAAAGCCAAATGGAATCTTGATAGTAAGGAACATATTGATGTGGCCGCAATGATGTTAGGGGGAATGTCCACAGCTCTTCAAAGACAGTTTGAGGAGTATTTTCCCAAGGACATGATTGATGAACTCAAGAAACTTTATGAGAAACCATCAAATGTAGAGATTTACGATTTGATGGAAGCTCTACATGGTTGTAAGCAAGGTCCTGGTGAACCTGTGAGTGCTCATGTGTTGAAAATGAAAAGTTACATGGATCAACTACAAACACTTGGGAAACCCTATGACAATGATATGGCTGTGAACTTAATCAATAGATCCCTTGATAAGGAATTTAGTGGTTTTGTGAGGAACTTCAATATGCATTGCGTGGGGAAGACTGTAAGTGAATTGCACGCACTGCTCATTGATTATGAGAAAGGTACACCACAAAAGGCTCCTACGCCCCAAGTACTAGCAATACAAGGGGGTAGAATTAACAAGCCAAATGCGAACAAGAAGAAGGGTAAAAGAAAGAAGAAGGATGATAAGAATAAGCAGGTTATGGCTTATCAACCACCTCAACCTAAGAAGAACCCTCCTATCAAGAATAATCCAAAGAAGGATCAAGGATGCCATTACTGCAAGGTGATGGGCCATTGGAAGAGGAATTGTCCTCTTTATCTCGATGACTTGCGAAACAATAAGGTTAGGAAGACTGGGCACATGGGCGCCAGCACTTCAGGTAACTTATTTGTCATTGAATTATTTACTTTATCTCGTGAAATAAATTCCTGGGTATATGATACTGGATGTGGTATTAATATTTGTAATACACTGCAGGGGTTTAGAGAGGAAAGGAGACTAGCTTATGGGGAGCAATTTCTGCATGTGGGAAATGGAGCACAAGCAGCAGTTGAAGCCATAGGAATGTTTGATTTAGTTTTACCTTCGGGTTTAGTACTTTGTTTAAACAATTGTCATTATGCACCTTCTATAATTAGAGGTGTTGTTTCCTTTTCATGTTTGTTGGATCTTGGTTTTTCTCATACTATTGATGGCAATAAAATTTCTGTTTCTTTAAATGGTGTATTTTATTTTAATGCTGTTGCTGTGAATGGTGTGTTTGAAATTGATATGAATAATTGTGTGACTTCCAACAATAATAATAATTCGATGTACAGCATAAGTAAGAGAATCAAGTATGACTTGAATTCGTCTTACCTTTGGCACTGTAGACTTGCCCATATAGGCAAGACTCGCATGCAAAAGCTGCAACGTGAAGGGCTTTTGAATAATATCAATGATGAGTCATTTGATAAATGTGAATCTTGTATTTCTGGGAAGATGGCGAAGAAACCTTTTCATAATAATATGGAAAGAGCTTCAGATCTACTTGGTTTAATACACACGGATGTATGTGGACCACTTAGACATGTGTCAAGGAGAGGTGCTGTCTACTTCTTAACTTTTACGGATGATTTCAGCCGTTATGGTTATGTTTATTTACTTAAGCATAAACATGAGGTGTTTGAAACATTTAAAGTTTTCAAAGCGGAAGTAGAATTGCAATTGGGAAAGAAGATTAAAGCTCTTCGTTCTGATCGAGGTGGTGAATACCTTAGTCAAGATTTTAAAGATTTCTTAACTGAGAATGGAATTGTCCAGAATCTCACATCTCCATATACTCCACAACAAAATGGTGTATCTGAGAGAAGCAATCGTACATTGTTGGACATGGTTCGATCAATGTATAATCTTACTAACCTTCCTTTGTCTTTTTGGGATTATGCTCTTGAATCAGCTGTTCGTATTTTGAATATGGTTCCCACCAAGAAGGTTGATAAGACACCATATGAGATATGGACTGGAAAAGCTCCGAACTTGTCTTATTTAAAGGTCTGGGGTTGTGAGGCGTATGTTAAACGTGACTCACAAGATAAACTCCAACAAAGATCTGTTAAATGCATTTTTGTAGGATACCCTAAGGAAACTATGGGTTACTACTTTTACTACCCACCTGAGAACAAAGTGTTTGTTGCAAGATATGGTGATTTTCTTGAAAGTGAATTTGTGGTTCAAGAAATCAGTGGGAGGGTATATGATCTTGAAGATGATCTAAATAATGCATTGCCTTCAGAAAACACTAGCACACTTCCTATAGAACCGGAAAGTCTGGGTCCTCCACCGGAAGTTGAAGTAATTCCCATTCGCAGATCTGCGAGATCTGTGAAAGCTCCTGACCGTCTATGTCTTAATGTAGAGGTCGATCAGCATACACTAGGGGATCTTAATGAACCTACTAGTTATAGAGCTGCCATTAATAGCCCTCAAAAAGCTAAATGGAAAGCTGCTATGGATGGGGAAATACAATCCATGCATGACAATGAAGTCTGGGAAGAAGTTGACTTACCTCCTGGTGCCAAGGTAGTTGGGAGTAAGTGGCTTTATAAAATCAAGACTGACATGGATGGATATGCACACATTTATAAGGCTCGTCTAGTTGCTAAAGGTTTTACTCAAACTTTTGGAATAGATTACGAGGAGACGTTTTCTCCTGTAGCAGACATAAGAGCTATAAGAATACTCATAGCTATAACAGCGTACTATGACTATGAGATTTGGCAAATGGATGTGAAAACCGCTTTCTTAAATGGTCATCTAGATGAAGACATCTATATGGCACAACCAGAAGGGTTTGAAAATCCAGAATTTCCAAATCGTGTTTGCAAGCTTAAGAGATCCATTTATGGATTAAAGCAAGCATCACGACAATGGAACAAGAGGTTTGATGCTGAAATTAAAAGGTTTGGATTCACTCAAAATCTTGATGAGCCATGTGTGTATCACAAAGCTAGTGGGAGTGATAATATAACTTTCCTAATTCTATATGTTGATGACATATTGATCATGGGAAAAGACATTCCAAGTTTGCAAGCAGTAAAGGCATATCTTGGAAAGTGTTTTTCTATGAAAGATTTAGGAGAAGCTGCATACATTCTGGGAATCAAAATCTATAGAGATAGATCAAGGCGGTTAATTGGATTAAGTCAAAGTGCTTACATTGACAAAATATTGAAAAGATTCAATATGCAAAATTCCAAGAAAGGATATTTGCCGATGGAAGTAAAACATGGCTTATGTAATGAGTTTTGTGCTTCAACACCTAATGAGGTGGCTCGCATGAGTAAAGTTCCTTATGCTTCGGCTGTAGGATCTATTATGTATGCGGTTAAGTGCACAAGGCCAGATGTGGCGTTTGCTCAAAATATTACCAGTCAATTTCAACAGAATCCAGGTGAAAAACATTGGATTGCTGTTAAACATATTCTTAAGTATTTGAGGAATACAAAAGATATGTTTTTGGTATATGGTGGAAATCCATCTACAGAACTTTGTGTTACAGGTTTCTGTGATGCATCCTTTCAAAGTAATAAAGATGATTCGAAGTCTCAGACGGGTTATGTCTTTGTTATCAATGGAGGAGCTGTAGATTGGAGGAGCAAGAAGCAGAGTACAATTGCGATGTCTGCAACAGAAGCTGAATACATTGCTGCTTCGGAAGCTGCTATGGAGGCTGTTTGGATTAGGAAATTCGTTTCTGGACTTGGTGTTATGCCTTCAATTGAATTACCTATTAATATGTATTGTGACAATTCTGCTGCAATCATATTTGCCAATGAACCTGGAGTCATGAGAGGCACCAGACATTTTCTACGGAAGTATCACTTTGTTCGTGAAAAGGTTGACGAAGGTGAAATAAATCTGTTGAAGGTTCACACAGATGATAACTTAGCTGATCCGTTCACTAAGGCTTTGGCGAAAGAGAAGCTTAATGAATTGGCCAATGGAATTGGACTTAAATTAGCTAGTAGTTTCATGCATAACTGTGATTAGTATTTGGATAAAGGATATTGTAAACAATTATTATTTTAATGAAATAAAGTATGTTGGTATGTTTATTTCTGTTATTAATTATTGTTGTCCTATTTTTGCATGTTTAAATCCATGAATAAGAGTTATTCTAAATTGTCCGTTGTCAGTTAATAATATGGGAATATTATTAAATTAAGACAAATCTGAAGTTGATATAATATACTTAAGTATATTGATGCGTAGTCATGTCATTTCAGATGATATTCGATGATACTGAATATAGGACTTATCCCAACTATATGATGTTACTTTATTGATCTTGTCATTAAGTAAATCATAAGAAGTTATCCTTAGACTTGAGATGCAAGATAACGGTCATGAATGTAGTACATTTTTGTGGAACAACTTAACGCATTTTTGTGGAACAACTTAACGCTATACGTAACTGGTAGTC
Organism: Artemisia argyi; assembly: GCA_030686995.1. Taxonomy (NCBI): domain Eukaryota; kingdom Viridiplantae; phylum Streptophyta; class Magnoliopsida; order Asterales; family Asteraceae; genus Artemisia; species Artemisia argyi. The sequence continues at coordinate 3,351,347 of CM060686.1, forward strand.
ATAAGGGTTGTTTTCGGAAGTGTTACAAAGTTTGTGTGTTTTGCTTGTAGTCAAGAAAGAATTTGTTCCTTCAAATTAATTTTTGGAGTTTAATACTGCTGGGCCCCTCGTAGGGTTGTCAAGGTGTTTGCGTGGCCACGCCCAAGGTCTTTTATGAAAGGTTCAAAAGATTTGGTAATCTTGTCAATTTCTAAGAACGAGAAACAGAATGGTTAATTAAGGAATGACCTAGATCCATATCCTTATTAACGTAGTATTAGAAACAAAGGGATAATAATAATGAGAAATCATTAAAAGGTTTTCCAGGAGCCTTACTCAAGTTGTACTAGAGGCATCGACGTGTTGCAAGACGCTAATCGATGTGATCACACTATTATGATATGTCTAAGTGGGAGCTGTTGGTTTTATAGACAAAATAATAATAGTCGTGTGTTAGGATCGAACTTGAGATCACGGGATTGCACACAATACGTATGAAGAGGAATGTAATAATTATTTATAAAATGTTATAATTAATTATTAAACACAAAACAATTAAATAAATAATTAGTATTATTGATTAATGACTAATTAATTATTAAACGAAGATTAGGAAACTAATTACTAGACATTACATGGAAACAAAAGAAGGTTTCGGAATCCCCTTTGGGATGCTATGACCGATCGGCCCAAGGAGGAACCCACCTCCTTTGTGCCTTGAGCTCCAAGTAAAGTTTAGTATATAAGCAAACCCAAGGTGAAGAGTTTTCTCATAACATGTACACACACAATTTGGTGTTTTGCTTTTCTTCTCTTCTTTGGTCGAACCAAAACCGAACACCCCTAAGGGTTTCGTTTTTCTTGAGTCCAAAAAAGGTTTTGTGTTATTACTTGCATAAACGTTTTCTTGAATTAGTACGTGTGTACAAGAACGCGAATCAAACACACTATTGTTTGATTCTTGGATTGAATTACAAAAAGGTAAGGGGTAATTCATATAATCCTTATAAACCCTAATTAGGGTTCATTGGTTCCGGAAGATTGCATTGATTCTTGTTCGGGCTAGAATCACTACGGTATGTTTACTATTTAAATTGATGATTAATTAATTACATGTTATTCGATCTATTATAATTGCTTCCGCTCATGCTCACTTTGATGTTTTTGGTTTATTTATATGATAGTCATGATATAATAATTCCAACAAAAACTTGTCGATATTTAAATTCTGTTCTTCTTAAAAATTAACTTTATATTTTGGAAACGATCCACTAAATAAGCTCATAACCTCCTAAAATAAACGGTTCAAATTTCACATTAAAAATGAAACGGGTCAAATTGGTCAAAATCGTCTCAAGAGTATTACATAGTTTAACTCTAAACAAAATGGGTTATTTGCATAAAAGTGTATTCAAATGGGTCATGTCGGGTTGTTCGAAAATAAAAGTCGCTTAATAGTGTCAAAGATATTGACATATTTGCATTGTAGCACATGATTTCAAAAGATTGCATTAAAGAATTTATTAAACAACACAGACATCCTAAGATTGCATTGTAACACGACCAATCGAGTAATAGTCATTGCGTCATTACAGAATCAATTATTTGATATTCTACTAACACTATAGATTCCTAAATTTACTGTCAAACGGCTAAGTCTATACTCCCAATGTTTTATTTTCAAGGATTGTTAACTGAAAAGTCAATCTTATGTTATATAGATCAAACGGGTCAAATGCGACAAATAAAGCCCAGATTTTCATTCGCGCAAAAAAAAAAAAAAAAAAAAAAAAAAAAAAAAAAAAAAAGAGCTAAAGATGAAACGGGTGAGTTGGACCGAAAAACGTATTCATATGGGTCTAACAGGGTTGACCAGAAACATATGTTGCATTTAAACAATGATTGCATGAAACATTGTGACTTTTTACCCCGAAGCACTAAACAATGATTGCATGAAACAGAAAATTACTTCTAACAAGTAATATTGAGGTAATGTGCTTACGAGATTAGTTACTTTTTGTTGAGATCGTTGTTATTGATAGCTGTGAGGTACTTCCCTGATGATAATGTTATTTATATAGAAAACATTAGGGGGAAAGATTTTGAAGGCAGTAATCCTGAATATGAGATTAAATGGCCGAATTTCAGTTTGTGGGGTGATATCACAGCACATATCAAAGCAAAATGAGGGGGGTGCATAACCTGTCTATCCTGATAATAAAATGTGCGAGTATGGAAGGGTTCATGACACAGGTGATCACTATCACTTGTATCCATGTGCACCTGGCTTTGATAACTTCACATTTTGTAATCTGATACATGTGTATTAAATTACACATACACATTCACAACAATTCATACAATTAAAATTACAGAAGTTCCACTAATTACACAGCTCATAACATAAAATGCATCCAGAAACTGAACTTATAATAATGAGTAATTACTCCAACGACCCCGGATGATTTAGCTCTGCATCACCTTTTGCCTGTGATTCTCTTTGCTTACTCACCTACACAAAATCGTAGTTGAAACAAATGCACGTTAAGCAACAAATACATTTCATGGTACAATGATATACAAGATGCCTGCCTAACTAACAACAATATCAAATCAAAATTCGTTAATCGAAGAGTGGCATTAAGCCATAAAAATCTCAAAAAATGAGTGCAGGTAGGCATATAAATATGACATGGAAATTCAGATGTTTCCTGCAAATTAAGGTGTTGGGCACAGCTCCACCGTCCGTGAATGAAAAAAGTTCACAAATATTTTGGCCAACAAAATTGACATGTGACAACAAAACAAGAATCATGGATTCTTAACAATATATTGAATGGTACCGTGACGCTATCTGCACAACTATGACCTGCCTATGGTATGTTTTTAGGCTGATGATTAATAGCTTTACATACTCAAAGTAGATTATTATTTTATGAGAAATGGATCAATATCAATATTTTCAAACAACCAAAGCTACAGCATGCTTGCAGAAGCAACCTAATAATTTGATTAAAATAAAATACTTACATGAAATTCCAGTGCTTCCTCAATCCGATCCACAATCATTTCCATGTTAGGGCGTTCCTTTGAATTGAAACTAATGCACTGAAATGCAACTTTAGTATATGTATCAAAAGAACGGCTATCAATTTCATCTCTTATAAGGGGATCAATTAGCAACTCTGGTTTGTAGTCATAGTAGCGTCGGACAATATTTATGAGAGGTTTATGTTTACCACCTTCTAACCTTCTTCGATTATAAGCTAACATTCCACTCAACAACTCAAACATCACCACTCCAAATGAATACACATCTGAGTCTTTTCGGAGGACACCACTTTCATGGTAAACTGGATCCATGTAAAAGTTGGTACCCGCAGCGTTTGTGTAGACTTGAGTATGTGGCTGATTTATGGGGCCAGATTTTGACAATCCAAAATCGCAAACTTTGGCTACCAGATTGTGATCCAATAATATGTTTGCACTCTTGACGTCTCTGTGTATTACTCTGTTCTCCTCCCCAAGACCCGAGTGGAGGTAGTCAAGTCCTCTTGCTGCTCCCAAGCAAATCTTCAGACGACGTTCCCATGTCAGGAAACGTCTCTTGTCCTTGTCTTTGAGGTGACAGTCTAAGCTACCATTACTAGCAAACTCATAAACTATAATTTTCTCATTTCCTTCATCGCAGTAACCAATGAAAGGGATGATGTTTTCATGATTGAAACTGAAAATCATATTAAGCTCGTTGCGGAACTCATACTCTCCTTGGTAACTTTCGGGACGTAGGCATTTGATGGCAACTGTACGGTTTTGCCAGTGTTCAGAGGGCTGTCCTTTGTAAACATCACCGAATCCACCATCTCCAATCCTAGTTTCTTGACCTTTAACTCCAATGGCCATTTTGATGTCCTTTAGTGGAATAAAAGAATCTGCTAATGTTCTAAATCTTCTTGTATTGTTTGAAGCAGCTCCGTGGGTCTGCGAATAATGTCCTTATTAATATCATAATTCATGTTTGTTCCTAACATGTATCATTTACTAGTAATCTTTCCAAATATATACCTTAGATTATTTCACTTGTTATCATCATGTAGTTGTAACAAAAATAACTAGAAAGACAAGTTAAGAAGAACTAGCATTCTTTTAAAACATACTTTAATAACCTTCAAGATTTTCAAAAATAACATAGCATATACTCTAGTGAAATTTAGTTAGAAGAAAAGACTTACTTGAATATACAATGCTTCCTCCAACCGCTTGATGATCTTATTCCATGAAGGGCGATCTTTTACATTTAAACTAATGCATTTGTATGCAATTTCTTTAAATGTATATAAAGAACGAGCATCAATTTCATCTCTTATCCGCGGATCAAGTAACTTGTCTCGATGGTCAGCATAGTAACGACGGACTAAAGAAACCAGGTTTAGTGGCTCTTCATCTTCAATGCGCGTTGTTTCATAAGCCAACATCCCAGTTAATATTTCAAAGAGTACCACTCCATACGAGTACACGTCCGATTCTTTGTTGAAGATTTGGCTTTGACGGTAAACAGGATCCATGTAATATTCGTTGCCCTCAGGATATGCAAGGTGATCAGTATCTCTTCCATATTCGGAGAATAAAAATGACTCGCCGAAGCCACAAATTTTAGCTTCTAGATTGTCGTATAATAATATCTTTCTGCTACCAAAGCCTCCATGGATTACTCTCTTGTATTCCCCAAAACCCGAATGAAGGTACCTGAGTCCTTTTGCTGCCCCAATGCATATTTTTAGGCGCTGAGTCCATGCTATATTCTTACTGGGGTCTTTGAGTTGATTATCAAGGCTTCCATTGATGGCATACTCAAAAACTATCGAATAGCTTCCTTCACAGTAACCGATGCAAGGGGCGATATTTTCATGGTGCAACATGGAAACTATCGCAAACTCAGCATGGAGTCTAGTCCAAGTGCTTGAAGTATAAGGATCATATTTTTTTATGGCAACTGTGCTTTTCTTGAAGCGATCGGCGAAATGTCCTCTGTAGACCACTTTTGTTTTTCCTTGTCTGATGAGTGAGAAGTTTTTGGTCGCCTTCTTGATCTCCTCGTTTGGAATTCTAAAATTTTCTAGTGAGTCTGCAAGATTTCTTCGGTTGGCGATTGCAGACGCAACTTGTTGGTTCTGTTAACATAAACACAAACATCTTTGTTTACTGCCGCCTACCGATAAATTGTAGCATTAATATTCAATAAGTTGTATCAGATGATTTGATACTTTTTGAGATACATTGATGAGCTAATTTTAACTTTTAATCAAGAAATCTTTATTTTTACTCCACATAAAGCATTTCAGACTTTTAAGATGGAAGTCTTAAAAGATTCGGCTTACACACTTTCTTTTTTATGGAATTGCTTTACAACATGTTATTGCACTTCTTAAATTGACTTCATAGCAAAACCAACACAATTCAAGAATAAGTAAGTGTATTTTCTTAATATTTTAAAACTTCCTTTTTTTTTAGAAAGTCCCAAATAATTTATAATGTAAAATAGGTACATGAATTTATAATGTAAAATAGATACATGTATTTATTAGAGTAAACTGCAAAAATATATGTGTCAGAAACTATCGGTACCTTACATTCTTCGTTAGCCAAACGTTTACCATCATACAACCTTAAGAACGGACAGTGCAAATATTTTTTCATTATCTTTTAACCTGAATCTAACATGAGGGCTGTTTTTGTCTTTTTACTTGTAAGAAGGATGTATTTTGCATTTTACTTTTATACTATATTATTATTATTATTATTATTATTATTATTATTATTATTATTATAGAGCAACATATCTCAACTGAACGTAATGGTTTGTCCTTTCTAATAATAATAATAATAATAATAATAAAAGAAAAGTATAAAAGTAAACTACAAAATATATCCCCTTACAAGTAGAAAGGCAAAAATAGCCCTCATACTAGAGTCACGTTAAAAGATAACGAAAAAATATTTGCACTGTTAAGAAAAAAAACTTTCTCTGGCGAAAAAAAAGAAAAAATGAATCCCTTGCAAATCTTATTCTTTTCTTCGATTTCGTCATTCGTAATACTTACCAACCAGTCCTAATTTTTTATTATTTTGTTTCAATCTATAGTGGGTCGGTGGTATATTGGATTTACATTGAGTGATCTTGTGCCTTATTAGATGGTAACTTACTTTTGATTATATTATTGATCGTGGGTCGGTGATATATTCATAAGACTTTTAATTGCTCAAGGTTTTAAGATCGCTGAGTGGGAGATTATTTTAATCGATTACTATTATTCTATCCCTTAAAGACGTTTATTATTTGCTGGTTATTGACGTATATAAATTGCTTAAGGTTGTGATCGAATTGTTTGTTATTTGATCGAATTTCTGCTATGGGTTGAATTCGGTTCTTCTATTGCTTATAAACCCTAGTTTTTAACTAGGGTTTTACTTATTTGGTACTTGTGATCTGCTGGTCGTTGCTTGTTTACATTGTATTACTGGTCGTGGGTTTGAGAGGGATGGAGAAAGGGTTTTTCAATAAAAATAGTGATGCTAAGGGTTCGAGGGTTGCTGGAATATCTACTAACTTGGCCGAGGAGACCAATACATTAACACAACCTGTTAATGTTGCTGGTCATGATGTTAATGAATTGGGATCCCAATCACCACGTGATGATAACATGGAGCAACTACCAAACCAAGGGAAGCCGGTTTCACTTGGTAATGTTGTTAAGAAGAATCTTCCTGATGTGACGAGTTCTTGTTTGAATGTGGATGATGCTAATGATTGTTCTATGAATGGTACTCAGAAAGTGGAGCCGATTCCACTTACGAAAGATACATCATTTGGTGACGACTTGGAGCGGGTTACTAATGCTGAATCTGTGAAAGACTTGATTGATAATGCGCATCAGAATTTTGATGATGCCATGAATAAAATCCAAAGTGAGATTGGAGCTAATGAAGTTAATATTACTAGTACTCCTCCTGTTACTTCTGGTCCTAATTCTCACGAGGATGATACTACTAATGGTACGAGAGTGAAGTTGGTTTCTTACGCGGGTGCTACTTCTAATGAACCTCTGAAACATGTTTCAAACTTTCGTAGGTTGGAATGTTGCAAGAAGAAGGCTGATGTTGATCTGTCAGTCCCAATGAATGTAGTGCAAGAGGTTAACATGAGGTTCGAGAATACTCTCTACGGATACTTCCTTGATCAACGCCTTGCTTTTCCTGTTGTTGATTATTATGTTCGCAATGCGTGGGCTAAGTATGGTTTACAAAAGGTTATGATGAATGCTAAGGGTTTCTTTTTCTTCAAGTTTACTTCGAAGAAAGGTGTCGATGATGTCCTTGATAATGGTCCTAGGTTGATTCGTAATGTCCCTATTATACTTAAACCATGGACATTGAACACCAACTTGTTTAAAGAAGATTTGACTAACATTCCGGTGTGGGTTAAATTCCATGATGTTCCTTTAGCTATGTTCTCTGATGACGGGCTTAGCCTTCTTGCTACAGTGATTGGGACGCCCAAAAGGTTAGATGCCTTTACTAGTCAAATGTGCAAGGAATCTTGGGGCCGGAGTAACTTTGCTAGGTGTATGATTGAAGTAAAGTCGGATGAGGTACTAAAGGACAGTCTCACTGTTGAGATTCCTCTACTTGATGGTACGGGTTCGACTATTGAAAAGATCCGGGTAGAATATGAGTGGAAACCGCCTCGCTGTGATAAATGTAAGGTATTTGGACATACTTTGGTTGAGTGCCCTAAGGTTGTCATACCGAATGCTCAACCTACTATGAATGCAAGTGATGGTTTCCAGCCTGTTAACAATAAGAAGAAGGGAAAGCAAGTTGCTTCGAATTCGGGTCGTGGAGGTTTTACCAAACCTGTGGTGGGTAAGCATTTTGAATATCAGCCCAAAAAGACTCTTCCTGAATCAAAGAAAGCTAATGTCAGTAAGAAGAAGGCTTCTGATGTGGCTAGTATGAGTGGAACCAAGATCACTACTTCTAATAAGTTTGATGCTCTTAATATGGATGATACAGATGGTCTTGGTATTCCTAAGGTTGTTACTTACAAGGATGTGGATGCTGGCAGTACAATGGAAGTTAATAAGGATTAGTCGGTTACGACTGGTACTACTTCACAAGTCCCTCTTGTGAGTGATACGCAAGAACCGCTTGTGAGTGATTCTATGGGAACAATGGAAGTTGGTTCTACTCCTATTGTTGAGAAAATTAGTAAGCTTGAAAAGCTGCTGATCGATGAGAAAGCTACTCTTGTGGATGATGTTGGTCATCCTATTCCGTCTACCTTTGTGACCAAGAGGGCTAATCCATTTTCAAAGGTGGGTGAGGTTATGGTTTCGGATAGTGATGAGGAGGAGGTTCTTAACACGTTCGATGAATCAGCAAATCTTTTTGGTGGTGGTCATGAGCGTGAAGATGAGTATGACTATGATGATTATTCGAAGCAAATTTATGATCTTCCAGGGGAATTGGATGCTCTTAATGCCATTTATGGTTTTAATCTCCAAGGTCGTAGGAAGTAGTTTATCTTTTGTCAGAGTCACTACTATCATGTGAGTAATGGTTTGTTTTCTTGTTTTGAAAATAGGAAGTATCTTGTTGTGTAAGCTTTTCGCCTATGTAACGGGCTGAGATATGAGATTCACCCATATCCGTTGTACTTAAACGTTTTTTGAAGTAATATATTTACCGGGTCGTTGACCTTTTACCAAAATATATATATATATATATATATATATATATATATATATATATATATATATATATATATATATATATATATATATATATATATATATATATATATATATATATTTGCACTGTTCGTCTTTAGGGATGTAAGATGGTAAACGTTTGGCTAACGAATGATATAAGGTGCCAATAGTGTAATTTCTCAAAAAGTGTAAACCACAATGATGTATCTTCCAGTTTACTATGTTTATTATTAACTCATATAATTCATTCATATCTCCACCAGAATGAATGATGATGGTCATCTGATCCTATAAATGTGTTTAAAGAAAACTTATGAGTTATGTGAGAATCATTTTGATGGTGAGCCGGCCTGGTAAAAAAAATTACAAAAATAAAGAAAAAAAAAAACTTGGTTCTAGAAAAATGATAAATAACTCATATTTGAAATAGAACATAAATAAGATCCTTCCCACACTCATTTATTCAAAAGAGTTAAAATCAAAAGTATCAAATATTATAGTATATAATATAAAAAACACGTTAAGACTTACATGAACATCCAATGCTTCCTCAATCGTCTTGACGATCTCATCCATTGTAGGGCGATCCTTTATGTTGAGACTGATGCATTTATATGCAATCTCTATAAACATATGAAAAGAACGACGGTCAACATCATCTATTATATATGGATCCATTAACTGCCTGGGTCCATTATCATGGAAGCGTAGAACCAGATTTATCATCTTTTGTTCCTTATGATTATCTCCTATGGCCCTAACTTCACCATCAGGCTTCATCCCAGTCAATATTTCAAACATAAGTATGCCGTATGAGTAAATGTCTGCTTCTATGTTCAGGATGTTGCTTTCTTTGTAAACCGGATCAGTGTAACTTGAATCAGAGTTTGTAGGTCTGTATATTTCTGGACGTGGCTGACTCCCACGGACTAATACTGAGCAACGAAGATCATAGATTTTAGCTTCCAGATTTTTATTTAACAATACATGGTTGCTTTGGACATATCCATGTATTACTCTACGGTGATCCCCCATACCTGAGTGAAGGTAACGGAGCCCTTTTGCAACGCCTATGCAAGTCCTGAGACGTTGCGCCCATGTAAAGTTTTTCCTATAATTTTTATAGGATCGGAGATAGTCACTAAGCGTATAATCATCGTTGTGGTACACTTCTTCAGAGTAAAAAGGGATGACGTTTTCATGGTGCAACTTGGAAATTATCTGATCAGCCTCTTCAGGATAGTTGCCAGATGCGATGGCTGCTGCACGGTTTTGCCAGAGTTCATAGAGTTGTCCTATATCAACATGACGAGAATTATCAGAAATTTTCAAATTTTCTGAAGAAGCAACATTGATATTCTCCAGATTACTTCGAAAATTTTCAAAGTTTACACTTGAAGAAGACATTGTTTTTGATGATTGTGACTATGTGTGAATGGTTATATTTATGTGTTTATAAACAGATCTGATCGAGTTTGCTGATATATAAACACTTAGATCTGTCTTTGCATCTCTACTTATTGAAGTTGACTTCAAAACATGGAATCAAATAATAAGACAAAAAAGTATTTCCCACTACTATACATGCATTTCTTATTTTATTCATTTAATTTTTTGGTTACCATTTTGGCCAACTAATCAATGGGACTTGAGCTCACCACCAAAACGTACTCAAACTAATCAAAGTCCCTCCCCCTAAAAAGGTAGACGTACACCTTGGCTTTGTTTGCACCAAGCGTGGTTCAAACTACGCTCATTTCACATTTTTAGTAAAAATAGTCGCAAGTTACTACTAACCCAACATACCTCTATTACTTACTACTTAATAGGTTTTTGTTCTTTCTAAATATGGGTTTCTTCACCAACAGGAAATAGGCACATGAGTTAGCCAGACCAATTGATATTCTTCCTAGTCGTCTAAACATGTCGTACATTTAGTAAGTGAACAAGTTATACAAATTTTCTGGTACATTTGTACACTTGCTAATCTAAAACATTGCATTGAGATTGGTTAAAACCACACGTACACTCCACACTGCAAGTATGGACATGTTTTGAAATTTCTAGATTTTTATCTTCATTCATTTTAGTGAAAACTACCTTCCCACCTTTGATTTTCTTAAACAATTTTTTTTCTTGTATATCTTGGTGATCTTAAAATATGTTAGTTTGTATAGAAAGGCATAAACTAATGTAGGCATTAGCTGGTGGAGGGGGCTGTAAAGCTGTCGTGAGATATTAAAAAGGATGTCAAAACATTGACTTCAATTCAGATATTTGATTATCTATATTAGTTTAGCACAATATTTTTAGTGTTGCTATAACCTCCTTAAACACATTCCTACTAATCATCCTAACTATATGATCATCACACTTGGAGAAATCAAGGGAGGAGATGAGAAAAGAGAATTAGTAGACTCCTTGTGTCATTCAACTCATAGTTAGAATGAAGAAATAGGAATAAATATCATTTTTTATATTTTTATTGAATTATAATATTCTATGCACATTGTCATGAGCATATGTAGAAAGGCAAAAATTAATGTAGGCATTGGCTTGGGTTGGTAAGCTGTTGTGAGATATTAAAACACAAAAACTATATACACTTTTTTTCATGAATTCTGTGTATATTTTGTAACCATTTTGTCACATCATTTATCAACATTTTTATTAAACGAAGAAGGGTAACATGAGTACATGACCACCAAATACACACAATAAACGGATTCGGATGTATGATTACATAAAAGGGGATAAAACAAGTTACCTACATTTCTAAATAATTAGCCTTTTTATACAAGAATTTGAAATGATTTTGATTTGTTTATTGCACACGCATTAATTGTTTATATTATAATTCGAAATGATTTTGATTTGTTTATTGGACACGCATTAATTTGGTAGTTGAAATTTCTTGTTCTTATTTAAATATGAGGTATAGTCAATGCTTTGGTTCTTATATCTAAATAAATATGTGGATAATGTTTCTTTTATATTGAAAAACTAGGTATAATACGTGTGTACACATGAGGTTTGACATAAATTTTAAATCATGTTATTGTAGTGATGTTTTGTGTATTTTAAATGAAGCATACAAAGACTTAGAAAAACAAGTGTTCACAAAATATAAAAGGTTGGGGCCTCTTAGAGTCGAAACACATCGTGCAACTGAAACCCAAAAGTTAGATGCGCCTCTTAGAATTGACCCGAAACACATTGAATTAAAAGCAAAAGGGTACTGTAGTGAGTTTCATTTTCGGATTGCGCTCAATGAAATGGGTCAAACTTTAAGTTTCTGGCGAAAGAGAAACAGGTCAAATTTGTTAAAAAAAAAATGGCCTATTTGCAGAAAAAGTATTCAAAATAGTCTTGTTGGGGTCCGCCAAACAATCTGATTTCATAAGTGTGAAAGCTAGCTGAATTCCATATCTCTTGTATAAAACGAACCCTTTCCTCAGATCTAAATAAGAAATCAAGAACCAAGGCATTGACTATACCTGATCAGATTTAAGTAAGAACAAAAAACTTGAACTCGCAAGATGCTAGGGATTATAATTACATGAAGCTAAATGACAAATCCGCTTACACGACCTTCTAATTTCCACAACTACAATGGCCTTAAACGACTAGTAGCCATTATTCTGTGAAGTGCTTAGTGAAACCAAGAAAATTTGCTTGTCAAGAAGGGAGATCATAACTGTTGGTTTTATAGACAAAATAATAATAGTCGTGTGTTAGGATCGAACTTGAGATCACGGGATTGCACACAATACGTATGAAGAGGAAATGTAATAATTATTTATAAAATGTTATAATTAATTATTAAATACAAAACAAATAAATAATAATTAGTATTATTGATTAATGACTAATTAATTATTAAACGAAGATTAGGAAACTAATTGCTAGACTTTACATGGAAACAAAAGAAGGTTCCGGATCCCCTTGTGGGCTTCACAACCGATCGGCCAAGGGAGGAACCCACCTCCTTTGTGCCTTGAGCTCCAAGTAATCTCTAGTATATAAGCAAACCCAAGGTTAAGAGTTTTCTCATAACTTGTACACACACAAATTGGTGTTTTGCTCTCCTTCTCCTTCTTGGGTCGAATCAAAACCGAACACCCCTCAAGGGTTTCGATTTTTATTGTCTCAAAATTGTTTTGTGGTATTTACTTGCATAATCGTTTTCTTGAATTAGTACGTGTGTACAAGAACGTGAATCAAACACACTATTGTTTGATTCTTGGATTGAATTACAAAAAGGTAAGGGGTAATTCATATAATCCTCATAAACCCTAATTAGGGTTCATTGGTTCCGGAAGATTGCATTGATTCTTGTTCGGGCTAGAATCACTACGGTATGTTTACTATTTAAATTAAAGATTAATTAATTACATGTTATTTGATCCTTTATAATTGCTTCCGCTAATGCTCACTTTGATGTACTTGGTTTATATATATGATAGTCATGATATTATAATTCCAACAGTGGCATCTAGAGCCGTTATAATGTGTAATTAATTATCGCAACGCATAAAATTGGATTTGATTCGTATAGTTACATGTTTTTTTTTAGGGTTTATGTTTTTTCTTCCTAACCCTAATTATGGGTCGATTGACCCTTATTAGGTTTTAGGGTTTTGATTTTAATTTTTTAAAATTGACTAGAAACCCTAAGATGTCATGTAATTATTTATGCGTTTTAGTAAACGATCTTGGTGCAATATGTTAATTGTTAAGCTAAATCCATGAAAAGTGCATGTTTGCATGGATTTTTATTGTGTTTATTTAAATTGTTTAAATTGTTTATATATATTAATGGTTAAGCTATATTAAAACATGTAAATTTATTATAGATATCAAATTGGGGAAGACTCCAATATTAAGTAATCAATTATGTGCTATGTGGTATTTATTTAATTTTGGCTTACGCAATCGATTTATCGATGTATGTGGCTCTTTTTCTAAGAAAAAGAAAGCCCTAATTAAATTAATACGTTATACGCCTAGATTTGATTATTAATAGGATCTTTTAATAAGATTTGCATGTGGCTACATGTTTTATACATATTTAATTGTTATGATTATGTATATGTGTTTATTTAGTTGTTTTTATTTTTTATTGCAAATTACTTGTTTTGTTTATTTATTGTGTTAGACATGTTTATTTAAACGAAAAGGGTAATTTTTTGAATAGAAAAATAATATGGACTAAATAATGGCGAAATTGTTTTGGTTTTTAAGAGTTAAAATTTCAAAGAATTGGTTGATTGATGTTTTTGTACGTAATGGTTAAATAGGCTCGACCGAAGTTTACACACTAAAGTGATGGGTATAAGGATGGCATCGCATTAAATTGTGGCCTTAGATAGACAACATTCATGTCTTAACGCTCGTTTGTGTGTAAATTAGACTTACCGAACAACCATTACATGTACATTGTCATCTTAAGGGTGAATAATCCACAATTCCACAATGATTATCCGAAACACTATGCCTTCGGGCGTAAGCAAAAGTACGATATAGTGGACGATAATTGATGGTTATTCTTTAATTGGTGAACCCGATACCTCAATCAAAACTTTGTTATTTTACTCTTAGCAAATTGGTAATAAAAATGTTTTGTAAAACCAATGTTATGAAGTTGTATGCATGCTTCTTCATACATTATTTTGATCACATCAAAATAGTTATACCCTTATAAATTAAGTTGAATGCCATCTAATTAAGAACACTTGAAGTTGTAATTTACGTCATAGTGAGACTTGGCGAGATTGCAATGGAGAGGTAAATTTCATAAATTCATTGCTAGCAGATCAACTGATGTAATGGATTTGTGAATTTACAGTTTTTAAGTTAGACGACTTAAATTGAGTAGGAAGTGAGACTTGACTCAAGGCATTAAGATGGGGACTAAACATGCTTACAATACAAATGTTTTGTGATTGTAAATCCCATAGATCTAGGAATTGGACAAATGTTATGCCAATTACTTGTACGACAAGTTACCTCATATTATACTTTCATTACTAGCACATCAACTGAATGTAATGAAACTATGTTTATGGAGGATCCTAGTTTTTCAAGATTATTCTATGGATTTATTTTCCTTGGGTATTTTAATTTTCTTGAAAAATTGTATTATCAAAAATACTAATGTTTTGAACTTTCTTTATCTGTAGAAATGGCTCAAACTGATAACACCAACTTACGTTCTGTGTTCAAAACTTATTTTGAACGAGAAAAATTGACTGGCTCGGAAAATTTCAATGATTGGTACCGTTCACTAAGGATTGTCCTGCGAGTGACTGGTCAACTCGAAATCTTGAAAACGCCTTGCCCTGCTGAACCTGAAGGCACAGCAGCTACTGAAGCTGCTAAAGCCAAATGGAATCTTGATACTAAGGAACATATTGATGTGGCCGCAATGATGTTAGGGGGAATGTCCACAGCTCTTCAAAGACAGTTTGAGGAGTATTTTCCCAAGGACATGATTGATGAACTCAAGAAACTTTATGAGAAACCATCAAATGTAGAGATTTACGATTTGATGGAAGCTCTACATGGTTGTAAGCAAGGTCCTGGTGAACCTGTGAGTGCTCATGTGTTGAAAATGAAAAGTTACATGGATCAACTACAAACACTTGGGAAACCCTATGACAATGATATGGCTGTGAACTTAATCAATAGATCCCTTGATAAGGAATTTAGTGGTTTTGTGAGGAACTTCAATATGCATTGCGTGGGGAAGACTGTAAGTGAATTGCACGCACTGCTCATTGATTATGAGAAAGGTACACCACAAAAGGCTCCTACGCCCCAAGTACTAGCAATACAAGGGGGTAGAATTAACAAGCCAAATGCGAACAAGAAGAAGGGTAAAGGAAAGAAGAAGGATGATAAGAATAAGCAGGTTATGGCTTATCAACCACCTCAACCTAAGAAGAACCCTCCTATCAAGAATAATCCAAAGAAGGATCAAGGATGCCATTACTGCAAGGTGATGGGCCATTGGAAGAGGAATTGTCCTCTTTATCTCGATGACTTGCGAAACAATAAGGTTAAGAAGACTGGGCACATGGGCGCCAGCACTTCAGGTAACTTATTTGTCATTGAATTATTTACTTTATCTCGTGAAATAAATTCCTGGGTATATGATACTGGATGTGGTATTAATATTTGTAATACACTGCAGGGGTTTAGAGAGGAAAGGAGACTAGCTTATGGGGAGCAATTTCTGCATGTGGGCAATGGAGCACAAGCAGCAGTTGAAGCCATAGGAATGTTTAATTTAGTTTTACCTTCGGGTTTAGTACTTTGTTTAAACAATTGTCATTATGCACCTTCTATAATTAGAGGTGTTGTTTCCTTTTCATGTTTGTTGGATCTTGGTTTCTCTCATACTATTGATGGCAATAAAATTTCTGTTTCTTTAAATGGTGTATTTTATTTTAATGCTGTTGCTGTGAATGGTGTGTTTGAAATTGATATGAATAATTGTATGACTTCCAACAATAATAATAATTCGATGTACAGCATAAGTAAGAGAATCAAGTATGACTTGAATTCGTCTTACCTTTGGCACTGTAGACTTGCCCATATAGGCAAGACTCGCATGCAAAAGCTGCAACGTGAAGGGCTTTTGAATAATATCAATGATGAGTCATTTGATAAATGCGAATCTTGTATTTCTGGGAAGATGACGAAGAAACCTTTTCATAGTAATATGGAGAGAGCTTCAGATCTACTTGGTTTGATACACACGGATGTATGTGGACCACTTAGACATGTGTCAAGGAGAGGTGCTGTCTACTTCTTAACTTTTACGGATGATTTCAGCCGTTATGGTTATGTTTATTTACTTAAACATAAACATGAAGTGTTTGAAACATTTAAAGTTTTCAAAGCAGAAGTAGAATTGCAATTGGGAAAGAAGATTAAAACTCTTCGTTCTGATCGAGGTGGTGAATACCTTAGTCAAGATTTTAAAGATTTCTTAACTGAGAATGGAATTGTCCAGAATCTCACATCTCCATATACTCCACAACAAAATGGTGTATCTGAGAGAAGGAATCGTACATTGTTGGACATGGTTCGATCAATGTATAATCTTACTAACCTTCCTTTGTCTTTTTGGGATTATGCTCTTGAAACAGCTGTTCGTATTTTGAATATGGTTCCCACCAAGAAGGTTGATAAGACACCATATGAGATATGGACTGGAAAAGCTCCGAACTTGTCTTATTTAAAGGTCTGGGGTTGTGAGGCGTATGTTAAACGTGACTCACAAGATAAACTCCAACAAAGATCTGTTAAGTGCATTTTTGTAGGATACCCTAAGGAAACTATGGGTTACTACTTTTACTACCCACATGAGAACAAAGTGTTTGTTGCAAGATATGGTGATTTTCTTGAAAGTGAATTTGTGGTTCAAGAAATCAGTGGGAGGGTATATGATCTAGAAGATGATATAAATAATGCATTGCCTTCAGAAAACACTAGCACACTTCCTGTAGAACCGGAAAGTCTGGGTCCTCCATCGGAAGTTGAAGTAATTCCCATTCGCAGATCTGTGAGATCTGTGAAAGCTCCTGACCGTCTATGTCTTAATGTAGAGGTCGATCAGCATACACTAGGGGATCTTGATAACCTACTAGTTATAGAGCTGCCATTAAAAGCCCTCAAAAAGCTAAATGGAAAGCTGCTATGGATGGGGAAATACAATCCATGCATGACAATGAAGTCTGGGAAGAAGTTGACTTACCTCCTGGTGCCAAGGTAGTTGGGAGTAAGTGGCTTTACAAAATCAAGACTGACATGAATGGATATGCACACATTTATAAGGCTCGTCTAGTTGCTAAAGGTTTTACTCAAACTTTTGGTATAGATTACGAGGAGACGTTTTCTCCTGTAGCAGACATAAGAGCTATAAGAATACTCATAGCTATAGCAGCGTACTATGACTATGAGATTTGGCAAATGGATGTGAAAACCGCTTTCTTAAATGGTTATCTAGATGAAGACATCTATATGGAACAACCAGAAGGGTTTGAAAATCCAAAATTTCCAAAGGGTGTTTGCAAGCTTAAGAGATCCATTTATGGATTAAAGCAAGCATCACGACAATGGAACAAGAGGTTTGATGCTGAAATTAAAAAGTTTGGATTCACTCAAAATCTTGATGAGCCATGTGTGTATCACAAAGCTAGTGGGAGTGATAATGTAACTTTCCTAATTCTATATGTTGATGACATATTGATCATGGGAAAAGACATTCCAAGTTTACAAGCTGTCAAGGCATATCTTGGAAAGTGCTTTTCTATGAAAGATTTAGGAGAAGCTGCATATATTCTGGGAATCAAAATCTATAGAGATAGATCAAGGCGGTTAATTGGATTAAGTCAAAGTGCTTACATTGACAAAATATTGAAAAGATTCAATATGCAAAATTCCAAGAAAGGATATTTGCCGATGGAAGTAAAACATGGCTTATGTAATGAGTATTGCGCTTCAACACCTGAAGAGGTGAATCGCATGAATAAAGTTCCTTATGCTTCGGCTGTAGGATCTATTATGTATGCGGTTAAGTGCACAAGGCCAGATGTGGCGTTTGCTCAAAATATTACCAGTCAATTTCAACAGAATCCAGGTGAAAAACATTGGATTGCTGTTAAACATATTCTTAAGTATTTGAGGAATACAAAAGATATGTTTTTGGTATATGGTGGAAATCCATCTACAAAACTTTGTGTTACAGGTTTCTGTGATGCATCCTTTCAAAGTAATAAAGATGATTCGAAGTCTCAGACGGGTTATGTCTTTGTTATCAATGGAGGAGCTGTAGATTGGAGGAGCAAGAAGCAGAGTACAATTGCGATGTCTGCAACAGAAGCTGAATACATTGCTGCTTCGGAAGCTGCTATGGAGGCTGTTTGGATTAGGAAATTCGTTTCTGGGCTTGGTGTTATGCCTTCAATTGAATTACCTATTAATATGTATTGTGACAATTCTGCTGCAATCATATTTGCCAATGAACCTGGAGTCATGAGGGGCACCAGACATTTTCTACGGAAGTATCACTTTGTTCGTGAAAAGGTTGACGAAGGTGAAATAAATCTGTTGAAGGTTCACACAGATGATAACTTAGCTGATCCGTTCACTAAGGCTTTGGCGAAAGAAAAGCTTAATGAATTGGCCAATGGAATTGGTCTTAAATTAGCTAGTAGTTTCATGCATAACTGTGATTAGTATTTGGATAAAGGATATTGTAAACAATTATTATTTTAATGAAATAAAGTATGTTGGTATGTTTATTTCTGTTATTAATTATTGTTGTCCTATTTTTGCATGTTTAAATCCATGAATAAGAGTTATTCTAAATGTCCGTTGTCAGTTAATAATATGGGAATATTATTAAATTAAGACAAATCTGAAGTTGATATAATATACTTAAGTATATTGATGCGTAGTCATGTCATTTCAGATGATATTCGATGATACTGAATATAGGACTTATCCCAACTATATGATGTTACTTTATTGATCTTGTCATTAAGTAAATCATAAGAAGTTATCCTTAGACTTGAGATGCAAGATAACAGTCATGAATGTAGTACATTTTTGTGAAACAACTTAACGCTATACGTAAATGTTAGTAATAAGGGTTGTTTTCGGAAGTGTTACAAAGTTTGTGTGTTTTGCTTGTAGTCAATAAAGAATTTGTTCCTTCAAATTAATTTTTGAAGTTTAATACTGCTGGGCCCCTCGTAGGGTTGTCAAGGTGTTTGCGTGGCCACGCCCAATGTCTTTTATGAAAGGTTCGAAAGATTTGGTAATCTTGTCAATTTCAAAGAACGAGAAACAGAATGGTTAATTAAAGGAATGACCTAGATCCATATCCTTATTAACGTAGTATTAGAAACAAAGGGATAATAATAATGAGAAATCATTAAAAGGTTTTCCAGGAGCCTTACTCAAGTTGTACTAGAGGCATCGACGTGTTGCAAGACGCTAATCGATGTGATCACACTATTATGATATGTCTAAGTGGGAGCTGTTGGTTTTATAGACAAAATAATAATAGTCGTGTGTTAGGATCGAACTTGAGATCACGGGATTGCACACAATACGTATGAAGAGGAAATGTAATAATTATTTATAAAATGTTATAATTAATTATTAAATACAAAACAAATAAATAATAATTAGTATTATTGATTAATGACTAATTAATTATTAAACGAAGATTAGGAAACTAATTGCTAGACTTTACATGGAAACAAAAGAAGGTTCCGGATCCCCTTGTGGGCTTCACAACCGATCGGCCAAGGGAGGAACCCACCTCCTTTGTGCCTTGAGCTCCAAGTAATCTCTAGTATATAAGCAAACCCAAGGTTAAGAGTTTTCTCATAACTTGTACACACACAAATTGGTGTTTTGCTCTCCTTCTCCTTCTTGGGTCGAATCAAAACCGAACACCCCTCAAGGGTTTCGATTTTTATTGTCTCAAAATTGTTTTGTGGTATTTACTTGCATAATCGTTTTCTTGAATTAGTACGTGTGTACAAGAACGTGAATCAAACACACTATTGTTTGATTCTTGGATTGAATTACAAAAAGGTAAGGGGTAATTCATATAATCCTCATAAACCCTAATTAGGGTTCATTGGTTCCGGAAGATTGCATTGATTCTTGTTCGGGCTAGAATCACTACGGTATGTTTACTATTTAAATTAAAGATTAATTAATTACATGTTATTTGATCCTTTATAATTGCTTCCGCTAATGCTCACTTTGATGTACTTGGTTTATATATATGATAGTCATGATATTATAATTCCAACAATAACTAGAGGCTTAGAAACAATAAGTTAGTTGCATATAATTCAGAAATAAAAGCAATAGATCTGATGGCCATAAGTGTGAAAGCTAAAGCTAGGTGAATGCCTTTTTTTCTTATATTATCTAACATTTATTTGATATATATATCCCAAGAAGGTTTTCTTATATAAAACAAACCCTTTCTCAGATTTAAATACAAGAACCAAAGCATTGACTATACCTCAAATTTAGATAAGAACAAGAAATTTCAACTACCCAATTATATGTGTCCAATAAACAAATTGTAATTATTTCGAATTATTAATAAAATAAGTGAATTCATTGTTTTTGAGATCCTTTTTTTAATATCTCACGACAGGTAACAAGTTACAACCCCCTTCACCAGCTAATGCCTGACTGCCTGCATTAAAATATGCCTTTCTATACAAACTAGCATATTTTATGATCACTAAGCTGTTTTAAAGTCAACTTCAATAAGTAGAATGCAAGAACAGATTTAAATGTCTATATCAGCAAATTTAATCATATCTGTTTATAAACACATAAATATAACCATACATAGTCTCTAACACAAAAAAACAATGTCTCATTTAGATGTGGACTCCCTAAGAATGCACGAGGCTGCCCACTTTGCTTCCTCGGAATATTTGAAAATTTCTGAAAATTCTCGTCATATCGTTATAGGACAACTCTATAAACTCTGGAAAAACCGTACAGCTGCTATCGCATCTGGCAACTATCTTGAAGAGGCTGATCAGATAATTCCACTGTTGTACCATGAAAACATCATCCCTTTTAACTCTGAAGATGTGTACAGCAATAATGCTATTATTGGAAAGCTTAGTGACTATCTCAAAGAAGAGAAAAGGTACAGTTTTACATGGGCGCAACGTCTGAAAACTTGCTTAGGCGTTGCAAAAGGGCTGAGTTACCTTCACTCAGGTATCGGGGATCACGGTAGAGTAATACATGGATATGTCGGAAGCAACTCTATATTATTAAATGAAAATCTGGAAGCTAAAATATGTGGTGTTTATGGCTCAGTATTACTCCGTGCGAATCAGCCACGTCCAGAAATTTATAGACCTACATCCACAGAAAAATGTTACATAGATCCAGTTTACCTAGAAAGCGGCATCCTCAACATAGAGTCAGACATTTACTCATACGGCATACTTATGTTTGAAATATTGATGGGGATGGAGTCTGATGGTCATCAAGGTAGAGCCATAGGAGATTATAAGGAACAAAAGATGATAAATCTGATTCAACGGTTCCATGATGATGGACCTGAGCAGTTAATTGATCCATATATCATAGATGATGTTGACCGTCGTTCGTTTAGTATGTTTATAGAGATTGCATATAAATGCATCAGTCTCAACATAAAGGATCACCCTAAGATGGATGAGATCGTCAAGACCATCGAGCAAGCATTGGATATTCAAGTAAGTCTTATCGTTTTTTTTTTTCTTAAAAAAAAATAAAATCGAATAGCATTATTCAATCTGGTGATTCATACATAAATACCATATAGCTGTTGGTCCCATCCGGATGTTCTTTGTATCGAACCAAACCATGTCTATTGAACAAACACACAATACACAACCTCACGCTTTTTGTATATAATGAATCTGTTATGAACCTTATAAACGATGATTTTATTTATTGAAAAGGTTAATGTTTACAATGATCCTACGCATATATATAATGAATGAAACGTTGCCTCCAAAAGACATGTTGCTTCATCATTAACCGTTGTAACCCTATACTAAACGTTGTAACCTAATAACTACTAACTGCCTTCATATGGGCCTGTTTGGGTTAATACATTGGACCCATATTGCAGACTAATATTCTGACCCAATACTAAATACAAACATACGTATTACATACTAAACTAAATACATAAACTACTAATTTACAACAGCCCTTGAACACGGATTGATGAATTATCATCCAACATTCCTCCCTAATTTATTAATCCGTGTCTTCAACATCTTCTTGTCTTCAACTTTGATCATCTTTATCTTTGTCTTCAAATATAATCTTTGATGACTTCACATCATTTTTTCTATAGAACCAATTCTTCCAAATACCTTTTGATACAATTTTGCTACTGCTTTCTTCTTCCCAGTCACTTGTTCTTCATCCACTGTTGGTCTCTTTTCTTTCTGCAGTCCACTTCGATCCATCTTCTCTGATGTTGTAACACAACGCAACTGGTAAAGTTCTCTTTTCTTCTTTTGGTTCTCTTTCCTGTTCGCGACTCCATAGCCTAACAAACAAGTTTCTCTCATTCCTTTTTCCTTCAATCTTCTTGTTGCTTTCTTGTTTTCTTCAAAAACTTGCTGTTGTTTTCTTCACAACTTTTCTAATCTCCAGATTTGATCCCTGATCAAATTTCTTCTTTTTTCTGAATTAACTTTGTCTCTCTTGATTATTCAATCCATCACAGATTGTCCCCTTGGATAATTGCTTCACACAATTTTCTTCATAATCTATCACATATTCTTCTCTTCGCGGTTGCTTCACACAACATGGCTTCACACCGTCTTCACCTTGATCAGTCACTGATCTGTTCTTCTTTCTATTGATTGATTCCCTGAATCAATCGTCTCTATTTCTCTTCTTTGGAACGATTCCCTGAATCGTTATTCTTTTACTCTGTCTCTGGTTCCCTGAACCTTTTGTCTCTTCTTTTCTGGAACGATTCCCTGAATCGTTATTAAAACTTGATTCCCTGAACCAAGTTTTTCTTCTCTTTGTTGTTTCCTGTTTTGTTTCTTGCAAATCTGCAATACGTACTCTTCTTGAATCTCTGATGAAACATAAACTGAAACACGGGGTTTGATTCGAACTTCTGATGCTCTGATACCAATGTTGGTCCCATCCGGATCTTCTTTGTATCGAACCAAACCATGTCTATTGAACAAACACACAATACACAACCTCACGCTTTTTGTATATAATGAATCTGTTATGAACCTTATAAACGATGTTTTTATTGATTGAAAAGGTTAATGTTTACAATGATCCTAAGCCTATATATAATGAATGAAACGTTGCCACCAAAAGACATGTCGCTTCATCATTAACCGTTGTAACCCTATACTAAACGTTATAACCTAATAACTACTAACTGCCTTCATATGGGCCTGTTTGGGTTAATACATTGGACCCATATTGCAGACTAATATTCTGACCCAATACTAAATACAAACATACGTATTACATACTAAACTAAATACATAAACTACTAATTTACAACAGCCCTTGAACACGGATTGATGAATTATCATCCAACAATAGCATCAAAATGATTCGTACACAAATTTGCTGCAATTGTATATATAAGATAGGATAACAATCATCATTCGATCTGGTGAATATCTACTTGATCTACTTAGTGGTAGATATGAATAAATTATATGAGTTAATAATAGACATGTGTATATATGTTTAGGTTAAGGCTGATCACGGTCCAAAAACCAGACCAGGCCACAGAAACCGATTGGGTCCAAAAGTTCGGACAGAGGACCAAACTAAAATGTTTGGTCCATGTTCGGGTCGGTCATGTCTAGCCCACAAAGCATAATAGTCTTTGTGCGTAAGACCAAACCGGACCGGTCCAAAAACAAAAAATGAGTAAAAACGTGGACCGAGGATGGGGTCCCATCCCACCGGTCCAGTCTGTGGTCCGAACTTCAGCTAACCAGTTTAGTTAATATTGTGATACTATTTATATTTTTTTTGGTAAAGGGTTTCCCCAGCAAATGTATTACTCCAAAAAATGTGATAATATAATTTGTGTTTGATGCAAGTTTACTTTACTTCAATTTAATTACCCGCTTAACATTTAAACGTTTTTCTATATTATAGTTTACTACGTATTACAGTTTAAAATAAATTGATGGATGCATCAATAAGCTTCAAATTAAATGATAACTAAGAACAAGCATCTAAAATAGGAGTTGCATAAAAAATTTTAAAACTGTGCAAAACTTTATTTTTTATTTCATCTTTCATGCTTATGTGTCATAGAGCAGGATAACTACCGTCAACCCCTTATTTTTTATTTCATCTTTCATTCTTATGTGTCATAGAGCAGGATAACTACCGTCAACCCCTTAGAGCATAATAGCTTGAGAAAATTCCAACTATGTGCTGATTTTGAAAAAAATGAACACACTTGTGCTTCTTTCAAAACAATATTTCCTACGTATGCTTTCGGTAATAAAAATAAATAAATAAATATTTTATAAAAATTTAATATCACTTTCATCTCTTTAGCTCTTGCACCTCTTTGTACTCATTTATTTTCTCTTTTTCTTTTTACAAATATACCACACCCTCTTTTCTAAAAATAAAACTATTTTGCATTGATCTATTGCACTTAACAGGTCTTTATATAAACATGTATTATGTTTATTAAGGTGTATGTAAGAAAACATACATGTTTTATATGAACATGCATGTTTTCTAATACAAAATTGGAGTTCTCGCAGTTCCCGCACTTAACAGGGTTCTGAAAATAAAGCCCCCTTATATATATATATATATATATATATATATATATATATATATATATATATATATATATATATATATATATATATATATATATATATATAGGGTAAAGATCAAATAAAAAGACAAATTTCTGTAAAAATAATAAAAAGAATTTTTTTTTTTAAAAAGTTCTCGAAAAATTTAAAAAAAAAATCCACAAGATCGGGTATGTTGGTGCATGAAAAATTTGTAAAGGAAGTTTATCTAAAAGTGGATACTTTATCCAAAAAAAAATTATAAAAAAATACGTTTGTGCATTAAATCGCTTTTTTGTGCATCAAAAAATCGTTTTTGGACCCACCTTCTTTTGACTTTTTTCATCAAAATAACATTGCGCATCTAACTAAAACAAGTTGAAAATTTTGTGCATTAAAATTTTTTTTGCGCATTAAAATTCGTTTTTTGTGCATTAAAAAAAACGTATAAAAACTCAAAATTAGAAAAACTTCTTTCACAAAAGTTTTATGCACCAACATACCCGATCTTGTGGAATTTTTTTGGAATTTTTCGAGAACTTTTTTTTAAAAAATTTCTTTTTTTTATTCTTTTTTTTTTGGAATTTTTTTGGAATTTTTTATTTATTTATTTTTTTTTATTTTTTTTGTCTTTTTTATGGATATATATATATATATATATATATATATATATATATATATATATATATATATATATATATATATATAAGGTAAAGTTAAAATAAAAAACAAATATCCGTACACTAAAATAAGAAAGATTTTTTTTTTTTTTTTTTTTTTTTTTTAATTTTAGAAGTTTGCGAAAAAAAAAAAAAAAAAAAATCACAAGATCAGCTATGTTGATGCATAAAAATTTTGTGAACAAAGTTTTTCTAATTTTGAGATTTTATTCAATTTTTAATGCACAAAAAATGAATTTTGACGCGCAAAAAAATTTCGGTACACAAAATTTTCAACTTGTTTAATTTTGATGAATAATGTTATTTTGATGAAAAAAGTCAAAATAAAGTTAAGTACAAAAATGAATTTTTGATGTACAAAAAATGTATTTAATGTACAAACGTATTGTTTCATAATTTTTTTGGGGAAAAATATCCACTTTTAGAAAAACTTACTTCACAACTTTTTCATACACCAACATACTCGATCTTGTGGAATTTTTTTAGAATTTTTTTTTTAAAACAAAATCCTTTTTATCTTTTGTACGGATATCTGACTGCCTCCCCATATTCGAGTGGTAGTCAATCAGGTCAGGGCCTGATGAAGATTGAGCTTGAATAGTTGGGACTGATGATGAGGTCTGAGCAAGGTTGATTTTAGGGATGGGAAATGTAGTTTCAACAATATCAGAGATCATACTCTCTTCAACCCCAAACATCTTCTTCTTACCTTCGGTGTCTTCTTATAGTTATGCAGAAGAAGATGTTGGAATCGATGAAGAGATGGGCAGGGATCTCATAATCCCACACTTTCTCACGATCAGTTGCTCAGGAACGAACCTGGTATATAACTTAGGTAGTGGCTTCTATTGGTGCTGGTTCAGAGGTGTGCTATGGACTATCTTTAAGATAGAGACTTTCCAGTGTTGATGGATAAGGATTTGGTTTGGTAGGCTTAGTTAGTGTCTCCCCCTCAGGAGTTGTTGGGGCTGATGAACCGAGAACTAATAAAGTACCAACCAGGACTGCGGACTCGAGGTGGCTTAACATGTCTTGAAATGAGATCTTGATGACTAAAAGGCCAGTCTTGACGAAGGAGTGATCAGAGGTCGGGCAGCTTGGGAGTCTTCAATGTTGGACACTCTTTTGCCTATAAACCATGCCAAAGACTGAGTATCTATAGCAAGAGAATTTAGACTTGCTTTGATGTTAGGGATGTCACCCTCTGATACGGATCCAAACATGATTTCTGTGACTAACGGCACATATTTAAGCTTTTCTTCGATTTTGTCAACAACCTCCCCAATATAATTGAGTCCCTCTATGAATTTGTGTCTAAAGTCGACATAAGCAATGCCTATTTCAATGAGTAGTGAGGAAATAAAAATATGTCAAAAAAATTTCGCTGAGGGGGTTAAATATTAGTTACCCAAAGTATATTATTTATCTGGGATAAATATTAAGGGTAATAAAAAGAAAAAGGAGGTCAGCCAAACTCCCAAAAAGGGGAGGAGTATGACTTCTTGTCAAACAAGGCTACTTGATGAGCATGTTAAGGTGTCTAGAATCTTCCCTTGTATCCTATAATTACAAGGGGATTCAAGGGATCCTTATAACTCACAATCAAACCCTAAAATTCCTCTCTCCTCCTTTACTCTCTAGGACCAATCGATCAAAGAGGGTTTTACCTCCTCTACTCCCTTCATGGGCTTGGGCTTAGGTTTTGTTCATAGACCAGGCTTATGATACATACACTATTATACTAAAATGTATAACCCGTTAGCATAGATCATTTAGCCCATTACTAGACTATTACATATTCTATAACAACGTTATAGGTTCCTAACAGTAAAATGACCATCATTTCTATCACTATAAGTAATGCTAACAAATATAATATTTGACAAATACAAAATCTTGTTGACCAAGCAAAGGGCTTCCATAAATCGATTTGAGTTTAATTAGTTGATCTAAATTGGAATATGGGATTCCTGAAAATAGAAACTAGGATTTTAAGTTAAGTGTGTAACTGAGGTATTAGAAAAATAATTTTTTTATTAAAAGTCCATAATAATATTTTCTAAAACATAAACATGGTGACTTAGGGTTTCTTGTTACCAAAGTCATGCACTTTTAAAATTTTAAGGCTTTAATTAAATGTAAACCAAGACAGGTATGACACAAGGAAGACCAGACCGTAGAGGAACCTATGGAGAATAGAGTGAGAGGAGACCCAGCGGGAGCATGGAGGAATGCACGTCCTCCGAAAGGAAGGAGCATATAGCAGGGTATGCTGAGAAGACGCGAAGTCGAAAGACACATTCTTGCCTTGTGTCATGCCGACCCTTAGGAGAGACCCAAGTTGATTCAGAAGTGGCAATCAGAATCAACATTACATAATGGCTAGGCCATGTCAATAGGATGTTTTATCATTGTCTAAATATGGATGATGATGATAAGTAGATAATATGTCAACCAATATTATCTTGAGATATAATAAAATGGGGCATCTCCGCTTAAGTCAAGAGTAAAGGTTGTACTTAAGCACCGAGTCAGCGAGATTACATAATAAAAATGGTTAAGTCTATGAATTAGTATAACCTAACTAAAAAGGCTTGGGACAGGTAACGCAAGTTTAGACACCTTTTTATTACAAATGGGTTTGTTTTGAAAATGGTAAAATGACTTTTTAGAGTAAATCATCTTAATGAAGAGACTGCTAAACTGATGAGTTTAAGGTCTTACCATGTGTGTAATCTTAGACGAATCTGTTATCCATAATTGTTACACTCTCCTAGCCCAGATCCTACAAACAGTTGATGTCCTACGATAGTACTTGTGGGTACATGGCTGACGCGGGATGAGTTGGTTATTGGATTCATTGTTCGTATATATGACCTAGCAGAGATCAATGAATTACAAAACCACTGGCTTTTATGGTAGATTCTATTAGCTATCCTCCATTGCGGACCCAAGGTAGCATGTAGAGACTAAGTATGCATGATTGTAGTGGGAGTCTCAACCCTAGGAATTATCTCAGGGAGGCAATTGGTATGGTAAAACACATACCTAAAAACTTTCACAAGGTATTTTACACCCTAGCGAGGTACCTTGTGATGGTATAATATGGATCATAATGTAATGGTCGAAATGATAGGGTCTAGTAGTCATTACGATAAAAGATTAAATCACTAAAATTGTCTTTATTAAAACTGTAGATAGAAAACAATAACAATAACTCTTTGTCACGTCCCTCTGTACTTGAGAAGGACAAACTTACTGGGCCTAACTTTAGTGACTAGGAGAGAAATCTTTAGATTGTTCTCCGGCATGAACGAAAATGGTATGTGTTAGAGAATCCCATCGGCCTAGCACCCACTGCTAATGCCCCGATAGCGGTCAGGAATGCTTATCAGAGGCATGCCAATGACCTGGTAGACGTCGGATGTTTAATGTTGGACACCATGGCACCTGAACTCCAAGTCAAATAAATAGACGTTGGAGCGTTTGATCTAATTAACCAACTACGAACTACTTTTCAGCCATAGGCTCGAACTGAAAGGTTTGATGCAATTGTCAACTTAAGTAATTGCAAGATAGCTGAAGGATCACCGGTGAGTGTGCATGTAGTCAAAATGATATGGTGCATCAATCGAATGGAAAGGCTAGGTCACGTCATAGCACCTGAGCTCTTGCTATTGATTTCATCTTGACCTCTCTAAGAAAGGAGTACAAGCAGTTCATACTCAACTACAACATGAATAAAGCTGAGGGCAAGGCCATAGCGAAACTGCATAACATGCTTAAAATTGCTGGAAGAGGCATTGAGCAAAAGTTGAAGGATGTGATAGTGATCACTGATAAGACACATGGCAAGTATAAAGGAAAGTGGAAAGCAAGAGGAGGAAAAGGGAAGAAGAATAAGTCTTCCAAGACAATATTCAAGAGAGGTAAACCCAGGAAGGGTTTCCTTGCTACAAGTGCGGAAAAGAAGGGCACAAGTTGAGAACCTATCCAAATGGTCAAGCTAAAAAGGACAAGCAGAATACTGCTAAGACCTCATGTTAGTACATAATTAAAATTGTCGTCTCTCACTTTGTTAAACAACTAACAAATATCTAACTTGTTGAAATATAAAATATATGAGAAGTGAAGAGAAGCACTAGACAGAAGTTGTTGTTGTAGCTAATGTAGAGTGTTGAGGAAGTTTGCAGAAGATGACGGTCGGGCTCGTGCATTTGTTTTGGGATTTAAGATTTTAAAATAACTTAAATTTTTTCTTTACTTTTAAAACAGACTATTTCCCGTTTCAGGCTTGTTTTAAATCTTATTAATGTTTTAGGGTTTAAAAATTTTATTTTTGAAATTTAATATATATCTAGCATCTTTTATATTTAAAATCTGGAAATAAAAAGTTTTGGAGAAAAATTAGAGTAATCTCAAATACATCTATAAACCATGACAACAATTTATCTGGTTTGATCAATGGAATGATCACATTTTATGCTTCCCCTAAAGTGGAACTAGTGAAGTGAATGAAGTGCTTGAAAGAGCCTTTAGGCCTAAGGATCAATATGGACTTTGATGCAATCCATCTAGGATGGAAGTTTAAAACTCGAGGTGAATACCCGTGGGTTAACAGCGATGTGTCAAGGATCTAACTGGGAAGGTACACTAGTAACAACATTAAATGAGTATATTCTTTGAACACGTCCAACCTTATATTTGGGTCCAATTATGGCAACCATTTTCCCTTTTTGTACCAACTCTTGTAATTTATTTACTTTCTTTGATAAGTAGCTGTCACTTATCTTTTCAGTAAAGTTTTCGCCTATTTGTTTTAGAGACTCAAATACTTTTTCTAAGTATATAAGTTCAGGATATCTTGGTTGTTGAGAAGATCAAGTAGAGTCAGTGAGTTATTATCATCACTCACTGACTCCATCAAATTCTTTCAGTTTCAAGCTTCACTTTGTTGAGTTCCCTCTCAGGAAGTGGAGAGACTTTCTTTACTCTCTAAGAACTCTTGAAGATGACTCCATGAATGTTCTATCATCCAAAGATTTCATTTATACTTAGGGTATTTTATGTTCAAATCGTAGTCGAAGATCATTAGGCTCCAAATTGGCCCAACAACAATATCCATGTAATGCAGGTTCACTAGATTAGTTGATTAAAAGTTAAAATTAGCCATCAAGATCAATAAGCATCAAATTATATGTTACAATTTATTATAAATTAATGTTGCATTGTATTAATTGTTATAACAAACTATTCGCAAGAAACATATGTTTTTTTAATGAAATAATTGCATGTTTTGCTCTTGCGGTTTACCCAAAATCACACCCACCATCCTTGTTCGATTTTAATTAATTTTCAAACTAATTGCATTGATAGTCTCTATTTTCCGCATAGGGACTATCAATGAAATAGTTTGAAAAGTAGGGATTATTTGTGAAGTAAGATCAGATAGGGACAACAATTGTGATTTTGGGTAAACCACTGAGACGAACATGTAAGTTTTTGTTTTCTTAAAAGTGTTGGAGTATCGGTAGGCGGCACTAAGCAAAGTTGTTTGTGTTTATGTTCACAGAACCAGCAAGCTGTTTCTGCAACTGCCAAAAGAAGGAACCCTGCGGACTCTATAGAAAATTTTCGAATTCCGCGTAAGGAGATTCACAAGGCGACCAAAAACTTCAGTGAAGAAACTCAGATCAGACTAGGAGGTGATAATATGGTGATCTACAAAGGACATCTCTCTGATCGATTGCAAAAACGCACAGCTGCCATAAAAATATATCATCATGATCATGAACATCAATCACATGGGTCTAGATTCCGTGCTGAGCTTAGGATATTTTTCATCCTGAACCATGAAAACATCACTCCTCTCATCGGTTACAATGTTGATCTCTGTGCAATAGTTTCAGAGTATGCTGTCAATGGAAGCCTTGACAATCAACTCAAAGACCCCGATAAAAATATAGCATGGGCTCAACGCCTAAAAATATGCATTGGGGCAGCAAAAGGACTCAGGTACCTTCATTCAGGATTTGGGGAATACCAGAGAGTAATACATGGAGACTTTGGTAGCAGAAAGATATTATTATACGACAATCTAGAAGCTAAAATCTGTGGCTTCCGTGAGTCCTTTTTATTCCCCGGATATGAAAGAGATGCTCACCTTGTAGGTCTTGTGGGAAACGAATATTACATGGATCCTGTTTACCTTCAAAGCCACATTCGCAACAAAGAATCAGATGTGTACTCGTATGGGGTGGTACTCTTTGAAATATTAACTGGGATGTTGGCTTATGAAATAAGGCGTATTGGAGATGAAGACCCACTAAATCTGGTCGCTTTGGTCCGTCGTTACTATGCTGACCAACTAGACAAGTTAATTGATCCGCGGATAAGAGATGAAATTGATGCTCGTTCTTTATATACATTTAAAGAAATGGCAAATAAATGCATTAGTTTCAACGTAAAGGATCGCCCTTCCTGGAATAAGATCATCAAGAGGCTGGAGGAAGCATTGTATATTCAAGTAAGTCTTTTCATTTAACTAATTAAAGGTTATCTAGCTAGTTCATTTGCCACAACGAGAACAATCTGATAAAGTAAAGTCTACTCGAGTCAGCTATGTTATTGGAGTACTTTTTTAGAAGATATAAATCTAATAATTTCCATTAATATTGATGCCCTTAACAAACTGGGGATTATTGTGACTGTCAAACTTTTAAGAGTGGGCATTTACCATATGCAGATTAAGCTCAATGACTTGAACTTTAAAGAGTTCATTACATTGCCGATGCTTTAATATTTGATTTTCTAACCTTCTCGGGTAGATTAAAATATATTTCCAAAAATCATGAAACAGAGACCTTAATTGTATTACTTTTAGCAACAAAATAACCTAGGACTACAACTACAGTCTTTTATATTACTTCAATTTTATAAAGGTAGCTTTGTCTCTTTTTATAGAACCACGGTGCTGCTTCTGCCATTACAGGACGATATAAAAAACTAGAAGATTCCATAATTCCACTAAAGGACATCAACTTGGTCATTGGAGTTAAAGGTCAAGAAACTCGGATTGGAGATGGCGGATTCGGTGTAGTTTATAAAGGCCAGCCCTCTGAACGCTGGCAAAACCGCACAGTTGCCATCAAATGCCTTAGTCCCCAAAGTTACCAAGGAGAGTATGAGTTCCGCAACGAGCTTAATATGATTTTCAGTTTCAACCATGAAAACATCATCCCTTTCATTGGTTACTGTGATGAAGGCAATGAGAAGATTATAGTTTATGAGTATGCTAGTAATGGTAGCCTAGACTGTCACCTCAAAGACAAGGACAAGAGACGTTTCTTGACATGGGAACACCGTCTAAAGATTTGCTTGGGAGCAGCAAGAGGACTCGACTACCTGCACTCGGGTCTTGGGGAGGACAACAGAGTAATACACAGAGACGTCAAGAGCGCAAACATATTATTGGATCACAATCTGGTAGCCAAAGTTTGTGATTTTGGATTGTCAAAATCTGGCCCCATAAATCAGCCACATACTCAAGTCTACACAAACCTAGGATACTCGGACTCGGGTACGGGTGTCGGACTCGGGTACGTGTCCAAGGGTCGGACCTTTCAAGATATGATTTCAAGGATTCGTGGACTCGTTTTGAAAGAGTCTAAATTTTGAATATGGACTCGGGGACACGGGATATAATAATTCATAATAAGAGTAAATAATTAAAATTGTATTGAAAACTTAAGATTGCATTAAAAACGAGTAATTCCAAGAAAATTTATAAAAATTTACACACGGTCCTCAAACCCAACCCTTTTAGTTAAAACTTACACATCAGGGACCCAATTGCAAATTCATAAAATACACAAACTAATAATAACCTAACACTAAACCTCACTCCACATTTCATCTTCATCTCACTATTCCCTTTCTATCTCTCTGTGCCGCCGCCCCCTGCAAACCACCACCACCATCACACCACCGATCACCACACTACACCGCCACCACCCACGTGACCCTCATCCATCCCTCTACCACTTACGGTACAGCACGCACCACCAAAACACCACCATCACCTCGATCTTTCATCACCGCCGCCACCACAACTTAACCACCACCATATTCATGCTCTAAACTTGTAGA
The DNA here is from genome assembly GCA_030686995.1 of Artemisia argyi. Taxonomy (NCBI): domain Eukaryota; kingdom Viridiplantae; phylum Streptophyta; class Magnoliopsida; order Asterales; family Asteraceae; genus Artemisia; species Artemisia argyi. Next base: position 3,385,313 of record CM060686.1, read on the forward strand.
TCGATTGAAGATACTGTAAGAAAACGTGTTTTACGCATAGGTTGACTCACCACCGAGTCAACTCGTGAGGTTTCTTGATATTTTGGTGGGATAACATTTTTAATAAATTAGAATGCATCTCTTTCATCTTCGGGGAACAGCCGCGTCCACTTTCTCCTCCCCGCGTCCCGTCCGGATTCCGCACCGGTACCCTTATAAGAGATGAAACTTATGCACTGAAATGCAACTTTACTATATGTATCAAAAGAACGGCTATCAATTTCATCTCTTATAAGGGGATCAATTAGAAACTTTACTATATTTTGGTGGGATAACATTTTTAATAAATTAGAATGCATCTCTTTGGATTGAAATAATTCTAAGTTCATCTGATCATTTTCTAATTTTTTATATTGTTTTTTTGGTTATTTATCAACACTTTTCAGCTTATTAGCCGAGCCTTCCATAATCTTCCGCTGCGTTCTCGAGTTATTTCATTAAAGAAAATGGAAGGAAAGTGAAAAGGTTTACTCCCACATCGTGTTCTCTAGTTATTGAATTAAAGAAAAGGGAAGGAAATGGAAGTAAACTGGAAGTAAAGTTAGTTATATTTGTATGAATTTTTTTTACTTCCATTTCCGCCCAAATATGGGAGGAAAGTGTTTACTTCCATTTCCTTCCCTTTTCTTTAATGAAATAACTCGAGAACACAGCGTTCGTCTTGCTGGAATTCGACAGAGAACAGTTTTGAAGAAACCACATGTTGTTCTTGAAGGAACAAAGAAGACTGCTTTCGTGAACTTTATGGATGTTTGCAAATCGTATGTCTTCTTATTAAGCTTCACCCTTTTCATTTGTTTTAATAAATATGGTAATTTTAATCCATTCACTTGTGAATGAATCGACTTGGTTTGTTACTAAAAAAATGGTCAAACTAAAACAAATTAGCTAAAAGTGGAACTTGTCAATTCGGTTATAATTGTTACTCCGTATAATATTGTTTCATCTTAAATGACTTTGGTATTTATTGTCTATGTTTTTTAATCATAATTAATCCCAATCATTGTTTATATACTCCGTAAATATGCTCAAAAATTGCATATAGTAAAGTTGCATTTCAGTGCATAAGTTTCAATCCAAAGAGATGCATTCTAATTTATTAAAAATGTTATCCCACCAAAATATAGTAAAGTTTCTAATTGATCCCCTTATAAGAGATGAAATTGATAGCCGTTCTTTTGATACATATAGTAAAGTTGCATTTCAGTGCATAAGTTTCAATCCAAAGGAACGCCCTACCATGGAAATGATTGTGGATCGGATTGAGGAAGCACTGGAATTTCATGTAAGTATTTTATATCAATCAAATTATTAGGTTGCTTCGGCAAGCATGTTATAACTATGATTGTTTGAAAATGTTGATATTGATTCATTTCTCATAACATGATAATCTACTTCGAATATGAAAAGCTATTAATCACCGGCATATTAAAAACATACCACAGGCAGTTCATAGTTGTATGGATAGTGTCACGGTACCATTCAATATATTGTTAAGAATCCATGACTTTTTGTTTGCTCAAATGTAAGCTTTTTTATGTCAAATGTCATTTTTGTTGGCCAAAATAAGTTTTGTGAACTTTTTTCGTTCACGGATGGTGGAGCAGTGTCCAACACCTTAATTTTCAGGGAACATCTGAATTTGCGTGTCGTGTTTATATGGCCATCTGCACTCATTTTTTGAGATTTTTTTATGGCTTAATACCACTTTTCAATTAACGAATTCTGATTTGATAAAGAATTTAGTTAGGCAGGCATTATTACTGCACCATGTACTGTATTTGTTACTTAACATGCATTTGGTTCAACTACTTTTTGTGTAGGTGAGTAGGCAAAGAGAATCACAGGCAAAGGTGATGCAGAGCTAAATCATCCGGGGACGTTGGAGTAATTACTCATTATTGTATATTCAGTTTCTGGATGCATTTTATGTTATAAGTATTTAGTGGAACTTCTGTAATTGTTTGCTGTGTGAATTGTTGGGATTTTGTATCCATTATTTAAGAATGTATACAAAACGTGAAGTTATCAAAGTCCTCATTCACGAACTGCAACCATCATATTCTTCCCAAAATATCTGTCCGGAAACAGACCATCCAAGGCTAGGTGCGCTTGGATACAAGTGAGAGTGATCACCTGTTTCATGTGATGAACCTTTGCATACTCGCACATTTTGTAATCAGGTAAGACAGGTTATGCACCCCCCATATTTTGTCTCCAATTGACTTTGTTCTGATAAGTCGTTTTGTTATTATCAGCAAAGCTTTAACACTTAAAATATTTTATGTTTAAATCTATCAGACTTTTAGGCACTAAATTGATCCAAAACATATATACTAAAATAAGTAAAAAAACCACAATGCTAAAATTAAAATAGGTAAGACAGGTTATGCACCCCCCCCCCCCCCCCCCCCCCCCCCCCCATATTTTATGTAAGGACCAATATATACCCCTTGTAATATTCCTTAAAGTTTATTGATCATTAGCTTAGGAACATAAATAAGTAAAAAAAACTACAATGCTAAAATTACATATTGTCTTTAGAATAATCCATAGTCACCCATATGAAACTTACAACCCTTTCACAAACCAATTCTCAAAAAAATACCATTACAATAGTTAAACAACAATTGTCAGACACTGGGGTTTCTATAGTAAAGTACATTTTGCCTGGACCTAAAGATATACTTAGAACGATATGTCGAGCGAATTATATCAACAAACAAAATGTATTGCGCCTTAACATATATGGTGAATGGAATCAGAGCAAATCCGCTGATAAGGATAGGAATCCATAAAAACTCCTTTTGGTAAAGTACAAAAAAGCTGACACTAAAAGCGACCATCATGGATGTCATAGACAGAAAAAGATATGACATACCGACTATCAACTTTCTGGGTAATGATTCCAAAAAATCAACTTCTGCATAACGAGACGTGAAGACAGATAAGAACATGTAGAGGATTGAAGCTGAAGATGAGAACAGGGAAATGGCATCCGCCACAACGAAAATAATAAAGGATGGTTTCTGTTGAAAGATAGGGATACCACTGTTTTGATCATATCCTCCCGGAACAGTAAAAGCGGCAGCAAATACCATGGTGGCAACAAGCGCCGCTACCACCATACATTGACTAGCTATTTCTTTCATTCTTTTTTCTCCTTGTGTGACCATATCTTTGTGCTCCTTTGTGAATAACTGATGTGGTGTTAAACCATCACTGTTCTTCCGATCCCTGTAAGATGGGGGGATTATTGACTCCACTTCCTGCACACAAAAAAATTAGAATAGTTATAAACCATTTTATTTATTATTAATATATACATATATATATATATATATATATATATATATATATATATATATATATATATATATATATATATATTTGTAATCATGGTTTCCGACATTTAGGCCGATTAATCTACGGGGTTTGAGTCCACCACCACAGGGACTCAAACTGGGGTAAAGCCCTTCCTTTCTTTTTTGTGAAAGTTGGCTTGATCATTATATGTACCTGGAACCATAACAGTTCTCGTTGCATATCTAAAGCGACTCCTGACACATTCTCGAGTTGCCTTCGATTTACTGTCAACTTCCCAACTAAATGCAACATGTTGTTGTCTTGTCTATCTCTCATAGGAGTTATCATATCCTTCATTGCGCCTATCTCGTACAATAGGTTATAGATACCCACATGACGATGTTTGATTGCAATGTGAAATATAGTTTGATTGTTATCATTTACCTTCCATATGAGATCAGGATATCGACGGATCAGCTCAATTAAAAAGGTAGTATTACCCATTTCTGCAGCAACGAACAGTACCCTTGAAGAATATTTCTTTCTTGTATAGGTTTCAGCACGCATACCATCAATATAACAAGATATGAGTTTCTGTACTTTCTGAGCTAGATCTTCCTTTCCAGCTTCTTCACTTATTAAGCTCTGAGTATCATCATGTAATTTCATAATATGTTCAGAAATGTGATTTTGTATTTCCTGAGCTTGATCTCCCTCACCAGATGCTATCTTGCTGCCTTGCTTTATTAAGGTCTGTGTTTCAACATGCATATTCACAACATGTTCAGAAATGAGCTTTTCTAGTTTAGAAACTTGATCTGGATCATTGATTGTCTTTAGAGAATCCTCTTGAAGTTTGTCAAGGTGGTTGGAAATAAGTTTATTGAGTTGTATAGTTTGAACGAGCCTTCCGGGACCAGACTCAGTTAAATCTGGTGGCCCTCTGAGTATATCATCGATATCCTTCTTAGGTAGTTTCACAATATATTCCCAGAGGATTCTCAGTAACTCCATTGCTTTATTTTCCTTTTCAGAAGTTCCCATCTTTAAACCGATTGATGCGGAAACTGAAAGAAACAAACAGAAATTAAGAGAGTTAAATGATAGGTTAAGGCCCAAGCATAATTGTGGGCTTGGGTTCATTAGGATTCACGATTAATACAAATTGATTATATTCAAATGCTTGTATATATCTTTCTTAATACACTTGTAATGTTACTTGTGTAATCACAAAACACAATTCAATAAATGATCTATTTGCTATTTTATATGCTATCAGCAACTCGTCGATGATTCGGAGGGATCCCCGATGTATTTAGTGTTTTTTTTCCTTCATTTAATTAGCTTTTTCTTTTTATCCAATAAACCCTAGCATCCAAAACCCTAGCCGTCATAATACAAATATTGTGTTGATTTTGCCACTTATCAAAAAGTTTTGTTGCATCTACATTACTTTTTGTTTATACATTGTAGATCATTGTCGTATTCGAACATAGTTGATCAAAAAATTGTCGCTCCTACCTAAAGGCAAAGCAAGCCATGACGTAAAAAAATATCACAAAAAAGAGGAAGTCGTCAAGCAGTATATAACTTTGCGGCCGGATAAAACTCTACCTCCATGCAAATAAACAAAAAAAAGTGCAAAACTCAAATGAAGACAAAAGGCAAAATGGCAATTTTAACATTCTATTGAGTTTTTACGTCCGAAACTTCCCGTTTTAACAGCATGGGAGTGTTAAATGATAGATTAAGGCATAAACCTAATTGTAGGCTTGGGTTAATTAGGTTTATGGTTAGGATTGCTTGTTTGGTAAGGTATGTTATCACTATTAATACACATGTAATGATGCTTGTGTAATCACAAAACACAATTCAATAAAATATCTAATTGCTAATTAACATAGTATCGAAGTTTTAGGTTCAACTATTACATGATGTTCCCCTTGATATGTTTTCTGATGACGGCCTCAGTCTTCTTGCCACACTGATTGGCACGCCCAAAAGGTTAGATGCTTTTACAAGCCAAATGTGCAAGGAATCGTGGGGCCGTAGTAGTTTTGCTAGATGCATGATAGAAGTGAAGTCAGATGAGGTGCTTCGGGACAGCCTCACTGTTGAGATACCATTACTTGATGGTTCGGGTTCGACTATTGAAAAGATACGGGTTGAATACGAGTGGAAACCAGCTCGTTGCGACAAGTGTAAGATATTTGGTCATACTCTGACTGATTGTCCTAAAGTTGTTATACCTCCTGTTCAGCCTACTAAGCCTGTTAATGATAGTTTCAAGACTGTCAATAACAGGAAGAAAGGAAAGCAAGGTGGTCCTACAATTCCGGGTCAAGGGGGTTTACTAAACCTGTTGTGGGTAAGCAGTTTCAGTATCAACCCAAAAAGACTCCTCCTGAACCTAAGAAAGTTGGTGGCACTAAGAAGAAGACGTCTGATGTGGCTAGTTCTAGTAAGATTTCTACATCTAACCAATTTGATGCTCTTAATATGGATGATACAGATGCGTTTGGTATTCCTACTTATGACACCAACATGGATGTGGATGCTGGCCGTACAATGGAAGTTAATGAGGATGAGTCGGTTAAGACTGGTACTACACCACAAGAACCGCTTGTGAGTGATTCAATAGGAACTAAGAAAGTTGGTTCTACTCCTATAGTTGAGAAAATTAGTAAGCTTGAAAAGCTAATTATCGATGGGAAAGCTACTCTTGTGGATGATGAAGGTCATCCTATTCCGTCTACCTCTGTCACTAAGAGGGCTAACCCATTTTCTAAGGTGGGTGAGGTTGTGGTTTCTGATAGTGATGAGGATGAGGTTCTTAACACGTTCGACGAATCAGCAAATCTTTTTGGTGGAGGTCATGAGCGTGAAGATGGTTTTGATGACTATGATGATTACTCGAAGCAAATTTATGATCTTCCAGGGAATTTGGATGCTCTTAATGCCACTTATGGCTTTAATCTCCAAGGTCATAGGAAGTAGTTTATATTTTTGTCCGAGTCTTTCAATATTATGTGGTAGTGGTTTTGTTTTCTTGTCTAGAAAATAGGAAGTATCTTGTTATGTAAGCTTTTCGCCTATGTAACGGGCTGAGATATGGGACACACCCATATCCGTTGTACTTAAATATTTTTTGGAGTAATATATTTACCGGGTCGTTGACCTTTTACCCAAAAAAAAAAAAAAAAAGTTTTAGGTTCAACCCACACAACATAATTGTCTTCCAGCCATCAACTACTCACCATTGATTCGCAGGCATCCCGATCTATTTACTTTCTTTTGCTTTATATTTTTGTTTTAGTATTATTTTTATCCAATCTAAATCCACAAAATTTGTCTCATCGGCATTACTCTTTGTTTTATCCAATCTAAATCAACAAAATTTGTCTCATCGGCATTACTCTTTGTTTTACCGTCGGAGATAATTGTTGTTTTTCCCAAATAGTTGGTCCCAAAATTGACGCCCCTACCTAAACGCAAAGCAAACCATGAGGTAAAAGAAACGTCATGCAAAGGACGAAGCCGCAAACAATAAAAAATTATGCCGCCAAATACAATTATGTTTCTGTTCAAACAAACAACAAAGAAGATGACGATAGAAGGAAAAAAGAAGTGCTTTCAACATTTGTTCCAGTTTAAACGAGTTTTTCCGATTGAAAGACTCACGTTCAAACTGCGGGGGAGTGTTAGATAGGTTAGTTGGCCCAAACCTAATAATGGGTTTGGGACCATTAGGTTTAAGGTTTGACTTATGCTGATTATTATCAAAGCTATTTAATTGATATAAATATGAATATTGTCTCATATGTAAAGCATTTCAATCAATAGAACTATTTTATTATTGTTGAAGGATATAAAACCCCGTACTCATATTGTATTATTAGGCAATTTATATATAAAGTACATATGATATAATGAAACCCTCCAAACTCACAATCGGGCTTGAGCCATATCTATGTGCAAATAAAGAGGTCTCAAACTGAAATATATATATATATATATATATATATATATATATATATATATATATATATATATATATATATATATATAAATGAAAAGAGATCTTTAAACTCGCAAGCTGATGGTAAAGATCTTATAGGATCAATGAATATTGTTCAAGCCGGAAAGGGATCTTTAACAGTTCTCAAGATGGAAAAATTGATGGTGTTCAAGCTGGTTTGATGAATAGTGAGTTATTCAATGGGAAGTGTTCAAGCCAAATCTAATAGGGGTAAAATATTCCTAAATTCTATTCAAGCTGATATCATGTGTAGACTATCTAGAGATTTTTTTCAAGCTGATTCTAGAGTTGAAAACATAACTATAGATGGTTGGGTGATGATTCTAATAGTTTTGAGAATAACATTTGGAGTAATTCTTCAAAACAAGATCTTTTATCAAACATAGAAACTTTAGAGAAAGTATATGTATTACTTGAAGAATCGATTCCAAATTTCATAGAAGCTTTTAGAGTAATCTTAAATCTTGAGGTTAAGATAGAAATTTAGAATCTAAATTACCATCTAAAGAAGACTATAAGAAAAAGGACACATCACCATAGAAGAGCTATAATCTCAAATTCAGTTGTGTCACCTTAGCATCATATCAGCCCTTTTCAAACTAACACACAAAGTGACGTACTTGTGCCAATAGTAGTGTGTCTCTTTTTGTGTCACTTTTTTTCTTCCAATTAACACAACTAAAAACACACACACACACGACTATATATATATATATATATATATATATATATATATATATATATATATATATATATATATATATATATATATATATATATATATATATATATATATATATATATATATATATATATATGCACTTTTCAAACCAACACATCGGATGCGAATATTATGAAGGAGGATGTGTGTAATGTTCCAGTTTTGGTTAAGCTTCATGATATTCCTATTATTGCATTCACGAAAGGTGGTTTGAGTGCTATTGCAAACAAACTAGGCACCCTGTTGATGCTTGATTCTTACACATCCACTATGTGCATGGAGTTGTGGGTAGGTCAAGTTATGTACGTGCCATGATTGAGTTGAGAGCTGATGCGGAGTTGAAACACTCCCTCTGGTGGCGGTACGAAAACTAGAGGGTGAGGGGTATACTATGCACACTGTTCATATTGAATACGAGTGGACACTTCCCAGATGCTTAAGTTGTAAGGTATTTGGTCATCTTCTTAATGAATGTCCTAAGAAACTTGTCACAAATGCTATTAAGAACATGAAAGCGCGTAAGCAAGCTATACGTGGGGTTCAGATTGGTTCGAAGTCTAAGTTCGCTTATCAACCAAAGGTACCAAGGAAACCGAATGTAACTAATGATAAAAATGATACTCTGGTTCCTTCCACTTTGAACTTTTTTAATGTATTAAGCTCTATGATGGATGTGGAGGAAGGAGAGGGTCGTAAAGCTTCGGCATTTGGTAGTCCAAGTACCACATCTCTGGCTGCAAGGATTAATGAATTAGAAAGTCAAATGCTTGATGGGAAGCTTGTGATATTGGGTGGTGATAGGAATCCGCTAAAACCTTGTAAATCAAAACTTCCTATGCAAAAAGAGGCTATTGTGACATCGGTATGTGAACATGGTACTACTATGGAAAAGTAAGGGGAAGATTCGGATGGTGATGACAAGGATATTAATAATGACATGGCTCGATATATGGCTAACCTAAATCGTGCTGGTGAAGGAGCTAATGATGCAAGTCTCCCTGAGTATGAAGATCATGATGGTTACGAGTATGATGACATGATGTTAGTAACTTAAATGAGGAACAACTTGTTTTCTGTGATGCGTGGAACATCCATATTCGTGGCAGAGTTAGGAAGTAGTTTTCTTATTTTGTTGTTGGCTTTTTATTTTGGTAGGTTTATAAGATTGGCTTGTCTCTCTTATGATAGATTTTTGTTTAAAGCACACTAGGTGCGTTTGTTTGCCTATTACGGGTTGAGATGTAGGATTCAACCTCATCCTATACACTTAATTATTTTTTGCTCTGTTGTAAAAATTGGCCTAGGCGGCCGATTAATCGGTGCATAATCGCTGATTGGTTACTAAGCGCCCGAATTTATCATAATCGACATATTTAATCGGTTTGGTCAGAGATCACTTAAAAATCGGTCAACAAACTGATTAATCGGACAAAATCGGTGTAATCGGATTAATCAGATAAAATCGCTTAAGAATCGGTCAAAAAATGGCTTAAAAATTGGTCAACAAACTGATTAATCGGACAAAATCGTTCAAAGATCACTTAAAAATAGTCAACAAACCGAGTAATATCTATATTTGACTTTGAACTTTGAAGAATTATATATTATGTTTATATTTGAACACTTGAAATATTTGAACTTTGATGCAGTATGTTTATCTCATATATATAATATAATATAATATAATATAATATCTAAAATTAAGATTTTATGCATAAAAAATTCAATCCGATTAATTGTTAGGCCCTGCCTGACCGCCTCACTAGCGCCTAGCGATTTTTACAACCTTGATTTTTTGGAATATTATATTTATCGGGGAAACCATTTACCAAAAAAAAATAATAAAAAATAAAAAAACTTGTAAAAAGAAAAAAGTACTAATATCAAGGGTTAGTTGATAAACTTTTAGTTTTTAAGTTTTAAATAAATTTTATGGACTTAAGAGTTTTCATGCTTTTTAATAACTTTATAAAGTTAATACTCCCTCCGTCTCAAATTAATTGTCATGAGAGAGAAATTACAAAGTTTAATAAAAATGGGGCCCCTATAAATCTCAACCACTAAATGAGAATATTCTCTTAAAATATTCTCTAGTTTTTGCTTAAAAGGGAAAGTGGACAATTATTTTGAGACATCCCAAAAAGGAAATGTGGACAATAAATTTGAGACGGAGGGAGTAATTAACTCCTAAACTTTATATCATCTAGACTTTATAATTTCTTTTTTAAAATCACATATATATTATTGTTATTTCTAAATTTCAAAATGAAAACACGACTTACTGTGATATGTAAACGAATACACGAGATTGCACATATACGAACGACTCATGTTATTCCTTTTTATGAGATTAAGTAAGGATATTCAGAGTTTTTTTTACTATTCATGTTTAATAACGACTCATGTTATTTCTCTTTATAAATTTAACCCGCGCGTACATAGGTTTAAAAGTTAAATACGGCTAAAGTTATTATTAACATGAATATAAATATCAAAATAAAGTCCAGCCCCACTGGTTACCAAAAGAGGAAAATAAATACACGAGATTGTATATAAAGATATCCACAAAATCAATTTATCAAGAGTTATTACGTGCTATTAAACATGCATAATGTCTAGAATATGACACAAATAGTTAAATTTAAACAAAATCAACCTTAACACCATTTTAATTAAACAAAGTAAAATTCTTCATTCAACAAAATATTAATCGATAGTAATAAATAAATTTTAAAAAAAAATGGTTAGCGAGTCACTTATATAACATTAGAAGCTGTTTTGCTCGGTGTTTAATTGAAGTGGGTTCAGTGGATGAGCTCGTAGAAGTTATCACTATTGGTGTCCCCTCTCTTACAGGGGATGGTTTTACTAAAGAATCTATCCGGGTTGAATATGAATGGAGGCCTCCTAGGTGCACTTCATGTAAGATTTTTGGGCATATCTATGAGCATTGTACTAAAAAAGAGACTACTCCCCCTGTTGTTACTACTTCAAATGTGGTTCCTCCTGCTAATGATGGTTTCCAGAAGGTGAGTCGTAAGAAGAAAAAAGGTAAAATCCAGTCTGGTATTGTTGGTACTTCTGTCAAACAGACTATCAGGTATGAGCCAAAGAAGACTACTAGTGAACCTAAAAAGGTAGCTACTAGTAGTGTGCCTACTTCGTCATCTAAGTTGAAGTCAAAAGGTCTCTCATCTAAGGGGGGTGAAGTGTCTACATCCAACCCTTATGATGTTCTAGCTACTGATGAAGATGGTGAAGATGATTTTGTTGATAACATGTTTGATGAATCAGCTAATTTATTCCCTAATGTTGCTTATGGTGGAAGTTCTTCTTTCACGGATGATGCTGCTGGTTAGCTTGATTTGTTTTTGTTTTTGGTCTAGGTTCATTTTGTTTCTAGAGTTGTCATGAGCTTTTGGCATGTCAGAAGCTCTAGGTTAGTTGTCTATCAAGCTGTATTTGCTTGAGGTTAATGTGGTATTCAGCCACATTCCATTTGTACTCAAACGTTTTGGTCTTAATATATTTACCAGGGTGCAGGATTACTCCCCTTTACCCAAAAAAAACATCTCCACAAACGTATTTTCAATCATTAACCCATTCTTGACCTATTAACCCCATTTTCAAATTATTTTTAAGTCATTTTCAACCATTGCATTTTCTAGATCAAAAGACAAATTAGTTAAAAAGATAATAATTAACGATCTAATCTCATTTATAATAGATCGAAGGAACATGTGACGTATAACAGATAGACAGGGTGTAACTACAAAACAAACTAATCGAATATGTCTAATATTTTGTTGATGACATTGCACATTAGAGTATTGAATGTCTAATATTTTGTAGATGACACGTAGAGTGCACGGCGCAGGCGATTATCCGCTTGTTGTAGGGCTAAATTGGCACGGTGCCGCCATAGTGCACCAGCCATGGCGCTATAGGTGCGCCTCTCACCATCCGGATAGCGAGTAAAGTTTTTCTTCTTTCTTTTCAGGTTGCAGGTTTTTGGTGCCAAAAAAGCGGAAGAAGAAGATGGGTATTTTTTATTTCATTTTTAACTTTAAACGTTGTTCTTATATAAGTTTAAATTATTAGTACTTGAGAGTGTTTTTCTTACACCGTTAATCTTTGTTATGTTTACAATGTTAGTAGTTAATTTATTTACGTGTTTTTGTTTTAAAGAAAATGTAAAAGAAAAATAAAAAATTTTAGAGAAAATGTAAAAGAAAAATAAAAAATAAGATCCACTGGCGCTTATACATGTTATAGTTGAGGAGTGTATTGTTTAAGAAAGTGTGTTATAGATCTTATAGGGTTAAAGCTAACATGAAACCACCTATAACTCATTGCACCTAGCACTCTTAGCAAGAAAGGATGAACAAAGAAGCATCACATGAGATTTTTACCTGAATAGATAGTTCTTTTAATGAAACTAGATTCTGTTTCCGAAAACGCTTTAGGCTTTCGTGCAAGAACACCCAGTACTCTGCTCCTTCTACCAAGGTCTGGATACGTTTGCACTATATGTAGTGCAATATCTAAAACATATCTGACAGTTAGTTTGCAAGGGGAAATGTTACAATGAAAATGAACAATGCAATATATATATATATATATATATATATATATATATATATATATATATATATATATATATATATATATATATATATATATATATATATATCTTATACATGAATAAATAGTAGAAATAAATTAGTTAGATTTTTTTTTCTCTAAAAGTTCTTAAGTAGGTATAAACACTTTCTATAGAATACCCGATATCGGTCATGACCACCAAGCTAGGTAGGCCCTTGATTTTTAGGTATTTCGATTAACAAAAGTAAGAACGTGAACTCCCATCCATTTATGCGTAGATACGCTGTAGGATTTGAACCCACGGCATCGGGTTTTGAAGACCTACGTTCTACCGAACTGAACTAAGAGCGCTTTCTTCTCATAAAAGTAAAAGTGAATCTATCAAATTTGATCAACCCTTGACAAGGAATGTTTTTATGCGGTGTTAACTCAGGATGGGGCGTGGAAATCAAGATGGGGATGAGGAATAAGATCCATTCCGATATTCTTTGCCCCCTACCATCGCAAGCTATCCGGAAAATTCAATTAAATGATGACGTTAATAACTAAGAGTACTTAACTGGGAAAACGAGCAGTAGAGAAAAATATACACAGATTTTAGTAATCAACTAGCTAATTCCGTTAAAAAAATGATAATAATTTAATCAACTAGCTAATTATTTAAAATGTTTTGGTGAAATAAACTGGATACTTACCGAACATGTCACTCTCAACACATTTCTCAAGAAGCCAACTGCGAGTTTCATGTGTCCAACCTTCACCATCTAATCCGCGCAACGTATAACCAGTGCCAGGTTCAATTTTCCAATAACATGCATCATTCAAATCCCGCCAAGTGTTAAAATAATAAAGATATTCAACCACTTCATTACTTCCAAACGTGGCAGCTGCATACAATGGCATCATTGTCCCATGATGACCAGGGATTCCCAGCAAGGCTATATTCTTTTCGGCCAAAATCTTAACCATTTCAAGGTTTCCAGCAGCAGCTGCCAAATAAAGGGCGGTATTGTGATTTTTGTTTACAATTTCCAAGTCGTCCTCTGTCATCTCATCTACCAGATTTTTCACAAATTCTACCACCTGTTTGCTTCTGTTTGCGGACACCGCCACGTGAAGTGCTGTTTCACCATTTTCAGTGATAGCATATCTTATCAACTCTGGTTTCTTTTCAAGAATGACTTTAGCAGCTTTCCAGTCACCTTGAATGGATGCTTCATATAGAGGAGCACCATATTCAAAGTAATCTTTTTTTCTACCACCTATTTAGCAGTTTCAACGCAAAGTTAGTAAGTGCCCTGTTATTGCAGGGAAAACTGCAACATTCTATTCACTAACATATTACTGTATATATTAGAGTAAATTACACCGTTCATCTTTGTTGTTTGCATTGGCCGTAGTGGTTCATCTATTGACTGAAAAAAAATCCGTCGGAATTTCCTAGCGATTTCTTATGAATAAAAAGGTGTCGCCAATCCTTAGGAAATTTAGATTTCTTATAAATTTCCTAGTGACTTGTCTAAACGTACAAGTAGTTAAGAATAACAAAACAATCAACATAATATATATATTGTACACATATGTTTATATTGGGATGACAATTTTTGTAACAGTATCATCAGGGCCGTCCCGTAGAATTGCCATAGTCTCAAAATTGGCCCTTTAACGGTGTATATCGAGTAATTATAAGAATCAGAAAATGATAGTTTCACAATACATTAATTATTGATCAAATAACAACCTACTAGTCTCATTCTCGATTTTAATTGTAACCATCGACTTTCAAAACCCATAGTATAACTACACCTTTTTAAGGAATATTGGTTCACATATCTATTTCGAATATATATCATACCTTATTTCATGTGAAGGTTTAGTTGCTTAAAGATATGGGTAAAAATTAAACGTTACAAAAAGAAAGGGTTATAATTTTAAAATTAATATAAGTAAAAAAAAAGAAAAAAAAAAAAAAAAAGAGAAAAAACGTAGGCCTTAGGGCCTCCACTATGAGAGATCCATGAAAAAGTTTATAAAATTTGAAGAGGTTTATAAATTAAGTCACCATAGTGAGGTGAGGTTTATGATGACATGGAATGATATAGGTCCAAGTTTATAGACCTTTTCATTGCAACTAAATACATGTAATTCATTTAATACCTCATTAAATTATAAAGTTTTAACAAGTTTAACCATAGTGATAATAGGTTTATAAAATGAGAAATTTAAGAGCATATGAAATGGAAATCATATAAACCTTTTAAAAAGGTTTACCATAGGAGATGCTCTTACACACAACATCTGTGGGTTGTCTTCTACACAATAAAACGCAACTTACTTTCCTCCATTAATAAGCAGGCCAGAACTTATTTTTTTCTATGATAAAATCATCCATTTCCTTACTAAACCATCTGTGAACAATGCTAAATCCTCCAAAAACGATTTCATACTTATCCGGAAGTTTAAGAAATTGGGTGCCCAAAAAAATGGAGGCCCTGTGCGGACGCCTATCCCGCACATGCCTAAATCCGGGCTTGGGTGTCCTATTAACGAGTGTGATTTATTTTTATAAAAGGTGCTATAAATATTGGAAACATTTGTTGTTATAAGTATATATTTATATTAGTGTGGCAATTTTTTATATGAAGACGCGAAAATAAATGGTTTAGAGTTCGAGTTAAACAAGTTAAGGCAACACGAGTGTCGATGTGATTGCATCTATAAATATCAGACGAATACCCGTGCAAATCAACAGTATATAGCAGCATATAATTATACTTTCAAAACCTGCGGTATATTGTACACATATGTTTATACTGGGAAGACAATTCTTGTTTGACATTTGATGCAAAACTTACGGGTTCAATTTCTAATCATTGCGAGAAAAAAGTTCACAGGTTAGAAACAAAAAATGATAAAATTTTAACAATTAAACAATATTTAAAATATTAATTTAGTTGTATATTACACCCTTCGTCCCATATTAAATGTTCTGTTTGACTTTTTAAGGTATTTCTTTCTTAACATTCACCTTAAATATTTTTATGTGTGTAATATAATACTTGATATAAAATATATGGATGGATTAAGTTTAAAAAGTATTTTCATTGCGTATAATTTTTATCAAATACTATATAACACAAGTAAAAATATTTAAGGTCAAAGTTGATGAAGAAAGACTTGAAAAGTCAAGTATGAACATTTAATATGAGACGGAGAGGGAGTATTATTTTTAATCAATGGTATAATTGTCTATTAAGATTACTTGATATTTAAACATTTAAGTTTAAAGAGTATTATAGGCAATCACTATTACTCAAATTTTAAGCATTTTAAGTTTAAAGAATGCATATACATGCATCATAAATAGTAGAGATATATAATATGTATGTCTACATGCATCATAAATAGTAGAGATATATAATATGTATGTCTACATGTGTATAAGTATGTGTAAGTATAACGACTTAACGAGGTTAGAAGTAATGATTCTTATTCAACAGCGTTTTCGAGCATGAATCTCGTTAGGGATTGTTTTTTTAAATCCGTCAGGAAAAGTTCGTCGCTGAGCGTTTCTGAACATGGCTTTCTTTAGAGATTTATTTCCGTCGAAAGTTGTCATTAAAATCCTTTCGTGACGGATTTTCTAGGGATTTTTGCCATAGGTAAAGGCATTTTGTTTAGTAGTGTTAGAGAACATATTTTTGTGGAGTTTAAAGAAATTATAAGGCTAGAAATTGAAGTTTGTTTGTTATGAGATCTGATAATTTTGTGGGCTGGAAGATTGGTTCAAGAATTGAAGTTTCGCATGATATGCCTAAGCATGGCAAGAAAACAAGATACCATGTCTTTTTATAAGATCTGGTAAAAATAATAATGTGGTTGAATATGTGAAATTAGCATCTTTATTGTTTTGTGTTTTTCGGAATTTTAATTTTAAGAAAACCAAAAATTTGAAGACTAAACAAGTGAAGAAGATATAGGTTAAGAATAAAATGACTATTTTACCTTCATATCATACGCACACGAGGGATTTAACGAGCGTTAGTGATGATCGTTAGAGATAGGCAAATGGCGGATAACGTTTGCCAATCATGGACAAAAGGCGCATTTTTTCGGTCAACGGACGAACCACTACGATCAACGCAAACCTCAAAGACGAACGGTGTAATTTACTCTAATATACTATTGGGAATGTCTAACCAATGCCCTTAGGGCATTGGTTAAGCTTTGTCTTTTGTGGTTTTTAACTACCTAAATGGTCCTTATAATTGACACAAAATGACATATTTGAACAGGGACCCACAAAAAAAGTAATTAAAAATCACAAAAAATCAAAGCTTAACTAATGCCCTTAGGGCATTGGTTAGACATTCCCTATACTATTTAACTGCATTTTTTTAGTAGGATTCAATTAAACTAATATTTATCTCCATGTGGGATTTCTTACAGAAATGAAGCACTTCCATTTAATATATAAAAAAAGAAAGAAAAAAAAAATGTATAGTAGAATGGCCGGATAGCAGAAATTACCGTCAACCATATCTAGATTCGGTGAATTCCGTGGATTCCGTGAATTTGGTATTGGTATATAGGATGTCATAGAGTATGGAGTTACCGTAGCAGTAGCATATGAGGTGTTGAAAGAATACATGCTGGACAGATGGAGCAATCAAGCAAAAATTGTGTATGTGTGAGCGAAGGAAATTATTGAAGGCTTTTCAGATATGATCATTTCAGTATGTATTCTTTCAATTATTTATAGACTCTAGTTCCCTTGATTAAGTCAACGTCAACGTCAACGTTCATACAAAATACGTAGAGTATATGAACAAGATTAAAAGTTTAACAAATACTCGATAACTTTACTTCATAAGGAACAAAATAATTGTGCCTCAACAATAAACACAATAATATATATATATATATATATATATATATATATATATATATATATATATATATATATATATATATAGGGGGACTTTCTTATGAGAACCATTTTATCTGCGAGAACTGAGAGAACCACCAAAAACATACATGCACGCCTTTTAAAGTAAAATAAAAATACATGCAAATCATCAATAATCGTAAACATCCACCTATGTTCTTCAATATCATTATGAACTCATCCTTTTTTTTCATAAAAACCTTACACACGGCCGCAATATTGTCGTTGCACGTCTTATAAGAACATACATGCACACCTTCAAAGAAATTTTTTGTATTTGGAATTTCTTATCAAATTCTTAAGAACAACTATGTTTTTTTTAAAACATATGTGTTGTTTTGAAAACATATGTGCAAAAATACAATTATTGAAGGCGTGCATGTATGTTTTTGGTGGTTCTCTCAGTTCTTGCGGATAAAATGGTTCTCGTTTGAAAGTTACACTATATATATATATATATATATATATATATATATATATATATATATATATATATATATATATATATATATATATATATATAGTCCATTTCTTACGAGAAATATCTTATGTGCAAGAACTGCGAAAGCCACTTTTGTACAATTAATAAAGGTGAGTGTGCAACATTTTAATGCAAAATGGCATTTTTGTGATTAATTGAGACCTCATTTTTTTGAAACATTAATGAAAAGAGTAAAAATAATATTTTATTTTATACGCTATCTCATTAACTGGATGCTAAAAAAATGGGATTTTTTTCAAAGTTTCCTCCATGATAATCATCACACAAACTGATCTTCATTATTTATTAATAAAAACACACACCAATTTCACCTACAAACCTAAACCCCCAAATCTTTTGTAGCGGCAATAATCAAAACTGCTCTTCAATCTTTTTTTTTCAAATAACAAAAACGATCAATGGAAGGTACAATCATCAATGATCTTTTATTGTATTTTTTATATTTTATATTGTTATTGTTGATGGTTTATGGTGCGATAGGTGAATGTGAAAGCATGTCTGTTACAATTATCAATTATGTTTGTGATTGTTTGATTTTTTAGTTTCTTAGTGTAATTTCAGTTAATCTTTGGTTGTGATTGTTTATTTTTTTTTATTTTTTTTTAATTATTAGTAATGTTAGTGTAAATATTTTAGTTAATCTTTGGTTGTGATTGTTTATTTTATTTTTTATTTTTTTTTAATTATTAGTAATGTTAGTGTAAATATTTTAGTTAATCTTTGGTTGTGATTGTTTGACATGGCTGTTTGGTTATATTTTAGATATCAATAGCTAATGAACAAGGGTGTTTGGATAGTGGTAGAACTAGTAGTTAACAGGGGTGTTTGGAGAATGATGAAATTGTTTGCCTAGTGAACAGGGGTGTTTGGAAACTGATGAAGATAGTAGTGACTAGGGGATTTTTGCATTGTGAATGGTTAATAAGCATGTTTTTCAAACTAGTAAACAGGGGTGTTTGGATAATGTTGAAAATGTTTGTCTAGTGGCCAAAGGTGTTTGGATACTGATAAACCTAGTAGTGACCAGGGTTTTTGCAGCATGAATGGTTAACAAGCATTTTTTCAAAGTAGTAAACAGGGGTGTTTACTACTTGTGTATATGTTACTTAAGTAGTTGTTAGTTTGTATGTTATTCCTTTATTTAACAAAATTTTAATGTATACCTTTCAGGTTTAAGAGGAAGCGGACGGAAGAAAATTATGATTAGGAACAAAGTTATGATTTGTTTTTTTTTTTTTTTTTTTTTTTTTTTTTTGGATGTTAACTTGGAACTTCTTATTTTGATTAGGAACAAAGTTATGATTTGAAAAAGGCAATTATGACCTTTTTTTGGTTTATTAGACTTCCTGGTTCCATTTTTTAATCTTTTTAAAGACTGCAATGGTTGGTAACATAAGTATGTTTTAAAAACAGATATGTTATCAAAACACTTATGTTATGATATGTTGGTATGAGTTTACTATATTCTCATGTATGTTTTAAAAACAGATATGTTATCAAAACACTTGTGTTATGATATGTTGGTGTGAGTTTACTCTATTGTCATGCAACTCTAATAGTGTAAATTCAAATATAAAGTATACATATTTCAAAAGTCTTAGCATTAACATCTAATTTTTTATTAAAACATACATGTTCTCAAAAATCATGAATATTGCAAAAGTCTTAGCATTGACATCAAATTTTTTATTAAAACATACATGTTCTAAAATCATGTATGTTTAATGATTGATTTAATCATACATGTGTAAAAACATGTTTGTTTAAATGGAAACAACTAAGAATTTGTTGGTATCTTCTCAATGAACATGTATGTTGTTATCAGCAAAACAGGTGTGTTTCCAGGAAAAGAACATGTAAGTTTCTAGGAACATACATGAATATTGGTTTTTGTTTTTTGTTTTTTGTTTTTTTTTTTTTTTGGTTTAATGTTGGTATGACTCTATTTGTTTGGTTTTATGTTGGTATGACCTTAGTATATGTGCTTTCACATCCAAAGTTCATTATAATTAAGAAAACATGTATGATTCATAGCATTAAGGTTTAGAAACATGTCTGTTTTTAATGAACATGTATGTTTATTAGCATGGATGTGTTAACAATGATCATGAATATTTAAAAACCAGATACACATTCAATGAATACATAAATTATTTAAAAACTAAAAGCAATACAAATCCAAGATAATGTAAAGACACTATTGTAAAGTAATTTTGATGCAGATTAAAAATGAATATTTCTATCATATTACTCGTCCTAAGCATCTTCATCATCTTCGCCAGATGACTCAGGTTCCTCATCTTCATCATGTTCCATATCTTGATCAATGTTTTCATATTCATCCCTTAACTCATCTTCATCAACTTCTTGGTCTTCCGCATCAGACTCGTCTGCTAACTTGGACTTCGGTTTTGAACATGTAGCTTTACTATGGCTTAGTTCACACACTATACACACGTTTTTTAGTTATAAAAACATCACCATTTTTAGCCTTCTCATTTACAGACATCTGGAACCCCAATATCTGTGTCCATTTGGTGTGCGAATACACTATGGGTCAATGTGATACAAATCGAATTCATTAGAATCAACAAAAAAAATCAAGCACGCAAAAAGTGATCAAACACTATAACAAAATAACATATATCGGGTCAATGAAATGCATTCTTGCAATTATTTATACTCTGGCTCCCTTGATTAAGTCAACGTCAACGTTCATACAAAATATATGAACGAGATTAAAATTTTAACAAATACACGTAAACATTACTTCCTTCGTCACAAAATAACTGTGCCCCAACAATAAACACAAAATTTAAGAAAAACATATAAAATCATGATTTCCTTCTATTTCTTACTCATTACAGAAAGACAGTTTTATATATATATATATATATATATATATATATATATATATATATATATATATATGTTTGTGACTTTTGTGTCATCAAGTATTTTATGTAATTAAGATTACCCTAGACCGAATAGACTTCAAGTTAAATTACAATACAGGTTAGGATGTGAGGAGTGCACGCTTGTATAAATTAATAAACTTGAGTTCGAATACGATAAATACCAAAGGTTTGTGACAGAAAATTTGTCGTTAATGCGTTGCAGCCACTGACTATCAACAATAGTGAGAGAGAATTGTCGCTAATACAGTGTTGTCGGATTCTAATTAAAAGGCAGTTATTTTCACCAAAAGGTATAACCTTTAATGAAGGGTTCATTATGACTTTTCACCCAAATTCACCTAGTCTACAGTATAAACGTGGTTCGCTACATAAATATTGTAAATAGTTAAAAAGTGTCACTAAAAATTAAAAAGTCAATAAAATTATAAAAAAGTGTCATCAAAATTTTTGTATGCTTCAATTCTCCTGCACTTTTTTGTTTTACTAAACCCTCTGTTATATCTATTTTCTAGTAGTGTGTTTTGGTCTTTCGTTCAAAATATAACATATACATCAAATTCTCTATTTTTTGTTCTTTTTCTTTTGCCTATACATTGAATGTTTATTCTCGTCTTATCCCTATATATAAATTTCTTTTATACCAAGGCGATCAATAAGGTAGAAATATTATATTAAGAAAGTGAACTTTATACGATTCAAGAATTATCAGAGCCCTAGTATTAACAAACTGATACAATATTCTATCGGTGACAATCATGGATCCATTGGATGTAAAATGAATTCATCATCAAATTTGAATCGCAAATGGGCCATTTTTTAAGACAAGTTTGAAAGAGGATGATACTGTGATATACGTAAATATTTTAGATATATAGTACGGTGTTCATTTAAATGTCGAAGAACAGTAAATAATTGTTTATGAAAGCGACACTGGGAGGTGCTACCATAATTTTGAAAATTGATTTTATGTCTTAACTGCGTGAACATGCATGTTAATTAGTAGGACCCGACTTGTTATGAATCATTAAGACAAGTTTGTCAATTTTTTGGATTTGTAATTTTTTGGATTTGATATTTTGGAGTAGAAAAGACTTTTGCATGAGGTTTCAAATTTTCAACTGAATCTTTTTATTGGCCAATCTTTTTATTGACCAATCTTTTATATAATAAAATAAAATCCGGGAATTTTGTATTTCAAAAAAATCAATTCATACCTGATTTAGTAATAATTTTATTAAAAAAAAAATTATTTTCTTATTAGGTAATATTTTATATTCACTACTACAAAATTTGGAATAGAGCCCCCCTAATAGAGCCATGTTTAAAGAAAAACCGGGCTCTATAAAGGTTTCCGCCAAATTCAAGAGCATAGAACCCGGTTAGAAAATTAAAAAAGAGGGCTCTATTACAAGTACAACATAGAGTCATGTTTTAAAGGAAGCAACAGGGCTCTATTAGTTTGATTTTTCATTTGACCATTGAGCGGGATATCTCCCTCCTAAACTTTTCACTTTGCTTTCTTTTCTTCTTTTCACCTGACCCACATACACATACACCCAAATCAGGTATACACTCTTGCTCTAACATTCATTTAATCATAAATTCGAGGTATTGATGGTTTAAATTAAGGGGTTGTTTGTCCGAATTTTTAATTCCTACGGTACCACCATTAATGGTGGTTTTAAACTCGATTGCCTATAGAATCATTTCTATTGTGTTAAATTTGCTTTTTTTTTTTCTCTAGGTTTGCATTCTTTATTTATTTATAGTTACAATTTTAAATTGAAATTTTAGGTAGTTTACAATTAGGGACCTGGAACATAGGGTTTAATTTTACTTTTTATTTACAAGTTAATCTAGTTATGTTTCATATCTGGGCTTTGTAGGAGCTTACTACCATATGTTATTACGAGTAATAGTTTGTGATACTAATATTTATCAATAAGTTGAACAATGAGAAATGGGTTTCGTTTTCTTTATATAAGGTGATATTAGAAAGCCACTATAATTAGTTGGGGTATAATGAACATGATGAGGGTGTCCTCAACTAATGTTTTTATGTTACATTAAAGGGTCATATTTGATAATAGCAAAACTGCAGTTTTCATGAAAATGATGTTCTAGTCCAAACACAATTGTTATGAACAAGACATCGAATCATAAAAGAAAACAGTTGAGTACAGTTGTGGTAGTCCGCAAAGGAAAATGAATGACTAGTAATTCTGAGAGTTACCTCTTACCATTGTCAAAGTACAAAGTGCAGCCAACTTATATGCAAGGTACCCTATATGCAGCCCCAATACGGCTACAGAGTTATTTTTTGTTTCAACTTAGCACCGGCATGACTAAAGAGTTGCCTAGTATAACGAGACTGACTATTTTTCTTTGCTCATTCATGGTATATGTGCAGGATATAAACTTATGCTTCGAAACATTTCCTCTATATTTGATGGGTCGGTAAGAACGAAAGCTCAAGACCACGTTGACCTAAACGCTACTCTCTATCCAGGTATACCCAAGTACTTATGTATGTTTGCCTAAAAAGTGTGTTAATTAGTTCAATTGTTGGTTATCTAATGCTTGGATAAATTTCATTGTAAGGCAATTGTCTGATCATCTATTACCTATTATTACTTTCCCTTAAGTAACAAAATTGTTAGATATTTCTCTTGTTATAATCCATACTAGTAATATATGCAGCCTCTATATACAATGAGTCGGCTAGAACGAAAGCTAAAGAGCAAGATGACCCAAATTTTAATCTATTGAGTGTATTGTAAGCATACCTAAATCGAGTGACTTTAAAAAACACTAGCACAACTAAATGAGTTGCCTAGTATCTGGATGAGGGTGGCCATTCTTCTTTGCTCGTTCATGGTACATGCAGTTATGTACTTATGCTTGAAGACCTTTCCTCAATCTTTGATGGGTCTGCAAATTATTGGGTTATTGGGTATCTAAAGGCGCAGAGGTAGTATCAGTTTTAATGTATTCAATATAGTTGCTAATCACAAAAATAAATTATACCAGGCAAACATAGATTCAGATTAAGCATTTTTTTGTGT
This sequence comes from Artemisia argyi, assembly GCA_030686995.1. Taxonomy (NCBI): domain Eukaryota; kingdom Viridiplantae; phylum Streptophyta; class Magnoliopsida; order Asterales; family Asteraceae; genus Artemisia; species Artemisia argyi. Next base: position 3,409,456 of record CM060686.1, read on the forward strand.
ATATTTAGGTTGACACCAATTTTCTCACTTTGCATCAACTTATGGTTTATTATCCTATCTTTTTTTGGTGACCAATTTCACTTGTTGCGTCACTTTAAAGTAAGTTGTGGGAAAGGACTTGCCGTACACTAAGTGCGCCGAGTAAGAAACCTAGTGAGCTATCGCACGACGAGTTGGAGAAGGAGCTTGTCGATTAGCTTTTTGCTACACAAAAACAGAAGTATGGTTTCTCACTTTCTACCTATTATAATGTGTTGGTACAAAACTACATAACCCATTTGAATTATACTACTTTTTTTTTATGTGACTACTCATGACTGTCATGGGTTTAAAGCATAGAATTACCTGAAATAAATGGTTGATTGGCTATTTGAAATGCTTGATTTAGTTTCTGTTGGTGGTGATGTGGTGTCTTGCAGGTACTATTGTGGTTCGGAGCATTTACCAGGACGGGCAAAGTCAAGACATATTATGTATTCGTCATCTGGCGTGATTCTCAACTCTAAAAACGGTTTTGGGACGTCAACTTCATCATACCCCATCTGTTTTGGGGGTCAGGTTATTCAAAGGCGTATTAAGAGTACCACAATGGTGTATTTTTCACAGCAACATCAATTCATGGTAACATCAATATAATGGTGTATTTTTCACAGCAACAGCAATTCACAGTAACATCAATGTTGTATTTTTCACTTTCATTTCGTTGTAAGAGTAGTCACAAGATTAATCTCAATGTATTATTAGTATTAACACAAAGTAAGTTGTATTCTCAATGAATCATCTTGGTTTGAATAATGTTCATTATGATAAATTTGATTTAATGGCTAGAGTTGCAGCGTAAAGATCTTTTGTATTTTTTTTTTAATTTTTTAATTCACATAGAACCATGTTTGTTGATTGAAAACAGGGCTCTATAAGCGGTAATAGAGCCCGTTTTCAAAACCGGGCTTTATTTGATTCCCTAATAGAGTCCCCCCCTTTTGAGCCCCTAGGCAAAACCGGGCACTATGACCATTTTCAACCGGGCTCTATGGCTTTTTTTGTAGTAGTGATTTATCCATAACACAAGTAGAAGATAAATACAAAAAATATAGATAAGATATTTAAAAAAAATCTTTTTATTTTATATTTATCTATAATACAAGTAGAAGATAAATACAAAAAATATAGATGAGATGCAATTAACAATAGGATTAAAATTAATAAATAATTATTTCAAAAAAAAAAAAAAAAAAAAAAAAAAAAAAAAAAAAAAACCGCGCCGGCGCAGGCATTATAACTAGTTCCTCTAAAATATTATTCCGGTGATTTTTAATAAAGAACGTCAAAACATACATGTGTCAAAACTAGGGAAAGTAAAAATAAATAAATAGATAAATAAATAAATAAACCTAAAGAAAGCGGGTGTGATTTATAAAGCTTTTATGCTAAAAAGTAAATTTTGATATAAGTTTCTTGCTAAAACTTAAATTCTAATTAAACTTGTAAATCTATTTGATAAAAAAAAAAAAAAAAAAAAAAAAAAAAAAAAAAAAAAAAAAAACAGCATATTTTCTTAATAAAACGTGATAGGTACTAAATTTGTGTGATATATCATTCTTTCATCATATCTTTTCCAAATGTGAATGTAACAAACCCTAATTCCATCTTATAAAATTATTCTCTAAAATTCTCGACATGCGTAAACTTATTATCCCGAAAAATATATAATCGCATAATATTGTTTGTCAAAGTTTTGTTTACATGATACCCACCGCTACAACACACGGATACTATGCTAATCATTACCATAACGCATAACCAACTTTCAAAGTTTGTATCAATATTGGTACTCCATAGACCGTACATATAGATATTAAGATCTGCCCTTTCATCTCTTCTTAATTACATCGAAGTTGACTTAAAAGAATAATTTAAACCAATGACTAGAATTAGTCAGAAATTTACATGCAACTACTTCATATAGTATTAACATTGAAGTTGACTTTGAAGAATAATTTTAACCAATGACTATAATAAGTTGCCTTTCAAAAAAAAATGACTATAATAAGTTCTAGACGGAAATTTACATCCAACAACTTCACATGTTATCATCGATTAATTATACCATTTTACATATGGTTGGTATTTTTTATTCTATGAAGGTGTGACTGAGAAATTTAATAGGCTTAGCTGTGAATAGAACGAGTCTTACAGTTGCAAGGTTGATACGACCCAGTTAGGGGTTGTATCAGGATAAGGCATCACTTTTAGCGTGTGCGAGCTCTTTAAAAAATAGAAGAGAAGAACTAGAGAATTATTGATCTTAAAACTTGATTGATTCATTCATAATAATGATTCGGTATATATAACCGAATAACCCTAGCTTGTAAACAAGCCAAACATAAAAACATATCTAAACAATGACACTTTCCTAATACGACACAAAGACATATCCTAAATAAATATAATATGACATAAGAACGGGGCGTATCATTCCCACTCCTTCGAAATCACCTTTTCCTCAAGGTGTGGTCTTGAAAATTTTCTCTTCTTTCTAGGATCCCATATCCTAATCCTAATCCTAGTCCTACCTTCCACTCCCGTAATTTTTCTGCCTTCCGCTACCGCAACCAACACCTTTTTCCTCTTCCGCCTTCCACTACCTTGGACATAACACAACACCATTCTTGCGCCTTCCGCTACCCATGCCGTAATACTCCCCACTCCTTCAAAAATCACCTTGCCCTCAAGGTGATACAAAGAATATGCAGATTGAGAGTCCGCTAATTCCTCACTTTAATTCAAATTTATTTCATCCAAATGACTATCAAATTCACCACCTCCATCCTCTTCAACTCCAATATACTCATCAGCATTCAATAACCCTTCAGCCATAGGTTAAGTAAATTCACCCTTTAATGGTAAAATGTGATAACGCTCAAAATTAACATGTTTTTAGGAGCGTTATTGTGGATTTTATGCATCTATTTTGGTCACTTTTATGAACTTATACTTAATGAAGTATATTCTCTATTTTAGGTTCATGATGAAGAAAACCAAGAAAAAGACGAAGAAATGAACAAAAACGAAGATTTATGAATGTACGGAGGAATTCCCGACAAATGAAAGTCTCTTGGAGTATATTCGAGAAGATAAAGTCATGAAGTTGTCACTCCAAAGACTTAAGAATAAAGCACAAGAAGGAAAACGAGAAGTGAAATGAAGGAAAGAAGTTAAAACGAAGAATTATTGGATGACTCGTTGTTCCCGACACACCTTCACCACTTTCGCCATAAGTTGAGCATACGAACTCCGATTTAGTTGATTCAAGCGGCCTCGGAAAGCTAAGAGAAAGATCTACAACTTACATGTTTATCATTTTCTGCCAAACTCATCCATCCGATCGGTAGGAGCCCGCAACCGATTCGGATGGAACTAACTTTTTCATCCATCCGGATCGGATGGAATCCAACCGATCGGTTGGATGCTTGCTGACCTCCCCAAGTCATTTTTAATACATAATTAAGTGCCATTAAGCCCCAAGTCCGATCATGTCTCCATAATAACTCCTAAACCTGGCATTTTATGACACTTAGTGCCCAAGTTTTATGCTTGGAGGCTAAGGCTTGATTTCTACTATAAATAAGACCACTTTGGCTTGGTTCTAAGTGTGCAATTCGAGCCTCCACCCTCAAGGACGAATTCCACCAAAAACAAAGGTGCAATTCGAGCCTCCACCCTCAAGGACGAATTCCCACCAAAACAAAGGTGCAATTCGAGCCTCCACCCTCAAGGACGAATTTCCACCAAAACAAAGGTGCAATTCCAGCCTCCACCTTAAAGGAAGAATTGTTACCAACTTACCATGGTGAATTTCAAGCCTCCACCCTAAAGGACGAATTTTCACCAGGTGCATTTCTATCCTCCACCATTAAGGATGAATTGTCACCACCTTTATCTCACCCAAAAGACCACAACCCTCTGCCATGTTCCAAAGTAGTGCTCAAGCAAGTGTTTGGGTATAATTTTCCGGCTTGGTTAGAAGTTGTAGTTGATTGGAGGCTTGAAGGTTGCTATAATCTTTCACCTATGCCTATTGTAATTCATACTTTGGGTAAACTTTGTTACTTTTATATTTCAAGATGTTTGTTATTGATGTGATTCTTGTGATGAATGTTCTTTGTGTGCTTGTTATCTTATTGCTTTTCTTATGGTTTGATCTGTGACAATCATAACCACTAATTTGTTACTTTCTTAAACAAACAAACGATACTTGAGTGCAAACAAGTCTCTTGGGATGACCTTGATTTACCACTCCTATACTACAATTGACTAGGGTATACTTTCCCGAATGTATTTCTAGTTAACCGGTAATTCTTGTTTCTATAAATTTAAAACATGGTTGCTAATTAGCACATCAGAATGACATCTATTTTCTTTTCAATGATGTGTTCTTTCTCTTCCTTTACAATTATCTCAAAACGAACCTTAGTGATACGAGCTTTGAAGAAGTCTTCTCCCAAAGTTAAAGGTTGGGACCTCAAAAATTCCCAAATATCTAGGTTCGCGAAGCTTGTTTCTGCCGCACGGGTCAATGAAAAAGCTTCGTCTAAAGTTTTGGGATTTGACCGTAAGAGTAAACATTGTAGATCTAGTTTGCATGAGCGGGATGTATACAAGACGCCCTTTCGGACACATGACGGGCATTATGAATTTTTAGTCATGCCGTTTGGGCTTACCATTGCGCCTTCAACGTTTCAAGTGACTATGAGTAGGTTGTTTTCTCCCTACTTGCGTAAATTCGTGATTGTATTTTTTTGATGATATCCTAGTTTATAGTACGAACCTTAGTTCGCATTTGGGACATTTGGAGTATGTTTTTCAATGTTTACAGAAGCACCAATTTTATGTGAAGCGTTCTAAATGTGTTTTTGGAGGCGGGGAACTTGAATACTTGGGACATATTATTTTAGCTCGCGGGGTGAAAATGGATCCAAAGAAGGTATTGGTAGTACGTGAATGGCCAGTTCCTAAGAATCAAAGGCAAATCCGGGGATTCTTAGGGCCCGCGGGATATTATAGACGGTTTATTCGAGGGTATGCCTCGATCGCAGCCCCTTTAACAGATTTGTTGAAACACGAGGGGTTTAAATAGGGTGAAACCGAGGCTAAATCTTTTGAAACACTTAAACAACAATTATCTAATGCTCCTCTTTTAACTCTTCCAGACTTGGACCAGGTATTTGTAGTAGAGGTGGATGCATCAGGGGATGGAATTGGGGCAGTTTTGATGCAGGGAAATCGGCCAATTAGTTATTTTAGCCGTAAGTTAGGGCCGCGGATGCGAGGGGCTAGTACTTACCAGAAAGAGTTGTTTGCTATCGTGGAGGCCGTGTATAAATGGCATCAATATTTGCTAGGACGAAGGTTCATTATTCGCACGGACCATAAAAGTATTAAAGAATTAATGCGACAAGTAATTCAAACGCCCCACCAACAAAAGTATGTAAGAAAACTATTGGGGTTTGACTTTGATATGGAATATAAGCCCGGGGCAACTAATCAAGCTAAGGATGCTCTTTCTAGGGTGTTTGAAGAAGCCAGGCATGTTACTTCATCTTTCTTGGCTTTTAGACAACCAATGGTCGGTTTCATTGCAGACTTGCAAGGTGAGAATAGAACATTAGCTGAGTTACTTAAGTTACATAAAAAATTGGATAATGGAGAGGTGATTAGTGGGTTTAGAAGTGAGAATGGTATGATAATTTACAACAACCGTTATTATATTGGGCAAGAATCGAAGCTTAAGACATTGTTGTTACGAGAATTTCATGACACTCCTAGTGCTGGGCATGGGGGAATCAAGAAAACACTGGTTGGGGTGTCGACTTTATTTTTCTGGAAGGGAATGCGTAAGTCTGTAGAAGAGTTCATTAAGCAATGCTTGATGTGTTAGCAAGCCAAGTATTCAACGGACATTCCCGGTGGGTATCTACAACCTCTTCTGACACCCAACGCAGTATGGGAAGATGTGTTGATGGATTTCATTACAGGATTATCGGCTTGATGAGTGTGTAAATACTCATCATTTTTATCGTATCTGAACTGCCAAAACATCCAAAAACACCAAAATACGCATCAAAATACACAAATTATCCCAAAAGTGTGTTTTATATGTTTTAGATGCAAAATGTTTGAAAACAAATGAAAAACGAACAAAGTTTTCATAATTGGTAGTTTCAGTCCCTCAAGTTTCAAATATTGACAAAACTAGTCCCTGGAAGTTAAAACGAAAGAAAAGTCAACCCAAGGCATGAAAAAGTCAAAAGTTATGAAAAAATGATCCTTGGGTAAAAAGTTTGAGAAAATTACACATTTGGTCCCTCAAAATCCAAAATTGGCAAAACTGGTCCCTGGAGTTTCAGAAAATGGCAAAATTGGTCCCTGGTGGGATATTTTTGAAAGAAAAATCATTCTTGGACCTTAGGAAATCAAAAGTTATCAAAATAGGTCCCTGGATGAAAAGTTTGAGAAATTTACAAAATTGGTCCTTAAAGTTTCAGTTTTGGCAAAAATAGTACCCGGGTAATTAAAAAAAAATGAAATTTATCAAAAATACCCGTGTGTTATTCAATATTGGCAAGTTTGGTCCTTGTGATAAAATTGGAAAAATGCCACAAACAGCCCCTCATCTTTACCTAAATTACAAAATTGGTCCTTGTAAATTCAATAAAACCACACGGACCTAGTTTGTTATTTCTTACCCATCACAAATCCAATCCACCAAAACCAAGCCCACCCATGATCCTTGGCCCAGTCCACTTATCAGCCCACTCCCAAAAAAAAATAACACACCCCGTATTTTCCCACCCAGCTTTGACTTCCCCAAAGTCAAACTCACCCCCATCTTCTTCCCACTTGCCCTGCTACACCATGGCCACACTCCACACCCTCCCCCTCCTCTGCAAACACTCAAACCCTACACCCCTACACTCCAAACAAGCACTAAACTCCAACAATTACCCACTGGCTTCAATGATTCGAACAAAACTCCAAAACCTCTTTTCCCGCCAAAATGGGGAATTGAGTAAAAGTGATCCATTTTGATATTTTGTTGCTGGGATAAGATCATTGGGACCCACAAAGCTGAGGAGGTCAATAAAGAGAAGGAGAGAAGCAGTGGAGGGCTCAGTTAGATTTTTATGTAATTTAGTTTTTTTTTCAAGTCAATGTAATTTGTAATTCCAAATCTAAACCTTATGTTGTAATCTGTTTACTTAAATTAATAGAAGTTTTTTTTTTTAGTTCACATTATTCCAGTGTTCATTTTTCAAGTTTCAGTTGATTCAAAAACACAAAAATAAAAAATAAAAATATAAATAGTGAAAAGAAAGAAAGAAGAAGCTGATTCAAGAGCAAGAGCAAGGATGAAATTGGAATTTCTATTGGTTTAGAACCTCTGGGAGGTGTTAGGTTGATCATTGGTTCACTGTTTGAGCAAAGCACCCTTGTAAGCCATTTCAATTTTTTTTTTCTTGCCTTGCACTGTTGCATTACCTCTCTTCTGCTTATTGTTGTTTATTTGAGGTTTCCTATGCTTGTTACAGTTAATGCTAAAGTGTTAGATAGCCTAGACTTCAGCTTGTTCAAAATTTGTGCACAATACCATGTTAACTGCCATAGTAACATACCTAGGATACTATAGTGATAATTGGTTGTTTGTGTTCAATTTTAGCTTAAATACAGTTAGGATAACTTATTAGATAGTTTTGGATAAGTGGTTTAACTAATCTCTTTGAATTCCTTTGAAATCTCATAATAGTCAAGGTATAAAGGGGTGTTTGGCATAACCCTTTCAAGTAGGTTCAGGGAACTGTGGTTGTTGAGTTCTGGTTTATACATACCACATTAGTTGTATCTAAGCTTAGAAAACCTTAAAATCCAAATATTAACCACCCAAAGTCAAGATCACCATTTCACCACCACCACAGTTAACTGTGGTGGTATTTAGGTTCCACAAACCCCTAGATTAGCTTGTAACTGGTAGTTTTAGGCTAGTATAACTTCATTTCAACTTGTTACATCTTATTCAATCAGTAGGTTAAGCCTAAATCTCAAAAAAGTCAAATTATCAAGTTTGTTTCAAAAGTCAAATTGCACTTTCTCAAAATTTTCTCAATATAGCATGAATTAAATAGAATTTTGTGGTGTGATTTGGGGCATGAGACTTGCTTAATTTGATTGTCTACCATCTAAACTTTGAAGTCCTAGCTTGATTATATTTTTAGGAATTTAATTGTGGGCCCCACAGCCCTCAAAAGAGGACTGCAGGGCAAGAGCTGCCTGTGCAGCAGTTACACCACCCCAAACCACCCACTTTGGTGGTGGTTTGTGGCCACCATAGTGGTCCCCACACCCTAGAAATTGGTTCTCCCAACCCCCTCCTACCAGGCCTTCTCAGTTGACCATTTGGTTGACCTCAGAACTTCTGGACCCCACCTGAAATTGCTTGCCAAGTTTGTCCCAAAATCTGTGTTAAACTCATTTTACTTAAGTGCTTAATTTGTGCTTATTAGCTTATTGGTGTTCATTTCTGGTTGATTCTGGCTTATTTGAGTGTATTGAACTTGTTTGTACCTGATTTATTCAAAGTGGGACCCACACAAGCTCATTTGAGCTCAATTGCCCAAACAGTCAACAAAAGTCAACTGTTTTAGACAAGGGGGTGCATAGTGCTTATTTTTCAGTTACAAATAAGTTGTTTTCACAAAAAGTCTTAGTTTTTAGGTATAAAACAAGTTTGAAAAAGAAAAATCCAAAAAAGTCAAGTTTAAAACAAGTGATAGTTTCTATTTAATTCAACTTAATTTTAATTTTCATTTTTAGATTTTAATTAAGTACCTAGTGTTTTTATATTTTTATTAAATACCTTATATAGTAAAGTGATTTTGATAATTTTTTCAGATTTTTATTTTGTCATTTAGTGTTAATTAGATTTAATTTTAATTTTCTTTATTATTAATTAATATCAAGTATTAAATAGCTTATTTAGTTTTTATAAGGTTAAATTTAGTTTTTATATTTTTCCTAGCTATAATATAATCTAATAAGTTTTTATAAAATATAATTTGAGATTCTACTGTTCATTTTCTATTTTTCTTATTTTATTTGTTTAAAATAGACTTAAGTTAATTAAAAGGTAATTAATTGGTTGTTTAATCTTAAAACATAATTTTTAGAGTTTTTATAATTTTTTAGGATTCCAGTGATGGTTAAGTAATTTTATAAATTTTATCTTAATTTTCTAAGTTAATTTAGTATTAATATAAATTAAAAGTAGTTTAATTAGTTTAATTAAGTTAAATAGTTTTTAATTAATAACAAAACCACAAAAAGACAAAAATATTTATTTTTATTTTTTATACTTTCTTCAAGTTCTAATTTAGGTTTAGAAATTAATTTTGCAACTTTTTAGTTTAATTTGTAATAGTTATAATTTTTAGTTAATTTAAATTAGATTTTAATTTAGATTTTAAATAGTTTAATTAATTAAATTATATTTTAATAGTATTTTAATCACTTTTATAATTTCATTTTCATTTTTAATTTTAAGTTTTGAAAAGTGTCAAAAGCACCCCCTGTAGTTTGATAAATACCAAAAACCCACTTTTCCAGCCCGATACGTGATCTTAATTGTGAATTTGTGCATATATCTGGTATCTGATTTTTGTGAATATTATATCTGTGTACCAATACCAAAATAACAGTAGCAAAATCAATTCCATATCATCTGGGCTACTGACCTCAGTCCCACTCACTCATAAACGATTCCAAAAGCACCATTTCAATCTCGCTGGGACTTTAACGACCCGGGGAAACACTACACTATCCACGGAGTATTGGCTTGGTTAGTTTGACTTTTACGGTTGACCATTCACAAGTGGTTGACTAATAAAGGTTGACTAGTTCAGGGCCAATCAATTTTTGGCGCCGCTGCCAGGGAGGTTGTTGCGTGTTTTACAAAATCGTTTTAAGTTAAGTGGTTTTCAAAGCCCTCCCTGTACAAATTTCACACAAATTTGTAAAAAGTTTTTGTAAAAACATAACAAAATCAAAAACGTTCATTAACACTTTTCCTAAAGTGTTAACAACACCAAAAAAAATCAAAAACAAACAAAACATATCGTTACGATTTCTATCTCGCGTTTCTTTAAGGTGATTCTTAAAGAGATACGATTTTGGTAAACGAATCGATACCAAAAATATTGTCCAAAAGTTTTCAACCCATACACAAAAACCCAAAAACATTCGTCTTTTCTTGTGAATAATAAACTACATAAAAACAAACCGTCGCAAACCAAGGCAGAACACCTACCAACTGGGGGTGTGGACATAATAAGTTCCCAAACCAAAGATTTAAAACTTGCCTTTGTATCCTTGTGAGTGGTGTACCTTTCTTAAAGAAGCCATTCACTCGCGATTATTGGTTTAAGTTCACTGTTGATTTGCCTCGATCTTGTTTTGTTGAAATTTTGTGTTAGTGCATGCGCACTCGTTCACAATCGAAACGAAATCATCAACTTGAAAACGTAACTAAGTTACGTCCTATTGTTGAGGATCCAGTTCCGAGAATGGACGGTAATCCCAATGACCCACCCATCATAGATGATGCAGCTCCCGATCTCCGAACGATGGAGGAGTTGTGTCAACCCACAATGCTCGGAAGAGGGGGCCCCATTGCCCCTCTTAACATTGCTGCCACTGATTTTGGACTTAAACATCACATGATTCAACAAGTCCAGAATTCGTGTCAATTTCATGGCTTACCTGGTGATGATGCAAACAAGCATCTTGATAAATTTCTTACCATCACCCAAAGCATGAAGTAGAATGGTGTCTCCGATGATGCCCTTCGTCTGTCTCTTTTCCCCTATTCTCTCACCCATCATGCCACTGCATGGTTTGATCGACTTCCTAAGAACTCGATTCACACTTTCAAAGAAATGGTGACAAAATTTTTAGCCAAATACTTTCCACCATCCATGGTTTCCAAGTTACGAAATGACATTAGTAACTTTCGTCAGCATCCCGAAGAGTCTCTATTTGAGGCATGGGAACGCTATAAGCTCTCAATTGATCGGTGTCCTAACCATAACATGTTACTCGTTACCCAAATAGATACTTTCTATAATGGGTTGACCTTGAGACACCGTGATATTCTAAATGCTGCTGCTGGTGGGACCTTTATGAAAAGGCGCCCCGAAGAGTGCTATGATCTCATTGAGAACATGACTGCCCATCATAATTTCTGGAATTCCTCAGCTGAGAGGGAAGAGTCATGTAAGTCTGTCACTCCAGCATATTCTGAAATAGCGATCCTCACTAAAAAGATGGATGATTTCGCTACGGCTATGTTGAGGATGAACCAAAGTATCCAAAATCAACAAGTCCAAACTCAACAAGCCAAAGCCGTTAGTCAAAGTTGTGAAACTTGTGGAGGTCCACATGCTTATTCCGAGTGTCCAGCCACTAGTGGTTACCCTCATGAGGACGTATATGCTGGTCAAGGTTCCTATAACTCGGGAGGTAATAATTACCAACCGCAAGGGGACCGCAATCTTTTAAGCTATCGTTCTAACAATTTCCTTGGACCTCCCGGATTCAATCAAAACCCTAATGTCCCAAACCGTAACCAGAACCAAAATCAGAATCGAACAAACCAAGGTTACCAAAACCAAGGAAATGTCAACCAAACCCAAAACCAAGGTTTCCATCATAACCAAAACCAAGGTTTCCAAAATCATGGAAACTACAATCGAAACCAAGGTCAAAACAACTATCAGGGAAACAGTTCTCATGGAAATGGCAACCAACATCAAGGGAATTTTCAAAACCACAGTTCTAATCATAATAACCGGGGTCAAAATTTTCCCAATCAAAATCAAGCCATCACTACAACCACTCAGAATTACCCTACCCAAGCTCCTCCCAACAATATTCAAGCAATTGTTCCAACGGGTCCTTCACATGAGGAGTTGTTGAGACAATTCATGAAATCTCAAGAGGAAATGAATAGGGTGATGATAACTCAGATCGCTGACCTTGTTAAGAAGTCTTTAAATGATCGACCCTCGGGCTCAGGTAATACTTTACCTAGCAACACGATCGCTAATCCGAGGGGCGATGTTAAAGCGATCACAACGAGAAGTGGTGTTTCCTATGATGGACCCAAAGCTCCTACCTCTTCTTCTCCTCCTGAGGTAGTTGAGAATGAGCCTGAGGTGACAAAGGACAAGGTGCAATTTACTAGTACACGAAGTACCGCACACGTCCACCCTCAGGATGTACCAGAAACCGTACCAGAACCAGGAGTTGTGTTTAAACAACCAACAACTCATGAAGAGAACCCTAAATCCAAACCTTCACTACCATATCCATCTCGGTTACAAGACCAAAAGCTCCGCGAAAAAGCAAATCATCAAGTGGAAAAGTTCTTTCAAATTTTCCGAGATATTCATTTTGATATCAGCTTCGCGGATGCCCTCCTTTTGATGCCTAAATTCGCATCGACAATCAAAAATCTGTTGAACAATAAAGAGAAGCTATTTGAAATGGCACGAACTCCACTCAATGAGAACTGCTCTGCGGTTCTTTTGAAACGGCTTCCCGAGAAGCTAGGAGATCCGGGGAAATTTCTTATTCCATGTGTTTTCCCCGGAATGGTTGAGTGCTTCGCCTTGGCCGATCTTGGTGCAAGCATCAACTTGATGCCTTATTCCATATGGAAAAAGCTTTCTCTTCCGGAACTCACCACCACCTGCATGACTCTTGAGCTTGCAGACCGCTCAACATCTCGTCCCCTAGACATTGCCGAGGATGTATTTGTAAAGGTGGGGAACTTCCACTTTCCGGCAGATTTTGTGGTTGTCAATTTCGATGCTGACCCACGAGTTCCTCTCATTCTTGGGAGAGGGTTCTTAAGGACGGGTCGTGCGTTAATCGATGTGCACGAACAGGAAATAACTCTTCGTGTTGGTAATGATGCAGTAACGTTTAACCTCAACCAAACTTCGAGGTACTCCTCTAATTGTGACGCTGAAACGGTTAACCGAATTGATGTCATTGATGTTGCGTCTGAGGAGTACTCTCAAGAACTTCTTGGTTACTTACCGAGTGGCAGTCCCACTCCATCCACTGAGCCTATCATATCCGACTCTTCCCCTTCTCTCACTCCTTTTGAGGGAAGTGACTTCCTTTTGGAAGAGCTCGAGGCTTTTCTCGCCCAAGATAGTTCAATTTCGGGTGAATTTGATGAGAACTATCTTGATCCTGAGGGGGATATTCTTTTGCTAGAAAAATTGTTAAACGAAGATCCATTTCCCCCTCTTCCTCCAAAAATACTTAATAAAGAGGAAATCAAAAATGTTGAAATAACTGATGACTTGCCTGTGGTTGAACTTAAGGACTTGCCTCCTCACCTTGAGTATGCATTTCTGGAGGGTGATGATAAATTACCCGTCATAATTGCTAAAAACTTAAGTGATGAGGAAAAGGCTGCTCTCATAAAGGTTTTGAAGTCTCATAAACAAGCAATTGCTTGGCGTCTCTCCGACATCAAGGGCATTGACCCTGAATTCTGTACTCATAAAATTTTAATGGAGGACGACTTCAAACCTGCAGTCCAACAACAAAGAAGGGTGAATCCAAAAATTCACGAGGTTATCAAACAAGAAGTTTTAAAACTTCTTGATGCCGGATTGATTTACCCTATCTCGGACAGTCCTTGGGTTAGCCCAATACATTGTGTTCCATAAAAGGGTGGCATTACTGTTGTCACAAATGAGGAAAATGAGTTAATTCCCACTCGTTTGGTTACGGGTTGGCGTGTCTGTATTGACTATCGCAAGTTAAATGACGCCACCCGCAAAGATCATTTTCCTCTGCCCTTTATGGATCAGATGCTCGAGAGATTAGCGGGGAATGAGTACTATTGCTTCCTCGATGGTTTCTCGGGTTACTTTCAGATTCCCATTGATCCGCAAGATCAGGAAAAGACCACTTTCACGTGCCCCTATGGAACTTTTGCTTATAAACGTATGCCATTTGGTTTATGTAATGCTCCGGGCACGTTTCAACGATGTATGATGTCCATATTTTCCGACATGATCGGGAAAACTATGGAGGTCTTCATGGACGATTTTTCGGTCATTGGGGATTCGTTTCAATCATGTCTCTCCCATTTAGACAACATGCTCAAACGTTGTGAAGACACAAAGTTATGTCTAAATTGGGAGAAGAGTCACTTTATGGTCAAAGAGGGCATTGTCCTCGGCCATAAGATTTCAAAGAATGGGATTGAGGTTGACAAAGCCAAAATCGAGGTCATTGCAAAATTACCTCATCCCACTACCGTCAAAGGTATTAGGAGCTTTTTGGGTCATCCCGGTTTTTACCGTAGGTTTATTCAAGATTTTTCTAAGATCTCCCGGCCTATGACCCATCTCCTCGAAAAGGATGCTCCTTTTATCTTCTCACCTGAGTGCGTAGAAGCTTTTGAAACTCTAAAGAAAAAGCTTACTGAGGCACCTATTCTTGTTGCCCCCGATTGGGACTTGCCCTTTGAACTTATGTGTGATGCTAGCGATTATGCTATAGGGGCAGTCTTGGGGCAACGCAAGTCTAAACACTTTCAGCCTATACACTATGCAAGCAAAACGATGACTGAGGCTCAAAGTCATTACACCACCACTGAAAAAGAATTACTAGCTGTGGTGTATGCCTTTGAGAAATTCCGGTCATATTTGATCTTGACCAAAAGCATAGTGTATACGGATCACTCGGCTTTGAAGTACCTTTTTGCAAAACAAGATGCAAAGCCGAGACTACTTCGTTGGGTTCTCCTCCTGCAAGAATTTGATATCATTATTCGTGATAAAAAAGGAGCTGAGAACCTAGCTGCTGATCATCTCTCACGTTTGGAAAACCCCCATCAAGATGTCTCCGAAAAAAGGGAAATTAATGAAACCTTCCCCCTCGAGACACTTAATGCGGTTGCCTTTCGTGAAGATTCTGTTACCCCATGGTTTGCCGATTTTGCAAACTACCTTGCGGGTAACTTCATTGTGAAAGGGATGTCGTCCCAACAAAAGAAAAAGTTCTTTAAAGATGTGAAACATTATTTCTGGGACGACCCCTACTTGTTCAAAATATGTGTGGATCAAGTCATCCGGCGGTGTGTATATGGTCAAGAAGCCACTGAAATTCTTAAGGCTTGCCATGCTGGTCCCACGGGGGGCCACCACAATCCAAATTACACCGCCAAAAAAGTGTTTGATTCCGGTTTCTTTTGGCCCTCGATTTACAAGGATGCCCAAGAATTAGTCAAATCCTGTGACGCGTGTCAACGTCACGGGAATATTTCACAAAAGAATGAAATGCCACAAAATGCAATACAAGTTTGTGAAATATTTGACGTATGGGGCATTGACTTTATGGGGCCATTTCCGTCATCTCATGGAAACAAATACATACTCGTGGCTGTTGACTATTTGTCAAAATGGGTTGAAGCAAAAGCTTTACCCACTAATGATGCCCGAGTTGTTGTGAAATTTTTGAAAGCTCTCTTTGCTCGATTTGGAACTCCACGTGCTATAATTAGTGATCGTGGTACGCATTTTTGCAATGACAAATTCGATAAAGTCATGCAAAAGTATGGTGTAACTCACCGTCTTTCTACTGCATACCACCCTCAAACAAGTGGACAAGTAGAAGTTTCCAATCGAGGCATTAAGAGAATATTGGAAAGAACAGTTGGGGAAAATCGTGCATCTTGGTCGGATAAATTAGATGATGCACTTTGGGCTTTCCGTACGGCGTATAAAACACCCATTGGGTGTACGCCATATAAGCTTGTGTACGGGAAAGCGTGCCATCTTTCGATCGAGCTTGAGCATAAAGCCTATTGGGCTCTCAAGCATGCAAATTTTGACCTCAAAACTGCGGGTGATCATAGGAAAGTTCAACTCAATGAATTAAATGAACTTCGTGATCAAGCTTACGAGAACTCTTTGATCTATAAAGAAAAGACAAAGAAGATTCATGACTCAAAAATCAAAAACCGCGTTTTCAACGTTGGTGATCGAGTCCTTCTTTTCAACTCTAGACTCAAGATCTTCTCGAGAAAGCTCAAAACCCGATGGACTGGTCCATTCACTATCGTTAAGGTTTATCCTTATGGCACCGTCGAGTTATCTCAAAATGACGGCCCCAATTTCAAAGTGAATGGACATCGTTTGAAACATTACTTTGGAGAGGACATACCATCCATGGTTGTCCCGGATCTCCAAACTTTCCCCAAGGACAAATGAATTCGGGGATCGAGTCAAGCTAGTGACTCGGTAAACAAAAATTAGCAACATATACGGGTTTTCACCCGTATTTCTGACTTCTTTCTACTTTCTACCACCCTAGTGTGGGGGAGTGGCCATCCCCCACCGTTTCAAAAGTAAATATGTTTCAAAATTCAATAATAAAAATAAATAATGAATTTTGTATTTTATATCTATCCTTGTATGTATATTATATCATTCAACTCCCGGGCTGTCAGGGCATATTTATTACAGTTAATCATTCACAAGTGATTAGCTAGCGTGGTAAACCTGACACAAGCCTAGGAGGTAGTGATTACATATATCATATTTCAACCTCTGGAATTAGTTTCCTTGAAAAAAAAAAAAAAAATATATGTACAGATAAAATAAAGTGAAAAATAAAAATTTCCACAGTTAGCATCGAATATTAGCTTTTCCCGTTCAGAGATTCGGCATAATAGCCGGGACTTTGAATATTGAGGACAATATTCAGTTCTAGTGGGGGGGGGGGGGGGAAATTCTTACGAATTTTATCACAAAACTTTCTAAGTACCCCCGTTTTTAGGCCTAAATTTTTCAAAATTTTTCACTTTATTTCAAAATTTTTGTGGTAATCAGTCCGCCTTGTCTAAGCGATAAAAGGGATTGGCTAGTCCAGGAGCAAACGGCTCTTGGTAAAGACAACTCAAATCCGTTTACGGCTTGCAATTTGCCCAAAATTATATGGTTCAGCAACTCCCCGAAAGCAAATGAGTTGGCTAGCCCGCAAGATTATGGCTTGTGGTAAAGGCCGTGGAAAGACCATAATTGGTAATCAGCTCACCAAGATGTTGACTATTCCATCAAGAGTTGGCTAGTCCAGAAGCAAACGGCTTTTGGTAAAGACTAATCAAATCCGTTGACAGCTGGTGGTTTGCTCAAAATCACACGGTTATCAGGTGTGCCACAGTTCTTACACCTGGCTACTCCAGAAGTGATGGCTTTTGGTAAAGAGTTTAAAATCCATTAAGTTTTTCTCAAAAGATTGCTAGGGACTAGCAATAGTTTAGTGTGGGGGATTGATGAGTGTGTAAATACTCATCATTTTTATCGTATCTGAACTGCCAAAACATCCAAAAACACCCAAATACGCATCAAAATACACAAATTATCCCAAAAGTGTGTTTTATATGTTTTAGATGCAAAATTTTTGAAAACAAATGAAAAACGAACAAAGTTTGCATAATTGGTAGTTTCAGTCCCTCAAGTTTCAAATATTGACAAAACTAGTCCCTGGAAGTTAAAACGAAAGAAAAGTCAACCCAAGGCATGAAAAAGTCAAAAGTTATGAATAAATGATCCTTGGGTAAAAAGTTTGAGAAAATTACACATTTGGTCCCTCAAAATCCAAAATTGGCAAAACTGGTCCCTGGAGTTTCAGAAAATGGCAGAATTGGTCCCTGGTGGGATATTTTTGAAAGAAAAATCATTCTTGGACCTTAGGAAATCAAAAGTTATCAAAATAGGCCCCTGGATGAAAAGTTTGAGAAATTTACAAAATTGGTCCTTAAAGTTTCAGTTTTGGCAAAAATAGTACCCGGGTAATTAAAAAAAAATGAAATTTATCAAAAATACCCGTGTGTTATTCAATATTGGCAAGTTTGGTCCTTGTGATAAAATTGGAAAAATGCCACAAACAGCCCCTCATCTTTACCTAAATTACAAAATTGGTCCTTGTAAATTCAATAAAACCACACGGACCTAGTTTGTTATTTCTTACCCATCACAAATCCAATCCACCAAAACCAAGCCCACCCATGATCCTTGGCCCAGTCCACTTATCAGCCCACTCCCAAAAAAAAATAACACACCCCGTATTTTCCCACCCAGCTTTGACTTCCCCAAAGTCAAACTCACCCCCATCTTCTTCCCACTTGCCCTGCTACACCATGGCCACACTCCACACCCTCCCCCTCCTCTGCAAACACTCAAACCCTACACCCCTACACTCCAAACAAGCACTAAACTCCAACAATTACCCACTGGCTTCAATGATTCGAACAAAACTCCAAAACCTCTTTTCCCGCCAAAATGGGGAATTGAGTAAAAGTGATCCATTTTGATATTTTGTTGCTGGGATAAGATCATTGGGACCCACAAAGCTGAGGAGGTCAACAAAGAGAAGGAGAGAAGCAGTGGAGGGCTCAGTTAGATTTTTATGTAATTTAGTTTTTTTTTCAAGTCAATGTAATTTGTAATTCCAAATCTAAACCTTATGTTGTAATCTGTTTACTTAAATTAATAGAAGTTTTTTTTTTAGTTCACATTATTCCAGTGTTCATTTTTCAAGTTTCAGTTGATTCAAAAACACAAAAATAAAAAATAAAAATATAAATAGTGAAAAGAAAGAAAGAAGAAGCTGATTCAAGAGCAAGAGCAAGGATGAAATTGGAATTTCTATTAGTTTAGAATCTCTGGGAGGTGTTAGGTTGATCATTGGTTCACTGTTTGAGCAAAGCACCCTTGTAAGCCATTTCAATTTTTTTTTCTTGCCTTGCACTGTTGCATTACCTCTCTTCTGCTTATTGTTGTTTATTTGAGGTTTCCTATGCTTGTTACAGTTAATGCTAAAGTGTTAGATAGCCTAGACTTCAGCTTGTTCAAAATTTGTGCACAATACCATGTTAACTGCCATAGTAACATACCTAGGATACTATAGTGATAATTGGTTGTTTGTGTTCAATTTTAGCTTAAATACAGTTAGGATAACTTATTAGATAGTTTTGGATAAGTGGTTTAACTAATCTCTTTGAATTCCTTTGAAATCTCATAATAGTCAAGGTATAAAGGGGTGTTTGGCATAACCCTTTCAAGTAGGTTCAGGGAACTGTGGTTGTTGAGTTCTGGTTTATACATACCACATTAGTTGTATCTAAGCTTAGAAAACCTTAAAATCCAAATATTAACCACCCAAAGTCAAGATCACCATTTCACCACCACCACAGTTAACTGTGGTGGTATTTAGGTTCCACAAACCCCTAGATTAGCTTGTAACTGGTAGTTTTAGGCTAGTATAACTTCATTTCAACTTGTTACATCTTATTCAATCAGTAGGTTAAGCCTAAATCTCAAAAAAGTCAAATTATCAAGTTTGTTTCAAAAGTCAAATTGCACTTTCTCAAAATTTTCTCAATATAGCATGAATTAAATAGAATTTTGTGGTGTGATTTGGGGCATGAGACTTGCTTAATTTGATTGTCTACCATCTAAACTTTGAAGTCCTAGCTTGATTATATTTTTAGGAATTTAATTGTGGGCCCCACAGCCCTCAAAAGAGGACTGCAGGGCAAGAGCTGCCTGTGCAGCAGTTACACCACCCCAAACCACCCACTTTGGTGGTGGTTTGTGGCCACCATAGTGGTCCCCACACCCTAGAAATTGGTTCTCCCAACCCCCTCCTACCAGGCCTTCTCATTTGACCATTTGGTTGACCTCAGAACTTGTGGACCCCACCTGAAATTGCTTGCCAAGTTTGTCCCAAAATCTGTGTTAAACTCATTTTACTTAAGTGCTTAATTTGTGCTTATTAGCTTATTGGTGTTCATTTCTGGTTGATTCTGGCTTATTTGAGTGTATTAAACTTGTTTGTACCTGATTTATTCAAAGTGGGACCCACACAAGCTCATTTGAGCTCAATTGCCCAAACAGTCAACAAAAGTCAACTGTTTTAGACAAGGGGGTGCATAGTGCTTATTTTTCAGTTACAAATAAGTTGTTTTCACAAAAAGTATTAGTTTTTAGGTATAAAACAAGTTTGTAAAAGAAAAATCCAAAAAAGTCAAGTTTAAAACAAGTGATAGTTTCTATTTAATTCAACTTAATTTTAATTTTCATTTTTAGATTTTAATTAAGTACCTAGTGTTTTTATATTTTTATTAAATACCTTATATAGTAAAGTAATTTTGATAATTTTTTCAGATTTTTATTTTGTCATTTAGTGTTAATTAGATTTAATTTTAATTTTCTTTATTATTAATTAATATCAAGTATTAAATAGCTTATTTAGTTTCTATAAGGTTAAATTTAGTTTTTATATTTTTCCTAGCTCTAATATAATCTAATAAGTTTTTAGAAAATATAATTTGAGATTCTACTGTTCATTTTCTATTTTTCTTATTTTATTTGTTTAAAATAGACTTAAGTTAATTAAAAGGTAATTAATTGGTTGTTTAATCTTAAAACATAATTTTTAGAGTTTTTATAATTTTGTAGGATTCCAGTGATGGTTAAGTAATTTTATAAATTTTATCTTAATTTTTTAAGTTAATTTAGTATTAATATAAATTAAAAGTAGTTTAATTAGTCTAATTAAGTTAAATAGTTTTTAATTAATAACAAAACCAAAAAAAGACAAAAATATTTATTTTTATTTTTTATACTTTCTTCAAGTTCTAATTTAGGTTTAGAAATTAATTTTGCAACTTTTTAGTTTAATTTGTAATAGTTATAATTTTTAGTTAATTTAAATTAGATTTTAATTTAGATTTTAAATAGTTTAATTAATTAAATTATATTTTAATAGTATTTTAATCACTTTTATAATTTAATTTTCATTTTTAATTTTAAGTTTTGAAAAGTGTCAAAAGCACCCCCTGTAGTTTGATAAATACCAAAAACCCACTTTTCCAGTCCGATACGTGATCTTAATTGTGAATTTGTGCATATATCTGGTATCTGATTTTTGTGAATATTATATCTGTGTACCAATACCAAAATAACAGTAGCAAAATCAATTCCATATCATCTGGGCTACTGACCTCAGTCCCACTCACTCATAAACGATTCCAAAAGCACCATTTCAATCTCGCTGGGACTTTAACGACCCGGGGAAACACTACACTATCCACGGAGTATTGGCTTGGTTAGTTTGACTTTTACGGTTGACCATTCACAAGTGGTTGACTAATAAAAGTTGACTAGTTCAGGGCCAATCACGGCTCTTCGGGGTATCACTGTTATTCTGGTGGTGGTTGATCGATTAACGAAGTATGCCCATTTTGGATCCTTGCCTACTAGTTTTAATGCGCATAAGGTAGCTGAGGTATTTCTGGAAATTGTGGTTAAGCATCATGGGATACCGAAGACCATTGTATCTTATCGTGATTCCATTTTTTGAGTACTTTTTCGAAGCAGTTATTTCAATTTAGCGGTACGAAGTTGAGTTTCAGTACCGTGTATCATCCGCAGACTGATGGGCAAACAGAAGTAGTGAACCGTTGTTTAGAGCAGTATTTGCGGGCCATGGTTAGCAGCAGTCCGCAACACTGGGTTCTTTATTTACCATGGGCAGAATATTCTTACAAGTCTAGTTATCACAGTAGTCTTAAGATGTCACCTTTTCAAGCATTGTATGGAAGGTTACCCATGACAATAATTTCGTATCCGCCTGGCTCTTGCAAAGTGGTGGCGGTGGACGAATTGCTTGTGGAGCGTGATAGGTTGATGCGACAACTCAAGGATAACTTGTTATCAGCTAAACAACGAATGGAAGTCAAGGCTAATCGCAAGAGGCGGAATGTCGAGTTTAATGTAGGGGATATGGTACTGGTCAAGCTTCAACCATACGGGCAAATTACTCCGTCTAAGAGACTTTCAAATAAGCTAGCAAAGCGTTATTATGGTCCGTACAAGGTGGAAGCACGTGTGGGAAAAGTGGCTTACCGTTTGGCATTACCTGAGTCGAGTAAGATACACCCGGTCTTCCATGTGTCTATTCTTAAGCTTTTTACTAGAAATGGTACCGACATGGTAACACAATTGCCGGAAGAATTCAATGAAGGGCAGCCGATGGAACAACCTGCAGGGATTTGTGATTTTCAAATGGTGTTGCGGAATGGAAAGCTCGAGCGACAAGTGTTGGTTCAATGGACTGGATGGTCTCCTGAAGAAGCAACATAGGAATGGGTGACTGATTTTCAAGTTGCATATCCTGCGCATAACCTTGAGGAGAAGGTAGTTTTTGAAGATAGAGGGAATGATACGCCCATAGCAGCCCAATTGGGCCGTGGCAAACGTACCAAGAGAGCACCAAAGTGGCAAGAATCTTTTATTGTGGGATAGGATTTATCTCTATATTTATCTCATTTGTTTTAGGAATGTTGAGTCATTGTCATTTGTCTTGGGTTACAAGTTGTTATTCGGTTATATATACCGAAGGGTTTATCAATAAAGGATATCAATTTCATCAAATAAACTTTTGTTCTTTTTCTCTTTTCTTAAGGATATCCATTATTTGTTTTATCTCTATATTTATCTCATTTGTTTTAGGAATGTTGAGTCATTGTCATTTGTCTTGGGTTACAAGTTGTTATTCGGTTATATATACCGAAGGGTTTATCAATAAAGGATATCAATTGATCAAATAAACTTCTGTTCTTTTTCTCTTTTCTTAAGGATATCCATTATTTGATCAATGGATATCCTTTATTGATCAATTGTATCATTATTTGATCAATTGATATCCCACTCATGTACCCGAATTTGATGGTAACCCGCTCGTAAGTCTAATTTAGTAAAAATACTAGCTCCACCTAATTCATCGAACATCTCGTCGGCCGTAGGAATTGGAAATTTATCCTTTACCGTGACCGAATTGAGAGCACGATAATCCACACATAAACGATAGCTCCCATCCTTCTTTTTGACAAGTAAAACAAGAGAAGAAAAAGGGCTATGACTAAAGCGAATAATACCTTGGTTCAACATTTATGTCACTAACCTTTCCATCTCACCCTTCTGATAGTGCGGATAACGATAAGGACGCACGTTCACCGGTTTAGTGTTCGGCAGCAAATGAATTCTATGATCCATTAGTCGTTGGGGTGGTAGACCCGCTGGTACCTGAAACAAATCATCAAACCAATCTAAAAGTTGCTCAATCTCATGCTGTCCAGAGGATGTGTCCAATGTTGAAGTGGACTGATCAGTGTCGCTCTACAAAGCATAATCGTGACATTCATAAATGCCATATACATCGTCCGTTTCCAACAATGCTTGCATCTTGTGAAGACTTATTCTCTTCATGCGGAGAGACTCGTCTCCTTTCAACGTATGCTTGGAACCCAAAAGCGTGAACTCCATCTCCTGGTGTGCATAATCATGCGTGACTTTACCCAACTTTTGTAACCATTGAATACCTAAGACCACATCGAGTCCCTGCATTGGTATGACATACTGGTCGACTTCCACATCTAATCCTTGCATGTGAAGAGTTACCCGTAGACACATGTTTTCACACAACAACGACTCACCACTGCCAATATATACTTTAAACACCTTAGTTGCTTGAAGTGGTAAGTGCATACGCTCCACGACATCAGGTCGAACAAAATTGTGTGTACTGCCATTATCAATTAGCACGTGCACTCCTGTAGTACCAATTTTACCCCATAATTGAAGTGAACGGGGACTGCCATGACCAACCAATGGGTTAAGGCAAGAGATGTCTCCACTTTCTACTGCCTCATCGGACAAATCCTCACCAGTATCATCCTTCATGAGTAATAGAAATTTTCCAGGACACTTGTGTCCTCACGTCCATGTAAAACATTCTTAATTGACTTCCCTAAATAGACATGAAAACAGACCTAAACAAAGACACGTAAATAAAGATAGATTATATGACATAATCTTTATGTCATACGTTTGGACTTCTTGAGTAGTTTGGGCAGTCAATCCTCCTGCAACATTGGCATAATCCGGGATCCCATAATCTTATTTGAATTGCAGCCTTCGCCTTTTTCTTCTTTCGTATTCCCTTACCTTGGACATAACACAACACCCTTCTTCCATCTTTTGCTGCCCTACGACTCTTCTCGCGATATACCCACTTCAAACAAACAACCAAACTCTTGCCAGAAACATCTCTACCCTCCAATATCTTAATCACAAACTCCTTGATTAAAACCAAATTTATTTCATCTATACTATCATCACATATACCACCTCCATCCTTAAGTAGCGATATCACTATATTCGACTCATCTTCGTCAACCCTACACGCTTCACCACCACCCACAACATCATCTTCCACACTTTCTTTATTTTCTGAAAATTTGCTAAACACACTACGAACTTCCATGCTTTCCACATTACTCTCACCAATATAAAAAACATCGTTTATCGCGCTACTAACCTGAACAACACCAATATTTTCATTAGCATCTAAGGACTCTTTAATCACATATGGAGCTTCTTCACTTGGCCATGATAGAACGATATCTATTTTCTCTTCAATGTTCAACAGGTTTTTCCCTGCAACTATTTCAAAACGAGCCTCCATTATACGGGCTATGGAACAGGTTTCTCCTAAAGTTGTAGGCGCTAACCTTAAGAGTGCACATTGTAGAAGCGGTTTAAGTCCCGAGATATAAATCGATTTAAGTAAAGATTCTGAGATCCTTGTTACTCGATTTGCATGTACCACAAATTCACTCTCATATTCGGCCACCGTACCCATTTGCAAGAGCTTAGAGAGTGCATATTCCACGTCCCGATCGCTGCCGCCGGATGCCATGAATAATACTCAAGCGATTAATAACTTAAAAAAAATAAAAAATAAATAAAATCCTGAAGAATAGTACCCGCGATGAACAGTACCAGATGAACAGTACGTTCGATGAATAGTTCCGATGAACCGTGACTTTTTTTTTTGGAACCCTAATCAAAAACCCTCTCAACGAGAGCTCTCAATGAAAGCACCAATTGATACAACCCGGTTAGGGGTTGTATCGGGATAGAGCATCACTTTAAGCGTGTGCGAGCTCCTTAAGAAAATAAAGAGAAGAACTAGAGATTTGTTTTCTTAAACTTTGATTGATTTGATTATAATAAATGATTACAAGAGTATTTATAAGACAAAATATGGTAAAACCCTAAGACCTAAATAGGTCATGGGTTCGGGCGAGGCGTATGAAAGGTTTCGTGAGATAGGACCATAAATCATTGATGATTTGAGTATGAAGCTCAAAGAAAGCTAGCTAGTAATGATAAGATTTAAGAGAAGACTTTTTGACTTCGAAAGTGAAAGGACGTGTTTTATTGCAAAGACAAAGGCTATTCATTCATTGGGCCAACTCGACAACTGACGTCGACAACGAAATTATGGACGAAATAATTCCCTCTGCCAATCCTAAATGAACCTATCGAACATTTGAACAAATAAAAAAAATAATAACAATAAAAAAAAAAAATAAATAAAAAAAAAAAAAAAAAAAAAAAAAAACCTTATCTGTCGAAACAGAAAAACATTGATTTGTATATACATACTTCTTCAACTAGCTTAAACGCTGTGAAAAATAAGTTTAATACTTTTCGTTCACAAAAGTTGCATAGAAATCTTTTATGTAATATGAGAAAACGACGACCGAAAAGTAACCTTTATAAAGGAAATAAATTGTATTACTATACGAAAGCTTGATTTTGTCATATTAATGAAACATTCTTATTGGTCAATAAAATCAAAAATTGGATTCCAATCTGATCAAACTTGATTGTTTACAACATGGAGAAAGAAACACAAATACACAGTACTTGTAGACAGGGGTGAGCAAATGGACCGAGAATCAAACCGGAACCAATAATCGAACCGAAACTGACCCAACCCAAACTGACTTTTAGAACCGTGCCGGTTCCGGAACCGAAGAACCGACCAATAGACGTCTCTCTCATTTTTTTTGTTGATTTCCTAGCCCAATAAAGAGATGTCTCCCTCATTCATCAAGCACTACTACATAACAGGTCTTTACCGACGGGCATTTCTGTCGGATATCCGTTGGTAACAGCAGTTCCCGACAAATTTGTAATGGAAATAGTATGTCGGTGAATCCATGGTCGGTAATTTACGTCCGTCAGAATTCTGTTGGAAACACTGACAAAAAACATACGTTGGAATTCTGTTGGAAGATTTTCCGTCGGAAGTCTGTCGCTAAAATATCTGTCGGAAATCCGTCGGAAAAAGGTCTGTCAGAAATCCGTCGGTAAGTTGTAGTTGGTAATAGGCCACAATTCTGTCACAAAGATGCACATAATTTCACAGCTTAAAGCTCACATTTATATAATCTTGTATCTTAAATAGCTCAAAAGAAACAAATAAACAGAGAGAGTAATTCAAAACTAAATAGAACAATGTAGATACAATGTCTTAGCAACTAAAGCAGATAAAGATGAGTGGGAGTGTACAAATAAAGACAAACATCCCAACTACACCCAACTCATTCAATTAACTATGGAACCAAAACAAGTTTATGGTGCTAAATGATAGACGGGGCAGCACCCCTTGTTGTTTTCACAAAGTTCACGTACTCGTTGTAGTTCATAGGGAACAATGTGCTCTGGCAGCAATGGGGAGCTATGTGGGGGTAAGGTGGGCCATGGCCCACCCACAAACCCCTTAAATTTGTACATAGATATTATGTAAAAAGTCTAATGTTGTAAAGTGTAACAAATACTACGTATTATTTTTCTGACCCACCTTATCTACTGATATATAAAGTCCAAGTAGGAATACTAATTGTTGTACAACTAATCCATCGCCACTTATTAATTCTTCAATAAATACTTTACAAAACTTGATTGACTAAATAAATAAATAATCCGTAATAATTTAGATTCACTTTTAGATAATTTTAATTTTTAATGATGTGGATGAGCGATGTGTGCAACTAAAACACTAAATTAACAAATTTGTTGAAACATTTTACATAGTTATATATTATGATATTTTTTAGCACTTGCTAACGTACTTTAATTTTTTTTGCCCCCCCCCCCCCCCCCCCCCCCCCGACAAAAAAAATAAATTCCTGGATACGCCCCTGTCTAGTAGCGAGTGAGTCGAATACAATTCCTCACTGAGTCATTTATGGTGCCATTGCAGCTGGCTTTCCTCATCAAAGAGTCAATAGCTTCAATCACTGTCCAACCTGAGAAACCAACGTAACCAATCAAAACATGTTTTATAGGCAAGCAAAATGGGCAGGTTGGGTAAGTGGTTAAGAACTTAGGACAGGTAATTTTTTAGTGCAAATATTGGTCGGGCTGGATTGACTCTCATTTCCATTGTGGTTAGGAAATAAAAGATAGTTTGACCAGTTTCAGATAACTCATAACCCAAATGCAAATACGCCTCCTCTAATACGTTTTAGTCCCGTAAACAGATATATTACTTTTGTTTGAAAATAAGTGAAATTGACAAATATGATGATACAGCTAAAGAGTAGTTGAAAACTAAAAAAAGTCAAAACAAGTGGCTGCTCTAGTTTAAAGTGTGGATAATTTTTTTTAGAAAGACAGAGAATATTAGAGGGACCAAACCCAAGAACAAGATAAAAAAAAATGGCAACCCACCTTCTTAACAAGAGAAATAAAAAGGATTAGCCCCAAACAAAAAAATACAACAAAACACCGACCACTAGAACTTTGGTTCGGACAAAGCTAACGGGGGCAACGCGTTGGTTTTGGGGTTGCTTTGCCAAATGCGAGGCTCATTAGCATTGGTCTTACAGATACAGACTATAAAAATAAGACATGGACCGAGGAACATAAGGACCAGAAGCAAAATCCATCACGCACTAAACTATTACAAACAAACCAAACTGACCCATCACCTAGAGACCACACGAAGTGTTGGTGGTTATTCGCCCAGAACAGGGTGGAGATAATCAATAGCCTAACTACGTACCAATTAAGGCTACCGGATATCACTTGGAATCGTGTTATCACTTTCCAAAGTAAACTATTCGACCCTAATGCCTGGGTATAACGAATATCTACTTGGGATAAGACCAAATGTTGTTATTGATTTAGGCACAAATCAATAACCCTTCGTGTATAAGTGTTATATGTTTTCTGTGTATATCCACATGCATAATATGATTTCCTATTTATAGGAAGATACTCATGGCTGGTCAAATGGAATTATGAGAATTAATCGGCCCATTAATCTCCACATAATTATCCCCATTATAGCCTAAAACAGTGGTTACTTGACCAGTTAAACGAGGTCATAAGTGTAGATGTAACTGCCATTTGAATAGGTCAAATCAGTTACATAACCATCAGCAGGATCCACTTATTACTAGTAGCAGAATCACTGCTCAGAAGCAGAGTCATACTGTTAGCAGCAGAATTGCTATCAGCAGGATCCTGATGATAGCAGCAGAATCCATTATCAGTGGAAACCAATACTAGCAGCAGAATCCCACACAACCACTATTTGAGTCAGGATGTTCAGGGACCTGATGGGTGTACACTCCGTACCTCCAAACCCATTACCAGGTGTGAACAAATCCTACAAGTGCACTAAATTTTCCAACAATCCTCCCCAAATTTAGTTCACTACCTTTGCATGAAAAATAACCATTATACAAAACAAGTGGATAAACGAAATTGTCCTGAGGAGGATTGAATTTCCATCTTAGTAAATTACACGTTCAAATATTCGAGAATCAGGGTGTTCTAAGAATTGAACCCTTCAACCCATTTGAATACCTGAAGATAAAATACACACAAGTATTCCAACACTTAAACACTCCTGACACTATACAAGCCATGTGTCCATATCCAATTCATAAATGTTGTAAAAGCTAAAAGTCCATAGCTTCCTGAAGTGGCAAAACTTCAACATTCACATAGGTGGTTCCTCTTTATTCATGCTCCTGCCAAGCACTTTTTCAAAGAAAATAAACCATTAAGAAGTAGTGACTTCATCCTCCTTTCAGCAGGTTCCAAGCACAAACCTTGGGATGTTTGTAAAACATGTGCTTCAGTACACTGAATGTTCAGCTTTCCACATTGAACTCAGCTCCCAAGTTTCCTCAGGAGGGAGTTGGGTGTCCTAGCATTCAGTGACCAAGTTTAACTTTAAACCCATCCCTTTAGCAGACTTTATAACCAAGTCTCTAGCCAGACCCTTCGTCAAGTGATCAGCTAAGTTCTGTTGAGATCTTACAAACTCTATAGAAATCACCCCATTCATGATAAGCTCACGAATCATGCTATGCCTGACACCTAAGTGTCTAGACTTCCCATTGTACATCTGGCTATAAGCCTTTGCCAATGTAGCAGCACTATCACACCGGATAGAAATAGGTGCTATAGGTTTAGGCCACAATGGAATCTCAAGAAGCAAGTTTCTCAACCATTCAGCTTCTTTACCAGCAGCTGCTAGAGCCACAAATTCAGATTCCATTGTTGAACTGGTGATACAAGTTTGCTTCTTGGATGCCCAAGAAATTGCACCTCCACCAAGTAGGAATATCCCAGCCACTGGTAGACGAATTGTCTTCAGTGTTACTGATCCAACTTGCATCAGTGTATCCTTCCAACACTGAAGGATAACTAGTATATGAGAGACTATAGTCCATAGTTCTCTTCAAATACTTCAGTACCCTCTGAATTGCTTGCCAGTGCTGAGCACTAGGATTACTAGTATACCTGCTCAGTTTACCCACAACAAAAGCAATGTCAGGCCTTGTACAAGTCATGGCATACATCAGGCAGCCAATCACCCTGGAATACTCAAGTTGAGATACAGCTTTGCCATTGTTCAGCATAAGCTTCTCAGTGGTATCCATGGGAGTACTCACTGGAGTACAATCAAAGCAATTAAATTTCTTTAGTACCTTCTCAATGTAGTGAGACTGAGAAATTGATATACCGTCAACTTGATTTTGGTCAGTGCCAAAGATCAACATGTCATCAACATATAGACAAATGATGACTCCTTTACCAGATTCATCAAATTTGCTATATACACATTTGTCAGCCTGGTTAAGAACATAACCATTAGACAAAACCACTTCATCAAATTTTTGATGCCATGGCTTAGGTGCCTGTTTCAGTCCATATAAAGACTTAATCAGTTTGCACACCTTGTTTTCATTGCCAGGCATGATGAAGCCCTGAGGTTGGTTCATATAAACCTCCTCATCCAATTCACCATTCAAGAAAGCTGTCTTCACATCCATCTGATGAATAATCAGATTGTGAATTGATGCCAAAGCAATCAGCAGCCTGATGGTACTGATACGTGCCACAGGGGCATAAGTATCAAAGTAGTCTATCCCTGACTTTTGTTTAAAGCCCTGAATGACTAATCTAGCCTTGAACTTTTCAATAGTTCCATCTACCTTCATTTTCCTTTTGAAAATCCATTTGCAACCAAGAGGTTTGCAACCTGGTGGTAGATCAACCAACACCCAAGTGTTGTTGCCCATGATGGAGTCAATCTCATCATTTATTGCTTCTTTCCAGAAAGCAACATCCTGGGACTTCATTGCTTCTTCAAATGTTTTGGGATCATCCTCAACAATGAAGCAATAGGAGTATTGGTCAGAGACCTCACTCGTTGTGCCTTCAATCAAGTATAATTGAAACTCAGGTCCAAATGACTTTGGAGTCCTGACCCTTTTGCTCTTCCTGAGCTCAAGTTCAGGTTGTTGAACCACAACCTCATCAGGGGCCTGAGATGATAAATCATCAGGGACCTCTGATACACCAATGTCATCAGTTCCATTTGGAATCCTCTGACTTGGTCTAGGGACTGATGAGAATCTATTCTCATCAAATAGTGCATCCCTTGATTCAATTATTGAGTTAATTGAAACATATTCATTAGGTTCAATAACATAGAACCTATAAGCCTTGGAATGCTCAGCATATCCAACAAAGATGCATTCAATGCCTCTTTCACCCAAAGTTTTTAACTTTGGATCAGGGAGTCTTACAACTGCCCTACAACCCCAAACCCTGAGATAATTCAGGTTGGGTTTCTTTTTAGTCCATAGTTCATAAGGGGTAACCTTGTTCCTTTTGTTGGGAACCATATTAAGTAAATAGCAAGCTGTTAACATAGCTTCACCCCAGAACCCTTGACTTAGTCCTGAGTAGGACAACATGGAATTATCCATCTCCTTCAGTACCCTGTTCTTCCTTTCAGAGATACCATTTTGTTGAGGAGTATAGGGAGCAGTCGTTTCATGGATTATACCAACAGACTGAAAATACAGAGTATCCATGTACTCACCTCCCCTATCAGTCCTGAATCTTTTGATCAGGGACCCAAGTTGTAACTCAACTTCTGTTTTAAATACTTTGAATTTATCTAATGCTTCATCCTTGGTATGTAATAGATAGACATAACAAAACCTAGAAGCATCATCAATAAATGTCACAAAGTACTTCTTGTTCCCCAAAGAGGGAGTGGCATGCAAATCACACAGGTCACTGTGTACAAGCTCCAAGAGCTCAGTCTCACATTTTACACCCTGAAAAGGTTTCTTAGTTATTTTGGTCAACATGCAAGTCTTACACTTTTCAGTGTCCATGTCAAATGTTGGGATTAACCCATCCTTAGACATGTCTTGCATCCTTTTAAAATGTACATGGCCAAGTCTAGCATGCCACAGGGTAGAGTCATTCAGTTTAGAGGTTGACATAAAGGCCGAATTAACAATGTCAGTGACAACATTAAGCCTGAACATTTGATTACACAAATAGCCAAAACCAATAAACACACCATGTTTAGACAAAATAAATTTATCAGATTCGATAACTTGTTTATATCCATGATTATTCAAAACACTACTTGAAACCAAGTTCTTCCTTATATCAGGAACATGAATAACATTAAACAAAGTTACAATCTTTCCAGAACTAAAATTAAGATCTACACAACCACGACCATGCACCAAAGTTGTTGACTCATTTCCCATGTGAAGAATAGAACCATCATTCAGTGACTCGTAAGCCTTGAACCATCTTCTATCTTTGCACACATGAACAGTTGCTCCAGAGTCAACCCACCACGCAAAATCATCATCCTGCACATAGTTAGATTCAGATACATATGTAACATAATAAACCTGAAGAGATTCATTAAACATATTCTGACCTTTCAGTGAGTTGGCTGAACCACCACTCCCTGAACCACTAGTGCCTGAACCATTGGTTTTACCACCAACCTTAACACCTTTGCAATCCCTTTTAATGTGACCAGATTTGCCACATTTCCAACAAGTAGGTGTTGCCTTCTTGTTAGGATCAGCACTTGTGTTATCATGATGTTTACGTTTGCCTTTGTTGTCATTGTACCTGGTGGAATTGTTATGTTCCACCATATTGACAACATGTGCACCAGTAGCATTGCTACTCTTTGGCTTGTCATTATCCTGCGCCCTGAGGGAATCCTCAATACGCAAATGACTACCCAACTAAACAAGTGTCAGTTCTTCCTTCTTATGTTTTAAAGCATGCTTGAAATCTTTCCAAGAAGGAGGGAGTTTGTCAATGATACAAGAGACTGAAATAGCCTCATCCATGTTCATTTTATGTTGTGTAAACCTTCCAAGTATTCCAAGAAGTTCATTGTATTGTTCCATGACTGGTCTTGAATCAGTCATTTTGTAATTTGTGAAATTACTTACAAGAAACTTCTTACTTGAAGCATCCTCAGCCATATATTTGGCATCCAAGGAATCCCAAAGTTCTTTGGAAGATTCAACATTCTGATAAATGTCAAAGAGAGAATCAGACATACCATTGAGGATTAAACCTCTGCATACATAGTCATCATTCTCCCATTTGCTTCTTTTCCTTATATGCTCCACAGTAGCATCATCCCCATGATCCTCAGGAATGGCAGTACTAAGAACATACACCACATTCATGCTTGAAAGCAAGAAGTGCATCTTCTTTTGCCATCTTCTGAAATCAACACCTTCAAACTTATCCAATTTGGAAAAGTTAGCAGCCATATGCCTCATAGCAGCAGCCATTGATTATCACAAAATAGTTTACTTTGATTGTTGGTGGTTATTCGCCCAGAACAGGGTGGAGATAATCAATAGCCTAACTACGTACCAATTAAGGTTACCGGATATCACTTGGAATCGTGTTATCACTTTCCAAAGTAAACTATTCGACCCTAATGCCTGGGTATAACGAATATCTACTTGGGATAAGACCA
The DNA here is from genome assembly GCA_030686995.1 of Artemisia argyi. Classification (NCBI taxonomy): domain Eukaryota; kingdom Viridiplantae; phylum Streptophyta; class Magnoliopsida; order Asterales; family Asteraceae; genus Artemisia; species Artemisia argyi. The sequence goes on from CM060686.1 coordinate 3,442,810, forward strand.
AATGTTGTTAGTGATTTAGGCACAACTCAATAACCCTTCGTGTATAAGTGTTATATGTTTTCTGTGTATATCCACATGCATAATATGATTTCCTATTTATAGGAAGATACTCATGGCTGGTCAAATGGAATTATGAGAATTAATCGGCCCATTAATCTCCACATAATTATCCCCATTATAGCCTAAAATAGTGGTTACTTGACCAGTTAAACGAGGTCATAAGTGTAGATGTAACTGCCATTTGAATAGGTCAAATCAGTTACATAACCATCAGCAGGATCCACTTATTACTAGCAGCAGAATCACTGCTCAGAAGCAGAGTCATACTGTTAGCAGCAGAATTGCTATCAGCAGGATCCTGATGATAGCAGCAGAATCCATTATCAGTGGAAACCAATACTAGCAGCAGAATCCCACACAACCACTATTTGAGTCAGGATGTTCAGGTACATTGTTGGACACACCCACTTACAATAAGTGTGGATAATAACAAACAATTCGCACTGTAAGCCCCGAGCATCCTCTAGTTTGTTACTTCGAAAAAATAGATCGAGAGCATAACAAATGGAAATCACAATATAATAATAATAATAATGCGCCAGCTCCTAATTAAAGTTAGGTAAATCTAAATGTCGAACGACTGCTCTAGTTAAATGCTAGGCATGCATGTTATACTTCAAATTTCTGTTTTGAAATATATTGTATTTCAAATTCATAAAATCTATTTAGTATCGTGCTTATTTGTTTAATGAAAAATAGTACTCCGTAATTGAATTATACTTCAAATTCAAGTGCATAAAACCACCACGTTATACTTCAAATTCATAAGATCTACAAATTTCGGTTCCAATCGGTTAATATTATTATACTTTTATGATAACCAATAATTATATTTTGTAATCAACATAAATCACTTATGTACAAATGTTTATAAGAGAGGAATGTCAACGACTGACGACATATGAAGAACCGGTATGCTGATAAATAATGGCGGCCGCTGACGCCATTCCCACACAGGTACAAAGATCGTATTCTCTAATGGTGTTTACGATATACAAAATTTTTCATTTTATTGTTTTTCTGTCGCAATTGGCACACTTTTAGCTTATCTTTATAGTTTATAAACATATTAAAATAAGTGTTCCTTAGTTGAAAGACAGAAAATAAGCTAATGGATATAGGATAAAGAGATAAAATGAAGCATACAAATAGTTGAAGAAAAAAAAAGTGTTCACAAAATATAAAAGGTTGGGGGATAAAGAAGTTATTGATTTTTAATGCTTTTTTTGTTGCACATTTTATTGCGTGATTATTACTGATGTCTTTTCATTTGTGTAGATGACACACTGCATCACAAACACCATTTATACTTCGTCATTCACATAGTGACCAGCCTGAAAGGACATAATCGAAGGGATCATTTTTTCGCATGGTGTCGCAGTTTGATGAACATTCTCATATTGGACGGAAATTTTATTTAGTATGATGATCATGATAATTTACTTAGATTCCTATGCTTTGTGCGGGCTTATTAATGATTCAATCACTAAGTTTTATTCAGAGAAAGTACTGTTTAAAACAAAAAAAAGTTACTGCCACAAGGCTAGACATGCATTGCATTCCACTTGGTAGTTGGTGTTCGAGTCTATATGGATTTTGCTCAGCTAGTAACATGAAGTCTTTCTTCTTTTTGGCTTTACCGACCCCTTGCAAATTGTTTGATATTCACATTTATTATGGGGCTATTCTTCATTGTGCAACCTACAACACAGATTAGATTATTGGATTTTTACAGACTGGGTTAGACCCAAAAGTGTAGTCTGTATCATGTTTTGTTTACAGAGATTGAAAATTAAACGGGTCAGCTTTTACATTAAAACTGTAACACGTCCAATGGGTCTATAGTGACCACAAGTGTTGGTTGTGCAAAAGTCCGTGGAATGTTCCATTAAAAGTGTTTCACATGGGCTTAATAGAGTCAAAACACATAGAGCAATTGAAACCCAAAAGTTAGCGGCTAGAGTTGAACCGAAAAACATTGCATTAAAAACGAAAAGTTACTGTAGTGAGTTTGAGTTTCGGGTTTTGCTAAATGAAATGAGTAAAAAATTTAATTTCTAGTGAAACGAGTCAAACCTATAAATCTATCTATATCTATATACTATGAGGAGTGATACTTACTCCACTTTTTTGATGTAACATTGTGATGTGTGCATCAAAAAAAGTGGTGTAAGTGTACATAAAAAAAAGTGGTGTAAGTATCACTTCCCATATACTATACTTAAAAATTGAGTTACTTAACATAAAAGAGCAGTAACGCAAGAAACTCAATTGTATGCAAACTCAATCATCTTATGTAACTCATGGCTTAAACACATTTTTAGGTCTTCCAATCCAAACATTCCTCATAAAAGATTTACACCAAGGAAATAATATAAAAGCTCAATAGTGCTAATAGATTTTCCAAACAATCAAATTAATACTCGTAATATAAGAGTTCAAACGTGTACAAAACTCATTCTAGGTGCTCGTGGTATAACACACAGCGGCTAAGAATTCATATTTCCACATTAATCAACTTATTATTATTTCCACCTTCCAGACCCATCCATAGCTTTATTGGACTCAAGCCAAAAAAGTGGTGGGAATGTAGACTTGTAGAGTATAGAGGTGGACCTCCAAGTCAATAGTCAACCCCAAAAGAATTTCCTACGCACACTTTAAAAGAATTTTCTTAAGCTCTTTGCCATATGCTTCTTTTATACGCCTACTGCCATTCTAACTTCTTTTACTAGATTCGTCCAACTTTAATTTTCCTAGTACCTTCTTTCAATATAATTAAAATATAAGAATAAAGTTTCACACTATATATTAGTGAGATGAGTTAAAAAAAAAAAAAAAAAAAAAAAAAAAAAAAAAAAGCTTAACTATTCATTTTCTGATTAAACAAAACAACTTACTTTCCATCTATTTAAAAAGTAAATAAATAAATAAATAAAATAAAATCCTGCAAACATTAAATCGACAAGCCTCATAAAATACACCGTTACAACATCGCGACTAACTTTCAATAGATGATACATCAATATACTTTCAAAAAACTTTTTGTTTTATGGATATTAAATATTACACCGTATAAAATCACATGTGATTTATGACATGTGTTTTAAAGTTCAAATCACAAATCACATTTCAAATCACAAATCATATCTGAATCTACAAATCACGTGCGATTTTTCAGAGCATATATTTCAACACCCAAAAGAAACTCGAAAAAAGTTGATTTTTTATATTTTTATTTTTATTATATTTTTATTTGTCTTTGTTAAACCAAACTCATATATTAGTTTGTCAAATTTAATGTATCAAACAACTTCTAATTGTTTCAGCTAAAAAACTTTTACATCGGGAAAAATAGCAAGATCAAAGTTCTAAGAGCACACAGTCACTGTTCACTTTTGAAGTGAGTAAAACTTTCACTTTCGTGCATTAAACCCACGTTAACCACACTACCCCTGCGTTAAATAGGTGCTTTAAGTGTTGTGTGCATGCGTTAAGGCTTTAACGTGGCGTTAAGGGTAGAATCAATTAAAAAAAATCATTTTACCCCTTACCAACGTGTAACTAGCCGTTGGATTTAAAAAAAAAAAAAAAAAAAGAAAAAAAAAAGAGAGAACTTTGGCCCTCTAATGTTTATAAACGGCTCTTTGCATTAAAAAAATCTAAACATTTTTCCCACCACTATAAATACCAACGATTACAAGCCAATTTCACACACTCCATACACTATTAATAAAAAAAATACACAAACACCATGGCTTGTCTTCTGCCACATTCTGTCAAACAAATGCAAGTGATTATTCAAAAACAATGAGACAAAGAAGATGTTGATCGACAAAAGGCTATCATTGACATTATCAATCAGTTTCAGCTTGCAAAAGCAAAAAAAGAACGTATGAGACAACGATACGCGGAATGCACAGACATTTTTGGGGAAAGAAAAGCTGTGATTGACAAATTTTTAAACGAGGAAGGCAAGAAAGACTAGGCCATTGAGGACACATTGTGGGGTTGTGTTTCACAGCTACAATCCAACAAGTGACTCCCCCATTTCTTGGTTATGAGCATGGTTCAACTTCATCTGATGCACCTAGATTTGTTGAGCAACAACAGTCTCCCCCATTTACGGGTTATGTCGACGAGGCAGATAATCCTTTTGGCTTAACTGCAAAACAGTTGTATGACATAACCGTTGGTGAACACGCGTTTAGAGAATTTGAAGCAAAGCTTTAACAAGAGTGGGAGGAGAAACGCATGAAGGAAGAAACAGAAAGGTTGGCGTTCATTTAGGAATTTCCTACGTATTAGGTCTTCTTCGTATGATTCTGCATGCGGGGAGTACTAAAATTAAATTATGTGTATGTTTCTCGTATGGTAGCATATCGTAGTGTATTTTATTTAATGTTTATTATGTAATGTTTATTATCATATTTGAATGAATTCGTATTGTAAAATGCCTAAGATTAAATGTTATGTTAGTTATTAAATGAAGTATTAGTTTTAATTTAGGCCTTTAGGGGTTGATCTTGAAAATAGTTGAGTTAAAGTTGAGTTATGATAAATGTTGTTTTTTTATTTTATTTATTTATTTATTTTTTTTTAGAGTTAAGGTGAAAAAGTTAAACCTGACGTGACACTAATGTGACACCGGGTGAAAGTTTAACCCTTAGTGATGACACCCTCTACTATAAGATATCATAAAAAAGATATTAATTAAGATATCAAAGTTTACATTAACGTTAATTAAACATTACAACAATCAACAAAAACATCACATTTAAAGTCATGCGTAACATGACCCGCATTTATTTCGAAACTCGCTACTAATGCATACCATAGTGATCACCATTTAAAGATACAATATTAAAAATGCTTCATAAGCAGTTTTCCATATCACTAATAGCTAGTGCCTACGATAGCGATCACCATTATAAGTCATAGGCGGAGGACGTTGACAATCATCCTCATCCTCATCCTCATCGTCATTATTATCTTCGTAACTTGGATTGGGTCACTACTAGAGATTGTGAAATAGAGCCCCCTTAATAGAGCCCGGTTTTAGTTAAAAACGGGCTCTATAAAGATTCCATATTTTAAAAAAGGGCATAGAGCCATGTTTCTTTTTATAAAACCGGGCTCTATGTTGAAAAATATTAGAGCCGTGTTTTCTTTATCATAACCGGGCTCTATTCCGCGTATTAGAGCCATGTTCTCTTTTAAAAAACCGGGCTTTATTACATAAACATTAGAGCCCTGTTTTCTTTGACAAAACAGGGTTTTTATTATTTTCACTTTTTTGTAAAACTTTAAGATAGGCGGTTCTTCAAATTGAAACGAAAATACTCGAAACTTTTGAGCGGGTTATTACCTCCCCAAGTTTCATTATCTTCACAAAACCCACAACTTTTTCCCCCTTTCCATTTCACAAACCCTAACCCTCTTTTACTGCCGCTTGCTACCCCCACTTAACCACCATCACACACCAGCACCATCACCCACCGTCGCACACCATTACCTTCACAGACCACCTTCATCACGCAACCAAGCCATTAACAAACTAATCCAATTAGGAGGTACCAAACTGCTATAATTGATGTTGTTGTTCAATTAATCTTATTAAAATTTCTTTAATGTTGTTCTTAAGTTTATCTAATTAGTTGTGTTTGTTTATATGTTTTTTGTGTTGTTTATAATTTATTTGTGGAGTTTGGGAATGTTATTGAATTTTGTTGTTGATGTGAGCTTTTATTTGGTTTCAAAATAAATTGCGTAGATTGCTTATGATGTACAACGTGTTGAAAGCCGGCCACTATGTAATTGTAATGTGTAGAACTGTCTAAATTGTTTTCATCAAAAGAAAACTGGATTATTACTTTATACCTATTGTTTTTCTTATCAAAGTTAACATATTACTTGACTAGTAAAAGGACAAAAATAGTGTTTGCATCAACTCAGCTTGTCCCGTGGCCTGTACAGAAAATGACCTATTTCACCCGAAACCATTTTGATAATTTCTTGATTGCTCCCATGTAGACTCTTCTGCTGGTGCCTGTAATTCCACATGGAGTTCTACAACTCGGCTCGTTGGATGTTGTATGTACCCCTTAATGTATATCGGAAGGGAAACTTCACTTTTTTGTGAATGTTATTTTGTGTATTTATTAATTTATTTTACTACCCTTAATGTTCCAGGTTCCTGAAGATGCAAAAATGGCCAACTATATTAAAAGTGAATTTGTTGCGCATAAAGATCTCATAGCTTATTCTGATGCTTTTGCAACAAACCAACAATTTTCATCTCAATCACCATCATCAGTCATGCCTAGAATGATGAAAAGATTGGATGAGCTCTATATGATGATGTAGTAACCATTGATAATGTTAACTGGTCAAACCACAAACATTTGACCAATGGTATCGTAATGCCAACTTGTGATAACTGGTATGCATTTTATTTTCCTTTTACGATGCAGCTGGAAATTGTTGTTCATTTGTAGTTAATGTAATAATGTATAGCGACGGTTGGTTCACTGTTTTTTTTAGATACTGACGGAGATGCTGGACCAGGTAACATCAGACATCAGTTCATGTGAGGCCAGTAACCGTGGCCGAGTGTCACAACAAGGTGAATTTCTTGGTATAAAAATGGTTTTTATCTCATTTTAATGTATAATGTGTTTTTGATTTTCTTACTCATAATACAGCTATATTTTCTTACTATTTTATGTTTTAGGATTTTGAATAAAAAGAAAGTTGTTTGAAACTGATGTGAGTTGAAAATTTTTAGACGCTGGGTAACAAGTACTAACAATATTTTTTACAAAATTTGATATTATGAAAACGATTTCATATTTCATAGACTAAATCATATAGTATATGTTTATATACATATTTCTTAGTTGTCATGATTACATCAGATTGCACATTGTCACATACCATGTTACAAATTATACAATGACTGATCCGCGGCTTAGTATATATTGGTTGCCTGTTGTAGGAAAAACTAGACGTAGAGGCTTATACAAAAATAGGGAACTTGACGAATCAGCAACAAGAACGGCTCTTCAAAATGAGGATTATGGCGGAACATATGCAAATCATCGACATGAGCCTAGAGCCGTGGAAGACCTCAACTCCATACAACCTAAAGTATTATTGTAAATCATTCCTTGCATAATTTTGTAGTTCTTTATATAGCGATTTCATTTGTGTAGTCGTTTGTTTGTGAAATGCAACATTATGTATGCTTTTTTTGATATGGCAGATATGTTGACAATGGGTTACGGGGGGTAATCAGCGACCCTACTCTATTATGAAGTGCATTTAAGAACCGCAGGATATATATGTTCAGCAGTTCAGGTAATGTGGTCAATTAGTTTTTCCATTATAATCTACTGGCTGTGCTTTATTTTGAAATGCATTTTAGCAATTAGCATTTACCCAGTTTGTGACTTTGGTCTCATGTTTATGTTGTTGTAGTCAAAGATAACCAGAGGAACCTAAGGATGCAACTAAAGGTCGGGAGGTCTTCAATGAAAAGCCTCCTGAAGAACCAGAGGAACCTGGGGATGCAACTATGGAAGTCTGTTACAACACCACTTCCTGAGAATATATATGCCACATGCGAAGGCCAGTAAGCAAAATTTCATTAAGCATGGCAAGTATCGGCAAATGGTCCTGCAATGTATCATGAAAATATTAGGATATAGTACTTTTTTATGTTTTGATGTGAGTTTATCATGTTGCCTTGTTGTGTTTTTGCTTAAGATAAAATACTTCGACTATGTGCAATGTGTAGACTTAAGGATTCTTGACTTTGTGTAGCAAACAGTTATCGGCCTAGCCTCGCTGTCACAAGTATGATATGTGTGGCCTGTATGGAAGCAGCATGACTTTAGGAGACAAGCTGAGACTACAAGCGTCTGAAAACGCGTGGCACAAAGAGGAAGTCCCTGCAAATATGTCATAACACCAGGTAGTACCTATATCCACAGATAGCCACTTTATGTAGAATTTTAGGCTGTTTGGTTGCCGATGTTTTATGTAGAAAAGCTATTTTTAAATGGTTGTTTTGTTTCTATACTTTTACGTTACGAGTAGGTGAGCATACGATCTTCGGCTTTGTTGTAGGAAAAGGATGAAAATATGGAAGGACGGGTGGGTGGAAACTATTAATTAGACAAAGACAGGAACTGCTGCTGATACAAAAGCTGTTAAGGTACTCTTCTATCCATGTGTATTGTCCATTATCACTCTCTACTGAAGTCTCACCTTTTCCGATAACTCGGGGATGGCGTAATGATTTTCAAATTGATATACGGTTAAAATGAATTTGTCCCCATAAAATGAAATTAAAGTCCCCATTAAAGCTACATGCTTTAATGTTGTTGTCTGTATTTCAAAACCTCTTCTTTCAATCAGGAGTTAGGATGTAATATTACTATGCTTACTTTGCATTTGTAGGTGACGTCTTGCTGTGTGTGTGTGTTGTGCAGTTAATGGGTGAGACAGTGGGTGCGGCAAGCTCGATCTGCAGGCCAAGCAAAAGCACCTGGATGAAGCCCAACATAAGTCATTTGAGCAATAAATTAGAAAAGGAATAAACATTTGTGTTGAAAGTGAGAAAGACTTTTAGATGAAAGTTAGGAATAATGATACTGGGTTGTTTTTGCTATTCAAAATTTGATCTAGTGGCTGATTTCTTCCAGAAAAATATATTTTTTTTAATTTTGTTTTTCACATAGAGCCATGTTTGGTAAGAGAAAACCGGGCACTATAACTGGGAATAGACCCCGTTTTTCTAACCGGGCTCTATTTGGTTTTTGAATAGAGTCCCCCCCCTTTTGATCCCTTAGGCAAAACCGGGCTCTATGACACTTTTTAACCGGGCTCTATGGCCATTTTTGTAGTAGTGGGTTCACGAACTTTATCTCGTGAAGGAGGAGGAATGATACGCCCCGAGCTTTATGTCATGTTACATTTATTTAGGATATGTGTTTGTGTCGTATTAGGAAACTGTTATTGTTTAGATATATCTTTATGTTTGGCTTGTTTTACAAGTTAGGGTTATTCGGTTATATATACCGAATCATTATTATGAATAAATCAATCAAGTTTAAGATCAATAATTCTCTAGTCTTCTTGCCTCTATCTTCTTAAGGAGCCAGCACACGCTTTAAGTGGTGCCCTATCCCGATACAACCCCTAACCGGGTCGTATCAATTGGTGCTTTCATTGAGAGCTCTCGTTGAGAGGGTTTTTGATTAGGGTTCCAATATTAAAAAAAAAAAAAAAAAAAAAAAAAAAAAAAAAAAAAAAAGTACTGTTCATCGGTACTGTTCTGTTCATCGATCACTATTCACGGTTACTGTTCATCGCGAGTACTGTTCATCAGGAAAAAAATTTTATTTTTATTTTTTTTCTTCTTCGAGATATTGTTCATGGCATCGGCCAACAACGATCGGGACGCACTATCTAAGCTCTTGCAAATGGGTAAAGTGGCTGAATATCAGAGTGAGTTTGTGGTACTTGCAAATCGAGTAACAGGGATATCTGAATCTTTACTTATATCGTTTTATATCTCCGGACTTAAACTGGATCTACAATGTTTACTCTTACGGTCAAATCCCAAAACTTTAGACGAAACTTTTTCATTGACCCGTGCGGCGGAAACACGCATCGCGAACCTAGATATTTGGGAATTTTTGAGGTCCAATCCTTTAACTTTGGGAGAAGACTTCTTCAAAGCTCGTATCACCGATGTTCGTTTTGAGACAATTGCAAGGGAAGAGAAAGAGCATATCGTTGAAAAGAAAATAGATGTCATTCTACCATTAGAGGGTGAATTTGCTTCACCTAAGGCGGCTGAAGAGTCATTGAATAATGATGAGTATATTGGAGTTGAAGAGGTTGTAGGTGGTGGCGAAGTGCTTATGGTTGTCGAGGATGAGTTGAGTAGAGTGATATCGACACTTAAGGATGGAGGTGGTGAATTTGATAGTCGTTTGGATGAAATAAATTTGAATTTAAGCGAGGAATTAGCGGACTCTCAATCTGCATATTCTTCGTATCACCTTGAGGGCAAGGTGATTTTTGAAGGAGTGAGGAGTGTTACGACATGGGTAGCGGAAGGCGGAAGAATTATGTTGTGTTATGTCCAAGGTAGTGGAAGGCGGAAGAGGAAAAAGGTGTTGGTTGTGGTAGCGGAAGACAAGAGAACTATGGGAGTGGAAGATAGGACTAAGATATGGGATCCCGGAATCAAGAGAAATTTTTCAAGACCACACCTTGAGGACAAGGTGATTTCGAAGGAGTGGGGAATGATACGCCCCGAGCTTTATGTCATGTTACATTTATTTAGGATATGTGTTTGTGTCGTATTAGGAAACTGTCATTGTTTAGATATATCTTTATGTTTGGCTTGTTTTACAAGTTAGGGTTATTCGGTTATATATATACCGAATCATTATTATGAATAAATCAATCAAGTTTAAGATCAATAATTCTCTAGTCTTCTTGCCTCTATCTTCTTAAGGAGCCAGCACACGCTTTAAGTGGTGCCCTATCCCGATACAACCCCTAACCGGGTCGTATCATTCCACCGGTACATTATCATCATTATTAGCTTCAGACTTTGGTCTGTCAGCAGCCATGTCTCCCAGTGAAGGCGGAGGTTTCACGTGTACATCATCGTCATGATTTGAAGTGACTCGGACTCCAGCAACGTCTATGATACCTGGCGCCTGATTCTGTTCATCTGTGTGACCCTTTAGAGTGTGTTGTTGGTCTTTCCCAAGTGCATTTGGTCGAGTTCCAGATCCAAACGTGTCTGAGATCGAGTGTAGGTTAGAACGAGCTTCGGTGTTTTCGGAGTTGTGAGAAACGTTTATTGGATGTGTTGGTGAAGGAGCTGAATCCATTACTGATCTCAGTTTACGAATGATGAGAATTGGAAAGAGTCACTACAAAAAAAGTATTCTTTATAGACTGTTATTTTTCCATGGAATGATTCATTTATATCCACGCGGAGAGGCGTGTAAGAAAATATGAAAAGTGTAGGAAATAGATATGTAAAAACGTGTACAAGAGTTTTAAAGTGAAAAAAAAAAAAAAAAAAAAAAAAAAAAAAAAAAAAAAAACATTATTAAAAGCGTGTACAAAAGTTTTCATCAAAATTCTGCAAGGGACGAATTATAGCAACGGGGGCTATCGGTTAGATTAACCCTCTCTATATAAGAGTAGGGTGTACTTGTTTTATATATTTTTTTTTTGACTTTTTCCTATTTTGTCGTTTAGTGGCAGCATTTTTTTTTTTAATTTTTTTTTGTATTTGTTTTTGTTTAAATAAAAATGATTATGTATGTAAAAAGGATTATGTATGTATAATAATGTATTGTATATGTATAATGTTTTGTATAATAGCACGTTAAATATTACCGCATTAAATAACTACAACAACAACTGTTATTATTAAATTAAACGACAACGTTATACATATTATTTAAAAACAACAACATTTACGACATATGAAGTTTATTCATTTCATTTAAAAGATCATGGAGCCTTGCACCCGACTGACAAGCGTGATCCTCAGGATTCCTTGCCATTTCTAACTCCATTTCCAGCGCCTTTATTCTTGCCTTCAACAACTTGTTCTCATTTTTTGTAGCAACGCAGTTTGAGCAATGCGTTGAAGAAGAGGGTTGATTAAAGTGCTCTGCTTCAAATTCATCTTTCCACGCGAAGTATCGACACCCATAGTCTTTTGTACCTGGCTGTTACATGTTAAGAAAATAATAAGAAATGTATTTTTAACAAATAAATTATTTACATAACTAAGCAAACGTATGATTATTTACCACTGAAAGAGGACATGCATAAAACAGTCGCCCACGACTACCGTTTTGCCAGGATGTCCGTTCTATAATAAATCCTTTATCACATCGACACCAGAAAGGATTTTTTTGGCCCACCTGACAAAAGAATTTGCATAATTAATCAATAATGTTATTTACTAATTTAAATAAATATTTTATCATCTACTATATAATACAAACAGTTATTTACAACCTAAAATCAATAATTATTTACATTGTTTTACAAGTACAAAAATTACAAAGAATCCATTTTTACAAATATAATAATAATTTACAATGGTTTTGTCGGTGTCTCTATTATTTACAAATACAAATAACTTTTACATTTGATTCACTATGTTTTGTCGGTATCTCTATTATTTACAACATAAATCAGTAATCATTTACAATGGTTTTGTCGGTGTCTCTATTATTTACAACATAAATCAATGAACCATTAGTCGATGTTGATACAAAGTTGCCCATTCGGCTGCAACTGGCTCTCTGAAATGCCTCCATTGTGGGTGGATATAGGGTAGTCGAAAATCTCTGTCGAGCGTCAGTAAAATGTAGTGAGCACCCACACGGGCAATCACAATGGGGTCGGTTCCTTGTGATGAGTTTGGCCTGGTAAAAAGCGGAAAACATGTGTTCCAACCTTGATCGGATATAAATACAACAGGTCGGTGAATGCTTGAAGCGATAACCAGCCCTGTGAGTGGCATCATCATCCAGCGATCATTAGGTGCAGGTCCATTGAACCAGTCTATTGTATACCAAAGTCGGTCAAAGTCTTGTTGCTCCCACATATCTATATAAGTTTGCCTATGATAATCTAACTCTTGCAACAACATACCTCTGACTTCGTCCCACCTATTTTCGTTTTGAACAAGACTGTGGGCAACGCACCGAAACCCACAATTTCCATCACTCTCAACATTATGTATGCTTATTATGAGTGGACGGAAAATAGGTGGAATATGCTTAATAAACGCATTGCTCACACTATCTCCAGCATAAAATCTGTGGCGTAGAGTATCACCCGTGTAAGAGCTATGTCTTGCAGGTTCTTTCCACATGTTCGGCACTTTTGTAGATCTTGAATTTGTACTTCTTCGGTGATCTACGATTGGTACTTCATCAAAGTCAGGGACTTCATTAAAGTCAAGGACTTCATTCAAGTCCAGGACTTGTGTAGCCTTGCCCTTTTTGTCCTTTGCGCTCGGACGTCCACGGGTATTTTTTTGAATAGCTGGTTCACGTGTGTCAACAGATTCAGGCTGGAATATTTCTCTCAACTTCGTTAACATATTTTTCTTGACAAACGACGTTGACTTGCTAAAAATATTCTTGAATTGTCGCACGCCATCGTTAAACGAAGTATCATCATCATCACCAGGTTCGCTGGAAGAGCCATCTTCAGATGGGGGCCTAATGATAGAAGGCCACAGAACAGATAGGGTTCTCCAAAAAATATCAATTTGATCCAGTGGAATGGGGTATCCTGAATTCAATTAAAGCGACTTGTATAAATTACTGATATTAATGTGGAAAACAACTTGATAGTTGTAAATTTAATATACTTACCATGATCTCTAAAGTATTGCATCTCGTGAAAGCATGGTAGTCCGAAATTCGACCGCAACCTATGGCTACAGTCTGCTGCGGTGATCTTAAGGTTGAGTTCTTTTTCCATCTTGTCGACAGGATGTTTGGAAACTTTATACCACAATTCTTGAAATAGTGGTGTATTACACGTATTTAGTTTCTCGTTCATGCTTCTATTGAAAGTCTCTTTTATCGCATTTTCTTGCGTAATGAGAATCTTATCGATCGACCTCAACAACCTGTCTAATTTTGACTGTGTGCCGTCCAAATATAATTTCAACAACGCGTGGTGAGCCTCAACTCTGCACGTTGTTGTCTGGCCATAGGAGCGATAACGGTCGGTAATATACGAGACAAACATGGGTGAGTAATCTCGCAGCCAGTTATCCATATACGCAGCGATATCTGAAAAAGAAATAGAGCATACTAAAAGGTCATTCGGGTACTTATTTATTAAATAATTATAAACAATGAATTGATAATTTTTTTTATACCCGGATGGTTCACCAATCGCCGTTGTAGGCGTTGATAGTGGTCCCTGAAGGATTCGAATGTCGGAGCTTTAATCATCCAATCCCATCGGTGTTTAACGGACTCATACTCTTTTACATCTTCGAATTTATTTCTGCAAAACTTAAGCAGATTTTGCTCTATATGCCATCGACAGAGTAATCTGTGAGCGTTACGAAATTCTTCTCTTATTGCCCCAACCAACACTAAATCTCTGTCAGTGACGATAACACGTGGGTAATATCTTTCGTCTATCACTTGCTTCACACGTTGCATTACCCATTTAAAATTATGCCCCTTTTCACTGGATATAAATCTATACGCCATTGAAAATGTTTTATTTGTTGAAGTTACTCCAACAATTTCCAACAACGGCAATTTAAACACGGTGGTATTGTACGTGGAGTCCATCAGCATTATTTGAGGGAATGTACACCATAGAGCATACGACGTGGGGTGCACAAAAAATAGCTCCTCAAGCTCGTTGGTATGCTCATTTACCCTCGGGTACCATGTATACCCTGAATCCCTCAAATGCGAGTAAAGGACTTGAATTGGAGTTCTATCTCCTACTATGTCTCTCCGGAACTTATTTTGTGCGTTATATATAGTTCTAACGCTAGACACGTTATCCGGATTACGACCCTGTATTGTCGAAAGTATATTAAGTGGTCGTACGGTATAATCTGTCAATTCTTTGACCAAACCCAACTCATCATCATTTAATCGCATTGCATATGGCACACCATGCAACGACTCTAGCATATCATGATTATGCGTATCATCCTTCACCCTCAAAACCCAATAATTTTTTGTTCGATGATATTTCGCCAGTAATCTGAATGGACAATTGGTTTTATATGTTTTGGTTTTCCGTTTTCCACTACCTCGTACGATATAATTCCCACCCTTTGTACACCTACAATTGATTTCGTTCATCAAACCATCTTCTGATTTGGTTCTATTTTTTACAATTACAAAACCGAGCTCCCGAGCTATATTTTGCACCCACTCAGTTATTTGCTAGTGAGAATCGAAAACCTGAAAACACGTAACATTTTTATAACATTTACATTTTTTATAATAATTACAATTTTTACAACATTTACATTTTTTATAACCTTTACAAAACACTTTTTTTATAATAATTACAATAATTACAATTTTTTACAACATTTACATTTTTTATAACAATTTTTATAACAATTTTGTATAACAATTTTTATAATAACTACAATAATTACATTTTTTTATAACACTTTTTATAATAATTACAATTTTTTACAACATTTACATTTTTTTTTTACAAAACACAACTTTTACAAATAATAATAATAAGAATAATAATAATATTATTAAAACAAAATTTTAATACGCGTACGCGTATATCACCCACACACACACACACACCACACACACACACGCTAACTCTCTCTCTATATATATATCTCACATCTGTCTCTCTTTTTCACTCTCTATTTTAGATCTAGAAACGATTCTAGATCTAAAATTACTCTTGTGTTTAGATTGGTGGTGTGGTATGTGATGGTTCATCAGTGGAATGTGATGGTATGTGCATGATTTTTTGATATTTAATTAGGGTTCATCAGTGGAATGGGGGTTATTGGGGCTTAGGGTTTCGTATAAAATTGGTGGGTGATTATGTGATGTTTATGTGATTATTATACTTGTGTGATGTTTAATTACTCAGATCTGTAATAAAAATTAAAAACGCCTAATTTTTAAAAACTAGGGTTTGGGTGTTTTGGTTATTTGGTGGGTGATTATGTGATGTTTATGTTATCATTATACTTGTGTGATGTTTAATTACTCAGATCTGTAACAATAGTTAAAAACGCCTAATTTTTAAAAACTAGGGTTTGGGTGTTTTGGTTATTTGGTGGGTGATTCTGTGATGTTTATGTTATTATTATACTTGTGTGATGTTTAATTACTCAAATCTGTAATAAAAATTAAAAAGGCCTAATTTTTAAAAACTAGGGTTTGGGTGTTTTGGTTATTTGGTGAGTGATTATGTGATGTTTATGTGATTATTTTACTTGTGTGATGTTTAATTACTCAGATCTGTAATAAAAACTAAAAACGCCTAATTTTTAAAAACTAGGGTTTGGGTGTTTTGGTTATTTGGTGGGTGATTCTGTGATGTTTATGTGATTATTTTACTTGTGTGATGTTTATTTACACATATCTATAATAAAAATTAAAAAGGCCTAATTTATAAAAACTAGGGTTTGGGTGTTTTGGTTCTTTGGTGGGTGATTCTGTGATGGTGGTTCTGTGGTGGGTGATTCTGTGATGGTGGTTCTTTGGTGGGTGATTCTGTGATGGTGGTTCTTTGGTGGGTGATTAAGTGTTGGTGGTTCTGTGGTGGGTGATTATGTGATGTTTATGTGATTATTTGAGATGTTGGTGGTTCTGTGGCTGTGGCTAGGTTAACACCTTGATCTGCCACCAATGAGTGGTATGAATACCTGCTCTGGCCAAACCCAAAAAACTTATCAAGACGACTCTCTCTGGTGAAAAGTGGCGACAACCCTAACAAACCTAATATTTTCAATCGATCTCCACTAATCTGCTTCATCCCTTTAATTCCTTGCACCTTGCTGTTCATATAATTGATTTACACTCTTATCAATTCGTTCTTCTTGGATCTAAGCTTGGTTTACAGGATTGAGTGAAGTTTATTGTGATCTTTTTTCTTAGGGTTTTTTAGTCGTTTATTAACAAACCGACCTTAGGGTTCTTTCTAATTCGTTTGGTATCTATCTCCCTAAGTCGGTTTAACATCCTATATAATCCCTCCTTCGTTGTTTGTATTACTATTGATGGGATAATCATGGATGCTGGTTAGTTCGTTAGGTCTTCAAGATCAAAACCCTAAGCGATTAGGGTTTCATTCTGTTTGGATTTGCATGCTGCTGGTTGCTGTGGTTCGTGTTGTTTGATTAGTTTTACTGGTAGTGAGAGATGAATAAGGGTTTTTTAACTTCTAAGAGCGTGAATAAGGGTATGTCGGATGCTAATTATGTTGATGTTGATGAGTTAGCTGCTCGCATGAATAGTACTAGTGAATTGAATGTTTCAAGGGATTCGTTGCATGTACTAAGTTCGGCTAAGGCTGGTGCAAGTAGTGTTGATGGTGGTGAACTTGCTGCTCGAATGAATGGTGATGATAACGCTGATGTTGGTATTGATGGTAATGATGATGGTAACTCTGTTTCTAGTCAAGAGAAGCCGATTTCTCTTGATACGTTTACGGTTGAACAAGTGAAGCCGGTTTCACTTGATACACATGAGAATGTTAGTGGTGGTAATTCACAACCGTCAAATGTGGAGCAATTGATTGCTAATGCGCATCAGAATTTTGATGAAGCCATGAATAAAATTCAAAGTGAGATTGGTGCTAATGAAGTTACTTCTGGTCCTAATTCTCATAAGGATGATACTACTAATGGTACGGGAGTGAAGTTGGTTTCTTATGCGGGTGCTACTTCTAATGAATCTCTGAAACATGTTTCAAAGTTTCGTAGGTTGGAGTGTAGCAAGAAGAAGGCTGATGTTGATTTATTAGTTCCAATGAATGTAGTGCAAGAGATTCACATGAGGTTCGAGAATACTCTCTACGGATACTTTCTTGGTCAACGCCTTGCTTTTCCTGTTGTTGATTATTATGTTCGCAATGCGTGGGCTAAGTATGGTTTACAAAAGGTTATGATGAATGCTAAGGGTTTCTTTTTCTTCAAGTTTAATTCGAAGAAAGGTGTCAATAATGTCCTTCATAATGGTCCTTGGTTGATTCGCAATGTCCCTATTATACTTAAACCATGGACATTGAACACCAACTTGCTTAAAGAGGATTTGACTAACATTCCGGTGTGGGTTAAATTCCATGATGTTCCTTTAGCTATGTTCTCCGATGACGGACTTAGCCTGCTTGCTACTGTGATTGGGACGCCCAAAAGGTTAGATGCCTTTACTAGTCAAATGTGCAAGGAATCTTGGGGCCGGAGTAGCTTTGCTAGGTGTATGATTAAAGTAAAGTCGGATGAGGTATTAAAGGACAGTCTCACTGTTGAGATTCCTCTACTTGATGGTACGGGTTCGACTATTGAAAAGATCCGGGTTGAATATGAGTGGAAACCACCTAGCTGTGATAAATGTAAGGTATTTGGACATACTTTGGTTGAGTTCCCTAAGGTTGTCATACCGAATGCTCAACCTACTATGAATGCAAGTGATGGTTTCCAGCCTGTTAACAATAAGAAGAAGGGAAAGCATGTTGCTTCGAATTCGGGTCGAGGAGGTTTTACCAAACCTGTGGTGGGTAAGCATTTTGAATATCAGCCCAAAAAGACTCTTCCTGAATCAAAGAAAGCTAATCTCAGTAAGAAGAAGGTTTCTGATGTGGTTAGTACGAGTGGAACCAAAATCAATACTTTTAATCAGTTTGATGCTCTTAATATGGATGATACAGATGGTTTTGATATTCCTAAGGTTGTTACTAACATGGATGTGGATGCTGGCAGTACAATGGAAGTTAATAAGGATGAGTCAGTTACGACTGGTACTAGTCCACAAGCCCCTCTTGTGAGTGTTACGCAAGAACCACTTGTGAGTGATTCTATGGGAACAATGGAAGTTGGTTCTACTCCTATTGTTGAGAAAATTAGTAAGCTTGAAAAGCTGCTGATCGATGAGAAAGCTACTCTTGTGGATGATGCTGGTCATCCTATTCCGTCTACCTCTATCACTAAGAGAGCTAACCCATTTTCTAAGGTGGGTGAGGTTGTGGTTTCAGATAGTGAAGAGGAGGAGGTTCTTAACACGTTCGATGAATCAGCAAATCTTTTTGGTGGTGGTCATGAGCGTGAAGATGAGTATGACTATGATGATTATCCAAAGAAAATTTATGATCTTCCAGGGGAATTGGATGCTCTTAATGCCATTTATGGTCTTAATCTCCAAGGTCGTAGGAAGTAGTTTATCTTTTGTCCGAGTCACTACTATCATGTGAGTAATGGTTTGTTTTCTTGTTTTGAAAATAGGAAGTATCTTGTTATGTAAGCTTTTCGCCTATGTAACGGGCTGAGATATGTGATTCACCCATATCCGTTGTACTTAAACGTTTTTTGGAGTAATATATTTACCGGGTCGTTGACCTTTTACCCAAAAAAAAGAATACCTGCTCTGGCCTACCCCACAGTCCACAGGTATGTGATATGTGATTATGTTGTGCTCTATGGTGATGAATGTGAGACTTGTGTTTCACTTTTGGTTCTGTTGGTTTGGGTGATCTGTGGTGATGAATACCTGTGGCTGTTGGTAGGTTAACACCTTGATCTGCCACCAATGAGTGGTATGAATACCTGCTCTGGCCTACCCCACAGTCCACAGGTATGTGATATGTGATTATGTTGTGCTTTGACCCTCCTATGGAGTGGGTTATATTGACGGGGGCTATTTGGTTAGATTAAACCTCTCTAATATGCTTGATAAGCAGTTTCTGATGAAACTGCTTATCAAACTGCTTATAAGCAGTTTGATTTGAAACTTTGTTTAATCAGTTTGCTTTTGAAACTTATAAGCAGTTTGTTTAAAAAAAAAAACTGAGATATGGCAATTATGATTTAAAAATAAAGTTTTGATTTTGGCGTGGCATTACCGAATGGACATGCAATTTTTTTTTTGCAACCTTTGAAGTTGCAGCCAAATATGATAAAACTTGCTTATGATGCACCAACATATAATCTGAGCCTAATGTTACCTCTTGTGTGTTAAATGGTGAATTTGACATTTTGGCAGCCTAAGATCTTTGTTGTGTTTCACTTGCGGCTTTCACTTGCTGCTGCTTGTGTTTCACTTGTGTGCAATCTGCTAAGAAATGGTTTGTTAGAATATTTAAATAGCGAGGGTTAATCTAACCAAATACCCCCGTTGCTATAACTCACCCCTTTCACTTGTTTGTGATATTGATTGTGGTGAGACTTGCTTTCACTTATTTGTGATATTGATTGTGGTGAGACTTGCTTCTTTGTGAGCCTTGTATATAATGGAGCCTTTCTTGTGAATTATTGTAGTGCTCTTTACTTTCTTGTGAGTATTTGCAGGAATCTTTACTTTCTACTGTTGTGAGTAACATGGGTGCAGTCTCTGCAGTGAATTGAGAATCTTACTGTTGTGTGGAATGTGAGACTTTGTGTTTCACTTTTGGTTCACTTGGTTTGGGTGCAATCTGTGCACATTTGGGTGCAATCTGTGCACTTGGTGGCAAATCTGTGCACTTGGGTGCAATCTGCTTGTGCAAGCTGCTTGTGTGCAAGCTGCAGTTGGACAAATTTTTTTTTTCAAAAAAGGCGATGACGAATGGTTTTCTAAAACACCGAACGGCATGGCAAAGTGATATTTTTTTATCACTTTGCAGCCTTCATATCCGAGCCTAATATTTGGTTAGATTAACCCTCTCTAAATATGTTAGAGTGTACTTGTTTATATATTTTTTTCTAAATCGGCGATGATGAATCTGAGCCTGTTAGCAATCTACTTGTGTGCTAAATGCTTGTGTTCTAAATTGGCGATGATGATTGTCAATCTGAGCCTGCAATCTGCTTGTGTGCAATACTGCTTGTGTGCAATACTGGCACTTGGACAAAAAAAACATGGACAAAAAAACAAGTATATATGTGGGACAAAAAAAACAAAACAAACAGCAAAAAAAAAAATAAATAAATAAAAGGGACAAAAACTGCAAAAACCTGCATGAACAGTGTAGTAACAGTAGGCTAGTGTTAGGGAGGGTGGGGGTAGACCCCGTTTCCTAACACAACCCTTCTGCAATAGCCAAAAGTACTTCCAATTAAGGCTCATAACACCTACTGTATATTAATTCAAATTAGTGCTCGCAACATCAAATCACTTTGTAGGCAAGATATGCTGATGCAATTTGATTGGTTAGGGTCTTAGTGTGTTTCATTAATCCACTCCTGATTAATGAAAATCAAGTGGATTATTTAAGTCAATGGAAAACTTAATCTACCCATGTGCTAGCAATATGTTGCATGTACATGTCATTAAAAAGAATAAAAATACAATTAATGTTTTGTTCATTCTCTCCTAATGACTGAATTACACCTTATCCGGGTAAACTACCCAGTAAGTAGGTGTACCCATCTTTTTTTTTTTTTTTTTTTTTTTTTTTTTGTTTCTTTTTATTTTATTTTATTTTATTTATTTATTTTTTTTACATATTATCCAAATTTCTAGCATGTCTTTTATTTATGAGACGTTTACATCTATATATCTTTGCAAAACTTTGTTATCACATCAATATCCTTCTAAATTTTATAATTACTTCAATATTCTTTCGACATCCAATTTCTCACATTCAATTTGCGGATGATGCCTTGATTATGGGTGAATGGTCATTGTTGAATGCCATGAACTTATCTAGAATCTTGACTAGCTTCCATCTTGCTTCCGGTTTAAAAGTCAATTACAACAAAAGCAAGTTATATGGTATTGGTGTCAACCTGCTAGAATTAAACTCCCTTGCCTCAACCATTGGTTGTCTTCCCTCCCACTTCCCATGTAACTACTTAGGCCTTCCGATTGGCGCCAAAATGTCAAGATGTGCAAATTGGAACAAAATTATTGAAAAGTTCCAAATGAAACTATCTAGTTGGAAGTCAAAGACTCTTTCATTTGGTGGGAGACTTACTTTAATCAAGTCCGTTCTTGGTAGTCTTGTGATGCGTGGGAATCGCAACAGGCTTTACCTCTCGAGGGATCTCGAGAAGCTTACAACCCCCACCAGGCAGTGTACCTGATCGTTGTAGTATAGTATAGTGACAAGTACCGGGGGATTGATCGTTCAGCTTAGGAATAGTGTCGCTAGGATTAGAAAACCTAATTAATAGTTCTAAAGGTGAGGGATGATTATTTTTGTATTTTTTATATTTTTATGAAAGCAGGTAAAATCTCGGGTTTTGGAAGAGTGGGCGGAATTAGTTGCTATTCAACTAACCCAAAACTAATATATAATTAAAATAAAATACTGAAAATGAAATTAAACTAAATTATACTAAGGTTGTGAGCAGTAATTGTAGAAATTGTGTTTACTTAGACTTCACTACTCCCTAGATATCTTTTACACGTTAATTACTTATTATACTTGTATGGATGACAGATTGTATTCCTTAATACCATTCGTGGGGTGGCATACATAACTCCCCAACTCTATGAGCTCTTATCTCCTCCTACACCATGACCCAGCACAACTATAGGGATTGTAAACAGTGGCTCATGCATTAAATACAACCAATAAAGACCTAGTACGCCTCGGTTCATGTTTCTTAAGACGTTCAAGCATGTTACCATTTGGAGATCTGCCAGTTTTCTTAAGCCTAACATATAAAATCATTCATCCAAGACAAGAATAGACAAGTAATCAACACATAATCAACATCTAGGTTTCATTAGATCTAAGCAAACACAAAAGAGATCTAGCCTAGCATAATGGAATTGAGACAAGAACAAGATATAAACAACCAACACATAGACATATTGATTGAATTGAAAGAACACTTATCTCAATTACAATGCAAGGTCTCAAGGGTTTGGAACCCTTGAAAAACCTGTAAAAGATACACCAAATTCGTCTTTAGGGTTTCACCAAAACTTCTCTCCTTTTTTATGAAAAAACTAGAAAACTATATATAGGAAAACTAGGCTGACGGCGTCAAGACTACCATGTGACGCGTCACCTCGCCGCCAAATACTTCCTCGGACGGCCTAGATCTACTTATGACGGCCTATGTGACGCCGTCACCACCCACGGTATTTTATTCTTGCCACTTTGACGCCGTCAGGATGACTTTTGACGCCGTCACCTCCTTCGGTATTTTATTCTTCATGTCTGACGCCGTAAAGATGTAACTCTTGACGCCGTCACCTTGTGTCTTTAACAAGGAAAATTGGTACTTTGCCGTTTTCTTCACTTTTATGCTCCAAAAACGTCCAAAATGGCTTCTTTTCCAGAATTCACTCTCCAAACACCTAAAATCACAAAAGGAACGATTTAGGGCAATATTTGATCAAATAAATTCGGATTCGGGCTTAAATGACCCCCTAAAAACGGATCATTTTTTGCCTCATCATATACCCTTACACTTGAGATTTGCTTGTCCTCAAGCAAATGAGCTTTTATTCTACTCAAAAGACAAGTTAGGGGTCATTTAACACTAATATAAAAGTAATTACAACAAATAATCGTTCCACTAAAGACCAATAGACAAGCACGAAGGTCATACACAAGCACCTCACAAATAGTGTTTAGATACTCACATCTCTCGGGTGTAATAAAGTAATATAACATTATGGAAATGGAAGATATCTCTCACTACCTGTCATAGCAAAATAGATTACCATAGGCTTGGGAAAGGATCAAACCTCCACCACATGGCGTAAGCACCTAGGATAAACTATCAAAGAGGTCTTTTAAAGGGTTGTAACGTTAGGTATAGGGATATGAATTACACGGTTTTGTTGGATAAAGGAAGTTTTACTGGTGGTGAGTTAACAATCTTGGTTAATTACATGTACAAGATGGCGTTGCTAAGCCAAGACTAGACTCGACTTAAGCTAATAAATGATAAATAACAAAAACATAAAATGAACATAGAATGAAACGGGATGGTAGTCCGTATGTTTTTTCTCTTTTTTTCTTTTCTATTTTTTTTTTCTTTTTCTTAATTTTTTCGATTTTTTTTTTTTTTTTTTTTTTTTTTTTTTTTTTTTTTTTTTTTTTTTTTTGCATACACTCTTACCCTACCATCCAAAATAATACATCATAGGGTTTGAGCATTCTTCTTACACTTGAATCTTTACATACTTTACATTAAACTATTTTAATGACTCGAATTAAGAAAATCAAAACACTTGGAGCACTTTTAAGATTAACGTACATATGGGGGTAATAATATTGTGTTCTTCCCTATTACTCCATAAAATAAGTACTTACCCATGAGTCCCAATCGTCCCAAAACAATATGTAAAATGATATGACTCGACTTAGCAACCATGTAATCAATTAGAAAGTTAACTTAGGGTTTAACAAATAACAATAATGCACTAAAATTGAGCGCATACACGGAAGGCTAAGGCGATTTGGGTGTACATTTAAGTGGGGTGTAACAAATTCTTCCTTTAAGTAAGATGCTTAAAGTTAGAAACGAAAAGATAGGCTCGGAGGGGTGTACTAGGGGTATCGTGTACTAAAAATGAGTACAACGCAAAGGGTGTGGGAAAAATTAGTTGACTTAACTAGCCAAGTAATATGACTTAATGGTCAAGTAATTATAATACGGGTTTAACACAAGGGTGATCCTAATGCCTCTTATCATGTAGTAAATCCTACCACACGAATGTAGTCTCACTAGCGGTCTCGGGATGCATCACTAACGCAAGTTCTAGAATCTAAATGCTACCGGTACACTCATAAGCACCAATAATAAATGCTTTTCCTATCAAATCTAAAGGCGAACCTCACATTTTTGGGTGGAAAATTTTTCTGAATATACGGTTATGTGCTAGTCATACAACCTCCTATCCATGAGACGCTTGCTATGGCTAAAGTTTCACTCCTAAATGTTGTAAAAAATTTTAAATTTGGCGCTAAAATTACACTAACAAGTATTTCTCATAGTTTTATTACACATCTACTATCAAACAAAACAAACTCAAGCGAAAGTGCATATGTAAGGTATCATCTTTTTACCCTCCCCTTACACTTAGGATGAACATTGTCCCCAATGTTCAAGTAAAGAATGTAAAAGTTAAGAAGTAAAGAGAATGAAATCAAATACTCCCCTGATTCGCTCGGTATGGATTATAGGTTGGCCAGGTTAAATCTTCCTCCAAGAAAACGAACAATCAAAGCTTCCCTTCCAGAATATAAATCATCTTCTTGTCATAAATAACCTGTAAATCCTGACAACAGTAGACAAGGCAACCTCGCGTAAAATCGGCGGCATCCTATATAAGTTACTAAATCCTAGAAAACAAGATAAGATATAATGCTTGTGGAATGAAGTTTGCAGATTTCCTGGAGATTATAAAACTTAATAATTCACAAAAACCATAAGACTCCGTTAGAAAAACAAAACCGGTAAAATTTCCAGATTTTAACTCCTGACGCCGTCAAGAGTAATACTCTGACGCCGTCAGAATGGACCTGCAGAAATTCTTATGTTAAGTTTCCGGAAAATTTCTGGAAAAACTTTGTCCTACTTCCTGGAAAATCCTGCAAAACTTCATTATGACTCAATACAAGCATTTGACTCTAACAAATACGAATATACATGTTCATTTAATATTGTGGAGAATCATGATCGGTTTGTTTCTTAAAAACATATTTGGGGTTTCCCCTTACACTTATCTTTTGCAAAAATACCTTTAGGTTGAAGTTAAGACTAGGCCAAACAACATAATAAAGTATTTCCACATTTTAGTTGAGAAACATGATCAACCAACAATAAAAATAAAACATGCATACGGAAGCAAATAAGAATCAAACAAATAAAATCACACAAGACATGGGTTGCCTCCCAAGAAGCGCTTTTCTTTATTTACGAGTCTTGTAGCTAGACTCAAAGTCATGGGTTACTACGTGATCTCATCATTGATTCCACTCTCTAGGTCGTCTTCTAAACCAGTTTTGTATTCCGGACCTAGTTGCAAGAATTCTTTGTAGAAACCAAGCATCCTATTTCTAACATACTCTACTCCTCTACGTCTATCCTCCTCATTCCTATAATAAGCCGCTTGCTTATGTTCCTTTTCGACATTAGAAAGAAGGCGGTATTGTTCGATCTTGTAGGGCATTTGATAAGCAACCTCATCATTATCTTTCTTGAACCTAACTATCCCTAAAGTCGGATCATAACTCATCCTAGTGGCCTCAACAAATGGCTTCCCGAATATAATTTGGCTTAGGCAAGCATCTATCACCGGACGAGTGTCTTCTACTATCATAAAATCAATCTCATAGGTGAGATTCCCTATAATCACATGTACTCCCTTAACCCTTCCTGCAAAATTACTTATCCAATTTTTACCGGGCATCATCCTAAAATTGAGTTGCTTCTTCATCACCCAATTGTAATAGGTCCTAGTCATAATGTTCACGGGGGATCTAAGGTTGATGTAAGCTTTCCATATATGCATGTGCCCTATATTACATGGGATGTTAATGTTGGAGGGGTCTCCCATTTTGATCAGGGGGTCGCCAAAGATATAGGTTTTCTCGGGACTATCGAATAAATCCTTATGGTATTCCCGTTCTTCCTCGGTTGGAAACTTATCAAAGTATTTCTCTATAGGTTCTATCTCCTCCAATTCCTCATCCTTATTAACCTCAACTTCCCTACTCTCATCCTCACTATTGGCTTCTACTCTAACTTCATCCTTGTCACTCTCCTCTATCTCCCTATCTATTGGCTTACTGGTGACAACATTGACAAAGTGGACATGTTTGGATGATGAGGGGTCCTTAATTTGGATTCCACTATTGGTGTCCCTAGTGTCCTTCCTAGGCGTGATTAATGGTTGGTTGTTGAGGGCTTTCAACAAGTTGTCGATCTTGTTGGTCATCTCCGTTTGTTGTTGGTTGAATTCGGTTTCGAACCTAGCTATGCGGGCTTCTTGAGATGCCATGAATTTGGACATCAATCCTTCAAGATTGTTGGTACTACCATAGTTGTTAGAAGGATTGTTGTTGAAGGTACGGTTGGATGGTGGACCGTTTGATTGGTAACGATTAGGCGGATTGGAAGAATTGGGTTGATTTTGTTTCCACCTAAGGTTTGGGTGATTTTTCCATGAGGGGTTGTATGAATCACCGTATGTGTTTGGCTCGGGCTTGAAAGTGTACCACTTATCTCCCGCTTCGTCGGTTCGCGTGGATGCGTAGTCCGCAAAAGTTGTTCCGGGGAGTTCCACACAATCACGAGTGTCATGGGGACCACTACATAATTCGCATGAAGAAGTGATTCTGTTCACTTGGCTTGAATGCTTCGGAGCTTCGTAAGATTTCATGAGAAACTTGACTTGGTCCTCAAGTTCCATGATCCTACGGTCGGGAGTGCTTGAATTGTTCGAAGGCAAAGATATTGCCTTGACCGTTTTGTTCAAATCACGGGGATCATTCCAACTTTCATTATCATAGAGAGCAAGATCTTCTATGAGTTCCCATGATTGTTCCGCACTAAGATCACGTAGCTTACCACCGGCCGATTGGTCAATGGTTCGCCTCGTGGAGATGTCGATATGGTCATAGAAGATTTGGACTTGGAGCCAAAGGTCTATGCCATGATGAGGGACTTTTTGGAGTAAGCCCTTGAAACGAGTCCATGCTTCATAAAGAGATTCATTTTGACGTTGTTGGAACATCAAGATGTCATTCCTAAGCTTAGTAGTTCTCCCCGGTAGGAAAAATTGAGCAAGGAAACGAGTGGTGAGATCATCCCATGTGGTGATGGATCCCGCGGGTAAACGCTCAAGCCATTGACTAGCTTGATCCCGTAGAGAGAATTGGAATAGGCGTAAACGGGTAGTCTCTCTAGTTTCAACACCTAGTGTTAATACAAATATCGCCTAAAAACGTTATTTATATTTTACGATCTTTGCTAAGTTTTGTTAATAACAAAGTATGAACTTTAGCTAAAAGTAAATTATCACTTTGAGTGTTTAAGTCTTGTTTAACTAATGTTTACATTTTCTTTTAAACTAAACATTGTTTTTTATTTCTTGAATTAGAAAGTGTCTTGTCATATCATATTTATTTCTTTAAATAGAATTGTCACATCACACTTATGGCAAGTTTTGTCAATATGCATTTATGTGTTTGACTAACTTTGTAGTGACTAGCAAGTTTGGTGTTTGACTAGTGTAATGTGATGTGATATTGTTTGGTTGCTAGGATTTATGAGACAAGACATTGTTTTGTTTGAAGAGTTATTGCATAAACCTACTGCAGACCCGGCGGTACCCTGGGGGTACACGGGCGGAACCCATCTGAGGGTTCCGCCTGATCCGCCAAGCATGCAGTATGATGTGCTATAAATACCAAGCCATAACTTGATTTTTGGCTAACCCTTTAGGACATATATTCACATACTCTCTCAACTAACTCAGTAACCTTTTGATTTGTGATTCTCTTATGTAGCAAGGGACTTCACAAGATCATTCAAGAAGTTACAAGATTCAACTCTAAAGTTGCAAGTCTTGGTAGCTTGGTCATGTATAAGCTTTGGTAGTTTATACTTCATGTGTGTCTTGTATGTAGAAGTTATAGGTTAGTATTTTAGGCCTCAAAATACAAAGAGTGTTGGGAGTTGTTGTACCCTAGTAAAAGAACTAACGGGAGTGGTTGTACCCTTGGTAAAGAACTCGACATCTAGCTTTGTGTCGGTAAAAGTGTAAGCGACGTACGGGAGTGGTTGAACCCATGTAAAAGAACTCGACATCTAGCTTAGTGTCGGTAAAAGTGTAAGCGACGAATGGGAGTGGTTGTACCCTTGTAAAAGAACTCGACATCTAGCTTAGTGTCGGTAAAAGTGTAAGCGACGTTGTAAAGGTTTTCTCTGCCGGTGAAAGGAGCTTGTTGATTAGTGTTTATAACTCTCGAGTTGGAAACTCGGGGCGTGGATGTAGGGCAAGGAAAAAGAGTCCTTGTAGCCGAACCATGATAAACTATCGTGTTGTGGTTTGATTGTTTCTTTCTCTATCTTTGCTTATTATATGTTGTTGTTTAGTTAGAATTGTTGATCACATATAAAGCTTTTCAAAGAACCAAAACAAGTAATATTGTTCTTATATCTTTCAACATAAGTAAAGCTTTTCAAAGAACTAAACAAGCAAAGTTAGAATCATTACAAGTAAAGCTTTTCAAAGTATAAAACAAGTTAAGTTAGAATGGTTATCTACATGTAAAGTCTTTTCAAAGAATCAAACATATTAAGTTGTGTTTATATCCTTAACCAAATGTCAAGTTCTCAAAGATTATTTAAGCAAATAAGAATCGAAAAAGCGGTAAACTATTCAACCCCCCTTCTAGTTTTCCACAATTGGCATCAGGAGCTACGTTACTCAAGATCTTTAAAATAGAATTTATTTTAAAACTTGGATCGATTCATGGATTTTGAAAATCTCAAAGAAGGGCAACCTATTCAAAACCAACCGCTATTTGAAAAAGAAAACTTACTTGAATGGAAAAGTAATTTTGAAAACTATGTGAAATCAATTGATCAACATCTTTGGCATCTTATTTCTTTTGGTAATTTCAAACCAAAGAAAACAAGTTTTCGAAAACCAAGATAACTATCTTAAACTTGATAAAAATACTAAAGCTAAAACAATGCTTTACAAAGCTTTAGTACCAAATATGAAAGAATGAATTTTTGTCAAAAGGCTAATGATGTTTGGAAAAATATGGTAAACTTTCATCAAGAAATATGTCAAGTTAAAGATGATCAATTTGATCTTACATATGAATTAGAAGTTTTAGAAAAACTAATTGATAGACTTTTAGTAGAAGTTAATACATGTGCTACTAGTTTAAATGTTTTAAATGAAGGTACAAGTGAAGATGAGTACGTGTGTTTTGATGAACCTGCTTGCGTATCTTGGAATGTAATGGATGTTGACGAAGACAATGATCCGGTAATTTATTGTCAACTTATTGATACAACAAGCAAGGTGTTAGTTAAGGTGATTACTCGTGTCAAGCTCGTAGTAGTCTTGCTTGCGATTCATGGAATAACTCGGATGAAGATGAAGTCAATCATCCGGTTTGTGATTCTATACTAGATAAAACATCAAGCAAGGTACACTTTGAAATCAAACTCTTTTGCTTTGATTAATTTATCCTAGGGTTTTCTAAACTAGAAAATGAGTCCAAACATTTGTACAACATGGACCTAAAAGCTATCTTCAAGAATGAGTCTTCAAAATCTCTTAAGAATATCTTTGAAAAGGAAATCTTATTAGAAGATAAAATGTCTAAAATTAAGAGTAATGTTGAAATTAATCTAGAATGTAAATTATGTCTAGATTACAAACATGAGATTAAAATGCAAAATGAGAAAGGAAAAATTATTAGTTAAATTTGATGAAAGCTCAAAATCTCTTAAAAGATTGTTGAGGAGTCAAAGGTTGTTTAAAGATAAAACCGGATTAGGATTTAACTCAAAAGCACCATTAACTAATAAAACAAAGCAAGTAAATTTGTCTAACCTAGAAGAGAGATTTAGAGATAATTCTATCTCTAATAGAAACTCATGATAAAAGAATTAAGATTATCATACTCTTTGCTTTTATATGATTGTCTAACCTTCTTGGATACATGAGTTATTGAGTTTCAAAGCATGTCGTCAAACCAAGTTTTTACGCTTAATGCTTATCCGCTTGATAGCATCTTTATGCAATTTAAAAGGTACGCATTACTTAAACTTGACTTTGGTTATATCTTGTCTCTAGCATTATGTGCTCAAATATGTGTTATTTGTAATACTCTAGAGTGTCTATCTGCTATTTGTAAATAACTAAGATTAGATTCTATGCAACGAGGAATTTAGTCTTTAGTACTAGTGGGAGATATAAGGTGTTCTGGTTATTTAACCATCAAGAGATAAACACGAAAAACTCTTGAGTATGTCTCACTCAACTCTTGCTTACAAGTGAGCTAACTAAGAATTTCCTAAGTGTTAAAATGTCTAACACTTTGGTGATGCTTGCAAAACAAACCTTTGTTAAACAATTTTCTCAAACACCATACTTTGAGTCTTTAATTGTGTTTTTCTTCAATTACTCATTTATGATAATCTCACATAAAACACACAAGGTGAAATAAATTACATTAGCATATATTAGGATGTGTGAAAGAAAATGAGTTTTCAACATCTAGGATTTACACATCAAATGTGACACATAGTCTCATGATGTTGTACCTCTTGGACTTTTTCAAAATAAATAGAGTTCATAGTATCTTAAGTAAGAAAACCCAAAGAGTCGAGGAATCGTTGAATATAACATTTAACGAGTAATCTCCTCCTTCTAAGATATCATCTTTGGTAGATGATGACTTAGTCGAAAGTCCAAATGATGGCAAGACAAGCATGGAGTAAAAGTACAAAATAACATCTTCTCACCTTGGGTCAAACTTTGAATCAAGTAAAATTGACATAAGTCATAAAACTTGATTTATAGGTCATAGTTGTGTCTAAACAAATTCAACAAAAACAATTTTTTTTTGGAATTTAGAATAAAACAACTAGTGAAACAAAATTGATATTTCAAAGTAATCAAGTGAGTATTGTCTCAATATTTGAAAGACTTTTTGATAATAAAAGCAAGCCACAAAAGTAAGGGATTTTAACTTAAAGACATTCCTAGTTGCTCTCTTGTTCTCAATAGTTAAAGTATTGATGACTTATCAAGAATGAGATTAGTAAATCCGTAGGTAAAAACTAAACATAGAGAAATGTTTGGAAGACTACTTGTTCTCATAACATTTAGATTCAACATTATGTTTAGCTTTCGTCTATGTGCTCGTGTTAAAGAAGATCATAAAACAACTCTTTAGTTGAGCCTATTTGGATACAACATAAGGTACTACACAACTAGGATTATGGTCTCCCAAAAGAACGGGAATAGAAACCATAGTGTATGCCAAATGGAATTATGTCGGTAATAAGTTGATAAGAAAAGCACAAGTGGTACTTGCACTTTTATACTTACTTACCCAATGATTCTCCAAAACGCGTAAGATTCTCAAATTAGTATCGGATGGAGAAGCACAATCAACAAGCTCTAAGCAAACTCGTGTCAACAACGGAATTTATCTCATCAACATTGGAAGCATCGACTTCGGCAACAATTCAATCCATTATGTTCTTAGTCGACATATTGTGATCCCTCATCATCGCCTTGGTAAGATTGTTCATTGAGGAACGTCTTAACTAAGAAAGTATTCTACGTCAACTATTCCATCAACGCGTTCACAAAATCTCTTGAATGTGAAGCATTCATAATTCCTAGGCTTAGTCAAAGACTCATAAGACCTAAAACCTTAGTTTTTGAACATTAGGTTAAAACCACAAAAATCAAGACAATTCCTTTTAAGTTTTTTCCTGCAGTACCTACGGAACCTTCAGACCATACGGGCGGAACCCAATTTTTGGTTCCGCCTGGTCCGCCGAACCCCAGAATGTATTATTTGAAATTTCAAAACCAAACACCCTCTTAAATCTTAACAAAAACCTCCAAACAGCATCACCCTTTCTAAAACACATATCCTCACGAATTTTAGGGCTTCTAATCCAATCTCTTCCTATCCAACTAACTTTGTAAGTATTCTAATCACAATTGCATTTTTAATCTAATCATAACATTTTTGCTTACAATCATTAACTAGAATTTTAGGGCTTTTGCATAAAACTTCATGATTCATGAAAAACTTGGTGGCTAGTCAATTATGTATTTCATTAGTTAAGAAATGTATCTTTTCATTGTTACTTTCATTTACCAAACACACCAAGTGCATTATTTTTCAAATTGAAACATGATTCATCACCACATTGTTAAAACAAATGAAAAACATCATTTAAACATCACTTGCATACTATCTCTTGAATGCTAAAGGGGATACATAACTAATATGTATTTTCGGGTACATTCAATCGAAGACACATTCAATTAGGAGAGTGTTGGTTATCTTTTGTTTTTACAACAAAATTTGCATAACAAAACAATTTAGGAATCAAAATGAGTCAAGATAACCATGTCTTCACATTGTTTTGCATATAGGAATATATTAAAACATACTCGTTGATTAAAAGTCATTAACATGCAATTTTATGTTTTCTAGGAATCAACATGCCTCCCGCAAACAAATCCGATCACAAAGAAACCCTTAAGTACATGCCCAAACACCATATGACCAAAGGTCTCAACTCGGTTCAAGTAGAAACCTTTAAGGCATTAGAAAAAACGCTATGTTCACGAAGGTAGAACCATTGATCCATCCTTTCTAGAAGGAACATCTATTCGGCAAAACTTTGCTGCAATTCACTTTGATTGTCTCCTTGATTTAGATGAGCCCATTTGTCCTAGGTTCATCTTGGAATTTTATGCAACCGTAAATCTTTCCTCATGTGCCGGTGGTAGGATCTCATTAAACTTCACAACCAATCAAATATCACATGATATAGATTTAAAAGACTTAGCAATAATTCTTGGTGTGCCAAATGAGGGAACTTGCCTCTACACGGATAAGTGGGCCATTTCAAGTCTTGATACTATTGATCGTTTCCATACGATACACCTCTTGCTAGTAAGGAAACTATTAAGGAACACCTCTTTGTTAGAACCTCTACCACTAGGGTGAACCGTTCGGGGAATACGGTAGATAAGGATCCTTTTGGTATGGAGCTCAATGAGCTTAAACCACAATTTAGGAAGTGGGAAGAAATTCTTAGGGCTAATGTTATAAGTACCATAGGAAATAGAGATCACATCAACACATGCCTATGCTACATGCTTTATAGCATTTCCACCGGTCAACCCTTCAATTTAGCCTACTACCTAGCCAAAAGAATGGCCGACATATCCTTGGTCGGAACAACCGCTCTTCCATATGGAATGTTTCTTACCCGCCTCTTTAGAGCAATCTCGCCCATTTCTCCTAACAAAAGTGGAATACACCTTGACTACGCTCTCATTCCTCACACCTTCGTTCCTTTAAGTGATAAACGAGTTTTCAAAAATAAGGGCAAACGTACTAGATCACCTACTCCATCTTCATCATCATCCGGCATGAGCGACGATGATAAACTACCAAACTCTAAGTTACCTCCTTTAGAATACCTCCAAGCTCTCCCCATCATTGACAATGCTTCCGAAGAATTCAAGCAAACCAAAGGAATGTTCAAGTGTTTTGGAAGGTACCTTAACAAGCTCAAGAAGAAGATAGACCGGTTGTAAGAAGATTAAGTAGTGTTTGGCTTATGAGTGCTTTAGAAGCGTCTTTGTGTTAAAACTATGTGAATTATGTGATTTGTATTACTTCTCATATTCATGTCTTATTACGTTTGATGGATTATGTTTTATATGCTATTTTATGATTAATGACAATATTGGTGGTATGTGTCAATTTCATGCTTATGGTAAAATTCACTAAGTTAAGTGAAAATCGTTAGCCCCCGGTCAAAGTCCTAAGAGATGAATGTCTATATGCCCAATTTTTGCATTTCCTAATCTTTCATATAGTAAATTTTCATTTCCAAGAGTTTTCGAAAATTTTGAAAATCGTTTCGCGGGTCAAAAACGCGGACTGTGAAGTTTTTCAGGCCTGGCGGATCAGGCGGATCCCAAAATTGGGTTCCACCAGTACAATTTCTGGGAATTCCAGAATTGGCCCAACGGACCAGGCGGATCCCAAAACAGGGTTCCGCCTGTGTAGTCTCAGGGTACCGCCAGTACCTGCAGAAAATTTGTGAACATTTTTCTTAAGATCATAACTTGTAAAGTGTCAAATCATTATCCCAAATGAGAAACATCTTTCATTAACACCAATAACCATATTGGAACAAACCTCACTCACTAAAACAATTAGAAAGACACTTCCCGCCAAAATTCAAATTCAAAACATAACTACCCAAAGGAACCCTTTTAAAGGATCCTTCAAACCTTTGATACATTTTCAACCAAACCACTTCCCATGATCACAAAGCATTGAGTGCTTAGGTTGGTCTTTCACTCCATCCTATTCATTGGATTGACCTCAAATGATGTGACATGGTCATGAAAATCATTTGACACCTCAATCTTTGAATAGTAAAACATCAAATCCAAATACTATTTCAATACCTTTTTCATCCTATAAAATTGAAAACTTCACAACAATTCTAATCACACCATCACCATCAAGACTTCTTCCCTCAAACATCAAAACCAAAACCTTTGAAATGACCAAATCCAACACCTCATCCGAATCATCAAAATCATGTGCTAAAACCACTAGGATTAGTGTGAAACCTTGTTGCTTCAACAAAGCCACAAAGTCAAGCTCATCTTCATCAAGTGATGCTTCACTTAACATCTCCTCACCTATCCAAGATTTTCTTAATCTAACTACCTCAACTACACCTTCAACACCTTGTAACACAAATGTGATCACCATTCAAGATTTGCTTAATCTTGCTACACCACCACCTTCTCCACCTCATTGCAACTCAAACCTAGCCATTAATCCATCACCAACTAGACCTTTGAGTATATCAACCTCACCTTCTCAACAAACCTTTAAATCAAAAACTCCTTCACCTCAATCACCAACACCTACACCAATGGAACTTTTCCATACACCACCAACATCACCACTACCAAATTTAGAAACTTTTGATGATCTATCATCAACTCCACCATCCTTCTCACTTTTTGACACCATTGCTCAAATAGAAACCCAACAACAACCTAGTGAGCAACTAGATGATGAACCCCATCACCCATCTATAGTAGAACGGTTAGCTTACCGTTATGCTAGACCATCCATTTTTCCAAATGATCAAGGTCATACCCACCAACAATCATTTGTGTTTCACCCAATCTACAAAGACCTTCATGGCAATCCTTCCGGCGAACCAAGCTTTCGCCATTTTGTTCAAAATCAACAACCACAACCACAACAACAATCACCACAACAACAAAATTCCCAAAATTTTGAAACTCTACTTTCTTCTTATAAGAAAATAGAAACATCTTTATGGGAAAAACCTCCAACCATGAATGAGGAAATAAGTACTCATTTAGCCCACCTTAAAGCCTTCAAAAGAATGGTTGACTCTCAAATCAACCATGTTATGGAATTTCATACGGCATTAGACTCAACAAATGAAGGAAACAAATACACCTCTCAACCATCCACATTTGCTCCTTCAAGTTCAAACTATCCACCACCATCATTTCCCCGCCATGATTGCGGACATTGCGAGAGAACCGCTCACATTAGTGAAAGATGTCGAACGGAACTTCGTGAGTTATCCGAAGAAATGAGGTTTATTCTAAACCACATTTTGGAGCGTCTACAATCCTTGTCTCACCCACCTCAACCTTAGAGTCTCCAAAATGAAACGAAACCGTTTCTATTGGAAAATGTCCCCATTTTAACCAACAAACGAAAACCAAGACACCTCCTCACCTCTCCAAATAAAACCCGCTACAACCTTCAACCCACATTTTTCATCCTTAAAACCACCCAATCCTTGTTTTTGGAAAATGTTTCTCATTAAGGAAAATGATGATTTCCTTGTAGCATTGTTAGTTTATTTTTAGTTTTTCTTAGTCTTTAAAAGTAGGATGTTGTCATCTTAATGTTGTGTCTTTGACTATCTAAGAGTCAAAATTTTACAATTTAATGAATGTCATTCTACTACAAGGTTTAAATTGTTTGATGACCATTTAGGTATGTGATAAAGTCTTTTCGTAGTATAAAATTATTCCGAAGAAATGCTTAGGAAAGTATTTCCCCGGGTAGTGTCCCAGCGAAGGTGTGAATGGAATTTCGAATTCCCGAATCGTGAAACGTGTCGTGAAAACGGTAAAAAGTGATTTGAATGATTTTATACTAATGAAATAGTAAATGAAGCACAAATAACTAATTAAGCACGTCATTCAAGTAAGGAAACTTAAAACGTAACGTAGAATCGAAAACGTAAACTAAAACGTAAAATAAACGTCAACGCGCAAAATAAAACGCGACTTTTAAGCTACGCGACTCCTACGGACTTGGAAATAATTTTGAAAAGTTAAAAATGATAAAAGAAAATTTTGAGAAAAAGAAAAATATTTTTTTTGACTTTTTATTTATTTATTATGAATTAAAAACCATTTTACTAATTAAAAATTAAAAAAAAATGAAAATAAAGTGAGAAAAATAAAAATTAAATTTTGAAAATTATAAAATAACTAAAAAGAAATTTTAAAACTAAAAACTAATTTTTTTTGGCTTTTTATAGAATTTTTGGAAATTAAAATCTATTTAATCTAATTAAAAATTCAAAATAAATTCAAATTAAATGAGAAAAATACAAAATAAATTTCTAAAAATCTAAAATAAATGAAAATAATTTTCTAAAATATTTTTGGATTTTTCTGGACTTTTTCAGATTTTTTTGGATTTTTTAGAATTTAAAATGTATTTATAAATGATTAAAATTGAAAATAAAATAAG
Organism: Artemisia argyi; assembly: GCA_030686995.1. Classification (NCBI taxonomy): domain Eukaryota; kingdom Viridiplantae; phylum Streptophyta; class Magnoliopsida; order Asterales; family Asteraceae; genus Artemisia; species Artemisia argyi. The sequence goes on from CM060686.1 coordinate 3,480,145, forward strand.
AAAAATAGTAAAACAACTCAGAAAAATTTGAAAAAAATATAGAAATTCTAAAATAATAAAATGAACTTAAGAAAAATTTTTGAAAAGAAAATAAGCTGGAAAAGTGCTTAAAAGTTTGAAACTGCTTATTGGGAGTGCTTATTAATAAGCACTCCTTGACCAAATTAACCAAAACTTTGACTAAATGATTTTGAGACTAAATCAAGCTCAGATAAACAGAATATGGACCAAAATATACTCAGAAATACAGAAATGGGACCAAACAGTGGAAATAAGCACAATGTAATTAAGCCGATAAGCAAACAGATAATGCAAATGGGTAACAGCTCAAATGACAAAGCAATTGAAGGTACACAGCAACTAAAAAGCCTAATAAAACTAAGATAATGAATAACAAAAGCAAGATTTCAGCCCTATTAGAAATTCAGTCCTATTGCACAATCTACTTAACTGATAAGCCAAATAAGCAGTGTTAATGAGCTAATTAGAGTGGACTTATGGGAGCAAAATGTTATTCGAACTACTGAGATTCTGAATACACAAAAAGAAATCAATCGAAAGCTTATTTGTTGCCCTAAATGCCCCCTAGATCAGCAGCTATCAAACCTGTAGGGCTGCTGAATTTTACTAATTAAGTGCACCAATGGTTTGACTAAATTGAGATACTAATGACCTAAGCTGATTATAAATGTAGAATTAAGATAGCTTATTACTTTCCTAACCTATTAGAGTCCTAAATCCAATAAGATAACCAAACCACAGATTCATACATCACACAGATTTGAGCAATAAATTGAATGTTGACTGTTGGTATTAAACCACCTCCCTAAAGCTTGTATTAACTTATATATCACTTAAGGTAAAAATGATTATGCAGTAGGAACAACAAACCACCAACAGGAATACAAGGAACCTAAACGTTCCAAACACCTCTATCAGCTAACACTATCTTTTTGTGATTAAGCTAAATTTAACAATGCTACTGAATCTTCTACACTACTAAGCTGATTTAAAAGCCAATGGAATAGTAACTTCTAACTAAAACTACCAGAACAATGAAATGCAATAATAGTGATACTAGGCAGTGAAAATGCAAATTATGAAATGGACATGTACCAGCTAATATCTAAACACATAAACAACTAAACTAAGCTACACTAAGCAGATAAGCTATAGAGAACATTAAATAGACTAAACTAAAGAGATATTCAGAAATTAAAATGGACACTTACTTTCTAGTCCCAGCTGAACAGGGAACTCATTTGATCCATGCCTATCCGTAGATAGGCTACAACACCATAATACCATGAATCTGACCCCATAAACAACACCAATATCACCAATATCCGAATCCAACCCCAGAAACCAGGGATTCAATACCCTGAACAACCTTACCAGTGAAGACTAATTTCTTTTGAAACGATTTTTAAGCAAAGAAAATAAACCATTAAATTCACTACAAGCTATTGGAATCAACTTAATAAAACAGTAACCAACAATTTAAACATAAACAGAATAGATCTGACAGAAATTAATTTGCAAGGAAAAATAATGAAAATTAAATTTATATTAAAACTGGAAATTGAGTACAAGTTTGAAAGTAGGAAATACAACAATCTAAAGCTACTCCTAAATTAATCTAATCTAAACCTAAAATCTAACACTAATCTAACAACCTCCAAATGAGGTGAGGGGGTGAGCTTTTATAGCCTGAGAGAGAGAGATGTGAGGATGCTTCTGGATTGCCAAGTCATCGATCCGTGGGTGATGTGTGCTTCTTTGGGTCCTTTCACAGCTGTTGGATCACCCTTTGCCTCCAATCGTTAATCACAACCCTTGGATTAAAAACTTACACACGGATTGCCAGCATGGCACCGTGATATTGACCCCTCTGACATGTGACTGACACGTGAATATTCTTCTAGAAATTCATAATTGGGTAATTATTACTTAGATTGGGGTAATTTGGTGGGAGGGAATTTTAGGGTTCATGGTGAATAGTAAACCTGGGTTTGGGATTAAAATTGGGGCGGTAAAATGGGAATTGGGGGTAATTGTTTGGTTTGGGATTTAGGGTTCTTACCAACAGTAATTTCTGGGGATATTTGGGGATAAAAAGGGGCGGAGTTTATTTTTGGGATTTGGGGTTGTTTGTATGTTTTTTTTTTATTTATTTATTTAAAGGTTGACCGGGGTTTGGGTATTAACCAAGAGGTAATAATTTTTAGATCGGGTAAAACTTATAAAGGGATGGGCTGTTTGTTTTGGTTTGGGCTTGAAGGGTTGTGGGTTAAGTATTGGTGGGTTAGTTTAGGCAGATACATTAGTTTAGACAATTATAGATTTTAGCTAACTATAGGGACCAAAGGTGGAATATTCTGAAAAATTAAGGGACCAATGCTGCCATTTTTCCAAACTTTCTTCCAAGGGCCTAGATTGACATTCTTATATTTATGAAGGACCAAATTTGATTTTTCTTCGGATATTTCATCAAAGGACCATATTCGACAAATTCTGAAACTGCAGGGACTGATGTCGCCAATTTCTCAAACTTTGCTCAGGGACCAAATATGAAACATTTTGAAAGATTTAGGACTTCTGATGATAATTTGAACTCATCTTTGATCATTTTTCTTCCCCAGCTCCGGCTTTTGACCTTTTTCCAATCTCGTGCTCGTTTTTGTCGGTTTTGCTGTGTTTTTGTCCATTTTTCTCACATCCGTACCTGCACATACACAAATACAAAAACATGCATTCTCTTGGCATTTTTGGTTAGTATTTGGTGTTTTTGGTCTGAAATAAAGTCTAAAAAGGATGAGTGAATAAGCACTCATCAAAATCCCCCAGACTAAGGTATTGCCGTGCCCTCACGCAATGTCATCACCTCACGCTTAAAAGATAAATAATTTTCAAAACCTCTCTTTACTGACGTTGTAAAGTAGCAATGATGTTCAAGAGAGATAGTAAAATCATTTATTCTCAAAAACGCTCCGTTTCCCGATTTTCATGAATAACAACGACAACTACTATTTTTGTAGTTTTTCATTTTTATATAAGTGACGGTTTGCTTTGACTTTCATTATCAATTCATATCTGTTGATAACTTTCAGGGTCTACGAGTAGAAACACTTCTCACAGAGAAGAGACCATACGGATAAAAATCGTCATCCTTGATTTTTCACAAGCTCCCAAACTAAGCGTAAAATCGAAATCATTGTTTACCAGAAGTTAGATGCTAACACTGCCCACAAAAGTTACTTGTGTATTACCTCTTGTCCCCAGGTCCTTAGTTGTATCTAAAGATTTTAATTTGTGAGAAATGAATTGCTTCATATTTTCTAGTTTCGATATTTGTTAGTCCGATAAGAGCACAAAATTTGAACGCTAAGTAGTTTCCAAACTTTCCCTCGAAAACCCCTGCATACAGAAATCGGGTCCACATGAAGGTCTCTGATTTAACACGATTTCCCCGGCAGCGGCGCCATTTTGATAAAGTCTTTTCGTAGTATAAAATTATTCCGAAGAAATGCTTAGGAAAGTATTTCCCCGGGTCGTGTCCCAGCGAAGGTGTGAATGGAATTTCGAATTCCCGAATCGTGAAACGTGTCGTGAAAACGGTAAAAAGTGATTTGAATGATTTTATACTAATGAAATAGTAAATGAAGCACAAATAACTAATTAAGCACGTAATTCAAGTAAGGAAACTTAAAACGTAACGTAGAATCGAAAACGTAAAATAAACGTCAACGCGCAAAATAAAACGCGACTTTTAAGCTACGCGACTCCTACGGACTTGGAAATAATTTTGAAAAGTTAAAAATGATAAAAGAAAATTTTGAGAAAAAGAAAAATATTTTTTTTGACTTTTTATTTATTTATTATGAATTAAAAACTATTTTACTAATTAAAAATTTTAAAAAAAATGAAAATAAAGTGAGAAAAATAAAAATTAAATTTTGAAAATTATAAAATAACTAAAAAGAAATTTTAAAACTAAAAACTAATTTTTTTTGGCTTTTTATAGAATTTTTGGAAATTAAAATCTATTTAATCTAATTAAAAATTCAAAATAAATTCAAATTAAATGAGAAAAATACAAAATAAATTTCTAAAAATCTAAAATAAATGAAAATAATTTTCTAAAATATTTTTGGATTTTTCTGGACTTTTTCAGATTTTTTTGGATTTTTTAGAATTTAAAATGTATTTATAAATGATTAAAATTGAAAATAAAATAAGAAAAATAGTAAAACAACTCAGAAAAATTTGAAAAAAATATAGAAATTCTAAAATAATAAAATGAACTTAAGAAAAATTTTTGAAAAGAAAATAAGCTGGAAAAGTGCTTAAAAGTTTGAAACTGCTTATTGGGAGTGCTTATTAATAAGCACTCCTTGACCAAATTAACCAAAACTTTGACTAAATGATTTTGAGACTAAATCAAGCTCAGATAAACAGAATATGGACCAAAATATACTCAGAAATACAGAAATGGGACCAAACAGTGGAAATAAGCACAATGTAATTAAGCCGATAAGCAAACAGATAATGCAAATGGGTAACAGCTCAAATGACAAAGCAATTGAAGGTACACAGCAACTAAAAAGCCTAATAAAACTAAGATAATGAATAACAAAAGCAAGATTTCAGCCCTATTAGAAATTCAGTCCTATTGCACAATCTACTTAACTGATAAGCCAAATAAGCAGTGTTAATGAGCTAATTAGAGTGGACTTATGGGAGCAAAATGTTATTCGAACTACTGAGATTCTGAATACACAAAAAGAAATCAATCGAAAGCTTATTTGTTGCCCTAAATGCCCCCTAGATCAGCAGCTATCAAACCTGTAGGGCTGCTGAATTTTACTAATTAAGTGCACCAATGGTTTGACTAAATTGAGATACTAATGACCTAAGCTGATTATAAATGTAGAATTAAGATAGCTTATTACTTTCCTAACCTATTAGAGTCCTAAATCCAATAAGATAACCAAACCACAGATTCATACATCACACAGATTTGAGCAATAAATTGAATGTTGACTGTTGGTATTAAACCACCTCCCTAAAGCTTGTATTAACTTATATATCACTTAAGGTAAAAATGATTATGCAGTAGGAACAACAAACCACCAACAGGAATACAAGGAACCTAAACGTTCCAAACACCTCTATCAGCTAACACTATCTTTTTGTGATTAAGCTAAATTTAACAATGCTACTGAATCTTCTACACTACTAAGCTGATTTAAAAGCCAATGGAATAGTAACTTCTAACTAAAACTACCAGAACAATGAAATGCAATAATAGTGATACTAGGCAGTGAAAATGCAAATTATGAAATGGACATGTACCAGCTAATATCTAAACACATAAACAACTAAACTAAGCTACACTAAGCAGATAAGCTATAGAGAACATTAAATAGACTAAACTAAAGAGATATTCAGAAATTAAAATGGACACTTACTTTCTAGTCCCAGCTGAACAGGGAACTCATTTGATCCATGCCTATCCGTAGATAGGCTACAACACCATAATACCATGAATCTGACCCCATAAACAACACCAATATCACCAATATCCGAATCCAACCCCAGAAACCAGGGATTCAATACCCTGAACAACCTTACCAGTGAAGACTAATTTCTTTTGAAACGATTTTTAAGCAAAGAAAATAAACCATTAAATTCACTACAAGCTATTGGAATCAACTTAATAAAACAGTAACCAACAATTTAAACATAAACAGAATAGATCTGACAGAAATTAATTTGCAAGGAAAAATAATGAAAATTAAATTTATATTAAAACTGGAAATTGAGTACAAGTTTGAAAGTAGGAAATACAACAATCTAAAGCTACTCCTAAATTAATCTAATCTAAACCTAAAATCTAACACTAATCTAACAACCTCCAAATGAGGTGAGGGGGTGAGCTTTTATAGCCTGAGAGAGAGAGATGTGAGGATGCTTCTGGATTGCCAAGTCATCGATCCGTGGGTGATGTGTGCTTCTTTGGGTCCTTTCACAGCTGTTGGATCACCCTTTGCCTCCAATCGTTAATCACAACCCTTGGATTAAAAACTTACACACGGATTGCCAGCATGGCACCGTGATATTGACCCCTCTGACATGTGACTGACACGTGAATATTCTTCTAGAAATTCATAATTGGGTAATTATTACTTAGATTGGGGTAATTTGGTGGGAGGGAATTTTAGGGTTCATGGTGAATAGTAAACCTGGGTTTGGGATTAAAATTGGGGCGGTAAAATGGGAATTGGGGGTAATTGTTTGGTTTGGGATTTAGGGTTCTTACCAACAGTAATTTCTGGGGACATTTGGGGATAAAAAGGGGCGGAGTTTATTTTTGGGATTTGGGGTTGTTTGTATGTTTTTTTTTATTTATTTATTTAAAGGTTGACCGGGGTTTGGGTATTGACCAAGAGGTAATAATTTTTGGATCGGGTAAAACTTATAAAGGGATGGGCTGTTTGTTTTGGTTTGGGCTTGAAGGGTTGTGGGTTAAGTATTGGTGGGTTAGTTTAGGCAGATACATTAGTTTAGACAATTATAGATTTTAGCTAACTATAGGGACCAAAGGTGGAATATTCTGAAAAATTAAGGGACCAATGCTGCCATTTTTCCAAACTTTCTTCCAAGGGCCTAGATTGACATTCTTATATTTATGAAGGACCAAATTTGATTTTTCTTCGGATATTTCATCAAAGGACCATATTCGACAAATTCTGAAACTGCAGGGACTGATGTCGCCAATTTCTCAAACTTTGCTCAGGGACCAAATATGAAACATTTTGAAAGATTTAGGACTTCTGATGATAATTTGAACTCATCTTTGATCATTTTTCTTCCCCGGCTCCGGCTTTTGACCTTTTTCCAATCTCGTGCTCGTTTTTGTCGGTTTTGCTGTGTTTTTGTCCATTTTTCTCACATCCGTACCTGCACATACACAAATACAAAAACATGCATTCTCTTGGCATTTTTGGTTAGTATTTGGTGTTTTTGGTCTGAAATAAAGTCTAAAAAGGATGAGTGAATAAGCACTCATCAAAATCCCCCAGACTAAGGTATTGCCGTGCCCTCACGCAATGTCATCACCTCACGCTTAAAAGATAAATAATTTTCAAAACCTCTCTTTACTGACGTTGTAAAGTAGCAATGATGTTCAAGAGAGATAGTAAAATCATTTATTCTCAAAAACGCTCCGTTTCCCGATTTTCATGAATAACAACGACAACTACTATTTTTGTAGTTTTTCATTTTTATATAAGTGACTGTTTGCTTTGACTTTCATTATCAATTCATAACTGTTGATAACTTTCAGGGTCTACGAGTAGAAACACTTCTCACAGAGAAGAGACCATACGGATAAAAATCGTCATCCTTGATTTTTCACAAGCTCCCAAACTAAGCGTAAAATCGAAATCATTGTTTACCAGAAGTTAGATGCTAACACTGCCCACAAAAGTTACTTGTGTATTACCTCTTGTCCCCAGGTCCTTAGTTGTATCTAAAGATTTTAATTTGTGAGAAATGAATTGCTTCATATTTTCTCGTTTCGATATTTGTTAGTCCGATAAGAGCACAAAATTTGAACGCTAAGTAGTTTCCAAACTTTCCCTCGAAAACCCCTGCATACAGAAATCGGGTCCACATGAAGGTCTCTGATTTAACACGATTTCCCCGGCAGCAGCGCCATTTTGATAAAGTCTTTTCGTAGTATAAAATTATTCCGAAGAAATGCTTAGGAAAGTATTTCCCCGGGTCGTGTCCCAGCGAAGGTGTGAATGGAATTTCGAATTCCCGAATCGTGAAACGTGTCGTGAAAACGGTAAAAAGTGATTTGAATGATTTTATACTAATGAAATAGTAAATGAAGCACAAATAACTAATTAAGCACGTAATTCAAGTAAGGAAACTTAAAACGTAACGTAGAATCGAAAACGTAAAATAAACGTCAACGCGCAAAATAAAACGCGACTTTTAAGCTACGCGACTCCTACGGACTTGGAAATAATTTTGAAAAGTTAAAAATGATAAAAGAAAATTTTGAGAAAAAGAAAAATATTTTTTTTGACTTTTTATTTATTTATTATGAATTAAAAACTATTTTACTAATTAAAAATTTAAAAAAAAATGAAAATAAAGTGAGAAAAATAAAAATTAAATTTTGAAAATTATAAAATAACTAAAAAGAAATTTTAAAACTAAAAACTAATTTTTTTTGGCTTTTTATAGAATTTTTGGAAATTAAAATCTATTTAATCTAATTAAAAATTCAAAATAAATTCAAATTAAATGAGAAAAATACAAAATAAATTTCTAAAAATCTAAAATAAATGAAAATAATTTTCTAAAATATTTTTGGATTTTTCTGGACTTTTTCAGATTTTTTTGGATTTTTTAGAATTTAAAATGTATTTATAAATGATTAAAATTGAAAATAAAATAAGAAAAATAGTAAAACAACTCAGAAAAATTTGAAAAAAATATAGAAATTCTAAAATAATAAAATGAACTTAAGAAAAATTTTTGAAAAGAAAATAAGCTGGAAAAGTGCTTAAAAGTTTGAAACTGCTTATTGGGAGTGCTTATTAATAAGCACTCCTTGACCAAATTAACCAAAACTTTGACTAAATGATTTTGAGACTAAATCAAGCTCAGATAAACAGAATATGGACCAAAATATACTCAGAAATACAGAAATGGGACCAAACAGTGGAAATAAGCACAATGTAATTAAGCCGATAAGCAAACAGATAATGCAAATGGGTAACAGCTCAAATGACAAAGCAATTGAAGGTACACAGCAACTAAAAAGCCTAATAAAACTAAGATAATGAATAACAAAAGCAAGATTTCAGCCCTATTAGAAATTCAGTCCTATTGCACAATCTACTTAACTGATAAGCCAAATAAGCAGTGTTAATGAGCTAATTAGAGTGGACTTATGGGAGCAAAATGTTATTCGAACTACTGAGATTCTGAATACACAAAAAGAAATCAATCGAAAGCTTATTTGTTGCCCTAAATGCCCCCTAGATCAGCAGCTATCAAACCTGTAGGGCTGCTGAATTTTACTAATTAAGTGCACCAATGGTTTGACTAAATTGAGATACTAATGACCTAAGCTGATTATAAATGTAGAATTAAGATAGCTTATTACTTTCCTAACCTATTAGAGTCCTAAATCCAATAAGATAACCAAACCACAGATTCATACATCACACAGATTTGAGCAATAAATTGAATGTTGACTGTTGGTATTAAACCACCTCCCTAAAGCTTGTATTAACTTATATATCACTTAAGGTAAAAATGATTATGCAGTAGGAACAACAAACCACCAACAGGAATACAAGGAACCTAAACGTTCCAAACACCTCTATCAGCTAACACTATCTTTTTGTGATTAAGCTAAATTTAACAATGCTACTGAATCTTCTACACTACTAAGCTGATTTAAAAGCCAATGGAATAGTAACTTCTAACTAAAACTACCAGAACAATGAAATGCAATAATAGTGATACTAGGCAGTGAAAATGCAAATTATGAAATGGACATGTACCAGCTAATATCTAAACACATAAACAACTAAACTAAGCTACACTAAGCAGATAAGCTATAGAGAACATTAAATAGACTAAACTAAAGAGATATTCAGAAATTAAAATGGACACTTACTTTCTAGTCCCAGCTGAACAGGGAACTCATTTGATCCATGCCTATCCGTAGATAGGCTACAACACCATAATACCATGAATCTGACCCCATAAACAACACCAATATCACCAATATCCGAATCCAACCCCAGAAACCAGGGATTCAATACCCTGAACAACCTTACCAGTGAAGACTAATTTCTTTTGAAACGATTTTTAAGCAAAGAAAATAAACCATTAAATTCACTACAAGCTATTGGAATCAACTTAATAAAACAGTAACCAACAATTTAAACATAAACAGAATAGATCTGACAGAAATTAATTTGCAAGGAAAAATAATGAAAATTAAATTTATATTAAAACTGGAAATTGAGTACAAGTTTGAAAGTAGGAAATACAACAATCTAAAGCTACTCCTAAATTAATCTAATCTAAACCTAAAATCTAACACTAATCTAACAACCTCCAAATGAGGTGAGGGGGTGAGCTTTTATAGCCTGAGAGAGAGAGATGTGAGGATGCTTCTGGATTGCCAAGTCATCGATCCGTGGGTGATGTGTGCTTCTTTGGGTCCTTTCACAGCTGTTGGATCACCCTTTGCCTCCAATCGTTAATCACAACCCTTGGATTAAAAACTTACACACGGATTGCCAGCATGGCACCGTGATATTGACCCCTCTGACATGTGACTGACACGTGAATATTCTTCTAGAAATTCATAATTGGGTAATTATTACTTAGATTGGGGTAATTTGGTGGGAGGGAATTTTAGGGTTCATGGTGAATAGTAAACCTGGGTTTGGGATTAAAATTGGGGCGGTAAAATGGGAATTGGGGGTAATTGTTTGGTTTGGGATTTAGGGTTCTTACCAACAGTAATTTCTGGGGACATTTGGGGATAAAAAGGGGCGGAGTTTATTTTTGGGATTTGGGGTTGTTTGTATGTTTTTTTTTTATTTATTTATTTAAAGGTTGACCGGGGTTTGGGTATTGACCAAGAGGTAATAATTTTTGGATCGGGTAAAACTTATAAAGGGATGGGCTGTTTGTTTTGGTTTGGGCTTGAAGGGTTGTGGGTTAAGTATTGGTGGGTTAGTTTAGGCAGATACATTAGTTTAGACAATTATAGATTTTAGCTAACTATAGGGACCAAAGGTGGAATATTCTGAAAAATTAAGGGACCAATGCTGCCATTTTTCCAAACTTTCTTCCAAGGGCCTAGATTGACATTCTTATATTTATGAAGGACCAAATTTGATTTTTCTTCGGATATTTCATCAAAGGACCATATTCGACAAATTCTGAAACTGCAGGGACTGATGTCGCCAATTTCTCAAACTTTGCTCAGGGACCAAATATGAAACATTTTGAAAGATTTAGGACTTCTGATGATAATTTGAACTCATCTTTGATCATTTTTCTTCCCCGGCTCCGGCTTTTGACCTTTTTCCAATCTCGTGCTCGTTTTTGTCGGTTTTGCTGTGTTTTTGTCCATTTTTCTCACATCCGTACCTGCACATACACAAATACAAAAACATGCATTCTCTTGGCATTTTTGGTTAGTATTTGGTGTTTTTGGTCTGAAATAAAGTCTAAAAAGGATGAGTGAATAAGCACTCATCAAAATCCCCCAGACTAAGGTATTGCCGTGCCCTCACGCAATGTCATCACCTCACGCTTAAAAGATAAATAATTTTCAAAACCTCTCTTTACTGACGTTGTAAAGTAGCAATGATGTTCAAGAGAGATAGTAAAATCATTTATTCTCAAAAACGCTCCGTTTCCCGATTTTCATGAATAACAACGACAACTACTATTTTTGTAGTTTTTCATTTTTATATAAGTGACGGTTTGCTTTGACTTTCATTATCAATTCATATCTGTTGATAACTTTCAGGGTCTACGAGTAGAAACACTTCTCACAGAGAAGAGACCATACGGATAAAAATCGTCATCCTTGATTTTTCACAAGCTCCCAAACTAAGCGTAAAATCGAAATCATTGTTTACCAGAAGTTAGATGCTAACACTGCCCACAAAAGTTACTTGTGTATTACCTCTTGTCCCCAGGTCCTTAGTTGTATCTAAAGATTTTAATTTGTGAGAAATGAATTGCTTCATATTTTCTCGTTTCGATATTTGTTAGTCCGATAAGAGCACAAAATTTGAACGCTAAGTAGTTTCCAAACTTTCCCTCGAAAACCCCTGCATACAGAAATCGGGTCCACATGAAGGTCTCTGATTTAACACGATTTCCCCGGCAGCAGCGCCATTTTGATAAAGTCTTTTCGTAGTATAAAATTATTCCGAAGAAATGCTTAGGAAAGTATTTCCCCGGGTCGTGTCCCAGCGAAGGTGTGAATGGAATTTCGAATTCCCGAATCGTGAAACGTGTCGTGAAAACGGTAAAAAGTGATTTGAATGATTTTATACTAATGAAATAGTAAATGAAGCACAAATAACTAATTAAGCACGTAATTCAAGTAAGGAAACTTAAAACGTAACGTAGAATCGAAAACGTAAAATAAACGTCAACGCGCAAAATAAAACGCGACTTTTAAGCTACGCGACTCCTACGGACTTGGAAATAATTTTGAAAAGTTAAAAATGATAAAAGAAAATTTTGAGAAAAAGAAAAATATTTTTTTTGACTTTTTATTTATTTATTATGAATTAAAAACTATTTTACTAATTAAAAATTTAAAAAAAAATGAAAATAAAGTGAGAAAAATAAAAATTAAATTTTGAAAATTATAAAATAACTAAAAAGAAATTTTAAAACTAAAAACTAATTTTTTTTGGCTTTTTATAGAATTTTTGGAAATTAAAATCTATTTAATCTAATTAAAAATTCAAAATAAATTCAAATTAAATGAGAAAAATACAAAATAAATTTCTAAAAATCTAAAATAAATGAAAATAATTTTCTAAAATATTTTTGGATTTTTCTGGACTTTTTCAGATTTTTTTGGATTTTTTAGAATTTAAAATGTATTTATAAATGATTAAAATTGAAAATAAAATAAGAAAAATAGTAAAACAACTCAGAAAAATTTGAAAAAAATATAGAAATTCTAAAATAATAAAATGAACTTAAGAAAAATTTTTGAAAAGAAAATAAGCTGGAAAAGTGCTTAAAAGTTTGAAACTGCTTATTGGGAGTGCTTATTAATAAGCACTCCTTGACCAAATTAACCAAAACTTTGACTAAATGATTTTGAGACTAAATCAAGCTCAGATAAACAGAATATGGACCAAAATATACTCAGAAATACAGAAATGGGACCAAACAGTGGAAATAAGCACAATGTAATTAAGCCGATAAGCAAACAGATAATGCAAATGGGTAACAGCTCAAATGACAAAGCAATTGAAGGTACACAGCAACTAAAAAGCCTAATAAAACTAAGATAATGAATAACAAAAGCAAGATTTCAGCCCTATTAGAAATTCAGTCCTATTGCACAATCTACTTAACTGATAAGCCAAATAAGCAGTGTTAATGAGCTAATTAGAGTGGACTTATGGGAGCAAAATGTTATTCGAACTACTGAGATTCTGAATACACAAAAAGAAATCAATCGAAAGCTTATTTGTTGCCCTAAATGCCCCCTAGATCAGCAGCTATCAAACCTGTAGGGCTGCTGAATTTTACTAATTAAGTGCACCAATGGTTTGACTAAATTGAGATACTAATGACCTAAGCTGATTATAAATGTAGAATTAAGATAGCTTATTACTTTCCTAACCTATTAGAGTCCTAAATCCAATAAGATAACCAAACCACAGATTCATACATCACACAGATTTGAGCAATAAATTGAATGTTGACTGTTGGTATTAAACCACCTCCCTAAAGCTTGTATTAACTTATATATCACTTAAGGTAAAAATGATTATGCAGTAGGAACAACAAACCACCAACAGGAATACAAGGAACCTAAACGTTCCAAACACCTCTATCAGCTAACACTATCTTTTTGTGATTAAGCTAAATTTAACAATGCTACTGAATCTTCTACACTACTAAGCTGATTTAAAAGCCAATGGAATAGTAACTTCTAACTAAAACTACCAGAACAATGAAATGCAATAATAGTGATACTAGGCAGTGAAAATGCAAATTATGAAATGGACATGTACCAGCTAATATCTAAACACATAAACAACTAAACTAAGCTACACTAAGCAGATAAGCTATAGAGAACATTAAATAGACTAAACTAAAGAGATATTCAGAAATTAAAATGGACACTTACTTTCTAGTCCCAGCTGAACAGGGAACTCATTTGATCCATGCCTATCCGTAGATAGGCTACAACACCATAATACCATGAATCTGACCCCATAAACAACACCAATATCACCAATATCCGAATCCAACCCCAGAAACCAGGGATTCAATACCCTGAACAACCTTACCAGTGAAGACTAATTTCTTTTGAAACGATTTTTAAGCAAAGAAAATAAACCATTAAATTCACTACAAGCTATTGGAATCAACTTAATAAAACAGTAACCAACAATTTAAACATAAACAGAATAGATCTGACAGAAATTAATTTGCAAGGAAAAATAATGAAAATTAAATTTATATTAAAACTGGAAATTGAGTACAAGTTTGAAAGTAGGAAATACAACAATCTAAAGCTACTCCTAAATTAATCTAATCTAAACCTAAAATCTAACACTAATCTAACAACCTCCAAATGAGGTGAGGGGGTGAGCTTTTATAGCCTGAGAGAGAGAGATGTGAGGATGCTTCTGGATTGCCAAGTCATCGATCCGTGGGTGATGTGTGCTTCTTTGGGTCCTTTCACAGCTGTTGGATCACCCTTTGCCTCCAATCGTTAATCACAACCCTTGGATTAAAAACTTACACACGGATTGCCAGCATGGCACCGTGATATTGACCCCTCTGACATGTGACTGACACGTGAATATTCTTCTAGAAATTCATAATTGGGTAATTATTACTTAGATTGGGGTAATTTGGTGGGAGGGAATTTTAGGGTTCATGGTGAATAGTAAACCTGGGTTTGGGATTAAAATTGGGGCGGTAAAATGGGAATTGGGGGTGTTTGTGTTTTTATTATTTTAAAGGGTGTTGACCGGTGGTGTGTTGACTGGGGTTAAAAGTAACAGGCCGGGTACAAAAATGGGAGGTTGGGCTTTTGGCCTGTGTTTGTTTTGGTCCCAGGGTGTAGGATTTATGGATTGGATCCGGTGGTATATAGGATTAGTATTAATAGAAATGACAAGGACTCAATTTGTATAATCTGAAAATTCAGGGACCTTTGCTGCCATTTTTCCAAAGTATCTTCCAAGGGCATTTGTTGTAAATCTGAATTCTTGGAGGACCTCTATTTGACTTTTCTTAAATAATTTCTTCAAAGGACCATTCTCGTCAATATCTGAAAGTACAAGGACTGAAGTTGCCAATCTTCAAAACTTTGTCTAAGGACTAATTATGCAACATGATGAATCTCTGAGGTTGATTTTGTCATCTTGAGCTAAGACTTTGACCATTTGACTTCCCCGGCCTCGGCTTTTGACACTTTCCATTCTCGTGCTCGTTTTTTGTCGGTTTTGCTGTGTTTTTGTCCATTTTTCTCATATCCGTACCTGCACATACACAAATACAAAAACATGCATTCTCTTGGCATTTTTGGTTAGTATTTGGTGTATTTGGTCTGAAATAAGGTCAAAAAAGGATGAGTGAATAAGCACTCATCAGTATGATGAGTGAACTATATCTTGGTATGGTAACATACATAAACCTTATGCTTTAGAAACTAACCTTTTTTTTGTAGGTTCATTATCCATGTCTTCCTTCCTTGAAACTCCATTTAGGGGAGTAACATTCAAGGGGGAGCATGAGTTTTGCTTTATTCCGCTTGACAACTCTTAGTTGTATTTTTAAACATGAAATGCTTTCATGACTTATCTTGTGCGGAAACTAACTTTTCTTTTGTAGGTTCAAAATCCATGTCTCCTCTCTTGGCACTCCATTTAGGGGGAGTATCAACCAAGGGGGAGCATGCCTATAATTCCGCTTCGCTACTCTTCTTTTTGTTTCGACAAAAAGGGGGAGAATTTATATGAAACTTGCTCTCTATTATTTTAAACTTCCGCGTAGCTAACTCTTTGCAAAAACAAGTTTCATTACTAACTTTATAAGACTTAACACTAAATCTTATGACTTACTTTTAAATAAAGTTTATGTTTTGTCATCAACAAAAAGGGGGAGATTGTTAATACAAATATCGCCTAAAAACGTTATTTATATTTTACGATCTTTGCTAAGTTTTGTTAATAACAAAGTATGAACTTTAGCTAAAAGTAAATTATCACTTTGAGTGTTTAAGTCTTGTTTAACTAATGTTTACATTTTCTTTTAAACTAAACATTGTTTTTTATTTTTTGAATTAGAAAGTGTCTTGTCATATCATATTTATTTCTTTAAATAGAATTGTCACATCACACTTATGGCAAGTTTTGTCAATATGCATTTATGTGTTTGACTAACTTTGTAGTGACTTGCAAGTTTGGTGTTTGACTAGTGTAATGTGATGTGACATTGTTTGGTTGCTAGGATTTATGAGACAAGACATTGTTTGGTTTGAAGAGTTATTGCATAAACCTACTGCAGACCCGGCGGTACCCTGGGGGTACACGGGCGGAACCCATCTGAGGGTTCCGCCTGATCCGCCAAGCATGCAGTATGGTGTGCTATAAATACCAAGCCATAACTTGATTTTTGGCTAACCCTTTAGGACATATATTCAGATACTCTCTCAACTAACTCAGTAACCTTTTGATTTGTGATTCTCTTATGTAGCAAGGGACTTCACAAGATCATTCAAGAAGTTACAAGATTCAACTCTAAAGTTGCAAGTCTTGGTAGCTTGGTCATGTATAAGCTTTGGTAGTTTATACTTCATGTGTGTCTTGTATGTAGAAGTTATAGGTTAGTATTTTAGGCCTCAAAATACAAAGAGTGTTGGGAGTTGTTGTACCCTAGTAAAAGAACTAACGGGAGTGGTTGTACCCTTGGTAAAGAACTCGACATCTAGCTTTGTGTCGGTAAAAGTGTAAGCGACGTACGGGAGTGGTTGAACCCATGTAAAAGAACTCGACATCTAGCTTAGTGTCGGTAAAAGTGTAAGCGACGAATGGGAGTGGTTGTACCCTTGTAAAAGAACTCGACATCTAGCTTAGTGTCGGTAAAAGTGTAAGCGACGTTGTAAAGGTTTTCTCCGCCGGTGAAAGGAGCTTGTTGATTAGTGTTTATAACTCTCGAGTTGGAAACTCGGGGCGTGGATGTAGGGCAAGGAAAAAGAGTCCTTGTAGCCGAATCACGATAAACTATCGTGTTGTGGTTTGATTGTTTCTTTCTCTATCTTTGCTTATTATATGTTGTTGTTTAGTTAGAATTGTTGATCACATATAAAGCTTTTCAAAGAACCAAAACAAGTAATATTGTTCTTATATCTTTCAACATAAGTAAAGCTTTTCAAAGAACTAAACAAGCAAAGTTAGAATCATTACAAGTAAAGCTTTTCAAAGTATAAAACAAGTTAAGTTAGAATGGTTATCTACATGTAAAGTCTTTTCAAAGAATCAAACATATTAAGTTGTGTTTATATCCTTAACCAAATGTCAAGTTCTCAAAGATTATTTAAGCAAATAAGAATCGAAAAAGCGGTAAACTATTCAACCCCCCTTCTAGTTTTCCACACCTAGGTCTATGGAATCTACGATTTTGAGGAAGTCCTTAAGGTGTTGGTTTGGATCTTCGGAACGAAGTCCATGGAATGCACATCCGCTTTGCACCAACCGGATGATGTCGGATCGCAAGGGGGTCACATTGTCTCCGGTGAGCTCAATGGTGTTTCGGTAGCCTTGGTGGCTAGGTCGGGAATACTCTCCTAAGGTTCGGGGCCTAAGGGGTTCTAATGGTGGGTTTTGTTGTGGTGGGATGATGGGTTCAAAGATGTTACCACCTTCCATGATGTCGGATGGTAAAGAGTTACGAACAAAGGCACGAAGAACTAAGATAGACTAAAGAAGACCTAAAAATAAAAATAAAAATCTTACTAGAAAGGAATCTAGCAAGTAGACCTAATAAAAAGAAATCCTAACCTAGACAATAACTATTTCCCCGGGCTGCGGCGCCAAAAACTTGATGCGTGGGAATCGCAACAGGCTTTACCTCTCGAGGGATCTCGAGAAGCTTACAACCCCCACCAGGCAGTGTACCTGATCGTTGTAGTATAGTATAGTGACAAGTACCGGGGGATTGATCGTTCAGCTTAGGAATAGTGTCGCTAGGATTAGAAAACCTAATTAATAGTTCTAAAGGTGAGGGATGATTATTTTTGTATTTTTTATATTTTTACGAAAGCAGGTAAAATCTCGGGTTTTGGAAGAGTGGGCGGAATTAGTTGCTATTCAACTAACCCAAAACTAATATATAATTAAAATAAAATACTGAAAATGAAATTAAACTAAATTATACTAAGGTTGTGAGCAGTAATTGGAGAAATTGTGTTTACTTAGACTTCACTACTCCCTAGATATCTTTTACACGTTAATTACTTGTTATACTTGTATGGATGACGGATTGTATTCCTTAATACCATTCGTGGGGTGGCATACATAACTCCCCAACTCTATGAGCTCTTATCTCCTCCTACACCATGACCCAGCACAACTATAGGGATTGTAAACAGTGGCTCATGCATTAAATACAACCAATAAAGACCTAGTACGCCTCGGTTCATGTTTCTTAAGACGTTCAAGCATGTTACCATTTGGAGATCTGCCAGCTTTCTTAAGCCTAACATATAAAATCATTCATCCAAGACAAGAATAGACAAGTAATCAAAACATAATCAACATCTAGGTTTCATTAGATCTAAGCAAACACAAAAGAGATCTAGCCTAGCATAATGGAATTGAGACAAGAACAAGATATAAACAACCAACACATAGACATATTGATTGAATTGAAAGAACACTTATCTCAATTACAATGCAAGGTCTCAAGGGTTTGGAACCCTTGAAAAACCTGTAAAAGATACACCAAAATCGTCTTTAGGGTTTCACCAAAACTTCTCTCTCTTTAATGAAAAAACTAGAAAACTATATATAGGAAAAGCAGGCTGACGGCGTCAAGAGTAACATGTGACGCCGTCACCTCGCTGCCAAATACTTCCTCGGACGGCCTTGATCTACTTATGACGGCCTATGTGACGCCGTCACCGACCACGGTATTTTATTCTTGCCACTTTGACGCCGTCAGGAATGCGTTTGACGCCGTCACCACCTTCGGTATTTTATTCTTCATGTCTGACGCCGTCAAGATGTAACTCTTGACGCCGTCACCTTGTGTCTTCAGCAAGGAAAATTGGTACTTTGCCGTTTTCTTTACTTTTATGCTCCAAAAACGTCCAAAATGGCTTCTTTTCCATAATTCACTCTCCAAACACCTAAAATCACAAAAGGAACGATTTAAGGCAATATTTGATCAAATAAATTCGGATTCGGGCTTAAATGACCCCCTAAAAACGGATCATTTTTCGCCTCATCATCTTGGCGTCTATTACTTCTCAACTTTTAAAGCTCCATCAAAGGTCACTAACACACTTGAAGGAATTAGAAGAAAATTTTTTTGGGAGGCTCCACGGATGAAAAAAAAAAGATCTCATGGATTGCGTGGGACAAAGCAATCTCTCTTATCTCCAAAGGAGGACTTGGTATTGGAGATTTAAAATCCAGTAATTTAGCTATGCTTAGCAAACGGTGGTGGAGGTTCCATACCGAGGATCAAGCTCTCTGGTGTCAAGTAATCCGTTCAATTCATGGTATGGATGGTGGGTTACATGATATTCTAACCATCAAATCCAAGTCAGGTCCATGGTTCCAAATTGCAAAGGTTAAAGATGATCTTCTAAAAGTCAACATAAATCTACCTTCGATCTTCAGAAAGAGAATTGGTAATGGTTGTGGCACTCTATTTTGGAATGACAACTGGCTAGGTGGCTCCAATCTTAAAGCTACCTTCCCGAGACTATATCGATTGGAGACTGAACCTTCTTGCCTCGTAAGAGATATGACACCTTCTTATATCCCTTTGAATACTACAACTGCTCCCCCAACAACTTTTGCTTCTCCTACAACTCCTGGAACTCTCTTAAACACAAGCCTTCTATTCAAGTGGGCGTGGAATAGACCCATTTGTTCAGAAGAAGAGGTTAACGAGCTATCATGCCTTTGTAATCTTGTTGCCCATCTTCGTTTAACACAACACGAAGACAGGTGGGAGTGCACTGTTTTGGATTCCAGAGTGTTTACAGTCAAGGGATTAAGAACTCACATCATAGCCATGTCTAATAACACACTCTCAAACCCGACTTGCTGGAACAAAATTTTACCCTTAACAATAAATGTCTTCTCTTGGAGAACTTCAAACACCAGACTTCCAACAAGATTGAATCTTGACATCAGGGGGGTTGACCTTCATACTACTCGCTACCCGATATGTGATGACGATTTAGAATCAGAAGAGCACCTATTCGTTTATTGTGAGTTAGCAAAAGAAACTTGGAGAGGTGTTGTTGATTGGTGGAAATTAAGCAACGTCAACTTATCAAACCTACAAGATGTCATCAGCCTTGCCGAAAGAGCCCCTGTTCCAGCAGCGTGCATTTTTTTTTTTTTTTTTTTTTTGGACATGGTAGTTCAATCCACCATTTGGCATATATGGAGGTTCCGAAACGATATGGTCTTTAAGTCAAAGCGGCCCAACAAGCACCTGATCCTTGATAATGTGAAGCTCTCAACTTACAATTGCATTACTTATAGGCAAAAGAAAGTCACACCAAAATGGATAGAGTGGATTTGTGATCCTTGTAAAGCTTTATCATCTTTTTTGTAACTGTTTCCTAGCTTCTTTTTTTTTTGGGTAAAAGGTCAGCGACCCGGTAAATGTATTACTCCAAAAAACGTTTAAGTACAATGGATTTGGGTGAATCCCAAATCTCAGCCCGTTACATAGGCGAGAGCTTACATAACAAGATACTTCCTATTTTCTAAAAAGAAAACAAACCACTACTCACATGATAACACACATTGACAAAGATGAAAAACTACTTCCTACGAGCTTGGAGTTTAGTGCCATACATGGCATTAAAAGCATCCAAATTCCCTGGGAGATCATAAACTTTCTTAGAATAATCATCATAGTCATCATACTCATCCTCGCGGTCATGACCACCACCAAATAGGTTTCTTGTCTCATCGAACATGTCCACAACCTCCTCGTCGTCAGTATCGGATACCACTACCTCGCCCACTTTAGAAAATGGGTTAGACCTCTTAGAAGAAGAAGTAACCTTCTGAATAGGATGACCATCATCATCCACAAGAGTCGCTTTCCCTTCAATAATTAGCTTTTCAAGCTCCCCAATTTTCTTAGCAATAGGAGTAGAATCAACATAGTGTTCCTTTTCTTGAAAATTACTCACAAAAGTACCTTGCGACGCATTACCAGCCTTAAGAGACTCATCCTCATTAGCTTCCATAAAACAACCCGATTCCACATCCTTGTTGGTCTCATTAGTGGGAATACCAAAGGTATCCGTATCATCCATATTAAGAGCATCAAACTGATTAGAAGTCACAATCTTGGTACCACTTGTACTAGTTACATCCACATTAATATGTTTCGTGGTATCCACTATCTTAGGTGCCGAGGGAGTCTTCTTGGGTTGATAATGAAATTGCTTACCCACAACAGGTTTAAAAAACCCTCCCTTACTCGTAGTATTAGTAGCACCCTTCTTACCCTTCTTCTTGTTGTTCGCAGGTTGAAAGCCATCACTAACAGTAACACTCGGTGTAGGCTTAGTAGTAGAAGCAACAACTTTAGGACAATCATTAAGAGTATGACCAAAAAACTTACATGTATCACACCGAGGTGGCTTCCATTCATATTCAACCCGGATTGTTTCAATAGTAAAGCCAGTCCCATCAAGCAAAGGAATCTCAACAGTGAGACTTTCCTTAAGCACCACATCTGATTGCACTTCAATCATACATCTAGCAAAACTACTCCGGCCCCACGATTCCTTGCACATTTGACTAGTAAAAGCATCTAACCTTTTGGGCGTTCCAATCAATGTGGCAAGAAGGCTAAGACCATCATCCGAAAACATAGCAAGGGGAACATCATGGAATTTGACCCATACAGGGATATTAGTCAAATCCTCTTTTAGTAAATTAGTGGTCAAAGACCATGGTTTAAGAATAATAGGTACATTACGAATTAACCACGGTCCATTTTCAAGAACATCATCAACACCTTTCTTCGAATTGAACTTAAAGAAGAAGAATCCCTTTGCATTCATCATTACCTTTTGGATCCCATACTTAGCCCACGTATTACGAACGTAGTAATCTACCACAGGAAAAGCAAGACGTTGACCAAGGAAATACCCATAGAGAGTATTCTCAAAACGGAGATTAACCTCTTCCACAACTTTCATGGGAATAGAAAGATCAACATCGGATCTCTTTTTGCTACATTCCAACCTGCGAAAGTTAGGGATATGCTTCTGAGAATCGTTAGATGTAGCACCCGCATAAGATGTCGATTTCACTCCATTACCACTCATATTATTAGGCTGACCTAACCCACTAGGGCTGTTGGCATTCAGAATAGTCTCCTTATTACTAGCAATCTCAGCTTGCACATCATTCATAGTTGCATCAAACTTATTACGCGCATTAGACAAAAGTTGTGCAACATTAGGGTCATTCATCTCACAACTATCATCACCAAGTGAAACCGGCTTCACTTGATTTGGTGTAGCATCACATGTAACATTCACAGGAATGTCACTAGAAGCAAATTTAACAATGCTAGATGTTGTAACACGTACAGAATCAGCAACATACGAACCCCCATCATTCGTAGCAGGTATAGATGCATGAATGTTGTTAAGAAACCCCTTTTCCATCTCTCACAAACCCACAACCAACGCAAAAACAAGTAAATACTCAGCAGCATGCACGACCAAAAGAAAAAGAAAACCCTAACTAACCGTTAGAGTTTAAAAACCAATACGCCCAGAAATCTAACCCTTATCCATAATAATCGACACAATAGTAGAATGATTGATAAAAAGGAAGATTATATATGTATGAGAACCGACTTACACCCAAGATGCGATCACCAAATCCCTCTGAAAAGATGGACATAATCGATTGAGAAGAGGTAAGGAATTATGACCAGCGCTTAGAGACCCTCGATGTTAATTCACAAGACCTGATGGCAGAGTATGTGTAAACACACGACTGGAATCAGACGAGGAGAAAACGATTTGGGAAAAGAGGGTAGAAAGTCGCCAGAGGGGAGAGTCGACTTTAGGGGTAATTGTTTCCTAGCTTCTTGCTAGTGTCTAATATATTTCCTTCTCTGCTGTTCAAAAAAAAAAAAAAAAAAAACCTTCAATATTCTTTCAAAACTTCAAAATACTAAAATGTATTCAAAAATATATATATATATATATATATATATATATATATATATATATATATATATATATATATATATATATATATATATATATATATATATATATTTTTATCATATTTAAATACATTTTATATCAAAAGCTACTATATAAATATAATATGATATGTCATTTTACCTTTTCACCCTTGTGCCAATATATTGAAAAAAATTACGTGTAAGAGCTCATCGGTAACTCTTGAAACTTTCGACTGCGAGTAAAAAAATGATCTGTTTTAACAAAATTACGGTTTGTTATTACTTTCTTACTTCACAGCTCACACCTTTTTTCACCACTTGTATCTTACCATCAACCACAACACTTGATGTCACATGTACATGGCAACTTTTCTTCCCTAGTATATTGCCAAAAATGAATGGTTCATCTCACCACCATCATGAATTTATTATTTATTTATTATTTATTATTTTTTATCATTTTCAAATATTAGGTGTTTTCTAATTTCAAATATAATCACCAATAAAGACCGTTAATGTGTTTGTTCAATTAAAAAGAATATGGGTACAAAGGTAATATGACATATCATTTATATTTAGGGCAAATTATTAATATATATATATATATATATATATATATATATATATATATATATATATATACTTGTCACTGTTTCATCTTCTTAGCAGCGAATTTTTTTTTTTTTTTTCATTTTGAGAGTAATTTTCTTTCAAATTCATCATCTTTAGGGTAATACGTGACATTTTTGCCATTCGGGAAAAAAAAATTGTATTAGCTAAGAGGGGCAAAAATGTCCAAAAAATTTCACAAAATACTCTAAAGATGATGAATTTAAAAGAAAATTACCCTCAAAATGAAAAAAAAAAAAAAAAAATCGCTACCCAGAAGATGAAACAGTGGCAAGTATAATACATTTTTACATAATTTGACCTTATATTTACATTATAACTTCTAATATTAAATGTATTTAAATATGATATAAATACTGTTTTGGATAAATTTGTGTATTTTGAAGTTTTGAAAGAATATTGAAGTAATTATAAAATTTACAAGTACTTTGATGTAATAATAAAGTTTTACAAGGATATACATGTAAATCTCCCTTTATTGATTTAACATCTTTTTATAACGTTTGGTCAATGATCTTCATTTGTGTGTATTTCAACTTTCAAGGGGTTAGTTTCTGTGTTACGTGTCTCACGGCTGGAAGGGCTAGAGTCGCGTGCAACGTTATGAGACACGAAGTAGAACACATTGTCCTAGAACTTATTATATGTTTTATCATCCTTTATTTACAAGCCCGTGTTTGATATATCTTTTGTTTACAGTTAATAGTTGGACACGTAAAACTCGATGATATATAACGGGACCAAAAAATCACAACACAACGTTATAACATCAAATTTAAGCCTTTGTAAAAGTTTTTGTGATAATTATATTTCTTCTCATACTTGCATGCTCTATATTGTAATATAATATGAGTAACTCCTTTTCACAAGAAAAATGATGATGCAAGTAAAGGGTAAAAAATAGACATACGACTGCACCACATTTAATATTATTTGGTTTGGTATTGTTAAACAAGATATAGTATGCGTTCTTTAGTGAAAATATGTACAAAGTTTAAAGTGTGACCCGTGCAACGCACGGGTATTGCACTTGTAGGGTTGTGTTAACCACACCCTCTGGCCCACATTGTCCTTTTGTCCTTTTCCTTTGTCCCCTCAATTTATTTCAGTACAGCACAGTTTTTTATCAGTTTCTGTTCCGTATTTCTGACAGTTTTAAACGTTTGACATATTAAACTTTATATTTTCTGTTCCGCACTTTCAGGTTTATAACTTTTTGATATAAACAAAATTATAAAAATTAAAAATAAAAATAAAAAAAAGGGGAGGGTGTGGCTAACATTTTTGGAGAGGGTGGGGATAACGGCCCCCGTATAATATTATAGGTAAGCCAAAAGTGAAAATAGCCAACTCGAGAAAAAATGAATTCAAATGGGTCGGATTGGGTTCACCGAAAACACACATGGCATTGCAACAACTTAGACCAAAAAGTTGTATGACTTTCAAATTTTTTTTAGTTAATCCTGAAGGGCTAGTTCTGAGTTCTAACAGACTGCATTACCCAAAAGTGTAGTTTGTATAATGTTTATTAACTTTCTTTTATGTTCTGCAAAGTTTTGTGTTCAGGGATCTTCAGATGAAATGGGTCAAATTTTACGTTAAAACTGTAACATATCAATTGGATAAGTCACCCAGAAGTGCCACTTGCACAAAAGTGTGTTAGAATGATTAAGCTGAAAATTGAACACATACTGCAATTCAAACCCAAGAGTGTCCAGAAACACAGATAGCATTGTAACTTGAAAATAAAAGTTAAAGTGTAGTGTGCTTTACTTTCAGGTTGTCAAAATGAAACGGGTCAAATTACACACTTGATGTGAAAAGGGTCAAATTGGTCAAAATTCTCTATAGTTATAGGCTAATAATAAATCGGGTCATTTGCATAAAAATGTATTCAAATTGGTCGTGTTGGGTGTGCCAAAACACATGGCATTTTTGCATTCCAACAGATTATATTGCATCCCAAAAATGTACTCTTTTAGAGTATTTCTGAAAGAGCAAATGTGTTATAGCTGAAACAAATCAACCGTAATAAAATTCACCCAAAGTGTCGATCACATAATAATGTATGATAATTATTAAGCTAAAATTGAAAAGGGTCAACCGGATAAAACTTCATTCAAATGGGTCCATTGGGTTCACCAATACAGACATCACAGTATTGCATTGCAACTAGTTTCACGAAACAAAGATAGCGTTAAACAACATAGTATTTCTAACACCATTCCATTAACAAAATCCAATACAGATTGCCTTAACAGAATCAGCAAATTAACATAAAAGTAACAACAAATATTTCAACATTCACTGTTAAATGGCTAAACAAAGAAAAAATGCATGTAAAGATAAGAAAAATGGATAGATACAGTCTAAGGAACTATATATCAATCGTATTTAGTTCAGAAATAAAATACAAACAATCTGATATCACAACTCTGAGAATCAGAGGTCAAAACAAAAATGTCATTTTATGAAAAAACATTCTAAAATTACTTACTTCCAGACATATATGGAACATAAAAACACAATATTCTATCAGCACATTACCAATCATTGTTTCTGGGAACCCCTATTATATTGTTAATCGTTAAATTTAAAATACATCAGTAAACCAATCATTTGTTGCGTACTTGCGTCTAAGAAGTCATGCACATAGAGATAACTGCTATCACTAAACCATAAACACAATTACATAAAATAAAAATAGAAACTAACATACAAAAATCGATGCAATTAAATTTTATCTAAAAGCATACATGGGCATCGCTTGATCGATCATACCAACGGGATTTTATAATGGCATATACTTATAGTTGATATATTGTGGTTAAGTGTTTCGTATAACGTTTAACAATTGATGTTGACAAGTCTTCATCATCATTCGTGAGGACAACAACATCATACCAATTCATTTTTAATAAATTAGGATTCAAATATGTATCATGATTGAGAATGGAATTGTGATGAATCCGTAAAATAAAAGAAAAAAATGGTAAAAATTGAGTAATTTAGAAACTATATTAATTTTAGAAGGAAAAAACAAGTTTTTAAGGCAACTATTTTAAAAATGTTTTTATGTGAGAAAGTAAACAAAAGATTGGAATTTAAGTTTTAAATGAGTATTTGAGCATTAAACATTAGTCATTTTTAATTTGAGAAAAAACATTTATATTATATATAATAGAGATAAGCTCATAAATTCTTAATTTAAAATATATATATATATATATATATATATATATATATATATATATATATATATATATATATATATATATAATAAATCTCTAAACTGGAGATGGTGACTAGTGAGTAGGGGTGTTAACGATTCTAGCTTTTAACGAGCTACTAGAGCTCGAGCTCATTTAACTCAAGCTCGAGCTTAATACCTACGAGCTCGAGTCGGTCTCGAACAAAAAATAGTGCTCGATTAGTTTGACGAGCTGAGCTTTGAAAACTAATATTTGGCTCGGCTCGTTCGAAACTCGTAAACTCGTTTAATATGATAAGACTTGCACCGAATTTGATGGATAGCCGTAAATAGCTTCGCTGGAAAACCAAATACATGACGGTGGCGGTGGGTGTTTTTGGGAGGTATCTGTAATGCGTGAATAATTTGTGTCGTGTTTTGATAGTGATTTGGAGGATGTGTGTTATAATTAGAGGGCGACATCAACTCCAAGAACTCTTTATCTTCATGTGGATGGTTACATCAATGTTGTAACTCCAGGAACTCTTCATCTTTAGGTGGATGGTTAATTTGAGTCGTTGCATTTATTTAGTCCCATCATTAAGACTGCCCATTAAATAAGGGGACTGAGTCTTATAGTATGTCTGATAAATACACATGTTTTTCTTATCTAATATAAAGCATTTCAATGTGTGTTTTTATTTGTGGAAGTGTTAAGTGATTTATGTTTACACTTTTGCTTTATGGAATTATAACACCTCAATTTCAAACTTAAGTAAAATACATTATAGGACATTAAAAGCATAAGTTTGCAATGGAAGTCAAAGTACAAAGGTCTTTTAACATCCTTAAAGATACAACTTAAAGCATAAAAAATAAAACATTCGGGGCATAAGGATGTCGAGTCTAATTGGTCCCCTTTATTTAGTCCATTCGTCTTCTCGAGTTCGTACCTATCATTTCAAACATGAAGAAGTACAATAAATGCGTAAGCCTAAAGGCATAGTAAGGTCGTGTGTTATATATACATAAAATATCATACATATGATTCAAACGCATGATAAATGCAACACTCGACTTTAGAAGGCAATAACTCTCTCAATATGTAAACAAATGTAGTGAAATTTCTTCTAGAATTTAGATCTATGCGCTAGCTTTCAAACCCAGGAGGTCTCATCTAAAAAGTCAGTTTTGGACCTCCAAATCGTTGCCAAAAGTCACTTGTGCAAGCAACTAAACTTGTTGTGATAGTTGGTTGTATAATTTTTTTAAGGACTTAACCATTGTTGGGTCACTGAATTCCCCAAGCTTCCTCTTTCTAGGATTTGAACATAAAATAACCTAAGTGTTTAATACTCGTAAATACCTTCAAGTCACTGAGTGAACAGTTGCTCAGTGAGTCATCTTCAGGATGCTTAGACCGAGCCTAAGAAGAAAGGTTCTCCAATCAGTGAGGCGGAACTCAGTGAGTGGCATCTAAGCCAAGAAGAAGATGATGGGTTCAGTGAGGAAGACAATAACTCACTGAACCCCCAAGACTCCTCAACAACTACTGAAGACTAAAGACCCAAAGACTGAAGAATGGGCGGGACGAAGCGGGAATAGTTTGAATATCTGAACAGGTGTCCCTATCGACCTGAAGTCAAACTTTCCCTGAAAGGCATAAAGTTATGATGGTGTCATCACTGTGCACTAGAAAGGCACATTGTCCTTTACCCAATATAGTTTATTGTAACAGAGACAAAATATGCAAGCATTTTGTTTCTACTAGTTAGGTCATCAATTTGTCTTTATCAGTAAAGTTGTAATTCACTTGTATATAAATAGATAGCATAAGTGAGGTGATACGACCCGGTTAGGGTTGTATCGGGATAGGGCACCACTTCAAGCGTGTGCTGGCTCCTTAATAAATAGAAGAGAAGAACTAAAGAATTATTGATCTTAAAACTTGATTGATTGATTCATTCATAACATTATGACACATTAAATACTAGTCTATGAGATAACTCTCACAAACATAATACTTATCCTAACATGACTCAAGACATATCCTAAACAATGACTCAACACTTATCCTAATAAACATAATAAATAAACTATGATAGTTATCCAACACGGGCGTATCACTCCCCACTCCTTCAAAATCACCTTGCCCTCAAGGTGTTGTCTAAAATAAATCTTGATTCCGGGATCCCATGTTCTTCTTTGAATTTTAGCCTTCATTCCTATGGCAACATCCATGTTATCAAAAGTTACCAATAATAGCAATGTCCTTGATCTGTTGGTCTCTACCCACTTTAGAATAACAACCAAAATCTCACCAATATCAAAGACACTGTCTATCGCGCTTCTAACCTCATCAACACTAATATCTTCATCAACATCTAAGGACCTTTTAATCATAGGTGAAGCAAATTCACTTTTTAATGATGGAATGGTATCTGATTTCTTTTCAATGATGTGCTCTTTCTCTTCCTTTGCAATCATCTCAAAACAATCCTCGGCGATACGAGCTTTGAAGAAGTCTTCTCCCAAAGTTAAAGGATTAGACCTCAAAAATTCCCAAATATCTAGGTTCGTGAAGCGTGTTTCCGCCGCACGGGTCAATGAAAAAGCTTCGTCTAGAGTTTTGGGATTTGACCGTAAGAGTAAACATTGTAGATCTAGTTTAAGTCCGGAGATATAAAATGATATAAGTAAAGATTCAGAGATCATTGTTACTCGATTTGCAAGTACCACAAACTCACTCTCATATTCGGCCACCGTACCCATTTGCAAAGCTTAGAGAATGCGTATTCCGCGTCCTAATCGCTGCCGCTTGATGCCATGTCAAGCGATTAATAACTCGAAATTTTTTTCCCCCAATGAATAGTACCCGCGATGAACAGTACCCCCAGTGAACAGTGCTCGATGAACAGTACTTTTTTTTTTTTTTTTTTTTTTAAGATTGAAACCCTAATCAAAAACCCTCTCAACGAGAGCTCTCAATGAAAACACCAATTGATACGACCCGGTTATGGGTTGTATCGGGATAAGGCACCACTTTTAGCGTGTGCGAGCTCCTTAAGAAATAGAAGAGAAGAATCAGAGAATTATTGAACTTAAAACTTGATTGATTGATTCATTCATAACATTATGACACATTAAATACTAGTCTATGAGATAACTCTCACAAACATAATACTTATCCTAACATCACATATCCTAAACAATGACTCAACACTTATCCTAATAAACATAATAAATAAACTATGATAGTTATCCAACACGGGCGTATCATGAGGAGTAAAAGTTGACAAGTTTGTGCAATTAATGCTTGGACATTCACAAACAGGTTTTACTCCTCCAAAGAACAACGCATTCCCTGATATTGCTCAGTGAGACCTTTTGTTGTCACTCAAACTTAGTTTGGGTTTAGAGAGGAGTCCACACCACACTTGTCGATTTCAATCCCAAGTGCTATTCCGCAAACACTTGGGTATAATTCTTTTTGATTAACTTCTAATAAAGAAGTAAACATTGAAAAATATTGTCTCTTATCTTTATGTTTCTTTATTGTTAATCATCTTTATATCTGTGTTTAAAAGTCATGGAACTTGGTTAGATTAACTCTTTAGTTACTATTAATCAAGTAAACGGGACCACCAACCATATCTAAAAATTGTAAAATAGGTTTTCACAAACTTGTCCATCTTCTGCATGTGTTTTTGATCTAGTTCGATCATTTGAGTGAATAGTTAAAACTATTCATTTAGTTATACAATTTAAACATTAATAGTTTGCACTCACCACTTTATGCGATTACTTTTACAATCATATGGACCAAGCAATTGATTTGTAGCATCTATAGTTAAACCATCATCATAATTATGATTCACATTCTTTCAATGTTAAAAGAAATCTATCAAAATTAAATATTTTCTTTGTTTTCAATTTGTAAAGTTGTTTGCTTAGATTTAATGTGAATTTAAAATTGTTTAGATTTAGTATAAACTAGAAATGATAATAATTTAACGGGATGGATTTGGATAGGCCAGGTAGCCCAAGAATATGTCGGGAGCCCATGAAGCGGAAGGTGGCATCGAAACGGTGTCGTAACTGATTCAATTTAATATATATAGTAATTTGAATGAATCACAATGTTACCCTTACTACCCAAACATTATTTTTATATAAAATAATCTAAGACACCTGTTAATACAAATATCGCCTAAAAACGTTATTTATATTTTACGATCTTTGCTAAGTTTTGTTAATAACAAAGTATGAACTTTAGCTAAAAGTAATTTATCACTTTGAGTGTTTAAGTCTTGTTTAACTAATGTTTACATTTCCTTTTAAACTAAACATTGGTTTTATTTCTTAAATTAGAAATAGTCACATCACATTTATGGCAAGTTTTGTCATTATGTATATATGGCAAGTTATGTGTTTGACTTGCTTTCATGTTGCTTGCAAGTATCATGTTTGACTTACTTTAAGTGATGTGACATTGTTTGGTTGCTAGAAGTTATGAGACAAGACATTGTTTGGTTTGGGAAGTTATTGCAAAAACCTACTGCAGACCCGGCGGTACCCTGGGGGTACACGGGCGGAACCCATCTCAGGGTTCCGCCTGATCCGCCAGACGTGCAGAATAGTGTGCTATAAATACCAAACCATTTGTTTGTTTTGAGTAACCCTTTAGGACTTATTCTCACATATTCTTTCAACTAACTCAGTAACCCTTGACTTGTGTGATTCTCTTATGTAGCAAGGAACTCCACAAGATCATTCAAGAAGTTGCAAGCTTCAACTCTAAAGTTGCAAGTCTTGGTAGCTTGGTCATGTATAAGCTTTGGTAGTTTATACTTCATGTGTGTCATGTATGTAGAAGTTATAGGTTAGTATTTTAGGCCTCAAAATACAAAGAGTGTTGGGAGTTGTTGTACCCTAGTAAAAGAACTAACGGGAGTGGTTGTACCCTTGGAAAAGAACTCGACATCTAGCTTAGTGTCGGTAAAAGTGTAAGCGACGTTGTAAAGGTTTTCTCCGCCGGTGAAAGGAGCTTGTTGATTAGTGTTTATAATTCTCGAGCTGGAAACTCGGGGCGTGGATGTAGGGCAAGGAAAAAGAGTCCTTGTAGCCGAACCACGATACACCTATCGTGTTGTGGTTTGATTGTTTCTTTCTCTATCTTTGCTTATTATATGTTGTTGTTTAGTTAGAATTGTTGATCACATATAAAGCTTGTCAAAGAACCAAAACAAGTAATATTGTTCTTATATCTTTCAACACAAGTAAAGCTTTTCAAAGAACTAAACAAGGAAAGTTAGAATCATTACACGTAAAGCTTTTCAAAGTATAAAACAAGTTAAGTTAGAATGGTTATCTACATGTAAAGTCTTTTCAAAGAATCAAACATATTAAGTTGTGTTTATATCTTTAACCAAATGTCAAGTTCTCAAAGATTATTTAAGCAAATAAGAATCGAAAAAGCGGTAAACTATTCAACCCCCCTTCTAGTTTTCCACAATTGGCATCAGGAGCTACGTTACCCAAGTTCCTTAAAATTAACTGTATTTTAAAACTTGGATCGATCCATGGATTTTGAAAATCTCAAAGAAGGGCAACCTATTCAAAACCCACCACTATTTGAAAAAGAAAGCATGCTTAAATGGAAAAGTCAATTTGAAAACCAAGATTATCAATTTGATCTCATCTTTGAGTTAGAGGTCTTAGAAATATTAATGGATAGACATCTAGTTGAGATTAATACATGTGCTACTAGTTTAAATGTTTTAAATGAAGGTGTAAGTGAAGATGACTTCTCATGTCAAGCTCTTGGTGAACTTGCTTATGATTCATGGACTAACACGGATGAAGATGAAGTCAACCATCCGGTTTGTGATTCTCTCTTAGCTAAATCACCAAGCAAGGTACATCTTGAAACCAAACATTTTTGCTTTGACACATTCACCCTAGAGTTTTCTAAAATAGAAAATGAGTCTAAACTTTCATGCAACATGGACCTAAAAACTATCTTTAACAATGAAGATCTTGTGCAAACACTTTTGAAAATGAAATCATGTTAGAAGATAAGATGTCTAGACTTGAGAGTCATGTTGAAATTGATTTAGAATGTAAAGTATGTCTAGAGTACAAACATGAAATTCTAAAACAAAACGAAAAAGGAAAAATGCTTGCTAAATTTGATGAAAGTTCAAAAACTCTTGAAAGTTGTTTGAAGAATCAAAGGTCATTTAGAGATAGAACCGGATTAGGATTTAACTCAAATGAATCATCAACAAGTAAAACAAAACATGTTGTGTTTGTGAAACCTAAGAGTATATTGTAGGAGTTACTCTAGCTCTAGTAGGAACACATGATAAAGGGATAAAAATATCATGTTCAATACATTTATGTGTCTTTCTAACTTTCTTGGAGTTATAAGAAGTTGTGGTTAGCCTCTCTACATATCAAGATTATGTGCTTTATGTTTATCTTCTTGATGGCTAATCTATGGAGCTTAAAAGGTACACGTCTCTTCAACTTACCTTTTAATGTTTCTTGTTGATTAGTTGTATGATTTGACATAAGTGTTAGTATTAGTCTTTACTATAAGGCATCTATGTTGTGAGAGTAACAATAAGGATTTGATCCTTCATAGGTAAAGTAGTTTGATACTACTTCTAGTAGGAGATATAAGGTGTCTTGCCTCGTTTAATCTTTTGGGTAAATACACGAGTAACTCTTGAGTAAGTCTCACTTAATTCTTATCTACAAGTGAGTGAACTAAGAATCTCTTAAGTGATAAGACAACCAACACTTTTGTGATGCTTGCAAATCTAGCAAAACCACTACATTTCATAAACACTTGAAGTACAAAAGTCTTTTGGTATTATACCCTATATTTTCAATATCATCTTAAGTCCAATCATTCTTTTGCTAAAAGTTTCACGAAAGACACACAAAGTAAAATAAATCTGTTGAATTTTATTTGAATGATTGGGAGAAAATGATGTATTAAACTTCTAGGATGTGAACATCAAATTCGACCCATAGTCTTATGATGTTGCATATCTTAGACATTTACACGTATGAGGTTTTATGAAAATAAACCCAAAGAGTCGAGGAATCATTGAGTTTAACATTCAATGAAAGACCACCTCCTTCTAAGATATCATCTTTGGAAGATGATGACTTAGTCGAAAGCCCAACATTGATAAGACAAGATTGTCAAGATCAAAAACAAGGAAGATGGACTATTAAAAATTGAAAAACAACATCCTTTCGTCTTGTGTCAAACATTGAGTCAAGCAATAACAAAAAGAATGATAATCTTTAAAAGATTGTTTATTAACCTAAGCATGCTCCAAAAGAAATGGATAATCACTCAAAAACATTCCTAGTTATTCACTTGTTCAAAATAATTAAGTCCTTTATGACTTATCAAGAATAAGATTAGTAAATCCATAGGTAAAACTAAATGTAGAGAAATGTTTGGAAGACTACTTGTTCTCATAACAATTAGATTCAACATTATGTTTAGATTTTGCCTATGTGCTCGTGTCAAAGAAAATCCTAAAACAACTCTTTAGTTGAGTCTTTTTGGATACATCATAAGGTACTACACAACTAGAATTATGGTCTCCCAAAAGAACGGGAATAGAAACCATAGTGTTTGACAAATGGAATTATGTCGGTAATAAGTTGATGAGAAAAGCACAAGTGGTACTTGCACTTTTATACTTACTTACCCAATGATTCTCCAAAAACGCGCATGATTCTCAAATTTGTATCGAATGGAGAAACACATCAACAAGCTCCGCTTGAACAAGAAAACTCACATCAACAAAGGAATTCATCTTATCAACATTGTTATACCCTCAACAAAGGAAGCATCGACTTCAGCGACAATTCAATCCATTATGTTCTTTATTGACATATTGTGATCCATCATCATCATCTTGGTAAAAATGTTCATTGAGGAACATCTTAACTAAGAAAGTCTTATACGTTAACCATTCTATTAACGTTTTCACAAAACTTCTTGAATGAGAATCATTCATCATCCCTAGGCTTAGTCATGAACTCATAAGACCAAAAACCTTAGTTTTGAACATTAGGATAGAACCACAAAAATCAAGACAATTCCTTTTAAGTTTTTCTCTGCAGAACCCACGGAACCTTCAGACCATACGGGCGGAACCCATTTTTTGGTTCCGCCTGGTCCGCCAAACCTCAGAGTGTTTTAAATTCTTTATTTCAAAGCCAAACACCCTATTAAGTCTTAACAAAAAACTAACAAACAGCATCACCCTCTCTAAAACACATATCCTCACGAATTTGAGGGCTTCTAATCCAATCTCTTCCAATCCAACTAACTTTATAAGTATTCTAATCACAATTACATTTTTAATTTAATCATAACATTTTTGCTTACAATCATTAACTAGAATTTTAGGGCTTTTGCATAAAACTTCATGATTCATGAAAAACTTGGTGGCTAGTCAATTATGTATTTCATTAAGTTAAGAAATGTATCTTTTCATTGTTACCTTGATTTACCAAACACACCAAGAGCATTATTTTTCTAATTGCAACATGATTCATCACCACATTGTTAAAACAAATGAAAAATATCATTTAAACATCACTTGCATACTATCTCTTGAATGCTAAAGGGGATACATAACTAATATGTATTTTCGGGTACATTCAATCGAAGACACATTCAATTAGGAGAGTGTTGGTTATCTTTTGTTTTTACAACAAAATTTGCATAACAAAACGATTTGGGAATCAAAATGAGTCAAGATAACCATGTCTTCACATTGTCTTGCATATAAGAATATATTAGAACATCCTCGTTGTTAAAAGTCATTAACATACAATTTTATGTTTTCTAGGAATCAACATGCCTCCCGCAAACAAATCCGATCACAAAGAAACCCTTAAATACATGCCCAAACACCATATGACCAAAGGTCTCAACCCGGTTCAAGTAGAAACCTTTAAGGCATTAGAAAAACGCTATGTTCACGAAGGTAGAACCATTGATCCATCCTTTCTAGAAGGAACTTCTATTCGCCAAAACTTTGCCGCAATTCACTTTGATTGTCTCCTTGATATAGATGAGCCCATTTGTCCTAGGTTCATCTTGGAATTTTATGCAACCGTAAACCTTTCCTCATGTGCCGGTGGTAGGATCTCATTAAACTTAACAACCAATCAAATATCACATGATATAGATTTAAAAGACTTAGCTATAATTCTTGGTATACCAAATGAGGGAACTTGCCTCTACACGGATAAGTGGCCCATTTCAAGTCTTGATACTATTGATCGTTTTTATCCATACGATACACCTCTTGCTAGTAAAGAAACTATTAAGGAACACCTCTTTGTTAGAACCTCTACCACTAGGGTGAACCGTTCGGGGAATACTATAGATAAAGATCCTTTTGGTATGGAGTTCAATGAGCTTAAACCGCAATTTAAGAAATGGGAAGAAATTCTTAGGGCTAACGTCATAAGTACCATAGGAAATAGAGATCACATCAACACATGTCTTTGCTATATGCTCTATAGCATTTCAACCGGTCAACCCTTCAACTTAGCCTACTACCTAGCCAAAAGGATGGCCGACATATCCTTAGTTGGAACAACCGCTCTTCCCTATGGTATGCTTCTTACTCGCCTCTTTAGAGGAATCTCACCCATTTCTCCTAACGAAGATGGAATACGCCTTGACTATTTTCTTGTTCCTCACACCTTCGTTCCTCTAAGTGATAAACGAGTTTTCAAAAATAAGGGCAAACGTACTCGATCACCTACTCCATCTTCATCATCATCCGGCATGAGCGACGATGACAAACTACCAAACTCTAAGTTACCTCCTTTAGAATATCTTCAAGCTCTCCCCATCATTGACAATGCTTCCGAAGAATTCAAGCAAACCAAAGGAATGTTCAAGTGTTTTGGAAGGTACCTAAACAAGCTCAAAAAGAAGATTGACCGGTTGTGAGAAGATTAAGGAGCGTTTGTCTTATGTGTGCTTTAGAAGCGTCTTTGTGTTAAAACTATGTGAATTATGTGATTTGTATTACTTCTCATATTCATGTCTTATTACGTTTGATGGATTATGTTTTGTATGCTCTTTTATGATTAATGACAATATTGGTGGTATGTGTCAATTTCATGCTTATGATAAAATTCACTAAGTTAAGTGAAAATCGTTAGCCCCCGGTCAAAGTCCTAAGAGATGAATGTCTATATGCCCAATTTTTGCATTTCCTAATCTGTCATATAGTAAATTTTCATTTCCAAGAGTTTTCGAAAAATTTGAAAATCGTTTCGCGGGTCAAAAACGCGGACTGTATACTTTTGCAGCACTGGCGGATCAGGCGGATCCCAAAATTGGGTTCCGCCAGTACAATTTCTGGGAATTCCAGAATTGGCCCAACGGACCAGGCGGATCCCAAAACAGGGTTCCGCCTGTGTAGTCTCAGGGTGCCGCCAGTACCTGCAGAAAATTTGTGAACATTTTTCTTAAGATCATAACTTGTAAAGTGTCAAATCATTATCCCAAGTGAGAAACATCTTTCATTAACACCAACAACCATATTGGAACAAACCTCACTCACTAAAACAATTAGGAAGACACTTCCCGCCAAAATTCAAATTCAAAACATAACTACCCAAAGGAA
This sequence comes from Artemisia argyi, assembly GCA_030686995.1. Lineage (NCBI taxonomy): Eukaryota > Viridiplantae > Streptophyta > Magnoliopsida > Asterales > Asteraceae > Artemisia > Artemisia argyi. Next base: position 3,517,903 of record CM060686.1, read on the forward strand.
CCCTTTTAAAGGATCCTTCAAACTTTTGATACATTTTCAACCAAACCACTTCCCATGATCACAAAGCATTGAGTGCTTAGGTTGGTCTTTCACTCCATCCTATTCATTGGATTGACCTCAAATAATGTGACATGGTCATGAAAATCATTTGACACCTCAATCTTTGAATAGTAAAACATCAAATCCAAATACTATTTCAATACCTTTCTCATCCTATAAAATTGAAAGCTTCACAACAATTCTAATCACACCATCACCATCAAGACTTCTTCCCTCAAACATCAAAACCAAAACCGTTGAAATGACCAAATCCAACACCTCATCCGAATCATCAAAATCATGTGCTAAAACCACTAGGATTAGTGTGAAACCTTGTTGCTTCAACAAAACCACAAAGTCAAGCTCATCCTCATCAAGTGATGCTTCACTTAACATCTCCTCACCTATCCAAGATTTTCTTAATCTAACTACCTCAACTACACCTTCAACACCTTGTAACACAAATGTGATCACCATTCAAGATTTGCTTAATCTTGCTACACCACCACCTTCTCCACATCATTGCAACTCAAACCTAGCCATTAATCCATCACCAACTAGACCTTTGAGTATATCAACCTCACCTTCTCAACAAGCCTTTAAATCAAAAACTCCTTCACCTCAATCACCAACACCTACACCAATGGAACTTTTCCATACACCACCAACATCACCACTACCAAATTTAGAAACTTTTGATGATCTATCATCAACTCCACCATCCTTCTCACTTTTTGACACCATTGCTCAAATAGAAACCCAACAACAACCTAGTGAGCAACTAGATGATGAACCCCATCACCCATCTATAGTAGAACGGTTAGCTTACCGTTATGCTAGACCATCCATTTTTCCAAATGATCAAGGTCATACCCACCAACAATCATTTGTGTTTCACCCAATTTACAAAGACCTTCATGGCAATCCTTCCGGCAAACCAAGCTTTCGCCATTTTGTTCAAAATCAACAACCACAACCACAACAACAATCACCACAACAACAAAATTCCCAAAATTTTGAAACTCTACTTTCTTCTTATAAGAAAATAGAAACATCCTTATGGGAAAAACCTCCAACCATGAATGAGGAAATAAGTACTCATTTAGCCCACCTTAAGGCCTTCAAACGAATGGTTGACTCTCAAATCAACCATGTTATGGAATTTCATACGGCATTAGACTCAACAAGTGAAGGAAGCAAACACACCTCTCAACCATCCACATTTGCTCCTTCAAGTTCAAACTATCCACCACCATCATTCCCCCGCCATGATTGCGGACATTGCGAGAGAACCGCTCACATTAGTGAAAGATGTCGAACGGAACTTCGTGAGTTATCCGAAGAAATGAGGTTTATTCTAAACCACATTTTGGAGCGTCTACAATCCTTGTCTCACCCACCTCAACCTTAGAGTCTCCAAAATGAAACGAAACCGTTTCTATTGGAAAATGTCCCCATTTTAACCAACAAACCAAAACCAAGACACCTCCTCACCTCTCCAAATAAAACCCGCTACAACCTTCAACCCACATTTTTCATCCTTAAAATAACCCAATCCTTGTTTTTGGAAAATGTTTCTCATTAAGGAAAATGATGATTTCCTTGTAGCATTGTTTGTTTATTTTTAGTTTTTCTTAGTCTTTAAAAGTAGGATGTTGTCATCTTATTGTTGTGTCTTTGACTATCTAAGAGTCAAAATTTTACAATTTAATGAATGTCATTCTACTACAAGGTTTAAATTGTTTGATGACCATTTAGGTATGATGAGTGAACTATATCTTGGTATGGTAACATACATACACCTTGTGCTTTAGAAACTAACTTTGTTTTTGTAGGTTCATTATCCATGTCTTCCTTCCTTGAAACTCCATTTAGGGGAGTAACATTCAAGGGGGAGCATGAGTCTTGCTTTATTCCGCTTCACAACTCTTAGTTGTGTTTTTAAACATGAAATGCTTTCATGACTTATCTTGTGCGGAAACTAACTTTTTTTTGTAGGTTCAAAATCCATGTCTCCTCTCTTGGTACTCCATTTAGGGGGAGTATCAACCAAGAGGGAGCATGCCTATAATTCCGCTTCGCTACTCTTCTTTTTGTTTCGACAAAAAAGGGGAGAATTTATATGAAACTTGCTCTATTATTTTAAACTTCCGCGTAGCTAACTCTTTGCAAAAACAAGTTTCATTACTAACTTTATAAGACTTAACACTAAATCTTATGACTTACTTTTAAATAAAGTTTATGTTTTGTCATCAACAAAAAGGGGGAGATTGTTAATACAAATATCGCCTAAAAACATTATTTATATTTTACGATCTTTGCTAAGTTTTGTTAATAACAAAGTATGAACTTTAGCTAAAAGTAATTTATCACTTTGAGTGTTTAAGTCTTGTTTAACTAATGTTTACATTTCCTTATAAACTAAACATTGGTTTTATTTCTTAAATTAGAAATAGTCACATCACATTTATGGCAAGTTTTGTCATTATGTATTTATAGCAAGTTATGTGTTTGACTTGCTTTCATGTTGCTTGCAAGTATCATGTTTGACTTACTTTAAGTGATGTGACATTGTTTGGTTGCTAGAAGTTATGAGACAAGACATTGTTTGGTTTGGGAAGTTATTGCAAAAACCTACTGCAGACCCGGCGGTACCCTGGGGGTACACGGGCGGAACCCATCTCAGGGTTTCGCCTGATCCGCCAGACGTGCAGAATAGTGTGCTATAAATACCAAACTATTTGTTTGTTTTGAGTAACCCTTTAGGACTTATTCTCACATATTCTTTCAACTAACTCAGTAACCCTTGACTTGTGTGATTCTCTTATGTAGCAAGGAACTCCACAAGATCATTCAAGAAGTTGCAAGCTTCAACTCTAAAGTTGCAAGTCTTGGTAGCTTGGTCATGTATAAGCTTTGGTAGTTTATACTTCATGTGTGTCATGTATGTAGAAGTTATAGGTTAGTATTTTAGGCCTCAAAATACAAAGAGTGTTGGGAGTTGTTGTACCCTAGTAAAAGAACTAACGGGAGTGGTTGTACCCTTGGAAAAGAACTCGACATCTAGCTTTGTGTCGGTAAAAGTGTAATCGACGAATGGGAGTGGTTGTACCCTTGTAAAAGAACTCGACATCTAGCTTAGTGTCGGTAAAAGTGTAAGCGACGTTGTAAAGGTTTTCTCCGCCGGTGAAAGGAGCTTGTTGATTAGTGTTTATAACTCTCGAGTTAGAAACTCGGGGAGTGGATGTAGGGCAAGGAAAAAGAGTCCTTGTAGCCGAACCACGATAAACTATCGTGTTGTGGTTTGATTGTTTCTTTCTCTATCTTTGCTTATTCTATGTTGTTGTTTAGTTAGAATTGTTGATCACATATAAAGCTTGTCAAAGAACCAAAACAAGTAATATTGTTCTAATATCTTTCAACATAAGTAAAGCTTTTCAAAGAACTAAACAAGCAAAGTTAGAATCATTACAAGTAAAGCTTTTCAAAGTATAAAACAAGTTAAGTTAGAATGGTTATCTACATGTAAAGTCTTTTCAAAGAATCAAATATATTAAGTTGTGTTTATATCTTTAACCAAATGTCAAGTTCTCAAAGTTTATTTAAGCAAATAAGAATCGAAAAAGCGGTAAACTATTCAACCCCCTTCTAGTTTTCCACAACATCTACTACTAAGAATATCAAATAAATAAATATATGGAAGATTTAAAAATATTAATATTGTTTGTACGTAGAATTTTATCCATTATTTCTATATTATGAGTTTTTATTTTCAAATACTTAACAATTAAGTTATGTTAATTCTGTTAATTATATAATCTTGTAATCTACTTTGCAGTATTTATAATAAGTTAATATTTAAAATTTGCTAGCATAAGTTAATAATTAAAAGTATATATATCATATCTCTAGTTAAGAATCATAAATTTAATATTATATAAAATTTATATGTTGAGTAGTAGTTATATGTTGTCTAATCAAAAAACTAAAGAAACGTATCTCACATTCAAAAAGATAAGAAAGATGGAGATGAGGAGGAGCTATAAAACCAATACCTATTTTTCTTATCCATACGAGAATTATATCTCACTTATAAGTATGAGTATAACACACTTTTCCATTTTTTAGTGCAAATTTGTGTTAATCATAAGCTACATAACCATTTGTTTGAACTTTAGAACAAAATTTGTAATTGTAAACGAGCTTTCGAGCTCGAGCATGGGTTAATAAATGAGCCAATCAAGCTTGACCATTTTTACGAGCATTTTAAGCTTGAAACAAGTTTACTATAGAATTATTAAAAAAAAAAAAAAAAAAAAAAAAAAAAAAAAAAAAAACCCTTCGAGCTCGAACATGAAAAAGTTATTCGAGTTCAAGCTCAAGCCAGTTTAAAAAAATTTATTCGAGCTTGAGCCAAGCTCGAGCAACTCGTTTACACTGAAACTCGACTCGGATCGTTAACGGCCCTACTAGTAAGACCCATTATTTAACACTTATACAACCACTCCATGGAAACGAAGCATTGTATGGCAATTATTTCAGCCATGACCCATGTGAAGATGTGATTGTTTGTAGGCCCCTTCCATTATCACCACTAATGGTTGCTTTTTCACAATCACTCATTTAGCAATCTTTATCGACTTTTATTTTATTTTATTTTATTTTTTACTTTTTTTTTCTCGACAGCCGGTAAGATATTTGAAATTTGTATTGGTAAAGATTTGGATTACATTTTGTAAGTTTGAGTTATTATAAATTTGATATGTATTAATATAAAAGTAAAACCTAGCGAAATAATTATTCGTTTATTCTTTACTGAGATTGAAAAAGATAATGTAAAGAACAAGACAATGATAATGTTTAATCATTAAATAAGACTAGTTATAATACCTGTGCACGCGGAGGTTTTTAATTTTTTTTAAATAATATATTTTATTTATTGATAAATAAATAATTTAATATTTGTTTTGTTTTGTTTGATTTAGTATTATTAATTATAGTTTTTTTATTATTAAAGATAATTATTTAAAAATTTTAATCCTATTGTTAGTTGCTTATTATCTATATTTTTTGTATTTATCCTTTGCTTGTGTAGTTTGTCAACAAAACGAATTTATAAATTAAAAAATAATAATTCAATGCTTACCTAATAAGGAAACATTTTTTTTTCATTTCGAAATACGAAAGTCACCACTTGAGATTTTATTTTATTTTATAAAAGATTACTGGTAGTTCCTCTTACGTTTCTAACATAGATCCTAAAATCTTTGTATACATCACTTTCTTCTTTTTTAAAAGCAACCAATTATCTTATCATATTCGTTGGCCACAACTCACAAGGCCTCTGGTATATATCGCTTCTAGACAAACTTGAAGTCTAAAGTGGTTCCCGGACACCACTTACTATAGCCTTAAGTCCTCCCCTGGATTTAACCATGCATACATAGTCACCAAATTTGATGTGATATTTAGTATAAAATACTTAAGAATACAACCTTACATCAAATTTGATTAAACATTGGATCCTCACACTAGTCACTATTGTTGTACTTGGGAGAGGTCTTATAAGAGCTTATGAGGGCTTAAACTTCTAATATAAGTCGACTTATAAAATAAGTTTTGTTTATCGAATGGGTTTATGGGGGCTTATAATTTGTCAAATTATTTAAATACCCTTTAAAATATAATAGATTATCAAGTAAAAGCTGAAAATATATTTGAATCTGAAGTAATTTTATACAATTTTACATATATTGGTCAATCTTAATTACATTAATAAGCCCCAACTGCAACTTCGACCCTAGCTCCAAACATGCCTTATAAACAAATCCAGTGTAACAAGTCACAATGAATGATTGAGCATTTCAGCCAATACAAACAACCCAAGTGACTCTCACAAGGAACACAGTCATGAAATACAAATTAACAACAGAACCTCCTTTTTATGCAAAAAGACTATATCTTTGTATGCATCACTTTCTTCTTTTACAAAGCCACGTTATAAAAATTTATTCGAACTTGAGCCAAGCTCGAGCCGCTCGTTTAGACTGAAACTCGACTAGACTCGACTCGGATCGTTAACACCCCTACTAGTAAGACCCATTATTTAACATTTATACAACCACTCCATAGAAACGAAGCATTGTATGGCAATTATTTCAGCCATGACCCATGTGAAGATGTGATTGTAGGCCCCTTCCATTATCACCACTAATGGTCGCTTTTTCACAATCGCTCATTTAGCAATCTTTATTTTATTTTATTTTATTTTATATATTTTTTAATCCTGATCTTTCTCGATAGCTGGTAAGATATTTGAAATTTATATTGGTAAACATTTGGATTTACATTTTGTAGGTTTGAGTTATTATAAATTTGATATGTATTAATATAAAAGAAAAACCTAGCGAAATAAATATTCTTTTATTCTTTACCGAGATTGAAAAAGATAATGTAAAGAACAAGACAATGATAATGTTTAATCATTAACTAAGACTAGTTATAATACCCGCGTACGCGCGGGGTTTTTTTTAATAGTATATTTTTATTTATTAAAAAATAAATAATTTAATCTTTGTTTTGTTTTATTTGATTTATGATTTTTAATTATAGTTTTTTTATTATTAAAAATAATCATTCAAAAAGTTTAATAATATTGTTAGTTGTTTCTTATATATATTTTTTGTATTCATCCTTTACTTGTGTAGTATATCAACAAAACGAATTTATAAATTAAAAAATAATAATTCAATCATTACCTAATAAGGAAACATTCTTTTTTCTAAAATACGAAAGTCACCATTTGAGATTTTATTTTATTATATAAAAGATTACTGGTAGTTCCTCTTACGTTTCTAACATAGATCCTAAAATCTTTGTATACATTGCTTTTTTCTTTTTCAAAAGCAACCAATTATCTTATCATATTCGTTGGCCACAACTCACAAGGCCTCTGGTATATATCGCTTCTAAACAAACTTGAAGTCTAAAGTAGTTCCCGGACACCACCTACTATAGCCTTAGGTCTGCCCCTGGATTTAACCATACATACATAGCCACCAAATTTGATGTGATATTTAGTATAAAACACTTAACAATACAACCTTACATCAAATTTGATTAAACATTGGATACTCACACTAGTCACTATGGTTGTGTTTCGGAGAGGTCTTATAAGAGCTTATGAGGCTTAAACTTCTAATATAAGACGACTTATAAAATAAGTTTTGTTTATCGCATGGGCTTACGGAGGCTTTATAAGCCAAAAGCCTCCATAAACCAAAGCCTATAGAAAGAGGCTTATGGGGGCTTATAATTTGTCAAATAACTTAAATACCTTTTAAAATATAATGGATTATCAAGTAAAAGCTGAAAATATATCTGAATCTAATGTACTTTTATATAATTTTAACTCCAACTCCAACTCCAACTCCGGCTCTATCCCGTTTCTCCAAACATGCCTTATAAACAAATCCAGTGTCACAAGTCACAATGAATGATTAAGCATTTCAGCCAATACAAACAACCCATGTGACTCTCACAAGAAACACAGTCACGAAATGCAAATTAACAACCGAACCTCCTTTTAATGCAAAAAGACTATATCTTTGTATGGATCACTTTCTTCTTTTTCAAAATCCACTAATTATCTCACTACCCTGGCACCCATGTTTGACCCTTTCCAAATGACATATTTGAGTTTTCTTGTTCATTTTGATCCAAGGTAGTTCCTCTTATGTTTCTAACATAGATCCTAAAATCTTTGTATACCTCACTTTCTTCTTTTTCAAAAGCCACTAATTATCTCACCATTTTCGTTGGCCTCAATGCCTTTGGTATACATCGCTTCTAAACAAACTTGAAATCTAACGTGGTTCTCAGACACCACCTACTGTAGCCTTAGGTCCGCCCCCTGGATTTAACCATACATACATAGTCACCAACATTAAAAACAATGTCTTCTTCTGTTGTAAACCTTGAAAATGTTCGAATTACACTGGAGGATATCAACGTCGCTTCCTCAGTAAATCTGGAAATTTCTGAAAAGTCTCGTCATGTTGAAATAGGAAAACTATACGAACTCTGGCAAAACCGCACAGCTGCTATTGCAGCTGGAAACGATCCTGAAGAGGCTGTTCAGATATTTTCCAAGTTGCACCATGAAAACATCGTCGTTTCCGGAAGAGATAAGTGTACTTTTATTGGAAGTTTATGTACCTATTTCGGTGAAGAAAAGAGTAGGCCTAACTATACATGGGCGCAACGTCTCGGAACTTGCATAGGCATTGCAAAAGGGCTCCGTTACCTTCACTTAGGTGTCGCTGATCACGGTAGAGTAATACATGGATATATTAATGGCGAGTCTGTATTGTTAAATGAAAATCTAGAAGCTAAAATTTTCCTTTATGGTAACTCGGTATTAGTCCGTGGAAATCAGCCAAATCCAGAAATTTATAGACGACCAAGAAAGCAAGAATTCTTCGATCCATGTCCCATTGATCCGGTTTACCTAGAAAGCAGCATCCTCAACATAGAATCAGACATTTACTCATACGGCATACTTATGTTTCAAATATTGAGCGGGGTAATGCACGATGATTCTGTTATAGTCATGGGAAATGATTATGAACAGAAGCTGATAAATCGGGTTCGACGTTTCTATGGTGATGGACCCGAGCAGTTAATTGATCCATATATCATAGATAATGTTGACCGTCGTTCGTTTCATATGTTTATAGATATTGCATATAAATGCATCAGTCTCAACATAAAGGATCGCCCTACGATGGATGAGGTCGTCAAGACTATTGAGGAAGCACTTGATATTCATGTAAGTCTTCTTGTTTACTACTAGTATTATTTTCTGAGTTAATTACAAATTTGGTCTCTATGTTTGTACACAATCATATCTTTCATCGTTAAACGTCTCATGTGCAGTTACGTGAGAGTATTTATGTCATTTCACTCACTTTCATCTTCGACCCTAATTGATTCAGCAATTTTCATTTTCTGTTTGACTAAAACTTAAAACACAATATATCAAATCTTTGATCTTATAGTTAAACACAATCTTCGATCTTACAGTGAAACCCTAAATCAATTTCCGAACCTAAACGTTAAAATCAAACCCAAAAAAAACCATACATAATTGGTAAATAATTATTCACCCCAAAAAAATCAAATCTTGCAATCTTCTACCCAATATGTTATAGGTCTAGTTTGGTCGGACCTTTGTACTGTTCGGTCCACGGTCCATAATGTTGAGCATAGTCACATAATGGTCGGTCATACGGAGCTTTGGAGTGCAATTGTCATCCTTGCATGAAAAAGGGATGAATTTTGAAAGTGCGAGCATAGTCTGTGTGAGGTAGAGATCTTTTGAAGAGATGGTGATTGTTTCAAGGTTGTATGCTATATGGGTTAGTTTTTGTTTTTTTGTAAATATGGGTCATATTGGAATTTGTGGACCCATTTAATTTCTTTGTACCATTTGAATTTTCTGTTCTCAAGTCTAAATTTTATAGTGTAACTTTTAACTTAGGCAAAAGTTTATAAGTATTTCATTTTTTTTTCTTTTTGAAATCATTATTTAAACCACTATTATCATAACATACTCTGTACATTTAAAAAAAAAAAAAAAAAAAAAAACACTGGCACACCAATTTTTTTACACGAGTTAGAAACATCAACTTATTGGATCTTTTCTTTCATTATTAATATTAGTATTAATTAATATCAATTAATATTTATATTAATAGAGAATACATCCATTAACTTAAAATTAATATTTAGAATGCCTCCATATATAAGTTATATGCGGAGTATTAGTTATATATTACAGTAAATAAAACAAATGAAGGCTATTCAATACTATATAATTATTACATTCATAGACGGACTCATGATTTTTAAGAAGGTGCGGGGCCGGCCGGCTAATGGAGTGTGAAACCTGTGCATAGGCACAGGGCCCATAATAAGGCCTGTCGGCCATAGTCCTGTAGTGTACTAGGGGTATTTAGGAATAGGGTAAATTGCAAAAATGGTCCTTGACGTTTCACAAAATAGCAAAAATGGGATCGAGACAAAAAGTAGCGCAAAAAAGACATCAATGTTCAACATTTTTGCAAAATCGCCACCGAGAGGCCTTTTTGGCTAACTTCCGTTAGTTTTCCTCGTTAAGTGCAGTGAACTAACTAATATACCCTCATCTTCTTCCCCATTTGAATTTCTTTTTAATTTATATTTAACTTTAATATACAATCAAGAACATCAAGAACAAAAACCCAAAAATGCGAAAATGCAAACACAGCCACCACCATCACCTTCTACCACAACACAACCAACACCACCACCCTCTACCGCCACCAAGAACATCATTTATGGGTTTTTATAATATATCAAAAAAAAGTTCATTACTGGTACACTACAAACTTGTTTAGCCGGATGAAGCAGCCCGTCGTTCTGTCATACTCTTCATCACTGGAACCATAGTAGATCGTCAAAAACGCAGCTAAGCATCCGAATGGTAGGTTCCCAGGAATTATTAAAGTTTGTTCTCCTAGCTCAATGAGGTCATGTATGCATTTCTAAAATACTACCTCCGTCACAATTTATTTGTTCAGTTTTGACTTTTTGAGTCTTTCTTTGTCAACTTTGGCCACAAATATTCTTATTTGTATTATATAATACTTGATAAAAATTATACAAATTAAAAATACACTTAAAACTCAATATATTCATATATTTTGCATCAAATATCAAATAACACAAACATATATATTTAAGCTCAAAGTTGACAAAGAAAGACTTTGAAAATCAAAAGTGGACAAATAAATTGGGACGGAGGGAGGGCATGTTTGATTACCGCTGAATAAAATAATTCAGCACTGAATACTAAAATTGAATCGGTCACTGTGTTTGGTATATAAAAAACTAGACACTGAATTGTCAATCAAGTACTGATCGATTTTGGGTGATCAAGTATGCCAAATGATTCAGTGGAAGAGTGGGTCCATATTTACCAATAATATCCTATGCTATGCTACCCCTACTTTTATTAAATTATTTAAAATTTTGCTAGGACTGTGATGGAATTTGATATCATCACCATATATTAATTTTAAATAAGAGAAAATTGGGTCAAATTAATTGACTATGCAATATGCATTTGGAAAATGCGTATGAAATTTCAAGAGTATTTAATTATATATGTATGATTTTGTGTATTAGTTATTTACGTTAAAATTTTACACTACAAGTTCGATATATAAACATTATTTATCAACAACGTATTTCATTTAATATTTGAGATTAAAATGGTATATATATATATATATATATATATATATATATATATATATATATATATATATATATATATATATATATATATTTTATTAATTCAGAGACATAACAAAATACATGTATCAAACAGTTTTTTAATTCAGAATCATTTTCATTCAGTACCTTTGAATTGTTCAGTTTTTTATTCATTCAGTGATATATAAGACAGTTTTATCAAACAGCCCCGGAGTATTGATTAAGTTTAGCCTACAAACTTTATAATCAAGGAATGATATTGGTTCCTACATTCAGAGTCATGACAATGATATTTATCACAAGTGGAACATAAGGTTGAATATCATCGATGGATTTTCCGGCAACTAATGCATGATTATAATCGTTGTCTCCAATCTCTCCCATAAGAATCAAAGAACTTCTGATCAGTTGTCTGCAATCTAGAAGCAATAATGACGAAATGTTAATATAATTGCAATTATATCATTTGTACCCACAATAGAGTTTAACCTTTCCCATTAAACATTTATAGTGCCATTTACTAAATAAGTAATGGATGAAAACTTTATTTCAGAATGATAATTAAATATACATATGAAGGTGGTTCAAAGAAAGATTTCTTCGTAGATTCATACCGTTTGAGTTAAGAATTCAACTTTTTCTTCTTCGTAGATAAAATAAACTAACATTTATAGATAATCTTGCCATTGAATTTATTATGTTTCTAATGGATAATGTTTAGTCCAACTCATTTATAATGTATTCATTCAATTATTGAATGTCTACATTCAGTTAGAATCTACTATGGCTCCAGTGATGAAGACTATGACAGAATGACGGGCTGCTTTATCCGGCTAAACAAGTTTCCAGAGTATCACTAATGATTTTTTTTTTTTTTTTTTTTTTTTTTTTTTTTTTTTTTTTTATTATAAAAACCCAGAAATGATGCTCTTAGTGGCGGTAGAGGGTGGTGGTGTTGGTTGTGTGGTGGTAGAAGGTGGTGGTGGTGGTGGCTATGTTTGCATTTTCGCATTTTTGGGTTTTTGTTCTTGATTTTATATTAAAGTTAACTATAAATTAAAAAGAAATTCAAATGGGGAAGAAGACGATGGTATATTAGTCATTTCACTGCAATTAACGAGGAAAACTAACGGAAGTTAGTGAACAGTGCGTCTCAGTGGCGTTTTTGCAAAAATGTGGAACGTTGGTGTCTTTTTTGCGCTACTTTTTGTCTCGGTCCCATTTTTGCTATTTTGTGGAACGTCAATGACCATTTTTGCAATTTACCCTTAGGAATAGTAGACTTCACTATTACATCTACTTTACCTGTATATAAATAGAGGCCTAGCCTCATGAAATAAAGTTTGCGTTTTTAAGTGATAAACCATTGTGTTTAGATTGAGATTTTAGTCTCTCTTATCTGTTGAATCTTTGCTTCTGAATAGCAGACGCATCAGTTGAAGCTTGTCTTCTTAATAGCTGATCACTATCCTCATCAGTTGAAGCTTGTCTTCTTAATAGCTGATCACTATTCTCATCATCATTCAATATCAATTGAATACTTTCAATATTAAATTATCGTTCATCCATTATCATCTTCAACGAATCATTCAACAATTATAATTCATTCAGTCGACGTATAATACAAAACATATGGACCTATGATCAATCATCCATTCAATATTATCATCAATTTGCAGGTATTATCTGTATATAAATATATGCCTAGCCTCATGAAATAAAGCATGCATTTTTAAGTGTTAAACCATCATGTTTAGATTAAGATTTTATATTCTCTTATCTCTTGAAGCTTTGCTTTTGAATAGCAGACGCACCAGTTGAAGCTTCACTTCTGAATAGTTGATCATTATCCTCATCATCATTCAATATCAATTGAATACTTTCAATATTAAATTATCGTTCATCCATTATCACCTTCAACGAATCATTCGACAATTGTAATTCATTCAATCGACGCATAATACAAAACATATGGACCTACTTATAATTATCGTTCAATCATCAATTATTATTCAGTTCATCTATCATTTTTTAAAGCGGAATTCACGGGTGAATAATACCTGCAAATTGATGATAATATTGAATGGATGATTGATCGTAGGTCCATATGTTTTGTATTATGTGTCGATTGAATGAATTATAATTTTTGAATGATTCGTTGAAGGTGATAATGGATGAACGATAATTTAATATTGAAAGTATTCAATAGATATTGAATGATGATGAGGATAGTGATCAGCTATTCAGAAGACTAGCTTCAACTGATGCGTCTACTATTCAGAAGCAAAACTATAACAGATAAGAGAGAATAAAATCTCAATCTAAACACGATGGTTTATCATTTACGCATACTTTATTTCATGAGGTTAGGCCTCTATTTATATACAAATAAAGTAAATGTAATAGTGACAACTACTATTTCTAGATACCCTTAGGACACTACAGGACAATGGCAGACCGGCCTTACATTATTTCTTTTTATATTATTACTAAAAACAAAATACATACATCACACCACACATAAAAAATATTGCCTAGACAGTTGGCACATTATTATATCATTACTTTTGTGACAAGTGTCTTAAAAGATTCTTGGTTGATAATTATGCCATTGTCTTCATTCTTCCATTTGCGACTCCGAACATAATTCACAATTATATCTTGATAATTTGGAAAAATGTCAGCATAGTTGCATCTTGAAATCTTCTGGGAGAGCTGTGAGCAGTTCCGTAAAGTTCTCAAATGGTTCTTTGAACATAGCTATTACTTCTTGCTGTTGCTCACTAATCATTTCTGAAAATTTAGAATAGATTAATAAGTTATCAGTAATTAACTTTTATTCTTTATGATTGTCCTCGTTCTGTTCCAAGCTTTAGTGATTCGGAGTAAACTCCGGCTAGAGCTGTTACTAGATGATCCCTTGAAGGTGTAGTTTCTGGTAACTCATCTCTTGTTGGAGGCTCTCCGTTGCTAATGCCCAGTTTTGCTATCGTTATTGATGGCACAAGAAGCTCTTGATCTTCACAAAAAATCAGATAGCTTGAATGCATCTTGAGAAACAATGGTCGCTTTTTTGCAAAGACTTCACAGTAACTTTTGATGATTTTTCGAGCATTTGACGGGAATTCTTGTAATTCTTTGAGGTTTACGTTCTGAGCTCTTGATGCAGACTCTTGTGATTCATTGGGATCTTCTCCAATGATGTATATTGTGTCCAATAAACCATGAACAAGATAATTGTAAATGTCCATAGGTACTTGCTTCTGGTAGGAAGATGGCCCTTGGACCTATTCGTCTTTTTACTGGATAGAAAGACATGGTTGTATGTGTTTCTTTGTAATTGATGAGGTTATCCCAAGATTTTTGGAATTCCACAGTTGTTGGTTTCTTCATTTCTTCTTTCTCCTTCGTGGTTGGGATGCTTTTTATTCTCTCTGTTGCGTTTATTTTTGCTATTTGTTTTGATAGATTCTGGTTTAGAGAAGTAAATCTTTGAGATTTTTGAACTTCTTCTGTTGCTACTTTTTTGTATGACTCCTTATGGGTTATTTCTGCTGCTTCTTTAGTTGGGTAGCTTTTGTAGGTAACATTTTGTCCCACTATATAAGAACTTGCAATCACCCCATCGCGATAAATACCTCTGAATGGCCCGTTGAAAATAGCGTACCATTTTTTATTGCCAATACTTGAGTGTTGTAATATCTCTTCGACATCTTCTCCAATTTTAGTGAATTCACTTTTTTCAGGAAGGGGTGAATATGATGCTTGTGTTTTTGAGGTTCATGGCGTTACTTTTTTGGTTGAGCTTGACATCGACTTTTTTGATGGTGTTGGTATCCCAACTGATTCTGATGCTGACTCTGAACTTGATACTCGGGTTAGGAATTGCAATGAATTGAATTATTCATTTTCTTATTTTTTGATAATGGCCATTTTTTCTAGAAATATACCTTGCTCTCCTTTTTGTTGTAGTTGATGCTTGATTTGCTTTGTTATGCTTTCCATTCTCGGGTGAGAGTGTCTGTAATTGTGTTATTGTCACCCTTTATATACTTGATGAAAGGATGAAATTGGTGTAGCTGTTGTTGCCAGCGAATCAGTCGACCTCTACAGTAATCCTCGTGTAACTTGTACCTCCAAAAGCCTGTTACATAATTTGAATCTGTTCGTAATTCAAATCTTGTTTGTAATAAATCAATTTTCCATTTTTTATAGTTCTCAAACTCGCAAGTGTTTCTTTTCCGTGAGAAATATATTTTTGTTCAACTTGTGAAAAAGTTACAGAAATATATTTGCATAATTTGGATTTGTATTTTTCTGTTTTTAAAACAGATGTATATGTTTCTGAATTAACAGATTTTTGCTTATTATTGCTCAAAAGAGCTAATTCTGATGTTTGTATTTCTGGATTAGTTTGAGGAATTGGATTTCCGTCAATGTCTAATCCTAGTAGCTGCTTTCCATTCTGAATAGCCTTCAAGCATCCAACCCGAGTGTCCTTTGATGCATCTGTTTCAACAATCAAAAAATCTCTTGTTTCCACGTTATATAATTCCGGTAAACAATGTACAGTTGTTTTAATATGTTGTACAAGTTGAGTATCGGATGGTGTCCATTCCCAACGAATTTTTTCTGAAATCTTTTTTTGTAAAATTTTACTTTCTTTGGCTAAATTCTTTAAAAATCTTTGTTCAGCTATATAATTCAAACACCCTAAAAATCTTTGAATTCGTTTTCGATTTTCTAATTTGTCTGGAAAAAGATTTAATTTTTCCTGTGTATTACTCGTTAAAAAAATTGTTCCATCTTTAGTTATTTTTAATCCTAAGTATTCTACTTCGTTCTGAAGCAGTTTAGATTTCTTTTGTGACAAAACTAATACTTTTTCTTTTATTATTTGTAAAACGATTGATACCGCTTTTATATGTTCTTATTCGTCTTCTTTTGTAAAAAACAATAATATTGTCAATGTATGCTAAACATATGTTTTCTAAACCTTGTAAATTATTATCCATAAATCGCTGATAGATTGATGGTGATTGTTTGAAATCAAAAGGTAATACATTCCACTCATAATGTTTTTGTGGAGGACATGAAAATGCTGTTAATAGTTTAGTTGATTCATCTATTCTTAGTTGCCAATATCCTGATTTAGCATCAAAAGTGCTAAAATGTGTATTTCCTTTTATTTTTTCTAGAATGTAAACTTTTCTTGGTAATTTATAAGAATCTCTTATGGTTGCTTCATTCATTTTTTATAATTTATAACCATTCGTCTTTTTTCTCTTTTTATTTTATTTTTATTTTCAACATAAAATGTTGGTGCTGAGTGAGGGCTTGAACTTTCACTTATTATTCATTTTTATTTTATTGCTTGAATTCTTTAACGTCTTTAATACTATAAGGTATTCTATTGAGTATATTGATTTCTGCTAATGGGTCTTTTAATTTTTTCGAGATTAATTGATTGTTAGTATTTATGTTATCTAGTGGATTTTCACTGCATACTTCTTTTAATGATTCTTCAATGTGCTCTTTCTTCGTTACTAGTACAACTTCTATTTAAAACTTTATATTTTGTGCTAACATTCGTATATACTCTGTTTGTGTGACTATAGGTGTTGATATGAATTTTCCCGTTTTAATATGTTTTATAGTAACTGTTTTGTCAGTTTGTGTAAATGGTTTGTATAATTTTAAAAAATTGCTTTCAATTATTAAATCTATACATGAATCATGCATGTAAATGGTTGGTGCAATAAATTCGACATTGTCGACATATATTGAAACCATTTTAATTAAATACCATATTTCGTGTACTGATTTGTCGTCAACAATTATTCTTTGTGGTCTCTCTAACTTTTCCCATTTTTTTTTCGTATTTTCCTCTTATCAAAGCACATCGTGGCTCCAGTATCAATATATGCAAAAGTTTTTTTATTTTGTATTGTAACCATGATGAATGTAGCATTAGGGTTTACCTTTAAATTTTTTTGTTTCCATTCATTTTTGATTTTTTGTCTTGTAAATATACTTTTTCTAGAGTAAGTTTAAGACTTTTTTGGCAAATATCTTTTGTACTGTGGTGTACACGTAGTCTTCGCATAAGACGTATCTTTTTGAAAATGTTTGTTTCAATTTGAAATTCCATTTCGATTTCTGTGATGGGAGCTTCCGTTGTGCATAAGCTTTTGTTTCAACGACTTTTCTTCATCTTTCTCACTATTTCTTTGGACTTGATTGTATCTGAATCTTAATATATCTTTTGTACCTTTAAAGTATAAACTGTTTACACCAAATACAATGCATAAACATACAAATAAAGCGACTAAAATATGTATTAAAAGAGCGTATATGTGATTAGGCTAATCAAAAGAATGAAAGAGAAATTGTAGATAAAATCACCAATCACACACAGCCACATCATTTTATTTTTGGCCATGTGGGTCTAGCAAACCCATATATGCCTGCAACTTTGAAAACAACACCATTTTATCAAAATGAAACTCGTGTTAGGTAATATGCCAATGTGAGGGACGTTAGTTGCACACCCAAGTTCCCCACCAAGATTACGCCTGCATTTTTGAAGTTGCAGGAGAGCTTATTATTTTTTAAATTTTTTCTTTCCTCGACAAAATGTATACATGTGATATTGATTACGTATGATGCATCCGTTCGTTTCAAATTAAGAGTGATGCACTTTTATTAAGTAATAAAAGTGCATCTCGGTCAATAGACTTTAGTGCATCGCAGTTAAAAAAAATTGGTGATAAATCTTGTCCAACTTTTTTTTGTTTGGTTAATGCATTTAAATCATTAAAACCATAGAGAATATAATTGTTTATTAAGCTAACAAGAGTATCGGTAGGCGGCACTAATCAAAGTTGTTTGTGTTATTGTTCACAGAACCAACAAGCCGTGTGTGCAATTACCAAAAGAAGAAACCCAGCAGACTCACTAGAAAATTTTCGAATTCCACAAGAGGAGATCAGCAATGCGACCAAAAACTTCAGTGAAGAAACTCAGATCAAAGAACGAGGTTATGTGGTCTACAGAGGACATCTCTCTGATCGCTTTCAAAACCGCACAGCTGACATAAAAATATATAAGGATCATGAACATCCGTCCGACGATTTTAGATTCCGTTATGTGCTTGAGATAGTTTCCATGTTGCAACATGAAAACATCGCCCCTTTCATTGGTTATTGTGATAAAAGCTATGCAATTGTTTCCGAGTATGCCATCAATGGAAGCCTTGAAGATCAGCTCAAAGACCCCAATAAGAGTATAACTTGGACTCAGCGCCTACAAATTTGCATTGGGGCGGCAAAAGGACTCAGGTATCTTCATTCGGGATTTGGGGAAGACCAGGGAGTAATACATAGAGACTTCAGTAGTAGAAAGATATTATTATACGATGATCAAGAAGCTAAAATTTGTGGTTTCGACGAGTCATTTTTATTCCCAGGATATAAAAGATATAATCCCGTTACAGGATTTGTGGGTAATGAATATTACAGGGATCCCGTTTACCGTGAAAGCTACATCTTCAACAAAGAATCAGATGTGTACTCGTACGGAGTGGTACTCTTTGAAATACTAACTGGGATGTTGGCTAATGAATTAAAGCGCATTGGAGATGAGGAGCCACTAAATCTGGTTGCTTTGGTCCGTCGCTACCATGCTGACCAACTAGACAAGTTACTTGATCCACGGATAAGAGAGGAAATTGATGCTCGTTCTTTATATACATTTAAAGAAGTTGCATATAAATGCATCAGTTTCAACGTAAAAGATCGCCCTTCATGGAAAAAGATCATCAAGAGGTTAGAGGAAGCGTTGTATATTCAAGTAAGTCTTTTCATTTGAAGGTTATCTAGCTGGTTCGTTTGCCACAATGAGAACTATCATGATGAAGTAAATTATACTCGAGTATATTCTATGTTATATTCCAAAATCTTGAAAGTTATTGAAGTATTTATAAAAAAAATGCTAGTTCTTCTTAGCTTTTCTTCCTAGTTGTTTTCCTAAAAACATGATGATAACCAGTGGAATAATCAAAGTCTTAGAATTGGAAAGATTACTAGTAAACGGCACATGTTATTTTTGTTATGGTTAGGATTAAGAGTTAAGAACTAACATTAATTATGATATTAATTAGGACTTTATTCGCAGAACCATGGAGCTGCTTCTAACAATACAGGGAGGTTTAAAAGATTAGAAGATTCCCTGATTCCACTAGAGGACATCAACTTGGCCATTGGAGTTAAAGGTCAAGAAACTCGGATTGGAGATGGCGGATTTGGTATAGTTTACAAAGGCCAGCCCTCTGAACGCTGGCAAAACCGTACAGTTGCCATCAAATGCCTACGCCCTGAAAGTTACCAAGGAGAGTATGAGTTCCGCAACGAGCTTAATATGATTTTCAGTTTCAACCATGAAAACATCATCCCTTTCATTGGTTACTGTGATGAAGGAAATGAGAAGATTATAGTTTATGAGTATGCTAGTAATGGTAGCCTAGATGGTCATATTAATGACAAGAATAGGAGACGTTGCTTGACGTGGGAACATCGCCTTAAGATTTGCTTAGGGGCAGCAAGAGGACTTGATTACCTCCACACAGGTCTTGGGGAGGACAATAAAGTAATACACAGAGACATCAAGAGCGCAAACATATTATTGGATCACAATCTGGTAGCAAAAGTTTGTGATTTCGGATTGTCAAAATCTGGTCTCGTAAATAAGCCACAAACCCATGTCTACACAAATGCTGCAGGTACCAACTTTTACATGGATCCAATTTACCATGAAAGTGGCATCCTCCGGAAAGAGTCAGATGTGTACTCATTTGGAGTGGTAATGTTTGAGTTGTTGAGTGGAATGTTAGCTTATAATCGAAGAAGGTTGGGAGATGGTAAACCAAAACCTCTCTTAAATATTGTCCGACGCTACTATGACTACAAACCAGAGTTGCTAATTGATCCTTTTATAAGAGATGAAATTGATAGCCGTTCTTTTGATACATATTGTAAAGTTGCATTTCAGTGCATTAGTTTCAATTCAAAGGAACGCCCTGCCATGGAAATGATTGTGGACAGGATTGAGGAAGCACTGGAATTTCATGTAAGTATTTTATTTCAATCAAATGATTAGGTTGCTTCTGAAGCATGTTATAACTATATGGTTGTTTGAAAATGTTGATATTAATCCATTTCTCATAACATGATAATCTACTTTGAGTATGTAAAGCTACTAATCATCGGCCTAATAACATACCATAGGAAGGTCATAGTTGTAACTTGTACGGATATCGTCGCGGTACCATTCAATATATTATTAAGAATTCGTGACATCTTGTTTGCTTTAACTTTTTATGTCAAATGTCAATTTTGGTTGCCAAAATAAGTTTTGTGAACTTTTTTCATTCACTGATGATGGAGCATGCAGTGTATATCTGCACTCATTTGCAGGGAACATCTGAATTTTCCTGTCATGTTTGTATGCCTATCTGTACTCATTTTTCAAAGTTATTTTATAACTCAACATCATTTTTCGATTAACTAATTCTGATTTGATCAAACAGTTGGTTAGGCAGGCATCTGGTATATTACTGTACCATGTACTGTATAAGTTACTTAACGTGCATTTGGTTCAACTATATTTTTGTGTAGGTAAGTAATCAAAGGGAATCACAGGCAAATGATGAAGCGGAGCTAAATCATCCGGGGTCGTTGGAGTAATTACTCATTATTACAAGTTCAGTGTCTAGATGCATTTTATGTTATGAGCTGATTTGTGGAACTTCTGTAATTTTAATTGTGTGAAGTTTTGGGATTTTGTATGCGTAATATAAGACATGTGTATACAAATTACAATACATGATGTTATTGTTGATACAAAAGTTGGGCGTTCCTAGTTTGGGCTCTTGCTCTCGTACCAATTAGCTCTTAATGCTTGAAACGTGCGCAGTAAGAAAATAAACAAACACCGTTAGGCTCGTGGTGTTTATCATTTGGGCTCGTGGCCCAAATATAGACTATACGTCATCAGTTATCAAAGCCAGGTGCACATGGATACAGGTGATTGTGATCATCTGTGTCATGAACCCTTGCATACTCGCACATTTTATTATCAGGATAGACACAGGTTATGCACCCCCCCCTGTTGGAAAATTTAGTGCACTTGAGGGATCAGTTCAAACCTGGTAATGGGTCAGGAGGTACGGAGTGTACACCCATCAGGTCCTGAACACCCTGACTTATATAGTGGTTGAGTGTTATTCAGTGTCTGATGAAATTCAGTGAGTTCACTCTTTGAGGGAGTGATACTCTGGACTGAATGGTATTCATCAGGATGATGAGTTCAGCTCAGGGTGAAGGATCTCATCAGGGAGTTGATGTCCTCAGGGACTAGCTCATCAGTGAGTAACTCACTGGATTGAATTCCAACTTGGTTTGTAACTGCTTTGACCTATTTAATTGGCAGTTATAACTGTATTAATGACCATGTTTAATTAGTCGTGTAACCACTAATACCAATTATTATGGAGGCAAGTTAAGTGAGATTAATGGGCCGTTAATCACTCTTAATTCCATTGACTAGGGTTGAGTAATCTTGCCTATAAATAGGAAGATCAAATCATGCATGAAAGATATACAGAAAACACATAACACTTGAATGCAAAGGGTTATTGATTTGTTCCTAATTCAATAACAAACATTTGGTCTTATCCCAAGTAGATATTCGTGATACCCAGGCATTAGGGTCGAATAGTTTACTAATTTGGAAGGTGATAACACGATTCCAAGTGATATCCGGTAACCATAATTGGTAGGTAGTTAGGCTATTGATTATCTTCTCCCTGGTCTGGGCTAATAACCACCAACAATCAAAGTAAACTATTCTGTGATAATCAATGGCTGCTGCTATGAGGCATATGGCTGCTGACTTTTCCAAATTGGAAAAGTTTGAAGGTGTTGATTTCAGAAGATGGCAAAAGTAGATGCACTTCTTGCTGCCAAGCATGAATGTGGTGTATGTTCTAAGCACTGCTATTCCTGAAGATCATGGGGATGATGCTACTGTGGAACAGATAAGGAATCGAAGCAAATGAGAGAATGATGATTATGTCTGTAGAGGTTTAATCCTCAATGGTATGTCTGATTCTCTCTTTCACATTTATCAGAATGTTGAATCTTCCAAAGAACTGTGGGATTCCTTGGATGCCAAATATATGGCTGAGGATGCATCAAGTAAGAAGTTTCTTGTAAATAATTTCACAAATTACAAAATGACTGATTCAAGACCAGTCATGGAACAATACAATGAACTTCTTAGAATACTTGGAAGGTTTACACAACACAAAATGAACATGGATGAGGCTATTTCAGTCTCTTGTATCATTGATAAACTTCCTCCTTCTTGGAAAGATTTCAAGCATACCTTGAAACATAAGAAGGAAGAACTAACACTTGTTCAATTGGGTAGTCATCTGCGTATTGAGGAATCCCTCAAGGCGTAGGATAATGACAAGCTAAATATTAGCAATGCTACTGGTGCATCTATTGTCAATATGGTGGAACATAACAATTCCACCACATACAATGACAACAAAGGCAAACGTAAACATCATGATAACACAAGGGCTGATCCTAACAAGAAGGCAACACCTACTTGTTGGAAATGTGGCAAATCTGGTCACATTAAAAGGGATTGCAAAGGTGTTAATATTGTAGGTAAATCCAATGGTTCAGGCACTAGTGGTTCAGGGAGTGGAGGTCCTTCCAACTCACTAAAAGGTCAGAATATGTTTAATGAATCTCTTCAGGTTTATTATGTTACATATGTATCTGAATCTAACTATGTGCAGGATGATGATGTTGCGTGGTGGGTTGACTCTGGTGCAACTGTTCATGTGTGCAAAGATAGAAGATGGTTCAAGACTTACGAGTCACTGAATGATGGTTCTATTCTTCACATGGGAAATGAGTCAACAGCCTTGGTGCATGGTCGTGGTTGTGTAGATCTTAGTTTTAGTTCTGGAAAGATTGTAACTTTGTTTAATGTTATTCATGTTCCTGGTATAAGGAAAAACTCGGTTTCAAGTAGTGTTTTGAATAATCATGGATATAAACAAGTTATTGAATATGATAAATTTATTTTGTCTAAACATGGTGTGTTTATTGGTTTTGGCTATTTGTGTAATCAAATGTTCAGGCTTAATATTGTCACTGATATTGTTATTTCAGCCTTTATTTTAACCTCTAAACTGAATGACTCTACCCTGTGGCATGCTATACTTGGCCATGTACACTATAAAAGGATGCAAGATATGTCTAAGGATGGGTTAATCCCAGCATTTGACATGGACACTGAAAAGTGTAAGACTTGTATGTTGACCAAAATTACTAAGAAACCTTTTCAGGGTGTAAAACGTGAGACTGAGCTCTTGGAGCTTATATACAGTGACATGTGTGATTTACATGCCACTCCCTCTTTAGGGAACAAGAAGTACTTTGTGACATTTATTGATGATGCTTCTAGGTTTTGTTATGTCTATCTGTTACATACCAAGGATGAAGCATTAGATAAATTCAAAGTGTTTTAAAACTGAAGTTGAATTACAACTTGGGTCCCTGATCAAAAGATTCAGGACTGATAGGGGAGGTGAGTACATAGATACTCTGTATTTTCAGTCTGTTGGTATAATCCATGAAACGACTGCTTCCTATACTCCTCAACAAAATGGTATCTCTGAAAGGAAAAACAGGGTACTGAAGGAGATGATTAATTCCATGTTGTCCTATTCAGGATTGAGTCAAGGGTTCTGGGGTGAAGCTATGTTAACAGCTTGCTATTTATTAAATAGGGTTCCCAACAAAAGGAACAAAGTTACCCCTTATGAACTCTGGACTAAAAAGAAACTCAACCTGAATTACCTCAGGGTTTGGGGTTGTAGGGTAGTTGTAAGACTCCCTGATCCAAAGTTAAAAACTCTTGGTGAAAGAGGCATTGAATGTATCTTTGTTGGATATGCTGAGCATTCCAAGGCATACAGGTTCAATGTTATTGAACCTAATGAATATGTTTTAATTAATTCAATAATTGAATCAAGGGATGCACTCTTTGATGAGAATAGATTCTCATCAGTCCGTAGACCAAGTTAAAGGATTCCAAATGGAACTGATGACATTGGTGTATCAGAGGTCCCTGATGAATTATCATCTCAGGTCCCTGATGAGGTTGTAGTTCAACAAATTGTACCTGAGCTTAGAAAAAGCAAAAGGGCCAGGACTCCAAAGCCATTTGGACTTGAGTTTCAATTGTATTTAATTGAAGGAACAAGAGATGAGGTATCTGACCAATACTCCTATTGCTTCGTTGTTGAGGATGTTGCTTTCTGGAAAGAAGCAATAAATGATGAGATTGACTCCATCATGGGCAACAACACTTGGGTGTTGATTGATCTACCACCAGGTTGCAAACCTCTTGGTTGCAAATATATTTTCAAAAAGTTCAAGGCTAGACTAGTCATTCAGGGTTTTAAGCAAAAGTCAGGGATAGACTACTTTGATACTTATGCCCCTGTGACGCGTATCGATACCATCAGGCTGCTGATTGCTTTGGCATCAATTCACAATCTGATTATTCATTAGATTGATGTGAAGACAGCTTTCTTGAATGGTGAATTGGATGAGGAGGTTTATATGAACCAACCTCAGGGCTTCATCTTGCCTGGCAATGAAAACAAGGTGTGTAAAATGATTAAGTCTTTATATGGACTAAAATAGGCACCTAAGCAATGGCATTAAAAATTTGATGAAGTGGTTTTTTCTAATGGTTATGTTCTTAACCAGGATGACAAATGTGTATATAGCAAATTTGACGAATCCGGTAAAGGAGTCATCATTTGTCTATATGTTGATGACATGTTGATCTTTGGCACTAACCAAAATCAGGTTGACCTGACAAAGGAATTTTTGTCATCAAGGTTCTCCATGAAAGACATGGGGGAGGTTGATGTTATCCTTGGTATAAGGATCAAACATGAAAGTAATGGTATATCAATTTCTCAGCCTCATTATATTGAGAAGGTATTGAAGAAATTTAATTACTTTGATTGTACTCTAGTGAGTACTCCTATGGATACAACTGAGAAGCTTACGCCTAATACTGGCAAAGCTGTATCTTAACTTGAGTATTGTAGGGTGATTGGCTGCCTGATGTATGCCATGACTTGTACAAGACCTGATATCGCTTTTGCAGTGGGTAAACTGAGCAGGTATACTAGGAATCCTAGTGCTTAGCACAGGCAAGCAATTCAGAGGGTACTGAAGTATTTGAAGAGAACTATGGATTATAGTCTCTCATACACTGGTTATCCTTCAGTGTTGGAAGGATACACTGATGCAAGTTGGATCAGTAACACTGAAGACAATTCGTCTACCAGTGGCTGGTTATTCCTACTTGGTGGAGGTGCAATTTCTTGGGCATCCAAGAAGCAAACTTGTATCACCAGTTCAACAATAGAATATGAATTTGTGGCTTTAGCAGCTGCTGGTAATGAAGCTGAATGGTTGAAAAACTTGCCTCTTGAGATTCCATTGTGGCCTAAACCTATAGCACATATTTCTATCCGTTATGGTAGTGCAACTACATTGGCAAAGGCTTATAGCCAGATGTACAATGGGAAGTCTAGACACTTAGGTGTCAGGCATAGCATGATTCGTGAGCTTATCATGAATGGGGTGGTATCTATAGAGTTTGTTAGATCTCAACAAAACTTAACTGATCACTTGACGAAGGGGTTGGCTAGAGACTTGGTTTTAAAGTCTGCTAAAGGGATGGGTTTAAAGTCCAACTTAGTCACTGAATACTAAGACAACCAACTCCCTCCTGAGGAAACTTGGGAGCTGAGTTCAATGTGGAAAGCTGAACATTCAGTGTACTGGAGCACATGTTTTATATTACATCTCAAGGTTTGTGCTCAGAACTTGCTAGAAAAGGAGGATGAAGTTATTACTTCTTAATGGTTAATTTTCTTTGAAAAAGTGCATGGCATGAGCATGAATAAAGAAGAACCACCTATGTGAATGTTGAAGTTTTGCTGCTTCAGGAAGCTTATGACTTTTGGCTCTTACAACATTTATGAATTGGATATGGACACATGACTTGTA
Source organism: Artemisia argyi (assembly GCA_030686995.1). NCBI lineage: Eukaryota > Viridiplantae > Streptophyta > Magnoliopsida > Asterales > Asteraceae > Artemisia > Artemisia argyi. The sequence goes on from CM060686.1 coordinate 3,544,440, forward strand.
TAGTGTTAGGAGCTTTTAAGTGTTTGAAATTGTATGTGTATTTTATCTTCAGGTATTCAAATAGGTTGAAGAGTTCAATTCTTTGGAATACCCTGATTCTCGAATATTTGAACGTGTAATGTACTAAGATGGAAATTCAATCCTCAGGATATTTTCATTTATGCATATGTTTTGTTTAATGATTAATTTTCATGCAAAGGAAGTGAACTAAATTTGGGGAGGATTGTTGGAAAATTTAGTGCACTTGAGGGATCAGTTCAAACCTGGTAATGGGTCAGGAGGTACGGAGTGTACACCCATCAGGTCCCTGAACACCCTGACTCATATAGTGGTTAAGTGTTATTCAGTGTCGGATGAAATTCAGTGAGTTCACTCTTTGAGAGAGTGATACTTTGGACTGAATGGTATTCATCAGGATGATTAGTTCAGCTCAGGGTGAAGGATCTCATCAGGGAGTTGATGTCCTTAGGGACTAGCTCATCAGTGAATTACTCACTGGACTGAATTCCAACTTGGTTTGTAACTGCTTTAACCTATTCAATTGGCAGTTATAACTGTATTAATGACCATGTTTAATTGGTCGTTTAACCACTATTACCTATTATTATGGAGGCAAATTAAGTGGGATTAATGTGCCTTTAATCACTCTTAATTCCATTGACTAAGGTTGAGTAATCTTGCCTATAAATAGGAAGATCAAATCATGGATGAAAGATATACAGAAAACACATAACACTTGAACGCAAAGGGTTATTGATTTGTGACTAATTCAACAACAAACATTTGGTCTTATCCCAAGTAGATATTCGTGATACCCAGGCATTAGGGTCGAATAGTTTACTTTGGAAAGTGATAACACGATTCCAAGTGATATTCGGTAACCTTAATTGGTATGTAGTTAGACTATTGATTATCTTCACCCTGTTCTGGGCTAATAACCCCCAACATCCCCCCCCCCCCCCCCCCCCCCCTTATTTTTGCTTTGATATATACTGTTAAATCGCCCTGCAAACTGAAATTCGGCCATTTAATCTCATATTCAGGATTACTGCCTTCAAAATCTTTCCCTCTAATGTTTTTTACATAAAAATCATTTTCATCAGGAAAGTACCTCGCAGTTATCAATAACAATGATCTCAACATAAACTAATTAATCTCGTAAGCAAATTACCTCAATATTGGGTATGAGAGGTTATGTAACGGGTCAAAACACTATTGGTAGCGGGTATAACGGTTCAAGTTGGTATTGGTTGATCGAATTTTTCCAGCTTATGTCATAATAAGCATTTTTAAGCCCATTAAGTCCCAAAATTAGCCAAAAACAAATGGGGCTTGTGAAACATAACCCGAAAACAGATAACTCATAAACCCAAAAATAAGCTTAAACAAACACCCCCTTAATGTACTAACACGACTAAACCTCTATAAAAAAACACCCAATAAGGATTTAAGATAAAAAATGGAACAGTTCAGATGTTCCATTAGAAGTGTTTCAGATGGGCATCTTAGTCAAAACACGTAATGCAATTGAACAGTTAAGACAAGTTAAGGCAACTGTTAGTCAAAACAGTTTCCTTTGGAAAGTTCCTCTATAAGTTGAAGATATTTTGCTTGTCAAAATATTTTACTCGTATCATGTTTCACTAGGAGAGAGAAACCTTTCATGGATCAGCAAGACAATACTTGTCTTCAATTGACTTTGTTCTGATAAGTCGTTTTGTAATGTTAGTTAATTTCTTTTATCAGCAAAGCTTTAATACTTAAAATATTTTTTGTTTAATCTATCAGACTTTTAAGCATCCAACATATATACTGATTTTTCTTTCTCTAGCATCTAATTACAATTGAGAAGGTAAGGACCAATACCCCCCTTGTAAAAGTCCTTCAAGTTTATTGATCATTATTAGCTTAGGAACATAAATAAGTAAAAAGCTACAATGCTAAAATTACAGGTTGTCTTTAGAATAATCCGTGGTCACCCACATGAAACTTACAACCGTTTTACAAACCAATTCTCAAAATAAAACCATTACAATAGCTAAACAACAATCGTCAGACACTGGGGTTTTTATAGTAAAGTACATTTTGCTTGGACCTAAAGATATTCTTTGAACGATATGTCGAGCGAATTATATCAACAAACAAAATGTATTGCGCCTTAACATATATGGTGAATGGAATCAGTGCAAATCCGCTGATAAGGATAGGAATCCATAAAAATTCCTTCTGGTAAAGTACAAAAAAGCTGACACTAAAAGCGACCATCATGGATGTCATAGACAGAAAAAGATATGACATACCGACTATCAAGTTTCTGGGTAATGATTCCAAAAAATCAACTTCGGCATAACGAGACGTGAAGACAGATAAGAACATGTAGAGGATTGAAGCTGAAGATGAGAACAGAGAAATGGCATCCGCCACAACAAAAATAATAAAGGATGGTTTCGGTTGAAAGATAGGGATATCACTGTTTTGATCATATCCTCCCGGAACAGTAAAAGCTGCAGCAAATACCATGGTGGCAACAAGCGCTGCTACTACCATACATTGACTAGCTATTTCTTTCATCCTTTTTTCTCCTTGTGTGACCATATCTTTGTGCTCGTTTGTGAATAATTGATGTGGTGTTAAACCATCACTGTTCTTCCGATCCCTATAAGATGGAGGGATTATTGACTCTACTTCCTGCACACAAACAAATTAGAATAGTTATAAAGCATTTTGTTATTATCAATATCTTTTTCCGTAACCATGGTGTCTGACATTTAGGCCGACTAATCGGCGAGGTTTGAGTCCACAGCCACACGGACTCAAACCGAGTAAATCCCTTCCTTTCTTTTTTGTGAAAGTTGGCGAGATCATTTATGGTTATATGAATGCTATGATAGAGAAGAGATGAGTTCTGTAAGACTAAAATAATACTAGAAGCTCATAGTGGAATCTTTATGTGTACCTGAAACCATAGTAGTTCTTGTTGCATATCTAAAGCGACTCCTGAGAGTTGCCTTTGATTTACTGTCAACTTCCCAACTAAATGCAACATGTTGTTGTCTTGTCTATCTCTCATAGGAGTTATCATATCCTTCATTGCGCCTATCTCGTACAATAGGGTATAGATACCGGCATGACGATGTTTGATAGCAATGTGAAATATAGTTTGATTGTTATCATTTACCTTCCATATGAGATGAGGATATCGACGGATCAGCTCAATTAAAAAGTTAGTATTACCCATTTCTGCAGCAATGAACAGTACCCCAGAAGAATATTTCTTTCTTGTATAGGTTTCAGCACGCATATCCTCAATATAGCCAGATATGAGTTTCTGTACTTTCTGAGCTAGATCTTCATTTCCAGCTTCTTTATTTATTAAGTTCTGAGTATCATCATGTAATTTCATAATACGTTCAGAAATGTGATTTTGTATTTCCTGAGTTTGATCTCCCTCGCCAGATGCTATCTTGCTGCCTTGCTCTATTAAGGTCTGTGTTTCAACATGCATATTCACAACATGTTCAGAAATGAGGTCTTTTAGTTTAGAAACTTGTTCTGGATCATTGATTGTCTTTAGAGAATCCTCTTGAAGTTTGTCAAGATGTTTGGCAATAAATTTATTGAGTTGTATAGTTTGAACGAGCCTTCCGGGACCTGACCCAGTTACATCTGGTGGCCCTCTGAGTATATCATCGATATCCTTCTTTGGTAGTTTCTCAATATCTTCCCAGAGGATTCTCAGTAACACCATTGCTTTATTTTCCTTTTCAGATGTTCCCACCTTTAAACCGATTGATTTGGAAACTGAAAGAAACAACCAGAAATTAAGAGGTCCAAACTGAAAAAACTTATAAATTGGCAAGCTGATGGCAAAGATCTTATATATAGGATCGTTGAATGTTGTTGATGCTGGAAACAGTTCTCGAGATGGAAAAGTTGATGGTGTTCAAGCTGGTTTGATGAATAGTGAGTTATTCATAACCCATTCTTGACCTATTAACTTCAATCCTAAAAACCTATTATCAACTCATTTTAATAATTCACACGGTGCAGAATATTATCCGCTCGTTGTAGGGCCAAATTTTCAGGCGATTATCCGCTCACTGTAGGGCCAAATTTGCACCTATGGTGCCGCCATAGTGCACAAGAGGTGGCGCTATAGGCGCGCCTCTCTCCATCCAGATAACGGTCATTTTTTTTTTGTTTTTTTCTTATTTTTCCTTTTAATCGTAAACTGAGTTTTTTAGTGTTTTTGTTTGTATTTGTGTTAGTTTTGTGATTTTTTCATTGAGTTTTTGTTGTTGTTGTTGTTGTTGTGTTGGAGGTTTTTGGTGCCAAAGAAAGGAATAAGAAGATGGGTATTCTTTTAAAATTTTCACTTTAAACCTTGTTCTTATGTAGTACTACCTCCGTCAAAAAATTATTGTTCATACACAAAAAACACACATTTTAAGAAAAACATCATCATTACAACTTTCTCTTTCTTATTTTTTTTGCATAAAGACAGTTTTATCCTTAACCAATTAATTTATAACTTTTTTAAAGTTTATAATAATAACATCAAATGAGGGTAATATAGTAAACTTGATCTATATTCCTATCTATTTATGGAAGTGGACAATTATTTTGGGACAACCGAAAAAGGAAAGATGGACTATAAATATGAGATGGAGGTAGTATAAGTTTACATTGTAGTCCTTGAGAGTGTTTTTCTTACACCTTTAGTCCTTGTTATGTTTACAAAGTTCGTATTTAAGTTATTTTTAGTCCCTAAGATGTATAAAACTTGGTTTAAATGTAAGAAATGAAATGCAAATGTTTTGAAGAAATTGTAAAAGACAAAAAATAAAATAAAAAATAAAAAATAAAAAATAAAAAAACACACAAAAAACAAAAAAACAAAAAACAAGGATCCGCTGGCGCTAACAATATGTTATAGTTGGGGAGTATATTCTTTAAGAGAATGTGTTACAGATATATGGTTAAAGCTAACGTGATGGCACTTATAACTTAGTACACCTAGCACTACTCTTAGCAAGAAAGTATGAACAAAGAAGCATCACATGAGATTTTTACCTGAATAGATAGTCTCTTTAATGAAGCTAGATTCTGTTTCCAAAAATGCTTTAGGCTTTCGTGCCAGAACTCCGAGTACTCTGCTCCTCCTACCAAGGTCTGGATACCCTTTCACTATATGTAGTGCAATATCTGAAAGATACTTGACAGTTAGTTAGTAATGATAGATTAGGTTAATTCCCCATAATGTCATCTTATTACTGAATCAATATAAATAGATTACAGATCTTGCCCATAAGATAAGCAATATGGCTCAGTCCACTAATAACAAATAAACCCATATAAGTGGGCCATGCATAATAATAACTAGGCTAATCCCCCCCCCCCCCCCCCCCCCCCCCCCCCCCGCGCAGTTGGAACGGGAGGTCTTCGAACTTTCAAACTGGCTCTAAACTCAATGAATAACGCAGCTGGGAGACCTTTGGTGAAACTATCAGCATACTGAAAACGGGAAGGTACATGTAACACACGAACTTGACCAGAAGCAACAAGTCACGGACAAAGTGTATATCTATCTCAATGTGCTTGGTGTGCTGATGTTGCACTGGGTTAGTAAAAAGATAAACATACTCATATTATCATAGTAAACCAATGTAGCAGTAAAAAGTGGAGCATGAAATTCAAGTAAGAGATTTCGTATACATGCTCAGCAACAACATTAGCAACACCTCGATATCCTGCCTTTGCACTAGAACGAGATAAAGTAACCTGTCGTTTAGCGGACCATGACTGTAGATTATCTCCAAGAAAAACACAATACGCAGAAATTGATCGTCGGGTTACTGGGAAACTTGCAAAATCAACATCGGTTTATGCAATGAGCTGAGTGGTAGTAGAAACATGCCCAATTAGCCTAGTTATTATTATGCATAGGTTAATTCCCCATAATGTCATCTTATTACTAAATCAATATAAATATATTAGATATCTTGCACCAGAAGATAAGTAATATAGGCTAAATCTACTAATAACAAATAAACTCGTATAAGTGGGCCATGCATAATAAATAACTAGACTAAGGAGCTGTTTCTTTTTATTTCCTGTCTTGACACATTATCCTGTTTGGAAATGTGGTGCTTGTCTAAAATAAGCATTGACCCAAAAATGGCGTTTCATTTCTTTTCATCAGTTAATAGGTAATGACTACTTTACCCTTACACTTGAAATCAATGACTTCTTTTTTGAGCAAGAAATCAGTGACTTCATGAAACCAGTCATTTTTGCAAATTATTTTTGTGATACAGATCTTGAATGGCATGGAAAACGAACTCAATTATTAAATACTACTAAAATAAAAACAAAAACATTAAATCATCACATTGAAAAACGCCCAAACATTACAAATCTTACAAATATATTCTTGTATAAATGAAAAACTACATAAACTTATCTTCAAATACATGAACAGTAAAGCCAAACCATGTTGTAGTTGAAAAAGAAGTTCAATAAACACCACTGGAGTTGTTTTTTATTTTGATTGAAATGAAATTTGTAGCAAAACATAGATCTTCTAACTTCAAGGTCACTCGTAACGTTATGGCCAGTGTAGTGGAGGTGTGGTGATAGAAGAGCGTCGGTAGTGCAGATGACTAGCGGTGGTGGCTGGCGATGTCAACCATGAAATGGAGACCCAAGTGAAGATGAGGATTTTGTTTTTGTTTTTTTTTTGTTTTTCAAGGTGAATTAACAATGAAAAAGAAAAGGGTATAATAGTAATGGTGGGTAATGATATCTCCTTAATAGAGAATACCACCTTTTTTACACCCTTTCACATGTAGGATTCATGTTCCCAAAAAGCAAAAAAGAAACAATCAATTTTCCTGTTACCATATAGTTTTTTTCTATTCAGGACCATTAAGCCAAAAATAAACACCCAAGAGTGGAAGGTGCAGCTTGTTGTTCTAGTTCGCTATTCCTATGTGGACAACAAGAACGGCTCGCCGTTCTTCACTGCTGCACCGCCCCCTCACCGTTGTTCTTCGTTAGAAACCATATCGTGCAGACGACGAGCCTTGGAACAGTCCTTTTTGTCAGTGCTTTTCTTTTTCTTTTTTTCTTTTTTCCCTTATTTTCTAAATTTGTAATGTTTAATATATATTTGCCATTGATGACTCTATTTCCCTCAAGGTTTATGAAACTGGCCATGGGAGAAGGGGTGGTAAAGATGAAGGTGAAGGTGAGAGCGGGGGGGGCGGGGGGGCAGACTTATGAGTTTGTGTTTAGGGTTGAAATGAAATGATATATCAACTTGTATGTGGATTGGATTCATGGACTGGGTTTATAATAATTTTTGTTGGGCTTCTATTTTTATTTTATTTTTTTGCTTTGTGTGTTTTAAAGTATTTTTAGTTTTTTTAATAAAAAATATAATTTGTATTATTTGAATGTAATGTGTTTTTATTTTTAATGAAATGAATTTAGGTTATTTAATGAAATAAATAAAAAAATAAAGTCGTAAGTGGTGGGGCCCAAATGAGTAAGTTGAGGTTAGTTATTTGGTGATGAGAGGTTAGTTGTGAAGAGGTGTTAGGGGTGATGTGGCACATGTGGGGCCCGAATGAAGAGGATAACTTGCCATCTACACCTAGCACTCTAATACACCTAGCACTCTAATAAGCAAGGGGAAATGTTACAACGAAAATGAACAATGAAAATAAAAGTAAAAAACCAACAAGATTTGTCTTTTACATGAATAAAGAGTAGGCATGCACGAATTAGTTTTTTCTAAGAGTTTGTTAAGAAGTTGGTTTAAACACTTTCTAAATAATACTCGATATAGGTCGCCACCAAGCTAGGTAGGCCCCACAGGATGGGGCATGGAAATCGAGATGGGGATGAGGAATAAGATCCATCCCGATATTCTTTGCCCCCTACCGTCCCAAGCTATCCGCGAAAATTCAATTAAATGATGACATTAATAACTAAGAGTACTTAACTCCGAAAAAAAGTAGTAGAGAAAAATATACGTACAAATATTTTAGTAATCAACTAGCTAATTAGTTAAAACGTTTAAGGTGAAATAAATTGGATGCTTACCGAACATGTCACTCTCGACACATTTCTCAAGAAGCCAACAGCGATTTTCATCTGTCCAACCTTCACCATCTAATCCCCGCGAGATAGAGCAGCGAAGTGCATTTTCCCAATAATATTCACCATCTGAATCCTGCCAAGTGTTAAAATAATAAAGATATTCAACCAGTTCATTACTTCCAAACGTGGCAGCCGCATACAATGGCATCATTGTCCCATGATGACCAGGGATTATATTCCCAGCAAGGCCTTATTCTTTTCGGCCAAAATCTTAACCATTTCAAGGTTTCCAGCAGCAGCTGCCAAATAAAGGGCGGTATTGTGATTTTTGTTTACAATTTCCAAGTCGACCATTCTCATCTCATTTACCAGATTTTTCACAAATTCTACCACCTGTTTGCTTCTGTTTGCGGACACCGCCACATGAAGTGCTGTTTCACCATTTTCAGTGATAGCATACCTTATCAACTCTGGTTTCTTTTCAAGAATGTCTTTAGCAGCTTTCCAGTCACCCTGAATGGATGCTTCATATAGAGGGGCACCATATTCAAAGTAATCCTTTTTTCTACCACCTATATAGTAGTTTCAAAGCAAAGTTATAAGTGCACTGTTGTTGCTGGAAAACTGATATTGCTGTATATTTTACAGTATATTACACCATTCGTCTTTGTGGTTTGAATTGACCGAAGTGGTTCTTCTTTTGACAGAAAAAAATGCGCCGTTTGTCTCTAATATCCCTCACTAATAGTCGGTCAATGGTTGTGGAGAGGGTGGCTGTTGATGGTGGCGAGAATGACGAGGCTGGTGTGTGATGCTGGTATGGGGTTTTGTTTTGATGGACACTTATAAGGTTAGAAGTTTATAATATAGTTGTGGAGTTTAAAGAAATTATAAGTTTATAATATTGTTTTTCAGAATTTCAGTTTTAAGAAAACCAAAAATTTAAAGACTAAACAAGTGAAGAAGATTACTTAAGAATAAAATAACTATCTTACCTTCATGTGCAAGGCACACGAGGGATTTAAAGAGTGTTAGTGAAAATCGTTAGATAGAGACAAATGGCAGATAACGTTTGCCAGTCTAGGACAAGCGGCGTATATTTTCGGTCAAGGGATGAACCACTGCAGTCAACGCAAACCACAAAGATGAACGGTGTAATTTTTTAGTAGGATTCAATAATAATACTCATCTTCATGTGGGATTTCTTATAGAAATGAAGCGCCTTCCAAAAAAAAAAAAAAAAAAAAATGTATAGTAGTAGTATTAAAAAAATGCAGTGAAGGAACAAAAGAGTGGAATGGCCGGATAGCAGAAATTACCGTCAGCCATGTATAGATTCGGTGATTTCCGTGGATCTGGTATTGGTGTATAGTCGATTTGCCTAGAGAATGGAGAATCCCTTTTCATTTCGACATCGATATCAAAATGGTTATTGATCTTATTGTAAAACTTAGCGTTAAGGAACATGGCTTATTGGACTCAGCTCCCTCCCTTGTATGCTAAAATAATATAAATGCTCAGATCGAGCAACCAAGCAAAAATTTTGTATGTGTGAGCGAAGGAAATTATTGAAGCCTTTTTCTGGATCATTTCAGCATGTATTCTTTCAATTATTTATAGACTCTAGCTCCCTTCATTAAGTCAACGTCAACGTTCATACAAAATATATGAATAAGATTAAAAGTTTAACAAATACTCATAAACTTTACTTCATAAGGAACAAAATAATTGTGCCTCAACAATAAACACAAAATTTAACATAAACATATATATAATCATGACTTCTTTCTATTCCTTACTTGTTGCAGAAGGACACTTTCCAGACATCTATTAGTGATTTTAGGTTCATCAAACATTTTGTGTAACTAACTATAAGAAGATTACACGAGACCAAATAGACCAAGTAAAGTTACCATAGGGTAAAATCCATAAATGCTTAAGCTACTTACAATTTTGACTCATTCTACATGATGTACTTTTTTATTGTCATTCTTCTTAACGTTCTTCACGATAGTTGTCATAATGCTTAACTAGTATGATTTATTAAGGGTATTTTAGTCATTTATCATATCTTCATCTCCTACCTTGCATGCAACATCATAATTTCCAGGAGAAAAAAAGGAAATACAATATTTTAATTTTCAAGGGAAAAAAAAGAAAAAATAAAAAGAAATACAATTATTACTACTGGCTGATAATCGGGTGACCCGTAAGCCTCGTTGATTCGGTTTAGAATTAAATACGTCTCCCTTTTCGCTTCCTGGACAACTTTCCCGTTACTTCTTGCCGGATTCACAATTTGAATTAACACCAATTTACCTCGAAGTAAAGGGTACATTTCTAGAAGATACTCAAAGGCTAGTAATTTGAGACTTGAGGCCTTTGAATATGTCCATGTCATCAACCCCAACTATGATCTTTTTACCCTTAAAACGTTTAGCTATTTCTTTGACTTTTCTCAGTGTGATTGGAAGATTCAAAACAGATTCAAGTCGACCCATATGAATACCCACAGGAAGAATTTTGATGTAAACGGTTCGACCAAAGTAATCGAGCCCGATGTATATTTCAGAAGACGGAAACGGGCTATGGAGGAAAAAACCAAGCTTGACCCGATTACAACAGTTTCTCAAGAACGTTGGTAGGATCATAAGATGGTAATCATGAACCCAGATATAATCATCTTTCGGATTAACAACTTCCATAACTTTATCCGCAAATATTTTATTTGAAGATACATATGCCTTTCCAGAGAACACGATCAAGGGTATTTAAGTCTTTTTTCATATGTGTAACCCATTTCTGGATTTCCCTTTTTCTTGTTAATGACACCTTACTCAGGTTGTGGTGATGATGATCCCAAGGGTATTTAAGTCTTTTTGCATAAGAGAAGAGCATTTGTTAAGTATTATGACAACTATTGTGAAGAACGTTAAAAAGAATGACAATAAAAAAAGTACATTATGTAGAATGAGTCAAAATTGTAAGTATGTTAAGCATTTATGGATTTTACCCGTTACGATATCATCAAGTTAGAAAGAAGGTACGAAGTGCACGCTTGTATAAATTAATTAACTTGAATTCAAATACGATATGCCGAAGGTTAACAGAAAATTCATCATTAATGCGTTGCAACAGATGTGACTATCAACAATAGTGAGAGAGAAATTGTCGCCAATATAGTGTCGTCAGATTCTATTTAAAAGGTGGTTATTTTCACCAAAAGGTTTTACCTTTAATGAATGGTTGATTATGACTTTTCACCAAAATTCACCTGGTTTACGATGTAAACATGGTTCACTACAAAAATATTGTCTTTACTTCCTTTTAGCAGTAATAGGTAGGGATGACAGGATTTGAACCCGGAACATTTTGTACCCAAAACAAACGCGCTACCAAGCTGCGCTACATCCCTTCTGATGCGTAGGGATTGCACCAGGCTTTACCTCTCAAGGGATCTTGAGAAGCTTACAACCCCCACCAGGCAGTGTACCTGATCGATGTAGTATAGTATAATGACAAGTACCGGGGGATTGATCGTTCAGCTAAGAATAGTGTCGCTAGGATTAGAAAACCTAATTACTAGTTCTAGGGATGAGAGATGATTCTTTTTGTATTTTTTTATTTTTATGAAAGCAAGTAAATATCTCGGGTTTGACGGATTTGGGCGGAACTAGTTACTAGTCAACTAACCCAATACTAAGATGCAATCAAAATAAATTACTAAAAATGAAAATAAAACTAAATTAAACTAAGGTTGTGAGCAATAAGTGGAGAAATGTGTTTACTTAGATTCACTACTGCCTAGATATCTTTTACACGTTAATTACTTGTTATAGTTGCGTGGATGACGGATTGTATTCCTTAATACCATTCATGGGTGGCGTACTTAACTCCCCAATCCTATGAGTGCCTACTTCACTCCTATGTCGAGCCGGCTAAGAAGCTCCTAACATGGGATTATTAGAATTTACTCATGCATTAAATACAACCAATAAAACCTAGTACACATCGGTTCATGTTTCATAAGACGTTCAAGCATGTTACCAATTGGAGATCTGCCAGTTTTCTTAAGCCTAACATTGAAATCATTCATCCAATACAACCATAAACAAGTAATCAACACATAATCAACATCTAGGTTTCATTAGATCTAGGCAAACACAAGATAAATCTAGTCTAGCATGGTGGAATTAAGACAAGCACAAGATATAGACAAGCAACACATAGACATATTGATTGAATTAGAAGAACACTTATCTCAATAGCACATGCAAGCATTCAAGGGCTGAAAACCCTTGAAAAACCTGTAAAATTCGTATATGGTTCGGCCTTAGGGTTTCTCCAAACTTGTTCCTCTTTAATGAATGAAAATTAGAAAACTATATATAGAAAATTGAGTCTGACGGAGTCAAGAACAACATTGTGACGCCGTCATCTCGCCGCCAAAAGAATCCTCGGACTGCCTTGACTACATCTGACGGCGTCATGTATTAAGTTTTTCCAGGCCGTTACACATTTAACTCTTGACGCTCTTCCTTGTGACGCCTTCATTTCAGTACTGGGTCGTCATGAAATTTACTCTTGACGCCGTCAACTTGTTACCCTTGACGCCGTCACACACTGTTCCCAGCTTGGAAAATTAAGTCTTTGGCATTTTCTTTACTTTTATGCTCCAAAAACGTCTGAATTGCTTCATTTTCCAGATTTCACTCCCAAAGTACCTAAAATCAAAAAAGGAATGATTTATGGCAATATTTGATCAAATAAATTCAATTCCGGGCTTAAATGACCCCCTAAAAGTGGTTCATTTTTCGCCTCATCACCTTCCATTGATATACAGTGTCATTGTAGAGAATTCCTGTCTTTTTTTCCACATCATTATCGCCTCTATTAAAATCTAGAATTTTTATGTCCATTTCGTCTTTTTGGTCTCATTTAACATATAATAATAGTAAAATACTTCTATCTATATAGAAATATAGAACGGAACCCCTAGAGTCTTTTGGGGGAATATTGGGGAAGTGACACTTAAAAATTGTTAAAAAAAAATAATAAATAAATTAATAATAAATAAATAAAAAAAAATAAAATAACAAAAGTATAAAAAAAGTAAGTGTAATCAAAATTTTTAGAGTAAATTGCAAATTTAGTCCCTAGAGTAGCCCAATTGCGCAAAAAAGACACCGAGACAAAAAGTTTTGCAAAAACTACATTAATGTTTCAGTTTTTTTGCAAACACAGCCACCGAGAGCTAACTTTCGTTATTTTCCTCGTTAAGTGCCACATAACTGAGGGTATTGTTGTTATAAATAATGCCTAAAAACATCATTAATATATTATCAATATCTCTATGTTTTGATAATTACAAAACATAAACCCATTGAACTAAAATTTATGACATAAACAAATATTTAGTGATTAATATTCTCTTTACATTCAAATCACCTAAGGTATGAATAAACAAAGTGTTTATTGCAATCTATGATCAAAGAAAAAAATTTCTAAATCACTAGAACTTTTATAAAATGTCATTAACACTTAATATCTTTTATAAAACATTTTTGGAATTAAAAGAATATGTTTAAATCACTATAAATATATGATTTCAAATTTCCAACCAAAAATGGAAAATTTTATCCAGAAAAACCTTCCTTACTAAAGGTAAAAAAAACTCCAACGTTCAGGAGGGCGGCCCCCTTAATTATATTAGGCGGCCCCCTTAATCATTAAGGGGACTGCCCCCTAATTAAGGGGACTGGCCACACTCCAGAACAGTATTTTTGCTCCCTATAAATACTAGTTCACTTCATAGTTTTTTCTTACCTTTTGCACTCCTAAACTTTCTGTTCTAGATTTCCATTTCTATTATCTAATCCTTTGATCATACATACATAAATCTTATTTCAAAGTGATCCAAACTCATCCTCTCTAGTGCAAGAAAAGAATACTTCTATCCTCCAAGACAAGAAGTATTACAACTTGTTGTGACCTCCACATCCAAGTTGTTAGAGCATCATCAATAGTATATATCTCTTTGTGTGATTAGTTGTGAATATTTGATAGTAGATAGTTTAGCTAGGTATATAGATAGTGTGATTGGTTAGTAGTTTGTTGTGAAGGAGAAGAGTTAGGAAGTAGATTGTGGTGGAGAAGATTGGTGTGAAGTAAATAGGTGTGAAGTAGAAAGTTGTGAAGAAGATTGGTGTGAAGTAGATAGGTGTGAAGTAGAAAGTTGTGAAGTAGATTGGTGTGAAGATTGATTGGTGTGAAGAGGTTGTGTAGAAGTTGTGATTAAGTTGTGACGAAGTTGTGGTGTGTATATTAGTGTGTAAGGTCTTCTCCGCCATAAGGGAGCTTGTTGACATAGTGAAAAAAACTCTCGGGTTAGGCGCTCGTGGAGTAGAGTAGGGCAAGGAAGGTGTCCTTGTAGCCGAACCACTATAAATCTCCTGTCTCGCGTTCGATCTTTCCATCTCTCATTTATTTCTTTACTTACAGAATTATTGCTATATCGTACATACTTATTGTTGTTTATATTATGCAAGACTTGAGATCACATATTATCGAATCTAAATTTTTGAAAATAAAGAAAATATTCAAACAATCTTTTGTAACAAATTAAAAAAACGTAAAACTATTCAACCACCTCTTCTAGTTTTCCACAGGTATTATCGTCATTTCACTGTTTCGATACACGACTTTATTTCAATTGCTAAATTTGCAAATGAAAACTTAACTTTCTAAACACTATTTATCATCGATTAATTATACCATTTTACATATGGTTTGTATTTTTTATTCTATGAAGGTGTGACTGAGAAATTTAATAATCGTGTAGGAAGGCATAAACTAATGCGGGCTTCGCTGTGAATTGAATAGGTGGTGTTTGAATTCAAATTAGTTGATTTAATATGAAAAAATTTAATTTTTTTAATATGGAAAAACTTAATTTTTTTAAGTTATGTGAAAACTTGTTTGCTTTTCACTTAATCAAAAGAAATGATAATCTATATCTATCTATCTATAATATAAGATTGAGTCCCCTTATAAATGCGGAGGCTCCAAGACTGCATAGTATACAAGCTCTCTAATGCGCGGAATTTATTGCGGAAATATGAAAAGCCTCTATTTTTTGTGTCGAAATAATTAAAAAAAATGTCCAGAAAATTGCAAATAATCTCCAGAAAATACAAAAAAATGTCCGGAAATATGAAGAGCTGCATATTTAACATCCTTCGATGCAGCTTTCATGTCTATCAACGCTTTTAATTGCAAAAAATATGAACAGGCTACGTTTAATTGCAGCAAGTAATTACAAAGACTAATGATTAACACTAAAATCATATTTATTGTTTAACCTTATACTCCCTTATAAATAGCACAATTGAGAAGGCTCACAACAAATTCTTACACCGTCACTACCACCGGAACCACTGCCAACATCAACAGTTATTGCCGCCGACACCACCGTTTAAGAGGTGGTGTTTCGAGCGTTGGTGGTTTCGTTGTTGTTTTAGAAGTTCCGATGGTTATCCAACAACCAGATATCATCTCATGGTCACAACACCAATCGAAACATAAAATACAAAACAACAATAGATCTCAGTTTTTTATTCGAATGTCTTTCCAAGAACTCAAATCATTCGAAAAACAACCATCATAGATCTTTTTAGAAACAACTTTCTTTACCCAAATCCATCGATCTATCACTGGAAAAAAAATCACCATACTTCATCTCCTTAAGTCTTTCAGCTATCACAAGAAAACAAAAAAATTAGCCTACCCGAGACCCTCCAAATGATCTTGAAGTCGTGGTCTTCCGGGTGGCGTGTTTAGATGGAGATGGTGATATAAGGGTGACTGAGATATCTTGATTTTGTTGAGATTAGATGATGATTCGGTTATGATAGATGAAGAAGAAGATGATAGATCATAAGGGACGATTTGCATGATTCCATTAGTAATAGCATCCATTGAATATTATCCAAATTTAACTTCAACTGAATTGAATTTTACTTAGCAAATATTAATTACTAAATAGAGATTACTATCAATTTGTTATAACTTTTTCCGGAAGTGATTTGTTTAATCTTACTTTATATGTGACCATTATTGCATTTTTTTTTTTCAAATAGGAGAATAAGCAATTTAGAAAGAGTTGATTTTTATTCTCTAACAAGGTTCTTATATTTTGTTTAGATTAGAAAAGATATGTATGCATGATTCCATTAGTAATACATAAGGGCCATTTGGTCACTTGGCCGCACCATTACGTAAACATTACTTCAACAATATATTGACCGTATGGGAATGCTTTGAATGATTGGTTAACTTATGAGGACCGCATTGATGGGGTGAGAAAGCTATGAAAATTATATTTCGAAAGTGTTAGGCCAAAAGTATACAAGATCCCACAACATTAATTAAATTCGTTATCAACTGAAAATGCGCCATTAAAAAAAATACCATTGTACAAATGGTTTTATAACTCACTATAAAAAAGAAACCAAATAAACAGGCAAAAAATAATTCATGTAACTTATCCATTTTATAAGATTACATGTAAAGAGACTCTTTTAAATGTAACTACTTGTAAAAAGTCTCTTCAAATATACTCTTTTAATATTTTCATTGTAATTTGCTTTGAGTATTTATGAAATTACTAGCAGAGTACCCGCGCCTAGCGGCAGCGGTGTATAGTGATAAATGATGATTGCAAGTAAAATGATTTATTGATAGTAGTGACTTTGTTTTCCGATGATTTACCATGAGTTCAATTTAATAAGATAATTCGTTACAACATAATAAAAATAAAGGTTTTGCTAATAATAGCCATATGGGTTATGGTTAAGAAGTGGAATTATAGAAAACTAAATAATCTAATCTGAATCAATTGTTTATTGTAAGAATAATTTTAAAGATTGTCTTTACTTTTCTAAAATTCTCATCTAATCTTAATCGTTCATTTTAATCATGTAATAAAAAGGGATAATTTCATATTTACCTAACTTAAATACCAAAATTTCATATTTACCCAAAACACAAGTTTTTAGTGCACAAGTGCAATGCTTTTAAAGCATGTGTTGAGTATATATATGAATTATGGTGTTTAATAGAGTATATATGGAATTGCACCTAATAAAAATTTAAGTTGAGAATATCGTTTGCAAAACCTTAAGAGAAATACTCCGTAAAAAACTTACACTTCACACTCGTTTTCTCGAAAAATGGTTTATAGAAATGACAAAATGAGAAATATATTCATTGTGCACTACACAAAATAATACTCCGTATCGATTTATGTTTCTTTTAACGAATATAATAATAATAAATGGATTAACACATTTTTATGAACTTTGTGGGTCATGGTTTTTGGAGGGCTGCCGTTTAAATAGTGTGAATTTGATATAGCCTACAATTATGTGTAACAAGTGAAAAATATATATATGACAAAAAAGGTAAAAGAAAAAATACAAAAGTAAATAAATAAGAAAAAAGAAAAAGATTTTTTTTAGAAATCATTGATGACATCATTGATGAGGAACAACTACTTTATTCACTTGTGGAAGTTGATGTTCTCATTTATGGTAGCTGAGTGTTGGAATTAGGGGTGTCATTCGGGTCAACCCGACCCGATAAGCCTCTATCGGGTCGGGTCTATCGGGTTTTCGGAAAATAAAAATTAACCCGCAACCCGATCCGATAAGGAATCGGGTTATCGGGTTCGGGTCTATCGGGTTATCGGGTTCGGGTTATCGGGTTCGGGTTATCGGGTTATCGGGTTTAGTTCAAAAATTATAAAACTTTCAATGTGTTATTATAGCTTATCGGGTCAACCCGATAACGAAATAATTAAGACCCGCAACCCGACCCTATAAGGCTATCGGGTTTATCGGGTTGACCCGATAACCCGATAAGGTATATTGGACCCGAATCAACCCGACCCTATAAGGCCTTATCGGGTTCGGGTCGGGTTCGGGTCGGGTCGGGTCGACCCATATGACACCCCTAGTTGGAATAAGTTATGAAAATGGTAACTTTTTCAAGATAGTGAAGGGTTGAAATATTTTTAGTCAAAAACATAAGAGGACTTATGTATTTTTTAGTCAAAAGCATAAAAGTACTATGTATGCAAAGATTGGGACGTGTGTAAATGGTAACTTGATCAAGATAGTGAAGGGTTGAAATATTTTTAGTCAAGAGCATAAAAGGACTTATGTATTTTTTAGTCAAAAACATAAAATGACTTATGTATGCAAAGATTGGGACGTGTTAGATTGAGAGGGATGTTTAGGCGTCTACAAGACTTCACAAAATTTCGATAAACTCAAAAATTTCAAAAAGAGTACTTAAATAATAGAAATGCAACAACTCTACGACCTACTTAGTCCCTTATTAGATGTAAAAAAAAGATAAAAATAAAGTTAATAAAAAGTTATATTTATGTGTAAAATGTTTTGATAAGAGGATTTTGAGCGTTTGAAGCCATGACGGTGGTGTCAACTTCAAAAGTTTACAGATATGAGCCGCCATAAATAAAACCAAAGCTTGTACTCCATTTATCCCAAATTTATAGCTCACATTTTTTTTGAATGTATCAATTTAATTATCAACTACTAAAAATAGACAAGTTAAGTTTCTACATACAAAAAGTTTGTTAAATGAGCTCTTCTGTTGTCCGATCAAAACTACACATAATAACTAGAGACACATAACCTTGCAAAACGAATGATTATTTATGATGAACAAAGCCTGTGCATCACACGGGCCATGCTGTCTCGTAAATAATAAAAGTGAGGATTTTCAAATTAAGTTATCTGTTAATTATTGACTTCATTTATTTTATATAACATGAGTAAGGATACAGTGAGTAGAAAACTTATAATGAGAAGAATGAGAAATAACTATAACTGTTGGTTTTATGAACATAAATTAATAGTCGTGTGTTAGGATCGAACTTGAGATCACGGGATTGCACACTTTACGTATGAAAAGAAAATGAATAATAATTAGATATAAATGTTATATTAATTATTAGAACACAAACACGAATTAATCGTTAACATTTAATGAAATGGATAATGATTATTAGACGAATGAAAAGGGAAGGACTAGAGATGAATATTGGAATAACAAGAAGGACCCGAAAGCCCCTCTATGGGATATGGGCCGATCGGCCTAGGGTTGCCCAAGCCCTAGGTGTGTCTTTTGCTCCAAGTATTCTCATCCTATATAAACACACAAGTTTTCTCATTCTCTACACAACTTGAAAACCTAACTTGTGTGTTTTCTTCTCTTCTCTTCTCTAGCAATTTTCAACAAGCCCCATTAAGTGAAGGTAGTTAAGACTTGTTATTCTAAGCGTGTGTTGTGCTCGTCTTACTTGCATAACGTTTGCTTGAAGTAGTACGTGTGTACAAGATCGTGAAGCAAGCATATTATTGCTTGTCTCTTGGTTTGTTCACATAAACCCTATATTGGGGAATTGGTTCCGGAAGATTGCTTTGATTCTTGTTCGGGCTAGAATCATTAAGGTACGTTTATTATTTATTATTTATGTTTTGAATAATTAATTACATATTATGGTCTTGTTATAATTGCTTTCGCTGTATGCTTACTTGATGTGTTTTGGTTTATTTATGATTGTCATGTTATTATAATTCCAACAGTGGCATCATGAGCCCTTATAATATGTAATTAATTATCGAAACAGCATAAAAATTGGATTTTGATTCATTAATTACATGGTTTTTTAGGGTTTTGATTCCTAACCCTAATTTCTTTTATTAGGTCGATTGACCTTTTGGGTTTTAGGGTTTTGGTTTTGTTTTAATATGATTAGAAACCCTAGGATGTCTTGTAATTGTTTATGCGTTTTAGTAAACGACCTTGGTGCAATGTGTTAATTGTTAAGCTAATCCATGAAAAGTGCATATTTGCATAGATTTATTGTATGTTTATTTAAATTGTTTAAATATATGAACATGTAAATTTATTAATATATGTCGAATTGGGGAAGACTCCAATATTAAGTAATCAATTATGTGTTATGTGGTATTTATTTAATTTTGGCTTACGCAATCGATTTATCGATGTATGTGGCTCTTTTTCCAAGAAGAAGAAAGCCTCAATTGAATTAATACGTTGTACACCTAGATTTGATTATTAATAGGACTATTGAATAAGATTTGCATGTGGCTACATGTTTTATACATATTTAATTGTTATGATTATGTATATTTGTTTATTTAGTTGTTTTATTTTTTATTGTTTATTACTTGTTTTTGTTTATTTATTGTGTTAGACATGTTTATAAACGAAAAGGGTAATTTTGAATAGAAAAATAATACGGACTAAATAATGGCGAAATTGTTTTGGTTTTTAAGAGTTTAAATTTCAAAGAATTGGTTGATTGATGTTTTGTACGTAATGGTTAAATAGGCTCGACCGAAGTTTACACACTATAAGATGGGTATAAGGATGGCAACGCATTAAATTGTGGCCTTAGAGAGACAACATTCTGTCTTAACGCTCGTTTGTGTGTAAATTAGACTTACCGAACAACCATTACATGTACATTGTCATCTTAAGGGTGAATAATCCACAATTCCACAATGATTATCCGAAACACTAAGCTTTCGGGCTTATGCAAAAGTACGATATAGTGGACGATAATTGATGGTTATTCTTTAATTGGTGAACCCGATACCTCAATCAAAACTTTGTTATTTTACTTTTAGCTAATTGGTAATAAAATTGTTTTGTAAAACCAATGTTATGAAGTTGTATGCATGCTTCTTCATATATTATTTTGATCACATGTCAAAATTTATACCCTTATAAAATTGAGTCAAATGCCATCTAATTAAGAACACTTGAAGTTGTAGTTTACGTCATGTGAGAGCTTGGCTAGATTGCAATGGAGAGGTAAATTTCATAAATTCATTGCTAGTAGATCAACTGATGTGATGGATTTATGAGTTTGCAGTTTTTAAGTTAGACAACTTAAATTGAGTAGGAAGTGAGATCTTGGACTCAAGGCATTAAGATGGGGATTAAACATGCTTACAATACAAATGTTTTGTGATTGTAAATCCCATAAATCTAGGAATTGCAATATGATATTTGCAATTATTGTTCGACAATTACCTTCTTGAATACTATCATTACTAGCAGATCAACTGATGTAATGGTACTATGTCAATTAGGATCCTAGCTTTAAGAAAATACTATGGTTTATATGAATATGTACCAATGGGTATTTTATTTTCTTAAAGATCTAATTATCGAAAATACTGAAATTGAATTTTGTAATTCGTTTTAATGTATTAATGCAACGTTCAAACCGTAAACGTACTTTGGGCTTTGGTAAATTTATATCGTTCTGTTTTCAAACAAATGTTTGATTAAGAATAACTTACTTAAAAGACAAAAGAAGTCTCTTTTCTATGAAGGAAGAGTGAGACGCAATCCTATTCCTTTTCATGAATGAGAAAGGATAATAGGAATATTAGATATGTCTCAATTCTAATATATCTCATAAATAAATTTTTTTATAGTTAAGAAAATTGCGAATATTTTCGTAGGGATTTTATCATCCTCATTCGGTGATTAAATTCTTAGTAACAAATATGATATTTGGTTAACAGAAAATTATGTATGACATTTTATGAGTTATTAGAAGTTAGACTAATTATTGCAAAATGTTTAAAGACAAACTAGTTGTTTTGACAATTTTAAAAGGTGCTACATACATTGTAGGATGGTAGCCCTGTTAAGAAAGAAATTGCATGCCCAATTTTTCAAGTTAATAGCATTTGATGGATAGTCCATCATTTACATAGTAGAATACACTCTTTAGTGCATAAGTAATTGTTACGTATGGACATTCAAAGGTGTAGGAAAGTTAAAAGCACACTATTTTCTTTCATTGGATATGAGACATTTACAATGTTGTCAAATTCAGTGGGAGTATTGTGAACTTATTACTGAATAAGGAATTATTGTAATGATCTTTAATTCAGTGGGAGTTACAAGCTTTGACATCTTGGTAGCTAAAGATAATTACTTTCCAAGTGTAGACACTCATACTTTAAGGATAGTCTTGTACGTTTCCTTACTAGCCATTGTTGTTCTATAACTACTCGTTATGCTAAAATCTATGACACAATCATATTGACTACATAAACAAATGCATGGCGTGTTGTTTATCAACTATATGAGGTTGTTCCAAGCACAAGTGGGAGAAATGTTATCTTTAATGTGTGCAAGAAACAACTCATAAAGATATGATTCAATGGATTCTCTTGACTACAAGGTAAGAGAATAATGTTCTAATATTAATTCAAGAAACACTTGGTGTTACAATTTATGTTATGTGAGATCTTAACTAGATTGCAACAACAAGGTGAATTTCATATTTTCATTACTAGCAGATCAACTGATGTAATTGAACTATGAGAATTTACAGATTCTAAATTAGATACTTATTAGAACATGTGTCAATATGATATCAAGACTACTTTAATTAGTATATTTATGAATTCATGGAATGACATAAATTAATTAAGTAATCTAATTCTACTTCAATCTGAATATTTATGTGTTCTTGGAATGACATAAATAAATAAAGAAATAATGTTATTTACATTATTGTGAAGTAATAAATTAACTTGAAATTACTATTGAAACCAAAAGATGGTGTTCATAATTACTTTAGTTAAACATGTTTATGTTTCATTGTAAAGATATAAACATAAAGTCTTTTAATTGTTACAAGACTTATAATAAAGTAAGACGTTATCTTGTTGTGTTTTTTAATTAAGACATATACATGAAGTTATTAAATTGTTAAATAACTTATAACGTATAGTGGGATTATAACAGTTTATGTTTTTCTTGTAAAGACATGGACATGAAGTAACTTTGAAAAAAGTACTTGTGTTATAAAGCATGTAATTGGCTTGAAAATACTATTATACCATTAAAATGAATTAGTTGGTAAATAGACAAGCCAAGAGGAATATGGTTATCTTAAATATTGTTAGATTGTCATACAATATTAATACTAATGAAATATCAAATGTTTATGGTATGTTCAGTTAGTAAAATCAAACTCTTGTTAAATTGTTTGATTAAAGATAACTATGACTTCTTTTCTTCCAAAAGTTATCAAGGTTATAATATTGAGTATGACTTGGACATATTTAACAAAAACTCCAACATAGAAGATTAATAAGACATTATCATATGATGGAATGTGATGAATGTGATGAATCACATTAAGTCTTAAATTGAAGTTCTAAATTTGTTTAACTGCTTATGAAGAGGTTATTAACAAAGTTAAGTCAGGAACTGTCAATATGTATTATCCCAAAAGAGAACATTATATTGTTGCTTTATTTGCTAAGTATTTAAAGATAGTATTTAAATTACTAAAAGCAAGTGGGAGTTTTGATCTTTAAAAGATAAAATTAAAAGATACATAATCTTCTAAAATACACTAGTAAATATCATAATGAAGTTTGACATTTGAATGTTAAATCTCAAGATGATAATCAAGTTTGACATTTAAATGTTAAATCTTAATATGATGGAATTATCATTCATAGAATAGCAAAATATCTCAGATATTTGATTAATATGTTGAGGGCTATGATTTACAGGATTATTGTAAACCTGATAATCATTATGATACATTACCAAATATGAAATTGGGTAAAGTATACATGATATGAATGATTAAGATGATGTCCATAAAGATAATCAATTTTAGAAATGTGGTTTATCTTAATAATTTGACTAGAAAATGAAGATGAGTTTCTTCAAAGATAAGGTAACCCTGTGGTTCAAATCTTTGTATAAAAATCATATGGACAATATTGTGCAAGTATTTAATGCATGTTTTATGACAAGATTATTAATCACACTTAAGCAATTAACTGTGATTGAATATTCTTTTCTAAACACATTAAATATATAAAGATTATAATTGTCATATTTATGAAATTGACAATGGAATATCAAAACTCTTTCTTGAGTGATTACTTGAGCGAGGACGATAAGTAATCAAAAGGAGTTTATGAATTCAAATAAATCTTTGAAAGTGTGCAAAGTGCAATAATCCATGGATGGATAAATGCGTGCATCTAGAAGATTACTCTTATGTTTAATAATTAAATCCATGTTTTGATTTATTATTGAAATAAGATAATTTCTAAGTATTCCTAAAAGCTAGTGAGAGTATTATGTTTAATTTCTTAAATCATATATGTTGTGGAACATATAAAAGTAACATTTCATATAAGTTAAAAGTTAACTATTAGTTTGGAATGAAACTTTACTTGTAAGATTTAGGAAATAAGACATACAACCTTGGAATGAATGTTATTGTTGAAACATGTGCGGTAAAATGAATCTAATATAACATGATATATTATTTAGAAAGTCTAAATGGATATGTATTACATGAATAGAATATAAGTATGACTAAAAGATTTTTCATGAACATCATGTTTTGTTGTATCATGCTTGATTACAAGATGATTTGGTAATATTGATATCTAATTAAAAGGTTATTATATAACTTGTGTAAATGAATATGTTTGATTATAGAATCACATCCTAAATCTGGAACAGCTTCCAAATTCTATAGATGAACAATTTTTCAATTGTTGTGAAAATTGTCATAACTAACAAACTTGAAAGTTTGAAGGGCATCAAACATTACACAATAGATATTAATGTTTACGGAAATGTTTAAGAGCATATTGTTGTTTGCATACAATAATACTAATGAAATTGAGATGACACTCAATGCTAGTTATGGTAAGGATTTCATCCTTAGCTATATGTACTAGTTGTGCTTAATAAGAGCATAGTTGCATTATATATTAAAAGAATAAGAATACTTTAAACTTTAAAATGTTTGGAAGTTTGATAATCATAAATTAGTGGTTAAGGATGTCACACATTTATGAAATATTATATGGCATTATTAAAATAGTTGAGTATGCATATACATATAAGAACTTCAATAGTTGAATTCTTGAAATAAGTATTCTTAAAATTCCAATAGATCAAAGTTGGATGATTTATGTCTTGTCAACAAGTATGAATGTCATTACTTGAGATATAATTCATCAACAAGAGTTATCATGCATTGATCTATTTAGTATTTGGATAAGGGATGTTAAACAATTATTATAAATTTAAATACATGGTATGTTTAATTTATAATATATTGTATCCTATATTTGTATGTTTAATCCATGAATAAATGTTATTCTAAATTGTCCGTTGTCAGTTAATAATATGGGAATATTATTAAATCAAGACACATCTGGAGGTTGGTATAATATATTTAAAGTATATTGATGCGTAGTCATGCCATTTCAGATGATATTCAATGATACCGAATATAGGACTTATCCCAACTACATGATGTTACTTTATGGATTTTGTTATTGAGTAAATCATGAGAAGTTATCCTTAAACTTGAGATGCAAGATAAGTGTCATGAATGTAGTACATTTTTGTGGAACAACTTAACGCTATACGTAACTGGTAGTCATAAGGGTTGTTTTCGGAAGTGTTACAAAGTTTGTGGGTTTTGCTTGTAGTCAAGATAGAATTTGTTCCTTCAAATTTATTTTGGAGTTTAATACTGCTGGGCCCCTCGTAGGGTTGGTAAGATGTATGTGTGGCCGCACCCAAGATCTTTCCTGAATATGTTCAGAAGATTTGGTAATCTTAATCAGTCACAAACAACGAGAAACATAATGGTTAATTAAGGAATGACTTTAATCCATATCCTTATTAAGGTGGTATTAGAAACAAAGGGATAATAATAATGAGAAATCATTAAAAGGTTTTTCCAGGAGCCTTACTCGAAATCGTACTAGAGGCATCGACGTGTTGCAAGACGCTAACCGATGTGATCACACTATTAAAATATGTCCAAGTGGGAGCTGTTGGTTTTATGAACATAAATTAATAGTCGTGTGTTAGGATCGAACTTGAGATCACGGGATTGCACACTTTACGTATGAAAAGTAAATGAATAATAATTAGATATAAATGTTATATTAATTATTAGAACACAAACACGAATTAATCGTTAACATTTAATGAAATGGATAATGATTATTAGACGAATGAAAAGGGAAGGACTAGA
The DNA here is from genome assembly GCA_030686995.1 of Artemisia argyi. Lineage (NCBI taxonomy): Eukaryota > Viridiplantae > Streptophyta > Magnoliopsida > Asterales > Asteraceae > Artemisia > Artemisia argyi. Next base: position 3,570,724 of record CM060686.1, read on the forward strand.
GATGAATATTGGAACAACAAGAAGGACCCGAAAGCCCCTCTATAGGATATGGGCCGATCGGCCTAGGGTTGCCCAAGCCCTAGGTGTGTCTTTTGCTCCAAGTATTCTCATCCTATATAAACACACAAGTTTTCTCATTCTCTACACAACTTGAAAATCTAACTTGTGTGTTTTCTTCTCTTCTCTTCTCTAGCAATTTTCGACAAGCCCCATTAAGTGAAGGTAGTTGAGACTTGTTATTCTAAGCGTGTGTTGTGCTCGTCTTACTTGCATAACGTTTGCTTGAAGTAGTACGTGTGTACAAGATCGTGAAGCAAGCATATTATTGCTTGTCTCTTGGTTTGTTCACATAAACCCTATATTGGGGAATTGGTTCCGGAAGATTGCTTTGATTCTTGTTCGGGCTAGAATCATTAAGGTACGTTTATTATTTATTATTTATGTTTTGAATTAATTAATTACATATTATGGTCTTGTTATAATTGCTTCCGCTGTATGCTTACTTGATGTGTTTTGGTTTATTTATGATTGTCATGTTATTGTAATTCCAACAATAACCACATATTTGACATGCATAAACTTATATTAGATGCATCTCTATTCATTTAAATGCATCCCAATTAGTTTAAAAAGTAACTTTGAAATGAAAACGATGCAAAATAGTATTTGCAATAAATTTGACCCGCAGAGGATGAAAAATACATAGGATTTTCCTAACTTGCTAAAATGCATCTAATATATGTATATGCATATAATTTTTAGCTAAAAAATATATTATGGTGCATATAAAAGATTAAAGATGCATCTAATTCAAGTCGATGTATCTCTAATATGTGATTATAATTATTTTTCATCCATCTTATTCTAACAGTTCTTCTCATCCATCTTATTCTAACATTTCAATCATGATGATTTAAGTACGAAGCTCAAAGGAAGCTAGGAATGATAAGATTTAAGAGAAGACTTTTTGACTTCTAAAGTGAAAGGACGTGTTTTGTTTCAAAGACAAAGACTATTCTATTCGTTGGGCCAAAACGACAACGAAATTATGGACGAAATAATTCCCACGATTTTTGTTTCAAACAAATTGATGAACATGTCAATCTTAGGATAAATGAAACGAAAGTATTTTCTAACGATAAGTATTTGCAACTTAAATGAACCTATTGAACAGATTAAAAAAAAAAAAATGTCTGTCAAAACAGAAAAACATTGATTTGTATATATATACTTCTTCAACTAGCTTATACACTGTGACAAAACTAGGCGAGTACCCGTGCATAGCAACAGAATTCCTAGCGGCAGATAATTAACGATTTGTGATATTGTGGTGAGTGTTTTGTGTAGAGTTCAAAATAGAACGTGAACCGATCATAATGTAATTGCAAACTGTTGTACTACAGGATAACTAAAATATAAAAAATATTCTTAACATCAATCAAACAACATATAAAAACATTTAATGAAATTGAAAGTAAAACATTACATCAGTTATGAAATAAAAACTAACAACACACGTTACTCTTCGCGTAAAACTTCTTGATAAATGACATTCGAGGTGTAGATTCCTGCTTGACGGAACTCTTTGACTGGATTAACCAATACCTTTATTGTTCTACGGGAAATCCCTCTAGACAATGCCACATAAAGCTAGCCATGGGAGAAAACACACTCAGGCAAATAGACACCCACATTTGGAATTGTTTGGCCTTAAGCTTTATTAATAGTCATCGCAAAGCTAAGGCGAATAGGGTTTTGTGTTCTCTTTAGTTTGAAAGGGAACATGTCTTCTTCAGATGGAGCAAGAGGAATTCTTGGCAAGAGCACTCTAACTCCAGCGTGTTGCCCGACAACAATTTCTGCGTTGATGACATTAGGGTCAAAACGTTTACATATCAACCTCGTGTCATTACATAATCCATTTTCCGGATCGAGATTCCTTAAAAGAATAATCGGGCATCCTATTTTCAAACGCAAGCAATGAGGGGGCAACCCGCAAGCAACGAGATTTTATAGCGACATATAGTTTATTGATAAAAAAAAAGTTTATAGGTTATACGAAAAATAATAAAAGTTTGAAGATTTGGGAATTAAACATAGTGTTTTGAAACCTGGTTCGACCCGGGTGGTTCAACTGGTTGAACCGTTCCGGTCGGAAAACGGGTTTGAAGCGTCCCGGGTCAACCCGGTTTGTGTTTTAATTGGTTGTATTTAATTTGGTAGATATGTTTTTAATTGGTTGTACAATGTGAATAAGTCATTGTACTTTTAAGTAATGGATAATGTTTTGAAACCCGGTTCGCCCCGGGTGGTTCAACCGGTTGAACCATTCCGGTCGAAAAGTAGGTCGATTTAAACTGGGTCAACTTGCTAGGTTGGGTCGAAAACGGGTCAAATTAAACTGGGTCAACCCGCCGGGTTTGAAGCGTCCCGGGTCAACCAGATTTGTCTTTGAATTGGTTGTATTTAAACTGGGTTAACTTGCTAGGTTGGGTCGAAAACGGGTCAAATTAAGCTGGGTCAACCCGCCGGGGTTGAAGCGTCCCGGGTCAACCCGATTTGTGTTTGAATTGGTTGTATTTAATTTGGTAGATATGCTGTAATTTGGTTGTACAATGTGAATAAATAATTGTAATTTTAAGTATTGGGGTGTTTTAATAAAAGCATTAATTACATTCCACTTTCTCTCTCATTTGACTATTGTTGAAAACTCAACATTCTACATTGACCTTTTTTACATTATATGTAGTATAGATAATGGCATATAATAGCAACGTATTTTTTCATTTGAGCCATTATCAGATATGAATTAAAAATATTACTACAATACCCATCGAACTTTGCCATTTTTGTGACGATATCAACAACTTCGCCATTTTTACTTTCAAAATTCACGGTATGTGACACATGTATATGTCATGCCCCTTTTTTTGTACCGTTAGGTTTCATGTCAGCCTCTTATACACACCGTTAGGTCGTCTTCCTCAATCAAAACACATATAACCCTAACACTAACATATACAACCTAACAGTGTGTATTAAGGGCTGACATGGAACCTAACGGTACAAAAAAGGGGCATGACATGTACATGTGTCACATGATGTGAATTTTGAAAGTAAAAATGTCTAATTTGCTGATATCGGCATAAAAATGGCAAAGTTCGATGGGTATTGTGGTAATATTTTTAGTTCATATCTGATAATGGCACAAATGAAAAAGTACGTTGCTATTATATGCCATTAACTTTTAATAAGTTTAATACTTTTCATTCACAAACATTGCGTAGAAATCTTTTACGTAATACGAGAAAACGAAGACTGAAAAGTAACCTTTAAAAAGGAAATAAATTATATTAATACGAGAGCTTGATTTTGTTATATGACAAAATGAAGCATTTTTATTGGTCAATACGAGAGCTTGATCATGGGTGGATGTGTCGTTATACACAATTCATGACTAATGAGGGAGCCAATGGCCCGACAAACACATGTGGTAACGCTGTTATTATAAGTTTAGGCTAATGGCATAACATATAATATTTGAATATATATTTTTGTTAGTTTGACAATAGGTTAACTTGAAAACGGGTCGAGTTGGCCTATTATATACTTTTCCCACATATTTTGGGTCAAACGATTGTTTTTCACGATTTATTATTGTGGAATGCACCTGTATTTTCTATGTGAATCTTGGAAACTTAGTAACATAAAAATATCAAGCCGGTTACGATGTTGTTTTCCCTTTACCAAACATATTAGACATGATTGTGTCATCATTATGCAATTTTTATACTATTTCACTATTATATCATCGCATTTAGTCTTATTTGGTTTTGAATTTTCAGATTTGAACGTTCTTTCATGTTTTAAAGCTTACACTCTTATTGCGCATGAAAAGGCGTAATAGATACTTGAAAACAAATTGCAGGTCTATAATCGATTGTTCCTTCGATAGTTTTGTGAATTTTCACTTTTTTTACTAACATTTATTACTTTTTTAAAGTTTGATTTTTGAATAATGTTTGTTTCAAAAATTTTATAAGCTACCCACGATTTATCACGGGTTATAAGCTAGTTTTTTTTTATATACAAAGGGAATCTTCATCATTTTTATTTATTTGACTAATGAATGCGATTAATCTCAATAATTAAAAAAAAACTATTTTCTTCATTTTTTTTTAAATATTAATATCTTTCATATTATTAACCGTTAAGCGAAAAAAATATATCATTACGGCGAGCATTTAATTATCTTTCTATAGATAGCCACTTTGATATACTTTCGAATTTTTTTTCGTGTTTTTCACTTTTTTTTAATGTTTTTTTTTTTCATTTTTTTGGTTATTATAATTTGCATGAAAAAATCATATGTGATTAAACACTAATTTGAATATTTTAATGATATCACATGTGATTTAACATTAAATCACATGTGATATCATTAAAATATTCAAATTAGTGTTTAATCACATGTGATTTCTTATTCAAGTTTTAACAACGAAGAAAAAAGAAAAAAAAAAGACGAAAAAAAATGTCGAAAGTATATCAAAATCCTCATTTATAGAAATATAATTAAATGGTCGTCGCGATTGTGTAATTATTTTCGCTTAATGATTAACGGTTTAAGAGATATTTAACTTATAAAAAATATGTGAAATATTAAAATGTTTTTAATCTCAACTATTGATTTTTTTTTTTAAATAAATGGTGAGGATGAATTCCCGTATATATGAAAAAAGTTTAGTATGTAAAATAACTGTCATCTAAATTAACAAGGAGAAATTGTGTGAAACTATTTACTGTTGTCAAAACAAGTTGTTAGACTTGGCGCATGTGAAATTTTAATATTATTGGCTTTTCGAGAAAATATTTTAACATAAATATAATCAAATTATGAATATTCATATTAAGTAAGAGTGTAAATTGTAACTTGAAATCTTTTAAAATTTATTGCACCTCCTATATTGCTTTACATAAATAATGAATGTTTTAAGTATGGAAAAAATCATATATGTATATTCGTATTAATAAATACAAACAAAATTTAAAGTCTAATAAGTAGTTAAAGGGGTTAAATAAAAAAAAATGTGAAACTTTGGATAGTTAAATAAAAATTATTTTTATAAACATTGAATGTATTTATTGTCTACACATTTTTCTCTTTAGCATGTCACATCAATTTTTCTTGTCACGTCACATATGACATCGCTATCTCCGTCACATTTGCCAAAACCTTCTATTATATATAAGTTTAGAGTCCAAATGATTAAATTTCTTAAACTGCTCACGATTGCATATCATACAGTAATAACATTGTAAAACTTTATAAACAAATAATCTTACAACAAAAAAAGAAAAAAAAGAGTAAATTGCATAAATCGTCCCTAAACTTTGGCCAGATTGCAAGTTTCATCTCAACCATTTCGAAAGAGCAGAAATCGTCCCTGTGGAAAACTTTTGAGTAAATTTTCGTCCCTGATTGAGACGAAACATGCAATTTGGTTGGGACGAAATATGCAATCTTGCCAAAGTTTAGGGACGAAAATTTGCTCAAAGGTTTTCCACAGAGACGATTTCTGCACTTTCGTAATGGTTGGGACGAAACATGCAATCTGGCTAAAGTTTAGGGAAGATTTATGCAATTTACTCGAAAAAAAATTAACCGATGTTTACTTCAAAAGAGATAATAAATAATAGTTTTATGAATATCTAGGGGGTTATTTCCCAATTATATAGGTAATGAACTTTGAAAAATTTCCTCTCGAAAATACTAAGTTAGGTAAGAAAACTTTATATTTTATTCAATGTTAGGTAATTTTGCAGTTGTCGCAACTGATAACCGGTTGTAGCCGGTTAACAACAATTTACCAAAAAAATATCTCTCTCTCCAATCACCCTTTTTAATTCTTCCAAAAAAGTACCCATAAAAACTAAAAATCAAGAAACCTTCATATTTTTTGATTCTTGATCAAAAACCAAAATAAAACCCACAAATCTATTAAATGATATGATGCTGCAATCATCATCAAATTATATGAATGATATTAATAACCCATCAACACCTAGTAAATTCAAAATGGTTAATAATAATAATAATAATAATAATAATAATAATAATAATAATAATAATAGTAGTAGGTTCCGATTATTTCATTATTCTTTATTAGCTAAGCTCACATTTTGGTCCTTTATTTTCTTGGCTTTAAATCTTGGTTTTCTTTTTCAAATCACCAACATCATCTTCTTCATCTCATTCATTCATTGTGATGATGTCATCCTTGGCATCAGATCTTTGAAAACGAGTTCTTGGGGTGGACCCACATGGGAAAAACGAGTCAAAATATAAAACCTTTTATAGAAATGTAAGCACAAACAAACAACGCATTCAAAATGATATGTAAAAATGTGAATTACTATAGTTTTGTTATTATTATTATTATTATTACTATTATTATTATTATTATTATTATTTTAATAAAAAGTAAATTGCAAAAAGGTCCATGTGGTATGTCTTTTTTATTTTTTTGAAACGCAACAATTAAATAACACTAAAACAAAACATTACAAACCACGCAGTATGTCTTAATTGCATGCACAATCTTTTACCTTTTGTTTGGTTTATTTGTTACTAAATGACTCCACCCAAAGGTTTCTTACATGCACTTTTAAAAAGGTAAGGATTGCGCTTACAATTTAGACATATCACATCGACAGTTTTTGCAATTTAATCTAGAATAAAAATAAACTTAAAGTAATGCAAACGTTAAAACGAGGGTTGTTTGGCAAAAGTAGTTATTTATGTAATTGTTAATGAGGCTGTAGATGATGCATGAGTGGAAGCTAATAACTGAAACTTATTTTTACTAGCTACATGAATTATCATATGATTTTAATATATTATATATTACATAAAAAAAATCTCTTAAGAAACTCTTTTGATCTTGAGGCAAATTAAGTTTTATCTTGTCTGTCAAGGATGCGTTAGAGCTTATTACTACTGCCACATTAGTGCCACTTTATTATAATTTTATGATAACCAATAATTATAGGGGACTATTATAACAACTCGGTCTACCCCATTTTCTGCAAACCCTCCCTAGTGGGAGGGGTACTTTTTCAGTACCCTTTGTCAGATTTTGTACATTTATTATTATTATTATTATTATTATTATTATTATTATTATTATCTGTTTACTTTTTTTTTTTGTGTCCCACATTAACTTTTTTTTGTCCAGTATTTTTTTTTCCAAGTTCATAAGCACACAAGTAGATTGCACACAAACATTTAGCACACAAGCAGATTGCACACAGGCTCAGATTAACACGTAATCATCATCGCCGATTTAGAACACAAGCAGATTGCATTAGCACACAAGCAGTCCAAGTTTTTTTTTGTCCAAGTACATAAGCACACAAGCAGATTGCACACAGGCTCAGATTAACACGTAATCATCATCGTCGATTTAGAAAACCATTTGCACAAGTGATAAAAAAAAGTGTTAGGCTTGGATATAAAGGTTGCAAAGTGATAAAAATATCACTTTGCCATCCTTTCGGTTTTTATAAAATCATTTGTCATCGCCTTTTTTGAAATTCTTTTTGTCCAAGTGCAGATTGCACCCAAGTGCACAGATCAGATTGCACATAAGCAGATTGCAACCAAGTTAGATTGCCCAAGTACACAGATTGCACCCAAGTTACACATGTTTCACAATTCTCACAGATTGCAGATTCCGCGTTACACAAGTGCACATGTTTCACAATTCTCACAAGGTTCACAAGCTCATGCTATTAGGTACCAAAAGCAAAAGTAAAGATTACCAAACTACAGGAACTCACAAGGGGAATCTCAACTGCAGGAACTCAAAAGGGGAATCTCAAAGTGTTAGGTATAACAAAACCTCTAATGATATATTGAGCCTCACCACAAAGCAGTATCACAAAGCAACTCTCTCAATCACAAATCCAACAAAGCAGATTCACAAAGTAACTCTCACCACAAACAAAGCAAAACAAGTACCCCCAAGTTACCACAAGCAGATTCCACAAGTTACAACAAGTGCAGATTCCACAAGTTACAACATGTACAGATTCCACAAGTTACAGATAGGGTTGGGTAATATTGACGGTGCCAAGTTTTTTAGTTTAACCCTCTCTAGTACTTAGGGTTGGGTGATGCGTGGGAATCGCAACAGGCTTTACCTCTCGAGGGATCTCGAGAAGCTTACAACCCCCACCAGGCAGTGTACCTGATCGTTGTAGTATAGTATAGTGACAAGTACCGGGGGATTGATCGTTCAGCTTAGGAATAGTGTCGCTAGGATTAGAAAGCCTAAATACTAGTTCTAAAGGTGAGGGATGATTATTTTTGTGTTTTTATATTTTTATGAAAGCAAGTAAAATCTCGGGTTTTGAAGGATTTGGGCGGAATTAGTTGCTATTCAACTAACCCAATACTAAGATGCAATCAAAATAAAATACTAAAAATGAAAATAAACTAATTATACTAAGGTTGTGAGCAGTAATTGGAGAAAATGTGTTTACTTAGATTTCACTACTCCCTAGATATCTTTTACACGTTAATTACTTGTTATAATTGCATGGATGACGGATCGTATTCCTTAATACCATTCATGGGGTGGCATACATAACTCCCCAATTCTATGAGCTCTTATCTCCTCCTACACCATGCCCATCACAACTATAGGGATTGTAAACAGTGGCTCATGCATTAAATACAACCAATAAAGACCTAGTACGCCTCGGTTCATGTTTCTTAAGACGTTCAAGCATGTTACCATTTGGAGATATGCCAGTTTTCTTAAGCTTAACATATAAATCATTCATCCAAGACAAGAATAAACAAGTAATCAACACATAATCAATATCTAGGTTTCATTAGATCTAAGCAAACACAAAAGAGATCTAGCCTAGCATAATGGAATTGAGACAAGAACAAGATATAGACAACCAACACATAGACATATTGATTGAATTAGAAGAACACCTATCTCAATTACAATGCCAGGTATCAAGGGTTTGGAACCCTTGAAAAACCTGTAAAAGTTGCACCAAAATCGTACTTAGGGTTTCTCCAAAACTTCTCTCCTCACTAATGTGAAAAACTAGAAAACTATATATAGGAAAATACGGATGACGGCGTCAAGAACAAAGGTGTGACGCCGTCATCTCACCGCCAAATACTTCCTCGGACGGCCTTGATCTACTTCTGACGCCGTCAAGGCCTAGGCCGTCACACATATTACTCTTGACGCCCTATGTGTGACGCCGTCATCAACTACGGATTTTAATTCTTGGGGTTTTGACGCCGTCAGGAAAACTCTTGACGCCTTCATGAACTCTCGGATTTTATTATTGAGGTTTGACGCCGTCAGTAAATTACTCTTGACGCCGTCACCTACTGTTCCCAGCATGGAAAATTGAGACTTTGCCGTTTTCTTCACTTTTATGCTCCAAAAACGTCCAAAATGGCTTCTTTTCCAGAATTCACTCTCCAAGTACCTAAAATCACAAAAGGAACGATTTAGGGCAATATTTGATCAAATAAGTTTGGATTCGGGCTTAAATGACCCCCTAAAAACGGATCATTTTTCGCCTCATCATATACCCTTACACTTGAGATTTGCTTGTCCTCAAGCAAATGTGCTTTTATTCTAGTCAAAAGACAAGTTAGGGGTCATTTAACACTAATATAAAAGTAATTACAACAAATTATCGTTCCACTAAAGACCACTAGACAAGCTCGGAGGTGATACACTAGCACCTCACAAATAGTGTTTAGATACTCACATCTCTCGGGTGTAATAAAGTAATATAACATTATGGAAATGGAGGATATCTCTCACTACCTGTCATAGCAAAATAGATTACCATAGGCTTGGGAAAGGATCAAACCTCCACCACATGGCGTAAGCACCTAGGATAAACTATCAAAGAGGTCTTTTAAAGGGTTGTAACGTTAGGTATAGGGATATGAATTACACGGTTTTGTTGGATAAAGGAAGTTATTACTGGTGGCGAGTTAACAATCTTGGTTAATTACATGTACAATATGGCGTTGCTAAGCCAAGACTAGACTCGACTTAAGCTAATAAATGAAAAATAACTAAAAACATAAAATGAACATAGAATGAAAAGGGATGGTAGTCCGTATGTTTTTTTCTCTCCTTTTATTTTATTTTATTTTTTTTTTATTTTTTTTTTTGCATACACTCTTACCCTACCATCCAAAATAATACATCATAGGGAATGAACGTTCCCCTTACACTTGAATCTTTACATACTTTACAATTAACTAATCTAATGACTCGAATTAAGAAAATCAAAACACTTGGAGCACTTTTAAGATTAACGTACATATGGGGGTAATAAATGATGTTCTTCCCCATTACTCCATAAAATAAGTACTTACCCATGAGTCCCAATCGTCCCAAAACAATATGTACAAGGATATGACTCGACTTAGCAACCATGTAATCAATTAGAAAGTTAACTTAGGGTTTAACAAATAACAATAATGCACTAAAAATGAGCGCATACACGGAAGGCTAAGGCGATTTGGTTGTACATTTAAGTGCGGTGTAACAAATTCTTCCTTTAAGTAAAATGCTTAAAGTTAGAAATGAAAAGATAGGCTCGGAGGGGTGTACTAGGGGTTTCGTGTACTAAAAATGAGTACAACGCTAAGGGTGTGGGAAAAATTAGTTGACTTAACTAGTCAAGTAGTATGACTTAAATGGTCAAGTAATTATGATACGGGTTTAACACAAGGGTGATCCTAATGCCTCTTATCATGTAGTAAATCCTACTACACGAATGTAGTCTCACTAGCGGTCTCGGAATGCATCACTAACGCAAGTTCTAGAATCTAAATGCTACCGGTACACTCATAAGCACTAATAATGAATGCTTTTCCTATCAAATCTAAAGGCGAACCTCACATATTTAGGTGGAAAATTTTTCTGAATATACGGTTATGTGCTAGTCATACAATCTCCTATCCATGAGACGCTTGCTATGGCTAAAGTTTCACTCCTAAATGTTGTAAAAAATTTTAAATTTGGCGCTAAAATTACACTAACAAGTATTTATCATAGTTTTATTACACCTCTACTATCAAACAAAACAAACTTAAGCGAAAGTGTATATGTAAGGTATCATGTTTTTACCCTCCCCTTACACTTAAGATGAACATTGTCCCCAATGTTCAAGTAAAGAATGTAAAAGTGAAAAAGTAAAGAGAATGAAATCAAATACTCCTCTGATTCGCTCGGTATGGATTATAGGTTGGCCAGGTTAGATCTTCCTCCAAGAAAATGAACAATCAAAGCTTCCCTTCCAGAATATAAATCATCTCCTTGTCGAACATAACCTGTAAATCCTGACAAAAATAGACAAGACAACCTTGCGTAAAATCGGCGGCATCCTATATAAGTTACTAAATCCTAGAAAACAAGATAAGATAAAATGCTTGTGGAATGAAGTTTGCAGATCTCCTGGAGATTATAAAACTTAATAATTCATAAAAACCATAAGACTCCGTTAGAAAAACAAAACCGGTAAAATTTCCAGATTTTTACTCCTGACGCCGTCAAGAGTAAACTCATGACGCCGTCAGAATGGACCTGCAGAAATTCTTATGTTAAGTTTCCGGAAAATTTCTGGAAAAACTTGGTCTTACTTCCTGGAAAATTCTGCAAAACTTCATTATGACTCAATACAAGCATTTGACTCTAACAAATACGAATATACATGCTCATCTAATATTGTGGAGAATCATGATCGGTTTGTTTCTTAAAAACATATTTGGGGTTTCCCCTTACACTTATCTTTTGCAAAAATACTTCTAGGTGGAGTTAAGACTAGGCCAAAACAACAAAGTAAAGTATTTCCACTTATTTAGTTTAGAAACATGATCTACCAACAATAAAAATAAAGCATGCATACGGAAGCAAATAAAAATCAAACAAAATAAACAATCAAACAAACAAATAGAGCTTGGGTTGCCTCCCAATAAGCGCTTGTTTTTGTTCGAGTCACGAGCCTGACTCTACCCTTAGTTAACGGAAATAGGGGAGGTTTTCCCTACACTTTGAATTAAGTGTGGGTGGAAGTAGCGATACACACCCCTAGGGTGGAAATATGCCTCGTAAGGAAAGAGTGGTGGATGAATTATATGCCTAAAGGGGTGTGCTCCTATCATCATAACCTTACCTAATTCAATTGGGTTAATGGGTGGATTAAGATTTTCTCCTAGAAGTGGATCATTTTCAATCAACTTCAAGAGATTACTAGTTGGGGATCCAGCTTGACCTAATAAACCCGGTTTAAACCCATAATGTTTCTTGTGATCAAACATAAATGGGTGATGTAAGCATGTAAGGTCATTTTCCACTCCTATATTGGCTTCCTCTCAACAAGGCTTAGAGTCCACTACCTTTATCCTAAGACTACCCGGACTACATGGGTTGATGGGTGGGTCGGCTCCTCTTTTGTCTCCTAGATGTATATCTAAGGATGGAAAGTTGTGTGAAGATTGAGGTTCCGGTTCGTCAACACTAGGTAATTCCCTAGAACTAAGAGTAAAGTTATCACTAGAAGTATTCAAACCTATATCCTCTAGTGGTTTTTGGTACAAGGGCTCTACCTCTATTGGGGCTCCTATAGTCTCTTCTACATCTTTCGGGTAAGTCATGGGTGGTGTGTATTCCTCAAGTGATGACGGGAGTTGTGGGGTACTTTATAGGTTTGTGTTATTTACCTCATCCTTCTTTATCTCAATATCATCTATATCCTCATCATGTGTTCCTTGAGATTCCAAGTCATTGATCATAAAACCTAGGTTTTTTTGCTCAATATGATCATGCTCGGCTAAATCCTCCATAATGGTTTCTTCAAGTTGTGATGTATACAAATCCATCAATTCATTGAACTCATGGTTCACTGTTAGGAGGCTTTCCTCAAATTTTTTCCAAATGGTCTTACTAAAAGGAATTGATCCTAACAATGATTGTTTAATATAGGCCACACATGCGCATAACTCATCAAACCTATCAAACTTTACACCCATCTCTTCTTGTATATATCTAAGATCACTTAAAAATTCATTGGAACAACAGGAAGCAAATCTATCCGAGTAAACTAATTGTTCCTCTATAGTTAATGATCTAAATAGAATTTCATCCGCCATGAAGACACATGAAAATGGTTTTACAAACAAAGGGCACAAAGAAAAAGATAGACTAAAGAGAACCTAAAAATAAAAATAAAACCTTACTAGAAAGGAATCTAGCAAGTAGACCTAATAAAAAGAAATTCTAACCTAGACAATAACTATTCCCCGGCAGCGGCGCCAAAAACTTGATGCGTGGGAATCGCAACAGGCTTTACCTCTCGAGGGATCTCGAGAAGCTTACAACCCCCACCAGGCAGTGTACCTGATCGTTGTAGTATAGTATAGTGACAAGTACCGGGGGATTGATCGTTCAACTTAGGAATAGTGTCGCTAGGATTAGAAAGCCTAGTTCTAAAGGTGAGGGATGATTATTTTTGTGTTTTTATATTTTTATGAAAGCAAGTAAAATCTCGGGTTTTGAAGGATTTGGGCGGAATTAGTTGCTATTCAACTAACCCAATACTAAGATGCAATCAAAATAAAATACTAAAAATGAAAATAAACTAATTATACTAAGGTTGTGAGCAGTAATTGGAGAAAATGTGTTTACTTAGATTTCACTACTCCCTAGATATCTTTTACACGTTAATTACTTGTTATAATTGCATGGATGACGGATCGTATTCCTTAATACCATTCATGGGGTGGCATACATAACTCCCCAATTATATGAGCTCTTATCTCCTCCTACACCATGCCCAGCACAACTATAGGGATTGTAAACAGTGGCTCATGCATTAAATACAACCAATAAAGACCTAGAACGCCTCGGTTCATGTTTCTTAAGACGTTCAAGCATGTTACCATTTGGAGATCTGCCAGTTTTCTTAAGCCTAACATATAAATCATTCATCCAAGACAAGAATAAACAAGTAATCAACACATAATCAATATCTAGGTTTCATTAGATCTAAGCAAACACAAAAGAGATCTAGCCTAGCATAATGGAATTGAGACAAGAACAAGATATAGACAACCAACACATAGACATATTGATTGAATTAGAAGAACACTTATCTCAATTACAATGCAAGGTATCAAGGGTTTGGAACCCTTGAAAAACCTGTAAAAGTTGCACCAAAATCGTACTTAGGGTTTCTCCAAAACTTCTCTCCTCACTAATGTGAAAAACTAGAAAACTATATGTAGGAAAATAGGGATGACGGCGTCAAGAACAAAGGTGTGACGCCGTCATCTCGCCGCCAAATACTTCCTCGGACGGCCTTGATCTACTTCTGACGCCGTCAAGGCCTAGGCCGTCACACAAATTACTCTTGACGCCCTGTGTGTGACGCCGTCATCAACTACGGATTTTAATTCTTGGGGTTTTGACGCCGTCAGGAAAACTCTTGACGCCTTCATGAACTCTCGGATTTTATTATTGAGGTTTGACGCCGTCAGTAAATTACTCTTGACGCCGTCACCTATTGTTCCCAGCATGGAAAATTGAGACTTTGCCGTTTTCTTCACTTTTATGCTCCAAAAACGTCCAAAATGGCTTCTTTTCCAGAATTCACTCTCCAAGTACCTAAAATCACAAAAGGAACGATTTAGGGCAATATTTGATCAAATAAGTTCGGATTCGGGCTTAAATGACCCCCTAAAAACGGATCATTTTTCGCCTCATCATTGGGTTATAACACAAGCCAAGTGAAACACAAGCCGCAAGTGAAAGCCGCAAGTAACAAACCACAAAGAAACAACAAATATCTTAGGCTGCCGATATGTCTCAATCATCATTTTACACACAACAGGTAATCACCATTTTACACATTAATAATACATCGAGATAACATTAGGCTCAGATTATAAGCTGTTTCACATAAGCAAGTTTTATCATATATGGCTGCAACATCGAAAGTTGCAAAATTAAGTTATTTTTGCTGTCTAGTCGGAAATGCCACGCCAAAATCATGTTTTTTTTTATTTTCATTTTATTTTTATTATGTCATCATTGTCTTATCTCAGTTTTTTTTTCCTTTTTTTTTTTTTTTTTTTTTTTTTTTTTTTTTTTAATTTAAAAAACAAGTTTCAAATCAGCTTAAAATAACAAACTGCTTATCAAGCATATAAGCAGTTTGTTATTTTCAGATTTATAAGCAGTTTCATCACCAAACCCTCTACATAATAGAGAGGGTTAAACTAAAAAACTAGTCACCGTCAATATAACTCAACCTGTAAAGTATGTAAGAACGGGGTCTAATCTGAGCCTGTGTGCAAATGGTTTGCTTGTGTACAATAAGCACATAAACACTTTTTTTTTTTAGCATAAGCACATAAGCAGTTTGCCAAGAAACCGTAATCACAGAGCCTGTGGACTGGGGTAGGCCAGAGCAGGTATTCATACCACTCAAAGGTGGTAGATCAAGGTGTTAACCTACCCACAGCCAAAGGCATTCATCACAAACTGCTTAAACATAAGCAGTAACACTTACCCATCACATAAGAACCACCAACACTTAAGAACACATAATCACCAACCACAGAACCCACCAACAATTAATCACCCACCACATAACCACCAACATTTAATCACCCACCACAGAACCACCAACACTTAATCACCCACCACAGAACCTTAACTTTTAAAAAATTAGGGTTTCTTAAAAAAAAATCTAGATCTGATAAATTAACATACACATCTTTCAATTAACCCAACAATCACCACGGATATCAAGCTAATTTAAAAAACCCCCGAATTTTTTGAAACCCTATTTTTTTTTATAAAAAATTAGATCTATCACAAAACATCACAAAACACATAATAACATATAATCACCAACCACAGAACCACCAACACTTAATCACCCACCACGGAACCCTAACTTTTAAAAAATTAGGGTTTCTTAAAAAAAATCTAGATCTGATAAATTAACATACACATCTTTCAATTAACCCAACAATCACCATAGATATCAAGCTAATTTTAAAAACCCCCAAATTTTTTGAAACCCTATTTTTTTTTATAAAAAATTATATCTATCACAGAATATCACAAAACACATAATAACACATAAATCACCAACCACAGAATCACCAACACTTAATCACCCATCACAGAACCCTAACTTTTAAAAAATTAGGTTTTCTTTAAAAAAATCTATATCTGATAAATTAACATACACATCTTTCAATTAACCCAACAATCACCACAGATATCAAGCTAATTTAAAAAAAAAACCCCAAATATTTTTACGAAACCCTAATTAAATTAGAAACCCCCAATTTTTGAAAACCCCCTAATACAGATCACCAACAACATCACCACTCACCATAAAATCCATCACAAATCACCAAGAACATCACAAATAAGAGTGATTTTAGATCTAAAAACGTTTTTAGATCTAAAATAGAGAGAGAAAAAGAGAGCAGATGTGAGATAGAGAGAGAGAGAGAGAGAGAGAGAGAGAGAGAGAGAGAGAGAGAGAGAGAGAGAGAGAGAGAGAGAGAGAGAGAGAGAGAATAGAGCGTTTATTAACGCGTTTTTTTTATTTGTTGTAAAATTAAGTATAAAAAAAAGTTAAATAAAAGTTATAAAAATGTAAAAGTTGTAAAAATGTAGTTTTAAAAATATTAAAGTATTTTGTTAAAAAAAATAGTTATAAAAGTATTAGTTAAAAAAAATATGTTATAAAAAATGTGATGTATTTTCAGGTTTTCGGTTCTCACGAGCAAGTAACTGAGTGGATGCAAAATATAGCTCGGGAGCTCGATTTTGTAATTGTCAAAAATAGAACCAAATTAGAAGATGGTCAGATGAATGAAATCAATTACAGGTGTAAAAAGGGTGGGACGTATGAACCTCAAGGTAGTGGAAAACGGAAAACCAAAACATGTAAAACCAATTGTCCATTAAGATTAGTTGCGAAATATCATCGAACAAAAAATTATTGGATTTTATGGGTGAAGGATGATACGCATAATCATGATATGCTAGAGTCGTTGCATGGTGTGGCATATGCAATGCGATTAAAGGATGATGAGTTTGGTTTGGTCAAAGAATTGACAGATTATAACGTACGACCACTTAATATACTTTCGACAATACAGGGTCATAATCCGGATAACGTGTCTAGCGTTAGAACTATATATAACGCACAAGATAAGATCTGGAGAGCCATAGTAGGTGATAGAACTCCAATTCAAATCCTTTACTCGCATTTGAGGGATTCAGGGTATACATGGTACCCGAGGGTAAATGAGCATACCAACGAGCTTGAGGAGCTATTTTTTGTGCACCCCACGTCGTATGCTCGATGGTGTACATTCCCTGAAATCATGCTGATGGACTCCACGTACAATACCACGATGTTTAAATTGCCGTTGTTGGAAATTGTTGGAGTAACTTCAACAAATAAAACATTTTCAATGGCGTATAGCTTTTTATCCAGTGAACAAGGGCATAATTTTAGATGGGTATTGCAATGTGTGAAGCAAGTGATAGACAAAAGATATTACCCACGTGTTATCGTCAATGACAGAGATTTAGCGTTGGTTGGGGCAATAAGAGAAGAATTTCCTGACACTCACGAATTACTCTGTCGATGGCAAATAGAGCAAAATCTGCTTAAGTATTGCATAAATAAATTCACTGGTTTAAATGACTATGAGTCCATTAAACACCGATGGGATTGTATGGTTAAAGCTCCGACATTCGAATCGTTCAAGCAACATTATCAACGCCTACAACAACGATTGGTCAACAATCCGGGTACTTAATTATTAATTAATTGTTTTTAATTATTTAATAAATAAGCACCCGAATGACCTTTTATTAATTCATTGTTTTTTACAGATATCGCTACGTATCTGGATAACTGGCTGCGAGATTACTCACCCATGTTTGTCTCGTATATTACCGACCGATATCGCTCCTACCAGACAACAACGTGCAAAGTTGAGGCTCACCACGCGTTGTTGAAATTATATTTGGATGGCACCAGTCCAAATTAGATAGGTTGTTGAGGTCGATCGATAAGATTCTCATTTCGCAAGAAAATGCGATAAAAGAGAGTTTCAATAGAGGCATCAACGAGAAACTAAATAAGTGTAATATACCACTATTTCAAGAATTGTGGTATAAAGTTTACAAACATGCTTTCAACCTCATGCACAAAGAACTCCACCTGTCGATCACCGCAGCAGAGTGTAGCCATAAGTTGCGATTAAATTTCGGACTACCATGCTTTCACGAGATGCAATACTATGTATATCATGGTAATTATATTAAATTTATAACTATCAAGTTGTTTTCCACATTAATATCAGTAATTTATACAAGTCACTTTAATTGAATTCAGGATGCCCTATTCCACTAGATCAAATTGATATTTTTTGGAGAACCCTATCTGTTCCGTGGCCTGTTATCAATAGGCCCCCGACTGAAGATGGCTCTTCCAGCGAACCTGGTGATTATGATGACGATGATACTTCATTTAACGATGGCGTGCGACAATTCAAGAATATTTTTAGCAAATTAACGTCGTTTGCCAAGAAAAATATGTTAATGAAGTTGACAGAGATATTCCAGCCTGAATCTGTTGACACACGTAAACCAGCTATTCAAAAAAATACCCGTGGACGTCCGAGCGCAAAGGACAAAAAGGGCAAGGCTACACAAGTCCCGAACTTGAATGAAGTCCCTGACTTGGATGAAGTACCAATTGTAGAGCACCGAAGAAGTACAAATTCAAGATCTACAAAAGTCCCGAACTTGCGAAAAGAACCACCAAGACATAGTTCTTACACGGGTGATAGTCTACGCCACAGATTATATGTTGGAGATAATGTGAGCAATGATTTTATTGAGCATATTCCACATATTTTCCGTCCATACGTAATAAGCATACATAATGTGCTGGGTGATGGAAATTGTGGGTTTCGGTGTGTTGCCCACAGTCTTACTCAAAACGAAAATAGGTGGGCTGAAGTCAGACATATGTTATCGCAAGAGTTAGACAGACATAGGCAAACTTACATAAGTATGTGGCAGCAACATAACTTTGACCGACTTTGGTATACAATAGACTGGTTCAATGGAGGTGCACCTATCGGTCGCTGGATGGTGATGCCAATCACGAGGCTGGTTATCGCTTCAATGATTCAACGACCTGTTGTATTTATATCCCAGCAAGGTTGGAACACATGTTTTCCGCTTTTTACCGGGCCAAACTTATCACAAGGAACCGACCGATGCTAGACAGATGCTCACTACATTTTACCAATGCTAGACAGATATTCTCCACTTCCCCCATAACCACCCACAATGGAGGTATTTCAGAGAGCCAGTTGCAGCCGAATGGGAAACTTTGTACCAACATCGACTAATGGATTATTGATTTATGTTGTAAATAATTATACCGACAAAACCATTGTAAATGATTACTGATTTATGTTGTAAATAATAGAGATACCGACAAAACATAGTGAATGATTACTGATTTATATTGTAAGTAATTATACCGACAAAACATTGTAAATGATTATTGATTTACGTTATAGAGTATGTTGTTTGAGAAACCTTTGAACTCAAATGTTCATTTATGTATTATGCATGTCCTTTCTTTGGCCAGGTGGAACGAAGAAATCCTTTCTTGTATCGATGTGAGAGGATTCATTATAGAATGCCAATCCTGGAAACCAGCTACTCGTGGGCAACTGTATTATGCATGTCCTGATTCAGAGGTAAATAATCATACGTTTGCTTAGTCATGTAAATTTGTAAATAGTTTGTTTGTTAAAAATAAATTTCTTATAATTTTCTTTGTTGGAATATGTAAATCATCACAAATATATAAACATATAAACACATCAAGCACGCAACGGAAATAGATCAAATACATGTAATTAAATTAACCGAATATAAAAGGATGCGTACCTCTTTGTGATTTCTAGCAAGAAAAAGAAATCAATGGAACAAGAACTATAAACCCTAATTAGGGTTTAATTGGGAACGACTAATGTGTTAGTCGAATGGGCAACCACCTTGTTAGCAAAAGTATGCTAACACTTCCTTCTTGAACACACGTACTAATAGCGTTTCAATTAGAAAAGCTAGGTTCTTGATTCACGAGCAAGCACTACTATTTGAGCCTTAGTTGATTCAAGAGAATCGCCTATAGCTCAAAGAATAAGAGATGAAGAAGAGATTTGGCTTGCTAATGAACCAAGGGATGAGAAGAATGAATACATGAGGCCATGTATTTATACTATCTCAAGACTTGGAGCAAAAGGAAATCCTAAACCCTATGGGATGTGGGTTCGGCCGATCCTAGGCCCATGAGGGGGGTTCTAGATCTTTCTTGCCTACTATTTCATCTCTAGTCCTTTAACTTTTGTCTAACGGTCGTTAGGTACCGTTAAGTGCTCATTTTGTGAATTTAATAATTATTCGTCACTAAAAGGGATGGTAGTCCGTATGTTTTTTCTCTTTTTCCTATTTCTATTTTTTTTTCTTTTTCTTGATTTTTTTTCAATTTTTTATTTTTTATTTTTTATTTTTTATTTATTTTTTTTTTTTTGCATACACTCTTACCCTACCATCCAAAATAATACATCATAGGGAATGAACATTCCCCTTACACTTGAATCTTTACATACTTTACAATTAACTAATCTAATGACTCGAATCAAGAAAATCAAAACACTTGGAGCACTTTTACGATTAACGTACATATGGGGGTAATATATGATGTTCTTCCCCATTACTCCATAAAATAAGTACTTACCCATGAGTCCCAATCGTCCCAAAACATTATGTACAAAGATATGACTCGACTTAGCAACCATGTAATCAATTAGATAGTTAACTTAGGGTTTAACAAATAACAATAATGCACTAAAAATGAGCGCATACACGGAAGGCTAAGGCGATTTGGGTGTACATTTAAGTGGGGTGTAACAAATTTCTTCCTTTAAGTAAAATGCTTAAAGTTAGAAACGAAAAGATAGGCTCGGAGGGGTGTACTAGGGGTTTCGTGTACTAAAAATGTGTACAACGCTAAGGGTGTGGGAAAAATTAGTTGACTTAACTAGCCAAGTAATATGACTTAAATGGTCAAGTAATTATAATACGGGTTTAACACAAGGGTAATCCTAATGCCTCTTATCATGTAGTAAATCCTACCACACGAATGTAGCCTCACTAGCGGTCTCGGGATGCATCACTAATGCAAGTTCTAGAATCTAAATGCTACCGGTACACTCATAAGCACTAATAGTAAATGCTTTTCCTATCAAATCTAAAGGCGAACCTCACATATTTGGGTGGAAAATTTTTCTGAATATACGGTTATGTGCTATTCATATAATCTCCTATCCATGAGACGCTTGCTATGGCAAAAGTTTCACTCCTAAATGTTGTAAAAAAATTTAAATTTGGCGCTAAAATTGCACTAACAAGTATTTCTCATAGTTTTATTACACATCTACCATTAAACAAAACAAACTCAAGCGAAAGTGCATATGTAAGGTATCATCTTTTTACCCTCCCCTTACACTTAAGATGAACATTGTCCCCAATGTTCAAGTAAAGAATGTAAAAGTGAAAAAGTAAAGAGAATGAAATCAAATACTCCCCTGATTCGCTCGGTATGGATAATGAGGTGGCCAGGTTAAATCTTCCTCCAAGAAAATGAACAATCAACGCTTCCCTTCCAGAATATAAATCATCTTCTTGTCATACATAACCTGTAAAACCTGATAAAATAGACAAGACAACCTCGCGTAAAATCGGCGGCATCCTATATAAGTTACTAAATCCTAGAAAACAAGATAAGATATAATGCTTGTGGAATGAAGTTTGCAGATCTCCTGGAGATTATAAAACTTAATAATTCACAAAAACCATAAGACTCCGTTAGAAAAACAAAACTGGTAAAATTTCCAGATTTTTACACTTGACGCCGTCAAGAGTAAACTCTTGACGCCGTCAGAAGTGACCTGCAGAAATTCTTATGTTAAGTTTCTGGAAAAACTTGGTCCTACTTCCTGGAAAATCCTGCAAAACTTCATTATGACTCAATACAAGCATTTGACTCTAACAAATACGAATATACATGTTCATTTAATATTGTGGAGAATCATGATCGGTTTGTTTCTTGAAAACATATTTGGAGTTTCCCCTTACACTTATCTTTTTCAAAAATACCTTTAGGTGGAGTTAAGACTAGGCCAAAACAACAAAGTAAAGTATTTCCACTATTTAGTTTAGAAACATGATCTACCAACAATAAAAATTAAGCATGCATACGGAAGCAAATAACAAACAAACAAACAAAATCACAAAAAACATGGGTTGCCTCCCAAGAAGCGCTTTTCTTTATTTACGAGTCTTGTAGCTAGACTCAAGGTCATGGGTTACTACGTTTTCCTTTCCCACTTTTGTGCTAACTCAAAACACCTAACCCAATTCTCATCACGCTTGTATTTCGGGCCTAGACTCATGCAACCCGAATAATAAGTTCTCCTCCTCTCATAATAGGCTGCATCAGTAATTCCATCTTCCTTAACCTCATAGGGTCGAATCTCATCAATTTGTAGATTCTTGATGTCCTTTAATTCTTCCTTCATGTGAGGCATCATAAAAGTGACCTTCTCTATCCCATCAGTAAACTGAGCTATCCCCTTCTCATGGTCGTAATACATCTTAGTTTTCTCAACAAAAGTTTGTCCTAAGACTACTTCTCCAAGGTGTGGATCAATAATTCCCCTAACATCTTCTAGGATTACAAAGTCGCATTGATAAGTAAAATTTCCTATAAAGATGTGTACCCCTTTAACTCTCCTGACAAAGTTACATAGCCTATTAGAATTGTAAGGGTCTTTTCTAGGGCTTAACCTTTCGTTCATTATCCAATTGTAATAGAGCCTAGACATGATATTCATGGGTGCTTTTAAGTCAATGTATGTATGCTCTCTAGACATGTACCCAATCATGCAGGGAATTTTTATGTTCCTGAAGTTATTCCTCCTAATCCATGGTGTCTTTTTATATTTTGAGGGGCAAGGATGTTGTAAGAGGAACCTGTGGTAACTCAATTCATCCGGGGTTGGAGCGAAGTTTGTAAACTCAATTTCCATTTGGAGAGGCTTAATGAATTTCTTAAATGTGTTAGCTTATCTCTTTCTTCTTTTATGCGCAATAAGCCTCTTGCTAATTTCTAAACGGTGACTCTTTGATTCCATAAAGATCACACTAGTACAAATAAAAACACGAAGAAATAAGATAGACTAAAGAGAACCTAAAAATTAAAAATAAAATCTTACTAGAAAGGAATCTAGCAAGTAGACCTAATAAAAAGAAATTCTAACCTAGACAATAACTATTCCCCGGCAGCGACGCCAAAAACTTGATGCGTGGGAATTGCAACAGGCTTTACCTCTCGAGAAGCTTACAACCCCCACCAGGCAGTGTACCTGATCGTTGTAGTATAGTATAGTGACAAGTACCGGGGGATTGATCGTTCAGCTTACGAATAGTGTCGCTAGGATTAGAAAACCTAAATACTAGTTCTAAAGGTGAGGGATGATTATTTTTGTGTTTTTATATTTTTTTTTTTGAAAGCAATTAAAAATCTCGGGCTTGAAGGATTTGGGCGGAATTAGTTGCTAATCAACTAACCCAATACTAAAGATGCAATCAAAATAAAATACTAGAAATGAAAATAAACTAAATTATACTAAAGTTGTGAGCAATAAGTGGAGAAAATGTATTTACTTAGATTTCACTACTCCCTAGACATCTTTTACACGTTAATTACTTGTTATAATTGCATGGATGACGGATCGTATTCCTTAATACCATTCATGGGGTGGCACACTTAACTCCCCAATTCTATGAGCTCTTATCTCCTCCTACACCTTGCCCAGCACAACTATATGGATTGTAAACAGTGGCTCATGCATTAAATACAACCAATAAAGACCTAGTGCGCGTCGGTTCATGTTTCTTAAGACGTTCAAGCATGTTACCAATTGGAGATCTGCCAGTTTTCTTAAGCCTAACATATAAATCATTCATCCAAGACAAGTATAAACAAGTAATCAACACATAATTAACATCTAGGTTTCATTAGATCCAAGCAAACACAAGATAGATCTAGCCTAGCATGATGGAATTAAGACAAGAATAAGATATAGACAACCAACACATAGACATATTGATTGAATTAAAAGAACACTTATCTCAATTACACATGAAAGGTATCAAGGGCTTGGAACCCTTGAAAAACCTGTAAAATTCGCACCAAGTTCGTACTTAGGGTTTCTCCAAAACTTCTCTTTTTTTAATGTGAAAATTAGAAAACTATATATAGGAAAAGGGGTCTGACGGCGTCAAGACCAACATTGTGACGCCGTCACCTCGCCGCCAAAACTATTCTCGGACTGCCTTGATCTACATTTGACGCCGTCAAGACTTAATCATTTCCAGGCCGTCATGACTTTTACTCTTGACGCCCAACCTTCGTGACGCCGTCAAATCTTTACTGGATCGTCATGGAATTTTGCTCTTGACGCCGTCAGGGAGTTACTCTTGACGCCGTCACCTACTGTTCCCAGCATGGAAAATTAAGACTTTGGCGTTTTTTTCACTTTTATGCTCCAAAAACGTCCGAATTGCTTCCTTTTCCAGATTTCTCTCCCAAAGTACCTAAAATCACAAAAGGAACGATTTAGGGCAATATTTGATCAAATAAATTCGAATTCGGGTTTAAATGACCCCCTAAAAACGGATCATTTTTCGCCTCATCAAATATTCATGATTTACCATAATGACAACATTCATAAGTATAATCATGTAATTTAGATTTTGTCCAATATCCAATTTTCCATTTATTGAATATCATGTGAATTTGGCATGTCCACGCATCAATATATTAAATATATTATACCAAAACTCATATTTTTCTTAGTTCAATGATACTCCCATATCATTAATTGACAACGAACTATTTAGAATAACTTGAGTTATTCATGGATTAAACATGCAAATATAGGATAAAATATTTATAAATGGAAATAAACATAACATAATATTTCATTTCACTTGAATAATTATTGTTTACAATATCCTTTATCCCAATACTAACCACATATCTACATGAAACTACTAGCTAAACGAAGTCCAATGCCATTAGCATGTTGAGTAAGCTTTTCCTTAGATAAAGCCTTCGTAAATGGATCAGCTAGATTGTTATCTGTGTGAATTTTGAGTAAATTGATTTCACCTATATCGACTTGTTCACGAACATAGTGATATCTTCTAGGAAAATGTCTGGCGCCCTTCATAACTCCAGGTTCATTGGCGAATGTAACTGCAGCATAGTTGTCACAATACATATTAATAAGTAATTCAATTGACGGCATAATACAAAGCCCTAAAATGAATTTCATAATCCAAACAGCTTCCATTGCAGCTTCCGATGCAGCAATATACTCAGCTTCTGTAACAGACATCGCAATTGTTATCTGCTTCTTGCTCTTCCAGTCAACTGCTCCTCCATTAATAACAAAGACATAACCCGTCCGAGACTTCATATCATCTTTATCAGTTTTAAAGGACGCATCACAGTAACCTGTAACTTCAAGTTCTACATCTGTATTTCCCCCATACACTAGAAACATATTTTTAGTATTCCTTAAATACTTAAGAATGCTTTTAACAGCAAGCCATTGCTTTCCACCTGGATTATGTTGATAACGATTGGTCATATTTTGTGCAAACACCACATCAGGTCTTGTGCATCTTACTGCATACATGATAGATCCTATAGCTGAAGCATATGAAACTTTCTTCGTGAGTGCAAACTCTTCAGGTGTTGAGGCACATAGTTTGCTACTTAAGCCATGTTCTACTTGCATTGGCAAATATCCTTTCTTGGAATTTTGCATATTAAATCTCTTCAATACTTTATCAATGTAAGCAACCGCTTTGATCTATCCCTGTAGATCTTGACTCCAAGGATGAACGTTGCTTCTCCTAAATCCTTCATAGAAAAACATTTACCAAGATAGGCTTTAGCTTCCTTTAAACTTGGTATGTGATTTCCTAAGATTAATATGTCATCGACATATAGGATAAGGAAAGTAACATTACTCCCACTAGCTTTCTGGTATACACATGGCTCATCAATATTTTGATTAAATCCAAAACTTTTGATTTCACTATCAAACCTTTTATTCCATTGACGTGATGCTTAGTTCAATCCATAAATGGATCTTTGAAGTTTGCATACACGGTTTGGAAATTCTGGATTCATAAACCCCTCAGGCTGCGCCATATAGATGTCTGCATCTAGGCGACCATTTAAAAAGGCGGTTTTGACATCCATTTGCCATATCTCATAGTCATAGTAGGCAACTATAGTTAAGAGAATCCTAATAGCTCTAATGTCAGCTACAGGAGAAAAGGTCTCTGATGAGGCGAAAAATGATCCATTTTTAGGGGGTCATTTAAGCCCGAATCCGACTTTATTTGATCAAATATTGCCCTAAATCGTTCCTTTTGTGATTTTAGGTGTTTGGAGAGTGAATTCTGGAAAAGAAGCTATTTTGGACGTTTTTGGAGCATAAAAGTGAAGAAAACGACAAAGTACCAAAAATCCATGCTGAAGATACAAGGTGACGGCGTCAAGACTTCCTTCTTGACGGCGTCAGACATGGAGAATAAAATACCGTAGCTGGTGACGGCGTCAGATGCATAGGTGACGGCGTCAAAGTGGCAAGGAATAAAATACCGTAGGTGGTGACGGCGTCACATAGGCCGTCACAAGTGGATCTAGGGCGTCCAAGGAAGTATATGGCGGCGAGGTGACGGCGTCAGAAGTTACTCTTGACGCCGTCAGCCAGTTTTTCCTATATATAGTTTTCTAGTTTTTTCATTAAAGGAGAGAGAAGTTTTGGTGAAACCCTAAAGACTATTTTGGTGCCTCTTTTACAGGTTTTTCAAGGGTTCCAAACCCTTGAGACCTTGCATTGTAATTGAGATAAGTATACTCTTAATTCAATCAATATGTCTATGTGTTGGTTGTTTATCTTTTGTTCTTATCTTAATTCTACTATGCTAGGCTAGATTTCCTTTGTGTTTGCTTAGATCTAATGAAACCTAGATGTTGATTATGTGTTGATTACTTGTCTATTCTTGTTTTGGATGAATGATATTATATGTTACGCTTAAGAAAACTGGCAGATCTCCAAATGGTAACATGCTTGAACGTCTTAAGAAACATGAACCGAGGCGTACTAGGTCTTTATTGGTTGTATTTAATGCATGAGCCACTGTTTACAATCCCTATAGTTGTGCTGGGTCATGGTGTAGGAGGAGATAAGAGCTCATAGAGTTGGGGAGTTATGTATGCCACCCCACGAATGGTATTAAGGAATACAATCCGTCATCCATACAAGTGTAACAAGTAATTGACATGTAAAAGATATCTAGGGAGTAATGAAGTCTAAGTAAACACAATTTCTCCAAATACGGCTCACAACCTTAGTTTAATATTAGTTTAATTTCATTTTCATTAGTTTAATTTAATTATATAATAGTTTTGGGTTAGTTGAATAGCAACTAATTCCGCCCACTCTTCCAAAACCCGAGATTTTACTTGCTTTCATTAAAATATAAAAACACAAAAATAATCATCTTTCATCTCTAGAACTATTAATTAGGTTTTCTAATCCTAGCGACACTATTCCTAAGCTGAACGATCAATCCCCCGGTACTTGTCACTATACTATACTACAACGATCAGGTACACTGCCTGGTGGGGGTTGTAAGCCTCGCGAGATCCCTCGAGAGGTAAAGCAAGGTGCGATTCCCACGCATCAAGTTTTTGGCGCCGCAGCCTGGGGAATAGTTATTGTCTAGGTTAGGATTTCTTTTTATTAGGTCTACTTGCTAGATTCCTTTCTAGTAAGATTTTTATTTTTATTTTTTAGGTCTTCTTTAGTCTATCTTATTTCTTCGTGCCTTTGTTCGTAACTCTTTACCATCCGACATCATGGAAGGTGGTAACATCTTTGAACCCATCATCCCACCACAACAAAACCCACCATTAGAACCCCTTAGGCCCCGAACCTTAGGAGAGTATTCCCGACCTAGCCACCAGGGCTACCGAAACACCATTGAGCTCACCGGAGCCAATGTGACCCCCTTGCGATCCGACACCATCCGGTTGGTGCAAAGCGGATGTGCATTCCATGGACTTCATTCCGAAGATCCGAACCAACACCTTAAGGACTTCCTCAAAATCGTAGATTCCATAGACCTAGGTGTTGAAACTAGAGAGACTACCCGTTTACGCCTATTCCAATTCTCTCTACGGGATCAAGCTAGTCAATGGCTTGAGCGTTTACCCGCGGGATCCATCACCACATGGGATGATCTCACCACTCGTTTCCTTGCTCAATTTTTCCCACCGGGAAGAACTACTAAGCTTAGGAATGACATCTTGATGTTCCAATAACGTCAAAATGAATCTCTTTATGAACTACTAAGCTTAGGACTTACTCCAAAAAGTCCCTCATCATGGCATAGATCTTTGGCTCCAAGTCCAAATTTTCTATGACCATATCGATATCCCCACAAGGCGAACCATTGACCAATCGGCCGGTGGTAAGCTACGTGATCTTAATGTGGAACAATCATGGGAACTCATAGAAGATCTTGCTCTCTATGACAACGAAAGTTGGAATGATCCCCGTGATTTGAACAAAACGGTCAAGGCAATATCTTTGCCTTCGAACAATTCAAGCACTCCCGACCGTAGGATCATGGAACTTGAGGACCAAGTCAAGTTTCTCATGAAATCTTACGAAGCTCCGAAGCATTCAAGCCAAGTGAACAAAATCACTTCTTCATGCGAATTATGTAGTGGTCCCCATGACACTCGTGATTGTATGGAACTCCCCGGAACAGCTTTTGCGGACTACGCATCCACGCGTACCGACGAAGCGGGAGATAAGTGGTACACTTTCAAGCCCGAGCCAAACACATACGGTGATTCATACAACCCATCATGGAAAAATCACCCAAACCTTAGGTGGAAGCAAAATCAACCCAATTCTTCCAATCCGCCTAATCATTACCAATCAAACGGTCCACCATCCAACCGTACCTTCAACAACAATCCTTGTAACAACTATGGTAGTACCAACAATCTTGAAGGATTGATGTCAAAGTTCATGGCATCTCAAGAAGCTCGCATATCCAAGTTTGAAGCCGATTTCAAAACAAAAGCAAAGCGAGATGACCACTAGAATTGACACATTGTTGAAAGTTCTCAATGACCGAGAAATGGGAGCACTCCCAAGTGACACAATCAAGAATCCGAAACTAACCGTTAATTCCATATCATCCGTTTCGTCACCCGCTTCGTGTCCACAATATTATTTGGTCAAATCAACGAGCACGTGTTTCAAGAAAAACCAAGTTCCCCAAAAGGACCAATCAACTAAAACTCCCACTATAGAGCCGGTCAAAAGCATTGTTGAAACACCTCTTACGCAAGACCTTGACGATGAATTCAAAGAACTTCACGTTGAACGCCCCGTCATTGATGTCTTAGCGCGTGCTCCATACTATAGCGCCCTCCTAGAAAAATATGAGAAGTGTAATCTAGGCAAAAATGGGACCGCTTTCGTTCAAAACAAGTTACCTAAAAAGCTTGATGATCCGGGTATATTTGTTTTGCCTTGTAAGATAGGAAGATCCGAAGCTTTCGACACATTAGCCGATTTAGGGTCAAGCCTCAACTTGATTCCCTTATCCTTATTCACCACTCTTAAGCTAGGAAAGTTAGAGGAAACGGAGGTATTGATAGGTCTAGCGGATGGGAGTATTGCACACCCGGTTGGAATGATTAAGGATGTAGTTGTTCACGTAGGAAAGTTAACTATATTAGCGGATTTTCACGTCCTAGACATGGTTAGTGACACTACATGCCCATTATTGGTAGGAAGAGGATTCTTAGCAACCGCTAGTGCCATGATAGATTGCAAGGAATCAAAGATAACGGTAGGAGAAGGCGATACTTGGTCGGTATATGATGTTAAGAAGCATAGTTATGATTGTAATGATGAACCAACACCATATTGGGTAGAGATGAATAGGAGACCGTCTAGATATGGGCCTTGGATAGAAAGGAATTTCATAGGACCTCAATGCCCATTCTATCTAGAGAAGGACTTTGTTGAGAAGACACATTCGGTAGAACAACTCATTGCTAGAGATGAGGAGCTAGACCCCTTTGAGGATCCCTTAGTCTTTAGGAAGATGATTGAGTTATTAAGCGTAATGCCCATCAACATAGAAAGGAATAAATGGAAAAGAGAGGGAGATAAGTGTGAGTGGAGATGGGACAAGCCACCCAAAGAAGGTGACGGGTCATGGCATATTAGAATGACTTTGTATGATCCGGATGGAGAAATGTTTGAAAGGTCATATCGCACTAAGGAGACCGATAGAAAGTTGAAACCCAAGTTTGATCCCAAGGATATCCTCAACGAGGAACTCACCCGAATCACGTAGTAACCCACGACTTTGAGTCTAGCTACAAGACTCGTAAATAAAGAAAAGCGCTTCTTGGGAGGCAACCCATGTTTTGTGTGATTTTAATTGTTTGATTGTTATTTGATTGTTATTTGCTTCCCCAAATATGTTTTTAAGAAACAAACCGATCATGATTCTCCACAATATTTAATGAACATGTATATTCGTATTTGTTAGAGTCAAATGCTTGTATTGAGTCATAATGAAGTTTTGCAGGATTTTCCAGGAAGTAGGACAAGGTTTTTCCTGGAAAATCCTGCAAAACTTCATTATGACTCAATACAAGCATTTGACTCTAACAAATACGAATATACATGTTCATTAAATATTGTGGAGAATCATGATCGGTTTGTTTCTTAAAAACATATTTGGGGAAGCAAATAACAATCAAATAACAATCAAACAATTAAAATCACACAAAACATGGGTTGCCTCCCAAGAAGCGCTTTTCTTTATTTACGAGTCTTGTAGCTAGACTCAAAGTCGTGGGTTACTACGTGATTCGGGTGAGTTCCTCGTTGAGGATATCCTTGGGATCAAACTTGGGTTTCAACTTTCTATCGGTCTCCTTAGTGCGATATGACCTTTCAAACATTTCTCCATCCGGATCATACAAAGTCATTCTAATATGCCATGACCCGTCACCTTCTTTGGGTGGCTTGTCCCATCTCCACTCACACTTATCTCCCTCTCTTTTCCATTTATTCCTTTCTATGTTGATGGGCATTACGCTTAATAACTCAATCATCTTCCTAAAGACTAAGGGATCCTCAAAGGGGTCTAGCTCCTCATCTCTAGCAATGAGTTGTTCTACCGAATGTGTCTTCTCAACAAAGTCCTTCTCTAGATAGAATGGGCATTGAGGTCCTATGAAATTCCTTTCTATCCAAGGCCCATATCTAGACGGTCTCCTATTCATCTCTACCCAATATGGTATCGGT
The DNA here is from genome assembly GCA_030686995.1 of Artemisia argyi. NCBI lineage: Eukaryota > Viridiplantae > Streptophyta > Magnoliopsida > Asterales > Asteraceae > Artemisia > Artemisia argyi. The sequence continues at coordinate 3,602,408 of CM060686.1, forward strand.
TCATCATTACAATCATAACTATGCTTCTTAACATCATATACCGACCAAGTATCGCCTTCTCCTACCGTTATCTTAGATTCCTTACAATCTATCATGGCACTAGCGGTTGCTAAGAACCCTCTTCCTACCAATAATGGGCATGTAGTGTCACTAACCATGTCTAGGACGTGAAAATCCGCTAATATAGTTAACTTTCCTACGTGAACAACTACATCCTTAATCATTCCAACCGGGTGTGCAATACTCCCATCCGCTAGACCTATCAATACCTCCGTTTCCTCTAACTTTCCTAGCTTAAGAGTGGTGAACAAGGATAAGGGAATCAAGTTGAGGCTTGACCCTAAATCGGCTAATGTGTCGAAAGCTTCGGATCTTCCTATCTTACAAGGCAAAACAAATATACCCGGGTCATCAAGCTTTTTAGGTAACTTGTTTTGAACGAAAGCGGTCCCATTTTTGCCTAGCTTACACTTCTCATATTTTTCTAGGAGGGCGCTATAGTATGGAGCACGCGCTAAGACATCAATGACGGGGCGTTCAATGTGAAGTTCTTTGAATTCATCGTCAAGGTCTTGCGTAAGAGGTGTTTCAACAATGCTTTTGACCGGCTCGATAGTGGGAGTTTTAGTCGATTGGTCCTTTTGGGGAGCTTGGTTTTGCTTGAAACACGTGCTCGTGGATTTGACCGAATAATATTGTGGACACGAAGTGGGTGACGAAACGGATGATATGGAATTAACGGTTAGTTTTGGATTCTTGATTGTGTCACTTGGGAGTGCTCCCATTTCTCGGTCATTGAGAACTTTCAACAATGTGTCAATTCTAGTGGTCATCTCGCTTTGCTTTTGTTTGAAATCGGCTTCAAACTTGGATATGCGAGCTTCTTGAGATGCCATGAACTTTGACATCAATCCTTCAAGATTGTTGGTACCACCATAGTTGTTAGAAGGATTGTTGTTGAAGGTACGGTTGGATGGTGGACCATTTGATTGGTAACGATTAGGCGGATTGGAAGAATTGGGTTGATTTTGCTTCCACCTAAGGTTTGGGTGATTTTTCCATGAGGGGTTGTATGAATCACCGTATGTGTTCGGCTCGGGTTTGAAAGTGTACCACTTATCTCCCGCTTCGTCGGTACGCGTGGATGCGTAGTCCGCAAAAGCTGTTCCGGGGAGTTCCATACAATCACGAGTGTCATGGGGACCACTACATAATTCGCATGAAGAAGTGATTTTGTTCACTTGGCTTGAATGCTTCGGAGCTTCGTAAGATTTCATGAGAAACTTGACTTGGTCCTCAAGTTCCATGATCCTACGGTCGGGAGTTGTGACAACTGGCAAAATAGGGAGCCGTTTTATAAAACCCGCATTACATTTATATAATAAATATGGAATTTTTGGAAATTTATTGTGACGAGATATTTTACAAACGTTGGTACTTGATTTTAATCGTACGATGTTTATGGGAATTAGTTATTTAATTATGGTTTGTTTCGTTTTAATTTCATTTTATTATTGGATCGGATTTTATTATTATTATTATTTTTTTTTGAAACGGGTTCGGTTGGAAAAAAAAATGAATTGGTTATTAAAGGTTTCGGGTTTGGCCCGTGTGGTTACTCGGGGCTACTTAGCCCACTACACACTCTCCATATTATTACTAAGAATAATAAAAACAAAATTTTATTTTTTTTTAAAAATCGTCCTTGTGGTCCGGTTATAACAAACACCCCACACCACACACACACAAAAACATACAAACACCATCTCTCTCTCTCTCCTTCATCCCCACATCTTATCACCCAAAACCCTAACACCATCGCCACCTTGTGCGGCCACCACAGCCGCCACCGCCTCTCCCCCATCTAATCTAACACCACCATCTTAACCCTTGTGTCCCGATCTATCTTTTGGTGTATTGCACGCGCTCTAAAACCTTCACTAACACCACGTACGAATTACCACATCTAATTTAACACCACCATTCTTGTTTCATCTTGTTGGGTTTTCTAAAGGAATCGAGTTGGAGCCAATCTTTGAGGTGAGTGACCACGAGTCCGACTCGTGTGTCTCGAATTGATACCCAATCCGTGGGTATATGGTTTTCTTGGATGGGTTTTTGTGAGAATAAAGTGGGAAAAATGATTTTTGGTTGAGAAAAACGCGTTTGGTATCCGGGTGGATTGTTTTGGGGTTCGAATTTGAGGAAGGATTTCTTGTTTGATGATTATCTTGGTTGGATTGGTGCTCGGATTTGAGCGTAGCCGAGACCCTCGAGGTCTCGGAGTTTGTTTTTGGTGGCTGTTGTGTCGAGCCGAGGGCTAGGGGATCCTCCCCACTTCATCTTGTTGTTGTTGTTTGATTGTTGTCGAGACCCTAAGGGTCCGTTTGGTTTGGAATGGCTCGATGTGAGCAAGACCGTGACCCCCTTGGGTCCGGTCGAATGAGTTGTTGTTTTCTTTTTTTTTATTTGGACCTTGTGGTCGTGTGGTATTTGGCCGAACACCCCCTAGGGGCTGTTTCGGTTCGAGCAAGCTCAAAGAGCTAGCCGAGACTCTTTAGTCTCGGGTGTGGCTCCGTTTTATGTCTTGAACTTATAATTGACCCGGGTTGACTTGGTAACTCAACCCGTTGCATATTTGGTTTTCGGACAATATATGTTACTTGATATTATTTATGTTTGTTGTGATTGTATTATGGGCATTTGGTTATTATTTGGACGCGTTGCGGTATCTATTAATTGTGAGTATATTGGAGATGTGTTGACGAAAGTGATTTGGGGACCGTTGTGATACGGTTATTAGATGACGGAGATAGGTTAGTCGGGTGCCGTAGTCGGACCCTCATGTTGTAGCACGTGGATTTGAGATTGGTTGGACGGAGTTATTATATTTATTATTGCGACTTGATTATATTGTTTAGACTTGGACTATGAGCCGAGGGTCATGACTCGGACATTTGGACCAAATTCTATGACTCGATAAATCTTTAAAGGTTGATATAAAAAAAATAAATAAATAAAACTCGTAATAATATTATTAAGAATATAATCGTTTATATACGTATATAGACGTGTTAAACGTACATATATATATATATATAAATGCGTATATTAATAATAAAACGATCACGAGTAAACGTATAATAATAAAGCGATAGTTATTACACTATGAAAATGGTGCAATAAATGTCGGAATATTATTATAACTAATAACCACATATTTATAATGACGAACTTTACGTCGAATAACTAACAACTAAAAACGTGATTTTAATTATAAACTAGAAACTTATCGAGTTATATGAATTTTTGGGTCTTTAAAGTCCAAGTGGGTTTTATATTGTGACTTTGTGTTGTCACGGATATATGACGATTAATATAAACATTTTATATATCGAATGACTTATTCTAGATCGAGTTATTTGACGATATAAAATGGATATATTAATGGGCATCGTATCTCACGACGCCCATAGGATGTGGTATATATTTTAGAGCAATGAATTACTATATGTCTCGTGGAATTTTGGCCGATTCGACAATATATATAGGGAATTCATTGGGCTACGACATATACCAAATAGAAATTTATGTGCAATGTGTTTTAGATTGGGTATAATTGTGGAACGATATATTACGTAAATAAATATGGGAGGTTACCAAATCGACGGATTTGATAAGCTTCGATAATTATTTAAATAATATATTGGGCTAACGTTAGACCCGTAGTTGTCTTATTATCATTCTTTGTTGAGGCTTTTTGGTTTGTGCTGTGTCGACCCTACACCCGTATGGATACCAAACGTCGAATTTCAAATGAATATGAAGTAAACTCGAGAAATGGATAATCTTGGAAAGTAAAATGAATTACGTTCGGGAATGGGAATATTTAATTTGAGGAAATGATTTCTGAACGGGTTTAATATTGTTAGGAAGTGCCGAGTCAGTAGTCGCCGTTACGTGAGTTGCTTGAGATTTACTTACGTCTTTCTTCTATCATTTCTTTTGAGGATTTCTGGACTTGAGGTGAGTCATAGCCCCACTTTTACTCTTGAACTTTGTTTTCAATACTTGGGGTGAGAAACGTGCAAATGTTTTATGTGGACTGTTATCGCTTTTTGATTTCAAAAACTTGCTTTGCTTATAGAACTAGGTAGAGCGAGGCCTAGACTAGATCTAGGTAAGCTATTGATTTGGTTGTTGAGCGAGACCTAGTCCCCGAACTAGGTAAGCTATTCGATTTGGTTATAGAGCGAGGCCTAGACTAGATCTAGGTAAGCTATTGGATTGATTATAGAGCGAGGCCTAGACTTGAGCTAGGTAAGCTATTGATTGGTTTGATTTGAGCTATAGCGTGCACCTATAGGGATGATTTGATTTGATGGGATTACTTTGGTTGGATGATTGAGCCCTAGTCTAGCTAGCATGCGTTTTGCGTATATGTCCACTATATTGAATTAAGAATCTAAACCTATGATCTCACCAGCGAAAGCTGACTTTTAGCACGTTTTCTCAGGTAATTAAGTGATGCTCTGCGGATGCTTGGGATTGGAGGCTTGGCATTTGGCACCGGTTATGGATCTATATTTCTAAAACTCTGATAACTATTGTGGACCTACATTTATTTTTCTTTGGGCCTGACTTTGGATGTTTTTGGGATAATGTAAACTTTAAAACCCCGCGTGGTTGTATTTTATCTTGTTTACTTTATCTCGTTCTTTTATGTCTTGTGTTTGGATACCAATCCCCGTAACACCCCGAAAGCTTGTTGAGTCTTCCGCTGTACCAAATTTTGGGGGTGTTACAGATTGGTATCAGAGCCAAGGTTATAGAGAACTAGGTAAATAGACACCTAAACTATAACCGATTTTTATAGAAAACGATCCCCGACCATTGCCCGCCAGCCCGCCAAGCCGAAGCATCATTGTTTGTTATTGAGGTATTATGAGATATTTGAGATGATTAGAGATTTGAGATTTCTTGAGATGATTTGAGGATTTGAGGTTTATTGATTTGGTGATATGATGCGTTTTTGAGGAATTATATGTGTTTTGAGGAATTATATGGCTTAATTGTTTTGAGAATGGTTTTAGTAATGCGGTATTTAAATCTTTCTTGATTTTATACGATTTGGAATTATATGATGATTTTGGATATGGTATTTTGAGTTCACGGTTTAGTTGTTTTGAAACACTTACACCTACCCTACGCCGTTGTCACAGATTATGGCCTCCCATACGCCTGATGTCGTTGAGGATATTCTTACTACACCGGTATTGCCAGCACGGTTCACCATGGCCCCTGATGATCCTTACCAGGTTGCCATGCATTCAGCTACTATGACACTGACAGGTTCTACTTCAGCACCATCTGCTGCATCTACGCAGGGACCCTCATCTTCTCTAGGGCTCCCTGGTACATCAAGGCAGCTTACTCTTCATCAGGCTTTGGCTCGCGTGGCACCTCGCTTTGCCCACCGAGCTACGGCACGCATGTCGGTACGCCCTACTTCATCACCTTTACAGATTGATGCTCACTCTCTTCTGTCTGAGGCGCCGCCCACATCATTGCGTCGTCGTCCTAGATCACCTACCCCTTCACCACATGGTTCACCTAGTAGGAGACGACGATTGATGATGTACTCTTCCGATGAGGAGGAGGAGGAGTACGAGGGTGAGGATGAGGCTGATGACCCTGAGGAGGAGGATGACCCTCAGGAGGATGAGGTGCCTGATGATGATGATGTGTTAGTACCACCAGCTCAGGCTGAGGAGCCTGATTCACCTGTGCACCCGATTGAGCCTGATTCACCTGATCATCCGTTTTTGTTTGAGTTGCCACCTGGTAGTCCCGTTGAGTCGGATGCATCTTCTGAGGTTTCTGCTGAGCATGCAGAGTTGGGTGAGATTGGCAGGTTGTGGGCTCGGATTACTGAGCTTAGTGTGAGAGTTGCACGCGTATCCGATCGACTTGAGAAGGTTATTGGAGAGTTTTTAGCGGATTTGAGAGTTGATTTGACTGTCGTTGTGGGCAGGACTACTGAGTTGAGGAGAGTTTTGATGGAGGTTCATGAGCATATCGATAGCATTCAGCGAGGGTTTATTACTGCTCGTGAGGCTGACCGCAAGCTTTGGCAAAGGAATGCCGAGCTGGAGAAGGAGGTGGCTGACCTCAAGAGAGACCGAGACACCCATAGCGTTGAGCTAGGATCGTTATGGAGGGATCTTGATGGCTTGAGACAGGAGTTGAGTAGACTTCGCCAGCAGCGTGGCTAGTTGATTGGTTTATGTTGTTTTGGTTGCTTTCTAGACCGAGGAGTGTTCGGTTAGAAAAGCTAGTTATCCTATTTTTGATGTATTTTCCGTTAATTACTCGTCTTGTTGGAACGATTATTATCTTTGTGTTGTTGGTAGTTGGGATGATGTTGGATCTTTCTTGTATGATCGATGGTTATTATGATATGGTATTATGTGGTTTATGGATATTATGGAAATTGGGTTCCTATTCACCTTATCGATGTTTTATGGTGTATTGTTGATTTTATTTCCATGACTTGGCTTCGTTGATTCAATTCTCGTTGAGCATATGATAAGTCCTTTTGGAGACTCACGAACTTGTATGATGTTTCAGATCAATGGCACCCCGAAGAAACCCTGTTAGAGCTACTAGAACTGGACCTGCAACGACTACCCCTAGTCGTCGAGGACGCCGTCCAGCTCGAAATGTTGAGACCACTACTCCTGATAACCTGGACACTACTAACCGCAACAACAGGAATCAAAATGTGGATGTTCAGGGAGACAACGATCATGTTCCACTTAATGCACCTACTGTGGACCAAGCAATGATCAATCAACTTGTGGAGCAACGAGTTGCTGAGCTACTAGCTGAGTCAAATCATTCCAACAATTCTGCTGGAACTTTTCCACCTGTTCGTGCTAATGGATGTCACTACAAGGAGTTTAAGATTTGTGGACCGATTGAGTTTGGTGGAACTGAAGGAGTGGTTTACTTGGTTAGGTGGATTGAGAAGACTGAGTCTGTGTTCAATGTCAGTGGTTGTGCGGAGAATGCGAAGGTAAAGTTTGCTTCTTTTACCTTCAAAGATGAAGCCTTAACTTGGTGGAACAATTACCGTAACTCGGTTGGGAGTGATGCGGCTTATGCTATGACTTGGGAGCAATTTAAGTCTTTGCTGATTCAGACCTACTGCCCAAGGAATGAGATTAAGAAATTGGAGATTGAGTTCTGGAACCACAAGGTGAAAGGTACCGATATGGCAACTTACAATCGCCGCTATCGAGAGTTGGCCTTACTCTGTCCCGATATGGTTAGGACTGAGACCCAAAAGATCGAGAGGTATACCGATGGATTGCCGGTAGCTACAAGGAACGATGTGATTTCTGCTAAGCCTGCAAACATTCATGAGGCTATTACTATCGCTCAACAATTGATGGATTCTTTGGCATTGGAAGAAACTGAGAAAAATAAGAATGGAAAGAGAAAGAGGGACGATCACTCTAAGGGTAATGATCGTCGAAACAAGCGACAACTAACTACTAGAGCTTATGCCATGGGAGATGGAGACAAGAAGAACTACAATGGAGATGCACCCAAATGTAACCGATGTTACAAGCATCATTCTGGTCGATGTACTATAATGTGCAAGAATTGCTCTAAGATGGGACATATAGCTAAGGATTGTAGAGCTCGACCTCTTGCGATGGTTCAAGCTACTCCTGAAACTATGAACAAGGCAAATGTTACTTGCTACGGACGTGGAAAGAAAGGACACTATCGGAATGAGTGTAGGGAATCGTGGAACCGAGGAAATCAAGGATTGGGTGGTAATGGGTACAACAATGGAAACCGTGGAGCTGGAGGAAATCGTGGACGACAAGATAATGGGGACCAACGTGTGGAAGCTGGAGTTGCTCATGGGAGAGTGTATGCACTCGGGAACGAGAGAGGAGAAGACCCGAACGTTGTTACTGGTACGTTCCTTCTCAATAATCGTTATACTTCCATACTATTTGATACTGGTGCCGATAAGAGTTTTGTGTCCACTAAGTTTGCACCCTTACTTGAGAAACCCCCGATGGCCTTAGGAATTGGGTATGATGTAGAATTAGCCAATGGAAACATAGAAAGGATTAAGACTATCTTTCGTGGATGCACGTTAAACTTTCTGAACCGTCCTTTCAATATAGATCTTCTACCCGTCACATTAGGAAGTTTTGATGTCATTATTGGTATGGATTGGTTGTCGAAGTATCGTGCCCATATAATCTGCGATGAGAAGATCGTGCGTGTGCCTTACGGCAAGGAGATTCTGAACATACCAGGAGATAGAAAGGATTTGAGAGGCCCATCTAGATTAGCAGTTATATCTTGCACTAAGTTGCCGAAGCTAATGGAGAAAGGAAGCTACCTTTTCTTAGCCCAAATTTCTGAGAAAGGAGAGAAGGAAAAGAAGGAAAGGTGCATTGGGGATGTACCTATAGTTCGTGATTTTCCGGATGTGTTTCCCGATGATTTGCCGGGAATTCCGCCTACTAGGCCAGTGGAATTTCAGATTGAGTTAATACCTGGTGCTGCACCTGTAGCACGGGCGCCTTATCATCTTGCACCGACTGAACTAGAAGAGTTGTCGAAGCAATTAGCGGAGTTAGCCGAGAAAGGATTTATAAGACCAAGTTCTTCACCTTGGGGAGCCCCAGTCTTATTTGTGAAGAAGAAGGATGGATCGTTTCGTATGTGTATTGATTATCGAGAGCTGAACAAGTTAACGGTGAAGAATAGATACCCGTTACCGAGGATCGACGATTTGTTCGATCAACTGCAGGGATCGAGTGTGTATTCGAAGATCGATTTGAGATCGGGATATCATCAGCTTCGAGTACGCGAGGAAGATATTCCGAAAACGGCTTTCAGAACCCGTTACGGGCATTATGAGTTTCAGGTGATGCCGTTTGGGTTGACTAACGCACCGGCGGTATTCATGGACCTCATGAATCGGGTGTGTAAGCCGTACTTAGATAAGTTCGTGATTGTGTTTATCGATGACATTCTGATTTATTCAAAGAGTAAGAAAGAACATGAGGAGCATCTAAGACTTATCTTAGAATTGCTCAGGAAGGAAAAACTGTATGCCAAGTTTTCGAAATGCGAATTTTGGATTCCAACAGTACAATTTCTAGGTCACGTAATTGATAGACAAGGAGTTCATGTGGATCCTGCTAAGATTGAAGCGATCAAAGATTGGACTGCACCTACGACACCAACAGAAGTTCGTCAATTTTTGGGATTAGCCGGTTACTATCGAAGATTCATTGAGGGATTTTCGAAGATAGCAAAACCATTGACCAAATTGACTCAAAAGAGTGTTAAGTATGAATGGGGAGATAAGGAAGAGGAAGCCTTTCAGTTACTTAAGGAGATGTTGTGTAGTGCTCCTATTTTGGCGTTACCCAAAGGTAACGAGGATTTCGTCGTCTATTGTGACACTTCTCATAAAGGTTTAGGAGCTGTGTTAATGCAACGAGAGAAAGTGATAGCTTATGCTTCCCGACAGCTCAAAAAGCATGAGAAAAACTACACTACCCATGATTTGGAGCTAGGTGCTGTAGTTTTTGCTTTAAGGATATGGAGACATTACTTGTATGGAACCAAGTGTGTAGTGTTTACTGATCACAAAAGTCTGCAACACATTCTGAACCAAAAAGAGCTTAACATGAGGCAGCGACGTTGGATTGAGTTGCTAAGCGATTACGATTGTGAAATTCGCTACCATCCGGGTAAAGCAAACGTTGTTGCTGATGCTCTTAGTCGAAAAGAGAGAATTCCACCATTACGAGTTAGGTCATTGGGAATGACTATCGTATCGCCATTACCGTCTCAAATATTAGAAGCTCAAACGGAAGCATTGAAAGCAGAGAATAAACCTGTTGAGAATATATTTGGGATGGCAGAAAATGAGAAAGGATTTGTTAAGCGTTCAGATGGAGTGTTATGTTTTGGAGATCGGCTTTGGGTACCATTGTATGGAGGGATTCGAGATCTGATTATGCATGAATCGCATAAGTCGAGGTACTCCATTCATCCTGGGTCGGACAAGATGTACCAGGATTTGAAGAAATTATATTGGTGGCCAAATATGAAGGCAGATATAGCACTATATGTTAGTAAGTGCTTGCCTTGCTCTAAGGTTAAAGCCGAGCATCAAAGACCGTCAGGATTGTTGACGCAGCCAGAACTTCCAGTTTGGAAGTGGGAGCGGATTACGATGGACTTTATTACCAAATTACCAAAGACAGCTAGCGGTTGCGACGCTATATGGGTAATTGTGGATCGTTTGACTAAGTCTGCTAATTTCCTGGCAATTAGTGAAGATGATAGTGTGGAAAAACTTGCGAGGTTGTATGTGAAGGAGATTGTTTCTCGTCATGGAGTCCCGATATCTATTATTTCGGATCGTGATAGTCGTTTTACGTCGGCCTTGTGGCGATCACTTCAAACGGCTTTGGGAACGAGACTTGATATGAGTACTGCATATCATCCCCAAACCGATGGCCAAAGTGAGAGAACTATCCAAACTCTAGAGGATATGCTTCGTGCATGCATCATAGACTTTGGTAAAGGCTGGGAGAAGTATCTGCCCCTTGCGGAGTTCTCCTACAATAATAGCTACCACACAAGTCTTAAGGCTGCACCATTCGAAGCTCTGTATGGTCGTAAATGCCGTTCACCTATTGGTTGGGCAGAAGTTGGAGATAGCCAACTCACAGGCCCTGAGCTTATCTTGGAAACTACGGAGAAGGTAACGCAGATTCGAGATCGACTGCAAGCAGCTAGAGATAGGCAGAAGAGCTATGCGGATCAAAGGCGTAAACCCCTAGAATTCCAGGTTGGAGATAGAGTTATGTTGAAGGTCTCGCCTTGGAAGGGTGTGATACGTTTTGGGAAATGAGGGAAATTGAATCCCCGCTACATTGGACCATTTCGTATTCTGGAAAGAATTGGGCCCGTAGCGTATCGTTTGGAATTACCTATCGAACTGAGTAAAGTTCATGATGTGTTTCATATTAGTAATCTGAAGAAATGCCTTTCAGAGGAAACACCAGTGATACCTATCAAGGATATTCGTGTGGACGAAAGTTTGAATTTCGTGGAAGAGCCGATTGAGATAATGGATAGAGAGATCAAACGACTCAAGAGGAGTCGTATTCCGCTCATCAAAGTTCGTTGGAATTCGCGGCACGGACCGGAATTTACGTGGGAACGTGAGGATGAGTTTCGGAAAAGATATCCGAAGTTATTCACTTCGTAGATGGGTTATTTCGAGAGAAACCCGGGACGGGTTCCTTCTGAGGCTGGGAGGATGTGACAACTGGCAAAATAGGGAGCCGTTTTATAAAACCCGCATTACATTTATATAATAAATATGGAATTTTTGGAAATTTATTGTGACGAGATATTTTACAAACGTTGGTACTTGATTTTAATCGTACGATGTTTATGGGAATTAGTTATTTAATTATGGTTTGTTTCGTTTCGTTCGTGATGATTTATTGTGAGATCGTTATTTTTAGCACTACTTTGACTCCGGCACTAGGTTGACCTAACAATTTAATTTCATTTTATTATTGGATCGGATTTTATTATTATTATTATTTTTTTTTGAAACGGGTTCGGTTGGAAAAAAAAATGAATTGGTTATTAAAGGTTTCGGGTTTGGCCCGTGTGGTTACTCGGGGCTACTTAGCCCACTACACACTCTCCATATTATTACTAAGAATAATAAAAACAAAATTTTATTTTTTTTTAAAAATCGTCCTTGTGGTCCGGTTATAACAAACACCCCACACCACACACACACAAAAACATACAAACACCATCTCTCTCTCTCTCCTTCATCCCCACATCTTATCACCCAAAACCCTAACACCATCGCCACCTTGTGCGGCCACCACAGCCGCCACCGCCTCTCCCCCATCTAATCTAACACCACCATCTTAACCCTTGTGTCCCGATCTATCTTTTGGTGTATTGCACGCGCTCTAAAACCTTCACTAACACCACGTACGAATTACCACATCTAATTTAACACCACCATTCTTGTTTCATCTTGTTGGGTTTTCTAAAGGAATCGAGTTGGAGCCAATCTTTGAGGTGAGTGACCACGAGTCCGACTCGTGTGTCTCGAATTGATACCCAATCCGTGGGTATATGGTTTTCTTGGATGGGTTTTTGTGAGAATAAAGTGGGAAAAATGATTTTTGGTTGAGAAAAACGCGTTTGGTATCCGGGTGGATTGTTTTGGGGTTCGAATTTGAGGAAGGATTTCTTGTTTGATGATTATCTTGGTTGGATTGGTGCTCGGATTTGAGCGTAGCCGAGACCCTCGAGGTCTCGGAGTTTGTTTTTGGTGGCTGTTGTGTCGAGCCGAGGGCTAGGGGATCCTCCCCACTTCATCTTGTTGTTGTTGTTTGATTGTTGTCGAGACCCTAAGGGTCCGTTTGGTTTGGAATGGCTCGATGTGAGCAAGACCGTGACCCCCTTGGGTCCGGTCGAATGAGTTGTTGTTTTCTTTTTTTTTATTTGGACCTTGTGGTCGTGTGGTATTTGGCCGAACACCCCCTAGGGGCTGTTTTAGTTCGAGCAAGCTCAAAGAGCTAGCCGAGACTCTTTAGTCTCGGGTGTGGCTCCGTTTTATGTCTTGAACTTATAATTGACCCGGGTTGACTTGGTAACTCAACCCGTTGCATATTTGGTTTTCGGACAATATATGTTACTTGATATTATTTATGTTTGTTGTGATTGTATTATGGGCATTTGGTTATTATTTGGACGCGTTGCGGTATCTATTAATTGTGAGTATATTGGAGATGTGTTGACGAAAGTGATTTGGGGACCGTTGTGATACGGTTATTAGATGACGGAGATAGGTTAGTCGGGTGCCGTAGTCGGACCCTCATGTTGTAGCACGTGGATTTGAGATTGGTTGGACGGAGTTATTATATTTATTATTGCGACTTGATTATATTGTTTAGACTTGGACTATGAGCCGAGGGTCATGACTCGGACATTTGGACCAAATTCTATGACTCGATAAATCTTTAAAGGTTGATATAAAAAAAATAAATAAATAAAACTCGTAATAATATTATTAAGAATATAATCGTTTATATACGTATATAGACGTGTTAAACGTACATATATATATATATATATATATATATATATATATATATATATATATATATATATATATATATAAATGCGTATATTAATAATAAAACGATCACGAGTAAACGTATAATAATAAAGCGATAGTTATTACACTATGAAAATGGTGCAATAAATGTCGGAATATTATTATAACTAATAACCACATATTTATAATGACGAACTTTACGTCGAATAACTAACAACTAAAAACGTGATTTTAATTATAAACTAGAAACTTACCGAGTTATATGAATTTTTGGGTCTTTAAAGTCCAAGTGGGTTTTATATTGTGACTTTGTGTTGTCACGGATATATGACGATTAATATAAACATTTTATATATCGAATGACTTATTCTAGATCGAGTTATTTGACAATATAAAATGGATATATTAATGGGCATCGTATCTCACGACGCCCATAGGATGTGGTATATATTTTAGGGCAATGAATTACTATATGTCTCGTGGAATTTTGGCCGATTCGACAATATATATAGGGAATTCATTGGGCTACGACATATACCAAATAGAAATTTATGTGCAATGTGTTTTAGATTGGGTATAATTGTGGAACGATATATTACGTAAATAAATATGGGAGGTTACCAAATCGACGGATTTGATAAGCTTCGATAATTATTTAAATAATATATTGGGCTAACGTTAGACCCGTAGTTGTCTTATTATCATTCTTTGTTGAGGCTTTTTGGTTTGTGCTGTGTCGACCCTACACCCGTATGGATACCAAACGTCGAATTTCAAATGAATATGAAGTAAACTCGAGAAATGGATAATCTTGGAAAGTAAAATGAATTACGTTCGGGAATGGGAATATTTAATTTGAGGAAATGATTTCTGAACGGGTTTAATATTGTTAGGAAGTGCCGAGTCAGTAGTCGCCGTTACGTGAGTTGCTTGAGATTTACTTACGTCTTTCTTCTATCATTTCTTTTGAGGATTTCTGGACTTGAGGTGAGTCATAGCCCCACTTTTACTCTTGAACTTTGTTTTCAATACTTGGGGTGAGAAACGTGCAAATGTTTTATGTGGACTGTTATCGCTTTTTGATTTCAAAAACTTGCTTTGCTTATAGAACTAGGTAGAGCGAGGCCTAGACTAGATCTAGGTAAGCTATTGATTTGGTTGTTGAGCGAGACCTAGTCCCCGAACTAGGTAAGCTATTCGATTTGGTTATAGAGCGAGGCCTAGACTAGATCTAGGTAAGCTATTGGATTGATTATAGAGCGAGGCCTAGACTTGAGCTAGGTAAGCTATTGATTGGTTTGATTTGAGCTATAGCGTGCACCTATAGGGATGATTTGATTTGATGGGATTACTTTGGTTGGATGATTGAGCCCTAGTCTAGCTAGCAAGCGTTTTGCGTATATGTCCACTATATTGAATTAAGAATCTAAACCTATGATCTCACCAGCGAAAGCTGACTTTTAGCACGTTTTCTCAGGTAATTAAGTGATGCTCTGCGGATGCTTGGGATTGGAGGCTTGGCATTTGGCACCGGTTATGGATCTATATTTCTAAAACTCTGATAACTATTGTGGACCTACATTTATTTTTCTTTGGGCCTGACTTTGGATGTTTTTGGGATAATGTAAACTTTAAAACCCCGCGTGGTTGTATTTTATCTTGTTTACTTTATCTCGTTCTTTTATGTCTTGTGTTTGGATACCAATCCCCGTAACACCCCGAAAGCTTGTTGAGTCTTCCGCTGTACCAAATTTTGGGGGTGTTACAGGAGTGCTTGAATTGTTCGAGGGCAAAGATATTGCCTTGACCGTTTTGTTCAAATCACGGGGATCATTCCAACTTTCGTTGTCATAGAGAGCAAGATCTTCTATGAGTTCCCATGATTGTTCCGCACTAAGATCACGTAGCTTACCACCGGCCGATTGGTCAATGGTTCGCCTCGTGGGGATATCGATATGGTCATAGAAAATTTGGACTTGGAGCCAAAGATCTATGCCATGATGAGGGACTTTTTGGAGTAAGTCCTTGAAACGAGTCCATGCATCATAAAGAGATTCATTTTGACGTTGTTGGAACATCAAGATGTCATTCCTAAGCTTATTAGTTCTCCCCGGTGGGAAAAATTGAGCAAGGAAACGAGTGGTGAGATCATCCCATGTGGTGATGGATCCCGCGGGTAAACGCTCAAGCCATTGACTAGCTTGATCCCGTAGAGAGAATTGGAATAGGCGTAAACGGGTAGTCTCTCTAGTTTCAACACCTAGGTCTATGGAATCTACGATTTTGAGGAAGTCCTTAAGGTGTTGGTTTGGATCTTCGGAACGAAGTCCATGGAATGCACATCCGCTTTGCACCAACCGGATGGTGTCGGGTCGCAAGGGGGTCACATTGGCTCCGGTGAGCTCAATGGTGTTTCGGTAGCCTTGGTGGCTAGGTCGGGAATACTCTCCTAAGGTTCGGGGCCTAAGGGGTTCTAATGGTGGGTTTTGTTGTGGTGGGATGATGGGTTCAAAGATGTTACCACCTTCCATGATGTCGGATGGTAAAGAGTTACGAACAAAGGCACGAAGAAATAAGATAGACTAAAGAAGACCTAAAAATAAAAATAAAAATCTTACTAGAAAGGAATCTAGCAAGTAGACCTAATAAAAAGAAATCCTAACCTAGACAATAACTATTCCCCGGCAGCGGCGCCAAAAACTTGATGCGTGGGAATCGCACCTTGCTTTACCTCTCGAGGGATCTCGCGAGGCTTACAACCCCCACCAGGCAGTGTACCTGATCGTTGTAGTATAGTATAGTGACAAGTACCGGGGGATTGATCGTTCAGCTTAGGAATAGTGTCGCTAGGATTAGAAAGCCTAATTAATAGTTCTAAAGATGAAAGATGATTATTTTTGTGTTGTTATATTTTATGAAAGCAAGTAAAATCTCGGGTTTTGGAAGAGTGGGCGGAATTAGTTGTTATTCAACTAACCCAAAAAATACTTTATAACTAATTAAACTAATGAAAATGAAATTAAACTAATATTAAACTAAGGTTGTGAGCAGTATTTGGAGAAATTGTGTTTACTTAGACTTCATTACTCCCTAGATATCTTTTACATGTCAATTACTTGTTACACTTGTATGGATGACGGATTGTATTCCTTAATACCATTCGTGGGGTGGCATACATAACTCCCCAACTCTATGAGCTCTTATCTCCTCCGACACCATGACCCAGCACAACTATAGGGATTGTAAACAGTGGCTCATGCATTAAATACAACCAATAAAGACCTAGTACGCCTCGGTTCATGTTTCTTAAGACGTTCAAGCATGTTACCATTTGGAGATCTGCCAGTTTTCTTAAGCCTAACATATAATATCATTCATCCAAGAACAAGAATAGACAAGTAATTAACACATAATCAACATCTAGGTTTCATTAGATCTAAGCAAACACAAAGGAAATCTAGCCTAGCATAGTAGAATTAAGATAAGAACAAAAGATAAACAACCAACACATAGACATATTGATTGAATTAAGAGTATACTTATCTCAATTACAATGCAAGGTATCAAGGGTTTGGAACCCTTGAAAAACCTGTAGAAGAGGCACCAAAATCGTCTTTAGGGTTTCACCAAAACTTCTCTCCTTTAATGAAAAAACTAGAAAACTATATATAGGAAAATCGTCCTGACGGCGTCAAGAGTAAATTCTGACGCCGTCAACCAGCCGCCAATAACTTCCTCGGACGCCCTAGATCCAATTGTGACGGCCTTGGTGACGCCGTCACCACCTACGGTAAAATATTCTTGGCCACTTTGACGCCGTCATCTCTCCATCTGACGCCGTCACAACCTACGGTAAAATATTCATCTTGTCTGACGCCGTCAAGAGTAATACCTTGACGCCATCACCTTGTGTTTCCAGCTTGGATTTTCGGTATTTTGTTGTTTTCTTCACTTTATGCTCCAAAAACGTCCAAAATAGCCTCTTTTCCAGAATTCACTCTCCAAACACCTAAAATCACAAAAGGAACGATTTAGGGCAATATTTGATCAAATAAAGTCGGATTCGGGCTTAAATGACCCCCTAAAAACGGATCATTTTTCGCCTCATCAAAAACCGTGTAATTCATATCCCTACACCTAACGTTATAACCCTTTAAAAAGACCTCTTTGATAGTTTATCCTAGGTGCTTACGCCATGTGGCGGAGGTTTGATCCTTTCCCAAGCCTATGGTAATCTATTTTGCTATGACAGGTAGTGAGAGATATCTTCCATTTCCATAATGTTATATTACTTTATTACACCCGAGAGATGTGAGTATCTAAACACTATTTGTGAGGTGCTTGTGTATGACCTCCGTGCTTGTCTATTGGTCTTTAGTGGAACGATTATTTGTTGTAATTACTTTTATATTAGTGTTAAATGACCCCTAACTTGTCTTTTGAGTAGAATAAAAGCTCATTTGCTTGAGGACAAGCAAATCTCAAGTGTAAGGGTATATGATGAGGCGAAAAATGATCCGTCTTTAGGGGGTCATTTAAGCCCGAATCCGACTTTATTTGATCAAATATTGCCCTAAATCGTTCCTTTTGTGATTTTAGGTGTTTGGAGAGTGAATTCTGGAAAAGAAGCTATTTTGGACGTTTTTGGAGCATAAAAGTGAAGAAAACGACAAAGTACCAAAAATCTATGCTGAAGATACAAGGTGACGGCGTTCAGACTTCCTTCTTGACGGCGTCAGACATGGAGAATAAAATACCGTAGCTGGTGACGACTTCTGATGGATAGGTGACGGCGTCAAAGTGGCAAGGAATAAAATACCGTAGGTGGTGACGGCGTCACATAGGCCGTCACAAGTGGATCTAGGGTGTCCGAGGAAGTATATGGCGGCGAGGTGACGGCGTCAGAAGTTACTCTTGACGCCGTCAGCCAGTTTTTCCTATATATAGTTTTCTAGTTTTTTCATTAAAGGGGAGAGAAGTTTTGGTGAAACCCTAAAGACGATTTTGGTGCCTCTTTTACAGGTTTTTCAAGGGTTCCAAACCCTTGAGACCTTGCATTGTAATTGAGATAAGTATACTCTTAATTCAATCAATATGTCTATGTGTTGGTTGTTTATCTTTTGTTCTTATCTTAATTCTACTATGCTAGGCTAGATTTCCTTTGTGTTTGCTTAGATCTAATGAAACCTTAGATCTAATGAAACCTAGATGTTGATTATGTGTTGATTACTTGTCTATTCTTGTTTTGGATGAATGATATTATATGTTAGGCTTAAGAAAACTGGCAGATCTCCAAATGGTAACATGCTTGAACGTCTTAAGAAACATGAACCGAGGCGTACTAGGTCTTTATTGGTTGTATTTAATGCATGAGCCACTGTTTACAATCCCTATAGTTGTGCTGGGTCATGGTGTAGGAGGAGATAAGAGCTCATAGAGTTGGGGAGTTATGTATGCCACCCCACGAATGGTATTAAGGAATACAATCCGTCGTCCATACAAGTGTAACAAGTAATTGACATGTAAAAGATATCTAGGGAGTAATGAAGTCTAAGTAAACACAATTTCTCCAAATACTGCTCACAACCTTAGTTTAATATTAGTTTAATTTCATTTTCATTAGTTTAATTTAATTATATAATAGTTTTGGGTTAGTTGAATAGCAACTAATTCCGCCCACTCTTCCAAAACCAGAGATTTTACTTGCTTTCATTAAAATATAAAAACACAAAAATAATCATCTTTCATCTCTAGAACTATTAATTAGGTTTTCTAATCCTAGCGACACTATTCCTAAGCTGAACGATCAATCCCCCGGTACTTGTCACTATACTATACTACAACGATCAGGTACACTGCCTGGTGGGGGTTGTAAGCCTCGCGAGATCCCTCGAGAGGTAAAGCAAGGTGCGATTCCCACGCATCAGTCTCCTCATAGTCAACACCAAATGTTTGAGTATAGCCTTTAGCTACCAAACGAGCCTTATAGGTGTGTACAATGCCATCCATGTCTGTTTTCTTCTTATAGAGCCATTTACTTCCAACTACCTTAGCATTTGGAGGAGGTCTACTTCTACCCAGACTTCATTGTCTCTCATGGATTGCATTTCCCCATTCATAGCACTCTGCCATTTCTCCTTTTCAGGACTATTCATGGCAGCCTTATAACTAGTAGATTCATCAAGATCCCCTAGTATAGTTTCCTGACACTCTAGGTTAAGACATAGACGTTCGGGTGCTTTCACAGTTCTTGAAGATCTGCGAATGGGTACCACTTCAACTTCATGTGGAGGTCCTAAACTTTTAGGTTCCACAGGAAGTGAGCTAGTGTTTTCAGAAGGGGATGTATCTTCATCTTCTAGATCATAAAATTTCCCACTGAATTCTTGAGATATGAGATTCTTTTCAAAGAAATCTCCATACCTAGCCGCAATGACTTTATTTTCTGGTGGAAAGTAAAAGTAGTAACTCATTGTTTCCTTTGGGTATCCTACGAAGATACACTTAACAGATGTTTGTTGGAGTTTATCCGGTGAATCACGTTTAACAAACGCGTCACAACCCCAGACCTTTAAGTAAGAAAAGTATGGAGCTTTCCCTGTCCATATTCAATATGCGAATTGCAGTTTCAAGGGAATAATCCCAAAAGGAAAAGGGTAGAGTTGTAAGATTAAACATTGATCATACCATGTCGAGCAAAGTACGATTTCTCCTTTCAGATACACCATTTTGCCGTGGAGTATAAGGAGCCGTGAGCTGCTGGGCTATACCACACTCAGCTAAGAAATCTTTAAACTCTTGGCTTATATATTCACCGCCTCTATCGGATCGAAGGGCCTGAATCTTCTTACCGAGTTGTAATTCTACATCACTTTTGAAAACCTTGAAGGTATTAAAGACTTCATGTTTATGTTTAAGTAAATAAACATAACCATAACGACTATAATCATCCGTGAAGGTTATGAAGTAGCTAGCACCACGTTTTGACACTTGTCTAAGTGGACCACATACATCAGTGTGTATTAATCCAAGTAGTTCTGCTGCCCTTTCCACTTGATGTGAAAAAGGTTTCCTTGTCATCTTCCTAGATATGGAGGATTCGCATTTATCAAATGATTCATCATTGATCTTTTGCAAAAGCCCATCATGTTGCAGCTTTTCCATGCGATCCTTGCCTATATGAGCAAGACGACAGTGCCAAAGATAAGACGAATCCAAGTTAGACTTGATTCTCTTATTGCTAATGCTGTACATAGAATTATTTCTATTGGACATAGAGTTTTCCATATCAATTTCAAACACACCATTTATTGGAATTACATTAAAGTAAAAAACAGAATTTAAGGAAACAGAAATTCCATTATTCATAAATGTGTGAACAAAACCATTATCCAATAACAAAGAAACTGAAACAACACCCCTAACAATAGAGGGTGCGTAATGACAATTATTCAATAGTAGTATCAAACCCGAAGGTAGAATTAAATCGAAAGTCCCTATGGCTTCAACTGCTGCACGTATGCCATTCCCTACGCACAAGTTTCTTTCTCCATAGGCCAGCTTCCTTGCTCCTCTAAGTCCCTGCGACGTATTACAAATATGAGTACCACATCCTGTATCATATATCCAGGAATTATTCTTTCGAGGAAAAGAAAATAATTCAATCATAAACATACCTGAAGTGCTTGCGACGTTACCAGGCATTTTACTCTTGTTGAGGCGCATCTCCTCTAGTAACAATGGACAGTTCCGCCTCCAATGTCCAGGGGTGTTGTAGTAGTGACAAGCAGCCAAATCCTTATTGGGAGTTTCCTTCTTCTTAGGAGGAGGAGGATTTTGCTTCTTAGGCTTCTGTTGGTGAGTCACAACTTGTTTGCCTTTTCCAATACCAGTGCCTTTACCCTTGTTATTCGCATGTTGCAGTTTGTTGGGTTAATTCTTCTTGGTGATCCTATCACCTTGTATCGCCATTACAGCAGGTGTAGGTGCCTTCTTATTCAGGCCTTTTTCATAGTCAATAAGCATTGCATGAACTTCACTTACTGTCTTCCCCTTGCAATGCATATTGTAGTTGCGTACAAACTCACTATACAAGTCCTGATTAAGGGATCACAAGATGAGACCAATACATACGCTTTCCTGATATCCGCAATTGAGTCGCTCCAATTGGTCCAAATAATGTTTCATTGACAATACATGGGCACTCACGGATTTTCCTGCTTCCTGCTTACAATTGTGCAGAGATTCTATTAAGTCATATAACTCTGCAGCAGGTGGTTTCTCAAACATTCGTCTGAGTTCATTTATCATGTCCATGGGTCCATAGTGCTCAAACTGTTTCTGCAATTGAGTCTCCATCCCAGCCAACATGAGACAAGCCACATCATTGTGCTTTTCATATACAACATTGTATGCATCCTTCTATGCTTGTGTTGCATCATCAACAGGTTTCTCAGGTAGAGGTTCACCAAGATAATCATATCTTTTGGCCATCCTTAAGGTGATTCTTGAGGAACGACACCAATCATTGAAATTTTCACCAGTCAACTTGTCTCGATCAATCATTTGCTTGAACGCAGAACTCATGTTGCTCATATTAGTGTTTTCAGGTGTAGCCATTTCTACAGAAAAAATTCAAAAGTTAGTACTTTCGATAATAAATTTCAATAAAATTAAATACCCTTGGTTCATAATCATATAACCATTTAATTTTACATGGAAAACTAGGATCCAAATTGACATAGGTTCATCACATCAGTTGATCTGCTAGTGATGACGGTATTCAATAAGGTACGAGACGAGTCCCAATTGCCAATATTCAATTGCAATTCCTAGAAAGGATGGGATTTACATATTTGCCAACCGCAGTTGTAATGTAAGCATGTTTTATACCCATCTTATGCCTTGAGTGATCAGACCCCGCTATCAACTCAATTAAATTAACCAACTTAAGAAACAACAAACCTACATAATTTCACCACATCAGTTGATCTGCTAGTGATGAGATCATGTAATTTGCCCTTCCATTGCAATCTAGCCAGGTTACGCCCTGACATAGACCCAATTTAGGTGTTTCCTTTTCATTGGATGACATATAACTTAAATTTAAGGGTAGTAAATTTTGATGTGTGTAATCAAAATATATGTACAAAGATGTCATACATTCATCTTGTAGCATATGTTTCATGTAAAAAACCTTTACTCATTAGTTTCTTTACGAGCTTAAATCTCCAAAGTTTTGATTGAGGCGTTGAGAAACTTACAACTTTGCCTTAAGTGCTTCGTAGTTATTATGGTTATTAGGTAAAACTAATTTGACGCACAAGCGAGCCCAGAACCAAAGGTGGTCCGAAGATCCTTAAAAACCCGGTTCCAGTTATACCCACCACATAGTTTGTCAAAATTAGTCTCACCTTCCAACCACTTAATACAGTCGCGATCAATCAATCAAAAGTTCAAGATTTTTTTTGTAAACTCAAGACAAGATTTCACCATTATTAAGTTCGTTTAAAATTTTATTTATGAAATTACCATTTGCTTACTATCATGTCACACAACATATAAAAACAAAAGTAATTTAAATAAAATAAACAAACAACAACAATAATGGACATGCAAATTAAATCAATTTAAAACACACAATTGATTTACATGATTTTTAATAGGGTCTTCCCTAATTTTATAATTAATTAAATTTTAGTAATCTTTATAGTCATAATATTTACTAAAAAAACGTATCAATTATAATTAAATTGCATAATTAAGCATGAAATCTATAAAATCAAATCACCATAATCCAAGATAACACATGCATGGTTTGTCATGGATGCCCACATTGCACATATTATAACATATAATCATGTCAATTAAGGAACGCAACCAAAACGGCATACCAAGATACCCATTTAAATACACATAAATATTACATGCAACCTAGGGTTTCTACAAGTTTTATAACAAAATTCAAAAACCCTAATTTTCTTTTCAATAAAAACTTTTGACATTTATAAAATAAATTAGAAGTCGAACTAAAAAAAATATAAAAAATTTCTAGGGTTAATGAAAAATTAAAAAAAAAAACATAAGAACATCAAGCATGTAAAAATCATACCGTTTCAATTTTATGTGTTTCGGTAATTAATTACAATGTATTAACGGCTCTTGATGCCACTGTTGGAATATATAATCATAAAAAATATACAAACATAAAAACACATCAAGCACGCAGCGGAAATAGATCAAATACATGTAATTAAATTAACCGAATATAAAAGGATGCGTACCTCTTTGTGATTTCTAGCAAGAACAAGAAATCAATGGAACAAGAACTATAAACCCTAATTAGGGTTTAATTGGGAACGACTAATGTGTTAGTCGAATGGGCAACCACCTTGTTAGCAAAAGTATGCTAACACTTCGTTCTCGGACATACGTACTAATAGCGTTTCAATTAGAAAAGCTAGATTATTGATTCACGAGCAAGCACTACTAGTTGAGCCTTAGTTGATTCAAGAGAATCGCCTATAGCTGAAAGAATAAGAGATGAAGAAGAGATTTGGCTTGCTAATGAACCAAGGGATGAGAAGAATGAATACATGAGGCCATGTATTTATACTATCTCAAGACTTGGAGCAAAAGGCAATCCCAAACCCTATGGGATGTGGGTTCGGCTGATCCTAGGCCCAAGAGGGGGGTTCTAGATCTTTCTTGCCTACTATTTCATCTCTAGTCCTTTAACTTTTGTCTAACGGTCGTTAGGTACCGTTAAGTGCTCATTTCGTGAATTTAATAATTATTCGTCACTAAAACAATAATTATTAATTAATTGAAACTCATATGCAAAGTGTGCAATCCCGAAGTCTCGTGTTCGAGTTCGGACATATTCATTAATTTATATCCGTTAAAACTAACATTCTTAACATGTAACAGCCAGGTACAGATAACTATGGGTGTTGATACTTCATGTGGAAAGATGAATTTGAAAGGAGGTACTTTAATCAAGCCTCTTCTTCAGCGCAATGCTCAAACTGTGTTGCATAAAGATAATAAGATTGACGAGCTTGAAGCAAGAAACAAGCTGTTGATGACAAGAATTAAGACGCTGGAGATGGAGTTAGAATTGGCAAGGAATCCTGAGGATCACGCTTGTCAGTCGGGTGCAAGGCTCCATGATCTTTTAAATGAAATGAATAATCTTCATATGTCGTAGATGTTGTTGTTTTTAAATAATATGTTAACGTTGTCGTTTAATTTAATAATAACAGTTGTTGTTGCAATTATTAATGTGCTAGTATTTAACGTGCTATTATACAAACAAAATAATTATACAAAACATTACACAATCCTTTCTATTTAAAAAATAAAATAAAATAAAAAAATAAAGTACCCCCAGTAAAACTAGAGAGGGTTAAACTGAAAAACTAGCCGCCGTCAATATAACCCAACCCAAATAATATTTTGTAATCAAAATAAATCATTTATGTACAAACGCTTTGTTCCGCTTTGTTCTTGAGCTGGTTACTAAAAGAAGAGAAAAGAAGCAAAGAAGAAAGGAAGTGATTCGTTTTCTCCCCAGATCTGGGCGGAAAATGTTATTAACAAAACACACTCACACTTTCCTTCATCAGTCACTTCCTTTCTCTCCAATTTCCTTCCTATAAAAAAACTCAAGAACACAACTTTGACGGGTTCCTTCCTCAATCACTTCCTTTCTCCCCAAAACTAAACTCAAGAACACTGCGAAAATGTTTATAAGAGAAGAATGTGTACGACTGACGACATATGAAAAACCGGTATGTTGATAAATACTGGCGGCCGCTGACGCCATTCCTACACAGTTACAAAGATCGTATTCTCTAATGGTTTATACGGTAAAAAAGGATTTCGATGTACAAAATTTTTCACTTTATTGTTTTTCTGTCGCAATTGACACACTTTTTAGCTTATCTTTGTAGTTTATAAACATATTAAAATAAGTGTTCCTTTGTTGAAAGATAGAAAATAAGCTAATGGATGTAAGATAAAGAGATTAAATGAAGCATAAAAGACTTGAAGAAAAAAAGTGTTCAAAAAATATAAAAGGTTGGGGGATAAAAGAAGTTATTGATTTTTAATGCTTTTTTTTGTTGCACATTTTATTGCGTGATTATTACTGATGTCTTTTCATTTGTGTAGATCATAAACTGCATCACAAACACCATTTATAGTTCTTCATTCACATATTGACCTGCCTTTTAAAAGGACATACCGGAAGGGATCATTTTTCGCATGGTGTCGCAGTTTGATGAACATTCTCATATTGGACGGAAATTTTATTTAGTATAATGATCATGATAATTTACTTAGATTCCTAAGCTTTATGCGGGCTTATTAATGATTCAATCACTAAGTTTTATTCAGATAAATACTGTTTAAAACAAAACAATTTACTGTCACAAGGCTAGACATTGCACTCCCACTTGGTAGTGTTCAAGTCTATATGGATTTCGCTCAGCTAGTAACATGAAGTCTTTCTTCTTTTTGACTTTTCCGATCCCTTGCAAATTGTTTGATATTCACATTTGTTATGGGGTTATTCTGCATTGTTCGACCCACAACACAGATTAGATTATTGGATTTTTACAGACTGCGTTAGACCCAAAAGTGTAGTCTGTATCATGTTTTGTTTCCAGGGATTGTAAAATGAAAAAGGTCGGCTTTTACATTTAAATGTAACACGTCAAATGGGACTAGAGTCGGCCACTAGTGTCAGCTGCGCAAAAGTCTCTATAATGATTCCATAAGAAGTGTTTCAGATGGGCCTCTTAGAGTCGAAACACATAGTGCAGCTGAAAACCAAAAGTTAGATGGGCTCTTAGAGTTGACCCAAAATACATCCGCACTAAAAGCCAAAAGTTACTGTAGAGAGTTTCATTTTCGGATTTTGCTAAATGAAGCGGGTCAAACTTTAAGTTTAAATAGTGAAATGCGTCAAATATGTTAAATAAAACAGGCTATTTGCAGAAAAATGAATTCAAAATAGTTGTGTTGGGGTGTGCCAAACACATGGCATTGTTGCTTTCCAAAAGTGCAGTCTTTATATAAAACACGTCAAATCTTATGGATGAAAGTGATCAACTGGAACAGGAGTCGACCAAAATATCACACAATAATGTATAATAAAGATTAATCTTTAAGTGAAAGGATCAAACACATTGGGCAAACGTGTAACCCAACAAAAGTGTATTCAAATGGGTCGAAATAGGTTTACCCGAAGCACATATTACAATATTGCATCGCAACAAATCAGACCAAACAAAGATTGCATTACCCAAAGTCAATACATAATGCATCAAAGAATGCTCTATTCAATATTCAACAAGCAATATATATTGATAATTAACCATATAATACTCCAATAGTCAACAACCTCTAATGCTATTACCTCGTGTATGAGCAAACAACCCACTCAAAAGACTATATTCGTATCAATTTCTTGGATCAATGGATGATGATGCGGATGCAGATCATGTTCCCAAGTTTGCATGATGGGATGTTACATCTTTTATTTTATATTTAGTAACTAAATAATACCCAATTAGTGATTGATTGGGATTTGATTTCTTTCCTTAGTTTGTGGTGATGGAACCTTATTAATAGGTTGTTCATTTCCCAAAGAAAAGGGGCAGAATATATATTTGATAATAAACCGAGAAGGCTTGAAGCTTTTGTGAATCCCGACCTCTTGAGCCATTTGATTGTGAAACTGCATCATTTGGTACCAGAGCCAGGTTGATTCAAATGGCTCGACGTGTTTCTGATTATCGAATTTGTAGAATCGCCGACCGAGGCAACAAAGAAGATGGTCCTGACTCACGTGCTCGTGGAGATCGCTTCTACCGTAACCGTAGATCCGCCGACCGAGGCAACGAGAAGGTGGATCGTGACCCAGGGAATATCTCTGAGATCAAAGGACTCCGGCGACGAGTCCGAGATCTTGAAATACAACACGAGATCAGGCGTATCCGGAAAAAGATTCGAAAGCTCGAGTTGCAACGGGAGATGAGGAAGGAAACCGAATCGAGATACGTCGTCCGGGACGATGTGAACGAGGAAGAGGAGTATCCTTCATTTGATTCCTACCCCCGGTTCTTTGAACAAATCTGTCCGGATTTTCTTTTGGAAGATGAGCCCAGGTTCGATGAAGACGAGGTTGATATTGATGAAAGCGAGCGTTTATTTTTGGAACAAGCTCTTAGGTGGATTCCCGAGGGTGTTCCGATGGCTCGTAATGATGGTAGTATATTTACCATTGATGACATAGAATAGATGAAGAAGATATTACTTTTCAAAGGATGGTTGCCAAGATGCAAGAGGTTGCAGGAGAACGTGGTGGCTACCTTCATGGACGAGGCGCCTTGGACAGTGATGATCTGTTCTATCTCAAAGAGCAGATGGAGGCAGAAGAGGATGCAGAACGTTTATTAAGTCGCACTGAAAAACAAGCATTTGCGGCATTTAAAAAAGCTGCAAGTTTAGCTGATTCCTCGCCAGCTCCAGTTCCATTGCCCCTTCGAGTTGAGCCAAAAACAAAGACGGGAATAAGACAACAAGATTTACTAAAAAAAGTAGTGGAAGTCAAGCAGAAGCGGCAAAAGGTTATGACGCAAGCTCCTCAACAGAGTCTGTGGTTTCATCAGAATGCAAGGTGCAAGTTGATACAAAAACTGAAAACCAGCAGGTGCAAGTTAATACAAAAAAATGAAAATCAATCATTAATAAATATGATTCGGGGTGATGTTCCCTACGACCCAGGTGGCTGTGGTTCGGAATTGTGTTCCCAAGCTTGCGAAAACTCGAGGACGAGTTTTTTTTCGAAGAGAGGGAGAATGATGCGAATGCAGATCATGTTCCCAAGTTTGCATGATGGGATGTTACATCTTTTATTTTATATTTAGCAACTAAATAATACCCAATTAGTGATTGATTGAGATTTGATTTCTTTCCTTAGTTTGTGGTGATGGAACCTTATTAATAGGTTGTTCATTTCCCAAAGAAAAGGGGCAGAATATATCTTTGATAATAAACCGAGAAGGCTTGAAGCTTTTGTGAATCCCGACCTCTTGAGCCATTTGATTGTGAAACTGCATCAGATGAACTACAAAATTGTCTGCATTCATCGCTTCCCATGCACGCATCTCCTTCGATGACCTGAAGTCGGAAACACCACAAAGCACCAAGTTTACAAAGTGGATCACAATCGGAATCCATTTGAAGTTATCAGGCAAATAGATCATCAACGCAAGAGCTATAGGGGTAAGAAGCGTATAATAAGGAGCAACTGAGTAGTACTTAATGGGGTAACATGCAACAGCTATAGCAAATATGTATGGATCATTGAGCTTTGTAAGTACTTTTGTGCATAACTCACAATCCAGATGCTAAACCGACGGATAGTAGGACAATTGACATGATCATAAACACATAATGAGTTTTGAACGGACATTGTTTTTCCACGTGAATTTCAGCGACAAAGAGTAGGTATAGTATAGTCATTTGACACAAAGAGTTCAGAACTTGATAATTGTGATGCGACCTGCAACACCACAAAGGAAACCATTAAGAATGACTAAAAACATTAAATATGTTGGATATTAATTGATCATATGGTGTTAGCAATGTTGTCCTCACAAAATCTTTATGTTCAAGTGATCAGTCATCTTGCTGTCCTCACAAGAGGTATGAGGTTCAAATGTCAGTAAGTAGTAAGTACACATCTTGGGCGGGGTGGAGCCACGATTTTAAGTTAAGAGGGGTTTTATGTAACGTAAAAAGTATAGTGAAAATTTTTCTCTCTATAAAGAATAGTATGACAAGTAAATTCAATTTAGTATTGTATTTGATTGTTGTCATTTGTTTTTGCATCCATATCAACCTATCAATAAGAGGGCTAGTTACAAAAGTTACTAAGAAACTTACTTTTGGCTGAACGAATGATGTGGATTGATTAGAGGTGGCTCAACACCCACTAATCACCCAACTTGCTCCACCCTTAATTTTGAAGGTGGCCCTGAAAAGGGTTGAAAACGGTGAAAGGATACCCTGGGGAGACCACATACATGTGAGCAAAAGACTCGGCCTCACTAGGTAAACCTCATCCGTTTACATGTTTAGATAAAGTTACCAATAATCACAAAGATATTTTGCTAAGAGTTCAAACTGCAATATTAAACACCAATAACCATGCAAGATCAATATATATCAAACAAACAATAACAAGCCAAACCATATAAAACTATTTTTAAAAAATTCTGGAATGTAAATCAAATAACCTTTAAAACAAAATAAAAAGGGTAATCAAAACTACTTACGGTGGTGTATCTCTAAAGTAGATGGAAAAGTGATCATCTTCTACGGCGGGAATCCTTTTTAGTACTACGTATCAGTTAACACACCAGATCACTTTTATGGTTTCAAACTGGACTTAAATATTTAATTGTGTGTCAAGTATATATCCACGACGTTAAAACCAAAACATTACATTAAACTAGTACTAGACTATGATACTTAACCAAATTAACGATCCCAAACATGTACATATAATATATACAACTTCATAGCCGGTATCAGTCTATGCCATATCTCTGATACTATTAACTCCAAAATCATGCAAGAAACCTAGCTACTCACATGATGATTTTGCATGTTTCTCCTTCATTAACCTACGTAGACAACATAGTTATACAACTGTGATTTCAATGAATACAAACATGCATGATTGATAACCTAATCCTTTTGAACTCTTGATTTGAGTTGGTCGTACGACGGGTTGGAAGACACTTGATTCGAGTAATGCTTTACGTCAAAAAGTGTTCAAAAATAAAATTAGAGACGGGAAGTTTCTGTTGGGTCGGATTGTGTCGACCCAAGCAACATATAACATATTGCATTGCATATATGCATGCATATTACTATACAGCATCTAACACTAAACAAATTAAGATTACATGAAACAACATATTACTTTCAACACAGATTACATAAACAAAAAACAATAAAGATTTCATCACAGAATACATGCTAGATTTAATAAAGATTTTAAGTGTCAACAACGTTAAAACTAGACGTTACATTAACTAGAATGATATTAAACGAAATCATAGATCCCAAAACTAAATTGCATAAATATGTTTAACTCCAAAATCTTGTAAGGAACTTTTTAACTGACAAATTTTCTCTCGTCTTCTTGGATCATTGGTTGGATCAACGGATCGACTTCCAAATTACGTGCATGTTTCTCCTTCATTACCTTAACATAGGTATACACAAATGTGATTGCAACTAATACAAGCATGATCGATAACCTAGTCCATATGAACTCCAGCGGTATAAACAAAGACAACACCATCAAAAGAGGTGTAATAGTGATCACTGAGTAATTGGTCTCGTGACAAGGTTGGAACACTTGGCGAACTTTTGATTCCGATACATCTTCCTTGAAGTAGTAACATGTACCTCCTATTGCAACGATCAAACTTATGATGACTAGATAGCCAATCCAAATGAGATTTTCAGGGATAAAAAACACAAACGTAATAGATATAGATGCCATGACAGCCGAGAAGATAGAGATAATTTTTAGCATAGTATTATATCTGTCACACCCCCAATTTACCTGACTTGCAGCGGAATGGAATACCTGGGGGTGTCTGTCATAGCACCACAGTTACAGTTACATTGAACGACCTAAAGTGTCGTTTGGAAAATACTGCATTTGATCATTGAAATAATCCAGAGTTTACAAAATGAGGTCCCCAAAATGTGTTGCATGTTTATGAAAAACAAGTCATACTAGATCAAATGTTTACATAAGTGCATGAAATAATGATGAGACGCGTCGACTCCGCGACTCCATGAAGGTCCAAATGCATGTCACATGAGCTACCTTAATAACCTGAAATACATTGCTAAAACGTCAACACGAATGTTGGTGAATTCCATAGGTTTGTAAAATGTAATGATGTACGGCCACCACAAGTAAAAGTGCAAGATAAAAATCTCATGAAAATTGTACAATAGCCTTAAGCTCATGACACCGAAGCTATGACTGATGAAACTCTATGCCCCTCCTGAATGTTCTGCCGAAACATTCAAATGTAAAAGACATGATATGCATCCGCTTACTGTTGGTAATCACTACCACGGATGGAGGCGTCACCCTCGATAGATCTATCCACTCACTCTCGCTTAACGGTAAATTAACGGTTCATGATGTTACAGGGGACTTATCACATGGCAAGGTAACTTAAGCATTGTACATGTTTGAATACTTGGGCTCGTACTAAAATGATTGATGCAATGTATTCCCCCCGTGGGATTTGAAAACAATAAAAAATGTTGAATTGAAAACGGGGCTATGAAAACTCACCTTAACTGATGAAACTGTGATGAAATGAAATGAACACCAATGAACAATTAGCTGTTGCAACCCAATATGATGGTACCATGAACATGTAATGAGCTGAAAAACAAGGCGCGCACACTAGCCGCAACCTAATATGAATGATGAACGATCTACTTTAGATCATGAAATGATGTTATGAATGTCCATGCACATGTTTACTATACCACTCTACTCTTTGAAAAACACTTGTTGTTATCAAAAGTATATATTCCAAGACTTAGGAAAATATGGCTATTAGAAAAATAAACTAGTTGTAATATATATATACTTATATATATATATCGTATGTACCAATGTTTGTGTTGAAATCCTCGGTTTGAAATCCTTGAAATAACGCCTTGTACTAATGAAAATATACTTGAAATCACTAATACATCATTAGTTATGATATTGGGTACTTGGTTAATATTTCTAGAAAATCTAGAATTTAGTACGTAGAAGTATTATTACTTCTATTAGTGACAAAACGGTCTCATAAAACAAGTCGTGAAATAGTGAATATTAAAAGTTAGGAGAGAAGCTCAGTAGTTTTGAGAAGATTTTCACCATATCTAAAAAGTCACAGAAGTGAAGTTTGTCCATACAGGTCTCGATCATAAAGATAATTAGCCGTCAAGTGTGGTGTTTGGGCTGTTTTGGCAGATTCTGGGCAGTTTTCGGGAAAGTTTGGAAGTCCATAAGTTGTTCGTTATAAATCCTTTTGGCAAACGGCTGGATGTTTTGAAAACTAGGCTGAGTGAACTAACTTTTTATCAATGATGCAAATTTTCCAGAAATGAGATTATCAATGAGTAAATTGGCTCTCAACATGATGTATTACAAAAACTGTTTTTCTATACTTAGTAATATTTTGCTAAAAAGCTGATGGAAATAAATAGAGTTTCGCCGATTTTGAAACGTGTATATCTTGGTCGTTATAAGTCCGTTTTACTTGTTCTTTATATCCACGGTTACGTCTTAGTATGTAGTAATATATTTTGGAAAGCTCGGCTCCTCCGGGTTACGTCTAAAGTCTCTTTTTGTCCAATGAAAAACGCCCAACAGCAACTATTTTTCAGAAAAATACTTTTCGTCAACAATCTTGCAAAAATCATAACTTCTTCGTTATAAACTCTTTTTAATCCGTTCTTTCGCCCACGGCTTCATTTTTGAAAGTATTTTCTAAATCTTTAGCCCAAAGTTACCCGGAATCCCCTGATTTTTCTGGATTTACAAAAATGGGACAGCATGTATATATACTTGTTAGAAATCCATTTTTCATGTCCAAAACTAGTTTCTACTTCAACCAAATCTCTTGTAATCACCACATAGCTAATCTAATCCTACCATACACCTTCTTAGGGTGTCATGGACTCCTAACCAAGTTATTATAGCAAGGGGATTCATAAATAAAAAGTTAGGGTTTGTATGTTCCATTTTTGACAAAATAAATGGTGGTATAGCTAGTTGTACATGGTTTTTAGCATGGAAATCATGCAATACAAGTAAATATAAGATGATTCATGTAAAAATAAAGTTGATAACTTACTTGATAAAATGAGATGATTAGATGACTAGAAACCTTGGATTACTTGTGTGTTTGATGCAAGAATCTTGATTAGAATGATAAAAGGAACAAGTTTGTAGCTTTGTACTTTGAAAAATGGTGGATGGATCATGGAGCATGGGGTGGGTCGTGGGTTATGATGGTGAGGAAGATGAGATGAGAACTTTTTCTTATCTAAAAGTGTATGTTATGATTTTGGTTTTTGGTTAATGTATAAGTTTTGAGGTTTATTAGTTTTATAATAGAAATCAATGCATGAGGTTAAGGGTGTTCATGTGGCCGGTTTTGGTGTGAAAAGGAGTAGCCAAAACGGTTTTGATCACTTGGGAAATGTAGTGTATTATTAATTGTGGTTTAGTGTAAGTATTAGTCATAATCGGGTACCGGGTTTGCTAGAAATAAATGTTCACGAAGTTAACCGGGATGAAATAAAGTTATAATATTGATAAAAACATATTAAAAATATGTCGGGACCATTGTGGGAATATTTAGATATATTCGTCGTGTATAAACCGTGTGTTAACGTTTATTTAGAAATCATAATACGTAAAACGTTAAATATACTGAATATAGTAATTTGAAAATCCTAAGAGTGGTATAACATGTAAATGACCTACTGATGATATGCAGACTATTCCCAGTCCGTATGAAATGTTATTACTGATAATGCATGAATTCGTACCTGAACCAATACGGTTACGCGAATTTAAATACCCGTAAACTAAATTTACGATGAAATGAGTAATGAAAGTGAATAATGAAAACTTTTCCCGCAATGAATAGTGTTCAGTGAATAGTAAAATTTCTGAATGCTTCTCGGAATGTCAAACTGACACAAAAAATGATGAATAGTAAACTGATGAATAGTGTTTTGATGAATAGTGTTTGATGAATAGTGTTTTTCCAAAGTTCGGGAAATGACCTGAAATGACCTGAAATGGTGAGTTGTGACAGTCTTCCCCTCTAAAAGGAACTTCGTCCCGAAGTTCAGTTTATGTTGGTCTCTGAGAATGTATTGATGAAAAGGTGATGATATTCGAGAATTCCAGCGAACTCTAACGATAGGAATTCGACTCTGTTTCAACTGTTTGACCACACGGTCCATGATTTCTGTTGGTTCTCTTACAAGGTCTGAGATTGTCATTTGGGTTGGATCCCTTCCAATGGAATCATGAGTGACTCATCTGAAAGTCATTTCTGGGGATCTGAAAATGTGAAATATGTTTGTGTAATCCTGTTGTTCTCTGGCAATGTTCAAATCTGACGGCCACTATGCCTTCTCTGTCAGAATATTAAATGGTCCAGTGTATAATGGTGTAACTTTCCAAGTTTTCTTAATGGTTTACGACTTATTGAACTTGTAACTGATTCTTGACTTGTAGGAAATTTCTGGTTATCTCATGAATGCCTACTGAACTAGTGAGTTGAGCTTTTTCCGAGTTTGGCCCATCAATAGATGGTCTGCGCTTCTTAATGTTTTAAATGTGGTACTGGTAATATATACTGCTGAATTCTGCCAGAACTCAAGTTTGTATGCTAGTTGGTCGATTCTAAAATGAATCTTAAATAGTCCAATATGCTAAAGGTTCAACCTTTCTTGTTATCCAATTTGTATCATGCCAATCCAAGGCAAAGGCTTTTAACTTAGTTTGTTCTCCCACTTGAATCTGGATGGTTTGTTGTTCAGGATATCCAATCCAAATGATGTGTGTTATTTACCAACCTAACTTCTGCCAGTTTCTCGCTATTGGTGTGATAACTATTGTTGTAGATGAATTTGATTTATGTTAAATGATTGTTCCAACCATTTCTAGGGTCAATCACTCATGCTCTGAGCATACCTTCCTATGTTTGAATTGTTCTCTCGCTTTGACCATCGTTCTGAGGGTGATAGGTGATGTTCACATCTAAATGGGTTTCTGAAGGAAATCCTGAAATGATTACCTGAAGTCCAAGTTGAATCGGTTTCCTTAACAGGAAAAACTGAAATGGGTACAATAAACCTTTGTGACTAATTCCACAACGTTCGGTCCTTCGAACTTGGCGTTATCTGAAGGGGATAGAATATAGGTAACAATTTGATTCCTTGTTTCAAACAATTGTCCTTTGTGAAATCTTACTGCAGGAAAGTTTATGTATGGATGAGGCCATGTTTAAATGAAATGCTCTACAGTCTCAATTAGAAGCTTGGTTTATTTCTATCGTGTTGTCATGCGGACATTTACATTGAGTTCAATCCTGTAGCTCAGTCTAGCTAGTACCTTTAAACGATAGAATTTGACAACTGAGTCAAAGATGGTGATTCGGATGGTCTCGCAGTATCTTAGGATTTTTTGTTGAGTTATGAATTCTCTCACTATATACTTCTAGTTCTGTAATCCTTTCATTGCTTTTATTGTATAGAGGAATCCTGCATGTAATTGATATGGAAAGTCTCTCTTAGGGAAGTCAATGGGAAAATCCAACTTAATGTCTGAATGAGTGACAGGTAGGGTAAGTATCCAGGGATAGTTCGGCAAAAGGGATGTTTATGAAAGATTTCCTTTGTTTACAAAGCTTTCGAATGAAGATTGTTATTAACAATCCTTTGAAAAAGTAATTATTTCCTTCATGGCATAATCCTTCCTGAATTTTACATAGGTGATCAGGCTATGTATAATTGAGGACTAATGATGCGATGTTGGATTTTGTCAAAATATCATAACTTTTATCAAAAGTTTTAGATGGTGTTCAACGCATTGTTATAAAAATGGTGTCCTGATATTTTCTTTCAAGTAACATGAAAATTGCTTCGCGTAACAATAGTAAATACTTGGTGTAATGACAGAAAATCAATTTATAGGATGTTAATAAAATAGCTTACTTCAGAAATTTTTCTGTAAAACAGTTTCCCCATATAATAGTAAAATAGCTTGAATGGTGTATTGGATACGTGGGTGAATCTTGTCGAATGGTAATAGTCTACTAATTCGTCAAAAACGAAATCAACCTAATTCCTGATGAGACAATGCTAAAATGTTGCGAAACGATTGAAGTCTGAGCAATTGGGATAGAAAATGGAGTAAACGAAGGTTATGATTATCACCTAGGTAACAAAGGATAGATACTACATTGGATAGGAAAGTGCTTAATGCCCCTAGGTCATGTCATCGTACCAACGGTAAGTACAAAAGGAAAGATACAACCCTAAAGGCTCGAACTACGGTTTATATATTGAAACAAAGCTCCTCCTGCTGAAGCATTGTTGTTATCCTTGATGTTTCTAATATCCTGACGGTTCTCTTTCAACAACTCACGCTATTCCTCGAGCGATTCAGTCTTGATTCCAAGTTCCTGATTTTTCCTTGTTCCTTAGCTCCGGGCAGTCATTCTTGAAATGCCCTAACTTTCCACATTGGAAGCAACTCCCTGGGATCTTCTGATTTGTGATTTTCCTATAGTCTTCAGTCCAATGACCCCGCTTCTTGCACACTCCACACGTTTTACTGCAATGACCTCGGTGATGTTGATTACACAGGTTGTAGTAAGGTAACTTTCCAATATACCTTCTCTTTGTGTGCGGTTCTGCAGCAAAGGCTCTATTCACTTCTTGTTATTTGGGTGATTGTTGAGCAGCATTGCAACCTAGATTGTTGTTCCACTTCCTCTTGTTGTCACTGTTGTTTCCTGATGTCTCGGCGTGAACTATGAGTTCCTTTGCCTCGATTGCCATTTTGATAGCTTCAGACATGGCATCGGGTTCCCATGCGATGACCAACATACGAATTCCATGGGAGAGTCCCCCGATGTACCATTCAAGTTTCTTGCTTTCCGGTTCATCCATTGCAGAATCTAGTCGTGTTAATTCATGAAAATGAGTAGTGTACTCGTCAACATCATTTCCTACCATGGTAAAGTTTAGTGTTTCCTGTTCTTTTGTTCGTAATTCATTTCCTACACAAAATGTTATACCCATCATCCTTCTTAGTTTCTCCCAAGAGTGTGAGTAAGCAGCATCATCTCCTACCATCTTAATATGTTTGGTCCACCATTCCTGGGCATGATTCTGAAAAGTGCATGTGGCGAACTTAACCTTGTATTCCTTACGACAGTCGCCACATTGAAATATTGTTTCTATGTCTTCGAACCATTTGAGAAATTCCTTTGTGTTTCTAGTTCCGCTAAAGGAGGGAGGATTGCACCTCATAAATTCCACGTGAGTAAGTTCGTTAGTGAGGGCGGTGACTACGTTCTTGGCAATGACTTGTCCAACAGCAGCTTGCGTCATGCTTGGAGTGGTTTGCTTAAATTTCTCTTCATCATATTCACAACACATGAATATAATACATGAAAATTTTGGTCTACGTGAACCGGTATCACAAATAGCACAACCATTTCTTACATAGTAGAGTCACACTTGATATATTTGTTTGTACAACAATCAAAAGACAACAAGTTCTTTAGACTATGTCCCACACCTTCTGTGGCTAGGATAATAGTAAAAGCTAGTGAGGATATAAATCTGGTCTAGGGACTTCCTGGTGTCCCTCTGTGTGAAATCAGGTTTGTGGCATCATAAGGTCGAGATAGTCCTGAAGTGGTGTCTGAAGTTAGGCATCGATCAAATCTTAGATAATGTAGGTTCTGAACCATTCCTGAAGAATCTGCGGATGTTTCTGTTGAGTCCGTGTTATTGGTATTATCTACTAAGTGTCATCTAGTTCATGGCAAGTGGGAATGGAAAAGGGAAATGACAATGATGGTACCAGTGAATGAAATACTACCCTCTTTCGTGCTACCTCGCGACATCCAAAAGGTAAAACTAAAGTACACACTGTGGGAAGGCCAATAGTGTAATAAGTAACTGATGGTGGTGATAGTACCTGAGTAGTAAGTGCCCTACTAGTGATGGAAAGAAAACACACTATCTTCCTTGCAATAAGCATCCTAATAAGTCCATTAAGATTAATTCTGAATACACTACCAAAAGGCATTCTGTGTACGGGCTGAATGATAGGAAAACCCTGTTCCTATGGCAAATCAATAGTACTAATGGTGGTGTAAATGCAACTGGTGGTATAATGGTAGTGTAAAATGACAAGGCATCTTCAATGTCGGAATACGATAAAAGGATGTCAGGGTGAGTATCTGAAGACATGTCACTTGTGAACCAGGTCAAAAAAATGATATACATATATGGATATGAGTATCAATAACTCGCACAGGGTATGTATGAAACAACATGTATCATGATTATGCACTTATGATGAAATGATGAGATGCTATGCTGATGTGGTTATAGTCTAGGGTCCAAGATACATCCTAGTTCGCTATAACCTTAGCTCTGATGCCAATCTGTCACACCCCCAATTTACCTGACTTGCAGCAGAATGGAATACCTGGGGGTGTCTGTCATAGCACTACAGTTACAGTTACATTGAACGACCTAAAGTGTCGTTTGGAAAATACTGCATTTGATCATTGAAATAATCCAGAGTTTACAAAATGAGGTCCCCAAAATGTGTTGCATGTTTATGAAAAACAAGTCATACTAGATCAAATGTTTACATAAGTGCATGAAATAATGATGAGACGCGTCGACTCCGCGACTCCATGAAGGTCCAAATGCATGTCACATGAGCTACCTTAATAACCTGAAATACATTGCTAAAACGTCAACACGAATGTTGGTGAATTCCATAGGTTTGTAAAATGTAATGATGTACGGCCACCACAAGTAAAAGTGCAAGATAAAAATCTCATGAAAATTGTACAATAGCCTTAAGCTCATGACACCGAAGCTATGACTGATGAAACTCTATGCCCCTCCTGAATGTTCTGCCGAAACATTCAAATGTAAAAGACATGACATGCATCCGCTTACTGTTGGTAATCACTACCACGGATGGAGGCGTCACCCTCGATAGATCTATCCACTCACTCTCGCTTAACGGTAAATTAACGGTTCATGATGTTACATGGGACTTATCACATGGCAAGGTAACTTAAGCAATGTACATGTTTGAATACTTGGGCTCGTACTAAAATGATTGATGCAATGTATTCCCCCCGTGGGATTTGAAAACAATCAAAAATGTTGAATTGAAAACGGGGCTATGAAAACTCACCTTAACTGATGAAACTGTGATGAAATGAAATGAACACCAATGAACAATTAGCTGTTGCAACCCAATATGATGGTACCATGAACATGTAATGAGCTGAAAAACAAGGCGCGCACACTAGCCGCAACCTAATATGAATGATGAACGATCTACTTTAGATCATGAAATGATGTTATGAATGTCCATGCACATGTTTACTATACCACTCTACTCTTTGAAAAACACTTGTTGTTATCAAAAGTATATATTCCAAGACTTAGGAAAATATGGCTATTAGAAAAATAAACTAGTTGTAATATATATATACTTATATATATATATCGTATGTACCAATGTTTGTGTTGAAATCCTCGGTTTGAAATCCTTGAAATAACGCCTTGTACTAATGAAACTATACTTGAAATCACTAATACATCATTAGTTCTGAAATTGGGTACTTGGTTAATATTTCTAGAAAATCTAGAATTTAGTACGTAGAAGTATTATTACTTCTATTAGTGACAAAACGGTCTCATAAAACAAGTCGTGAAATAGTGAATATTAAAAGTTAGGAGAGAAGCTCAATAGTTTTGAGAAGATTTTCACCATATCTAAAAATTCACAGAAGTGAAGTTTGTCCATACAGGTCTCGATCATAAAGATAATTAGCCGTCAAGTGTGGTGTTTGGGCTGTTTTGGCAGATTCTGGGCAGTTTTCGGGAAAGTTTGGAAGTCCATAAGTTGTTCGTTATAAATCCTTTTGGAAAACGGATGGATGTTTTGAAAAGTAGGCTGAGTGAATTAACTTTTTGTCAATGATGCAAATTTTCCAGAAATGAGATTATCAATGAGTAAATTGGCTCTCAACATGATGTATTACAAAAACTGTTTTTCTATACTTAGTAATATTTTGCTAAAAAGCTGATGGAAATAAATAGAGTTTCGCCGATTTTGAAACGTGTATATCTTGGTCGTTATAAGTCCGTTTTACTTGTTTTTTATATCCACGGTTACGTCTTAGTATGTAGTAATATATTTTGGAAAGCTCGGCTCCTACGGGTTACGTCTAAAGTCTCTTTTTGTCCAATGAAAAACGCCCAACAGCA
Source organism: Artemisia argyi (assembly GCA_030686995.1). Classification (NCBI taxonomy): domain Eukaryota; kingdom Viridiplantae; phylum Streptophyta; class Magnoliopsida; order Asterales; family Asteraceae; genus Artemisia; species Artemisia argyi. The sequence goes on from CM060686.1 coordinate 3,642,801, forward strand.
ACTATTTTTCAGAAAAATACTTTTCGTCAACAATCTTGCAAAAATCATAACTTCTTCGTTATAAACTCTTTTTAATCCGTTCTTTCGCCCACGGCTTCGTTTTTGAAAGTATTTTCTAAATCTTTAGCCCAAAGTTACCCGGAATCCCCTGATTTTTCTGGATTTACAAAAATGGGACAACATGTATATATACTTGTTAGAAATCCATTTTTCATGTCCAAAACTAGTTTCTACTTCAACCAAATCTCTTGTAATCACCACATAGCTAATCTAATCCTACCATACACCTTCTTAGGGTGTCATGGACTCCTAACCAAGTTATTATAGCAAGGGGATTCATAAATAAAAAGTTAGGGTTTGTATGTTCCATTTTTGACAAAATAAATGGTGGTATAGCTAGTTGTACATGGTTTTTAGCATGGAAATCATGCAATACAAGTAAATATAAGATGATTCATGTAAAAATAAAGTTGATAACTTACTTGATAAAATGAGATGATTAGATGACTAGAAACCTTGGATTACTTGTGTGTTTGATGCAAGAATCTTGATTAGAATGATAAAAGGAACAAGTTTGTAGCTTTGTACTTTGAAAAATGGTGGATGGATCATGGAGCATGGGGTGGGTCGTGGGTTATGATGGTGAGGAAGATGAGATGAGAACTTTTTCTTATCTAAAAGTGTATGTTATGATTTTGGTTTTTGGTTAATGTATAAGTTTTGAGGTTTATTAGTTTTATAATAGAAATCAATGCATGAGGTTAAGGGTGTTCATGTGGCCGGTTTTGGTGTGAAAAGGAGTAGCCAAAACGGTTTTGATCACTTGGGAAATGTAGTGTATTATTAATTGTGGTTTAGTGTAAGTATTAGTCATAATCGGGTACCGGGTTTGCTAGAAATAAATGTTCACGAAGTTAACCGGGATGAAATAAAGTTATAATATTGATAAAAACATATTAAAAATATGTCGGGACCATTGTGGGAATATTTAGATATATTCGTCGTGTATAAACCGTGTGTTAACGTTTATTTAGAAATCATAATACGTAAAACGTTAAATATACTGAATATAGTAATTTGAAAATCCTAAGAGTGGTATAACATGTAAATGACCTACTGATGATATGCAGACTATTCCCAGTCCGTATGAAATGTTATTACTGATAATGCATGAATTCGTACCTGAACCAATACGGTTACGCGAATTTAAATACCCGTAAACTAAATTTACGATGAAATGAGTAATGAAAGTGAATAATGAAAACTTTTCCCGCAATGAATAGTGTTCAGTGAATAGTAAAATTTCTGAATGCTTCTCGGAATGTCAAACTGACACAAAAAATGATGAATAGTAAACTGATGAATAGTGTTTTGATGAATAGTGTTTGATGAATAGTGTTTTTCCAAAGTTCGGGAAATGACCTGAAATGACCTGAAATGGTGAGTTGTGACAGTATCTATCAATCATCGAGCTTTGCAAGTACTTTTGTGCATAAACCAAAGTCACAGCAGATGCTAAGGCAACAAATTGTAGAACAATGGATGTGATCATGAATACACGGTGAGTCATAAAAGGAAGTTGTTTTTCGTCTACAATGCAAGATAGTATCAACATGTAGTATAAAATCATGGAATACGTCACAAGATCGATAACTAGGCAATTGTCATCAAGCCTGCAACATAACACCACAAAGGAATTGAAACTTAGATTAGCGTACAAACACACTTTAATATTGTACATAAATCAACTTGAAAACGAGAAAAGAATGAGTAACATGAACTTAGATACTATGATAACCAAGAAGTAACAATTCAGAACGTAAAAATCATTATATAAAACATTGGACAACGAGTAAACAATGCTCTAAACTAAAAGAATAACGTAATCGATCAGAACTAGCTTACTGGGGTTTGGCAGTGGACAAAGGCGGTGCATCACTAATGGAGATGGCAACCTCATCAACCTTTTTGGTGGGAATAGCTGAAGAATTGTACTCCATGATCGACTAATGCTTTTTTACTGTGTAAGGTGTGTTTATTTAATCTTATAAGTTCCAACAATATATGCCTTTTATAGAGTTTTAGTTTGTAGTATGTCTCCCTGTTAGAGTGTGTCTGGGATTCCTTACGTATAATATATGTATTTTATATGTAAGTCTAACTGGTTACGTATTCGTATTAAGATAAAGATAACTATTTAAATAAGTAAACCCCAAACAACCTCTTATATGGTTCATAACCTCGTAGGAGTTTTAAATTTAAAGTAAGGTTAATTTCATAATAATGTTAAGGACTTAAGGTCCTATAATAGGTATTCACTGCGTGGGTCAAAGTCTTTTAGAAAAGGTCAGTCGGTATTTAAAAAAGGTGCACGGAGTTAAAGTTTTTGCACCGATTTAAACCTTTTATAAAAATTCCACAATAATATTATAAGGTTTGCTTCATATAAAATTATACAATGAATATCTCAACAACATGTGCTTGAATTTGATATTGTTACCAACAAAAACGGAATTCGGGTTTCAAGTGATCAGTCATCTTGATGTCCTCACAAGAGGTATAAGGTTCAAACGTCACTAAGTAGTAAGTACACATCTTGGGCGGGGTGGAGCCATGATTTTAAGTTAAGAGGGGTTTTGTGTAACGGAAAATCTATAGTGACAATTTCGCTCTATAAAGAAAGATATGACACGTAAATTCATTTCCGTATTGTATTTGATTGTATAAGTTATTTGTTTTTGTATATTTTTATATCAACCAGTTGCAAAAGCTCTTTAGAAAATGACTTTGAGGGCTCCACGCGCCCCTAATATTGTATAAGTTATTTATTTTTGTATATCTTATTAAAAGACTCGGCCTCCTTAATTAGGTAAACCTCATTCGTTTACGTGTTTAAATAAACTTACCAATAATCAAAAAGTTATTTCGTTAAGAATTGTAATTACTACAATATTAAACACCAACCACTGGAGCACTAGTCCAATGGGTGGATCTCTCTTGATTGATTTAATAGACTCGGGCTCGAGTCCCATCCTTGGCTTTTGCTTCAGATAGGTACCCGCCTTCGCAAAATCTATGGACATACCGGAGAGACTTTGTGGAGTGGTGCTCCTCTGGGTCAGTAGAGTTGCCGGAGCTATTCCTTGTGGAGTGGATAATGACTGTGTCAAAATTAAGACATCCGAGATAAGGGTGTTCCGCTAATCTACATGTGAAACAATATTAAACATCAATAACCATGCAAGATCATCGTATTATCAAACAAAAAATAACAAGCCAAAACATACATAACTATTTAAAAAAAATTCTGGATGTAAATCAAATAACCTACTTACGGTGGTGTGTCTCTAAAGTAGTGATCCCTGTAGTTTGACCAAAATGTAGGCGAACTTCCTGTTTTTACGAAAGTGTAGAAACCGTCTTGTCACGAACACTGAAATAATTTTGTTCCTAGTGCTAATATGCATAAGATACTAATATTTTCTAAATGAACTCAGTTAGAAGAATATTGTGTTCCAATCCTTTTTAGTATCAGTTAAAACACCAAATCAGTTTTAGATCATGGTTTCAAACTGTACTTAGATATATATTTAATTGAGTGTCAAGTATCGACAACATTAAAACCAAAACATTACATTAACCAGCAGACTATGATACTGAACCAAATTAACGATCCCAAACATGTACGTATAATACAACTTCATTGCCAGTATCAGTCTACGCCATATCTTTGATACTATTAACCCCAATATCATGCAAGAAACCTAGCTACTCACATGATGATTTTGCATGTTTCTCCTTCATTAACCTACGTAGACAACATAGTTATACAATTGTCATTGCAATGAATACAAACATGCATGATTGATAACCTAATCCTTTTGAACTCTTGATTTGAGTTGGTCGTACGACGGGTTGGAAGACACTTGATTCGAGTAATGCTTTACGTCAAAAAGTGTTAAAAATTAAAATTAGAGACGGAAATTTCTGTTGGTTCGGATTGCGTCGACCCAAACAACATATAACACTAAACAAAGATTACATGAAACAACATATTACTTTCAACACAGGTGCATAAACAAAAAACAATAAAGATTTCATCATAGAATACATGCTTTAATAAAGATTTTAAGTGTCAACAACGTTTAAACTAGACATTACATTAATTAACTAGAATGACAGTATTAAACCAAATCAAAGATCACAAAACTAAATTGCATAGACATGTTTAACTCCAAAATCTTGTAAGAAACCTTTTAACTGAAAATTTTGCCCTCGTCTTCTTGGATCGTTCGTTTGATCAACGGATCGACTTCCAAATTATGTGCATGTTTCTCCTTCATTACCTTAACACAGGTATACACAAATGCAATTGCAACTATTACAAGCGCGATCGGAAACCTAGTCCATATAAACTCCATCGGTATAAACAAACACAACACCATCAAAAAATATGTAATACTGACCACTGAGTAATGGTTGGTCTCGTGACGAGGTTGGAGAACTTTTGATTCCCATACATCTTTCTTGAAGTAGTAACATGTAACTCCTATCACAACGATCAAACTTATGATGACTAGATAGCCAATCCAAGTGAGGTTTTGAGGGATAAAACACACAACCGTAATAAATATAGATGCCATGACCGCCGAGAAGATAGAGATAATTTTTAGCATAGTATCATATCTATCAATCATCGAGCTTTGCAAGTACTTTTGTGCATAAACCAAAGTCACAGCAGATGCTAAGGCGACAAATTGTAGAACAATGGATGTGATCATGAGTAGACGGTGAGTCATAAAAGGAAGTTGTTTTTCGTCTACAATGGTAGATAATAGCATTAGGTAGTATATAGTCGTGGAATACACAAGATCGATAACTATGCAATCTTCATCAAGCCTGCAACATAACACCACAAAGGAATTGAAACTTAGATTAGCGTAGAAACACACGTTAATATTGTACGTAAATCAACTGAAAACGAGAAAAGAATAAGTAACATGAACTTAGATACTATGATAAGCAAGAAGTAACAATTCAGAACGTAAAAATCGTTATATAAAACATTGGACAACGAGTAAACAACGCTCTGAACTAAAAGAATAACGTAATTGATCAGAACTTACGGCGGTTTGGCAGTGGACAGAGGCGGTGCATCGTTAATGGAGATGGGAACCTCATCAACCTTTTTGGTGGGAATAGCTGAAGAATCGTACTCCATGATCCACTAATGTGTTTTAGTGTGAGAGGTAATTGTAAGGTGTGTTTATTTAATCTAAGTTCCAACAAATATATGACTTTTATAGAGTTTTAATTTGTAGTATGTCTCCCTGTTAGAGTGTGTCTGGGATTCCTTACGTTTAATATATGTATTTTATATGTAAGTCTAATTAATAACTAATAAAGATAACTATTTTAATCACCGAATATTATGATATCTTATTTCTCGTGGGTAATTGCAATTTTTTAATCTTATTTGTCATGTTTTTTTATTTTGATGTAGCGAATAAAAGTTTTTGCAACTTAATCCTTGAACTTTTGAATTTCGTTATCTTGGTGTACCGACGACCGGCCAAGCCATTAACAGGTTACAAATTTTAATGTCAAATTGGCCGTCTCATGAATTTATGAAATTTTTAAAGGCCCTGGACGAAATTAAATAATGAGACCTTTCGATGAGGATTGCTATATATAAAGTGTCACAATTTATAAGATATAATGCAACTACTTAGCTAAACATTCTAACATATTGTTGATTTAAGATACTTTCTCATCTAAATACTTTTTTTCTTTATGAAAAATATGCGTACACATGCATATAATTATTAACTAGACAAATTTTGAGACCCTTAAAAATTTTGGGACCCTGTGCTGTCGCTTACGTTGCACAACCTCAAAGCCGGCCCTGTTCTAGCCATGTCACACATATAGAACGCCATATCACACATTTAAAACAAATTCCCAAACACCCTTTTATCTTCATCCTCTTCATCTTCTCCCCCAAATAGTGTGTTTAATAACTTCCTCATTGTTGCTACTTCTTTGTTTTACAAGGAAAAACTTTGCTTCGATGTGGTTGTCAACACCTCCACATGGGTCATTTGGCGCTTTCGAAATAGAATTTGCTTTGACATGAAACTCCCATGTTAGCACACTCTGATGGAAGAAATCCACTTTTTAACACCTTTAGATTACTCATAAAAGCAAAAACATCCGGTTGAACAAATGGCGGTAGCTTCTGGATCAAGACACTATGTTTGTTAAGTGGGTTTTATGATGGAGGTGGTTGTGGTGGTCTGGTACACCAAGATGATGGAATTCAAAAGTTCAAGGATTAAGTTGCAAAAAAGTTTATTTGCTTCATCAAAATAAAAAACGTGACGAGTAAGATATATAAAACGCAATTATCCCTATTTCTTGATAAGAGAACACTGGTGGTACTTTCCTAAAAGCGTAGACCATAAGTGGACACTTATTATGAGATGAAAACATAATTATACTTATCGCAACTTCAGGTTCCATCATCAGTTTATCACTGTTGCAACACATCATTAACCGACAAAATTTCACAGCATTGGTGAGGCAAGAATAAAATCGGATAAATTATTTTAGTTCCATCAGATAAATTTAAATTGCAATCAGATTACACCACATTATGGCAGCAAACGAATTCCGTCCAAGTCAAATGTATATTGGCATATGCTTGTTAATCTCTCCATAGCAGTCTTGATAACAATTTCTAATAAATTATTACAAAAAGATGCAGATTTCACTCAAATGTGGGATCGATGGCAAGTGAAGCCTTCAACTTTTCAACTAAATGTGGTAATGAGTTGACGTTATCATCGATCGATAGGTTAACACCTGACTCCATATCCTGCATTGCACCGAATCTCTTTTGGAGCTTTGCAGCCTCATATTTGTCTTGGCAGACCATAAGCGACCGATTCAATCGTTCCTATACACATGAAAACAAATGTTAACTATTACAAGCTACAAACATGAACTACACTGTAACGGCCCAAATCCTCTAGTAATTACTGTATAACCCATTACTTTAAAAATTTTAATCATGGGATAAGAAGCTCAAATGTCTTATGATTAGACAAACGTAGGTTTGGATTCACAAAACCAAAGAAATAATAAGAATCGCCGGTACATATACGACACGTATTCATCACGCAATCATTACATCAGCAATAACGCTAAATGATGTAGATGCCTTTACAATGGCGTATTAAGTGCAGAAGCAGATAGAAAATAGTGATAAAATCAGAATCAGAATCAGAATCAATGCACATTGTAAATATTTATCATACTATCATTAATCATACTTGTTCTTGAAGTGTACCAGTATCAGTATCAGTATCAGTATCAGTAAAGATTCTATGGAATAGGTATATAACAAACGACCATATTAGGTCAGGATGGGTATAATTTTAGTGTATAAGTGATGAGGCGAAAAATGATCCGTTTTTAGGGGGTCATTTAAGCCCGAATCGGACTTTATTTGATCAAATATTGCCCTAAATCGTTCCTTTTGTGATTTTAGTTACTTGGAGAGTGAATTCTGGAAAAGAAGCCATTTTGGACGTGTTTGGAGCATAAAAGTGAAGAAAACGGCAAAGTCTCAAAATTCTATGCTGGGAACAGTGCATTGATGAGGCGAAAAATGATCCGTTTTTAGGGGGTCATTTAAGCCCGAATCCGAACTTATTTGATCAAATATTGCCCTAAATCGTTCCTTTTGTGATTTTAGGTGTTTGGAGAGTGAATTCTGGAAAAGAGGCTATTTTGGACGTTTTTGGAGCCTAAAGTGAAGAAAACGACAAAGTACCAAAAATCCAAGCTGGAAATACAAGGTGACGGCGTCAAGGGTTTACTCTTGACGGCGTCAGACAAGATGAATATTTTACCGTAGCTGGTGACGGCGTCAGATGGAGAGATGACGGCGTCAAAGTGGCCAAAGATTAATTTACCGTAGGTGGTGACGGCGTCACCAAGGCCGTCACAATTGGATCTAGGGCGTCCGAGGAGGTTTATGGCGGCTAGTTGACGGCGTCAGAATTAACTCTTGACGCCGTCAGGACGATTTTCCTATATATAGTTTTCTAGTTTTTTCATAAAAAGAGGAGAGAAGTTTTGGTGAAACCCTAAAGACGATTTTGGTGCCTCTTTTACAGGTTTTTCAAGGGTTCCAAACCCTTGAGACCTTGCATTGTAATTGAGATAAGTATACTCTTAATTCAATCAATATGTCTATGTGTTGGTTGTTTATCTTTTGCTCTTATCTTAATTCTACTATGCTAGGCTAGATTTCCTTTGTGTTTGCTTAGATCTAATGAAACCTGGATGTTGATTATGTGTTGATTACTTGTCTATTCTTGTTCTTGGATGAATGATATTATATGTTAGGCTTAAGAAAACTGGCAGATCTCTAAATGGTAACATGCTTGAACGTCTTAAGAAACATGAACCGAGGCGTACTAGGTCTTTATTGGTTGTATTTAATGCATGAGCCACTGTTTACAATCCCTATAGTTGTGCTGGGTCATGGTGTAGGAGGAGATAAGAGCTCATAGAGTTGGGGAGTTATGTATGCCACCCCACGAATGGTATTAAGGAATACAATCCGTCATCCATACAAATGTAACAAGTAATTGACATGTAAAAGATATCTAGGGAGTAATGAAGTCTAAGTAAACACAATTTCTCCAAATACTGCTCACAACCTTAGTTTAATATTAGCTTAATTTCATTTCCATTAGTTTAATTAGTTATAAAGTAGTTTTTGGGTTAGTTGAATAACAAATAATTCCGCCCTCTCTTTCAAAACCCGAGATTTTACTTGCTTTCATAAAATATAAAAACACAAAAATAATCATCTTTCATCTCTAGAACTATTAATTAGGTTTTCTAATCCTAGCGACACTATTCCTAAGCTGAACGATCAATCCCCCGGTACTTGTCACTATACTATACTACAACGATCAGGTACACTGCCTGGTGGGGGTTGTAAGCTTCTCGAGATCCCTCGAGAGGTAAAGCAAGGTGCGATTCCCACGCATCAAGTTTTTGGCGCCGCAGCCCGGGGAATAGTTATTGTCTAGGTTAGGATTTCTTTTTATTAGGTCTACTTGCTAGATTCCTTTCTAGTAAGATTTTTATTTTTATTTTTAGGTTTTCTTTAGTCTATCTTATTTCTTCGTACCTTTGTTCGTAACTCTTTACCATCCGACATCATGGAAGGTGGTAACATCTTTGAACCCGTCATCCCACCACAACAAAACCCACCATTAGAACCCCTTAGGCCCCGAACCTTAGGAGAGTATTCCCGACCTAGCCACCAAGGCTACCGAAACAACATTGAGCTCACCGGAGCCAATGTGACCCCCTTGCGATCCGACACCATCCGGTTGGTGCAAAGCGGATGTGCATTCCATGGACTTCGTTCTGAAGATCCAAACCAACACCTTAAGGACTTCCTCAAAATCGTAGATTCCATAGACCTAGGTGTTGAAACTAGAGAGACTACCCGTTTACGCCTATTCCAATTCTCTCTACGGGATCAAGCTAGTCAATGGCTTGAGCGTTTACCCGCGGGATCCATCACCACATGGGATGATCTCACCACTCGTTTCCTTGCTCAATTTTTCCCACCGGGGAGAACTACTAAGCTTAGGAATGACATCTTGATGTTCCAACAACGTCAAAATGAATCTCTTTACGAAGCATGGACTCGTTTCAAGGACTTACTCCAAAAAGTCCCTCATCATGGCATAGATCTTTGGCTCCAAGTCCAAATTTTCTATGACCATATCGATATCCCCACGAGGCGAACCATTGACCAATCGGCCGGTGGTAAGCTACGTGATCTTAGTGCGGAACAATCATGGGAACTCATAGAAGATCTTGCTCTCTATGACAATGAAAGTTGGAATGATCCCCGTGATTTGAACAAAACGGTCAAGGCAGTATCTTTGCCTTCGAACAATTCAAGCACTCCCGACCGTAGGATCATGGAACTTGAAGGTCGAGTCAAGTCTCTCATGAAATCTTACGAAATTCATAAGCCTTCAAGCCAAGTAAGCAGAATCGCTTCTACATGCAAACTTTGCAATGGCCCTCATGAGACCTACAACTGCATGGAACTTCCAAAACGTGCTTATAACGAATTCACATCATCACACGTAGGGCAGGGTCCTCGAACTTCTGCCAAAGCATATAAGGCATGGAAGGATAAACCTAATTTTAGAGGGTACCAAACACGAAGTGTATCATTTAATGATTCCTCACCCCTCACTTGGTCCGAACATTTTCCGTCAAAAGATACCTCTGGGAAAAGCTGTGAAGATAATTTAAAAAAATTCATTCTCTCTCAAGAACTGCAGCTTACTACACTCGAGGCAAAATTCAAACAACAGCAGGCTGACGTGAACAACAAGATTTGTAATCTGTTGACGGCTATCAAAGAGCATATTGATAATAAGCCCATTCACGTTGATGAGGTTAAGTCTGCTACCGTCATGAGTCCACCAGCCTCCCCTGTAAAGATAAAAAGTCCTAGCAAGCTATTCAAACATCTATCCCCTGACAAGAAAGGACCTATCAACCCCTCTGGACCAATCCACTTTGTAAACACCATCACCACAATATCAGCTGCTGCATCCAAACCAACCCAACAACAAACTGACAACCTTAGTCAGACAACGAATGATGAGACACCAAAGGTTGACCACGCTTCGGCAAGGAAACCTGCCAACTCACCCGAGCAGTGCACCGCGCAGAAATCCGACAAATTGGATGATTGGAACGAGACATCGGAGGAACAGGAGAAAGACCCGACCATTTTGAGCGAATCGGTTATAAAAGAATCCGAAAAAGAGGATGCTATAAGTACGTATAGCAATCAACCCACTCTAGGCTTTTCAAAATCCCCTGTACCATTGAGGGAAAGGTCTCAATTAGTAGCCATATAGATCCTAGCTTCCCGGTCAGCGTAATCCCACTTTCTCTATACCACAAAACCTTCCCAGAGGACGTCGTATGCAAGAAATATTAGAGAATGTATCAATTAGGATTGGAGAACTTGATTACGACATTGACTTCACTGTGGTTGATGACGTGGACCCTCTCGCCAATCAGGCATTGACCAACCTCGTCCTTGGGATACCATTTATCAATGAATCGGGAGCAATCCTTGACGAGAAAGATGGTAGTGTATTATTCACCAATGGTGTTAGAACGGTAATTTTTCATAGGGATGGTGAGGAAGTCTATGAGTATCGTCCCTCCCTTGAAGGGAATCCATACGGGTCAAAGGGAGGAGAGTTGAAAAAGATCAAACGACGTAATCCGAATAACCTAAAAATCCCCTGCATGATTGGTCACAAACACTTCGAGAACGTGTACATTAATGTATTCCTGCCAAAGAATTTCATGTCGTTGTTTCACTATAACAATATCTGCAGATGGGGGATGATCTACAAGGGAGAGAAAGTGGTTGGTAAGGATCATGAAATCCAAGTGTTCATAGGAAATATGGCATTAACTATGGAGTTCACAATTGTGGACAACATAGAAGACTTTGTTGACCCTAGGTTATCGCAACTTGTATTTGGAGCACCCTTTTGTGAAATCACTAAGTTGATAGTGGATGACTTGAACGGAATCATGACTTTCACTGACGGGATTAGGAGGATTTCATACCAAACGCCATACAAAAGAAGAGACCTTAGGGAGATAGATTGCGACGGGCTCGATGTTATGAGCTCCCAACTGGTCTTGTGTGATGACGATGTTAGAAGAGGTTGTAGAAATGTTTCTGATTTATCTTGTGGGTTCTTTAAGGATGTTAGTAAGCTTGGCTCTAAGTATCGAAAGGATGTTTTAGAATTTGAAGATCCAAGGTACTTACACTATGAGAGCGACACTAGTTTAGAAGATGACCTAGGTAGTGGAACCAATAATGAAATCACGTAGTAACCCACGACTTTGAGTCTAGCTACAAGACTCGTAAATAAAGAAAAGCGCTTCTTGGGAGGCAACCCATGTTTTGTGTGATTTTAATTGTTTGATTGTTATTTGCTTCCGTATGCATGTTTTATTTTTATTGTTGGTTGATCATGTTTCTCAATTAAAATGTGAAATACTTTATTATGTTGTTTGGCCTAGTCTTAACTTCAACCTAAAGGTATTTTTGAAAAAAGATAAGTGTAAGGGGAAACCCCAAATATGTTTTTAAGAAACTAACCGATCATGATTCTCCACAATATTTAATGAACATGTATATTCGTATTTGTTAGAATCAAATGCTTGTATCGAGTCATAATGAAGTTTTGAAGGATTTTCCAGGAAGTAGGACGAAGTTTTTCCAGAAATTTTCCGGAAACTTAACATAAAGATTTCTGCAGGTCCATTCTGACGGCGTCAGGCAATTGTTCTTGACGGCGTCAGGAGTTAAAATCTGGAAATTTTACCGGTTTTGTTTTTCTAACGGAGTCTTATGGTTTTTGTGAATTATTAAGTTTTATAATCTCCAGGAAATCTGCAAACTTCATTCCACAAGCATTATATCTTACTTTGTTTTCTAGGATTTAGTAACTTATATAGGATGCCGCCGATTTTACGCGAGGTTGCCTTGTCTATTGTTGTCAGGATTTACAGGTTATTTAAGACAAGAAGATGATTTATATTCTGGAAGGGAAGCTTTGATTGTTCATTTTCTTGGAGGAAGATTTAACCTGGCCAACCTAAAATCCATACCGAGCGAATCAGGGGAGTATTTGATTTCACTCTTTTTACTTATTTCACTTTTACATTCTTTACTTGAACATTGGGGACAATGTTCATCCTAAGTGTAAGGGGAGGGTAAAAAGATGATACCTTACATATGCACTTTCGCTTGAGTTTGTTTTGTTTGATAGTAGATGAGTAATAAAACTATGAGAAATACTTGTTAGTGCAATTTTAGCGCCAAATTTAAAATTTTTTACAACATTTAGGAGTGAAACTTTAGCCATAGCAAGCGTCTCATGGATAGGAGGTTGTATGACTAGCACACAACCGTATATTCAGAAAAATTTTCCACCCAAAGATGTGAGGTTCGCCTTTAGTTTTGATAGGAAAAGCATTTATTATTGGTGCTTATGAGTGTACCGGTAGCATTTAGATTCTAGAACTTGCGTTAGTGATGCATCCCGAGACCGCTAGTGAGACTACATTCGTGTGGTAGGATTTACTACATGATAAGAGGCATTAGGATCACCCTTGTGTTAAACCCGTATCATAATTACTTAACCATTTAAGTCATATTACTTGGCTAGTTAAGTCAACTAATTTTTCCCACACCCTTAGCGTTGTACTCATTTTTAGTACACGAAACCCCTAGTACACCCCTCCGAGCCTATCTTTTCGTTTCTAACTTTAAGCATCTTACTTAAAGGAAGAATTTGTTACACCCCACTTAAATGTACACCCAAATCGCCTTAGCCTTCCGTGTATGCGCTCATTTTTAGTGCATTATTGTTATTTGTTAAACCCTAAGTTAACTTTCTAATTGATTACATGGTTGCTAAGTCGAGTCATATCCTTGTACATATTGTTTTGGGACGATTGGGACTCATGGGTAAGTACTTATTTTATAGAGTAATGGGGAAGAACATAATATTATTACCCCCATATGTACGTTAATCTTAAAAGTGCTCCAAGTGTTTTGATTTTCTTAATTCGAGTCATTAGAATAGTTAATGTAAAGTATGTAAAGATTCAAGTGTAAGGGGATTGCTCAAACCCCTATGATGTATTATTTTGGATGGTAGGGTAAGAGTGTATGCACACAAAAAAAAAAAAAAAAAAAAAAAAAAAAAAAAAAAAAAAAAAGAATCGAAAAAATTAAAAAAAAAAAAAAAAAAAAAAAAAAAAAAAAAAAAAGAAAAGGAAAAGAGAAAAAACATACGGACTACCATCCCGTTTTCATTCTATGTTCATTTTATGTTTGTGTTTATTTTTCATTTATTAGCTTAAGTCGAGTCTAGTCTTGGCTTAGCAACGCCATCTTGTACATGTAATTTACTAAGATTGTTAACTCGCCACCAGTAAAATTCCCTTTATCCAACAAAACCGTGTAATTCATATCCCTACACCTAACGTTATAACCCTTTTTAAAAGACCTCTTTGATAGTTTATCCTAGGTGCTTACGCCATGTGGTGGAGGTTTGATCCTTTTCCAAGCCTATGGTAATCTATTTTGCTATGACAGGTAGTGAGAGATATCTTCCATTTCCATAATGTTATATTACTTTATTACACCCGAGAGATGTGAGTATCTAAACACTATTTGTGAGGTGCTTGTGTATGACCTCCGTGCTTGTCTATTGGTCTTTAGTGGAACGATTATTTGTTGTAATTACTTTTATATTAGTGTTAAATGACCCCTAACTTGTCTTTTGAGTAGAATAAAAGCTCATTTGCTTGAGGACAAGGAAATCTCAAGTGTAAGGGTATATGATGAGGCGAAAAATGATCCGTTTTTAGGGGGTCATTTAAGCCCGAATCCGAACTTATTTGATCAAATATTGCCCTAAATCGTTCCTTTTGTGATTTTAGGTGTTTGGAGAGTGAATTCTGGAAAAGAGGCTATTTTGGACGTTTTTGGAGCCTAAAGTGAAGAAAACGACAAAGTACCAAAAATCCAAGCTGGAAATACAAGGTGACAGCGTCAAGGGTTTACTCTTGACGGCGTCAGACAAGATGAATATTTTACCGTAGCTGGTGACGGCGTCAGATGGAGAGATGACGGCGTCAAAGTGGCCAAAGATTAATTTACCGTAGGTGGTGACGGCGTCACCAAGGCCGTCACAATTGGATCTAGGGCGTCCGAGGAGGTTTATGGCGGCTAGTTGACGGCGTCAGAATTAACTCTTGACGCCGTCAGGACGATTTTCCTATATATAGTTTTCTAGTTTTTTCATAAAAAGAGGAGAGAAGTTTTGGTGAAACCCTAAAGACGATTTTGGTGCCTCTTTTACAGGTTTTTCAAGAGTTCCAAACCCTTGAGACCTTGCATTGTAATTGAGATAAGTATACTCTTAATTCAATCAATATGTCTATGTGTTGGTTGTTTATCTTTTGCTCTTATCTTAATTCTACTATGCTAGGCTAGATTTCCTTTGTGTTTGCTTAGATCTAATGAAACCTGGATGTTGATTATGTGTTGATTACTTGTCTATTCTTGTTCTTGGATGAATGATATTATATGTTAGGCTTAAGAAAACTGGCAGATCTCCAAATGGTAACATGCTTGAACGTCTTAAGAAACATGAACCGAGGCGTACTAGGTCTTTATTGGTTGTATTTAATGCATGAGCCACTGTTTACAATCCCTATAGTTGTGCTGGGTCATGGTGTAGGAGGAGATAAGAGCTCATAGAGTTGGGGAGTTATGTATGCCACCCCACGAATGGTATTAAGGAATACAATCCGTCATCCATACAAGTGTAACAAGTAATTGACATGTAAAAGATATCTAGGGAGTAATGAAGTCTAAGTAAACACAATTTCTCCAAATACTGCTCACAACCTTAGTTTAATATTAGCTTAATTTCATTTCCATTAGTTTAATTAGTTATAAAGTAGTTTTTGGGTTAGTTGAATAACAACTAATTCCGTCCACTCTTTCAAAACCCGAGATTTTACTTGCTTTCATAAAATATAAAAACACAAAAATAATCATCTTTCATCTCTAGAACTATTAATTAGGTTTTCTAATCCTAGCGACACTATTCCTAAGCTGAACGATCAATCCCCCGGTACTTGTCACTATACTATACTACAACGACCAGGTACACTGCCTGGTGGGGGTTATAAGCTTCTCGAGATCCCTCGAGAGGTAAAGAAAGGTGCGATTCCCACGCATCATGCATGAAGGCGTCAAGAGTAAGTCCTGACGGCGTCAGAACCCCAAGAATAAAATACCGTGGTTGGTGACGGCATCACATAGGCCGTCATAAGTAGATCAAGGCCGTCCGAGGAAGTATTTGGCGGCGGGATGACGGCGTCACACCATTGCTCTTGACGCCGTCACCTCGGTTTTCCTATATATAGTTTTCTAGTTTTTTACATTAAAGAGAGAAGTTTTGGTGAAACCCTAAAGACGAATTTGGTGCAACTTTTACATGTTTTTCAAGGGTTCCAAACCCTTGATACCTTGCATTGTAATTGAGATAAGTGTTCTTCTAATTCAATCAATATGTCTATGTGTTGGTTGTCTATATCTTGTTCTTGTCTCAATTCCATTATGCTAGGCTAGATCTCTTTTGTGTTTGCTTAGATCTAATGAAACCTAGATGTTGATTATGTGTTGATTACTTGTTTATTCTTGTCTTGGATGAATGATTTTATATGTTAGGCTTAAGAAAACTGGCAGATCTCCAAATGGTAACATGCTTGAACGTCTTAAGAAACATGAACCGAGGCGTACTAGGTCTTTATTGGTTGTATTTAATGCATGAGCCACTGTTTACAATCCCTATAGTTGTGCTGGGTCATGGTGTAGGAGGAGATAAGAGCTCATAGAATTGGGGAGTTATGTATGCCACCCCATGAATGGTATTAAGGAATACAATCCGTCATCCATACAATTATAACAAGTAATTAACGTGTAAAAGATATCTAGGGAGTTGTGAAGTCTAAGTAAACACAATTTCTCCAATTACTGCTCACAACCTTAGTATAATTTAGTTTATTTTCATTTTTAGTATTTTATTTTGATTATATCTTAGTTTTGGGTTAGTTGAATAGCAACTAATTCCGCCCACTCTTCCAAAACCCGAGATTTTACTTGCTTTCTAAAAAATATAAACACACAAAAATAATCATCCCTCACCTTTAGAACTAGTAATTAGGTTTTCTAATCCTAGCGACACTATTCCTAAGCTGAACGATCAATCCCCCGGTACTTGTCACTATACTATACTACAACGATCAGGTACACTGCCTGGTGGGGGTTGTAAGCTTCTCGAGATCCCTCGAGAGGCAAAACCTGTTGCGATTCCCACGCATCAAGTTTTTGGCGCCGCAGCCCGGGGAATAGTTATTGTCTAGGTTAGGATTTCTTTTTATTAGGTCTACTTGCTAGATTTCTTTCTAGTAAGATTTTTATTTTTATTTTTAGGTCTTCTTTAGTCTATCTTATTTCTTCGTGCCTTTGTTCGTAACTCTTTACCATCCGACATCATGGAAGGTGGTAACATCTTTGAACCCATCATCCCACCACAACAAAACCCACCACTAGAACCCCTTAGGCCCCGAACCTTAGGAGAGTATTCCCGACCTAGCCACCAAGGCTACCGAAACACCATTGAGCTCACCGGAGACAATGTGACCCCCTTGCGATCCGACACCATCCGGTTGGTGCAAAGCGGATGTGCATTCCATGGACTTCGTTCCGAAGATCCAAACCAACACCTTAAGGACTTCCTCAAAATCGTAGATTCCATAGACCTAGGTGTTGAAACTAGAGAGATTACCCATTTACGCCTATTCCAATTCTCTCTACGGGATCAAGCTAGTCAATGGCTTGAGCGTTTACCCGCGGGATCCATCACCACATGGGATGATCTCACCACTCGTTTCCTTGCTCAATTTTTCCCACCGGGGAGAACTACTAAGCTTAGGAATGACATCTTGATGTTCCAACAACGTCAAAATGAATCTCTTTATGAAGCATGGACTCGTTTCAAGGACTTACTCCAAAAAGTCCCTCATCATGGCATAGATCTTTGGCTCCAAGTCCAAATCTTCTATGAGCATATCGACATCTCCACGAGGCGAACCATTGACCAATCGGCCGGTGGTAAGCTACGTGATCTTAGTGCGGAACAATCATGGGAACTCATAGAAGATCTGGCTCTCTATGACAACGAAAGTCGGAATGATCCCCGTGATTTGAACAAAACGGTCAAGGCAATATCTTTGCCTTCGAACAATTCTAGCACTCCCGACCGTAGGATCATGGAACTTGAGGACCAAGTCAAGTTTCTCATGAAATCTTACGAAGCTCCGAAGCATTCAAGCCAAGTGAACAAAATCACTTCTTCATGCGAATTATGTAGTGGTCCCCATGACACTCGTGATTGTGTGGAACTCCCCGGAACAGCTTTTGCGGACTACACATCCACGCGTACCGACGAAGCGGGAGATAAGTGGTACACTTTCAAGCCCGAGCCAAACACATACGGTGATTCATACAACCCCTCATGGAAATATCACCCAAACCTTAGGTGGAAACAAAATCAACCCAATTCTTCCAATCCGCCTAATCGTTACCAACCAAACGGTCCACCATCCAACCGTACTTTCAACAACAATCCTTCTAACAACTATGGTAGTACCAACAATCTTGAAGGATTGATGTCAAAGTTCATGGCATCTCAAGAAGCCCGCATAGCTAGGTTCGAAAATGAATTCAACCAACAACAAACGGAGATGACCAACAAAATTGACAACTTGTTGAAAGCCCTCAACAACCAAACATTAATCACACCTAGGAAGGACACTAGGGACACCAATAGTGGAATCCAAATTAAGGACCCCTCATCATCCAAACATGTCCACTTTGTCAATGTTGTCACCATTAAGCCGATAGATAAGGAGAGTGACAAGGATGAAGTTAGAGTAGAAGCCGATAGTAAGGATGAGAGTAGGGAAGTTGAGGTAAATAAGGATGAGGAATTAGAGGAGGTAGAACCTATAGAAGAATACTTTGATAAGTTGCCAACCAAGGAAGAACGGGAATACCATAAGGATTTATTCGATAGTCCCGAGAAAACATATATCTTTGGCAACCCCCTTATCAAAATGGGAGACCCCTCCAACATTAACATCCCATGTAATATCGGGCACATGCATATATGGAAAGCTTACATCGACCTTAGATCCCCCGTGAACATCATGACTAGGACCTATTACAATTGGGTGATGAAGAAGCAACTAAATTTTAGGACGATGCCCGGTAAAAATTGGATAAGTAATTTTGCAGGAAGAGTTAAGGGATTACATGTGATTATAGGGAATCTCACCTATGAGATTGATTTTATGATAGTGGAAGACACTCGTCCGGTGATAGATGCTTGCTTAAGCCAAATAATATTCGAAAAACCATTTGTTGAGGCAACTAGGATGAGTTATGATCCGACTTTAGGGATAGTTAGGTTCAAGAAAGAGAATGATGAGGTTGCTTATCAAATGCCCTACAAGATCGAACAATACCGCCTTCTCTCTAATTTCGAAAAGGAAAATAAGCAAGCGGCTTACTATAGGAATGAGGAGGATAGACGTAGAGGAGTAGAATATGTTAGAAATAGGATGCTTGGTTTCTACAAAGAGTGCTTGCAACTTGGTCCGGAATACAAAACTGGTTTAGAAGACGACCTAGAGAGTGGAACCAATGATGAAATCACGTAGCAACCCATGACCTTGAGTCTAGCTACAAGACTCGTAAATAAAGAAAAGCGCTTCTTGGGAGGCAACCCATGTTTTGTGTGATTTTATTTGTTTGATTGTTATTTGCTTCCGTATGCATGTTTTATTTTTATTGTTGGTTGATCATGTTTCTCAATTAAAATGTGGAAATACTTTACTATGTTGTTTGGCCTAGTCTTAACTCCAACCTAAAAGTATTTTTGCAAAAGATAAGTGTAAGGGGAAACCCCAATATGTTTTTAAGAAACAACCCGATCATGATTCTCCACATTATTAAATGAACATGTATATTCGTATTTGTTAGAGTCAAATGCTTGTATTGAGTCATAATGAAGTTTTGTAGGATTTTCCAGGAAGTAGGACGAAGTTTTTCCAGAAATTTTCCGGAAACTTAACATAAGAATTTCTGCAGGTCCATTCTGACGGCGTCAGGGGTTTACTCTTGACGGCGTCAGGAGTTAAAAATCTGGAAATTTTACCAGTTTTGTTTTTCTAACGGAGTCTTATGGTTTTTGTGAATTATTAAGTTTTATAATCTCCAGGAAATCTGCAAACTTCATTCCACAAGCATTATATCTTACTTTGTTTTCTAGGATTTAGTAACTTATATAGGATGCCGCCGATTTTGCGCGAGGTTGTCTTGTCTATTGTTGTCAGGATTTACAGGTTATGATCGACAAGGAGATGATTTATATTCTGGAAGGGAAGCTTTGATTGTTCATTTTCTTGGAGGAAGATTTTACCTAGCCAACCTATAATCCATACCGAGCGAATCAGGGGAGTATTTGATTTCATTCTCTTTACTTTTTCACTTTTACATTCTTTACTTGAACATTGGGGACAATGTTCATCTTAAGTGTAAGGGGAGGGTAAAAAGATGATACCTTACATATGCACTTTCGCTTGAGTTTGTTTTTTTTGATAGTAGATGTGTAATAAAACTATGAGAAATACTTGTTAGTGCAATTTTAGCGCCAAATTTAAATTTTTTTACAACATTTAGGAGTGAAACTTTAGCCATAGCAAGCGTCTCATGGATAGGAGGTTGTATGACTAGCACATAACCGTATATTCAGAAAAATTTTCCACCAAAAAATGTGAGGTTCACCTTTAGATTTGATAGGAAAAGCATTCATTATTAGTGCTTATGAGTGTACCGGTAGCATTTAGATTCTAGAACTTGCGTTAGTGATGCATCCCGAGACTGCTAGTGAGACTACATTCGTGTAGTAGGATTTACTACATGATAAGAGGCATTAGGATCACCCTTGTTTTAAACCCGTATCATAATTACTTGACCATTTAAGTCATATTACTTGACTAGTTAAGTCAACTAATTTTTCCCACACCCTTAGTGTTGTACTCATTTTTAGTACACGAAACCCCTAGTACACCCCTCCGAGCCTATCTTTTCGTTTCTAACTTTAAGCATCTTACTTAAAGGAAGAATTTGTTACACCCCACTTAAATGTACAACCAAATTGCCTTAGCCTTCCGTGTATGCGCTCATTTTTAGTGCATTATTGTTATTTGTTAAACCCTAAGTTAACTTTCTAATTGATTACATGGTTGCTAAGTCGAGTCATATCCTTGTACATATTGTTTTGGGACGATTGGGACTCATGGGTAAGTACTTATTTTATGGAGTAATGGGGAAGAACATAATATTATTACCCCCATATGTACGTTAATCTTAAAAGTGCTCCAAGTGTTTTGATTTTCTTAATTCGAGTCATTAGAATAGTTCAATGTAAAGTATGTAAAGATTCAAGTGTAAGGGGAACGTTCATTCCCTATGATGTATTATTTTGGATGGTAGGGTAAGAGTGTATGCAAAAAAAAAAAAAAAAAAAAAAAAAAAAAAAAAAAAAAAGAGAAAAAAACATACGGACTACCATCCCGTTTCATTCTATGTTCATTTTATGTTTTTAGTTATTTTTCATTTGTTAGCTTAAGTCGAGTCTAGTCTTGGCTTAGCAACGCCATCTTGTACATGTAATTAACCAAGATTGTTAACTCGCCACCAGTAAAACTTCCTTTATCCAACAAAACCGTGTAATTCATAGCCCTATACATAACGTTACAACCCTTTAAAAGACCTCTTTGATAGTTTATCCTAGGTGCTTACGCCATGTGGTGGAGGTTTGATCCTTTCCCAAGCCTATGGTAATCTATTTTTCTATGACAGGTAGTGAGAGATATCTTCCATTTCCATAATGTTATATTACTTTATTACACCCGAGAGATGTGAGTATCTAAACACTATTTGTGAGGTGCTTGTGTATGACCTCCGTGCTTGTCTATTGGTCTTTAGTGGAACGATTATTTTTTGTAATTACTTTTATATTAGTGTTAAATGACCCATAACTTGTCTTTCGAGTAGAATAAAAGCGCATTTGCTTGAGGACAAGCAAATATCAAGTGTAAGGGTATATGATGAGGCGAAAAATGATCCGTTTTTAGGGGGTCATTTAAGCCTGAATCGGACTTTATTTGATCAAATATTTCCCTAAATCGTTCCTTTTGTGATTTTAGGTACTTGGAGAGTGAATTCTGGAAAAGAAGCCATTTTGGACGTTTTTGGAGCATAAAAGTGAAGAAAACGGCAAAGTCTCAAAATTCTATGCTGGGAACAGTGCATGAAGGCGTCAAGAGTAAGTCTTGACGGCGTCAGAACCCCAAGAATAAAATACCGTGGTTGGTGACGGCGTCACATAGGCCGTCATAAGTAGATCAAGGCCGTCCGAGTAAGTATTTGGCGGCGGGATGACGGCGTCACACCATTGCTCTTGACGCCGTCACCTCGGTTTTCCTATATATAGTTTTCTAGTTTTTTACATTAAAGAGAGAAGTTTTGGTGACACCCTAAAGACGAATTTGGTGCAACTTTTACAGGTTTTTCAAGGGTTCCAAACCCTTGATACCTTGCATTGTAATTGAGATAAGTGTTCTTCTAATTCAATCAATATGTCTATGTGTTGGTTGTCTATATCTTGTTCTTGTCTCAATTCCATTATGCTAGGCTAGATCTCTTTTGTGTTTGCTTAGATCTAATGAAACCTAGATGTTGATTATGTGTTGATTACTTGTTTATTCTTGTCTTGGATGAATGATTTTATATGTTAGGCTTAAGAAAACTGGCAGATCTCCAAATGGTAACATGCTTGAACGTCTTAAGAAACATGAACCGAGGCGTACTAGGTCTTTATTGGTTGTAGTTAATGCATGAGCCACTGTTTACAATCCCTATAGTTGTGCTGGGTCATGGTGTAGGAGGAGATAAGAGCTCATAGAATTGGGGAGTTATGTATGCCACCCCATGAATGGTATTAAGGAATACAATCCGTCATCCATACAATTATAACAAGTAATTAACGTGTAAAAGATATCTAGGGAGTAGTGAAGTCTAAGTAAACACAATTTCTCCAATTACTGCTCATAACCTTAGTATAATTTAGTTTATTTTCATTTTCAGTATTTTGTTTTGATTATATCTTAGTTTTGGGTTAGTTGAATAGCAACTAATTCCGCCCACTCTTCCAAAACCCGAGATTTTACTTGCTTTCTAAAAAATATAAACACACAAAAATAATCATCCTTCACCTTTAGAACTAGTAATTAGGTTTTCTAATCCTAGCGACACTATTCCTAAGCTGAACGATCAATCCCCCGGTACTTGTCACTATACTATACTACAACGATCAGGTACACTGCCTGGTGGGGGTTGTAAGCTTCTCGAGATCCCTCGAGAGGCAAAGCCTGTTGCGATTCCCACGCATCAATAAGTTACTAGATTATGAATTGTCATGCTGCATAGCTGCATTGACACACCGACGGTTACATAATTTCTGATCCATGAGTTTAAACAGTTAGCTGTATGTTATCATTAAACCTGAAGTTTTACAAATTAAATGCTTAATTTTGTATGTTGTAAATGAAGATTCTTGCTTCCTAAATGTGATTTGTGGGTCTTGTTACGGCTTAAGATGTGGTGAAGTTTATATACACTGTAGTTACCATAGATACAGTGAAAGGCATTACGGCTGAGACCAGGGCAAAAATGAATCGACTTCAATTTTTGAGATGTTGGAAAATACCTCGAGAACAATCTGAAGTTCGATCGCGGAAAGCTAGATTGCGAGTTATATCGAGCACAAGTAGCAACACGATATACCACAAAGAATTGACAAGAATATGCACACGATATACCCTCAACGAACCCTTTATTGAAACCTTTTACAATTGAGGAAGAAGAATGAATTACTAGCATCCCCCTCATCTCTATTTATAGAGATGAGGGGGTAGAAACCTTAGCTTGTAAGCCAAGTAACTAGTTTCCTAATCTAAGTACAATCCTAAACTTTATTTAAACTAAATACAATTAATCCCCTTATTATTGTCTAAGTCACATTTAACCCTCCTAAGTATTGCTACTAACACATAACAATTTCCACCTTAGGAGTAATACTTAGGCATTAATGATACTCAGCATCTTCATCTAATGTTGGAACCTCGAACCAAGGACCGCCTTGAGAACCAGGCCTTGTACTTTAGTAAATTCTCAAGTTTAGCTTTCTTAGACTCCTTCACTTTCTTCTTTTCAGCAGCATTACCCTCTGTACCTTCTTGACCAGGTACTCCGGTTACCGTAATGTCCGCCCCCACCTTTATACCAAGGTGTACCTTTTCCTGCTCCTTTACCAAGCAATCCGTGTTTGTTTTTTCTTCAAGTTGCTTGTCCTCCAACTTTATTTGAGCCACTACAGAATCATCGTTACTAACCTGAACATCCTCAGCTTCACGATTCCCTTGAGTTCCCTACAGTTCCACCTCAAACCAAACACGTTAATCAACCTGTACTCCATGGACTCCTATTTTAACACCAGGACCAAGTTGTTTGAACCCAACTTGTTTATGACCAAGTTGTTTGAAGCCAACTTGTTTATGACCAAGTTGTTTGAATCCAACTTGTTTTGAACCTCCATGCTTTTGTACACCAAAAGTCGTCACTTTTTCTTCAAGAGTATACACACAGTTCTCTTTCCTGATCCCAGTCATCATAACCCGACAACCTTTGGTCACCTTGACTCTACCCATCTGCATCTTCACAGTATAACCCTCTTTTTCAAGAGTACCCAATGAAATCAAGCTTTTTATTAACCCTGGCACATACCTGACATTTTCCAGTATAAAGCTTGAACCATCATGCAACTGTATTTTCACTTTTCCTGTCCTTCTGATAGTGCATGTCCTGTTATCACCTAACTGAACCAAACCACCATCAAAATCCTTGAAGTCATACAAGAAATTCCTCCTAGGTGTAATATGATAAGACCCACCTGAATCCATTACCAATTCAGCCATCTCATCATTCCCGACTACCATCAAGGATTCTCCAAAGTAGGCGCTACCGTCGTCATCAGAAGAATCAGGATCCTGATCATGCTTACCCTTCCTGACGGACCCACTTGACTTCTTCATTGGACAATCTCTCTTCAGATGACCCTCTGAATGACATATGAATCACTTGAGTTTACTAGTTCCACCCCTTGACTTGAACCGCGAACTTTCACCAGAATGAGCTTTCCTTGAATGATCTGACCCTCCCCTTACATATAACCCGTCACCAGTTTCTTCCTTTGTGCCTTCAATTATTTTCTTCAACTCTTTTGAATTCAGAGTCGCCAGAACATCCTCCATTGTCAAGGATTCCCTCCCATACAACAATGTCTCCACAAAGTTTTCGTAAGACGATGGTATCGACGTAAGAAACATAAGTGCCTGATCTTCATCCTTAATATCGATATCAATATTCGCTAAATAAAGTATCAACATATTAAACTCATCTATATGATCACCCAGTTTCGTACCTGGACTCATATAGTACGTGTACAGCTTCTTCTTTAGATACTGTGACAACTGGCAAAATAAGGAGCCGTTTCTAAAACCCGCATTACATTAAAAATTATGATTTTGAAATTTTTGAAAAGTTTATTGTGACGAGATGTTTTATGAACGTTGGAATGTGTTTTTGATCGTACGTTAATTATGAGGATTTGATTATTTATTTATATTTGGTTTGGTTCGTTCGTGATGATTTATTTTGAGATCGTTACTTTGGCACTACATTGACTCCGGCACTAGGTTAACCTAACAATTTAAATTATTTTTATATTGGTTTGGATATTATTATTTGGGGACGTATCGCGAGGTTTTGATTATTTTTGGAACGAGTTCGGTTTGAGAAAGTGGTCTGGTTATTTAAGGTTTCGGGTTTGGCCCGTGTATGTACATTGGGCTACTTAGCCCACTACACCTTCACTATTATTATTATTAATATTAAAAATAATTTTTTTTAAATTACTTAAAATCGTCCTTGTGGTCCGGTCTTAAGCAACACACAACACCACACCCTCATCACCATTTTTCACACTCTCTCTCTCTCTCTATCTTCATCCCCCCCCCAAAAAAAAAACCTAGCCGCCGTGTCTTTTCCGGCCACCACCACCGTCACCACCGCTCCCCCGTCAAAACCAACACCACCAATCAACTCCCCACATCATTCTCTATCCGATCCATATAAACACGCGCCCTAAATCTACTTTTTCATCTCGATTTCACCACCAATTCGTCATTTCTTGTCTTGGTTTTGAAGATCCATTCGATTTGGTCTTGGGAATCGAAGGTAGGATGAGCTTTGGCTCGTATTTTGGTTTAAGTCATGACCTTGGGTCACGGATTTGGTTTCTTTTCGGGTTTTCTTGATTATTAACGAAAGATTTTAATGGGTTTTGATGAAATGGGTTAAGGAAAAATGTTTGGTATCCGGGTTCATGTCATTTTCGATGGGTCGAGGTTCAACCGAGAGCATTAGCTCTCGGCTTGGGTTCTTGGTTGTATTATTATGACCATTTGATGATTTTTGGATTTTTGGTGCTTGTGGTGATGTTTGGTCGACCTTGTGGTCGTTTGGTTTTTCGGCCGACACCTCCAAGGGGGCTGTTTGGGTCGGTTTTGGCTCGAGCTAGAGCTAGCCGAGACCTAATGGTCTCGTGTGGGACTCCCGTACTTTGTTTCGGGCGTATTATAGACCAGGGTTGACTTGGTAACTCAACCCGTAATTAATTGTGTTTCATTGTTATGTTTACTTGTCGGACTATTATTGTTGTGGTCGCGGTTGTGATTTTTGACCATGGATTCTTAGTGGACTTGTTATGGAATATTTGGATTATGAGTTATATTGGAGATGTGTTGTCGAGTGTGGAACTTGGGGACCGATTGTGAGACGGTCATTAGATGACGGAGATTGGTTAGTTGGGTGCCGTAGTCGGACCCTCTTGTTGTAGCACGTTGGTGGGTGCTTATTCACTCACCTTTTATGAGCTAAAAGAAAAGACCAAATAAACCAAAAACTAACCAAAATTGCCAAAGAATGTGTGTTTTTGTGTTTGTGAATGTGCAGGAACGAATATTAAGAAAAGGACGAAAAAATCACGAGAAAATGACAAAACGAGCACGAGAATTGGAAAAGTTTCAATAAAGCTGGAGCCGGGGAAGCTTAGTGGTCAAAGTGAAGCTCATATGGTCAAATGGAATCCTCAAATTTCAAGAAATTACAAGAATGACCCTTGGTCATAAGTTTGAAGAAGTTACACATATGGTCCCTCAACTTTCAAAGTTGTCACTTTTGGTCCTTATGAAGATATTTTGGAAATATGACAACTCAGCCCCTCATCATTCGTGAAATGCCACAAATAACCCTTGGAATAATATTATGGAAGATTGGCAGTTTGGGTCCTCATATTTTCATATTTACACTTTTGGTCCCTTGGTTTAAATTGCTACTACACACCGGATCCTTACACTAGCCCAAAATTAATATTACTTACACTTACCCAGGCCCAGAAACCAAACACAAGCCCACCACCACAATCCGGTCCAATCTTAATACCAAACCCGACCCACCCAAACTCAAACAATAATAAAAAAAACAAATGGCGCGTGTTACTGTGCATCTCTCCCACAAGTTACCCTGCACCTCACCCGTTTTTACCTCGTACCTATCCAAATCCAAACCTCGTACTAAGCATCTTTCTAGAACCATCTGACACGTTGTCAGATGGTGTCATAAATCCTCCACCGTGGCACCTTTGAGCTCCCTGATTGGTCCTTGATACGTGGATTGAAGATAAGAAGGTTTCAAACGGAAAGAAATTGGTGGGATGTCGACATCCTAAGGGGAATTGAAGATATGTGGCCTCCATTTGAGCTCTAGATCCTTCCATCAAACCCTAGGCTCCTCACCCCTGCTCTCCTATAAAAACCCACCCTGATTTCACCATTTGAGTAGTAGGTTTTTAGATAAAGTTACTCTGTCAAATTTACTTCAACTTTGTAATTTAGATTAGCCTTTGAAATTTCACTTTCAAGTTTTAATAAAAGTATTTCTTCTTATAAATCTTAGCTTAATTTTCATAGTATTATTGCTTATTCTGTTTTAATCCATTCCTAATTCAGCTTATACTAGTCTTTTATAAACTTTTAAAAGTTATTTATCAAGTATTTTTTTCTCTTTATTGAAAACTCAAAAAAAAAAAAAAAAAATCTGAAAAATTATAAAAAGATGTTTGCTTTCTCTTAAAACCTTGTTTAATTTAGCCTTTCATAAGCTTATAATAGTTTAACTATAGTTACTCTCTTATTTCAACACTTAGAAAGTATAAAAACCAAAAAAATAAGAAAAATAGAAAATCTCAAATATATATATATATATATATATATATATATATATATATATATATATATATATATATATATATATATATATATATATATGTATATATATATATATATGTTCTGATTTGTTTCTTAAATTCATTTTCAAAAGCTTTTTAGTAGTTTACTTGAACTTATCTCAGCTTATTTAGCTTATAGCAAGTGTAGTGATTTTATTTCTCAAAAACTCAAAAAGTTCAAAAATAGTCAATAAAAGTCAACTTGCTCAGCTTATTGAATAAGATGAGCTTATTGAATAAGCTGAGCTTATTGGTGATTGTAGGCAGCCAAGAAGGTGTCCACTTAGCCTGTCAAAAGATAGGCAAGCATAGTGAACCCCCTATTTTCATGCTGAGGGGGACTTGGGCTTGTAAGTTTCATTTTTACATTCCATCTTTGTAGCTTATTGGTAAAATAGCTTAGTATCAAATCTGTGGTTTGCTTTTAGCTTATTTGTGCTTAATACTTATTATTATTGTCTGTTTTTGGTTAATAGTAGTTATTTGATTATGTTTGAGTTTTGATTTGAGTATACTGTATCATCATAATCATCATCGGTCATATCTATTGTTCTTGCATAATAGTGGTTAAAGCTCTGTGTTTCTGAGTCATTTCATGTTTGTGAATCATAGTAAGTGCATAAGTGGTGATTTGGAAGTGTTTTGAATAGTGCTGTAGTGGTTTTGAGGTTGTAACAGTGTTCAAAAAGGGTGTTTGGGAAATCAGTGCACTGCTTGCCTGAGGTGTTCACTTGCTTGTTTTTCTGCATCTTTAGTCTCCTTAGGTCATTATAGAACTAGAGTAACCATTAAACTTGCACATTATTTACAAAAAGTCAAAATTTCATGTTTGCTAAAAATCCTTTTTGCATTTTTATGATCTGCTACTGCAACTTTTTAAAAACTGTTAGTTTGATGTTTGTGATTGTGATTTAAGTGGTTAAACAAGTTAATATAACACCTAGGATTAGATTTAAGCTGATAAAATTAGATTAAGTCAAAGTTCTTAAGTAATAAAAAAGTCAACTGTTTGCAGCCTATTTGGTTTTTCACTGCTGATCTCAGGCCTAATTGGGGTTCAATTGGATAGTTAGAATCATGTTTTTTGTGTTTCTTGAGTTCTCTGCTGGGTGGTCTAGTAGTTGCCACCTTAACTTTTCAAAAATCAGCTTATTAGAGTGCTTATATCACTCTTATTCAAACTGCTTTTTGTGCCCATTTGCTTATTGGTGTGTGATAATCTGTTCATTTTATTTTTCATAGGTTCATAATAATAAAATATAATTTTCTGCAATTTTTCATATTTTTCTGAGTTAATTTGCTATTTTTCTTAATTAATTTTCATTTTTTAATCACTTTTTATTACTTTTTAATTATTAGAAAATCCAAAAAAAACAGAAAAACCCCAGAAAAATCCAAAAATATTTTAGAAAATAGTTTTCAGTTATTTTTGAATTTTAGAAATTAAATTTGCATTTTTCTCACTTTATTTACATTTTCTTTTAATTATTAAATAGTTTAATTAGTTTTTAATTCATAAAAAATTATTAAAAAGTTAAAAAAAAATATTTTTCTTTTTTTTAAAATTTTCTTTTATCATTTTTACCTTTTAAAATTATTTCCAAGATCGTAGGGTTAGTATAGCTTAAAACTCGCGTTTTAATTCGTATGTTACGTTTTAAAAATCGCGTTTGCATTTCCGTTTTTACGTTTTAGACTTTGGTGCATTACTAGCTTGTACTCTTTGCATATTTCAATTGTTAGTTGATAGTTGAATTATTTGATCACTATTTGCTTTTTCACCACTTCTCACTACACGATTTACACGAATCGATATTCTTGATTCCATTCGCACCTTCACTTGGAAACGACTCGGGTGATCCGTATTTCTTGCGAATCACTTCGATACTATACTAAATTATATATAATTGGTTTTCACGACGAATCAATTTTTGGCGCCGCTGCCGGGGACGGCTTGAAGTGAAATTTTGAATATTGTTTTGAAAAATCGTGTTTTGTTAAGCCTTCCTCTATTTTGTGTATATATTTATAAAAAAAATTGAAAAATTCAAAACACTTTTACTAAAGTGTTTACAAAATACCAAAAAAATAATAAAAGTTACAGCCTCGACTCGATCGAAAGAAAGGGCGTTGTAAACCAAATAAGTCTCCCAATATAACGAAAACGTAATTTAGTTGTTTATCGGACTATTTCAATTACTACAACCGAATAAGCGGGAAATACGGATAGCTAAGACATTAAATTGCTAGCTGAAGAGAGATCCATTCTTCTCTCCCGTCCCGTCGCGCGTGGTTTTGAAAGAAACGGTTTTCGATTAACGTTACGTTTTAAGAAAAGAAAAACAAAAAAATAAAAAGTTTTTGAGAAAAAAAATAAAAAAAATAATAAATAAATAAAAACAAAAAAGATTTTCTTTTCTATTTTGTTTTTCTTTTTAATTTTGTTTTTGGTGTATGCACACCCGTTCTACTTCTGAAAATCTTACTTCTCCGCTCTCAAACCCCGAGCGGGTTTTACGACATACGAGTCGGGTTCATTTCCTTGACGACGAGGAGATGAACCATAACGAACAACACAACGGGCCCCCGCCGATGGGTGGTCCGCAGCACAATGTTGTCCCGCCGATGGGACAACAACCGGCATTTGATCCGCATCCGATGGAAGAACAACTCCAATCACCATTTAACGGTGTGAGGAGAGCTATTGTGATTCCAGACATCAATGCCAACTTTGAAATCAATCAGGGATTACTCAATTTAATCACGGGTATATCCTTTCACGGGTTTGATAACGAAGACCCCTATGCTCACATCCGAAATTTCACCGACATCGCTGAGACTATTAGAATGAATCAAGTTCCTCACGATGTGGTGAAATTGAAGTTATTTCCTTTCTCCTTAAAAGGAGCAGCCCGGACTTGGCTGGAAAAGGAACCACCCAATTCGATTCACACTTGGAATGATCTTGCTTCCAAGTTTGTGAATTATTTCTATCCTCCTTCTAAAACTTCTAATCTACGTTCCCAAATCTTTCGGTTCCAACAAGCTTTTGATGAGTCGTTTAGTGAAGCTTGGGACCGATTCAAAGATTTGATGGAAAAATGTCCGAACCATGGGTTCACACCCCTTCAGCAGATTGACACTTTCTATAATGGGTTGAGTCATGTTGACCAAGACTCACTCAACTCTGCTGCAGGTGGGAACTTGTTGGCTAGAAATACGAATGATGCTTTCATGATAATTGAGAATAAACCTCGTGTTAGAATGTCAAGAAATAAACCACAAGTGTCTAATAATGGTAAAAATAATGAAGAATTGGTAAACATGATTGTGGCTTTAACTAAGAAAGTTGATGAAATGTCCATTGAAAAACCAAGTCATCAAGTCAATGTTTTGAATCAAGGTTGTGTTACTTGTGGTGGTCCACATCCGTATAACGAGTGTCCGTCAACCGGAGCTTATGTTCAAGAGAACGTGTATGCTGCAAATATGGGTGGCAACGGTTACCCATCTCTTCAAGGAGATCGAAATCTCCTCAGCTACCATTCAAGCCATTATCTTAGACCACCCGGTTTTCAAAATCAGAGTCATAATAACAATGTGCAAAACCGTACACATCAAGTTAATCAAAATCAAAACCGACAAAATCAAGGTTTTCAAAACCAAGGTGTAAACCAAAATCGGAATTTTCAGGGAAATCAAAACCAAGCCCCGCCTCAAGGGAACAATTTTCAAAATAATGGGAATTTTCAGAATAATCAAGGGAACTTTAATAATGCAAATCTGAATCATGGCAATTTTCAAAACCGTGGGCAAAATTTCAATAATCAAAATCAAGCTGTTATTCCAAATCCGTCGCCCACGAAAGAGTTGATTAAGCAATTGCTTCAAAACCAACAAGCTTTTATGACAAAACAAGAGGAAACAACAAGGTTGTTAGCTAATCAAATCAATGATCTTAACAAGCGTTTAAATGATCGACCCTCGGGCTCTGGAACTTTGCCTAGCAACACGATCGCTAACCCGAGGGGCGATGCTAAAGCGATCACGACAAGGAGTGGTGTTTCTTATGATGGACCAACGGCTCCGACTACCTCTTCTTCTCTACCTCCCAAGGTAGTCGCCCGTGAACCCGAGGCGACAACGGATACGGAATTTCCTATTAATAATGGAAGGACCGAAGACATCCATCCTCCGGTGGTCCCGACGTCCAAGGGAAAGGAAAAAGTTGTTTATGAAATAGATATTCCTGTTAAAACAAAGTTGCCTTATCCATCATGTTTAAACGAACAAAAGCACCGCGAGAAAGATAAAAACCAAATGGTAAAATTTTATCAGATTTTTCAAGAATTGCACTTTGATATAAGTCTCGCGGATGCTATACTTTTGATGCCCAAATTTGCTTCGATGCTAAAAGGACTTTTAAATAATAAGGAAAAGCTTTTTGAAATGACAAGAACCCAAATGAACGAGAATTGCTCAGCGGTTCTTCTTAAAAAGCTACCCGAAAAGCTTGAAGACCCTGGCAAGTTTCTTATACCGTGCAATTTTCCGGGTATGGTTCAATGCTTCGCCTTGGCCGATCTTGGTGCTAGCATTAACCTAATGCCATTGTCAATTTGGAAAAACTTGTCTCTCCCTAACTTGACACCGACGCTTATGACCCTCGAGCTTGCCGACCGATCTACGTCTCGTCCAATTGGCATAGCCGAGGATATTTTTGTCAATGTTGGGAAATTCCATTTCCCTGCCGATTTTGTGGTTGTTGATTTCGATGCCGATCCACGGGTTCCTCTCATTCTCGGGAGAGGTTTCCTAAGGACCGGTCGTGCTTTAATTGATGTTTACGACGAGGAGATTACCTTACGTGTTGGAAATGAAGCCGTCACTTTTAACCTTGATCAAACCGCAAGATACTCCTCTGACTACGATGTTGCTTCCGTCAACCGAATCGATGTTATTGACGAAGCTACGGAGGAGTATTCTCAAGAACTTCTTGGTTTTACCGAAAATGCTTCGAGTGGCAATCCCACTCCTTCTTTTGAACCTATCGTCTCCGATTCTTCCCCTTCCCTCACTCCGTTTGAGGGAAGTGATATCGCTTGGGAAGAAATAAATGCTTGTCTTTCAAATGAATCATTTTCACCGGAAATTGATAATAATAACTTTGATCCAGAGGGGGACATTTCATTGATTGAAAAACTTTTAAATAAAAACCCGATTGTTTCTCCCCCTCCGATGGACTTAAAAATGGCAGACGTAAAAGAAGTAAAGCCGTCTATTGAGAATCCTCCGGAGCTCGAGCTCAAGGATTTGCCTCCTCATCTCGAATACGCATACTTGGAAAAAAATGATAAATTACCGATTATAATATCAAAAGGCCTTAAAGATGAGGAGAAGACACGACTCTTAGATGTGCTTCGGAAGCATAAAAGTGCTATTGCTTGGCAAATATCCGACATTAAGGGAATCGACCCTCAATTTTGTACTCATAAGATTCTGCTTGACGATAATCACAAAGCTTCCGTCCAACAACAATGACGGGTTAACCCACTAATCCACGAAGTGATCAAAAAGGAAGTTATTAAACTCCTTGACGCTGGAATGATTTATCCGATCTCAGATAGTTCATGGGTTAGCCCGATTCATTGTGTTCCAAAGAAGGGTGGAATCACTGTTGTGAAAAATGACGACAATGAGCTTATACCGACTAGACTTGTGACCGGATGGAGAGTTTGTATCGACTACCGCAAGTTGAATGATGCGACACGTAAAGACCATTTCCCGCTCCCTTTTATGGACCAAATGCTTGAACGGTTAGCGGGAAATGAGTTCTATTGTTTCTTGGATGGCTTTTTTGGGTACTTTCAAATCTCCATTGATCCCCCGGATCAAGAGAATACCACTTTTACTTGCCCGTATGGAACGTTTGCCTATCGGAGAATGCCCTTTGGCCTATGTAATGCTCCAGGCACGTTTCAACGGTGTATGATGACTATTTTCTTGGATATGATCGAAAAAACCATGGAAGTGTTCATGGACGACTTCTCCGTCTACAGAAATTCTTTCGACTCTTACCTCTCCCATTTAGAGAAAATGCTGATACGGTGTGAAAACACCAATTTGGTTCTAAATTGGGAGAAGAGCCACTTCATGGTTAAAGAGGGCATAGTCCTGGGACATAAGATATCCAAATATGGGATTGAGGTAGATCGTGCAAAAGTCGATGTCATTGCTAAGCTACCTCATCCTACGACCGTCAAAGGAATCTGAAGTTTCCTTGGTCATGCTGGCTTTTACCGACGTTTTATACAAGACTTCTCCAAAATAGCCCGGCCTCTGACCCACCTTTTAGAAAAGGATGCTCCGTTTAACATCACAAATGAATGCGTCGATGCATTTAATGTTTTAAAGAAGAAGTTAACGGAGGCACCAATCTTAGTTGCCTACGACCGTCAAAGGAATCCGAAGTTTCCTTGGGGCAACGTAAGAATAAATACTTTCAACCGATACACTATGTAAGTAAGACTATGACCGAGGCCCAACATCATTATACAACTACCGAAAAGGATATGTTAGCGGTTGTCTATGCTTTCGAAAAATTTAGGTCTTATTTGCTCCTTAAAAAGTGCATAGTGTATACGGATCATTCGGCCCTAAAATACTTAATGGCAAAGCAAGATGCTAAGCCACGCTTAATGCGATGGGTTCTTTTGCTCCAAGAATTTAATGTCGAAATACGAGACAAAAAAGTAGCTGAGAATCTTGCTGCTGATCACCTTTCACGACTTGAGAATCCCCATCAAAGTGTTCTCGAGAACGACACTTGGGAGTGTGTCTAATATTGACCAAAGTACCCCATGGTTCGCCGATTTTGCGAATTACCATGCGGGGAATTTCATAAGAAAAGGGTTGTCGTCTCAACAAAAGAAGAAATTCTTTAAAGATGTCCAACATTATTTTTGGGACGACCCCTATTTGTTCAAAGTCTGTGCGGATCAAGTGATCCGACGGTGTGTTCACGGTACGGAAGCCGTTGAAATACTTATGGCATGCCATAGTGGACCCACGGGGGGACATCATGGTGCCAACTTCACCGCAAAGAAAGTGTTCGATTCCGGCTTCTATTGGCCGACGATTTATCGGGATGCCCATGAATTGGTGAAATCATGCGATTCTTGCCAACGTCAAGGGAAAATTTCTCAAAACGATGAAATGCCACAAAATGCTATTCAAGTTTGTGAAATTTTTGACGTTTGGGGCATCGATTTCATGGGTCCATTCCCGTCATCAAGAGGAAATAAGTATATTCTCGTGGCCGTCGATTATTTGTCCAAATGGGTTGAAGCGAAGGCGCTCCCCACCAATGACTCCCGAGTAGTTGTGAAATTCTTAAAAAAGCTCTTTGCCCGATTTGGTACACCTCGAGCCATCATAAGTGATCGTGGGACCCATTTTTGCAATGACCAATGAGCTAAAGTTATGCTTAAATATGGTGTCACACATCATCTTTCTACGGCTTATCATCCACAAACGAGTGGTCAAGTGGAGGTGTCCAATCGTGGCTTAAAAAGGATATTAGAAAGGACCGTAGGTGAGCACCGTGCCTCATGGGCCGATAAGCTAGATGATGCTCTATGGGCTTTCCGGACCGCTTACAAAACACCCATTGGGTGCACTCCATATAAGCTGGTTTACGGGAAACCTTGTCATTTGCCCATCGAACTTGAGCACAAGGCCTATTGGGCCTTAAAACATGCAAATTTTGACTTAAAAACCGCGGGTGATCACCGAAAAGTTCAATTGAACGAATTAGTCGAACTTCGTGATCAAGCTTACGAGAATTCTTTAATTTATAAAGAGAAAACAAAAAGACTTCATGATGCCAAGATCAAAGACCGCGTGTTCAACGTTGGTGATCAAGTGCTTCTTTTTAACTCTCGTTTAAAGATTTTCTCGGGTAAGCTTAAAACCCGTTGGTCTGGACCATTCACCATAACACAAGTGTTCCCTTATGGTACCATTGAGTTGGCTCAACTTGATGGTCCCAACTTTAAGGTGAATGGTCACCGTTTGAAACACTATTTCGGAGGGGATGTACCAACCATGGTAGTCCCGGATCTCCAAACTTTCCCCAAGGACGATTGAATTCGGGGATCGAGTCAAGCTACGTGACTCGGTAATCAAAAACAAAGCGCTTTGTGGGAGGCAACCCATGCTTATCCAATTTCATCTTCTTAATTTTCTTATTTCTAATAAATAACCTAAGGAGGGGGTACCTCTTCCAATCTTGTGTTTCGTGGTTGTTTGTGTATGATTGTCCAGGATTGTCCCCGATTTATGATGACTCTCGTGCTCGTGGTTTTGTCTTTCTCTCCACTCGAGTCTCATTCATCGATGCTTTTGAAAATCCTATATCCGTAAGTCTTATCGACTAAAGTTTTCTTTGGCATAATTAATAAACGGCCTAGATTTATGTGAGGATTACCTTTACCCATTAAAACATTGAGGACAATGTTTCATTCTAGTCCGGGGGGGGGGGGGGGGGGGTGAATCTTCGATTCGATTTGACCTTGCATTTTTCACCATGTCGTGTACTCTTGCAACTCCGTTTTTCCACAAAAAAATGAAAAAAAAAATTGAAAAATTTGAAAATTTTCAAAAATTTTGAAGAAAAGTGAATGAAAAAGTCATGAAAAAGCAAAAAAAAATGAGAAAAAGTCAGAAAAGTTGTGCAAAAATATAATAAAAGTTTGAATAAGTGATTTGACACCTTGTTGACTTTCCTGCTGGCGAGAGTGGGAATAAATATTTTGACTTGACCGGGCGTGTTGAGCCCTAGCTTGTTCCCTTAACCAATGATAATCATAAAAGTTTGTGCTAGCCTTGTACACTAGGAGCTACTCTTTTGTCAGCTCCCGTACTTGACTTTATACATGCACGGCTTGAAAAGCTTTCGCTAGTCACTTACACTAGGAGCTACAAAACGCGAATTCTTTCCAAGAGTTTGCATACTCCCGTATTTGACTTTATATCTGCGTGGCTGATTATTGGCTAAGCATCTGCTAATCTCATTATTTGAGGTCTTAAATTTGCAGAGAACGAGAAATGATAGAGTTTATTTACAAGTTTAATGCTAAACGTGGAGTAGTGGTTCTCTTTAGAGCTCATAAGAGGTACTCGTGGCTTTTTACTCCCATCAGATACGTCACCAATATATAATAGATGTTCTAGGTTAATTAGTGGTTTTTAGGTTTGAATAATATTTAGTTATTTATTTTCTTAAGAGAATTTTTGTTTTAGAAGTTGGGTAAATATCAAGGAACATCAAAAAAAAAATAAGAGCAAAAAGCGAAAGAATCAAAAGTCAAAAGTTGATTATCTATGTGGTTTTGGAGCTACCCGATAAGCTTCCATTGATGTTATGAAAAAAATCAAGAAAAAATCAAGAAAAGTATGAAAAATATGAGAAAAGTGAAAAAAACTGAAAAATGAAAAAATGAAAGTTGAAGTATTGTTGAATAAGAGCTATGTATGTATAAATAAGTTGTTGGCGCGTGAGGTGCATGTGATAAGTGATTAGTAATCAGTCACATGAGGTGCACGTGATTGTACTCCGCAACTTACATCCTTGATATTGTATGTACCCCAAATTCCTTGATGTGGACCGAATTTCTATTGCAGTGGTTCTTAAGAGAAAATGAATAACTACTTAGTGTTTAAACTTAGGTGTCACTATCGGACTAAAAAATATTGAAACGAGAAAATATGAAGCGATTCATTTCTCAACAAAAATAAAATAATGAGATACAAAAACTTAGGACATGGGAGTAAGAAGTTTCCACGAGTAACTTTTATGAGTAGTGTTAGCATTAAATTTGAAGATAAGTTGTGATCTCGTTTTTACGCTTAGTTTGGGAGCTCGTGAAAAATCAAGGATGACGATTTTTATCCGTATGGTCACTTCTTAAATAGAAGTGTTTCTACACGTAGACCCTAAAAATTATTGCAAAAATAATGAAAGTTCAACAAACCGTCACAAGTATGAAGTGTGAAAAGTCCAAAAATAGAATAAAGTGGAATAAAGAAATAAATTTGGAAAAACGGAGCGTTTGTGGGAATAAATGATTTTGTAATCTCTTTTGAACCTCCTTGCTACTTTTCAAAGTTAGTAGAAAGAGTTATGAAATTATTTATCTCGTGAGCGTGAATTGATCACATTGCGTGAGGACACGGCAATACTTTAGTCCAGAGGATTTTGGTGAGTGCTTATTCACTCACCTTTTCTGAGCTAAAAAAAAAGACCAAATAAACCAAAAACTAACCAAAATTGTCAAAGAATGTGTGTTTTTGTGTTTGTGAATGTGCAGGAACGGATATTAAGAAAAGGACGAAAAAATCACGAGAAAATGACAAAACGAGCACGAGAATTGGAAAAGTTTCAATAAAGCCGGAGCCGGGGAAGCTTAGTGGTCAAAGTAAAGCTCATATGGTCAAATGGAATCCTCAAATTTCAAGAAATTACAAGAATGACCCTTGGTCATAAGTTTGAAGAAGTTACACATATGGTCCCTCAACTTTCAAAGTTGTCACTTTTGGTTCTTATGAAGATATTTTGGAAATATGACAACTCAGCCCCTCATCATTCATGAAATGCCACTAATAACCCTTGGAATAATATTATGGAAGATTGGCAGTTTGGGTCCTCATATTTTCAGATTTATAGTTTTGGTCCCTTGGTTTAAATTGCTACTACACACCGGATCCTTACACTAGCCCAAAATTAATATTACTTGAACTTACCCAGGCCCAGAAACCAAACACAAGCCCACCACCACAATCTGGTCCAATCTTAATACCAAACCCGACCCACCAAAACTCAAACAATAATAAAAAAACAAATGGCGCGTGTTACTGTGCATCTCTCCCACAAGTTACCCTGCACCTCACCCGTTTTTACCTCGTACCTATCCAAATCCAAACCTCGTACTAAGCATCTTTCTAGAACCATCTGACACGTTGTCAGATGGTGTCATAAATCCTCCACCGTGGCACCTTTGAGCTCCCTGATTGGTCCTTGATACGTGGATTGAAGATAAGAAGGTTTCAAATGGATAGAAATTGGTGGGATGTCGACATCCTAAGGGGAATTGAAGATATGTGGCCTCCATTTGAGCTCTAGATCCTTCCATCAAACCCTAGGCTCCTCACCCCTGCTCTCCTATAAAAACCCACCCTGATTTCACCATTTGAGTAGTAGGTTTTTAGATAAAGTTACTCTGTCAAATTTACTTCAACTTTGTAATTTAGATTAGCCTTTGAAATTTCACTTTCAAGTTTTAATAAAAGTATTTCTTCTTATAAATCTTAGCTTAATTTTCATAGTATTATTGCTTATTCTGTTTTAATCCATTCCTAATTCAGCTTATACTAGTCTTTTATAAACTTTTAAAAGTTATTTATCAAGTATTTTTTTCTCTTTATTGAAAACTCAAAAAAAAAAAAAAAAAAAATCTGAAAAATTATAAAAAGATGTTTGCTTTCTCTTAAAACCTTGTTTAATTTAGCCTTTCATAAGCTTATAATAGTTTAACTATAGTTACTCTCTTATTTCAACACTTAGAAAGTATAAAAACCAAAAAAATAAGAAAAATAGAAAATCTCAAATATATATATATATATATATATATATATATATATATATATATATATATATATATATATATGTATATATATATGTATATATATATATATATATATATATATATATATATATATATATATATATATATATGTTCTGATTTGTTTCTTAAATTCATTTTCAAAAGCTTTTTAGTAGTTTACTTGAACTTATCTCAGCTTATTTAGCTTATAGCAAGTGTAGTGATTTTATTTGTCAAAAACTCAAAAAGTTCAAAAATAGTCAATAAAAGTCAACTTGCTCAGCTTATTGAATAAGCTGAGCTTATTGAATAAGCTGAGCTTATTGGTGATTGTAGGCAGCCAAGAAGGTGTCCACTTAGCCTGTCAAAAGATAGGCAAGCATAGTGAACCCCCTCTTTTCATGCTGAGGGGGACTTGGGCTTGTAAGTTTCATTTTTACATTCCATCTTTGTAGCTTATTGGTAAAATAGCTTAGTATCAAATCTGTGGTTTGCTTTTAGCTTATTTGTGCTTAATAGTTATTATTATTGTCTGTTTTTGGTTTATAGTAGTTATTTGATTATGTTTGAGATTTGATTTGAGTATACTGTATCATCATAATCATCATCTGTCATATCTATTGTTCTTGCTTAATAGTGGTTAAAGCTCTGTGTTTCTGAGTCATTTCATGTTTGTGAATCATAGTAAGTGCATAAGTAGTGATTTGGAAGTGTTTTGGATAGTGCTGTAGTGGTTTTGAGGTTGTAACAGTGTTCAAAAAGGGTGTTTGGGAAATCAGTGCACTGCTTGCCTGAGGTGTTCACTTGCTTGTTTTTCTGCATCTTTAGTCTCCTTAGGTCATTATAGAACTAGAGTAACCATTAAACTTGCACATTATTTAAAAAAAGTCAAAATTTCATGTTTGCTAAAAATCCTTTTTGCATTTTTATGATCTGTTACTGCAACTTTTTAAAAACTGTTAGTTTGATGTTTGTGATTGTGATTTAAGTGGTTAAACAAGTTAATATAACACCTCGGATTAGATTTAAGCTGATAAAATTAGATTAAGTCAAAGTTCTTAAGTAATAAAAAAGTCAACTGTTTGCAGCCTATTTGGTTTTTCACTGCTGATCTCAGGCCTAATTGGGGTTCAATTGGATAGTTAGAATCAGGATTTTTTGTTTTTTCTGAGTTCTCTGCTGGGTGGTCTAGTAGTTGCCACTTTAACTTTTCAAAAATCAGCTTATTAGAGTGCTTATATCACTGCTTAAAGTGGGGGACCTGAACCATTGTTTCTGTCTGATTATTGCAACAGCTTAAGTGCTTATTTGGCTATCCTGAGTGCTTATCTTATGGTTAAAAGTTGTTTTATGCTTATTTATGTGGTCTTTACTGTTTCTGAGCTCTGTGTCCAAATAAGTGCTTATTAGCTTATAAATAAGCACTTATTCAAACTGCTTTTTGTGCCCATTTGCTTATTGGTGTGTGATAATCTGTTCATTTTATTTTTCATAGGTTCATAATAATAAAATATAATTTTCTGCAATTTTTCATATTTTTCTGAGTTAATTTGCTATTTTTCTTAATTAATTTTCATTTTTTTAATCACTTTTTATTACTTTTTAATTATTAGAAAATCCAAAAAAATCAGAAAAAACCCAGAAAAATCCAAAAATATTTTAGAAAATAGTTTTCAGTTATTTTAGAATTTTAGAAATTAAATTTGCATTTTTCTCACTTTATTTACATTTTCTTTTAATTATTAAATAGTTGAATTAGTTTTTAATTCATAAAAAATTATTAAAAAGTCAAAAAAAATATTTTTCTTTTTCTAAAAATT
The DNA here is from genome assembly GCA_030686995.1 of Artemisia argyi. Classification (NCBI taxonomy): domain Eukaryota; kingdom Viridiplantae; phylum Streptophyta; class Magnoliopsida; order Asterales; family Asteraceae; genus Artemisia; species Artemisia argyi. Next base: position 3,684,561 of record CM060686.1, read on the forward strand.
TTCTTTTATCATTTTTGCTTTTTAAAATTATTTCCAAGTTCATAGGGTTAGTATAGGTTAAAACTCGCGTTTTAATTCGTACGTTACGTTTTAAAAATCGCGTTTGCATTTCCGTTTTTACGTTTTAGACATTGGTGCATTACTAGCTTGTACTCTTTGCGTATTTCAATTGTTAGTTGATAGTTGAATTATTTGATCACTATTTGCTTTTTCACCACTTCTCACTACACGATTTACACGAATCGATATTCTTGATTCCATTCACACCTTCACTTGGAAACGACTCGGGTGATCCGTATTTCTTGCGTATCACTTCGATACTATACTATATTATATATAATTGGTTTTCACGACGAATCACACGTGGATATGGGATTGATTTGGACGGAGATGATTTATTTATTTTGACTTGATTCTTATGTTGGACTTGGACTATGAGCCGAGAGTCATGACTCGGACATGTGACCAAATTCTATGACTCGATAAATATTTAAAAGTCAAATATTAAAAATAATACTCGTAATACTATTATTGAGAATATAATCGTTTATATACGTATATAGACGTGATAAACGTTGATTCGTGAAAAACACAATATCAATATTATAGTATAGATAGTAAGCTCAAAGAAATCCGCAAAGAAATACGGATAACCCGAGGTCGTATTCCGTGTGAAGGGTGAATGGAATTCCGAATTTCCGATTCGGAAAACGTGTCGTGAAAAGTGGTACAAAGTGATATATATGAGATTACACTAATGATATAGCAAATAAGGCACAATTAATCACTTAAACACGTATTTCAATTAAGGAAACTAAAAACGTCACGTAAAATAGAAACCGTACGCTAAAACGTTAATTAAACGTTAACGTACAAAATAAAACGCGAGTTTTAAGCTACACGACTCCTACGGACTTGGAAATAATTTTCAAAAATTAAAAATGATAAAAGAAAATTTTGAGAAAAAGAAAAATATTTTTTTGACTTTTTAATAATTTTTTATGAATTAAAAACTAATTAAACTATTTAATAATTAAAATAAAATGAAAATAAAGTGAGAAAAATGCAAAATTACTTTCTAAAATAACTAAAAATAATTTTCTAATATTTTTTTGGATTTTTCTTGGCTTTTTCTGATTTTTTTGTATTTTTCAGCAATTAAAAAGTAATTAAAATTGATTAAAAAGGAAAATTAAATAAGAAAAATAGCAAAACAACTCAGAAAAATCTGAAAATTATAGGGAAAATCAAAAATAATATTTAAAAGCTAGGAAAAATATAAAATTTTCAAAATAAGCACTGGAAGTGCTGATTAGCCCCAAACTGCTTAATTGAAAGTGCTTATTTATAAGCAAAACTTGACCAAACTGACCCAAACTTTAACCAATTAATTTTTTTGAACTTGTTTAAGCTTAATGAAACAGTCTTGAGGCCAAAAGATGCACAGAATCACAGATGTGGGCACAATGAGGTCAAATAAGCACTATGAAATAAGCCAAAAGCACAAACAGAATAAGCAAAGGGTACTATTCAAATGGAACAATCAACTACAATAGTATGTAAACTCAAATTTAACAACCAAACTCAGATTCAAGCTCAAAAGCTCACTAGCAGGCCTATATTTTGAAAACAGATGCTAGTCTCAACCACCCAACTTGATGAGACTGATAAGCAGTTCAAATAAGCTAAAGAGATGGAGCTTAATGGTGCAAATCACTCACTTACAACTAGAGATCACAAATGAACCTAGAAAACAGATCCTTGTTCCAATTTAATAACCTAAAACAACCCAAGAATGCTTGATCAAAAACTGAGTGCAGGGTACCTATTGTCCCAATAAGCCCACTTCAACTGGCTTTTCAGATAAGCAAACAAGTTTCAAATCCAAATTTTCTTTTTGAAATGTAAAGCTTGGCTACTGAGCTTCTCAAAACAGCAAACCATATATGATTCCAATCAATATTAAAGACTACACAAGCTTCTAAATTTGTAACCAAAATCTGAGTTGAAAACCTTTTTGACTTTTTGCCAAAACAGAAAGTTGACTAAAATGGTTTTGGATTACACTAAAATGATCACTTAGATGAAAATAAACTATATTGTGATTCAATTAAGCTACTACTATCAAATATGCAACTACTTATGAAATCAAGTACCCTAAAACTACTATTATGCTAACTGTGTGAATATTTAACCAATGATTTTGACTTTTTAACTAATAACCTACTGGTTTTATGGTATACTAACTCTTAATATATCCTAAGTTAACTATGTGAACCACTTTTAACCTCTGAATCAAACCTTATGACAGCAAACAACTATCAACCAAACACCCCTTAAAGGTTCTGTCTAGCCTAAAAATCAAACACAGACCTCACAAAACTCTTCCAAACCAATTCCAATTTACTCAAAATGATCAACTATCATGATGTGACTCAGAAACATAGATCAAAAACACCATTATATAAAAAAGCTATGGATCACAGATGTAAACTAGATCAAACAGTAGCAAAAGCAAATATCACTACAACTCTCAAATATGATAAAGAAGCTAGTATCAAGCAATTTAAGCAATAATCAGTAGTATCAAGCTAATAGTATCAGATTTAAAGCTACAATAGAAATAAGCAATAGAGATGAGACAAATAATGAAACTTACAAACTCAAGTCCCCCTCAGCATGAAAAGAGGGGGTTCACTAAGCTAGCCTGCCTTTTAGACAGACCATGGGACACCTTATGGTTGCCTTTAACCACCAATAGGCTCAGCTTATTCAAATAAGCTGAGCAGTTGACTTTCTCTTTGACTTTTTCTCTTTTTTTGGATTTTTGGAACAATAAAAAGTCAAGGGTCACTACAAGCTATATAAGCTTGAATGAGCTTGAACAAACAACAAGACAAACAATGAAAAGATTCAATCAAGGAAAACAGATCATACAATTTTTTTTTTTTTTTTAATTTTTTTTTTATTATTTTTTTTTTGTTTTGTTTTTCTTTTGATAACAAACAACAATAAGAATAATAACTAGTAAAGCAGAAGATTGAAACTAAGTTGATAATAAAAGAAAAGTACTTGCTTGAAAAGAAATGAGACAGAAATAAGTGACAATAAGCAATAAGCTAATAAACAAGATAAGTAAATAAGCAAAGCTGAAAATTAAATAAGACAATAAAAAGACTTTCATTAATATGAAAAAGGTTTACAAAATGATTTTGGCAGAGTAACACTACTTGAAACTCTACTCCGATTACAATATGAGGGGGGTATATATAAGCTAAGAACTAGGGTTTTTGGATCATTCTAGATGAGCTCCTCTGCTTTTAATCTTGTCCATTCATCTTGGCTTGGTCCTTAAGCAGCAATATAGTCCATTGATTCCCTGGTGTAGTGGAGGGTGAGTACCTTTGCCTCGTTCCATTGGTCCACGTACCCCCTTGCCTTCTGTCATTCCCTTGTCATGCGTGAGTGATAATAAAGGCATATCATTGGTTAATTTATTACCATACGAGGTAATTTAAGGTTAATTGATGGTTTGGGGTTTTAGGGTTTATGGAATAGTAACTATCTGGGAAGGGGTAGGGATTTGGGGGGCGGTAATTTTGAACGGGTAATTAATGTTGGGTTTGGGTCGGGTAAATGGTGGTGTTGGGCTGGGTATATATTAAAAAGAGTTGGTGTTGGGCTTTGTTATGTTTGGGCTTGGAGTGTGGATCCGGTGTGTAGTTATATTAGGAGTAGTAGTAGGATTATTACAAGGACCAATAATGTAATTCTGAAAACCTTAGGGACCAAATCTGTAAATCATTGAAACTTTCTCCCAAGGGTATAAATTGCCATACTCTGAATATTGGAGGACCATTGATGAATTTTCTCCAAATATTCATTAAAGGACCATAATTGCCAAATTCTGAAACTGCAGGGACTAAATCTGCCAATTTCTCCAAACTTTATTCAGGACCAATATTGAAACTTTCTGAATCTCTGAGGACTTCTAAGAGCATTGTGAGCTATCTTTGATCATTTAGCTTCCCCGGCTTTGGCTTTTGACCTTTTTCCAATCTCGTGCTCGTTTTTGTCGGTTTTGCTTCGTTTTCGTTCAGTTTTCACATATTCGTACCTGCACATACACAAATACAAAAACATGCATTCTCTTGGCATTTTAGGTTAGTATTTGGTATTTTCGGTCTGTTTTAAAGGTCTAAAAAGATGAGTGATTAAGCACTCATCAAAATCCCCCAGACTAAGGTATTGCCGTGACCTCACGCAATGTCATCACCTCACGCTTAAGAGATAAATAATTTCAAAACCTCTTTTTACTGACGTTGTAAAGTAGCAATGACTTTCAAAAGAGATAGTAAAATCATTTATTCCCAAAAACGCTCCGTTTTCCGATTTTTAATAAACAATAACTACAACTACTCTTTTTGTATTTTTCATTTTTATATGTGACGGTTTATTTTGACTTTCATTATCAATTCATATCTGTTGATAATTTTCAGGGTCAACGAGTAGAAACACTTCTCACAGAGAAGAGACCATACGGATAAAAATCGTCATCCTTGATTTTTCACAAGCTCCCAAACTAAGCGTAAAATCGAAATCATTGTTTAACTAGAAGTTAGATGCTAACACTGCCCACAAAAGTTACTTGTGTATTACCTCTTGTCCCCAGGTCCTAAGTTTTGTATCTAAAGATTTTAATTGTTGAGAAATGAATTGCTTCATATTTTCTCGTTTCGATATTTGTTAGTCCGATAAGAGCACAAAATTTGAACGCTAAGTAGTTTCCAAACTTTCTCTCGAAAATCTCTGCATACAAAAGTCGGGTCCACATGAAGGTCTCTGATTTAACACGATTTGTAGGGGCTCCCTTTTTATTTACGACCGAGACATACCATGTTTGATACCCGAAACGGAAGCTTTTTATTAGGGAAACCCCCAGAGTCGAAGCTTGGCATTTTTGCATAACTATAAGCACTTTAATAATATTTGGTCCTTAGTCCTTTATTTCAATTACAATCAACGGTTTTGAGCCGCCAAGATGCAAGAGCTTTATTATGACTTTTGGATTATATCCTTTGCTTTTTATAGCTTTGGATTCCTCTGCCTTTTTATTTGGCTTTGGATTATTATTATTGATATTCATAATCATATGCCAAGCCCCAAGTCCTACGGCTTTTACTAAGATCACAACATCGGCTGCGAACCGGCAAGATGCAATAGTCTATTTTACCGTAACACTGGCAGTACCTCAATGTGTACCAAACCCTCATATGAAGAAATTTTGTTGGGAACGAGAAAAAACTAAGTATTGCCCAAACCGTATACACTTAATTAATCCTAGACATCTATTTATATATTGGTGACATTTCTGATGGGAACAAGGAGGCCACAAGTACCTCTCGTGGGTTTTTTAAATCCCAGTAATGCGATCCGTGTATAGCACGAAACTTCTAAATAAACTCTATCATTCCTCGATCTCCGCAAATTTAAAATCCCAAATAATGAGATCCGCGGATGCTTAGCCATAATCTTTTGATTATTTTGGTTAAGGGAGACGAGCTAGGGCTCAACACGCCCGGTCAAGTCGAAACATTTATTTCTACTCTCGCCGGTAGGAAAGTCAAAACAAGGTGTCAAATCTTATTATTCATATCATATCATTCATTTTTTTTTTTTTTTTTTTTTTTTTTTTTTTTTTTTTTTTTTGCATAATAAAGAGGTGACAAAAATTTAAAATTTTGGTGGAAAACGGAGTTGCGCAAGTTAAACAGCTCAGACTATGGTACAGGTCAAATCGAATTGAAGATTCACCCCCCCCCCCCCCCCCCAGACTAAAGTGAAACATTGTCTTCAATGTTTTAAAGGTACGGGTAGTCTACGTAAAATCTAAGGCCGTTTATTAAGTATGCCAAGAGATAAACGTTAGTCGATAAGATTTAGGATATGGTGAATTTCCAATAGAGCAGCGAAGGATGAGACTCAAGTGGAGAGAACGACAAACCACGAGCACGAGAGTCCTCAAACTTCGGGGAAATTCCTGAACATTCACAAACAACCACGAAAACACGAGTTTGGAAAGGGTCGCCCCCCACACGTAACGTTATTAGAAAATAGAAAATATAGAAAATGAAAATGGATAAGCATGGGGTGCCTTCCACGAAGCGCTTGTTTTTGTTCACCGAATCGTATGAGCTTGACTCGATCCCCGAATTTAATCGTCCTTGGGGAAAGTTTGGAGATCCGGGACAACCGTGGGTGGTATGTCCCCTCCAAAGTAATGTTTGATACGATGACCATTCACCTTGAAGTTGGGACCGTCATTTTGAGCAAGCTCAACGGTTCCATAAGGAAAAACTTGGGTAATGGTGAATGGTCCAGACCAACGGGTTTTTAACTTTCCTGAGAAAATCTTTAATCGAGAATTGAAAAGGAGGACTCGATCACCAACATTAAAGACACGATCTTTAATTTTAGCATCATGAATCCTCTTTGTCTTCTCTTTGTAGATCAAAGAATTCTCATAGGCTTGATCACGAAGTTCGACTAATTCATTCAATTGAACTTTACGGTGATCTCCCGCGGTTTGTAAGTCAAAATTAGCATGTTTCAAGGCCCAGTAGGCCTTGTGCTCAAGTTCAAGGGGCAAGTGGCAGGCCTTCCCGTAAACCAGCTTGTATGGAGTGCACCCGATGGGTGTTTTGTAAGCTGTACGGAAGGCCCAAAGTGCATCATCTAACTTGTCAGCCCATGAAGCACGGTTTTCACCTACGGTCCTTTCTAAGATACGTTTCAAGCCACGATTGGAGACCTCAACTTGACCACTTATCTGTGGATGATATGTTGTGGAAAGACGATGTGTGACACCATATTTGAGCATAACCTTAGCGAATTGGTCGTTACAAAAATGGGTCCCACGATCGTTTATAATAGCACGAGGTGCACCAAATCGGGCGAAGAGACTTTTGAGAAATTTCACAACAACTCGGGCGTCATTGGTGGGGAGCGCCTTCGCTTCCAGCCATTTAGACAAATAATCGACGGCCACGAGTATATATTTGTTACCACGAGAAGACGGGAATGGACCCATGAAGTCGATACCCCAGACGTCAAAAATTTCACAGACCTGGATGGCATTTTGAGGCATCTCATCCTTCTGAGTAATTTTTCCTTGACGCTGGCAAGAATCACATGATTTAACCAACTCATGAGCATCCCGGTAAATCGTCGGCCAGTAGAAGCCGGAATCAAAAACTTTCTTAGCGGTGAAATTGGCACCATGATGTCCCCCCGTGGGTCCATTGTGGCATGCCATGAGAATTTCAGCGGCTTCTTTGCCGTGAACGCACCGCCGGATCACTTGATCCGCACATATTTTAAACAAATAGGGATCGTCCCAGAAATAATGCTTAACATCTTTGAAGAATTTTTTCTTCTGCTGGAACGACATCCCTTTCCGGATAAAATTCCCCGCATGGTAATTCGCAAAGTCGGCGAACCATGGGGTACTAGAATCACAATGTGATAAACTCCCCAGTGTCTCGAGAGGAAATGCTTCGTTAATCTCCTTTTTCTCGAAAACACTTTGGTGGGGATTCTCTAAACGCGATAAGTGATCAGCAGCAAGGTTCTCGGCTCCCTTTTTATCTCGAATTTCAACTTTAAATTCTTGAAGGAGGAGAACCCACCGCATCAAGTGTGGCTTAGCGTCTTGCTTTGCCATAAGGTACTTAAGAGCCGAATGATCCGTATACACTATGCATTTCTTCAAAAGCAAATAAGATCGAAACTTTTCAAAAGCGTAAATGACGGCTAACATTTCTTTCTCAGTAGTCGTATAATGGTATTGAGCGTCGGTCATTGTTTTACTGGCATAGTGTATCGGCTGAAAATGTTTAGACTTGCGTTGCCCCAGGACTGCACCAATGGCATAATCGCTAGCATCGCACATTAGCTCGAAGGGCAAGTCCCAATCGGGGGCAATTAAGACCGGAGCCTCCGTTAACTTCTCTTTAAGTATATTAAATGCTTCGATGCATTCATTAGAGAAGATAAACGGAGCATCTTTTTCAAGTAAGTGGGTCAGGGGCCGGGCTATCTTAGAAAAATCTTGAATGAAACGTCGGTAAAAGCCGGCATGACCCAGAAAACTTCTAATTCCTTTAACGGTGGTGGGATGAGGTAATTTAGCAATCACATCGACTTTTGCTCTATCGACCTCAATCCCAGATTTTGAAATCTTGTGGCCGAGGACAATGCCCTCTTTGACCATGAAATGGCACTTCTCCCAATTTAGAACCAAGTTGGTGTCTTCACACCGTTTTAGCATACTTTCTAAATGGGAGAGGCAAGAAGTGAAAGAATCTCCATAAACCGAGAAATCATCCATGAAAACTTCCATGGTTTTCTCAATCATGTCCGAGAAAATAGACATCATGCACCTTTGGAACGTGCCTGGAGCATTGCATAAGCCAAAAGGCATACGACGATAGGCAAACGTACCATAAGGGCAAGTAAAGGTAGTCTTCTCCTGGTCCGGAGGGTCAATTGGTATTTGAAAATAACCGGAGAATCCATCAAGAAAACAATAGAATTCATTTCCCGCTAGGCGTTCTAGCATTTGATCCATAAATGGAAGTGGGAAATGGTCCTTACGAGTTGCATCATTTAATTTTCGATAATCAATACAAACTCTCCATCCGGTAACAAGACGTGTCGGAATCAATTCATTATCTTCATTAGTTACGACGGTCATTCCACCTTTCGTTGGTACGCAGTGGATCGGGCTAACCGAAGAACTATCCGAGATTGGATAAATCATTCCGGCATCGAGGAGTTTGATAACTTCCTTTTTGATAACCTCATGAATTTTCGGGTTAACCCGTCGTTGTTGCTGAGCGGACGGTTTGTAATTATCTTCAAACAAGATTTTATGCGTGCAAAAACGAGGGTCGATACCCTTTATATCAGAAATTTGCCAAGCGATGGCATTTTTGTGCTTCTTGAGCACATCTACGAGACGGTTCTTCTCCTCATCTTTTAGTTCTTTTGAAATTATGACGGGAAGTTTATCGGTTCCTTCCAAAAATGCGTATTCAAGATGAGGAGGTAAATCCTTGAGCTCGGGCTCCGGAGGATTCTCAGTAGACGGCTTAATTTCTTTAACATCGGCCATTTTGAGGTCCATCGGAGGGAGGGATGGGTTGGGATCTTCATTTAATAATTTTTCAATCAAAAGAACATCTCCCTCCGGGTCACAAACGGAATGATCAATTTCCGGTGAAATCGAATCATTAGCAAGAAAGGCCTCGATCTCTTCCAAGATGAAATCACTCCCCTCAAACGGAGTGAGGGAAGGGGAAGGATCAGAAATGATTGGTTCAGAAGAATGAGTGGGATTTCCACTCGAAGCATGTTCGGTAAAACCAAGTAACTCTTGAGCATACTCCTCCGTAACTTCGTCGATAACGTCGATTCGGTTAACGGAATATTTGTCATAATCGGAGGAGTACCTCACGGTTTGATCCAAATTAAAAGTTATGGCTTCGTTACCCACGCGTAGGGTAATTTCTTCATCGAAAACATCAATTAAAGCACGGCCGGTCCTTAGGAAACCTCTTCCGAGAATGAGAGGAACCCGCGGATCGGCATCAAAATCAACCACGACAAAATCGGCCAGGAAATTAAATTTTCCCACATTAACAAAGACATCCTCGGCTATTCCCATCGGGCGGGAAGTAGTTCGGTCGGCTAGCTCGAGGGTCATGCAAGTCGGAGTCAAATCGGGTAAAGACAACTTTTTCCAAATGAATAACGGCATTAGGTTAATGCTAGCACCAAGATCGGCCAAGGCGAAGCATTGAACCATCCCAGGAAAATTACATGGAATGAGAAATCGACCGGGGTCTTCAAGCTTTTCGGGAAGCGTTTTGAGGATAACCGCCGAGCAATTCTCATTCATCTGGGTTCGTGATATTTCAAACAATTTTTCTTTGTTATTCAAAAGACCTTTTAGCATTGAGGCAAATTTAGGTATCAAAAGTATAGCATCTGCGAGATTTATATCAAAATGCAATTCTTGAAAAATTTGATAAAACTTTTCCATCTGGTTTTTATCTTTCTCGCGGTGCTTTTGTTCATTCAATCGTGACGGATAAGGCAAATTTGTTTTGACGGGAGTTTCTTTCTCATTTTCATAAACAATTTTATCTTTTCCTTTAGACGTTGAGACTACCGGAGGTTGGATGTTTTCGGTCCTTCCATTATTAATAGGAATTCCCATATCCGTTGTCACCTCGGTTTCACGGGCGACTACCTTGGGAGGAAGAGAAGAAGAGGTAGTCGGAGCCGTCGGTTCATTGATTACAATACCACTCCTAGTCGTGATCGCCTTAGCATCGCCCCTCGGGTTAGCGATCGTGTTGCTTGGAAGAGTACCCGAGCCCGAGGGTCGATCATTTAAAGACTTCTTCAATTCGGCCATTTGATTGATTAACATTTTATTCATTTCCTCTTGACTTTTCATAAACTGCTTAAGTAATTCATCCGAAGACGACTGATTCACAACTGGATTTTGAAAATTTTGACCACGATTGTTGTTATTGAAACCTTGATTCTGAAAATTTTGATTTCCATGATTAGCATTTTGAAAATTTCCATGAAAATTCCCTTGATTCGGGCCTTGGTTATAATTTCCCTGATTTTGATTTTGAAAACCATGATTTTGATTCTGAAAACCATTATTCATCCGATTTTGATTAGCATTGTGATTGAATTGATGATTTCGGTTTTGCACATTTTGATTAACTTGATTGACTTGATTAACTTGAGACGGTTGATTAAAATCGGGTGGTCCAACATAATGGTTCGAACGGTAGCTAAGAAGATTTCGGTCACCCTGTGGTTGGTATCCGTCACCGCCCATATTGTAGGTTCCCGAAGCAGCATTCACATTCTCGTGAGTGTAGCCACCGGTGGCTGGGCACTCAAAATACGAATGAGGACCACCACAAGTCTCACAAACATTGTTGATCATGTTAACTTGATGGTTTTAGACTTGATTTTGATTCTGAGATGTTTGGTGCATTCGTAAAACAGCAGTCGACAAATCATCGAGTTTCTTAGTAATTGCGGCTATTTCAGAATTAGATGTAGAAGAATTTTGAGCAACGGTTGTTCTTGACTCATTCCTCTCGGCAGAGGAATCCCAGTAATTGTAATGAGCGGTCATGTTCTCAATAAGTTCGTAGCAATCTTCAGGACGTCGTTTCATAAAAGTTCCACCCGCAGCTGCATTGATCGTGTCCCGATGTCGCAAAGTCAAACCATTGTAAAACGTATCAATTATCGTAACAAGAAGCATGTTATGGTTTGGACACCGATCAATAGCAAGTTTATAACGTTCCCAAGCTTCGAATAAAGATTCGTCGGGAAGCTGACGGAAATTGCTAATATCGTTTCGAAGTTTCGTCACCATCGATGGTGGAAAATATTTCGCCAAGAAGTTCGATACCATTTCTTCGAAGGTATGAATCGAGTTCTTGGGAAGACGATCAAACCAAGCTGTGGCATGATGTGTAAGAGAATAGGGGAAAAGAGAAAGATGAAGGGCGTCATCGGAGACCCCATGTTGTTTCATACTTTGGGTGACGGTTAAAAATTTATCGAGATGCTTGTTAGCATCGTCACCCGGTAATCCGTGAAATTGGCACGAATTTTGGACTTGTTGAATCATATGGTGCTTAAGTCCAAAATCCGTAGCCTCAATATTGAGAGGGGCAATCGGACCGCCTCTACCGTGCATTGTCGGTTGACACAGCTCCTCCATCGTTCGGAGATCGGGAGCTGGTGCATTTTGAACAACACCCACCGGAGGGTGTTGATTGTTGTGGTTGTTTTGTTCCATTTCCGTGATGTTAGGGAAACGAACTTTGTGTGTGTGACGTATCAAACTCTCGGGGTTCGATAATGGAGAAATAAGACATTTAGAAGATGAACGGGTGTTCATACACCACAAAAACTCAAATTTTGAAAAATAAAAGGAAAATCAAATTTGAAAAGGAAAATCTTTTTGTATTTTTGTTTTATAAAGCAAAATTCAAAAACTTATACTTTTGTTTTTTTCTTTTTCAAACGTTACGTTAATCGTAAACCGTTTCCTTTAAACCTACTCGCGACGGAACGGGAGAGAAGAATGGATCTCTCTTCAGCTTGCAATTTAATGTCAAAGCTATCCGTATTTTCCGCTTATTCGGTCGTAGAATCCAAAGTAATCCGATTAGCAATTAATTTCACGCGTAATTATATTGGGAGACTTTTTTTGGTTTACAACGCCCTTTCTTTCGATCGGGTCGAGGCTGTAACTTTATTATTTTTTTGGTATTTTTGAAAACACTTTAGGAAAAGTGTTTTTGATTTTTCAATTTTTTTTTGGTTTTTATAGAAAATATATACAAGGAAGGTTTTCAAAACACAATTTCGAAAAACGAAATCGAAAAATTCACTTCAACCTTCCCCGGCAGCGGCGCCAAAAATTGATTCGTGAAAAACACAATATCAATATTATATTATAGATAGTAAGCTCAAAGAAATCCGCAAAGAAATACGGATAACCCGAGGTCGTATTCCGTGTGAAGGGTGAATTGAATTCCGAATTTCCGATTCGGAAAACATGTCGTGAAAAGTGGTACAAAGTGATATATATGAGATTACACTAATGATATAGCAAATAAGGCACAATTAATCACTTAAACACGTATTTCAATTAAGGAAACTAAAAACGTCACGTAAAATAGAAACCGTACGCTAAAACGTTAATTAAACGTTAACGTACAAAATAAAACGCGAGTTTTAAGCTACACGACTCCTACGGACTTGGAAATAATTTTCAAAAACTTAAAAATGATAAAAGAAAATTTTGAGAAAAAGAAAAATATTTTTTTGACTTTTTAATAATTTTTTATGAATTAAAAACTAATTAAACTATTTAATAATTAAAAGAAAATGAAAATAAAGAGAGAAAAATGCAAAATTACTTTCTAAAATTCTAAAATAACTAAAAATAATTTTCTAATATTTTTTTGGATTTTTCTGGTCTTTTTCTGATTTTTTTGTTTTTTTCAGCAATTAAAAAGTAATTAAGATTGATTAAAAAGGAAAATTAAATAAGAAAAATAGCAAAACAACTCAGAAAAATCTGAAAATTACAGGGAAAATCAAAAATAATATTTAAAAACTAGGAAAAATATAAAATTTTCAAAATAAGCACTGGAAGTGCTGATTAGCCCCAAACTGCTTAATTGAAAGTGCTTATTTATAAGCAAAACTTGACCAAACTGACCCAAACTTTAACCAATTAATTTTTTTGAACTTGTTTAAGCTTAATGAAACAGTCTTGAGGCCAAAAGATGCACAGAATCAAAGATGTGGGCACAATGAGGTCAAATAAGCACTATGAAATAAGCCAAAAGCACAAACATAATAAGCAATGGGTAATATTCAAATGGAACAATCAACTACAATAGTATGTAAACTCAAATTTAACAACCAAACTCAGATTCAAGCTCAAAAGCTCACTAGCAGGCCTATATTTTGAAAACAGATGCTAGTCTCAACCACCCAACTTGATGAGACTGATAAGCAGTGCAAATAAGCTAAAGAGATGGAGCTTAATGGTGCAAATCACTCACTTACAACTAGAGATCACAAATGAACCTAGAAAACAGATCCTTGTTCCAATTTAATAACCTAAAACAACCCAAGAATGCTTGATCAAAAACTGAGTGCAGGGCACCTATTGTCCCAATAAGCCCACTTCAACTAGCTTTTCAGATAAGCAAACAAGTTTCAAATCCAAATTTTCTTTTTGAAATGTAAAGTTTGGCTACTGAGCTTCTCAAAACAGCAAACCATATATGATTCCAATCAATATTAAAGACTACACAAGCTTCTAAATTTGTAACCAAAATCTGAGTTGAAAACCTTTTTGACTTTTTGCCAAAACAGAAAGTTGACTAAAATGGTTTTGGATTACACTAAAATGATCACTTAGATGAAAATAAACTATATTGTGATTCAATTAAGCTACTACTATCAAATATGCAACTACTTATGAAATCAAGTACCCTAAAACTACTATTATGCTAACTGTGTGAATATTTAACCAATGATTTTGACTTTTTAACTAATAACCTACTGGTTTTATGGTATACTAACTCTTAATATATCCTAAGTTAACTATGTGAACCACTTTTAACCTCTGAATCAAACCTTATGACAGCAAACAACTATCAACCAAACACCCCTTAAAGGTTCTGTCTAGCCTAAAAATCAAACACAGACCTCACAAAACTCTTCCAAACCAATTCCAATTTACTCAAAATGATCAACTATCATGATGTGACTCAGAAACATAGATCAAAAACACCATTATATCAAAAAGCTATGGATCACAGATGTAAACTAGATTAAACAGTAGCAAAAGCAAATATCACTACAACTCTCAAATATGATAAAGAAGCTAGTATCAAGCACTAATAAGCAATAATCAGTAGTATCAAGCTAATAGTATCAGATTTAAAGCTACAATAGAAATAAGCAATAGAGATGAGACAAATAATGAAACTTACAAACTCAAGTCCCCCTGAGCATGAAAAGAGGAGGTTCACTAAGCTAGCCTGCCTTTTAGACAGACCATGGGACAACTTATGGTTGCCTTTAACCACCAATAGGCTCAGCTTATTCAAATAAGCTGAGCAGTTGACTTTCTCTTTGACTTTTTCTCTTTTTTTGGATTTTTGGAACATTAAAAAGTCAAGGGTCACTACAAGCTATATAAGCTTGAATGAGCTTGAACAAACAACAAAACAAACAATGAAAAGATTCAATCAAGGAAAACAGATCCTACTATTTTTTTTTTTTTTTTTTTTTTGGTTTTTCTTTTGATAACAAACAACAATAAGAATAATAACTAGTAAAGTAGAAGATTGAAACTAAGTTGATAATAAAAGAAAAGTACTTGCTTGAAAAGAAATGAGACAGAAATAAGTGACAATAAGCAATAAGCTAATAAACAAGATAAGTAAATAAGCAAAGCTGAAAATTAAATAAGACAATAAAAAGACTTTCATTAATATTAAAAAGGTTTACAAAATGATTTTGGCAGAGTAACACTACTTGAAACTCTACTCCGATTACAATATGAGGGGGGGTATATATAAGCTAAGAACTAGGGTTTTTGGATCATTCTAGATGAGCTCCTCTGCTTTTAATCTTGTCCATTCATCTTGGCTTGGTCCTTAAGCAGCAATATAGTCCATTGATTCCCTGGTGTAGTGGAGGGTGAGTACCTTTGCCTCGTTCCATTGGTCCACGTACCCCCTTGCCTTCTGTCATTCCCTTGTCATGCGTGAGTGATAATAAAGGCATATCATTGGTTAATTTATTACCATACGAGGTAATTTAAGGTTAATTGATGGTTTGGGGTTTTAGGGTTTATGGAATAGTAACTATCTGGGAAGGGGTAGGGATTTGGGGGGCGGTAATTTTGAACGGGTAATTAATGTTGGGTTTGGGTCGGGTAAATGGTGGTGTTGGGCTGGGTATATATTAAAAAGAGTTGGTGTTGGGCTTTGTTATGTTTGGGCTTGGAGTGTGGATCCGGTGTGTAGTTATATTAGGAGTAGTAGTAGGATTATTACAAGGACCAATAATGTAATTCTGAAAACCTTAGGGACCAAATCTGTAAATCATTGAAACTTTCTCCCAAGGGTATAAATTGCCATACTCTGAATATTGGAGGACCATTGATGACTTTTCTCCAAATATTCATTAAAGGACCATAATTGCCAAATTCTGAAACTGCAGGGACTAAATCTGCCAATTTCTCCAAACTTTATTCAGGGACCAATATTGAAACTTTCTGAATCTCTGAGGACTTCTATGAGCATTGTGAGCTATCTTTGATCATTTAGCTTCCCCGGCTTTGGCTTTTGACCTTTTTCCAATCTCGTGCTCGTTTTTGTCGGTTTTGCTTCGTTTTCGTTCAGTTTTCACATATTCGTACCTGCACATACACAAATACAAAAACATGCATTCTCTTGGCATTTTAGGTTAGTATTTGGTATTTTCGGTCTGTTTTAAACGTCTAAAAAGATGAGTGATTAAGCACTCATCAAACGTATATATATATATATATATATATATATATATATATATAAATAGGGTAAGGTTCTAGAGAAAAGTCCACTTTGGTAGAAAAGTGAGAAAAAAAGGTTATAGGGTTTAATTTGAAATATCTCAAACTTCAGGGGTATGTCTGCAAACATGCCCCCACCCCCCCCCCCCCCCCGAAAATTTTTTTTTTCCCGCCAAAAAAAATTTTTTTTTGAGCCAAAAAAATTTTTTTTTTTTTTTTGGGCCAAAAATTTTCCCGCCAAAAATTTATAACCCAGATGCACCTTTTTTTTTAGTGCATCTGGGTTATAAAAATTGGTGCATCATAGTTATAACTGAGATGCACCAATTTTTATAACTGAGATGCACTAAAAATAAAAGGTGCATCTGGGTTATAAAAATTGGTGCATCTCAGTTAACTGAGATGCACAAATTTTTATAACCTAGATGCACTAAAAAAAAAAGGTGCATCTGTGTTATAAAATTTTGGCGGGAAAAGTTTTGGCCCAAAAAAAAAAAATTTTTTTTTGGCCCCAAAAAAAAATTTTTTTTGGCGGGAAAAAAAAATTTTTTTTTCGGCGGGGGGGGGGGGGGGGGGGTGGGGGTGGGGGTTGGGGGTAGGGTGCAAATTTACAAAAACTCCTTAAAGAATGAAGAAAATACAATTAGGTCCCTGTAGTTTGGTGTGAAAAAATGAGGGGTTGATTTGTACACTTTTCTCACTTTTCTACCAAAGTGGACTTTTTTCATGATCCCACCTCTATATATATATATATATATATATATATATATATATATATATATATATATATATATATATATATATATATATATATATATATATATATTAATAATAAAATGATCACAAGTAAACGTATAATAATATAACGATAATTCTTATACTATGCAAATAGTGTAAGAAATGTCGGAATATTGTTATAGATTAATAACTATAAATAACGGCGAAAACTAATAAGTCGGGTGAATAATAATTAAAAACATGATTTTCATAAATTTAGAAACTTATCGAGTTATACGAGTTGTGGTTATTTAAAGTCCAAGCGGGCTTTATATTGTGACTTTTGTGTTGTCACGGATATATGTCAATTAATATAAACATTTTCTATAGCAAGTGACTTATTTAATCGACGGATTATATCGAGTTATTTGATTATATAAAATGAGTATATTAATGGGCATCGTATCCCACGACGCCCATAGGTTGTGGTATATGTTCTAGGGTAATAAATTACTATGTATCTCGTGGAATTTGGCTGATTCGACGATATATATAGGGAATTTATTGGACTACGATATATACCAAATAGAATTCTTTGTGCTATGTGCTTTAGGTTGGGTATAATTTTGGAACGATATATTACGTAAATAAATATGGGGGATTACCAAATCGATGGATTTGATAAGCTTCGATGATTTATTTAAATAATATGTTGGGCTAATATTAGACCTATAGTTGGTTATTATTTGGTTCGTTGTGGCTTTTTGGTTTGAGTTGTGTCGACCCTTCACCCATATGGATACCAAACGTCAAATTTCAAATTAATATATGAAGATAATTTGAGAAATGGATATTTTTGGAAAGTTAAATGGAATACGTTCGGGAATGGGAATAATTGATTTTGAGGAAATGATTTCTGAACGAGTTTGATATTGTTAGGAAGTGCCGAGTATGTAGTTGCCGTTACTTGAGTTTGCTTACGTCTTTCATCTATCGATTTCTTTTGAAGATTTTCTGGACTTGAGGTGAGTCATAGCCCCACTTTTACTCTTGAACTTTGTTTTCAATACTTGGTGAGAAACGTGCAAATTGTTTTATGTGGACTATTATCGCTTTTGATTTCAAAACTTGCTATGCTTATAGAACTAGGTAGGATTAAGCGAGGCCTAGTCCCGAACTAGGTAAGCTATTGATTTAGTTAATGAGCAAGGCCTAGTCCCGAACTAGGTAAGCTATTGGATTGATTATAGAGCGAGGCCTAGACTTGAGCTAGGTAAGCTATTGATTGGATTGGTTTGAGCTATAGCGTGCACCTATAGGGTTGATTTGATTTGGTTGGATTATTTTGGTTGGATATTTTGGTTGGATGATTGAGGCCTAGTCTAGCTAGCAAGCGTTTTGCGTATATGTCCACTATATTGAATTATGAATTTAAACCTATGATCTCACCAGCGAAAGCTGACTTTTAGCACGTTTTCTCAGGTAATTAAGTGATGCTCTATGGATGCTTGGGATTGGAGGCTTGGCAATGGCACCGGTTATGGATCTATTTTTCTAAAACTCTGATAACTATTGTGGACCTATGTTTATTACTTTTGGGCCTTACTTTGGATAATTATTGGGATAAATGTAAACTTTAAAACCCGTTTTGGTTGTTTTTTTCTTATGTTTACTTTATCTCGTTCTTTCATGACTTTGAATGGATACCAATCCCCGTAGCACCTCGAAAGCTTGTTGAGTCTTCCGCTGTATCAAATTTTGGGGGTGTTACAGATACAGTCTATTTGCTAAGGACTTAGTCATATACAGAGTAGTCAACTTCGTCCAAATTCCTGCAGCAGATGTTTCCTTGGTAACTTCCCGTAAAACCCTGTCTCCCAAGCATAGAATCAAGGTACTGTATGCCTTCTTCATCAAAACAGCCTTTTCACCTGCTTCCATGTGCGCGCGGGTAATGTCTCTAATGCAGCATCACATCCGAGCTGTACCATTAAAGCACGCATCTTTATTTGCCATAACCCGAAGTCATTCTTCCCATCGAATTTTTCGATGTCAAACCTAGCTATAGAACTAGCCATTCTTCTTATACCTTGCTAAAAACCTTGTCATGTTGTTTCTTAACCAACTTTACCGACAAGCCTCACAAGCCGTGTGCAATATTCCCCCTTGTTGCTATAAACACTTCTTGCAAATCGAATTAATTAGAATAACCCTAAACCCTCGATTTCGAACAAGCAAACCCGATCGTAAACTTGAAACTCAAGCTAACCACAATCGAACTTGTACCACAAGAAAACCCGCAACAAGAACCTTCGCTTTAATTGAATTTTACCCAATATAAACGAAGTCGAGTTTTAATTATAAAACTCCAAATACTTTTGAAAAAAAACTTCACTTTAATTCGTCAACCTTTGTAGTATAATCTTCTTGGGATAAATAAAAATCAACAACAACTGATGATCACCTTTTGTTATTGATTTCCACGTGATACAAGATACTAATGTCACTTTTGTTTTAAAACATAAAACATCCTGACATCACTTCATATATAGTACTCCACGTGGGTGATACAAAACAAATTGTCCACCTCCTTTGTTGTCGATCACTGCTACTTACCGAGAACCCGAACCGATCCTCAAAGCCTCGAACTTCGATGACCACAATAACCGCGGCTCTTGATACCACTTGTTGGAAAATACCTCGACAACAATCTGAAGTTCGATCGCGGAAAGCTAGATCGCGAGTTATTTCGAGCACAAGTAGCAACACGATATACCACAAAGAATTGACAAGAATATGCACACGATATACCCTCAACGAACCCTTTATTAAAACCTTTTACAATTGAGGAAGAAGAATGAATTACTAGCATCCCCCTCAACTCTATTTATAGAGATGAGGGGGTAGAAACCTTAGCTTGCAAGCCAAGTAACTAGTTTCCTAATCTATGTAAAATCCTAAACTTTATTTAAACTAAAATACAATTAATCCCCTTATTATTGTCTAAGTCACATTTAACCCTCCTAAGTATTGCTACTAACACATAACATGAGAGTAGGATTTTTTTTTGGTTAAAAGGTCAACGACCCGGTAAATAACATGAGAGTAGGATTGCTGAAAGTTGTTTGGGATTGCTTATTAAACAAACCTTAGTGTGCTTATTGAAATCGATTTTAGGGGCTAATTGTGATTGTTTATCGAAACTGCTTACAAAGGAGGTTTAGAGGCTGTTTGTATTGCTTATCCTTATATAAACTTTGTAATTAACACTTACCATGAATAATACTAAACCTACTAATCCATTCCAATAAAGGTAATTCCAAAGAGTATATATTGTTTTTGGCTTTATGAGAAAAGTATTCCATTCAACACAACCCTTCCAGCTTTTTAATCCTATTTTTTTATTACAGCGTGCATCAAGGTCTAATATGAATGGAAGCCTCCTCATTGTGAGGTGTGCAAAGTATTTGGTCATGACCGTATCAATTGTCCAAAATGTGCTAAGGAGGCGGTTCGTAGTGACATTAATGTGGCAGCAGAAGCTTCTACTACATTGGATACGGATGATGGCTTCATTGGGGTAAACAATCGTAAGAGTAAGGGAAAGACTGTTGCTGCTCCTTCTCGGCCGATTGGGGGTGTTCAGCTTAATAAGCCGAAACCTAAATTTTGGAGACCTGTCTCGAAGAAGCCGGTTGCTACTAAGGAAAAAATCACCAATGAGGCAAGTACGAGTGGGAAGGTTATTGCTACATCGAACCCGTTTGATGTTCTTAATATGGCCGATACTGATGATAATGGTATTCCTTGTGCAACAAGTGTTTCTCCTAAGAGTGGGGCTGATTTGGAGGTTTCTAAAGGTGGAAATGGAAGTACTACTCCTATTGTTGAGAAAATTGGGAAGATTGAAAAGTTAATTATTGAAGAGAAAGTTACTCTTGTGGATAATGATGGTAAACCTCTTAAAAAGGTTGATCAACTATGGGGGTAACCCATTCTCTAAGGTGGGCAATGTGGTAGTTTCGACAGTGATGATGATGAAGTTCTTGACGATCACATTGGGACGTTGTATTCTGGAAGTGGAGGCAAAGAGCAGAGTCTTTATAAGCAATGGAAAGCGGATACGAGTGACGGCAAATTATAATGATGATGATTTTGGCCTCTCTCCTGCACAATTAAATGCTGTTGGAATTCAAGATTTTTGTCTTAACTAGGTTGTTTTATATTTTTTGCATAAAATTTCTGATGTATCTTATTTTATGCTGGTTTTGGTTTGGTGGTCTTGTTGGTTGTACCTAGTTGTCATTTATGGTCTGTCATAAATGATTTAGTGGATGTGTCATGCGATTGCTTGCGGTTAATGTGGCACTTCCGTCACATTCCATTGTACTTAAACGTTTTTTTGGAGTAATATATTTTAGGGTTAATGGCATGTAATAGCAACGTACTTTCCCATTTATGCCATTATCAGATACGAACCCAAAATATTACAGATATCAGATACGAACTTTCAAAATTTTTTTCATTATCAGATACGAACTTTAAAATATCAGATATCAGATACGAACTTTCAAATTTTTGTTTCATTATCAGCAACGTACATTTTCATTTGTTTCATTATCAGCAATTTTTATTTTTAAAGTTTTTCTTATATTTGAACAAAGGAGAAAAGTACGTTGCTGATAATGAAACAAAAATTTGAAAGTTCGTATCTGATATCTGATATTTTAAAGTTCGTATCTGATAATGAAAAAAATTTGAAAGTTCGTATCTGATATCTGTAATATTTTGGGTTCGTATCTGATAATGGCACAAATGGGAAAGTACGTTGCTATTACATGCCATTAACCTTATATTTTCCCGGGTTTTTTCTTATATTTGAACAAAGGAGAAAAGTACGTTGCTGATAATGAAACAAAAATTTGAAAGTTCGTATCTGATATCTGATATTTTAAAGTTCGTATCTGATAATGAAAAAAATTTGAAAGTTCGTATCTGATATCTATAATATTTTGGGTTCGTATCTGATAATGGCACAAATGGGAAAGTACGTTGCTATTACATTCCATTAACCTTATATTTTCCCGGGTGGAATACCCTTTACCCAAAAAGAAAAGTATTCCAAGCATGTGTCCATTAATGTGTTGGTTGAATGGCAATTATACTCTCATGTAGTGACATTTTATATATTGTATATAATCAGGTTGCATTATTTTGTAAACTGATGTTTTGATGGTTCTTTTTATATCTTTGATTAGTCACATTTTATGTGTTTATAATCATATTTTATATCTTTGATTAGTCATTATTTTCAACAATTGAGTTGTGTGAACTCCTAATAAAATTATAGCTTGTCAACAAATATAATCTCATACTTATATCTATTTTAGATATAAGTACGAGATTATAGAAAGAACATGGACCAACCGGCATAAAGTAGATGCGAGAGAGTTGTAAAGGACTCAATGTATAACGTAATTTTGGGTTGACTTGGTACTGATCAAGGTGATGTTTCAGTATTATAAGGTAAATAAGTTGTGTATAGCATCGACATATACTTTTGGTTTTATTTGCAAGTTTAACTAACTTCACTTCTAAAAGACCACACCATTTATTGCAAATGCTAGAGCTTGATTGCTTAAATATAGAGTGATGTTGAATGATGCTTTACATGGTCAGGTTAGCAAAACCATTTCCTTTAAAGGAAACAAATGGTGTACTTTGAGTTGCATGTTAGAAAGCTGCCAATAGTGTCAACTGATAAAGTGTTAAGTCATCCATATTTAATACTACAAATTGATTGTCGTTTTTCTCAAATCGTGAAGACAGAAGGTATATTCCATGTAGTATTTAATGTTTTATTACCCCAATTGTACTAATTTATGATGTAAATTAGTTTTTTAGGGTTTGCTGAAAATTAGGGTTTTTATTTAAATTGTTTCCTTTATACAGGTCTTATGGAGA
This sequence comes from Artemisia argyi, assembly GCA_030686995.1. Taxonomy (NCBI): domain Eukaryota; kingdom Viridiplantae; phylum Streptophyta; class Magnoliopsida; order Asterales; family Asteraceae; genus Artemisia; species Artemisia argyi. Next base: position 3,707,437 of record CM060686.1, read on the forward strand.
TACCACTTGATGTGGTCTTCAAAATACACTACAATGGTGTGTTTATGTTTGACCCCTTGAGGTATGAGTATGGTAGGGAGATTGTAATGGAGGCTTCCAGTGATAGTAGGATCATGTTTAGTCCACTCTTAGATTTGTTAGTTGCTAAGTTAAGACAAAACATATTGGCTCTGTACTTATGTATACCTGAGTTGGACATTGATAGTGGTGGGTTAAAGATAATTGAAACTGATGCCGATGTACATGCTTTATATGACCTAGCTAAGACGAGTAAGAAGGTAAACTTGTATGTTGCTCATGGACCACAAAACTTAGCACCTTATTACCACCACAACCTGTGTTTAGAGGGTTCCGACTCAGAAGTTACTTCAAAAAGGAAACAACATGATCAGTTGAAAAAGGATGCGGGTAATATGTCTTATGAGGAACTGCTTGCATGGGCTGAGGAAGAAGCACAGTCCCCTTACTTAAGGTCCCCACCGCCAGAAAATGATAGACCACTAAGAAAAGATTTTAGGGGTAAGGTTACATTCACTAGAGTGTGGAGTCATGAAGATGATTTTATACATGATGTACCATTTCTCACTGAAGATGAGGTGTATAAGTCACCCGAAAAGGTTGTAGAGAATGTCGTTGTCGTTGTTAATTCAGTGGTGGATGATAGGTCTGTAGAGAATATACCTCCAACAGAAGAGGTTGTTGATGCCGTTGTTGACAACAGGCCTGCAAGGGATGAGGTAGTTGATGTGGTTAATGACAAAAGTCCTGCAAGGGATGAGGTTATAGACGATATGGTTGATACAAATGTGGATATTGATGAAGTTGTGTTATCAAAGCAGAAAAAACTAGATAAAGGAAAGGCTGTTATGACACAAAAACAAAAGCGATCATCAGAAAAAACTAATATCCTTCGTAGGCCTACTGGTATAACCATAAGAGAGAACGAAAATCCGGTGGCATCTGATAGTGATAGTGAACAGAACATGAACAACACTCATGATGACTCTTCTGACTACGAGTCGTATGATTCTGGTGATGACTCTGATAAGTCGTACGATTATCTAAGCAATTGTGAAGATGAGGTGATCGAATTGAGAAAACGGATATCGCAACGAAAACATACAGTACCTGATGAACAAGACGGAGAACAAGGAAGTGATGAACATGATGACGATATGCCTGATGTATGTGACTCTTTTACATATTCTGGGTTAGCTTCCTTAGTTAGAGAACATGAAAGGTACATGGAATCTTTAATGAAGCAGTTAAAGGCTAACGCTGAAGGCATAAGTGACCCTTTTTCCGTTGATCTCAAATCCAAAAAGAACATTATTTTATATTTTGTTGTATATGTTTTGGTTATGGTAGTAGCAACAACATAAACTGGTATATTGTATAGATGATACAAATGCAGTCATTTCAATATTACAATTCATCATGCAACATAATACCAAAAAAGGTTAAGGAAACAGTTACCATAATGTAACAAAGTGCAATGCATTCATAACAACATACGATAACAACTGCAATCCCTTCATACAAACATACAAAAGAAAGACTACAACACAAATTTGTTCCATTTCTAACTAATACAAATTACTTGTTCAGGGACACAAGAAAGAGTGCTCCAATCAACACCATCAAGACAATGATCAAACATGTGGAACCCATAAAGAAGGTGTCATAAACTTTTGCCTTGACCTTTAATTCATTCATTTCTTTGTAAATCATTTCCATCGTTACTACAATAGTTGGTTTCTTTCCAATTACATTTTGAGCATCATCTAACTGGCAAATGTCCTCCTTCTTTCCAACCCTGTCTTGACCATCATCCTGGTGGGAAAGGCTATGTAACTTGAACTCCAAAATCTGGTTGTCCTTATACAGCCTATACATTAGGTCTTTGTAGTATTGAGATGGCAACTCATCATCAAGAAATCCATAGACTTCACATTTGTTATCTTTACCCTAAAAGGAAGTTGTATATCATTAATCAAAAGCAATTCCAAATATACGAATTCTAATCTTATATTTAGGGCTTGGTAACTTACACGGGTGGGACATGCTTTGAATCTTCGACCTGGATTGTCCGGAGTCCATGACACTTGTTCATAAATTGGAAACTTGCAAATACAGTGAGACATACGAGCAATCTCCTCCTTGCTGTACCTTCTGCGATAATAACGTGATGTGGAAGAAGATGAAGCCATGGAACATCTGGATTTGGAGTTTTGTTTGCTAATTTTAATAAATGGATGAACTAGGTTTAGGGTTCGATCATCAACTTGGAGCACAAAAAGATGAAAGAGTAAAGTACCAAATGATTTTTTATTGTTTGGATTAAAGTGGACGTGGGAAAAGCCAAAGAAAAAAAAAAAAAAAAAAAAAACATAAGGCCACGTGGGTTCTTACCGGCTGAGGTGGACAAAACCGGGTGGGGGAGTATGAAAACACCCAAATAAGGACAAAATAGTCGAGTTACATTAGCAGATAAGGTTTTTTTTTGTACGCTACTCAAAAGTAATATTTTTGGCAAGTATGATACGTTTTCAAAGAATTAATCCATAGTTCTACTCAAGGATATATACTACTTAGTGTATGAAGAAAGAAATAAGTGTTTTGTGCCGATAGTTAGAGTATTAATTGATTGACGTTTCTTACGGGATGTTTGATGGACCAGGTGGTCCATATATGTGTAGTTCGCCGAAAAAGATGCTTGCAGAGCTCTAGCAAAAAAATGCCTTTTGAAGAGAAAGACTTAGCAGTTGAATTGTCTTGGTTAATTCAAACTTGACGCGTTAAGAGACCAGAAATACAAGTTGATGAGCAATGATGCTAAAGTTGGAACCTTAAAAACCCCCCAAAACTACACCTGAGCCATCAAATGCTGATCAACCCATCGAGACCAATACAACTAAACATGCTGAGACCATTGCTGACTCTGCCGCATCACAATCACTGTGCCTGCAGCAGCTGCTGATCATCCATCAGAATGTAATCAAATGCCTTTGCAATTGGCATTAGTATCGGGTTGCTTTAAGACAAAGTGAATGCCATTGGTAAAATTATAATCTTGCATTATGCATGTTTTTTAATTTCAACAATTGGTTTATGCCACTTGAGTTTTGAATATAACTGACATTTTTTTTTTAGAATTTATGTATTTTAAAAAAACCAACATTTATAGTTATTTTCATGCCAAAACCCCATGTATTGTAACTAGTATTACTATACAGCATCTAACACTAAACAAAGATTACATGAAACAACATATTACTTTCAACACAGATTGCATAAACAAAAAACAATAAAGATTTCATCATAGAATACATGCTAGATTTAATTAAGATTTTAAGTGTCAACAACGTTAAAACTAGACATTACATTAACTAGAATGATATTAAACCAAAACAAAGATCCCAAAACTAAATTGCATAGACATGTTTAACTCCAAAATCTTGTAAGGAACTTTTTAACTGACAAATTTGCTCTCATCTTCTTGGATTATTGGTTGGACCAATGCATGTTTCTCCTTCATTACCTTAACATAGGAATACACAAATGTGATTGCAACTAAAACAAGCATGATCGATAACCTAGTCCATATGAACTCCATCGGTATAAACAAAGACAACACCATCAAAAAAGGTGTAAAAGTGATCACCGAGTAATTGGTCTCGTGACAAGGTTGGAACACTTGGAGAGCTTTTGATTCCCATACATCTTTCTTGAAGTTGTAACATACAACTCCTATTGCAAAGGTCAAACTTATGATGACTAGATAGCCAATGCAAATGAGATTTTGAGGGATAAAAAACACAAACGTAAGAGATATAGATGCCATGATAGCCGAGAAGATAGAGATAATTTTTACCATAGTATTATACATATCCATTATCGAGCTTTGCAAGTACTTACATGCAAAAATCAAAGTCAAAACAGATGCTACGGCGACAAATTGTGGAACAATGTATGTGATCATGAATACACGGTGAATCTTAAAAGGAAGTTTTTTTTCGTCTATAATGCAAGATGATAATACGAATAGGAAGTATAAAGTCATGGAATACGCATAATCGATAGCTAGGCAATTGTCATCAAGCCTGCAACATAACACCAGAAAAGAAACTTAGATTAGCGTAAAAACACACATTAATATTGTATGTTAATCAACTTGAAAACGAGAAAAGAATAAGTAACATGAACTTAGATGTAACAATTCAGAACGTAAAATCGTTATATATAAAACATTGGACAACGAGTAAACAATGCTCTAAACTAAAATAATAATGTAATCGATCAGAACTTACGGTGGTTTGGCAGTGGACGATGGCGCTGCATCGCTAATGGAGATGGCAACCTCATCAACCTTTTTGGTGGGAATAGCTGAAGAATCGTACTCCATGATCCACTAATGTGTTTTAGTGTGAGAGGTAATTGTAAGGTGTGTTTATTTAATCTTATAAGTTCCAACAATATACGCCTTTTATAGAGTTTTAATTTGTAGTATGTCTCCCTGTTAGAGTGTGTCTGGGATTCATTACGTTTAATATATGTATTTTATATGCAAGCTAGTCTAATTACTAATAAAGATAACTACGGAGTATTTAAATAAGTAAATCCCAGATAAAGATAACTATTTTAATCACCGAATAATATGATATCTTATTTCTCGTGGGTAATTGCAATTTTTTAATCTTATTTGTCATGTTTTCTATTTTGATGTAGCGAATAAAACTTTTTGCAACTTAATCATTGAAATTTTGTCATCTTGGTGTACCGATGACCGGCCAAGCCATTAACACGTTACGAATTTTATAGGGCAAATACCATATTAAAGCACTATAATTGTCAAGAAAGTTACTTTTGGGTATCGAATAAATTTTTTTCCTCATTTGAGTACTAAACTTTCATTTTTTTGTTTCTTTGAGGCATTTTGTGACATTTTTGCCCCTGAATTTTTAATAATTTGAGGTGCAAAAACGTTACAAAGTGCCTCAAAGAGGCGAAAAAATGAAAGTTTAGTACCCAAATGAAGAAAAAAATTTGTTCGATACCCAAAAATATATTTTAAAACAAGTATAATGCTTTTTTATAGTATTTGCCCAATTTTATAATGTCAAATTGGCACCCATGTCACCACTTCTAGCCATGTTACACATATAGAAAGCCATATCACACATTTAAAACAAATTCCCAAACACCCTTTTATCTTCATCCTCTTCATCTTCTCCCCCAAATAGTGTGGTTAATAACTTCCTCATTGTTGCTACTTCTTTGTTTTTACAAGGAAAACTTTGCTTCGATGTCGTTGTCAACACCTCCACATGGGTCATTTGGCGCTTTCGAAATAGAATTTGCTTTGACATGAAACTCCCATGTTAGCACACTCTGATGGAAGAAATCCACTTTTTAACACCTTTAGATTACTCATAAAAGCAAAAACATCCGATTGAACGAATGGCGGTAGCTTCTGGATCAAGACACTATGTTTGTTAAGTGGGTTTTATGATGGAGGTGGTTGTGGTGGTCTGGTACACCAAGTTGACGGAATTCAAAAGTTCAAAAGTTCAAGGATTAAGTTGCAAAATTTTTTATTTGCTTCATCAAAATAAAAAACGTGACAAGTAAGATATATAAAACGCAATTATCCCTATTTCTTGATAAGAGAACACTGGTACTTTCCTAGAAGACCATAAGTGGACGCTTATTGTGAGATGAAAAAATAATTGTACTTATCGCAACTTCATGTTCCATCATCAGTTTATCACTGTTGCAACACATCATTAACCGAAAAAATTTCACAGCATTGGTGAGGCAAGAATAAAATCGGATAAATTATTTTAGTTCCATCAGATAAATTTAAATTGCAGTCAGATTACACCACATTATGGCAGCAAACGAATTCCGTCCAAGTCAAATGTATATTGGCATATGCTTGTTAATCTCTCCATAGGAGTCTTGATAACAATTTCTAATAAATTATTACAAAAAGATGCAGATTTCACTCAAATGTGGGATCGATGGCAAGTGAAGCCTTCAACTTTTCAGCCAAATGTGGTAATGAGTTGATGTTATCTTCAATTGTTAGGTTAACACATGAATCCATATCCTGCATTGCACCGGATCTCTTTTGGAGCTTTGCAGCCTCATATTTGTCTTGGCATACCATAAGTGACCGATTCAAACGTTCCTATATACATAGAAAAAGCGTTAACAAATCTTGTACATGCTACAAAGATATGAACCACGTTGATATGGTCCAATTTCTCTAGTAATTATAACCCATTTTGACTTTTTAATCATGGTATATAAAGCTCAAATGTCTGAGTTAAAGACAAACTTAGGTTCGGATTTTGATTCATAAAACCAAAGACACCAGTACATATACTACATGTATTCATCACGAAATCACTGCATAACCAATAATGCTAAATGATTTAGATGCTTTTACAGTGGTGTATTAAGTGCAGAAGCAGATAGAAAATACTGATAAAATCAGAATCGGTATCAATGCACAATTGCACATTGTAAATATTTATCATAACTATCAATAAAGATAACTTTTTTAAGGGTATCAGTATCATTAAAGATTCTATGGAATTGGTATATAACAAACGACCATATTAGGTCAGGATGGGTATAACTTTAGTGTATAAGTTACTAGATTATAAATTGACATGCTGCATAGCTGCATTGATACACCCACGGTTATATAATTTCTGATCCATGAGTTCAAACAGTTGGCTGTATGTTATCATTAAACCTGAAGTTTTACAAATTAAATGCTTAATTTTTTACGTTGTAAATGAAGATTCTTGCTTCCTAAATGTAACATGTGGGTCTTGTTATGGCTTTTAAGATGTGGTGAAGTTTATATACACTGTAGTTACCATAGATACAGTCAAAGGCATTACGGCTGAGAACAGGGCAAAAATGAATCGACTTCAATTTTTGAGAGTAGGATTGCTGAAAGTTGTTTGGAATTGCTTATTAAACAAACCTTAGTGTGCTTATTGAAATCAATTTTAGGAGCTACTTGTGATTGTTTATCGAAACTGCTTACAAAGGAGGTTTAGAGGCTGTTTGGATTGCTTATCCTTATATAAACTTTGTAATTAACACTTACCATGAATAATACTAAACCTACTAATCCATTCCTATAAAGGTAATTCCAAAGAGTATATATTGTTTTTGGCTTTATGAGAAAAGTATTCCAAGCATGTGTCCATTAATGTGTTGGTTGAATGGCAATTATACTCTCATGTAGTGACATTTTATATATTGTATATCATCAGGTTGCATTATTTTGTAAACTGATGTTTTGATGGTTCTTTTTATATCTTTGATTAATCACATTTTATGTGTTTATAATCATATTTTATATCTTTGATTAGTCATTATTTTCAACAATTGAGTTGCGTGAACTCCTAATAAAATTATAGCTTGTCAACAAATATAATCTCATACTTATATCTATTTTTGATATAAGTACGAGATTATAGAAAGAACATGGACCAACCGGCATAAAGTAGATGCGAGAGAGTTGTAAAGGACTCAATGTATAACGTAATTTTGGGTTGACTTGGTACTGATCAAGGAGATGTTTCAGTATTATAAGGTAAATAAGTTGTGTATAGCATCGACATATACTTTTGGTTTTATTTGCAAGTTTAACTAACTTCACTTCTAAAAGACCACACCATTTATTGCAAATGCTAGAGCTTGATTGCTTAAATATAGAGTGATGTTGAACGATGCTTTACATGGTCAGGTTAGCAAATCCATTTCCTTTAAAGGAAACAAATGGTGTACTTTGAGTTGCATGTTAGAAAGCTTACAACCTAGCTTAATTTCCTGTGAATCCGAAAAAGATGGTTGGTATTACAATTCCACATATTCATCATTGTCTGCTAAAGAGTGTTACAAAATGTGCTTTCATTGCATCACTCGTAAGTGCAGTTGGACAACTTTGAAGCAATGTAATTCAAAGGAAACCATCTATTTTAAGTTTCAAAGATTGGTCAAACCATTTTTTTATCCAATAAGCTGTATATAGCAGATCATGAGTTTTCATTTGTAATGGTTGTTTTATTTTAGATTACTTTGAGATTATGATGAAATAGTATGTAAGAAATTACTTATGAATTTACTTTTTACTTATCTCTTTTGTTTGAATTTATGTTTTTACGAGCAACTTGTTATTAGCTACCCATGATTTATCACGGGTCTATAGGCTAGTAACATATAAAGTCAAACAATAGCTAATTAGAGACACTTTCAATAACAGTGGTAAAGAGCTAAATAGTGAGTCATTTAATAACGACATTTTTTAATAATGAAGAAATGAATTATTAAGATTAAGTATTTAGCCCATGAAGTCATGAAACAATATTTAGTATGAGTCAACATTTGACCATAAGTCCATCACATCTTTATGCTAAATCAAAGTTAGAACAAATTAATAGCAATCATATTTGTGTCTGTTGTGCCTTTTGTTAGTGATATGCTATTTAGGGAGAACATTTGGGCAAACTTTGAATGATATATAACATTAGAAATGGTATTACATGTTAGTCATACCACACTCATAAGTCATAACAACATATATGTTTTAAGTTTTCTTCTTTTGCTGATAGTTCTACTCAAGGATATATACTACTTAGAGTATGAAGAAAGAAATAAGTGTTTTGTGCCGATAGTTAGAGTGTTAACTGATTGACGTTTCTTACGGGATGTTTGATGGACCAGGTGGTCCATATATATGTTGTTCGCCGAAAAAGATGCTTGCAGAGCTCTAGCAAAAAATGCCTTTTGAAGTGAAAGACTTAACAGTTGAATTGTCTTGGTTTATTCAAACTTGACACGTTAAGAGACCAGAAATACAAGTTGATGAGCAATGATGCTAAAGTTGGAACCTTAAAAACCCCCCAAAACTACACCTGAGCCATCAAATGCTGATCAACCCGTCGAGACCAATGCAACTCAACATGCTGAGACCATTGCTGAGTCTGCCGCAGCACAATCACTGTGCCTGCAGCAGCTGCTGATCATCCATCAGAATGTAATCAAATGCCTTTGCAATTGGCATTAGTATCGGGTTGCTTTAAGACAAACTGAATGCCTATGGTAAAATGATAATATTGCATTATGCAAGTTTTTTAATTTCAACAATTGGTTTATGCCACTTGAGTTTTGAATATAACTGACATTTTTTTTTAGAATTTATGTATTTAAAAAAAACCAACATTTATAGTTATTTTCACGCCAAAACCCCGTGTATTGTAACTAGTATTACTATACAGCATCTAACACTAAAGAAAGATTACATGAAACAACATATTACTTTCAACACAGATTGCATAAACAAAAAACAATAAAGATTTCATCATAGAATACATGCTAGATTTAATTAAGATTTTAAGTGTCAACAACGTTAAAACTAGACATTACATTAACTAGAATGATATTAAACCAAAACAAAGATCCCAAAACTAAATTGCATAGACATGTTTAACTCCAAAATCTTGTAAGGAACTTTTTAACTGACAAATTTGCTCTCATCTTCTTGGATCATTGGTTGGATCAATGTATCGACTTCCAAATTATGTGCATGTTTCTCCTTCATTACCTTAACATAGGAATACACAAATGTGATTGCAACTAAAACAAGCATGATCGATAACCTAGTCCATATGAATTCCATCGGTATAAACAAAGACGACACCATCAAAAAAGGTGTAAACGTGATCACCGAGTAATTGGTCTCGTGACAAGGTTGGAACACTTGGAGAGCTTTTGATTCCCATACATCTTTCTTGAAGTTGTAACATGCAACTCCTATCGCAAAGGTCAAACTTATGATGACTAGATAGCCAATGCAAATGAGATTTTGAGGGATAAAAAACACAAACGTAAGAGATATAGATGCCATGATAGCCGAGAAGATAGAGATAATTTTTACCATAGTATTATTCATATCCATTATCGAGCTTTGCAAGTACTTACATGCAAAAATCAAAGTCAAAACAGATGCTAAGGCGACAAATTGTGGAACAATGTATGTGATCATGAATACACGGTGAATCTTAAAAGGAAGTTTTTTTTCGTCTATAATGCAAGATGATAATACGAATAGGAAGTATAAAGTCATGGAATACGCATAATCGATAGCTAGGCAATTGTCATCAAGCCTGCAACATAACACCAGAAAGGAAACTTAGATTAGCGTAAAAACACACAATAATATTGTATGTAAATCAACTTGAAAATGAGGAAAGAATAAGTAACATGAATAGGGATGGCAACGAGGCGGGGATTATCGGGGATCATATATACCATCCTCATCTCCGTTTCTCACTCCTCATCCCCATCCCCGCCTCCATCTCCATAGGGGAATCGTTTTACGTCCCCATCCCCATCCCCAATGGGGATTGGGGATCCCCACGGGGATTCAGGGATTTTTTAGCCTTATAAATTGAGCATAAAAATTACATAAGTAATCGAAAATATAAAGAACTGACCTATAAATGTCTTAAAAAGCATACATCGATTAATTAAAATGTCATTCAACTTTAAAGATCGTAAATACTGAAACATCACAAATAATATAAAAATAAACTGCATCGAATGTGTGTATTTGGACAAAATATTGGTAGAATAATATATAGTTAGTGCTTAATAATTTAAAAGTATTTGATCCACTAAATATCACATATACATATATATACTTCAAGTATAATACTTGTCACTACTCACTAACATATACATATACAAGTACATGTAGTATTAATATACATATAACTTATGCAGTGTATACTTATACATTAAAAGTTCGGGTTCGGGTTCGAGGTCGGGGATTTTTGTTATCCCCATCCGCGCCCCCATCCCCAGTTTTATAAATCGGGGATTCCCCGTCCCCATCCCCATCCCCGGTCAACTCGGGGATTCCCCAGTCAAATCGGATTTGGGGATCGGGTCCGTCAGGTACGGATTTTTTTGCCATCTCTAAAAATGAACTTAGATGTAACAATTCAGAACGTAAAATCTTTATATATAAAACATTGGACAACGAGTAAACAACGCTCTAAACTAAAATAATAATGAAATCGATCAGAACTTACGGTGGTTTGGCAGTGGACGATGGCGCTGCATCGCTAATGGAGATGGCAACCTCATCAACCTTTTTTGTGGGAATAGCTGAAGAATCGTACTCCATGATCCACTAATGTGTTTTAGTGTGAGAGGTAATTGTAAGGTGTGTATGGGATTCCTTACGTTTAATATATGTATTTTATATGTAAGTCTAACTGGTTACGTATTCGTATTAAGATAAAGATAACTATTTAAATAAGTAATCCCAGATAAAGATAAATATTTTAATTGCCGAATAATATGATATCTTATTTCTCGTGGGTAATTGCATGTTTTTTAATCTTATTTGTCATTATTATTATTATTATTATTATTATTATTATTATTATTATTATATAAAACATCACTTCACTAGAAAATCATAGGATTTACAAGAAATTAGAGGGGAGCCGAGAAACAAGCTGGGCCTCCACTCCTTTAGCAATAGCAAAGCCAATCCTACTAAAAATATGATCAGCGGCACGTGCTCCAATGCCCTGAGTCAACGAGAATCTACGGACGCGTTTAAGTAATGTCACCGCATCCTTCTCAAGTTCTCCCAAGGAAGAGAATGAGAAGGCGAGAAACCCATAACCAATGTCCGCTCATTTAGTCTCATACTTGGCCCGTTTTTGTTGTGCAGCTTCAACAACCGCGCGCCCCGGTGCAAAATCAGCCATATTCGTCTGTGTCAGGGGAAAAGCCCCTGTCAAATCAACACATGTGTCCCGCCCATCATCCCAAGAATAGAGTAACACATCAGCTGGGCGTAAGGTTTTGTCCCTGTTTCCACATAACCCGATGTCAATCTCTTTACGAGCCGAGATCCCCGACCGAGAACATATGTTAACAATGGTATCACGTACTATATTATGTCGTTGTTTAATCTCGATGATACCAGCACATGAAACCGCATGATCTCCATAAGTGTCCCCCGAAAATACCCTGGAGCAAGCTGAGCATGGCATTTGAGTAGAGAATAGGGGAATACCCAGTCGATAGCACAACACACATCGGTAAGTTCTGGCATTCATGCTCTGTCCCAACCCAGAGATCGGGATCACCCTAAGCCAGTCTGAAGTGTGGTCCTCATTTTGCGATCTCCATAAAGCCATTTGTCTAGCAGATAAGCAAAAGGTGGATTCGGCCATTTTGGCAACACGTGTGAAATATACGTCTGCCAGTTTCTTCATGAGTTTGGGGGCAGCGATCTCACTTGAGCTGCCTAAAAGGTCAGTTTCCATTTTAGCATTAAACGCGTGCAAGACCTCATCGAAGGAGGAACTAGAAGTTACGATGCCAGAATGCCGTAGGAGCCTAGTCTGCAAGCTAGTAGATTGGAGTCTAGATGCAAGGAAAGCATAGTTTAATACGTCACCCGTAGCATATACACCAAGTCCCCCAAGGTCAAAAGGTAGAGTGGCTAGTCTCCATTGCCACTCACCGAATCCAGGTCCAGAGGCAGTGACAATACGCTCTAGAGAAGAACGAAGTGCCGCATCAAAGGCAATCTGAGCCTTCCCGAAGACCTTAGGGGGGCACGTGCGCATAGAAAAATATAACTTGGAAATTCCAGCACATACCCGAAGGAGTAGCAACTCACATTGAGGGTCATTAAGCTTAGCAACAACCTCCATAAGCTCAATGGTTTTAGCAACCCTCTTCATAACAAGCTCACTGCTAAACACAAGGTCTACACTGGTAGGTCCCCCCAACAATTTGACACCGTGTAAAGGTCGGGCAATATTAGGCGGGAAAACGCCTGCAAGCCTGCTTCTAGGATCCTCCTTTGGCAAAAAAACCTCGGTTTTATCAACATTAAGATGCAACCCATAATGAGGTCCATCCATCATAATCAGCTCCAAAACCTTTCCAACTGTCAGAGTATCGCCAATGATCGTGTCATCGTCTAAATACCACGCTTGAAGGGAAAGACTAAAAGAGTCTCTGATCTTGCAAACCAATGGGTGCAGCACATGTGCAAAGAGAAGAGGTCCAAGTGGATCACCTTGTTGTACCCCTTGGTGTGACCATAAAGTGTGTTCACCATAATATAATCTAGCTGGGCTGGAGTAGCAAAATTCAACCCAACGGGAAATGACAGGACAACACAGGCGAACTTCTTGTAACATGACCCCCCGGTCAACCAAGTTGAAAGCATTTTTGAAATCCACCAGTAGCATCGAAAGGCCTTCCTCGTCACCACGATCTTCAATAAACCTATTCACAGCATGGAGAATAGCCTCCCCTCCTCCAGGTACTCCGACACCAAATTGGAGATCATTCAAATAGCTGTCTAAGGAGTGGCCAATCATAGAAGCACCAACCTTGGAGACTAAACGTCGCCAAACAGTCCCCACAGCAATGGGATAGATACCCCCTCCGGGTTTGATCAGCGGTGTGAGGGGGCGCTAGCAATGAACTCCCCTAACGCCCTAGGACATTTACCACCAAGAAAAAGATTAACCACCTGGGTGATAGAATCGATTAACTCATCTGAAATGGCCACAACCACACCACTAAAGCAATCCAAAAGGTGTTGGGCACGTAATCCGTCACGACCACAAGAGGTACCACGGGGAAAACTCTTGATCATATCAAGAACCACAACAGTAGGTGCAACGAGGCTATGATGATCAATCGGTATATCCGGCAAAGAAGGGGCAGACTTGAAGGGGTGCTTAGCCTTAAGGTCCTCAAGGGTGGTATCATTATAAGGAGCAACACCTGAAGAAGAAAGAACTCTGACAGCCGCAGTATAATGGCCATCACAAACCTTCCTCTTACATTGTTTGACATTACGCTCCCCCACGTCTAAGTTGTCGTCATCAATATTAGACCATGCAGGGGAGGGCTCCGCTAAAACCTCTTTAACAAGCTGTAACCCACCACCAGGCATACCCCAGGAACTAATGGCATTAGCGATATATTCTTCCTGGTGTTGGCGTTTAAAGGCCGATCTACACTCCATGTTGCTCCTTGGGCGAAAGGTTTTCGGGAGACAAAGAGGCATGACTAATAGACTGAACCAACAAGAAATATCCTCAGGTGTGCAAATCACCTTATCAAGGGCTCCTTTCAGTACGCGGGCGAATCCCAAACGACACTTTGAAGGGATAGATTTGACAGTATGCAACCCCTTGGAAAGCAAGGTGTCAAGCAATTGTAAATCAAAACCAAACTGCTTCTCCGAAGTCGAACCCTTGTCAAGAGTAAGCTGGACAGAAGAAGGAACTGGTGGCTTGGCGAGATCAAACAACACGAACCTAACAACACCATTACCACAGTCAGGGGGCGACACACAATCAGATCCATGACGGCATTTAGAGCGAAGGGTATGTGTCTTAAAACACACTCCGCACAACCAAATCCCCATACGCTTGAAAGTGACCTCAGCCGATTCAAAAATGGTAAGATTAGTAGCCAGGGAATTTTTATTGGTAGGTAAAGCATCCTCAGTGAAGTGACGGTCACGTAGGTGAGCGAGCAACGAGGTTTTGGTGAGCCCATTTCCACTACCATCTTGACAACCGCTTAAACCCGCAAAAGGGCAATGAAATTGCGTGATTGCCATAACGCAAGCCAATCCACAAAAACATTTGAACCAAGGGACGAGACAACCCACGGGACAAAACGCAAGGTGTAAGTCCAACACCCAAAGTATGTCTATGTCAAAAAGGGCCCAAAATGAGCCGAGCAAGCCCAAAACTAAAAGCAAACCACAAAGTCTTTAATAATAAACAAACCACACCCAAAGGTGGGGTCCTACAATCACCAAGTGCGGGAAATACAAAGGAGAAGGGCAAATCGCAAGTTTCAGTCCAGGGTGGGGCCTACAGCTAACCCGCTAACCTTCCTGAGAAATCAAAAATACCATGCAAACCGCAGTCCAAGTGGGGTCCACACAGACAACGTAAACCGCAATCCTTCCTGAAAAACCAAACACAGCAAACCAACTATGCAAACCACAACACTTATCACAACACGCAAAACTGCAAACTGCACCTAAAACGAAACGACTAGGGTAGCGAGAAAAACCTTAGAAACCTGATCCAATCGAATAAGAAATTCATCAGGAAAATTACCTCAATCCAACCAAGAGAATTGAATAAAAAAACGAAAAGAAAATCAATGTAGGCAGGAAAAACGGTATGAGCAGATCACCATTTTCGCTACAGTGGAAGATGTATAACAAATATTATAAATATTATAATAATAATAATAATAATAATTATAATAGGGGCATAGATGAATTAATGGTGCATAGATGAATAGGGGTCGGTGGGATCTAGACGAGAATCGAAAGCCGACATTTTCGCCCACAGTGGAAAGTGTTTATTAGAGCATCCACTATGATAAACCTTTTACAAAAGTTTATACATTAATATATTAATAAACTTTAGACATTTTAATTTTATAAACCTACATTCACTATGGTATAAACTTTTGCAAGTTCATAAAATGTATTTTTTAACGAATGCATTAAATGTATTGAATTTATAAAGAGGTTCAAGAATTAGGACCTCTTCATGTCACATAGGCATGAAATGAGTGTCCACTATGGTTGAAATAAACATATACCTTTTCATTATATTTAGACCTTTTCATAAACCCACCATAGTGGATGCCCTTATTATTATTATTATTATTATTATTATTATTATTATTATTATTATTTATTATTTTTTTTTTTATTTTTTTTTTATTTATTTTTTTTTTGTAGCGAATAATAGTTTTGCAACTTATTTTTTTAAGATAAAGATAAATATTATTAATCTTATTCTCAAAAAATAAATAAATTAAATTAAATTAAATTAAATTAAAGTTTTTGCAACTTAATCCTTGAATTTTTGAATTTCGTCATCTTGGTGTACCGATAACCGGCCAAGTCATTAACAGGTTTCAAATTTTATAATGTCAAATTGGCAGCCTTGTCACCACATCTAGCCATGTCACACATAGTGTGGTTAATAACTTCCTCATTGTTGCCACTTCTTTGTTTTACAAGGAAAAACTTGCTTCGATGTCGTTGTCATCACCTCCACATGGGTCATTTGGGCTTTCGAAATAGAGTTTGCTTCGACATGAAACCCTCGCGTCAGGACACTCTCATGGAAGAAATCAACTCTTTAACACCTTTAGATTACCTCATAGAAGCAAAAACATCCTGTTGAACAAATGGCGGTCGCTTTTGGATCAAGACCTTATTTTTAAGTGGGCTTTAAGAGGGAGGTAGTTGTGGTGGTCTGGTACACCAACTTGACGGAATTCAAAAGTTCAAGGATTAAGTTGCAAAAAATTTTATTTGCTTCATCAAAATAAAAAACGTGACAAGTAAGATATATAAAACGCAATTATCTCTATTTCTTGATAAGAGAACACTGGTACTTTCCTAGAAACGCAGACCATAAGTGGACACTTGTTGTAAGATGAAAAAATAGTTGTACTTATCCCAACTTCAGGTTCCATTATCAGTTTATCACTGTTGCAACACATCATTAACCGACAAAATTTCACCGCATTGGTGAGGCAAGAATAAAATCGGATAAATTATTTTAGTTCCATCAGATAAATTTAAATTGCAGTCAGATTACACCACATTATGGCAGCAAACGAATTCCGTCCAAGTCAAATGTATATTGGCATATGCTTGTTAATCTCTCCATAGCAGTCTTGATAACAATTTCTAATAAATTATTACAAAAAGATGCAGATTTCACTCAAATGTGGGATCGAAGGCAAGTGAAGCCTTCAACTTTTCAGCCAAATGTGGTAATGAGTTGATGTTATCTTCAATTGTTAGGTTAACACATGACTCCATATCCTGCATTGCACCGGATCTCTTTTGGAGCTTTGCAGCCTCATATTTGTCTTGGCAGACCATAAGCGACCGATTCAATCGTTCCTATACACATGAAAACAAAGGTTAACTATTACAGGCTACAAACATGAACTACGCTGTAAGGGCCCAAATCCTCTAGTAATTACTGTATAACCCATTACTTTTAAATTTTTAATCATGGGAAAAGAAGCTCAAATGTCTTATGATTAGACAAACGTAGGTTTGGATTCACAAAACCAAAGAAATAATAAGAATCGCCGGTACATATACGACACGTATTCATCACGCAATCACTACATCGACAATAATGCTAAATGATTTAGATGCTTTTACGGTGGCGTATTAAGTGCAGAAGCAGATAGAAAATAATGATAGAATCAAAATCAGCATCATTGCACGTTGTAAACAGTTATTATACTATCATTAATCATACTCATTGGTTTAAGTGAACTAGCAGCATCAGTAAAGATACTATGAAATAGGGATATAACGAATATAAGCTTATTATGTCAGAAAGGGCATAACTTTAGTGTATAAGCTACTAGATTATGAATTGACATGCTGCATAAATGCATTGATACACCCACGATTACATAGTTTCTGATCCCTAAGTTAAAACAGTAGGCCTTATGCGGTCATCAGACCTAAAAATGATCCAATAAGGTTCAGCAAATTGGAAGATGCACTATATCCGCAATTGCAGGTAACACTGTGTTGAAGTATTCTATTTCTATACAAATTAGATGTTTAATTTTGTATGTCGCAAAAAAAAGTTTAGTTCTTGGTAATGAACTAAAAAAGTAGCCGAATATTACTTTTACCCGTTGGGTTGTGACCATACACATCTCAATATTTATGAGAGTGTAGTTATTGGTAAAATGTTGGGTCTTGACAAAAGATATACAAAATTTTGAAGGTGTTCAGGATTGCTTATTAATAATAAAAGCACAAGAAGTTTTAACAAGCAATCTCAAGCACCCTGTATAGGGACAAATATTTCCATTAAGCTAAGCTGAAATAGTAAAAAGATGAACAACTTCCATGACGGAGGGGCTTGTGATATAAAGTCGACCAAAGTGGGATAACAATGGCGAAGCAACCAAAGGGACACCAATGCCGAAAATCTAATGCCATAAGTAAAACTATATCAGATCTAACATATCTCAAGAAACAAGAGAACAAACTCGCTCATCAATTGCAGTACTAAACAGAGTGACATTTTATCATCATGCCTCAACGCAAATTATTTAGCAATATATTTACAAGCACAACCAGCAATTCACAGATCTATTCCCACAATCAACACAAACAAAAAATTTATAGCGAGAGACTGGCTTTACCTGAAACTTAGCCATTTCACCTTCAACAAGATTCTGTGCTTGAAGAACAGGAACACTGCAATTCTCAACACACTGACTTATATCATCCTGCTTCCTCCTCCTGTCAAAGCACTCATACGCACATCTGAAGTACGCTTTCTGCACATCCATCAATATTTTCAAATGTTAATCACACCAAAATAATTCTTACGTTACATGAATAGCTATAATAAGAAAAAACTATACTTCAGATTAGGGGGTGTTTGGTTAAGCTGATTTTTGGGCTTATGGATTTACTTGAATTTTTCAAAGCTAACAAGCCTATTTTATTCGGCTAATGAGCATACCAAGTTGAATTCATAGACTTAAAGAAGGCTATGTTTGGCACAACTACGCGTTAGCGGTTTGTTTTATAAAAGTGTTTGGTGACATAGTAGCTACAATAATAAAGTGTAAAATGGTCCTAACAGCTCTTCGCTAGACACAGCCTAAGCCAATAACTCAAGTTGATTAGTTCAAAACCCGAAAATGTTATCAGCTATTCAAGATCCAATAAGCCCATATACAAAAAAAAAAGCGATATCAATATCTAAACACCCTCTTAATCGCAATTATCTTACAAACCCTTACAGGGGTGTCTGGTTAAGCTTATTTATGGACTTATAAGCTTATCTGTTTCGGCTTATAATTCATAAACCTATTTTTTTCGGCTTATATGAAAATTGTGGATTTACATAGCCTTACTATTACATAATAAACTTATATAAATTTTGAGCATATAAAATAAGCTTAAACAAACAGATAAGCTCGAAAGCCCAAAAATAAGCTTAAACAAACACCCTTACATAAAAACATAACAATGTAATCCATTACATCCAAATCAAACTATAATCACTGTTCTAAATGGCGCGTCAAGGCGCCGCCAAGGCGTCGCCAAGGCACGAGGCGTGGCCTCGACGCCACGAAATGGACCAAGGCGTGAGGTCTAGGCGTCGTGTTAAAAGACGTGGAATAAGGCGTGCAAAGGCGCGCCTTTTTTTAAGGCGTGGCACCATTTTTAGAAGCATTTAAGGGATTTATGGATTTGCGCTTGAATTTCAAGTATTTGGGTTATTTCTTTCTTGGGCCTCGTAATTTCAAAACTTAATTCCTACTTGGGCCTCGTATTTGGGTCTGACTATTTGGGATTTGGGCTTTAGTATTTGAAATTCCTCTCATAAAATGATATAAAATTATAAATACATAAATTTATAAATATTTTATTGCTGCCTTAAGCACGCCTTAAAAAACGCCAAGGCTTCGCAATGGCGCGTAAGGCTTGAGGCGTGGCTGTGCCGCCACGCCACGCC
This sequence comes from Artemisia argyi, assembly GCA_030686995.1. Classification (NCBI taxonomy): domain Eukaryota; kingdom Viridiplantae; phylum Streptophyta; class Magnoliopsida; order Asterales; family Asteraceae; genus Artemisia; species Artemisia argyi. The sequence continues at coordinate 3,727,080 of CM060686.1, forward strand.
TCACGCGTTTTAGAACATTGACTATAATACACAAAATCTCCATACACCCATCTCAATATACTCACAAAAAACCAAACAGTATTTTTTTCTTAAAAAACTAATAAAAATTTGAGCTTATGAGCTTATCTATTTCCATCTTATATTTCATAAGCCTATTTTTTTGGCTTATTTGAAAGTTGTGGACTTATATAGCCTTATTATTACATAATAAACTTATATAAATCTTGAGCCTATAAAATAAGCTTAAAAAAACACCCCCTACATGAAAATATAACAATGTCATACACAATTAATACATACATCCAAATCAAACTATAATATAAAAAATTTCCATAAACCCATCTCAATATATTCACAAAAAACCAAACAGTAGATTTTTTTTTAAGCTTATAAGCATTTCAAGATCCAAATAAGCCCATACGCCAAAAAAAAAAACTAATCCAAGAGGTGTTTGTTTAAGCTTATTAACGGGCTTTTGGGCTAATTTGATTTCGGCTTTTATTTCACAAGCCCAAATTTTCCAGCTTATACTTATAGGCTTATATGCATAAGTCATATAAGTCTCAAAATAAGCCGGAAAATTTAAGCTTATGAAATATAAGCCAAAATCAAATAAGCCCATAAACCCATAAATAAACTTAAACAAACACTCCTTTGGATTAGCTTTTTCTTGGCTTATGGGCTTATAAATAAGCTAGAAAATCCGGGCATAGAAAATATATGGGGGTGTTTGGATTAGCTTATTTTATGGGCTTATTAGCTTATTGAAATATGGAAAAGCCGATAAGCTTGCTTTTTTGAGCTTACGAGCATATAAATATAAGCTCATGGCTTAAGCCATGGGCTTAACCTATCATAAGCCCATAAAAATGAGCTTATCAGCTTTTACAAATTTCAATAAGCTATTAAGCCCATAAAATAAGCTAATCCAAACACCCCTAAGCCGAATTCAAAAGAGGTACTAATAAACCCATAAATACGCTTAAAAACAAACACCCCCTAATTACAAAAACTAACCCATATACTCAAGAAAAAAAAAAAAAAAAAAAAAAAAAAAAAAAAAAAAAAAAAACCTGTAGGGTAAAATTAACATGATCCTGAACAACATTGAGCTGAGACTGAGCAGCAGAATTAACTTCATTAAGTTTCTGTCTTAATCTCTCTGACACAATCCTTTCTTCTGCTGCATCTATATGATTCATTTTTTTTTTTTTTTTTTTTTTTTTTTTTTTTTTTTTTTTTTTTTTTTTTTTTTATAAAAAAACCAATTTGGGGGTGGGTTTAATAAGGGTTTTTATGTTTTATAACGGCGGTGGGTTTTTTGCTATTTAGTCCTTGTAGTTTTGGCTTGATTAGTAAGATAACAACAACCAAAGGAATTTTTTTTCTTGGAGTAAATTACAACATTCATCCCTAAGGTTATCCAAAAACAACATGTTTACATTTTCATTTAACATTAAACAATACTAGAGGTGTCGGGGTGGTCGGGTTCGAGTCAAATGGGTCAGGTCCATGTCGGGTCGAGACTAAAAATAATATACCCGAACCTGACCCTACTTGAGTTCGGGTTAGTCGGGTTATGGTCAAAACGGGCCGGGTCAAGTCGGGTTTGGTTTTGTGCCATTTACTAAATCACTTTTTTTTTTTTTTTTTTTGCTCAGTAGTTAAAATGCATATGAGATATGCCAAATTGTTTTTCTGAGTATTAAGTATTAACAAAGATTTGCAATGATTTTTGTCAAATGAATTAAGAGTTCCAAAATATTAAAACCGGTAAACTAGTCAATTTCTGATTGACTGACACATTTTAGACTACGTAATGTCAAATATTTGATGGTGCAATAAGAACATATAAAGAGAAAAATTAACATCTGGTCATAAAACTAAGCATTGATTCAAGTAACTATCAAATTTGGTAAGCAAACTTATATAACCATTGGTAGTAGAATGCTTAGTTTCAATGAAAGAACATGCAAGTTTACTATATCTCTCACATCAACAATTGGAAGAAAATGGTCTAACTTTAGTACATGGACGATGCAGTGACTTGGGCCTTCAAACTAGATCGAAAAAAAAAAAAAAAAAAAAAAAAAAAAAAAACCCTCAGGTTAGCCGGGTTGACCCGAACCCGAATATGCAAAGTAATTTGAACCCGATTCCCGACCCTAGTTCGTACTCAGGTTGACCCGATTGACCCGAGTTAGATTTTGGACCCGAGTATCCTTATTCGGGTTCGGGTCCATGTCGAGTCAGATTTTATGACACCCCTAAACATTAGTATTAATAATGCCTAACACTACAAAGTATAAGGGTAAATAATGTACTTGTGGCTAAAAATTTTGAGGATGGGGCCACGACCCCTCCCTATCCCCGCTAAGTTTCGTCCTTAGAAGAAAGTGGAGTCTCTTTTGATATAATGTACGCAGCCTTACCATTTAATCATCCCAAATTGTTTCATGGGGATTTTTTTTTTTTTTTTTTTTTTTTTTTTTTTTTTTTTTCTTCTTAAATTTTTGAGCCACCTACTTGTACGGACATATAATATACTAGACGAATATCTGCGCAAAGCAACGGTTTATAACGACAAATAATTATATTTGCGAAATCGTGATTCTGGTTTGACCCATGATGCAAAACTGACGGATTCAATTAGTAGTTATTGCGAGAAAAAGGTTTCTGGGTTAGAAACAAAAAATGATAATGTTTAAGGAGCAACCGTGTGTTAACTCGCCATTTTTATTGTTAGAGCAAAGTAAAATGTAGTAAAGATATGCTTGTTATTTTTCATTTATAAGGAGTAATATTATAAGAAGGTGTTAGAATTAAAAGTCCAACCATATGTTCTTTGATCTTCTTCTTTTATTTAAGAATTTTTAAATTTAAAGGACGGCATTCATGCTTTATAAATTGTTAAGATCTAATAATTGTCGATCACTATGGTTGTAAGGGCCCACAGGCGGATTTAGGCATGTCCTAGCTAGATGGTAGCCACTAGCCAGGAACCACTTAGTTTAGCTTCTGGCCTGCCACTGTGTACGTAAGACCATCATATATATACAAAAACAAACTGATTTACTAGTAAGATTCAACATCATAATGACATTTTAACACATGATCACCCACTGACCAATTACATTAACCAACAAACCTTTTCAATTAGTTAAATATACATATCCTCAAAACCTTACATAGATGCATGATCCTACCAAATCAAAAACAACATTATTTGAAAATCTTTGTCTATCAACATTCTATAGGAAAACCTGCGAAACACGTAATATTCAGTATCCAACTTCATTTCCCGATATACCTGTATCTTCTCTTGTTTCGCCTTGTGTGGATCGTACGTTCTATTGCATCCACATTTGCATTAAACCACTTTGGTCTTCCGGTTGACAGCATGAGATATCCCAACACTAATCCAAGAAAGGTTCCGCATCCATATCCCAACATGACTACTTTCCATGTAAATCGACTCTCCTCGTCCTCTTCATCACCATCAACTTTAACATTTGGGGTACTTGGATTCTCACACTTTTTGGGTAATGGAAATCCACAAAGTCCCGAATTCCCTCCAAATGAGTTTACATCAAATGTGTTGAATTGTTTCCCGTGTGGAATACGTCCCACAAGATGGTTATGTGAAAGATTTAAGACTGCAAGACCCCTTATGTCTGCAAGTCTTTGAGGGATCTCACCTGCGAATTGGTTCCAAGATAGGTCTAAGGATTCGATATTAGAGAGATTACCTAGAGCCTCGGGATTCGACCATAAAGGCCGTTGTGAGATAAATTAAGCACTTTCAATGAGCTAAGGCTACCAATGACATTTGGAATCACTCCTTCAAATCTATTATGAGATAGATCTACAACAATGTAGTCAACCAAAAGTTTTTGAAATAAGAGTTCCAAATCTTTTACCACAATTATGACCTCGTAAGTCCTTCCACTTATGGTCAAGTATTCTGGTTTTGAGCTCTTCTTTGGGGCATCCTTCATGGAATTGAAATTCTGAAGATATTTCCCAGGGAGATGGCCTACAAACCCATTATGAGATAAGTCGAGGACTCGCAGACTAGAAAATGGGAGTTGTGTTGTAGAAGATGTTTCAATGGGACCTTGAAAATTGTTTGATCTTAGGACAAGAACCGACAACTTTGGGAGGTCTCTTGACCATAATGGGAATGTGCCATTTAAGTTGTTGTTTCCCAAATCAAGAACTTTTAAGGATTGACATTTAGATAAAGAGTTTGGAACCTCTCCTTCTAATTGATTTCCGTTCAAAATAAGCCCCTCTAATCTTCCGCAATTCTTGAATACATCTGGAATGGTGTCACTAAGAAAGTTGTTCCCCAAATTTATCACCTCAAGAGAAGACATAATATTTCCAAAGTATTGTGGAATCACTCCACCAAAGCTATTAGGACACTGGCAGTCATGATTCCGAAATCGTCCATACCTCCGAAATTCACCAATAATATCATTCCACCTCATTCATACTTTTTCCATACCTCCCAACCCCTTTTTAGTGGCAACCATGATTTTTTCATACCTCCCAACTAATTTTATTTTTTTAATTTTTATTTTTTATTTTCATAAATTCAATTAAACAATTTAATAAAAACATAAAATTTTATTAATAACTAAAAAAAATTACATAATACTTAAAAAAAACATAATTAAAAGAAAATGACATTATTCTTTAAAAAAAGGAAATAACTACATATATTCGGTAAAAAGTGACACAACAAACAACCATATGGAAATAACTACATATAATTAAACCCAATGGACTTTGTTTGGCAAGCCCAATACACCAAAAAATCCATAAAACTAGCTATACTTTACAGTTTACACACAGTGACACAACAAACAACCATATGGAGTATTTCTTTGCTGAAAACCCCTGAAGCCGCCACCAACAAACAGGTATTGTTTGTAGGAATTTTTTTTTTTGGCCCACACGCTCCTCCAACGTTCAAAACAATTAATGCAACGGTCACTTTTTGGGTTTGAAACAAGGATGCCTCGGAGGCAATATTTGCCGTTCACACCATGCCGTTGGGGTTGCCGGCTAGGTGGCGGCGGTGTTCACCGCCGGCATCCCCTTGCCGATGGTGATACCGCTTGCCACTGCCACCCTTCTTATTGGACATATCCAAATACCTTAGAAAGCTGCAGATCGACAAAGCATCTACAAACTTCAATAATTCATCATCATCTTCCCCACTTCCAAAACTATTAGAACTTAGTGACACGATTTCAAGTTTGCAAATTTTACGAGATGTAGTGACTAGTTTTCCAGAGAAATTGTTTTGAGCTACATCTAGGACTGATAATTCCTGAGAATTGAGAACGGACGGTGGAAGGGAACCTGTAAACTGGTTATCTGACAAAGAAATTTTTTTAAGATGAGTCTGCATCAAACCAACGTTTATAGGTAGTCTACCAGTAAGTCTATTATTATTAAGAGATACTTCTTCTAGAGACGAAAGATTGTAAAAAGAACGTGGCACGGTACCGACAAGGTTATTTTCATGCAATGCAATTCTTGTCTGGTGGAAGACATCTGGAATTCTCCCCCGAAGTCCACAATTGACAAACCATAAAGTGTCTAGAAATGTCAGATTCCCGATGAACCGTGGAATACCACCTTCTAAGTTGATTTTGTGAAAAATTAGTGTGTTTAACATGGACAATGAACCAAACTCGTCTGGGACCTTGCCAATTAGATTATTGTTACCCATATCAAGAACTTCAAGGCTAGAGCAATTGGCTAAGCTGGCTGGAATCTTTCCATGAAAATTGTTGTTATACAGACGTAGATCTTGTAATCTAATGAGACGCCCCACTTGAGGTGGAATGTCACCAGAAAGTAAGTTGTTTTGGAGCAGAATCACCTTGAGAAAGCTTAGATTTCCAATGGAAGGAGACAAAGAACCAGATACGCCTCGAGATGAAAGATTAAAGTTGGTGACTCTTTGGTGACGGGAACCGCAAGTAATACCTTCCCACTGGCAAAAATGAATGGAGTCGTTCCATGAGCTCATGAAACCTTGTGGGTCACCATTAATCATGGATTTAACGGCGAGTAATGCCACACGATCATCAACATCTTTTGTGTGGATAACTGTGGAAAACGCTATGATTTTCACAAATGTGAAGACAAGAAATGGGATTGCTAGCTTGTTTGGTAGCCAAAGATTCATGGCTTGTTGAATGCAATCTGGTATTATTTTTTTTCTATTTTGTTGTGCTTAGGCATCATCCGAGAACATGGCTAGAGGAAAATCATGAAATTTAACCCACACCGGAATGTTAGTCAAATCCTCTTTAAGTAAGTTGTTGTTCAATGTCCATGGTTTAAGGATAATAAGTGATTTTCTAATCTGCCATGGACCATTTTCAAGAACATCATCAACACCTGTCTTCGAACTGAACTTAAAGAAAAAGAACCCCTTGGCATTCATCATAACCTTCTGTAATCCATACATAGCCCATACATTACGAACATAATAATCCACAATAGGAAAAGCAATGCGATTGCCAAGAAAATAACCGTATAGAGTATTCTCAAATCTGATGTTCACTTCTTCAACAACTTTCATCGGGACAGAAAGATCAACACCAGTCTTTTTATTGCTACATTCCAAGCTACGAAAATTAGACACATGTTTATTTTGATTAGTAGAAGTAGCACCCGCATAGGAAACCGATTGCACTCCACTTCCACTCTTATTAGTAGGCTGCTCCAAATCACTATTAATGTTAGCATTAGAAACTTTATTAGCGACAATCTCATGTTGGACATTATTCATAGCTTCATCAAACTTCTTACGCGCATTTAGGACCAACTGCTCAACATTAACTTGACTTGAATTAGTAATTAGTAGATACATCATGACCAGCATTCACCGACTCCACATTAACATTAATACCTCCATCAGCCTGTGTTGATAGTGAATAAGAGTTTGGCACCCGAGACTTAATATCAATGGGTCTCATTTGACCAGCCATTGGTGCAACACGGACACCATCACCTTGTGGCAAGTTAGCTTCACCATACTATCCGAAATATTAGTCACAAGGTCTTTGTTCAGCAGTCTAGTATGATCGGCCACACTAGATGAGGGATACTTACTCGTACTATCACTACCACCAGACAATATACCGCCACTTTTCGTAGCTTTGAACGCACTATTGTTAATCAGAAAACCCTTCTCCATAATATAGAAACCCTCGTACAATAAAAAAACAAGTAACAGAAAACACAACCAGCATGCAGCAGCAACCAAACCGATATACATTTTCATTTAGCACTAGTACTAATAATGCCTAACACTACAAAGTATAAGGATAAAAAATGTACTTGTGGCTAAATTTTTTGGAGAGGGGGCTACGACCCCTCCCATTCCAAGTTCTGTCCTTAAGAGAAAGTGGAGTCTTTTTTGCTATAATTAATGTACGTAGCCTTACCATTTAAACATCCCAAAGTGTTTCATGGGTTTTTTCTTAAACTTTCGAGCCACTTACCAGCCACTTTTTCGGACATATAATATATATAACAGTTTTCGCTATACGTGTTGGTAGAATATGTCGATCACTATGGTTGTAAGACCACGGGCGGATTTAGGCATGTACCAAATGGTGGCCACGAACCACGTTAGTTTAGCTTCTAGGTCTGCCATTATGTACGACCATCAAATACAAAAACAAACTGATTTACTAGTAAGATTCAACATCATAATAACATTTTAACATCATAATAACATTTTTTTTTGATCACCCACTGACCAATTACATTAACTATCAAACCTTTTCAATAAATTAAATATACATATTCTCAAATCCTTACATAGATGCATGATCCTCCAAATCTGAAACAACATTAATTAAAACTCTTTGTCTGCCTTTTTAAAACATTCCAGCTATAGGAAAACATGTGAAACACATGGTAATATTGTATCCAACTTCATTTCCCGATATACCTGTATCTTGTCTTGTTTCGCCTTGTGTGGATCAAACGCTCTATTGCATCCACATTTGCATTAAACCACTTTGGTCTTCCGGTTGACAGCATGAGATATCCCAACACTGATCCAAGAAAGGTTCCGCATCCATATCCCAACATGACTACTTTCCACGTAAATCGACTCTCCTTGTCCTCTTCATCACCATCAACTTCAACATTTGGGGTACTTGGATTCTCACACTTTTTGGGTAATGGAAATCCACAAAGTCCCGAATTCCCTCCAAATGAATTTATGTCAAATGTGTTGAATTGTTTTCCTTGTGGAACACGTCCCACGAGATGGTTATGTGATAGATTTAAGACTGCAAGACCTGTTATGTCTGCAAGTCTTTGAGGGATCTCACCTGTGAATTGGTTCCAAGACAAGTCTAATGATTCAAGTTTAGAGAGATTGCCTAGAGCACTTGGGATTCGACCAATGAGGTTGTTGTGAGATAAATTAAACACTTTTAATGAGCTAAGGCTAACAATGACATTTGGAATCTCTCCTTCAAATTTATTATGGGATAGATCTACTATGGTGTAGTCAACCAAAAGTTTTCGAAATAAGAGTTCCAAATCTTTTACCACAATTTTGAGTTTGCAAAACTCTCCACTTATGGTCAAGTATACTGGTTTTGATCTCTTCTTTGGGGCGTCCTTCATGGAATTGAAATTTTGAAGATATTTCCAAGGGAGATGGCCTACAAACCCATTATGAGATAAGTCGAGGACTCGCAGACTAGAAAATGGGAGTTGTGTTGTAGAAGACGTTTCAATGGGACCTTGAAAAGTGTTTGATCTGAAAACAAGAACTGACAACTTTGGAAGATCACTTAACCAAATGGGGAATGTGCCATTTAAGTAGTTGTTTCCCAAATCAAGTATTTGTAAGGATTGGCATTTAGACAAAGAGCTTGGAACCTCTCCTTCTAATTGATTTCCATTCAAAATAAGCCCCTCTAATCTTCCACATTTCTTGTATACATTTGGAATGGTGCCACGAAGAAAGTTGTTCCCCAAATCTATCGCCTCAAGAGAAGACATGATATTTCCAAAGCATTGTGGAATCACTCCACCAAAGCTATTATTGGACATATCCAAATACCTTAAATTGTTGAAGCTGCAGATCGATGGAGGGAATGGTCCCTCAATCAGGTTGGATTTGACATCAAGAAATGATAGACGGGAAATATTTCCCAAGCAATTCGGAATGATTCCACTAAAGATATTATCGGACATACCCAAGTGCGTTAGATTGATCAAACTGCAAATTGATGGTGGGAGTGATCCTTGAATAAGGTTGGAGCTCACACTCAGATGATATAGTGAAGCCGACAAATTTCCTAAAGAATGAGGCAAGAAACTTCTCATTCTATTGTAACTGAGATCTAACAGTCCTAAGTCTTTGCAAATCGACAAACCATCTATAAACTTCATTAACTCATCGTCATCTTCCCCACTTCCAAAACTATTAGAACTTAGTGATATGATTACAAGTTGGCAAATTTTACGAGAAGTGATGACTAGTTTTCCTGAAAAATTATTTCGAGCTACATCTAGGATTTGTAATTCCTGAGAATTGAGAAGGGACGGTGGAAGGGAACCTGTAAATTGGTTATCTGACAAAGACAATACATTTAGATGAGTCTGCGTCAAACCAATGTTTAGAGGTAGTCCACCAGTAAGTCTATTATTATCAAAAAGTACTTGTTTTAGTGACGAAAGATTGTAAAAAGAAGGTGGCACGGTACCGACAAGGTTATTTCCATTCAATGCAATTCTTCTCAGCTTACTCAGCTGGTGGAAGACATCTGGAATTCTTCCCCCGAGTCCACAATCGGCAAATGATAAAGACCTAAGAAATGTCAGATTCCCGATGAACCGTGGAATACCACCTTCTATTTTGTTCTTGTAAAAATTAAGTAGCTTTAACATGTACAATGAACCAAACTCATCTGGGATCTTGCCAACTAGATTATTGGAACCCATGTGAAGAGCTTCAAGGTTAGAGCAATTGGCTAAGCTGGCTGGAATCTTTCCTTTTAAAGAGTTGTTATATAGATGTAGCTCTTTTAATCTAATGAGACGGCCCACTTGTGGCGGAATTTCACCAGAAAGTAAGTTGTTTTGGAGCAGAATCACCTTGAGAAAGCTTAGATTTCCAATGGAAGGAGACAAAGAACCAGATACGCCTCGAGATGAAAGATTAAAGTTGGTGACTCTTTGGTGACGGGAACCGCAAGTAATACCTTCCCACTGGCAAAAATGAATGGAGTCGTTCCATGAGCTCATGACACCTTGTGGGTCACCATTAATCTTGGATTTAATGGCGAGTAATGCCACACGATCATCAACAGCTTTTGTGTGGATAACTGTGGAAAACGCTATGATTTGCACAAATGCGAAGACAAGAAATGAGATTGCTTGCTTGTTTGGTAACCAAGGATTCATGGCTTGTTGAATGCAATCTGGTATAATTTTTTTCTATTTTGTTGTGCTTAGGCATAAACTAGTCAATTAACATCTTCTCCCTAAAATGTGTTTGTTAGTCAAAAGCTTTGAGCCACACTTGTGAGGGAAGACTTTAAATTGTCAAAGTTTTTCACATATAGGCCCATATTTGAATGTTCTTGTCTACTTCTGAGACTTTAGGACACCAAAGGTTTAGAATTTTAGCCCTTGATTGTCCCTGTCAGAAATTTTAAGCTTATCCCTTAATAATGAAGTCCCTACTCTCATTTATCTTTCCTTAGACCAATACAGGTTATCCCTGCCAATGTTGACTCTACCACAAATTATGAAAGTCAAATTTTTGGTGATTCGATACTTTTTATGCTAATGTATGTTTTTTTACCGCCAACTCAAAAAATAACATATACAACGAGATAACTGAAATATTATTCAGTTTCAGATTTTTAAGCTAATTGTGACTGAACAATCTTACTTATTGAAAAAAAGTAATTAATTGACTTTAAAATTAAAATCATTTACAAATGAAACAGCAGGCTTTTTCAACTTCTGAACTTGATATATACCTACTATGGGCGGCAAATGGGAGGGGGACGTTGTGTCGGGTAAGTGTTTGGGTCAAAATGTGATCATTTGGAAGAACAGGTCAGGTTGACCCGTTACTTTTCACCATTTTTTTTCTTTCTTTCTTTTTAAAGCTAATGAAACATATTAGATAGAATAAATCATGGCGAGGATGAAGGGTCAGAATAAGTGTCATTGAAATTATCAGCTCTTCGACAATCTATTAATCGAGCACGTATGGAATACTACATGTATACAACTATGATAATAAGCAGATTGAGAAGGTGATAGATTCACTGTCTTTTTAGAATATATATTAAAACCCTTAAACTGAAAGTTATCTTTTTAGAAGAAAAATTATATACTATAGAATTTCTCCTCCCTTCATTCAAATGATATGAGTACGGCGGGCAAATCTGATGGTGGCAATTGTGAATGGCGGCTCAGGTCTGAAAGCATAGAAGTATGTTTTTTGTCAGTGGAGAGATGATGGTGAAGAACTGAAGATTAATCGGTTGTAAAAATCGAATGAGTACCCGTTTTATGTTGGTTTCTGGTTTTAAGAAGGTTTTAGAGTTAAAGTTTAAGGGAAATGGGATTATGGTTATGTTTAGTAGCTTTAAGAACAAAAAATAAGAAGCTTGAAGATGAAGTGTACAAAGACTTATATACCCTCATGTGCCTTGCAGTCACATGAGGCATTTTAACGGATGTATTTAATGGCCGTTACTGATAAGGATCGATTATGTTACGAAACTTCATTATAAGGACTAGTCATGCAAAAAAGATTCGAGGGAATGTAATAAGGATTTCGCCTATACCACATAAACGAACGGTGTAATTTACTCTTTTTTTTTGGTTGTTATACGTTGCATGTGGTGTGTGATAACTGATAACTGATAACTGTAGAGGAAAATTCCATTGCATACCCTTATTTTTGTACATACCAATGGACAAATCCCCACCCTCCATCCTTTTTATCTAATGGCCTAGATTAATCTAAGATTTAAAATGCTTAACATTAATATTCCCAACTATATAAAGCCCTTTCTTTTCTTTTTCTTTTTTCATTCGCTTTATTTTTTACACACACTTCGTGTGTGTTTCCTCTGCTCTCATTCATTCCATTCATAAATCAATTATATTACCATTCCGATCATCATCACCATCACTATTCCGATCACCATCACTGTTCCGATCATCATCTCATCATCACCATCAATGTTCCGATCACCACTCCGATTACCATCACTATTCCGATCGACAGTTTCCGTGTCTTTCATCATCACCGTTCCGATCACCATCACCAGCACCACTCCGATCACCATCACCGTTTGTTTCAAAAGTATATTTGAAATAAGTGTTTGTTTCAAAAGCAGATTTGATTGATATTGTTGCGGTTGATAATGTTGTTGAATCAGTTGATAATTATGTGAATCAAGTTGTTAACATTTCTTCTTATCAAGCTGGACACCAAGTGTTTGATGAAATGTGTAGGTAAAAAATATTTGATAATTTTGTTATCTGCTTTTGTAATTTTGCTTATTAATTAAGTTGTTAGTTGAATTTATGTTTTTAACTGCATTTGAATGCTATTTTTGTGTCAAATTGTGGTTTTGAATCTGCTCTGTAGCATACGTTTAGTATCACCAGTGATATTTGAAGTTGATGATTATAAGCTGGTTTAGTATCACCAGTGATATATGTTTAGTATCACCAGTGATAATTGTTAGTCTATTTATTTATAAGTTGTTTATGTTAAGATGTTTAATTTTCTTATATAATATTTTTGACATTTTGATGAGGATGAAAATATAAGTTTGTGGTGATAAGCTGTGAGTATAAGTTACTGATAAGTTATTAATTATAGTGTAATATTGCTTATTATTTATTAATTAAGGTGTAGCCTACAGTGTTTTGAAGTCTTTTTTGTGGTTCTCTATTTAAATGCTTGCACGGCTACCAAAAAAGCTTATGGAGTTCTTGGCATTTTTCGTGTTGTTTCTGAGTTTAATGCTGAGTATGTAATGAAGATCATTATTGGATTTTATATGTGTGATATATGTGTAGTATCACCAGTGATATGCTTGATATATGTGTAGTATCACCAGTGATATGCTTGATATATGTAGTATCACCAGTGATATGCTTGATATATACGTAGTATCACCGGTGATATGTTTGATATATGTGTAGTATCACCAGTGATATATTTGATAATCTGTTTCTTATTGTTGTAATTACTGATAAGTTGTCTATGATACTGGACTACTTTTGTAGACAACCTGAGAGAGCTAAAGTCAAAAGTTGAGACTGATTTGCCAAGTCTTCCACCCCGAAAAGTTTGTGATATTGTTCAAGATTTTATGGGTATAAAGAATCCTCCTAAAGGACATAAGAATGACCGTATTAAGGGTGGACGTGAGAAAGCTATCGAGAAAAATATGAACCAAAAGAAGGGTTGTAATATTTGTAGTTTAATTGATCATAATAGACATACTTGTCCAAACAAGGGAAAAGTTTCAAATGTCAATTGGGCGGTGGTGTAGTTGAAAGTGTAGGCGGTTTCTCAGTCGCTGCAATTGAAGTATTCGTTTGTTGATTGATTGATTTTTTTACTGAATTGTTAGGTTTATTTAATAGCATTGCTAATTTTATCTTGGACTTGTATATCATTTGTGATACTATTATTTTTTATTTTTTTTTATTTATTTTTTTATCTGAATTGTTAGGTTTACTCAATAGCACTAGTAAAATAAAGCTTAACAAGTAAACAAAAAAACCTATAAAATATACAAAATTTCACAAGTGATAATACAAATATCACTAGTGATAATACACATATACAGTTCAACTTCAAATATCACTGGTGATACTACATGTATGACACTTTTCACTTTTCATATTACCATATTAAACTAAATACCACTCAAAACTTTATCAAACAAATATTCACAAATCAAGTGGATTAAACAATTGCTCACTATGGCCCATTTCTGTGAGTTTGAATCTCTTGTGACAAATAACATGATTCAGTCAAAACTAAATACATATTATTGACTTCCAACTTGTCAACTATACACATTTATTTATAACCGTATAGATTAATACATAACAACGCAACTGTTTTCATCAACTTGTTTTATTTACTTTGTTCTTCAACAATCGTCCTCTTCATTGGTTCATCAACCAACACCTTCATTTTATTCTCAGATGCTTTCGGAGGAACTTTTGATATCACATGTGATATCACAGGTGATACCACCTGTGATATCACAGGTGATATCAAGTGATATCACAGGTGATAACACTGGTGATATCAAGTGATATCACAGAGGTGATATCACATGTGTGTCAGCTTTCTTCTATTTGTTGAATCAATTGTGGTAACGGAGGAACTTGTGATATCACAAGTGTTTGAGCTTCTTCAATTTGGTTGTAGAGATGTTGTGCTTTTTTCAACGACAATTGCACTTGTTGTTGATTCTTTTCGTTTGATGAGGCTATTTTTTGCACAGGTCACATTCAAATCTGCATCAAAATGTTTTCATAATTTTTGTTAGTGTACGAATAGTTCATTTGATTTCAATATCATATGTCAAACAAATAACTGTTTGTTTTCAAATAACAATAGATATTCTACCAATCAACAATAATTTAACTTTTATATCACATGTAATACACTACCAGTCAATATTGTTTTCAAATACCGCGGTAAAACCTTTTGAAACATGCACAATCATTAAACATACAAATCCACCACAAATCAAACAGAAGCATCACAACATATCTTTTGTTCTGTTAAACCTAACTTTTAATCTCTCATATTATCACATAAATCATCACAACATAATAAATTATCGAAAATTAACTAGTAAAACACACTAATAATGATTCTATAACAGTAAAAACTAAAGTATTCGTTGTTTTAGATGTCGATTGTTTCATTTTCTGTGTGTTTTATGTGATTTGCACAGTTAAGTCAAATACAAATATCACTAGTGATAATACACATATACTGTTCAACTTCAAATATCAGTGGTGATACACACGTATACAGTTCAACTTCAAGTATCACTGGTGATACTTTTCAGTCACACATTTCATCAAACACTTGGTGTGCATCCATGTATACAAAGTTTTTTTTTTTACTCAGAAACTCAACCAAATGTAAACACTAAAAAACACAACTAATAAAACAACTAAATAATTAGTCAGAAGCATCATACCTTCATCCCGAGATTCAGTTGGTTCATTTTGAACCGGTTTTTTCGTGGATCTGCTTGTGCACTCGATGATTCTTCAATTTTTGTGTTTTATTGATGATTTGAACGGTTAAAAAGTGGTTATTTTTTATTTGTTATGGTGGTTTTTGATGATGGTTAGAGAGAAAAAGTTGGTTTTTTATAATATCTTATGTATGTAAAGTGAGAGGTAGTGGGTGGGGTTGGTGGGGTAAGTTTGGTGAGTTGACAAAAATGGTCTCTCCGTGTTTTTTATGTTTTTTTAAATGGAGGCTTCTGATTGGTCCATTGGTATGTGAGTATTTTTGAGTTTGCAAAATAAAATGCCTCGATAACTGATAAGGGTTTTTATTTTTTCGATTTTTAACTGGTTATAGTCAAACGTGTCTAAAAAGTTAACTTACCATAATTTACACTCAAATAATCACAAGTTTGGACTTTTTTAACTGGTGTGCTAAGGAAACAATGCAAAACAATAAGGGTAACCGATTTTTTTTTTTCTTTTTTCCTTTTTGTTTGACGTGTCACCAAAAATACGCCCGTATTTTTTTGCGAGAGATCAAATTGCAACGATTTATTTTAGATGGCCAATTTACATTTTCATTTAACACTAGTACTAATAATGCCTAGCACTACAAAGTGTAAGGATAAAAAATGTATTTGTGGCTAAATTTTTTGACAAAAATGGTCTCTCCGTGTTTTTTATGTTTTTTTAAATGGAGGCTTCTGATTGGTCCATTGGTATGTGAGTATTTTTGAGTTTGCAAAATAAAATGCCTCGATAACTGATAAGGGTTTTTATTTTTTCGATTTTTAACTGGTTATAGTCAAACGTGTCTAAAAAGTTAACTTACCATAATTTACACTCAAATAATCACAAGTTTGGACTTTTTTAACTGGTGTGCTAAGGAAACAATGCAAAACAATAAGGGTAACCGATTTTTTTTTTTTTTTTTCTTTTTTCCTTTTTGTTTGACGTGTCACCAAAAATACGCCCGTATTTTTTTGCGAGAGATCAAATTGCAACGATTTATTTTAGATGGCCAATTTACATTTTCATTTAACACTAGTACTAATAATGCCTAGCACTACAAAGTGTAAGGATAAAAAATGTATTTGTGGCTAAATTTTTTGGAGATGGGGCCACGACCCCCCCCCCCCCCCCCCCCTCTTTAAAATTCCACTCTTAGGGGGCACTTGGTTGAAATGAAGGAATTGGAAAGACAAATATAATGGTAATGCAAAGGAATGCAATGGTATATCCCTCAAATTGTTGAGGAATGGTAGATTACCCACTGTAGGGTAATGAGTGATTGCATTACCTTAAACCAAGCATCACTTTTGATTACCTTACCCAGGGTGACTTTCTTGCGAGAATCATCTTATGTGCGAGAACTGAGAGAACCACAAAAAATAAACATGCACGCCTTTTAAAATAAAATAAAAATACATGCAAATCATCAATAATCGTAAGTATCCACGTATGTTCTTCAATATCATCATGAACTCATCCTCTTTTTTCACAAAAACCTTACACACGGCGACAATATTGTCGTTGCACGCCTTATAAGAACATACATGCACACCCTTAAAGAAAAATTTAGTATTTTCAATATCATATCAAATTCTTTAGAATAATTATGTTTTTTTTAAAACATATATGTTGTTTTTAGAACATATGTGCAAAAATACAATTATTGAAGGCGTGCATGTATATTTTTGGTAGTTCTTTCACTTCTCGCATATAAGATTGTTCTCGCAAGAAAGTCTCACACCTTACCCATTACTTAGTATCTAAAACCTCTAACCAACCACACCAAGTTCTGTCCTTAAGAGAAATTGGAGTCTTTTTTGCTATAATTAATGTACGAAGCCTTACCATTTAATCATCCCAAAGTGTTTCATGGGTTTCTTCTTAAACTTTCGAGCCACTTACCAGCCACTTTTTCGGACATATAATATATATAACAGTTTTCGCTATACGTGTTGGTAGAATATGTCGATCACTATGGTTGTAAGACCACGGGCGTATTTAGGCATGTACCAAATGATGGCCACGAACCACGTTAGCTTAGCTTCTAGGTCTGGCATTGTGTAAGACCCATCAAATACAAAAACAAACAGATTTACTAGTAAGATTAAACATAATAATAACATTTTAACACATGATCACCCACTGACCAATTACATTAACTAACAAACCTTTTCAATAAGTTAAATATACATATTCTCAAATTTTTACATAGATGCATGATCCTCCCAAATCTGAAACAATATTAATTGAAAGTCTTTGCCTTTTTAAAACATTCCAGCTACAGGAAAACATGTGATACACATGGTAATATTCAGTATCCAACTTCATTTCCCGATATACCTGTATCTTCTCTTGTTTCGCCTTGTGTGGATCATACTCTCTATTGCATCCACATTTGCATTAAACCACTTTGGTCTTCCGGTTGACAACATGAGATATCCCAACACTAATCCAAGAAAGGTTCCGCATCCATATCCCAACATGACTACTTTCCACAATCGACTCTCCTCGTCCTCTTCATCCCCATCAATTTCAATATTTGGGGTACTTGGATTCTCACACTTTTTGGGTAATGGAAACCCACAAAGTCCCGAATTCCCTCCAAATGAGTTTGCATCAAATGTGTTGAATTGTTTTCCTTGTGGAACACGTCCCACGAGATGGTTATGTGATAGATTTAAGACTGCAAGACCCGTTATGTCTGCAAGTCTTTGAGGGATCTCACCTGTGAATTGGTTCCAAGATAGGTCTAAGGATTCGATATTAGAGAGATTACCTAGAGCACTCGGGATTCGACCATAAAGGCCGTTGTGAGATAAATTAAGCACTTTCAATGAGCTAAGGCTACCAATGACATTTGGAATCACTCCTTCAAATCTATTATGAGATAGATCTACAACAACGTAGTCAACCAAAAGTTTTTGAAATAAGAGTTCCAAATCTTTTACCACAATTATGACCTCGTAAGTCCTTCCACTTATGGTCAAGTATTGTGGTTTTGAGCTCTTCTTTGGGGCATCCTTCATGGAATTGAAATTCTGAAGATATTTCCCAGGGAGATGGCCTACAAACCCATTACGTAGTATGAGATAAGTCGAGGACTCGCAGACTAGAAAAACATTTTGGACATGTAGTACCAAAACATGTTACACCTTTTGACACTCCTCTTCTTGTAGATACGGGCGTTAATATTGACAAGGAGACCAGAGATATAGCTGTAATTATGCTTCATTCGTTGATCCCGTTTGCCTTTGTGGGACTAGTATCTTTTATGAACACTCCAGCTATGACTTTGTTCGCACTCATAGTATCATGTGTGTCACTACTTCTATATTTTTGTTATCAGGTATGTACTAGTAGCTAACTTGTGATTTATCACTATATCTCAGCGTCATACAGAATTTTAAATCAACTTTTAAATGCCTAAACAATGAAAGTTTTGGGATGTGCACCTTTTGCATGTATGTTGGAAATCCATGGATTCGGGTCAGGAGTTTAGCATACTTGAAGCAAGAAAACTTACGGACACGCTTTTTCTATCATGTCCAAAGGCTTGCACACGTTGATCTTGTAGACGAGCAAGGGAACCCCAACTTTACCTGCTTCAAAAGGTGTTACATTGTCCTTTTTGTATATAAAATACCAAGATAAACTTATAATATAACAGTTTTGCGGGCAGCAGAGTAATGCAATACCTTGATTTTTTTCAGAATTTTTGATAAAGCCAACAATAATGGAGATGGATTGATATCGCATGATGAATGGGAACATCTGGTTGAGAAAGTGTTCGAGTTGGGAAAAGATACTATATCCAAGGAGTATGCTAAAACGGAGATTCTGATACACTTCGATATGGACAAAAGTGGAATGATCAGTTGGTCAGAGTTCCAACACGGATGCACCAATTGGCTAGAAAAATGGAAAAATGAGGCAAATACTTCTGGATCTGCTTTTAAACGTATCTGGAATCAGGCAAGTAATGCTTATTCAGTGATAATTTAGTCATTTATTGTCAACTCGGGCTTTTTTCAAATTTTGATAGTTGATTAACAGGTTGAGAAAATAGAAATAAACAATCAACGTTCCAATCTCACCACAATTGAGCAAATCATGCCGAGAATCATGAAACAAGTCCTTGAAAAGCACGAACTAGTGAAAGAAGATGGTGAACCTGACAGAGAAAAGATAGAAGGGTAACATTCTTCACCAGTAGCCTATTCTAGTTTTAACAAAAAATCATGATTGGCTTTGCCTATATAGGTTATTTTCACAATACGACAAAGATAATAACGATGAAATACATAGAGAATATGAGTTAAAACAATTCATTGAGACTCTTCAATTTGGAATACCATTAGACCATGATAGAGTCTTGGTCCAATTAGTTAAGGACTTTGATGATAATAGCAATCATACGGTAGACAAAAAAGAATTTGTAAATGGATTCATCAGATGGATCAAAAAAGCGATTAATCATGATCCAAGCATCAAAGATCCAATAGAGGCAATTGCAAAGTTTGAAGAGGTAATTTTCCAAAAATAGTTCATATATTGGTTTATCTTTTTGTTACCGATGCACTGATACTTTCTGCAAATTTTCAGGATAGCTGGAGAGAATTTGATACACCCATGAAACGGGAGAAACCTAAAGCAAGCATCATGTATGTTATATTTGGTGTAGCGATCATGATCACAATTTCATTTGCCTTCGTAACAAGTGTCATACAATTCTCTAATGCGGCTCACATACCTTTTCTCTTCACTTCATTTGTTATGGCCCCGATTGCCATGAGCGCTAAAATGGTAATTGGTGCACTTCTGAATGCTCAACGCCATGTTCGGAAAAATGCTTCTTTGACATTTTCACAGGTTTGCACACTTTTACAACTGCATCACTTACTTTTTGTTATACAGTTAATATGGAAATGTTATCTGAACATTATTTAACCAAATAAACTAGGAAGGTATTTGATCCATATAATTAAAAAGTAATATTCTATCAACCGATAACTTCATCACTAAATATGATATATGATGTAAACTGAAAACACGAGGTCGTTTATCTAATGCAGATCTAAAGGGATTATCATGGACCTACACGGATGAGGTGCTCGCCATCATGATACCTTCCGCCATTGTTGGTATATTCGCGATCAAACGTGACAACTACCCTCTTTGGGCGTCCATCTCAGCGATATTACTATACCCAGTCTCCGTATACATTTACTATGTTCTGGCAAATGCTAGCTTAGCTAATTGAACGATGTCAATGTGTTATAGGTAAGAGGTTTAATTAATGACAATGTTTATGATCAAATGTATCATTACCATTACTGTTTGTTTGGATTGATGAATAAGGCCGTTTCATTACACATTGGCCAAAAATTATCATTGTTTCTCTTTTTTTAATGCCATTTCCGGTATGTAATCATGGTTTATGCAATTATAATTGTTTATGTTATATATTAGTAGTAACTTAAACATAGATTAGGGGCTTAAGTGTACTTTGTAATTAGATTAGGTGTTAGACATAAACTAGGTTTAGGTAGCTTAGAGTGCAAGCTAAGGTTTCCACCTCCTCATCTCTCTATAAATAGAGATGGGGATGCTAGTTATTCATTCTTGTGCAATATTCGGTCGGTTCTTTGTAGTATATTGTAGTCTCTCGTGTTTGCTACTTGAGCTCGATACAACTCGCGATCTAGCGTTCCGCGATCGAACTTCGGATTGTTGTCTAGGTATTTTCCAACAAGTGGTATCAAGAGCCGCGGTTATTGTGTTCATCGAAGTTCGAGTGCTAGATTCAGGTTTCAAGTGAATCCGAGGTGCCGACTTAGTTCGAGGTTCGGGTTATTAGAAGTTGCGGGTTTTGTCAATCGGAGAAGACGAAGTATATTAAGCAAAGGCACGTGATTGGTGCTTTTTTTTTTTTTTTTTTTTTTTTTTTTAATCTAAAACAAAGAATATTTATATATTCATCACGTGGGTAGGGCACAAGGAGTTTAATTGATTATGTTGATTATTAGTTAGTTTGTATATTTTGATTATTTTGGTGTTCTATTTTAAAATCAACAATATACTAGTTCCTGTTGTCCTTTTTGGTTATAAAGAGAAAAACGATTTAATTAATAGTTTGTTGATTGTTTTTGTGTTCTTGTAGATAAGTTGTAATCGTGGTTTTCTTTAAAAAAAAATATTTGCGATTAGTGTTTAATCTAAGTCGAGGTTTAGGATTTTGTCTAAAGAATCGATTTTGCAAGAAGGGTTCACTAAAAGACAACTTCAAGGGTGCTCGTGTTTAGGGGTTTTTTCTTAAACGTGTTTTTCGATCTAAGGTTGTTTAGGTCGATTGGACTTAAAGGGTTGTTTGTTGTGGGTTTTCTTGTGGTTCAAGTTTCGATCGTGGTTAGCTTGGGTTTAAAGTTTACGATTGGGTTTGCTTGTTCGAAATCGAGGGTTTAGGGTTATTCTAATAAATTCGATTTGCAAGAAGATTTTTAGCAACAAGGGGAATATTGCACACGGCTTGTGAGGCTTGTCGGTAAAGTTGGTTAAGAAACAACTTGACAAGGTTTTTAGCAAGGTATAAGAAGAATGGCTAGTTCTATAACTAGGTTTGACATCGAAAAATTCGATGGGAAGAATGACTTCGGGTTATGGAAAATAAAGATGCATGCTTTAATGGTACAACTGGGATGTGATGTAGCATTAGAGACATTACCCGTGGACATGGAAGCAGGAGAAAAAAAGCTGCTTTGATGAAGAAGGCATACAGTACCTTGATTCTATGCTTGGGAGACTGGGTTTTACAGGAAGTTGCCAAAGAAATATCTGCTGCAGGAATTTGGGCGAAGTTGACTAGTCTTTATATGACTAAGTCCTTAGCAAACAGACTGTATCTGAAGAAGAAGCTGTACACTTTCTATATGAGTCCAGGTACGAAACTGGGTGATCATATAGATGAGTTTAATAAGTTGATACTTGATTTGGCGAATATTGAAATCGAGATTGAGGATGAAGATCAAGCACTTATGTTACTTATGTCGTTGCCATAATCTTATGAAAACTTTGCGGAGACATTGTTGTATGGGAGGGAATCCTTGACAATGGAGGATGTTCTGGCGACTCTGAATTCAAAAGAGTTGAAGAAAAGAATTGAAGGCACAAAGGAAGAAACTGGTGACGGGTTATATGTAAGGGGAGGGTCAGATCATTCAAGGAAAGCTCATTCAGGTGGAATTTCGCGGTTCAAGTCAAGCGGTGGAACTGGTAAACTCAAGTGCTTCAGATGTCATTCAGAGGATCATCTGAAGAGAGACTGTCCAAGGAAGAAGTCAAGTCGGTTCGTCAAGAAGGGTAAGCATGATCAGGATTCTGATTCTTCTGATGACGAGGGTAACACCTACTTTGGAGAAGCCTTGATGGTAGTCGAGAATGATGAGATGACTGAATTGGTAATGGATTTAGGTGGGTCTTATCATATGACACCTATGAGGGATTTCTTGTATGACTTCAAGGATGTTGATGGTGGTTCGGTTCAGTTAGGTGATAACAGGACATGCACTATCAAAGGGACAGGAAAAGTGAAGATGCAGTTGCATGATGGTTCAAGCTTTATACTGAAAGATGTCAGGTATGTTCCAGGGTAAAGAAAAAGCTTGATTTCATTGGGTACTCTTGAAAAAGAGGGTTATACTATGAAGATGCAGATGGGTAGAGTCAAGGTGATCAAAGGTTGTCGAGTTATGATGACTAGGATCAAGAAAGAGAACTTTGTGTATACACTTGAAGCAAAAGTGTACAAAAGCATGGAGGTTCAGAACAAGTTGGATTCAAGCAACCTGGTAATAAACAAGTTGGGATCAAACAACTTGGTCCTGGTGTTAAAATAGGAGTCCATGGAGTACTGGTTGATAAACGTGTTTGGTTTGAGGTGGAACTGCAGGGAGCTCAAGGGAATCGTGAAGCTGAGGTTGTTCAGGTTAGTAACGATGATGTTGCACTTGCTCAAAGAAAGTTGGAGGTTAAACAACTTGAAGAAAAGACAAACACGGACTGCTTGGTAAAGGAGCAGGATAAGGTACACCTTGGTATAAAGGTGGGGGCGGACATTACGTTAACCGGAGTACCTGGTCAAGAGAGTGCAGAGGGTAATGTTGCTGAAAAGAAGAAAGTGAAGGACTCTACGGAAGCTAATCTTGGAAAATTACAAAAGTACAATGCCTGGTCGACAAGTTGGTCCCCGTCCGAGGTTCCAGCACGTGGAAAAGGTGCTGAGTATCGGTTATGTTTAAGTGTTACTCCTAAGGTGTAAATTGTTATATATTAGTAGTAACTTAAACATAGATTAGGGGCTTAAGTGTACTTTGTAATTAGATTAGGTGTTAGACATAAACTAGGATTAGGTAGCTTGGAGTGCAAGCTAAGGTTTCCACCTCCTCATCTCTATAAATAGAGATGGGGAATGCTAGTTATTCATTCTTCTTCCTCGTTGTAATAGCTTTATTAGGTGTTTTAATAAAGGTTTGGTACGAGGGTATATCGTGTGCAATATTCGGTCGGTTCTTTGTAGTATATTGTAGTCTCTAGTGTTTGCTACTTGAGCTCGATACAACTCGCTATCTAGCATTCCGCGATCGAACTTCAGATTGTTGTCGAGGTATTTTCCAACGGTTTAATTTCTATAATGTTTAATATACTTATAAACCCTAATTTGTACTTTTTTTTACATTTGTAAGAGAATGATACCTAGAACCGATGGGGTTTCTTTAAAAGTAATGAAGGTTGTTTCTTCCCATTACCTTTAAGGTACGATAACGATGATGTACTTCATATGAAGGTTGCTAGGATGCCTTATGAAGAATTCACTGAATATTTAGAAGTAAAATGTTGAAACTATTTTCAAGGTTTGTATTACAAAGTTCCAAATGTTGAATTGGAGTAAGGTTTTTGTAGAAAACTAGAAGGGGGGTTGAATAGTTTACAGTTTAAAAACCTTAAACTTGTTGTATCAAATGTCCATTTTTAGCTTGTTCTAATATGAAAGATGTTACTTGTAGTTTATGACTAACATAACTTAAAACATGTTATCACACAAGTACAATCAACAAGTCACAACACAAATAATCACATAATGCAAACATTAAAGTAAAGCAATAAGTAAATGGAAAGTGCAAACCGAACACGAGGATTTATAGTAGTTCGGTCACGGATCTCCTCTCCGCCCTACTCCACTCTTCGAGTACCCAATTCGAGAGTTACTTCACTAGATCAACAACCTCCCTTCTCGGCGGAGAAAACCTTACAATCGTCGCTTACACTTTATCGGGTACAAAGCTAGATACCGAGTTCTTTTACAAGGTACAACCACTCCTATCGTCGCTTATACAATATTTCCGACACTAAGCTAGATGTCGAGTTCTTTACCAAGGGTACAACCACTCCCGCTATGTTTTGTGGCCCAACATAAAAACCTTGTGTTTTATGGCATAAACACATAAACCATCTAATCTATATTGTTATGATTCAATGATGATCCATGACATAAAAGTCTAATGGATATGCATGCCTAATCTACATGAACTTCTTGAATATGAAGTCTTCAACCATTGAGGATGTCAAGTGCCCTTGAATCTTTATATGTTGGAATGCTTTAATGAATGATGACTTCAAGATCTTGTGACCTTCTTGGTGGATCATGAAGTATGATATGCTTACAACAATGATGAATGTTAGAAGCATTATGATCATTACGGAAAGGGTGACTCATGTGTGTTTTTACATGGTTTCCTATATATCTATGTGTATGTAGTTTTTCATCAAGTTTGCAAGTAAACTATGAACTCCTATTTATAGGCAAACTTACAAAGGGGTTTTCCAAAACCATGTTCCAAAACTAACAAAGATAAAACCATGTTCCAAATATATTTATCTTTAGTCAAATCAAGATCTTCCAAGTCAACACACAATATGTCAAATCAAGATCTTCTAAGTCAACACACAATATGTCAAATCAAGATTCTATGACATCTCTTACAAGATGTATGACACAATGTCTTTCTATATTTATGTCTAGTCTAATCAAGATCTTTCCAACTTTAGTTTTCCATTTTATGAAAAATACATTTAGAGAAATGTATATACTAACTTAAAAAGGTAAGTTACTTGTATAAAAAATATATTAGCTAGCTATATAATATTTAGTAAGTTACTAAAAATGTTTTATGTACTTATGTTGTTATAAGACACATTTTTATATATTGTAAACTTACTAATATTATCTAGACACCTAATGTGAGACTTATTCTATTTAACACCTAAAGTGTACTTTGACATCTAAAATACTTAAAGACTCCTAAAGTATTTTAGTCATTCTAAATGGTTGGTTAAGGGGTTTGATCATAATGCTACATAACAAACATGTACGAACCTGTGTTGTAGCATACGACGACTCGAGACGTTGAGAGGTGTTGAATGTATGTTGAGACAAACTATGATTACAAGTAACTTGTACATTTTACGTTATGTATCAAGTTATACGTTTGTCATCAATCAAAACAAACGAGACTGCATAGATTAAATATCGTAATATTTGCACTAACAATCTTCCCCGTTTTGATGATGACAAAATATGTAAACGATATAGAACGCAAAATGTAAAAAGTTACTTGTGTCCGTATAACTTACTTGTATCCGCAACGCCTTCTACATTTTCTTCTCCATTTACACTCTTCTCCCCCTTTTGTCGAAACAAAAAGTGGTGTGTCCTTGGAGTTAACTTAATTTCTCCCCGAAATGGCGAGCTTGCATCATCCCTTGTGAAGTTAATTCTTCAACTCCAATTTCCTAAGGTTGTTGCGTCCTTTAGGTTGTTAGCGGATCCATGGATCAAATTAAGTTCTTGACCTACATAAAGGTTAGTGTTGTGCAACATAAAAATTATACGAAAAATGCATGATGAATAAAATGCATGTTGGACTATGTTGACTTATCTCCTTCTTTTTGTCGAAACACAAAAGTGTGTCGAAGAATGAGAATAAAGATAAATGCGTGCATGCTTCCCCTAGATTGTAGCTCCCCTTGATCAATACTCCCCATTGCTAGGGTCCCAACGTATATGACACAAGAAATAAGAAAGCTACAAAAACAAAGGTTAGTGCATGATTAGCTCCCCCTTGATCAATACTCCCCGTTGCTAGGGTACCAACGTATATGATGCAAGGATAAGAAAGCTACAAAAGAAACAAAGGTTAGTGTATGATCGACTCCCCCTTGATCAATACTCCCCGTTGCTAGGGTACCAACGTATATGATGCAAGGATGAAGAATCCTACAAAATAAAGGTTAGTATAAGACAATAATTTTCCTATGCTTGACGGAAGCTCCCTTTGTTTTAGGGCGTCAATATGAACCTACAAAACAAAAGTTAGTATAGGAAGTTTTGTGTTTAGACAAGCATGTCCTCTACAACAACGTGTATAGAAGATGCAATATGAGTGCTTGATGGATATTCCTCCTACGTCAAGAAGCACCTATAATGAAAGAAGGAAAATATTCGATGCAAACATCATCCTTAGATGATTATGCTATATACGATCGAGCGTATATAATGGTGAACCTACAATGAAAGAGTTAGTGCAATATATTTCATCTCAAAGAAAAGTAAGATGTAAATATATAAATGATATAAGCGACTCAAAGTAGAGAACCATGAAACCAAAAAATCTCATGAGGTGTATGCTTCTAAAAAGAAATGCAATCATATGAAAAACGTGAATATAATATGATAGGAACCTACTAAGCAAAGCCTAGAAGGAAGACATGAGGTTGAAACGCTTAAAGAGGATGGTGCTAATAGTGGTGATGGGTAGACAACTATTTAAAGAATTAGAAGCTCGTGTGTATAGCAAATGTTCTAACGAAAGATAAAGATAGAACATATCGACTCATGCAATCCTAAAATTCACAACTCGAGTGATAAACAATGAATATGACTTTATCATCTACCAAAGATGATGTATCTTGCCATAATACATGCTTGAATGGAATTGAAAGGAAGTGAGGACAATAGGCACCTAGGAACAAGAATTCCATATGAAAAGAGTAAAAAAAAAATGCTAAATACCTATATGAGGATGAGAATGACAACATATGATGCGAGAGTGTTGGTTAGACCAATGTGTTGAGAAAGTGTTGGGAATGATGGCTTTGATTAATATATCGTTTGCGCTGACAATGACGTGCATGATATGTGTCGAGCAAGAAGAAGATGAGATCCTATGATGGTGTTCTTGAAAATGAGGTTTTGAAGTCCTAGTTTTGAGAGAAGAATCCTAGACTCCATTTGGTTTAGTTTTTGGTTGTGGAAGTGAATAACTTTGTCAAACACATGATGTGTTTTTCACTTGATGAGATATTGGGGGTGAAAGAGGCTTGAACTATTAAAAAAGAGAAAAGGTCAAAGGCTTGAAGCACTTGTGGTTTTGTGAACCGACTTTAACTAAATGGAGTGTACCTATGTGTTGGTATTTTAGGGTGTAAGAAACATGAGTAGATGTTCTTTAAATACAATTTGACAAAATACAAATATGTGAATGAATTTCTCTCCTCCTCAATAGGTGGACATCCAACATATTGTCTAGTGCATTGTATAAAGAATGATGATGAAGTGTTTAGGAGGTTGTAGGTTAATGAAAATGATGAGCTTGGTAATGTTTTTGCGGATGTTGGTTAGCATACAAAGAACTTTATCCTTAAAGTCATGTAGCTCTTCTCTATCAATGCGAGATGATCGTATGACGAGGCATGTGGTTTTCTCAAAGGAGGTGGAAAGGATTAGAGTATTGTTATCGAGGTGATTTTGGAAAGCGGAATCACTAATGCGAATTAGAAAGAGGTTGATTGAAAGATATCCAAACACAAATTTCAAATCTCTAAGACTCAATCCTATTAGCTATAAAACTATATGCAAGTGTAGGGGTTCCATAAAACATATTACTAACACACGTAGCAATAAAGAGATTATAGTTATGCGAGATGAGCATATAAAAGCTAGAACGAAGTGAGATGGCAAGTGATTAGTTCTCAATCCACTAAAACACATTTGTTAGTGACAAAAGATGTCAATAAGATAAAAATCTAAAGACATTATTGTTGACATAAATAATGCCTAAAAACATTATTAACATGTTATCAATATCTCTATGTTTTAATTATCACAAAATATAAACTCATAGAACTAAAACTTGTGACATAAACAAGTATTTAGTGATTAATATTTCTCTTTACATCCAAATCACTTAAGGTATGAATAAACAACGTGTTTAGTGCAATTTATGATCAAAGGGGTATTTAATTAACTAATGCAAAGTTTATTTAATTATATAAACATATTATATATTTTTGAAAAACACTTTTGGTAATAAAGAAAAATGTTTTATTCATACTAAATATATGAATTCAAATTTTTAACCAAAATCAGTTAGTTTTTCACCAAATAAACTTTCCCCACTAAAAGACAAAGTTTCTGGCTGTTTCAGCTGGGCGGCCCCCTTAATTATAAATGGCGGTCCCCTTAAAATTAAGGGGACCGACCTTGATTTAAGGGGACCGGCCACGCTCCTCTGTCAGAATCTTTTGCCTATAAATACCACCTTAAACCTGGATGTTTTCCTTACCTTTTGCACTCCAGAACTTTCTGTTCTAGATCTCCATTTCCAATCTATAAATCCTTTGATCATACATTCTTAAATCTTTGTTTCAAAGTGATCCAAACATCATCCCATCAAGTGCAAGATAAGAATACTTCTATCCCTCAAGACAAGAAGTATTACAACTTGTTGTGATCTCCACATCTAAGTTGTTAGTGAATCATCATTGTTATTATTTCATTGTGTGATTAGTTGTGAATATTTGTTAGAAGATAGTGTAGTTTGATATATAGTGTGATTGGTTAGAAGAATAGTTATGAAGAAGATAAGTTAGGAAGAAGATTGGTGTGTAGAAGAATAGGTGTGAAGAAGATTGGTGTGAAGAAGTGGTGTGATTAAGTAGTGAATAGGTGTGAACTAGTTGTGTAGAAGTTGTGAAGTTATTGTGGTGTGTAAATTGGTGTGTAAGGTTTTCTCCGCCATAAGGGAGCTTGTTGATATAGTGAAGAAAACTCTCGAGTTAGGTGCTCGGGGAGTGGAGTAGGGCAAGGAAGGTGACTGATGAGGCAAAAAATGATCCATTTTTAGGGGGTCATTTAAGCCCGAATTCGAATTTATTTGATCAAATATTGCCCTAAATCGTTCCTTTTATGATTTTAGGTACTTTGGGAGTGAAATCTGGAAAAGGAAGCAATTTGGACGTTTTTGGAGCATAAAAGTGAAGAAAACGCCAAAGTCTTAATTTTCCATGCTGGGAACAGTAGGTGACGGCGTCAAGAGTAATTCCCTGACGGCGTCAAGAGCAAAATTCCATGACGACCCAGTACAGATTTGACGGCGTCATGAAGGTAGGGCGTCAAGAGTAAAAGTCATGACGGCCTGGAAATAATTAAGTCTTGACGGCGTCAAATGTAGATCAAGGCAGTCCGAGAATAGTTTTGGCGGCGAGGTGACGGCGTCACAAGCTTTGTCTTGACGCCGTCAGACCTCTTTTCCTATATATAGTTTTCTAATTTTTCACATTAAAAGAGAGAAGTTTTGGAGAAACCCAAAGTACGAACTTGGTGCGAATTTTATAGGTTTTTCAAGGGTTCCAAGCCCTTGATACCTTACATGTGTAATTGAGATAAGTGTTCTTTCAATTCAATCAATATGTCTATGTGTTGGTTGTCTATATCTTGTTCTTGTCTTAATTCCATCATGCTACGCTAGATCTATCTTGTGTTTGCTTAGATCTAATGAAACCTAGATGTTAATTATGTGTTGATTACTTGTTTATACTTGTTTTGGATGAATGATTTATATGTTAGGCTTAAGAAAACTGGCAGATCTCCAATTGGTAACATGCTTGAACGTCTTAAGAAACATGAACCGACGTGCACTAGGTCTTTATTGGTTGTATTTAATGCATGAGCCACTGTTTACAATCCCTATAGTTGTGCTAGGCATGGTGTAGGAGGAGATAAGAGCTCATAGAATTGGGGAGTTAAGTGTGCCACCCCATGAATGGTATTATGGAATACGATCCGTCATCCATGCATTTATAACAAGTAATTAACGTGTAAAAGATGTCTAGGGAGTAGTGAAATCTAAGTAAACACATTTTCTCCACTTATTGCTCACAACTTTAGTATAATTTAGTTTATTTTTATTTCTAGTATTTTATTTTGATTGCATCTTTAGTATTGGGTTAGTTGATTAGCAACTAATTCCGCTCAAATCCTTCAAACCCGAGAATTTTAATTGCTTTCTAAAAAATATAAAAACACAAAAATAATCATCCCTCACCTTTAGAACTAGTATTTAGGCTTTCTAATCCTAGCGACACTATTCCTAAGCTGAACGATCAATCCCCCGGTACTTGTCACTATACTATACTACAACGATCAGGTACACTGCCTAGTGGGGGTTTAAGCTTCTCGAGATCCCTCGAGAGGTAAAGCCTGTTGCGATTCTCACGCATCAAGTTTTTGGCGCCGCAGCCCGGGAAATAGTTATTGTCTAGGTTAGAATTTCTTTTTATTAGGTCTACTTGCTAGATTCCTTTCTAGTAAGATTTTATTTTTATTTTTAGGTTCTCTGTAGTCTATATTTTTCTTTGTGCCCTTTGTTTGTAAAACCATTTTCATTTGTTTCCATGGTGGATGGAATTCCATTTAGATCATTAACTATAGAGGAACAATTAGTTTACTCGGATCGATTTGCCTCCTGTTGTTCCAATGAATTTTAAGTGATCTTAGATATATACAAGAGGAGATGGGTGTAAAGTTAGATGGGTTTGATGAATTTTATGCATGTGTGATTTCTATTAGATGATCATTATCAGGATCAATTCCTTTTAGTGAGACCCTTTGGATGAATTTTGAGAAAAGCTTCCTAACCATGACCCATAAGTTCAGCGAATTGGTGGATTCGTATGAGCAAGATGACCTAGTTTCTAAGAACATGAACTTAGAATCAAACCAAGATGAACACATAGGTGATATTGATGTGATGGAAGAGATAGTAGAAAACCCAAGCCCACTAAGTACCCCACAAGTCCTACCATCATTTGAGGCATACACACCGTCCATGACTTACCCGAAAGAAGTAGAAGAGACTATAGGAACCCCAATAGAAGTGGAACCCTTGGACCAGGCACCACTTGAGGATATAGGTTTGAACACTTGTAGTGATAACCTTACTCCTAGTTCTAGGGAATTTAATAGTTTTGATGAACCGGAGCCTCAACCAAAACCGTTACCTAATCTCCCATCCTTGGATGAAACTTTAGGAATTGAAATAGGTCCCGATCCACCCATCAAAACATATAGTCCGGGTAGTCTAGGGACAAAGGTAGTGGACTCTAAGACTTGTAGAGAGGAAACCAATATAGGAGTGGAAAATGACCTTACATGCTTACATCACCCATTTATGTTTGATCACAAGAAACATTATGGGTTTAAACCGGGTTTATTAGGTCAAGATGGATTCCCAACTAGGAGTCTCTCGAAGTTGATAGAAGATGATCCCTTTCTAAGAGAAAATCTTAATCCGCCCACTAACCCAATTGAATTAAGTAAGGTTATGATGATAGGAGCACAACCCTTTGAGCATATAATTCATCCACCACTCTTTCCTCACGTGGCATACTTCCATCGAGATGGTGTGTATCGCTACTATCACCTGCACTTAATCCTAAGTGTAGGGAAAACCTCACATTTATCCATGAAATAAGGGTAGATTCAGGCTCGTGACTCAAACAAAAACAAGCTCTTCTTGGGAGGCAACCCATGTTTTGTGTGATTTTATTTGTTTGTTTGTCATTTGCTTCCGTATGCATGTTTTATTTTTATTGTTGGTAGATCATGTTTCTAAACTAAATAGTGGAAATACTTTACTTTGTTGTTTTGGCCTAGTCTTAACTCCACCTAAAAGTATTTTTGCAAAAGATAAGTGTAAGGGGAAACCCCAAATATGTTTTTAAGAAAGAAACCGATCATGATTCTCCACAATATTAAATGAACATGTATATTCGTATTTGTTAGAGTCAAATGCTTGTATTGAGTCATAATGAAGTTTTGCAGGATTTTCCAGGAAGTAGGACCAAGTTTTTCCAGAAATTTTCCGGAAACTTAACATAAGAATTTCTGCAGGTCACTTCTGACGGCGTCAGGGGTTTACTCTTGACGGCGTCAAGTGTAAAAAAACCTGGAAATTTTACCAGTTTTGTTTTTCTAACGGAGTCTTATGGTTTTTGTGAATTATTAAGTTTTATAATCTCCAGGAGATCTGCAAACTTCATTCCACAAGCATTATATCCTACCTTGTTTTCTAGGATTTAGTAGCTTATATAGGATGCCGCCGATTTTACGCGAGGTTGTCTTGTCTATTTTGTCAGGTTTTACAGGTTATGTATGACAAGAAGATGATTTATATTCTGGAAAGGAAGCTTTGATTGTTCATTTTCTTGGCGGAAGATTTAACCTGGCCACCTTATTATCCATACCGAGCGAATCAGGGGAGTATTTGATTTCATTCTCTTTACTTTTTCACTTTTACATTCTTTATTTGAACATTGGGGACAATGTTCATCTTAAGTGTAAGGGGAGGGTAAAAAGATGATACCTTACATATGCACTTTCGCTTGAGTTTGTTTTGTTTAATGGTAGATGTGTAATAAAACTATGAGAAATACTTGTTAGTGCAATTTTAGCGCCAAATTTAAAATTTTTTACAACATTTGGGAGTGAAACTTTAGCCATAGCAAGCGTCTCATGGATAGGAGATTGCATGACTAGCACATAACCGTACTTTCAGAAAAATTTTCCACCCAAATATGTGAGGTTCGCCTTTAGATTTTATAGGAAAAGCATTTATTATTAGTGCTTATGAGTGTACCGGTAGTATTTAGATTCTAGAACTTGCGTTAGTGATGCATCCCGAGATCGCTAGTGAGACTACATTCGTGTGGTAGGATTTACTACATGATAAGAGGCATTAGGATCACCCTTGTGTTAAACCCGTATCATAATTACTTGACCATTTAAGTCATATTACTTGGCTAGTTAAGTCAACTAATTTTTCCCACACCCTTAGCGTTGTACTCATTTTTAGTACACGAAACCCCTAGTACACCCTTCCGAGCCTATCTTTTCGTTTCTAACTTTAAGCATTTTACTTAAAGGAAGAATTTGTTACACCCCACTTAAATGTACACCCTGTTGGGATCATACTTTTGTATTTAGTCAAGTCTCGGTCATTACATTTTGTAATAGGTTGCTTTAGCATTTATTTCATTTTGTATCATGTTACAAGGCTTATGTATTAAAGCCCCATGGGCTTGAAAGCCCACGAATTAGAAGATAAGGGAGGAAGGGAGTGTTGCCCTAACTCCTCCCTTATAAATAGTAAGCTTATGTAAACATTATGTTTGTTGGTTATTTGATTATCTTAAGGAAACTCTTGCTCTTTCACTTTTCATATTGTCTCATAATCAACCATCTCTCATTCTCATCTTATTTCTTTCTAAATAATACTTGTGTTTACATAAATGGTGACCTAACAAGTGGTATCATTCGCCAAATAGAGATTGAAGTGTGTTTCTTGGTCTTTACGTGGGAACTTGGTGATTATTCTTCATCTTTTTGCATTTTTCTTGGTTTCTTTCACTCAAATCTTGAAGCTTGGATAAGTTTCAAGGTTGATATAGTGATTTGAAGCTTAGTTTTTGCATAAAGTTGTGATTTTTTAAGGTTTTTTAAGGTTTTATAGCTTATTTGATATTGGAAAACTAGTTTTTGGTAGCAAAATCTTCAATAGTTAGCGTTTTCTAAGTATTGGTGAAGTTATTTGATCAAAAGTACCTTCTTTCTAAGCAATTTTTCTTTAAAAATTTGAGATTTTTCAAGTTTCTGACCAGTTTACGCGTAACTTTGGTGAACAGTACGATTATAAAGCTGTAAACAGTACTTTTTGTCCTTTCTACGAGTAACTTTTGGCCTAAAACCCTTTTCTTACGCGTAACTAAGGTCAAAACCCTGTTATTACACGTTACTTGGAAGTCTACGCCTTAAACCTACGAGTAACTTCAATTTCTACGCGTAAGTGGGAATTCCTACGCAGAAGACAGATTCTACGCCTAAAATTTACGCATAAGTCTATCTTACGCGTAAATTTCAGTTACCTACGCTTAACTTCATCCAAGGTTGTATCTTCGTTCTTCGGTGACTCAGTACTTCCCTAGCTTGGATAAGTTAGTGGAATACTTCGACTTCGGATATCTTTCAAGCTTGGATAAGTTTGGAAGATTTGTTTGGTTGTATAACCTTACGCATAAGTCAAAACTTACGCATAAGCCAAAGCTTACGCGTAAAGAGTAAACTTACGCCTAAACTTATTGTTTACGCATAACTAACTCTTTACGCATAAACTGAAAGGTTACGCGTAAGATTAAAGTTACGCGTAAGATTCTACTTACCCCAAGGAATTTTGACTTAATCAAAGGAACGTGCATTTCAATCTTCTACAAAGATCCATTTCTACACAAGTGTTTTAAGATGTCTCAACCACCTAATCACTACTTCCCTCATACTCAGCAACATCAACATCAGCAGTATCAGCAACAACAATACCATCAGCAACAACTGTATCAACAACCTTCTCAAAAACAAACGTATAATCCACTACATCATTACCTAATGATGCAACAACATCAGATCATTCCTCAACAACAACCATATCAAGTGCCACAACAAAACACTCAGTTTTCCTCCAAACAACCTCACTGGTTTGACAGAATGTGTGAAGTTATTACAACTCAACAATCCCGACATGAGGCAGGATCACTTGAAACACCTCCAATGCTAACACCTGGGAACTATGTCCAATGGTCAAGTCGATTCTTACGATTCCTTGAATTAAAGAAACCTCATGGGAAATTCTTGAAGCAAGTGATACTTGAAAGACCATTTGAGTGGCCAACAAGATTTGAAGCTGGTGATCCAACTGCTGATCCTCCACGTCCTCCTGGTGATCGACCTCTTCCAGAATCTCAACTCACAGAAGAACATAAATTACATCGTGAAGCTGATGAGTATGCAATGGCTTATATACTTCAAGGAATACCAAATCCAATTTATCGAAGTGTCGATGCTCAGAAAACAGCCAAAGCTATGTGGGAACATGTTCATCTCCTTATGGAAGGCACTCAATTGAACAAAGATGATATGTAATCCAAACTCTACATGGAATACAATGACATCACAATTGAACCAGGAGAGTCCCTTGAATCCTACTATCATCGTTTCACAAATGTGGTGAATGATCTGGAACGTCACAAAATCACAGTACCAAGGATCGCTGTGAACTCCAAATTTGTTGGTAGTCTTGGCCCTGATTGGCATAAATATGTGACATTTGTTCGTCAAACAAAGAATCTTCATGATGCTCCATATGGTTTGTTGTATGATTTCCTGAAACACCATGAACCCGAAGTTGAAAAAGATCGAGCTCTACGAGGAGGATACACACCAAATCCAACACCAAATTCTTTGGCTCTCGTAGCTCAATCTCCATATGCTCCACCACCAATGTCAAATCATGCATATGTTCAAGAGCAAAACTACTTCAGTTATCCACAATCTTCTACCTCGAACCAAATGGTCCCATATGATTCATCTCCACAGAATGCTTCTACTCAACTTGTTCCATTAAACAACAATGATGCAGTGTATTACTCAAATTCCAATGACGATGACGATGATGACCTTAACACGTTGAATCAGGGACTTGCTCTTATTGCTCGTGCTTTTAGCAAATTCTCCAACAAAACACACAACCGTCAACGATCATCTTCTAACACAAGGAATCAAGCTGTTGTCAATGATGGAAGAGTGGAAATTCAGAATCGTAGTTATGGTTGATCTGGTTCAGGAAGTTCTTCAGGAAACTTTGGGAATGGTCAGAGGTTTAGTAACAATGCGGGATCTAGGAACAACCCAGGGTCTTCTCAGCAAAGGTCTGAACCGGTTGCAACTAGGAACTCCAACTCAGGGAATGCAGTGTGGTGCTACAATTGTAATGAACAAGGTCATATAGCAACAGCATGTCCAAAACCGAGAACTCGGGGTAGTAAGTTTCACAAGCAGGCATTGCTCATGGCTCTTCAAGATGAAAAAGATGGACATTTCCCTGAACAAGATAACAACTTCATGGCAAATGTGTACAATGATGATGACATGGAAGATCTGGAAGCCAATGCCGCTGTGATGCTTATGGCCAACATGCAGGAACTCCAGCTTAATGATTCAGGTCCAGTGTATGACACTGACGGCTTGTCTCAGGTACATGACCAAAAAGCATGCCTCATACATGAAATAGCCTCACCTTCTGCTTCTGAATCAGATATGGCGCAAGTTGTTCCATCTAAATCATCTTCATCCTCTCAAAAAGATGAACAAATAAGCACAATTGTCATATTTGATGATGACACTGTTGTTTCATTTGTTGATCCTATTGAGAATGATAAACATGATCATTTAGATCAACATGAACCATCATTTGATCCAGACCCTGACCTCATATTGTTATCTAAACAACTGGATGCTCAACAATTGCAAATCATAAAATGCAACGAGAAAAACAAAGTTTTAAAAGAAAAAAATGCGTCACTTGCAAGAGATATTGAATGCTATAAAATTCAACTTTCAAATCAGGAAGACAAGATTAAGAATGCAAAAAGTTTTGAAAAAGCTTTTCAAGATTCTTACAATAAAGAACAAGATCTTCAACGCAAAATGCAAGATTTAATTGAGTCAAACGGGAAGTTGATTTTGAAACTCGAAAGTGAAAAGTGTGAATTGAAAATGAAAGCTGAACGTCTTCAAACAGTTCTCTCTAAAACAGAAACTGAATTGTTAAATTGCAAAAAGGAGTTTTGTGAACATAAAAAAAGTAAAAGGAAGTATATAGATGACTTACTTGGTGATATTGTTGATCTTGAAAAACAACTCAAAGAATTTCGTCACATTGTTTACAAACACGGGAACTCTGTCACAACAATTCAGAAATTTGCTTTAAAACCGAGACCCGATAAAGGATTTGCACTTTGCGATTTCAAATCAATGTTTCTTCACACAGCATTTAAAGAAAATCCTAAGATTTATAGTATTGATCACATGTTTGATAATACTATTGTGCGTGCTGTTGTTTTTGATACTGAGGAAGAAGAAGAACTTGAAGACGAGAGTCGATCAAAAATGAGTTATGTTCAATATTGGACACCATATGACTATTCAAAAGCTCCACCTCTTTCTAAATCTTTTGTTACTCAAAAAGAATTACCTGAGAAATCATGGTTTATCGAAGAGTCATATGTTTCCTCCTCTAATGCGGCCCCTGTCCAAACTGTAGCACAAATTAATGGTCCTTTACCATCATCCGGTGAACTTACACCTTTACCAAAAAGTTGTCGTGTCTTAAACTATCACAAAACTTTAATGGAAGACATCGAAATTTTGGAGGAAACAATTGCACGTAATTCTGAAATAAAAGTTGAAACTTTTCAATCCGCTTACGAGCGAGAAAAGAGAGATATTTTTCAAAAACAAATGCTGCCAATTGTCAAACACCTCCGTCTCTGTGCTACACGTTGGGATCAGGAACTTCAAAACGAGGTCAAAAACATGATAAACGTTTTCAACTCTACTGAAAAGGAAATTTTGGCTCAAAAGCAAAGAAATCGAGTTTTACAAAAAGATGCTGATCGACTCTTGGAACAAGTTCTCAATGCTGATATTTTGTCTGTTATCATGAATGATCTCTATAAATCTGGTACTTCTATGCTTATGGATGATCTTTGTGTTGATAATAACTTGTTGAATGAGGAAATTGAGACACTCAAACAGGAAAATGATAAGCTGAGAATTAAAAATGATGATGTGACAAAACAATTTTCAAAAGAAATCTGTCAACTTAATCAAAGGCTTGAATGGTGTGAAGCTAAAAGTCTTGAAAGGGAATTAAAGTTTCAAAGTCAAAATGTTTCAAACTCTTGTCAGAATTACAAAAACAACGAGTCTTTAAAAGGTCTGTGTTTTCGATACGAGAAAGAAATTGCGGATTTAAAAACTGAAAACGCCGAATGGCAACAAAACCGCGATGACATCAAATATTGCAATGGTTTACTTGAGTCTGAAATACAGGACAAAAATCACATCATCATTGATTTGAAAGAGAAAATCATGCTAATTCAAAAAGGAAAGATGGTTGACACCACGGTGATAGCACCAGGAATGTATCAAATAAACAAAACTGCTAAAGATTATGTCATTCAAAACACTAATGTTGATAACTCCACTTCTACAGGACTAGTCTTCACTAATAGCGTTAGCAGACCCAAGCGAAAAAGTAAAAGAAGAATAGGATCTTGCAACGTAAGAGAGGACAACTAGAAGCTCAAGAAGTAGAAGACCAACTTAGGAATTTGAATAAAACTCATGTTGCATCAGATTTAGATTCTAATCTGGCAAATTGTAATCAAAATCTAAATGTAACGAATGATGAACCTTTGAATGTTTTGAATATTAATGCATCGTGTGTGTTTTGTCGTAAAAGCGTATCATCTGGTGATCATACAAAATGTTTAGCTAATTCTCTTCTCAATCGTCATAAGAAACGTAGGACACGCATTCCTTCTAGGCCCATTATTGCCTCTAAGTCTAACTTAGGAAAGCCGTCTTCTACGGTTTCTAATGAAGTTGAAGTTACCCCCATAGGTGCCGAGAACAAATCTAGGACAGAGCCAACTACTAGTGCATTTAACATTAAGAAAGCAAGAACTAGTTGGAATTGGCAACGTTGGTTACAACACAAACCAGACTTTAAATGGATTCCTAAATTATTGAATAAATGTATTTCTAACCAACAGGAACCCGCAGTTTCTTTGGGTTCCACCCTTACTTCTGTTCCATCCGTGTCTTCTTCTTGTGATACAGGTGGTACAGATTGTTCTCTGGATTGTTGATAGCGGATGCACCCGACATATGACAGGCAATCTCAAACTGTTGAAAAACTTTGTCTCAAAGTTCATTGGTACTGTCAGATTCGGGAATGATCATTACGCTTTAATAATGGGATATGGTGACTATGTAAGTGGAAACATCGAAATCAGCCGTGTTTACTATGTGGAAGGCCTTGGACACAAACTTTTCTCTGTTGGTCAATTCTGTAATGGGGATCTAGAAGTCGCATTTCATGAGAAAACTTGCGTTGTTCGTGACTTACAAGGAAACGATCTAATGTCTGGCTCACGTGGCTCCAATCTTTATACAATATCAATGTCAGATATGATTGCAACATCTCCGATATGTCTTCTATCCAAAGCAGAATCGATAAATCTTGGTTATGGCACAAACGTCTTTCGCACTTTAATTTCAAAACCATGACTGACCTTGCTCGTTATAAACTTGTTGATGGATTTCCAAGATTCCGCTTTACTAAAGATCACTTATGTCCAGCCTGTGAACAAGGAAAAAGTACTCGTGCTCATTTTCCTAATAAACCTGAGCATAGTACGAATCATGTTCTGCAACTGCTTCATATGGATTTGTGTGGACCGATGCGTGTTTAAAGTATCAACGGTAAATGCTACATTCTTGTAATTGTGGATGATTATTCCAGATGGACTTGGGTTTATTTTCTACGAAGTAAAGATCAGGCTCCTTCAATGATCATCACCTTTCTCACTAAATTCAAGTTCAACTACGCAACACGGTACGAATCGTCAGAACTGACAACGGAACTGAATTTAAGAATCAGATACTTCGGTCATACTTTGAGAAAGTGGGAATTGAACATCAAACATCTAT
This sequence comes from Artemisia argyi, assembly GCA_030686995.1. Classification (NCBI taxonomy): domain Eukaryota; kingdom Viridiplantae; phylum Streptophyta; class Magnoliopsida; order Asterales; family Asteraceae; genus Artemisia; species Artemisia argyi. The sequence goes on from CM060686.1 coordinate 3,767,401, forward strand.
TCCTAGAAGCCCAGAACAGAATGGAGTTGTTGAAAGACGCAACAGGACGTTAGTGGAAGCTGCTAGGACTATGTTGATTAATGCTCAATTACCAGATTACTTGTGGGCGGAAGCTGTTTCAACTGCATGTTATACACAAAACCGTTGCATGATCACTAAACGTCATCGCAAAACACCTTATCAAATTGTTCACAAAAGGAAACCAAACATCGATTACTTTCATGTATTTGGAGCACTTTGTTATCCGAAAAATGATCGTGACGATTTAGGTAAACTTAAAGCAAAGGCTGACATCGGAGTGTTCGTCGGATACTGTGAAAATTCCAAAGGTTTTCGGACATGGAATCGTCGTACAAGAGAAATTCAAGAAACTATTCACGCTAATTTTGATGAACTCACACAAATGGCTTCTGAGCAACACAGCTTAGGACCCGAATTCAACCGTCTTAACTCTCCGGAATCTTCGGCTGAACCATTGCCACTTAACCGCAAAGAATTAGAAACCTTGTTTGCTCCACTATTTGATGACACAATTGAATACCGTCCTACTGAGGTCTCACCTAATTCCGCTGCTCAACCTGCTAACATTCCAGTACCAGACTCACCTCAACAAACAACTACAAGTGTTGAGAGAGACGGTCCTCCAATTGTATCACCATCTACAGCAGAACAAACAGGTTCTAACTCCCGCCATCCAGCTGAAGATCCAACACCACAATCAGTTCCCCAACCAGCAGAGCATGATCCTGATGCGTTCTTTAATCCGTTTGCACCGGCTCCTATTGTTCCTGATATAGCTGAGTCGTCAACACGCAATTTGGATCCTGCTAACATGCGAGACACTTATCAACTACACCCTTCAACACACAAATGGACTCGAGATCATCCACTAGTTCATATTATTAGCCATCTAGATGCACCTGTAATGACAAGACAACGACTTCACACTGATGGAGAAACTTGTATCTATGCACTCACAGTTTGTCACGAAGAACCTAAGAACATTAAAGAAGCAATGACTTATGACAACTGGATTGAATCTATGCAAGAAGAATTTCAGCAATTCATAAGATTGGAAGTCTGGGGATTAGTTTAAAGACCCGACGGAGTCTTTGTCATTGGGTTAAAATGGATCTGGAAGAATAAGCATGATGCAGAAGGAACTGTCATACGTAACAAATCACGACTGGTAGCGAAAGGATACTCCCAACTTGAAGGACTTGATTTTGCTGAATCCTTTGCTCCAGTGGCTAGACATGAAGCTGTTCGGATCTTTTTGGCCTATGCTGCACACAGGAACATGGTGGTTTACCAAATGGATGTGAAAATAGCATTTCTTAATGGAGAACTCCGTGAAGAAGTTTATGTTAGCCAACCTGAAGGCTTCATTGATCCTGAGCGTCCTAATCACGTTTACCGACTCAAAAAGGCACTCTACGGACTTAAGCAAGCCCCACGGGCATGGTATGATAAACTGTCCACCTTCTTGCTGGCCAATAAATTTTCTAAAGGATCGGTGGATCCAACACTATTTACAAAAACCTACGGGGAGGACTTACTTGTTGTTCAAATATATGTCGATGACATTATTTTTGCCTCAACAAAAAGAAGTTACTCTAATGATTTTGCAAAACTAATGAAAGATAATTTTGAAATGTCCATGATGGGTGAACTTTCGTTCTTTCTAGGACTACAAGTTCATCAATCACCCCGTGGAATTTTTATAAATCAGTCCAAATATGCTCTTGAAATTTTAAAGAAACATGGAATGATGTCTTGTGATACTTATAACACACCAATGGGCTATACCACAAAACTAGATGCTGATTTACATGGGACTCCTGTTGACCCTACCAAATACCGAAGTATGATTGGATCCCTCATGTATCTCACAGCTAGTAGACCTGATATAGTATTTGCTGTCTACATGTGCTCTCGCTATCAGTCCAAACCAACTGAAAAACACCTCAGTGAGGTCAAAAGAATCCTTCGATACATAAAGGGAACCATTAACATCGGAATCTGGTATCCGAAGGATTCTGGTTTTGAACTAATTGCTTTTTCAGATGATGTTTAGACACACGCAAAAGCACATCTGGTGGATTACAATTTCTCGGAGATAAACTTGTGTCATGGCAATCAAAGAAGCAGGACTGCACATCACTGTCGTCAACAGAATCTGAATACGTAGCCATGTCTGCGTGTTGTGCTCAAGTCATTTGGATGAGATCACAACTTAAGGATTATGGCTACCTATTCAACAAGATTCCCATCTACTGTGATTCCAAAAGTGCAATTGCTATCTCCTGCAACACAGTACATCATTGCAAATCCAAACACATCGATCTCCGATATCACTTCATCAAAGAGCATGTGGAAAAGGGTACCGTTGAACTTTATTTTGTTGGGACTGAGTACCAATTGGCGGACTTACTTACCAAATCCTTAGCACCATCAAGGTTTGCTAGTCTAGTTCACCAAATTGGTATGCGATGTTTGACTCCAGAGGATCTGGAAAAGTTTTTACAACACAATTGATCGTCAAACATCAAAACTATCTTTGTAAATATTTTTTCAAAAACAAAATACAAAAATATAAAACCAATCAAAAACTCAAAAAGATTTTTTGCTCTTTCAAAAAAAAAAAAAAAAATGCAAGTATAAACCACCTCTTTCAACACTATTTTATAAAATGTCTTCAATTATTTAAAACAAGTGTTGAGGGGGAGGAAAAGTAATGTTTTTCAAATTTCTCAAAAATATTTTGTCTTTTATACTTGCATTTTACCAAAAATTAATACATTTTTATCAAAAGTATTGATTCATAAGTGTTTCGGGTTACTCTCCTTGACCAATATAATAAATTTTTCAGTATTTTACTATGATCTAAGGTCGAGGGGGAGTACCACAAGTTGTTCTTATCATGTCTTGGTGTTAATTAACGAAAGTTATATGTGATAATGTGTTTAGGCATTAGGAGTAAATGTTTTATTAGGTTAAGGGACCATTTGTGTCAATATACCAAACTTGTTTTGAACCTCAGTCAAAATACATTTGACCGAACAATTACTACACCTACTTGCACACATTTAATATTTCAACCACCATCATCAACGACTTACAATCATTCATCTAATCCGTGTATCAATCGTCTAATCTGTAAGTTGTTACGTGTTTTGATCATGATTTCTAACAAGGGTTTTTAATCTTAACTTAATCCAACGGTTCAATAATTCACAATCGATTAATCATTCTTAGGGTTATGCGTAATCAAGAACCCATAATTTTGTGATTATTATGGTTAAATTGGTTAGTGGGAAATGATCCTTAGATGATTATAAACATGATTCTTAACTCCAATCATCCCCAGATTCATTCAATCGATTAGTTTGGAATTAGGGTTCATACGTGTGATTTAGGGGTTCTTGAGTTTAAGCGTTAGGATTGAGATTAGTTATGGGGATAGTGTTCTTGTATGCCTAGGATCATTTGAATATGGTTTAATTGATTCAGTAACGTGTATTGATCATGAATTGTGAATTTAGGGCTCGTTGCACTAGCAGTCATGATCTCTTGATTTGGTGGATGATTGTTGTTATAACTTGGACCATATGATCTTTAGGATATAATAATCACTTGCCCTATGTGAATCTCAACCCAGATTCACGTTTAATTGTGTTCATGATTATGTGTTCACACGGGTTTACGCGTATCTCATATATATGCATGTTTGCGCATAAAATGGGTATTTAAGTGTGATATAATGGTTATTGATCAGTGGTTGTGTGTTACACTTTCAGGAATCAAACCAATCTTGTTACGAAAGGTGATTTTTCTGGAAAAAGGCAAATTTACGCACAACTTGTTCATCCTACGCGTAAGATTGAGTCTTACGCGTAAGATTCGACACGTGGACAAACTTTGTCTTGGATAAGACATAGTTTACGCATAAATGTAATTCTTACGCATAAGTTCTGACCTTACGCATAAGTCTGGAACTTACGCATAAGTCATTACCTACGCATAAGTTATACTTTACGCTTAAGGGTAATCCTACGCATAATTTCAATTCCTACGCCTAAGATTTATCTTACGCATAAAATTGACCTTACGCATAAGATTCACCTTACGCGTAAAATACAAACTTACGCGTAGCTTTTGCTCTTACGCATAATTTCTTCTCTTACGCTTAAGTCAGGTTACGCGTAAAATTACCTACTTACGCGTAAACTTGTCAAAATCCAAATTTTTCTAAGTGTTGTGAAATTTCCAAAGAGTAACTTCTTGTAATGATAAACTTATGTTGTAACTGAATTGTTATAAGTTTCTACCATGTAATATAACTCAAGTTTATCATATATCAAAAGTTTTCACACACACAAACCCCCACTGATCAATGTATAACATGCAAATCTATAAGTGTACATCATAATTGAATGTCTTTGCTAACACAGTCAACAATTGCCATGTTTGCGTTTGTTTATGATCTATTCAGATGGCAGAACACAACGACATTCCATACGGACCAGAACCCGAACCTAAGCTTTCTTGGGAAGAGACATTCCCAGATGATTACACCAGGAAGATTGGAAAGAACAACCTCCGTATCAACTTCAACAAAATGACTTGCAACGAGTCCTCTTGTATTGTTGCAGTAGATGCTCTTCTTTACCACCCGAATAAGCTGTTATTCACCAAGTCTGCTTCGGTTTCCTGCTTCTACATCCACCAGTTTTGGCATACACTACAGCTAGATCTTGGGGAGGCTTCTTTCACCTGTATGCTTCATAACCGTCAGGTCACTGTGGACATTGATGTGCTCAGGAATGTACTTGGGTTACCTGAACTCGGCCCAGATGAAGAGTATGATCCAGTCCCCACTGAAGAAGAGTTGATAATGTGGCTAAGGGATATTGGGTATGACGAATCAGTAGAAGTTATTACTAGACATTCTAGGGTCAACATTAGGTATCTTCCACAACCATGGAGAACCCTGTATATTTTGATTGCCAAATCCTTGTCTGGCAGAGACTCTGGCCACGAACACCCAAAGCTCCCACACCTCAAACTCTTCTGGGCTGTGGCAAATGTGAAGAAAGCTGATTATGCCAGTATCATTTGGGAAGACCTGGTGTGGCACATTCAACACAAGACAACCAACATTCCGTTTGTCCGCTTCACCAAACTACTCATCGAAAGCTTCCTTCGAGAGTATGATGATATCCCACAGAGACTCGATGACATAGATAAGAACACGTTCAGAAATGAAGATACTCTCAAAGTCATCAAGAGAATGGACACCAGCACATGCAAGCAGGGAAAGAAACTTCCCGATTGTCTCTTGAATGCCAAAGTCAAGGCTTGCAAGAACTACCAGTATTATGAACAAGCTCTTGCAGCTGAAAAAGTTGGATTCCTTGACGAAGTTGTTCTACCCTCCTTCATGCAAAAGAAGGGTAAGAAAGGCAGTAAGACTGGGAGCTCCGGCAGTTCCACTCAGTCTAAGAAGAAGAAGGGTACCCTCAAGAGAAGGACTCCTACCAAGAAGCCTGCATCTATTCCAGAACCCGGGTGGTTTCCCTCACCACAATCCTCTCCAAAACCATCTGACTCTGAGCAAACCGAATCCGACGAAGGTCCAGTGTATAGACAAGCTTATTCTAACATTGATAAGGATGTAACTATTGATGATATTGACGACAAGGATTTGACGTTCGAAGATTGGGATAAGAATATTGACGAATTTGCTGATCATGCTGAATACCCCACATATCTCAATCAACGACCACTCACCGAAGCTCAGACAATTTTGGAAGAAGAAAGGATTAGAAGAGAAAAGATGAAGGAACCAGTAACAGCTGAACAAGAGACTGAAGGCCTTTCAGTCGAAGAAGAAAATGAAAGGGCTCTCAACCTAGGTCTCCTCCACAGCCGAATTGATACATTCAATGCTGATCTACCTCCACCTCCAGTGTTCTCTCAGACCACCGAAGCTGGCGGATCAAGCAGCATTCCTGAGCCTACCACAGGGATCAACACAGACTTAGTAGCTTATGACAATCCCTCGGTATCTCCCACAGACATTGAAATGACTACTGCAATGGGAGAGGAAGAAGAGGAAGATCCCATGGATACTGATGCTCCAAGGCTTATGACTATGGAAGAAATGGAGCTCAGAGAAAGGGCTCAGGAAGAAGAATTGAAAAGGAAACAGGAAGCAGAAGAGGCCAGACTTGAAGAGCTTGCTCAAGCTAAACTGGAAGAAACTATCCGAATGGAAGAGAGCAAGAAAGCAGAAGAGGCAGCCAAACTGGCTGAAGAAAAGTTAAAGAAGGAAGAAGAAGCCAGGCTTGCTGAAGAACTAAGGCTTAAAGCCGAAGATGATAAACTGGCTGAAGAATTAAGGTTGAAAGAAGAAGCAGCCAAAGAAAAGAAAGTTGAACAACCCGAATCACAGAAAGGAGATGACAAAGTCTCTACCACCATCATTGAATCCTCACAGTCATCACCTCCTGCATCCGAATCGACACAGGACAAATCAATCAAGAAACCAAGCACCAAAGCCTCTGCTGCATCAAAGTTACTCAAGTCAGCTTTCAAAAGAGTACATGAGAAGAAGAGAAGCAGATTGGAAGATCAGGTTGCAACACTTGCAACCCAAGTTGCTGAATTGACAAAGTTGAACTCGAACGTCCAAGAGCTACAAGATAAAGTTGATATTTTCTTAGCTAAAGACGTACAAAAGAACTTGGAAGCCACATTAACAGCTCAAGCACAAGAATACATGGCACAACACTTAGTTACTGAGTTGAAAGATCTGCTGGCACCCATGAGAGAAGAACTCACCAAGTTCGCAGAGCAAGCGGTCAAGAAAGTAATCCGATCGACAACCTTTACTCTTCGAGCCGATAAGTCTACTGCTCAACTACCAAGACTATCTCTGGATGATTTGGAAGCTCAACTCTTGGACAAGCTGGCAAGCAAGTTCACCTTGACTCCTGAAGAAGCCAAAGTCCTGGAAGCATTGAAAGACAAGATGAACAAAGAGTCTTGCAGCACAGAGGCCGATAAACTGAAACGTCAAAGAGATGATGAAGACAGGGATCCTAATTCTCAGGCAAAGAAACAAAAACTAGCCGAAGGACCCTCATCTCAAACACCGGTCATCCCCCCAATAACTACAACTTCCTCACAACAACCAAAGGCATCAGGTTCTGCTCCCAAGGCACACGACCACTTCGAATACATCGGTGGTCACGAGATTCCTCAAACCGATGAAGTTCCAGACCCGTCCCCTAAGAAGAAGAAGAAAGATAGGAAAGGAAAGCACCACCAATCCAAACCGGACACCTCACCAAAAGGCACCGAACCAAAGAAACCGAAAACCGTCCTTAAATGGCTAGACCATGACGATAGTGCCGAATACTCCTGGTTTGAGAAGATGATCAATTCGCAACCACCTCTTGAAGACAATCATGAACCTCAAGATGGTCGAACGGTGGAATACGCTCAACTGATTCAGCAAAAGTTTAAGACGAAAAAGATGAATAAGAAAGAGCTGCGAAGAATCAAGAATGATGCTTTCAATCTTCTGAAAGATCGGTCTGCTAACTCAATCGAGCTTGAGTATCATCTGGAAAATATTGCTCGAGCTATGTCAAGCAATATTGACTGGATCAATCCTGAATCTTATGTCGATCCGGTCACAAGGAAAACCGCACCCTACATTACTGACTAGTCCAAACCACTACCGATGATTGGGAAGCCTAAGGAACCAAAGATCCCGTACAAGTTCTTCTTCAACACAGACTTGGAATTTCTGAAACTTGGCAGTAAGAATGAGAAGAAGTACGTTACATCACTCGCCTTTCTCCCTGCAGCTCGATATCTCAACAATGCCATCGAAGAAGAAGCTTCAGCATTATTCGTTGACAAAGTTGTTGAATATGACCGAAATGCTCTTTACGGTATACATCATTGGCCAGACAACCGGGCACAATACTATCGCAGCAGCAGACTCAATCAGACAATGGGCGATGTGACAAGTGATTTGAAGATAGTCTCGATTCAGTTCATCTCGACTGTCACTCACTTCGGGTACCCCTTCCTCAGCAAAATCACACTGAAAAGACTGGATGAAAAGGAGTACGATATTTCCGAGTCAGACTTTCCACGACTACTTCTCAATGACATCGAAGACATGTACCTGCTCAAAGTTCAAGGAAAACTCTGTGGCTTACCTAAAGAGATGCAGCTGGCCTTTATCCAAGCTCTCCTCATCTTCATCAGGCAGATAGTCATCAGAGAAAGAGTAGAAGATCTTCAATTGGGAGTGGAAAGCTATCAGAAGAAGCTCAATCTCACCAAACCTAACATGTTCGACATCCCCGACCTTCCACATCTACCTCAATACACCTTGATCAGGCAACCATTTGGGTTCACCTACCGCAGCATAAACGGTCGCAACTGCTTCATGGCTTACGACGAAATACATAAGTTCTGTGATGAAACCTTGAAGTTCGTAAGAGATGGAATCAAAAGCAGATTGGATGACATTGCTCAAGGAAAGTCTAAAAGGTGGAAAACCAATGAGGCCCAAGATGCTCGCAGATTCCTCTTAAGGATTGAGAACAGATTGAAGCACAGGGATCAGTTTCGAAGGTTGGAAAGTTATGTGGGAGGCAGACAGAAGTTTCCGGTGTTGACATTTCAGAGACCTGATTGGTAAATAATTGTAAGAGTTTGATTTGATTTGTTAAATTTATATTTCATTATGGCTTGTGCACGCATTACAGTGCACAACCTGAACTTGTAAAGAAAGGACCCTGAGGTACGCATCAGTGCCTCAATCCTATATATAAGGAGCGAAAGCTTCTTACTTTTGAGTATAATTAATCAAACATTTATGATTTTCATAATTCTGCTCAAAAGGACAAGTATTTCACCTCAATAAGACCTAATCACTTGTTGAGGGGGAGCACTTGTCAAACCAAAATACTTTGCTCTAAATCAAAAAGTTCTTGATGAATCTCCCCGTAAGACTCAAAAGGAATATTTTAATTTAAAAGTTTGTCAAAAACATCATTTTATATGCTATTTTTGAGGGGGAGAAAATGAAAAAGTGATTAAAATATACGAAGTCAAAGCTTTAAAGTTGTATCATGTGCGAGCTAGACTCAGTACTGACCCAGGAATTGACGAGACAATAAAAGTTAGAAATATCGAAAGGACTTATCCTCGACGGGTAATAACATCAAGTTAGTTACTAGAGCTAGTTGTCACCTAAAAGCTGACAATGCATCTCTTTAACTAACCACGTAAGCGTGTCTCGAAAAGGATATGTCTTAGTAGAACTGTACCGTCTCGAGAAACCTTCTGTGAACTTTACCAGGCCGGGTAATAACTTCAAGCTAGTCTAACTAGTGATGTAAGCGTGTCTCGAATCGGTCTTGTTCACGGAAAGTGGATCAATTCAAAAGTGCTTGCTCCTCCCGCATGTGCAAATTTATTAAATACTCATGAGCACATGTGCAGGGGGAGCCCTTCAAAAGTGTACACAAAAACTCTCAAAGTGTTAAACCAAATATTTGATTAACATAAACACTTTGAGAGATTTTCAATCAAAGGTTTCTTGGCTACTGTCGGAGTTATAAGGTGATTAAGATAGGAATATCCGTCCTATGATCCGCCAGAGCCGGAGGGATCTACCCAAGGACATCTCCCATAGTTAGAATTAGAAGTCCTTAGGTATGATACGAAAAAAGGAGAAAAGAATGAATGGGAAAGAAGGAGTTGAAGAATTAAAAGAAAAGTAAAAGAAAGGGGTGAAAAGAAATAGCCCTCCATATGTTCAACCTTAGGGCAGACACCGGGTTCAATACGTATGCTACTGGTAGTTGCAAAAGACAACACCAGTATTGAAGACAAAGTCGTCATGGACCCAGTGACGCAATGCACTAAACCTTCTTAACCACTCAAGTTCTCTTAAAAGAACTTGTTTCATTCTCACAGGGAACCAGCGTAACCTATCGACCTATCTCTTAGAGACGGTTGATATTGAAGCAGGAGACCCCTCCCTAGTCTCCGCATAGGAAACCTAGGTGTGCACTTATAGAGTCTAGAGCCTTGAGATACATCAAAGATCTTTTAGGAACACTTAGTATTTCTACAACTGGTGTTCTACATCAATAGGCATCAGTTGTAAACTATCGAGTCCTTCGCAGATCTTAGCAATCTGCTGAGAACGTTTATGAGAGAATTACGTATGTATTTTTCAATGATTGAACGGAAATTCCTGCCAGGGTCAACATCAAACAGCCCTGACAGCAGGTCACTTCGGTAACCTCACAAGGGTTACGCTTAGTGTTTGTGATGGTTCCATAGCGGTCTACAGTCGTGGAGTGATCCCCAGCGACTCACCCAGTCATTGAGCTACTTAGTAGGTCTCGTAAGCTCCTTCGGGAGTATCTGATATGGGAACGGCCTGGATAAGGATTAGAAGGAGTCTTCACAATATACTGTTGATGAGCTCTAATTCCTTATCCGTAAGTACCGGTTGTTTTATTGCTAACTGTTTACTCGCAGGTACCTCACTTCCATGATGGTAGATTCCAACATGCTCATACATACATCTTGAAGTCAAAGAAAGCTCCCCCAAAGATCTTAACACCACAAAGTTCAAAGAATGATTCTACGTCAATAAAGAAGAATCTACAAAGTTTAAAGACTAAAGATCTCATAGTATGAAAAGGAACTTCGTGCATGTCAAAATCCGAAGATGTATGAGTATGTTGGAATGGCGTTCAACCACCAAAGACACAGGAGTGACGAATGGCAGACTACTTCGTGATACAATCACTACATCATCACCAAGGAACAAAGACAAAGAGCAAAGTACATTCATTATCATTCAATCATTTTTGAAGACGTCTAGAGTTTACTTGCCACAAGTCAGCAACAAAGATGAAGACGTCAAGCAACCGTGATGACCGACCCTTAGGGGGAGATTGTTGGGATCATACTTTTGTATTTAGTCAAGTCTCGGTCATTACATTTTGTAATAGGTTGCTTTAGCATTTATTTCATTTTGTATCATGTTACAAGGCTTATGTATTAAAGCCCCATGGGCTTGAAAGCCCACGAATTAGAAGATAAGGGAGGAAGGGAGTGTTGCCCTAACTCCTCCCTTATAAATAGTAAGCTTATGTAAACATTATGTTTGTTGGTTATTTGATTATCTTAAGGAAACTCTTGCTCTTTCACTTTTCATATTGTCTCATAATCAACCATCTCTCATTCTCATCTTATTTCTTTCTAAATAATACTTGTGTTTACATAAATGGTGACCTAACACACCCAAATCGCCTTAGCCTTCCATGTATGCGCTCATTTTTAGTGCATTATTGTTATTTGTTAAACCCTAAGTTAACTTTCTAATTGATTACATGGTTGCTAAGTCGAGTCATATCCTTGTACATATTATTTTGGGACGATTGGGACTCATGGGTAAGTACTTATTTTATGGAGTAATGGGGAAGAACATCACTTATTACCCCCATATGTACGTTAATCTTAAAAGTGCTCCAAGTGTTTTAATTTTCTTAATTCGAGTCACTAGATTAATTAATTGTAAAGTATGTAAAGATTCAAGTGTAAGGGAAATGTTTATTCCCTATGATGTATTATTTCGGATGGTAGGGTAAGAGTGTATGCAAAAAAAAAAAAAAAAGAAAAAAAAAAAAGAAAAAAAAATTCGAAAAATCAAGAAAAAGAAAAGAAAAAAATAGAAAAAGGAAAAAAGAGAAAAAAATACGGACTACCATCCCGTTTCATTCTATGTTTATTTTATGTTTTTGTTATTTTTCATTTATTAGCATAAGTCGAGTCTAGTCTTGGCTTAGCAACGCCATATTGTACATGTAATTAACCAAGATTGTTAACTGGCCACCAGTAAAACTTCCTTTATCCAACAAAACCGTGTATTTCATATCCCTACACCTAACGTTACAACCCTTTAAAAGACCTCTTTGATAGTTTATCCTAGGTGCTTACGCCATGTGGTGGAGGTTTGATCCTTTCCCAAGCCTATGGTAATCTATTTTGCTATGACAGGTAGTGAGAGATATCTTCCGTTTCCATATTGTAATTTATACCTTATTACACCCGAGAGATGTGAGTATCTAAACACTATTTGTGAGGTGCTTGTGTATGACCTCCGTGCTTGTCTATTGGTCGTTAGTGGAATGATTATTTGTTGTAATTACTTTTATATTAGTGTTAAATGACCCCTAACTTGTATTTTGACTAGAATAAAAGTGCATTTGCTTGAGGACAAGCAAATCTCAAGTGTAAGGGTATATGATGAGGCGAAAAATGATCCATTTTTAGGGGGTCATTTAAGCCCGAATTCAAATTTATTTGATCAAATATTGCCCTAAATTATTCTTTTTGTGATTTTAGGTACTTTGGGAGTGAAATCTGGAAAAGGAAGCAATTCGGACGATTTTGGAGCATAAAAGTGAAGAAAACGCCAAAGTCTTAATTTTCCATGCTGGGAACAGTAGGTGACGGCGTCAAGAGTAATTCCCTGACGTCGTCAAGAGCAAAATTCCATGACGACCCAGTACAGATTTGACGGCGTCATGAAGGTAGGGCGTCAAGAGTAAAAGTCATGACGGCCTGGAAATAATTAAGTCTTGACGGCGTCAAATGTAGATCAAGGCAGTCCGAGAATAGTTTTGGCGGCGAGGTGACGGCGTCACAAGCTTTGTCTTGACGCCGTCAGACCTCTTTTCCTATATATAGTTTTCTAATTTTTCACATTAAAATAGAGAAGTTTTGGAGAAACCCTAAGTACGAACTTGGTGCGAATTTTACAGGTTTTTCAAGGGTTTCAAGCCCTTGATACCTTACATGTGTAATTGAGATAAGTGTTCTTTCAATTCAATCAATATGTCTATGTGTTGGTTGTCTATATCTTGTTCTTGTCTTAATTCCATCATGCTAGGCTAGATCTATCTTGTGTTTGCTTAGATCTAATGAAACCTAGATGTTAATTATGTGTTGATTACTTGTTTATACTTGTTTTGGATGAATGATTTATATGTTAGGCTTAAGAAAACTGGCAGATCTCCAATTGGTAACATGCTTGAACGTCTTAAGAAACATGAACCGACGCGCACTAGGTCTTTATTGCTTGTATTTAATGCATGAGCCACTATTTACAATCCCTATAGTTGTGCTGGGTATGGTGTATGAGGAGATAAGAGCTTATAGAATTGGGGAGTTAAGTGTGCCACCCCATGAATGGTATTAAGGAATACGATCCGTCATCCATGCATTTATAACAAGTAATTAATGTGTAAAAGATGTCTAGGGAGTAGTGAAATCTAAGTAAACACATTTTCTTCACTTATTGCTCACAACTTTAGTATAATTTAGTTTATTTTCATTTCTAGTATTTTATTTTGATTGCATCTTTAGTATTGGGTTAGTTGATTAGCAACTAATTCCGCTCAAATCCTTCAAACCCGAGAATTTTAATTGCTTTCTAAAGAATATAAAAACACAAAAATAATCATCCCTCACCTTTAGAACTGGTATTTAGGCTTTCTAATCCTAGCGACACTATCCCTAAGCTGAACGATCAATCCCCCGGTACTTGTCACTATACTATACTACAACGATCAGGTACACTGCCTGGTGGGGGTTGTAAGCTTCTCGAGATCCCTTGAGAGGTAAAGCCTGTTGCGATTCCCACGCATCAGTGACCTTGTAGCCGAACCACTATAAATCTCTTGTCTCTCGGTTCGATCTTTCCAACCCTTATCTATTTCTTTACTTACGTTATTATTGCTTTATCGTACATACTTAGTGTTGTTCATATTGTGCACGACTTGATTTCATATAGCATCGAATCTATATTTTATAAAACAAAGAAAACTTTTAAACAAACTTTTATAACAATTTAAAAACGACGTAAAACTATTCAACCCCCCTTCTAGTTTTCCACAATTATCTAATACAAACAACGCATTCGACTACTAGACATAAAGTTACCACATAGCAACAAATAATTATACTAAGCAATAGCATGACATTATTTAAAACACTTCATTGTGAAATTGTTTTGTTGTTAAGCTTAGACACTTAAGCATATAACAATCTATGTGATAAATTTGTATGATAAAACGTCTTTTAAATGTTTATCATACCAAGAGTACTTCTACAAATAATAAGTGCACACGAAGTGAACAAATAGTGTGAAAAAGTTACGAAAAAGACAAGACGAAAAATTTATGCAACCCATGTTTAAACGATAACATTTTGGAGCAAGTATTATATAGATAATCCTAAGCATGTATCTAATAAATGACAACAACATACACAAGCTTTCAAATATATGAATATCATATAAAAGTATCATGTACCAAAACGACATATCATGAGTTAACAAGTAACATGTTAATCATGCAAAACATCATATAAATAAAGAATGAAAATATCATACAAATCATGTTGATATATAGTAACACGAAACATATAAGCATGCAGGAATCATAAAGATATAACCAAGTTTTACACATGAATCAATCAAATAGTTATCATGGTTATGTTAAGATATCCAATCATATCAAACAAATAACATGTAATCGACACATGTATGTGTAATGCAATAAGATTTTAATCTTTGTGTTTGGAATCTCTGGTTGAATGATCTAAAGAGAGACATCTTTTATGTTGAGTTTGAGTATGTGTTATGAGAGTGATTTGATCATCAAAGACCAAGAGATGTGTTTGTGTGTGATAATGGAATATGTTAAGAACGTTCTCAAGAAAGCTCTTTGGAACAGGAATCTAAGTGAAATTACTAAATTCAATAGATCTTGTGTGTGCTATAGAGATGAGTAGAATAGGCATAGGTTATGAGCAAGATTTGGTTATGATGAATGCTTGAAAGGAAATAGACACATATGGTGTCTTTCATTAAGTAGGGTTATCACGTGGAATAAAGTCACCATGCTTATGAAAACAAGAATGACGAGATGATGAGGAGGCTCTATATCCTAGAACTTGCAGATGTTGATTTGAGGTTTAATGAGACATATGCAGAAGTTAAAAGTATTGCTAATACTTTAATAACTTGTGAAAGTGATACTACTTAAACCTAGTGTAATTGAATGTGTGCTTCATGCTCATTTGATGGTGAAGGTTCTAATCCTATAGGTGGTAAAGTATGGTTGACAACCGAGAGTGGATATATGAAATGAGGTGGTGATTGCTTGACAACACTTGAAACTTGGATATCTTCTTTGTGTTCTTCACTTGCTAGAAAGTGGAAAAGACGCATTTCATAATGAAATTCACTTGACTTTTGACGACATAGACAAATATGTTAATGAGTGTATGGATATGACAATTGCCCTTTTGTTTCAAAGAGCGACACAAGGGTGAACATAGGTTTATGTATCATGAAAGTTGGTTTAATCTTAATGGGTTAGGTTGTAGTGGGGATGACACACTTGTTTGGTTACATTGTGGAATCTTCTTGTGAAGATGACTAGGTGGAGTTATTGGTGAAGAAGATATTGACTCTTGGTTTCTTTAAGGGCATGGAAATGGTGGATGACTTGATATTGATAGGACAAAGGATAACTCGGTTTCTCATTTCACATTGGTTGTTTGAGGTTTGAGTGATGAAAGGTTATGAGGAAGATGCTTGAAGTTTTGCTCATGTTTGTGAAGCTTATGGGCTGAGATATATCACAAGGTGAATGTGATGAGATGATGGTGAAAGAACAAGTGAACTTAAGTGCTAAATGTTTAAGGATGAAAACCTATTGACATTTGTTTTTGTTCCTATTGATTGGGAGAGTACTACAATAAGTGTTCTAGTTGTGATGAGTGTTTTAACAAACATTGTTAAACTACTTGGGTGTTGAATTTCGGATATGACTTTTAATGACTATGGTAGTAAGTCAAGTTTACTTGAATATTTCGAACGAAATACTTAAGTTGTCTATCCTACTTAGTTGAGATTGGATAGCATAAAAGGATAGCAAGACTCGATAATACATCTATAACTTAAGAGTAAGTTATGACTCGATGTAAATCCTTATCGTCTTGAAGGATGACACATTATTTTCATGTTAACCAAGTGAGGTAACATATGTAGATACAAGACAATATCTATAGTCATAAGTTGGACTAGTGATTCTGATATTGTATGTAGTCTTTGCAAATAATGAGTCCGGATTTGTTAGGAAGTTGTCAAGTCACCAAATAAGTGAATGAAGGATGAGTTAGGGATGGAAGAATGTAGTGAATGTGTGTAGTGATCATAAATACTAAGTGGTTCGAGAATTGCAAGAAGAAAGTTTCCGGATTCATTCCTTTAAGGAGAAAGGTATCTTGGTTCATTCTTGCGAAATTTAGAAAGTGTTATTACAGATGATTATCTTATAGGTGCAAGTGAGAAGTACTAATCCTAATAAGAGTGAACATCAGTGAGAAGAATCCTAGTGATGAAATTGAGTGATCTTGAGTGAGGGTCTTAAATGAAAATTTAAGAAGGAAGATGCAGGATTGGCGGAACCATACGAATACACAGGCGGAACCCAGATTTTGGTTCTGCCTGGTCCGTTGGGCCAAATTCTGGAGTACCCAGAAAATGCACTGGCGGAACCCAATATTTGGTTCCGCCAGTTCCGCCAGGTCTGAAAAAAGTGGCAGTCCACTATTTTGACCATCGAGACGATTTTCAAATTTTTCAAAAACTCCTAAAAACAAAACTTTATACCATATCTGATTAGGAAATGCAAGAAATGGATGTAGAAACACTCTTACCGATAGACTTTGACCGGGGGCTAGTGAATTTCACTATACTTAGTGAAATATCCATAAACTTGAAAATTTGACAACATCCCAAATGTTGTCTACATGCATAACCGTTAATACAAGACAATGTACAAAGATAAAAAAAGATCCTAGAAGTACATATATCCATGAAACACATTGTTTAACTACCAAATAATTCAAATTTTAAGTAGTGCCAAACACTCCTTAACAATGGATATTTATTGACTCCCGAAACCCATTCAAGTATCCTAATAATACTTGGAACATATGCACCTAATTAGATGTGATAGATTAAAACCAAAAATACATATTCTAACTCATGTTAGCATATAGATTAGGCCGATGATTATGAGCTTACCATAAATGGAAATTAAGCCAAACATGGAAAATTGATAAAAACAAAGTGTTATCATCCGAACATGATACGGTTAGTTTACATGATCATTCAAAGATAAGTTTCTATCTTATAGCACGACACATTCATTAAACATCATTTTAGAAGCATGTATATCAAACACCATTTTACAAGAATACTACATGTTTAAAAATGTAGTGTCTCATTAGACGCGTGACCATATTCCAAGATATTTAATTAGTATTACTTAATTCTCATTCCTAAGTGAATTATGCAAAATAGTCACATAACATATGCAAAGAAGAATATCTAAATCAATAAGCAATACAAACACAAATATTCAACTTAGTACACACAATCTAGCAAATATCCTATTGTGTAAACATGAATTAGACAAACAAGCAAATGAATATCATGACAAGATTGACACTCATGAATCACAAATAAACAAATGCAATCACAACTTTCAATAAGCAAATACGATATATGCATACAACAAAAACAAGTAGTCATTTAGCATAACATAAAAAGAAATATACTTTTCGTGACTTTGCGTTTAAATACGACGATGTATACCAAACTTGATTAGTTTCCTTCGTATATATGAATATCACAAAATTCTTTAGTTTCAAAGAAAATAATGTCAATGTTCAAGGATACTAACTTATATTGCCTAACTCAAAAGTTTGAGTTTCTACGTCAAAATGAAACTTGATATTTTGAACACATTGAAGTATTTGCTTTAATCTTTTGACTTAGATTTAGGCCATAACATCATGTTTAAAAGAAAGTAGACACAATTCCCTTCAAATTGATAGGTGGCGCGACTCCTACAGACTTACGGTTAATTAGTTATTAATTTTTGAAGTTAACAAAAAAATTTGACTGTGCGGCCAAGGAACCCTTCTAAGGGTTCCGCGGGATCCGCGAGTCTGCTGTAACAAAATTTCACATAATGCTAAAAACATGTATTTCGCATAGCGAAAATGTGTAGGACTTACTAGATTTGTTAGTAAACATTTAATACAACTATTTTAACATCATTTCTTCTTATTTGACTCATCTAATCATTTACGGAGGTGATTATTCAACTAAATTTTTAGTTATCCCAAACACTCCTTTTAAAACTGTGTTTAACGTACATTAGCTCTAACCACATAATTTGACTCTTACAAATTATGAGAAATATTTTCTTTTATTTTTCAAGGACACCTTCAAGCTTGTATACAAAGTAACATTTAACCACAAAATTTCTAAGTATACTTTGCGAAACATTCTTCATATTATATTCCGCTTCAATGGTAATTTGATACATGGATCGTACTCCATTTTAAAAACCATTTGTTTTGAAAATAAGAGCTACGAGGCTCTTGTACCAATTGTGGAAAACTAGAAGGAGGGTTGAATAGTTTACCATTTAAAAACTTTAAACTTGTTGTATCAAATGTCCATTTTTAGCTTGTTCTAATATGAAAGATGTTACTTGTAGTTTATGACTAACATAACTTAAAACATGTTATCACACAAGTACAATCAACAAGTCACAACACAAACAATCACATAATGCAAACATTAAAGTAAAGCAATAAGTAAAAGGAAAGTGCAAACCGAATACGAGGATTTATAGTGGTTCGGTCACGTATCTCCTCTCCGCCCTACTCCACTCCTCGAGTACCCAACCCGAGAGTTACTTCACTAGATCAACAACCTCCCTTCTCGGCGGAGAAAACCTTACAATCGTCGCTTACACTATATCCGGTACAAAGCTAGATACCGAGTTCTTTTACAAGGTACAACCACTCTTATCGTCGCTTATACAATATTTCCGACACTAAGCTAGATATCGAGTACTTTACCAAGGGTACAACCACTCCCGCTATGTTTTGTGGCCCAACATAAAAACCTTATGTTTTATCGCACAAACACATAAATCATCTAATCTATATTGTTATGATACAATGATGATCCATGACATAAAAGTCTAATGGATATGCATGCCTAATCTACATGAACTTCTTGAATAAGGAGTCTTCAACCATTGAGGATGTCAAGTGCCCTTGAATCTTCATATGTTGGAATGCTTTAATGAATGATAACTTCAAGATCTTGTGAACTTGGTGGATCATGAAGTATGATATGCTTACAACAATGATGAATGTTAGAAGCATTATGATCATTATGGAAAGGGTGGCTCATGTGTGTTTCTACATGGTTTCCTATATACCTATGTGTGTGTAGTTTTTCATCAAGTTTGCAAGTAAACTATGAACTCTTATTTATTGTCAAACTTACAAAGGGGTTTTCCAAAACCATATTCCAAAACTAACAAAGATAAAACCATGTTCCAAAACCATGTTCCAAATATATTGATCTTTAGTCAAATCAAGATCTTCCAAGTCAATACACAATATGTCAAATCTAGATCTTCTAAGTCAAAACACAATATGTCAAATCAAGATTCTATGACATCTCTTACAAGATGTATGACACAATGTCTTTCTATATTTATGTCTAGTCTAATCAAGATCTTTCCAACTTTAGTTTTCCATTTTATGAAAAATACATTTA
Organism: Artemisia argyi; assembly: GCA_030686995.1. Taxonomy (NCBI): domain Eukaryota; kingdom Viridiplantae; phylum Streptophyta; class Magnoliopsida; order Asterales; family Asteraceae; genus Artemisia; species Artemisia argyi. The sequence goes on from CM060686.1 coordinate 3,787,181, forward strand.
GACAAATGTATATACTAACTTAAAAAGGTAAGTTACTTGTATAAAAGATATATTAGCTAGCTGTATAATATTTAGTAAGTTACTAAAAATGTTTTATGTACTTATGTTGTTATAAGACACATTTTTATGTATTGTAAACTTACTAATATTATCTAGACACCTAATGTGGCACTTATTCTATTTAACACCTAAAGTGTACTTTGACACCTAAAATACTTAAAGACTCCTAAAGTATTTTAGTCATTTTAAATGGTTAGTCATGGGGTTTGATCATAATACTACATAACAAACATGTACGAACCTGTGTTGTAGCATACGACGACTCGAGACGTTGAGAGGTGTTGAATGTATGTTGAGACAAACTATGATTACAAGTAACTTGTACATTTTACATTATGTATCAAGTTATACGTTTGTCATCAGTCAAAACAAACGAGACTGTATAGATTAAATATCATAATATTTGCACCAACAGTTTTGTTAGAGTAAGAAATAACGTGGTTGTTTTCCCATGGATGAATCGAGGTTAACGAGATCGCCAGGCGCTTTTGATTATCGAAAAGACAACAAACCGACTGAAACTACGGTTATCTGCAAATATTTTTCCATCCAAACGAAGTTCCGGTAAAGTAGCCATGATAACAGATACTACAGTAGTAGATTTACGCAAATGAAAATATCATTAATGATTGAACGGAAGTACTGTACCTTTCGACTGGTAGGGATGATGAACGGACACATGGGAGAGATCGAGAAAACTTTAAGGTTTATGACATCCTATTTAATGTAGTAGGGAAATTAACAAATATTTTAATGTTCACCGTCACGAAATTTAAAACCGGCCAACGTAAAAATGTAATACTTATAAAAATGTTAAAGCTTATCGATATACTCTATATTATTATATTAAATATGGGACAAGATTAACGGAGCGCTTATAAGTTGTTAAATCCAAGAAGCGTAGGTTCAATACGTGTAAAACGTAAAAGGTAGATGGTTTGCATTAAAATCATAAAATAATAATAGTTCATTTAAATACGACTATAAGAAAAATAAAATGCTTAAAACGCGTAGACTGATTATAGTCTAGTGTTGGTTACGAGTTAAACGTACACGATTGAATTTAGGTAATTACTTATAAAAGTAATATTACTTAAAACTAAAATAATAATAAGTCAAAATAAATAGTCAAATTATAGCCTGAAATGTACGAGTTGCTATAGTAATAATGACGATAATAATAATAATAATAATAATAATAATAATAATAATAATAATAATAATAATAATAATAATAATAATAATAATAATGACGCGTCCAAATATGAGGACAACGGATACAAGTTCATACCATTTGCTTTTTCTATGTTCGGGGAATTCAATACGGAGGCTTTGAACACTATCACGTATTAAGTCTATTTCTATTAGTCACGCAAATAATGCTAAGAGTGGTGCATTTATCTTTCATAAAGTGAGTTTTTGTATTTAGAAAAGAGTGGGAGGACAGCTTGTGTCTAGACTCTGATCCAATTTTATGTAAACTTTTATAACAATACTAATAATAATAATAATAATAATAATAATAATAATAATAATAATAATAATAAGACAAAATTTCATCAATAGTCCCTGAACTTGTTAAAATTCGCCCATTTGGTCCCAGAAAATAAATATGTGGCGAAGGCGGTCCCTGATTTTACCAAACGCTGCACGTTTGGTCCTTTTGGCTAACGAACGTTATCTTGGCTCCTTAAGTGCCTTGTGAAGTTAATAAAATGCCATTTCTTTTTCTCTTAATTTACAAACACATTTAACAAACACACATAGTTAAAACACACACACACACACGGTAATCCAAAATCCTTTGTTATGTTTCACTTTTTTTTACAATGAACCACGTTTTTTATTTGTCTGACAAAATGAACCACTTTTTCTGAACTAGCCTAATGAGCAATAAAGATCACCAAGAATGGATTTAGGGGCGCTTTACTCTTAAAAATTTTATGTTTCTGCTGACCAAAACTAGGTAGAACATGACAATTGAACATTGCTTCACATGTAAACAACATTGCTTAAGGATGGCATGTGTGTGGTTTTGGCAGGTTTGTAATGAGGATGGCATGAGCATAGACTAGAGGTATTAGTTTCAAATTTTGCTCTTACTCTTGATATTGCTTATGCTGATCCAATATCAACTTTGAAATATCCCCCATCTTTTCATCACTATAAATTGCCTACATAGCGTATTCAAAAAACAACACCAAACATACCTCCTCTCTCTTTAGCTTTTCAGCTTTGTACCAAAACGGTCCAATAACATCGCAAAATGCAGCAACAGCAGCCCCAACCACAACAGCAGCAACTGGTTAAGAAGGAACGGAGTTCCTCTGATGACAGTGCAATGATGAAGCAGGTTTTTGCTACCCATTCACCTGATGGTCGAGATATGGATTTGGAGCCTATTCTTCATGTCATTGAAGAAACACTCAGTCATGCTATTTCTGCAAGCTCTAAGGGTGTCAACGATGTATGTACAATTCTATATGTGTAACATGCTTATGTATCTTGTAAAGGTGACAATTTTGACCAACGTATTTTTAAATTGGTTGATTTGGGTTATAGTTAACTCAAACAGGTTAAAGGTCGCCCAAAGTGTATTTTTCGCATATAACCTCCCAATCACCACATTTTTAGCATATAACAGATTTTGTAATACAAAAAAGTGTTCCGAGTCAACCCCCCCCCCCCCCCCCCCCCCTAAGTATAGCTGTTTTGGCGTACCCTTCATGAGCCATTATCCACCCCACCCATTAAACAACATCCTTAGTTTTGTCTTGTTTACCATGTTTTATCAGGGGACACATGATGGGCATGTTGATGCATTGGCTGGAGATGTCCGTGGAATCCCAGATGATTTAGCTCGTGAGATCCATAAAATATCCCGCGAGGTTAGTACGTATGCAAAAATCAAAATACAGTTTATTGTAACTCTACAAGTTCGTAAAACATACAAACAAAAGTATAAAGTACAAAGTACAACATGCAAAGCACTGATTATTAATTCTGTTGGCAGTTTTCTTGCAAGTGCTCAGTTAGAGAAGACCCTCATGAGTTAACGATGATAATCCTGAACATGCTTTCTGTATACACTTGGGAAGCGAAAATGGTGATTTCATTAGGGGCATTTTCGGTCAACTTTGGAGAGTTTTGGCTTGTGGCTCAACTATTTGCTAGTGCCACCAATCCACTTGCTAATTCGGTAGCGCTGCTCAAACGGTTGCCAAACATCATAGAACATTACAAATCACATGAGCCTCAAAGTAATGCGTTCAATGACCTAATTAAGGCTATTTTAGAAGTGACTAAGTTTATCATTGCATTCAAGAAACTACCTTGGAAATCCATAGCATGGACTCAGATTCCCACTGGAGCTTACAGGTGCATAAAAAGTATGGTAGTTTGCGCCACTCAGCTAACCAGCCTTTTAGGCATGAATTACGAGTAAGTTTTCTTAATTATATTATTTCTTCTTTGGAATGGAGAACAAACTCGTTTTCACTATACAAACCGTTACCCAACCCCTGAAACATCTTGACACCTTTATTTTTCGTCATAGATTTGAGCAAGACTTAGTTATATCCTAAATGTAGGTACATAGCCACCTCGGAGGCATGGGTACCTTTGGACTTGGCTGATATGGTTCACAACTTTCATACGCTCCTAAAAGAAATCTTAGGCAAGTCTTCAAAAATTTGTAGTTTCAATGATCCAAAAAGAACTCAGATAAAGAGTTAGGGTGCGTTTAGTTGAAGGAAAACACCCTTGTTTTCTATAAAATGTTTTGTGGAAAACAAGGAAAACAGAGATCGCGTTCAAATTAGTGTTTTCCAATAAAATTCTCAACAAAACACAAAATTCCTATTTCCAACTTTAATATACAAAACTACAAAACACTTTTTTTTGTTTTCCCCTATTTTCCATTAAAGTACCTCAAATCCGTTTTCGTCAGTATTTTTACGTTTTCGACTGACTTTTACGTTTTCGTCCATTTTTTACGTTTTCGTTAGATTTTTTATGTTTTCGTCCGATTTTTTACTTCTTCGTCCGTTTTTACGCCTTCGTCCGTTTTTTTATGTTTTCATCAGGTTTTTTATGTTTTCGTCTGATTTTTTACGTTTTTGTCAGATTTTTTACGTTTTCGTCCGTTTTTTACGTTTTCGTCAGATTTTCTACGTTTATGTCCGTTTTCGCCTGATTTTTAACGTTTTCGTCCGTTTTTTATGTTTTGGTCAGAATTTTTTACGTTTTTGTCAAATATTTTACATTTTCGTCCGATTCTTTACGTTTTAGCCCTTTTTTTATGTTTTCGTCATATTTTTTACATTTTTGTCCTTATTTTACGTTTTCGTCCGTTTTTTTACGTTTTCGTTAGTTTTTTTTTTAAGTTTTCGTCTGATTTTTTTCGTTTTCGTCCGTTTTTTACGTTTTAGTCAGATTTTTTAAGTTTTCATCCGTTTTTTTATGTTTTCGTCCTATTTTTTACGTTTTTGTCAACTTTTTTACATTTTCGTCCGGTTTTTTACGTTTTCGTCAGGTTTTTTAAGTTTTCGTCCGATTTTTTTCGTTTTCGTCTGTTTTTTTACATTCTCGTCAGGTTTTTTAAGTTTTCGTTTGATTTTTTACGTTTTCATCCGTTTATTTTGTGTTTTCGTAAGATTTTTTACGTTTACGTAAGATTTTTTTATGTTTTCGCCCAATTTTTTACGTTTTCTTCCGTTTTTTTATGTTTTGGTCAGATTTTTACGTTTTCGTCAGATTTTTACATTTTCGTCCGATTCTTTACGTTTTCGTCTAATTTTTTACGGATAAAAACGTAAAAAACGGACGAAAACGTAAAGAATATGATGAAAACATATAAAAACGGGTCAAAAATTAAAAAATCAGATGAAAACGTAAAAATCTGGCGAAAACGTAAAAAAAGGACGAAAACGTAAAAAATATGACGAAAACGTAAGAAAACTGATGAAAACGTAAAGAAACGGACTAAAACATGAAAAATCGGACGAAACCATAAAAAAACTGACGAAAACGGATGAAAACATAAAAAATCGGATGAAAATGTAAAAAAAAAGACGAAAACGTAAAAAGACTGAAGAAAATGTAAAAACAATTGACGAAATTGTAAAAAATCTAACGAAAACGTAAAAAAACAGACGAAAACCCAAAAAATCAGACAAAGAATGTAAAACAAAATGGATGAAAGCGTAAAAAAGCTGACAAAAATGTAAAAAAATGGATGAAAACGTAAAAATTCTAACGAAAACGTAAAAAATTAGATGAAAACGTAAAAACACAGACAAAAAAGTAAAAAAACAGACAAAAACGTAAAAAAAAAAAACAAAAACGAACAAAAACGTAAAAAAAACAAACAAAAACGAAGAAAAACGTAAAAAAACAGACGAAAAAGTTATTTGATATTATATTTTACTTTTTTATTTTCTTTATTTTCTCGTATTAGATTTTTTAGTTATTTTATAATTTAGTTGGTTAGTTTATAATATTTGTTTTTGTGTTTTGAAGATGTTTTTATAATATTACTAAGGTGAATAGTGAATTGAGATGTAAAACAACAACACTTAAACATGTTTTCTAGTTTTAGAAAATGGAAAACACAAACACATGTTTCTCAGACTAAACGCGTTTTCTAAATTTTCCATTGTTTTGTGGAAATCAAACTCCCCTCCCTTTTCCTGCAAAACAAGAAATAGGAAATGAAAGAAAATGTATTCCAACTAAACGCCACCTTAATGTTTATACATGATATTGCAGACAATGAGAAGAATCGTTATGCACATTTTATCAAGATCCAGCAAACCATTTTACAGCATAAAGGCATCATGGAAATTATCAACGTTTTGTTCAATGACGATTCACTTCTTTATGGCTTCTCAGGAGCTAAGGTTAATATTTAAATACCGTCGACCTTTTTATGTGATCTTAAATTTACTTACCTTTAACTTATCAATCGATTTAATTATTTTATTATGATTATTACAGGTTAACATGAACGAGCTATCGAAAAAGAATGTATTGCTTCTTATATCAGACCTTGACATCTCGGATGCAGAGGTTCGATTTCTCGCTAATATCTACAGTAAAAAGCAGCCAAATCATCAATATGAGGTCGTCTGGGTACCTGTTGTGGACGGTCCTGAGACGTCGAATGAATCGCATAAAAAGAAGCTTGATCTGCTTCAATCAAATATGAAATGGCTTGTGCATTCTAATTCGCTAAAACCAGCAGTAATCAGTTACCTCAAGCAAGAGTGGCACTTTGAAAAGAAGCCGATTTTAGTAGTGTTAGATCCGCAGGGCAGAGTAGCATCATCAAATGCACTCCATATGATTTGGATTTGGGAAAATGACGCTTACCCTTTCACCAGCGAAAGAGAGCGTGAATTATGCGAGAAGGAAAGTGAGAAACAAAAGAAGGAAAGTGGGATACAAAGTTGGGCACAAAGTTTGGCAGTTCGGCTTTTGGTTGACAGCAATGATCGATGAAAATGGGTAAATTACGCCACTTACTAAATAATTAACCTTACCAGATGACAGTAACTATATTAACTGATTTATTCTCAATTATGTGCATTGCTAGATTGCTGAAGGGAAATACATATGTTTTTATGGAGGAGATAACCTTTTGTGGATCAGAGAGTTTACAAAATTAGCAGCAGATATTGCCAAAGTCGCACGTATCCAGCTGCAGATGGTTTATGCGGGAAAGAGTGGAACTGAAGAAAGAATAACAAAAATAGGTGCAAAAACAAAGGAAAAAATAAATACTACTAGTGATAAGAACCTAAGCTTCACTTGGACGGACTCCTATAAAGTTTGGTCCTATTGGACCCATCTTGAGAGAATGCTGCACTCAAAAATGCAACATGAGATAATCGATGAAAACGACCTAATAATGGAGGAGGTGATGACCCTGATGAGCTTTGATAGGAGTGGCCAAGGGTGGGCATTGATATGCAAGGGGAATGACATGGCAAGGGTCAATGCTGATTTGGCATTGCAGAGCTTAGAAGAGTTTAGTAACTGGAAAAAAAATATATCGAACGGTTTTGTTCCAGCGTTAAGGGACTACTTTAAAAAATTGCAGAAATCTGAGCATTGCAATCATATTATAGTTCCTTGGATCAGTGGTTGGATTCCTAAGGTGTTGAAATGCTCGGTATGTGAAGGAACAATGGAGAAATTTGTTATGTTTCGTTGTTGCACTGATTAAGGGGAATGATCATTATGTTTCAGTTGAGTATTTGATTACGTTTGTTAGCTGTTTCTGTTGTGATCAACTCAAATAAGTAGTCCAAGTGGCAGCTGAAACACGAAGAAAAGGCACCTATATGTTTGAATTTGGACTAGCAGTTTATTGTAGTTTCTTAATTATGTGGTGGTTTTATGTATTTGTGTGTTGGTTTATTATAGTTTGAATATGTTGTGGTTTGTAGTTTATGTTCAAGGCAAGTAATAATAAATAAAGTGTTGTGTGTCTCTGATCTTTCTCTTCCTCCCTCACGAAACAACCCGAATCAAAATGCAATTCACAGTTGTATTAGAACAGGCCTAACAGAAGTAACCAAGTTTAGTGTCAGTAATGGACCAGTAAGGAGGTGCTATTAGAAGTGTGATACTGGTTCTTAGTTCTTTTCATAAGTTATCGACAGTGTGTTATTCTTATATATTATATTTTGCAATATACAAGAGTCACAGATTGTTTTCCATTTTATTTAGTTTGAAGAACCTGGATTAACTTTAGCCTCGTAAAAGCTGCATTCTAATATACCTGCGCAGACTCCGGGCTATCCAAAAGGGTAGTCGCCCTGGGATTAGTCGCCTCACAATGTCGAGTCGGAAACCCAAGTTATCATTAAAATAAATAAATAAATAAAAACGTAACAAATTTGTTTGAAATTGGTATCACCAGAGTATTTGTAACAAATTTATGTATTAACCGATCGATCTTTGTTATAAAATATCATTAGGTCTTTGTGCATTGTAATTAAGGACGTTTTTTTCCCCCCAAAATGGTGAGCTATTTTTAAAATTTACCCATTTTTTAGTTACAATATGGTTTTATTCTGATTATTTGTTAGCTGTTTTTATCACTATTGGTAGGGGCTGCAATTCTCGACACGAAATGATAAACGACACGAATACGACACGAAGTTAAGCAGGTTTGGGTTGAGGATAAACAGGTTTGGGTCAAAAACAGGTCAACTCGTCTAACCTGTTTAATATACGGGTCGTGTTTGGGTTGAGTAAGAATTAAACATGTCAACCCGTGAATGTATGTAAGACTTTTAAACAACCTTGTTTTTTATGTTGGATGTGGATTAAATGTATTTTGTTATGTAATTAATATGAGTAAATTACGATTATACCTCAGATATCGTTGAAATTAACACTTATAACACATAAATTTGTTTTATAATTATTTGTATGTTGTTTTATCATATTTTTTATCCTTATATCATTTTTGCAGTTAAACTAGTTAAATCAACAAAACACTAACCATATTCACTGCTTGACCTATTTAATCAAACGGGACACAAATGGGTTACATGTGTTATGCTGTATAGGTTAAGGTTGAGTTTCTTGACATGATTAATAAATGTGTCGTGTTTCGGTAGAGGTTATATTAACCCGTCAACACGCGAACCCGAATAGGTCAACACGAAAACGACTCGATTGCCACCCATAACTAACGGTTACTATATGTGAAGTGTTGTATTGTGTTAATAGTTACTTGCATGTGGTTTGTGTATGTTTATGTTATTTTCCCCATTCGAATTTGCGCGTCTTATAGGAAATTGATGATTGCTATGGTATTTTGTACTCCGCGCATGTTGTAGTTTTACGTAAGTGCTTAGTAGCTATGGGAAGTGGTGTTTGTATAGACGTAAATCGAGCTAGATAGGCATGACCTTTGTTAAAGAGAGAGGGTCCCTTTTGAGACTACTTAGTGAAAGTCTAGCCGTAAATCGAGCTAGATAAACATAACCGCAGACGCCTAACAACTAGGCCCCCTCAGAGATGTTTTTAAAACACAGAGGGATCCCGTTTAGGCTACCCAGGGAAAATCAAGCATTCTGCTACTTGAAAATAATTAGAGGTTAATCGTAATGGAATGGCAATGATGTTTCACCTTTTGTTGGTCCCGAAAATTGGGTAAAACAAGAATATGTTTAAGAATTTAAAAATAAGTTTTACACAAGACCCATTTGACAATTGATAACACCATTTGTACATTTCAATGTATATAATTCTTATTAGAAATTAGAGTAAATTTCATAAATCGTCCCTAAAGTTTGATCAAGTTGCATATTTCGTCCTAAACATTACGAAAGCGTAAGGATCGTCCTTGTGGGGAAACCTTTGGTGCAAATATCGTCCCCACAGGGAAGATACTTGCACCAAAGGTTTCCCGAAAGTTTCTCTAGAAGGACGATACTTGCACCAAAGGTTTTCCCACAGGGACGATCCTTGCACTTTCGTAACATTTGGGACGAAACATGCAATTTAGCCAAACTTTAGGGACGATTTATGCAATAAGAAGAGACAATTGAAGAGTAGTATCCCAATTGAATGACAAATGAAACTCTTCTTGAAATGAAAAAAAGCTTGCTAGCTTAGCTTATGATTAAAAGACAGTAGTATATTTTCCGTATAATACAGTTTGTATTATTTTTTTAAGCATCTATAACTTCTCTCTTGACTAACATTTGTATATATATGAGGATAAAGTGAAGTCACATTTTGTATTAAGTTAGGTCTCAACCATTTAGGTGCCATGTATATCTTCTATTTAATACTTTCATATGTAGCTTTACTCGTGAATACTATTCCCTTTTTGTCAACTAATTTACCGGCTGGTGCTCACCGACCTTCTTAGCCACTAGAGGGTATTTTTCTATTTTTGATAACTAGAATTGAGGTACTAAGTTACTCACAAAGGTTGATAGTTTATCATTTAGAAAGTTCAACTCACATAACATTAAGCTTAGTATTAGATTATTATTACACAAACTTAGCTCTGTTAACTCTTATCACTTCACAATATAATTCCTTCAATCTACCTTTCGAGGTCTATTACGTAGTAAGTAAAAGCCGATGTATTGTGCTAGATCATCTTTTGTTACATGCAAATCCAATCAGGGACATGGTGACCATCCGTTATGCAAATAACGCGCCAGCGATCCAAGAAATACATTAATGACCATCCGTTGTTTGAGGCATCAAGGACTCATGCCAGCGATCTACTAAGTTTATGCATGAGATGTTTGAACGAAGCTAGGTTTAACCCTAAGCCATATCAACCCTTTTTACCGCTTTAGACTCATTACTCCTTAGCTTTAGTGGGGGAGATGTAAATACTTGCCAAGCCTATGATAGAATATTCGTCACGACCAAGCAATTGAGCGAATTAGATTAGTTGTGAGATTGAGAGATTATATTTTATTTCTAGTTCATTAAGTGTTTGATTGTGCAATTATGATAAAACGAATAAGTGCTTAATTATAAAAATTTATCCTAATTTTTATTTATGATACATTTTTATAAGTTTAATCTAAGGTTTACTTTGGGAGAATTAAAGTTCAAGTGGGGGGATATTTGATAACATCAAATAAGTACATAATATTGTCCTCATTTGTCTTATATATTTGACTTGTTTTATTATATTATCTATGAGAATTGATACTTAATCGCTTACTTTAGTATTCTCAGGTAAAAACAAGCATTTGATTAAAGTTAATGATTTTGGACGAATAGTGGAGCTAAATGGATCAAGTTGGAAAAAGTCTACTGAATTAAAGTAGATACGCCGTATCATTCTAGACAGATATGTCATATTACCATACTTAAATGAATTCGAAGACCAATTCCTGATTTTGAAGAATGTGCCACATGTAATTATCTCATGCGCCACATATGAAATCTTGGTCAACGAAGAAGATCTGACTTATCTACTCCATCTATTCCAGATACACCGCATTACATTCTTAACATACAGCGCATCATTCTCAAGACTTCATGAAAGATTATCCAAGATACTTAAGGACATGAGCCGCATAGAAGATTCAACTTACGCCGCATCTGAAGATGGTGTATGAATATTCCAGAATATAATAATCTTGGACCTCACGCGAAGTTATGTACATGCGCCACATTAACTACGTTGATTCGCCGCATCAAACTCTCTGACAAAAACTATAAATACCCCATTAGACAGCCGAATTTCATGTGCCAAAAGTGCCAAAAGTTATAGAAGCTGCAACATAAACCCTAAGGAGAAGAATAACAACGAAGAGGCAACACAAGACACGCCCAATTGAAGATCTCAAAGCAGTAAGAAGGTCGTGCTAGTGTTTAAATTCGATTAATTAGTTTTGTTTTATTGTAATAGTACACTATAATCCATCAGGATTGTTGGGCTTGTGACCGCCACATTGCTCCCCTTTATATTGCTTTCCCATCGATTATCAATTTATTTGATGTTTATTTGGTTCTTGTTATATGTGCTTTGATAACCTCTGTGTCTAGCTGTGGCTTGCTTGGGCTGCCATACCTGTAAGCCCTTAAAAAGGTTAAATAATATAGACATAAGTAATCATTAAGAGTTACTCGCCTATAATTAAGAAACCAATGAGAGAGAATAGATTATGACACTCATCATATAAAACTAGCAATAAAAGAAGTGACAAGCTACTTAATCATTCGCCAGGCCTCTTATTTGTATCTGTTATCTATCTGTGTACGTGTTTGCCATTCGTTGTATTCTATCTCATTAGTCTTATTACTTTATTAATCAACTCAATTCGTGCCAGTCTCTCATACTGAAAACCCCTTGCGTTAGATTAGGTTGTAAAACTAACTTAGGAAGTAAACTACTGATAGATATTATAGGTGTTAACGTTCCACTCTTAGTGATCGACATTCTACTTACCAACTAGCTACATTTATCGGGTACACTGCTCGTTAGTGTGTGTTATTGGTTGAGTCGGCTAAATATAAATTTAAAACTCGATAAGAATAATCTATACCTACAACGATTGACACACGCATCAATAAATCACGACTTATATATTACCTTTCTTGTTTTTTTTTTGCAACTAAACGGAATGAGTTGATACGGATGCGGACAGAGAGCACCTCCTGGGGGACGACTATGTTTGACCTCGATATTATGTGCCACGTGGTCGGTGGTTAGCAGTGAGGTCACATTCCTGGCATAGGTCGAGTGTTAGCCGACGGTGGTGTTCAGACGACTCTCAGCACCTCACGAGCCCGTAAGCAAGCCTCCTCTTCCTCGCTCCAGGAAACTATTCAGAAGCAGTCCTAGGAGCTCTACACGCAAAGGACATAGCTTGATGTGTTGTTGGAGTGGGCAAGGAGTCAGTCGGGTTTCCCCGAGCAGCTAGCGACTCAGGCGGGGACATCGGGATCATAGGAGGCTTCATAAGGTCAGTTTAGAGGTACCCAGGTGGGGAGTGGGGGTAGTGGGGGGGGGGGAGTGGGGAGACTCGAGAGTAGCGTATGGGTTGTTTGGGTCGGTTTATATGTGGCGTTGTAGTGGTTATAAACAAATTTATGGAGATTTGATGGATTATTATGTGTTATTTAGATTATTTGTTAGGATTCCCGCTAAATGGATTACACGTATAGTTTTGGACCATTTACGGATGACTAGGTTATGTATAGTTTTGTAGAACCATTTGCGGATAATGATGTGATCACGATTTTTGAAGCGTTTTGGCAATATTGTAGCGTTGTGGTTATATATGATATTATGTTTAGAGATTTGGCAATGTTGTAGCGAATTTGGCGATGCTGAAGTATCTTTTAGCGGGGAGACGTCCCCGCGAAAAGGTAGGACCTTTACTATGGATACCTGTTTTTGCGGGGACCTGTCCCCGCCAAAAGAGGTGTTTCATTAATTTAATTAGTGTTTAAGACACTAGTTACAACAACGAATACTACTTTCGGCAGGGATATGTCCCCGCCAAAAGAAGTGTCACGCTGGACATTGTTTGACCAGCCGCCAAAAGGCTGTAGGACCCACACGTCCCTGCGAAAAAATCAAATGTCCCCGCCGAAAGTGATCATCGAGGGGGTTTTTGCGTAGAACTTTTGACGGTGACATGTCCTCACCGAAAGTTATTGGCGGGGCGATGTCCCTGCCGAAAGCCTCAAAATGTCCCTGCCAAAAGCGGTCACTGTTGTAGTGAGAGATGAGTTGGGAAGAGTTCAAACAAGGTTGCACCAATTGGCTAGAAAAATGGAAGAATGAGGCAAATAGTTATGGATCTGATTTTAAGAATACATGGAATCAGGCAAGTTACGCTTAATTATTCGATGATTATTTAGTCATTCATAGGCAACTCGTAAACTTTTCTCAGATTTTAATACTTGATCTGCAGGTTAACGAAATAGCAATAAACAAGCAACCTTCAATTCTTACGATAATTGAGCAAATCATGCCAAGAATCTAGAAACAAGTCCATGAAAAGCATGAACTAGTGAAAGATGGTGAGCGTGACAAAGATAAGATAGAAGGGTAATATTATTGACCCGTAACCTATTCTAGCTTTTACAATATTTCATGATTCACCTACTTTGCCTATATAGGTTATTTTCACAATAAATTCATCGAGACTCTTCAGTTTGGAATACTATTAGACCATGATTGAGTCTTGGACGAATTGGTAAAGGAATTTGGTGGTGATAAGAATCATTCAGTAGGGAAAAAGGAACTTGTAAATGGATTCATAAAATGGACTGAGAAAGCGATTAATCATAATCAAAGCATTAAAGATCCAAAAGACGCAATTGCAAAGTATGAAAAGGTGATTTACTAAAATTATTTCATATATTGGTTTATCTTTGTGTTACTGATGTACTGATACTTTCAGCAAATTTTCAGGATAGCTGGGAAGAAATTGACACACCCGTGAAATGGGAGAATCCTAAAGCAAGCATTGTGTATATTATATTTGGAATAGCGATCATTATCACAATTTCATCTGCCTTCATAACAAGTGTCATACAATTCCCAACAGCGGCTCACATACCTTTTCTCATCACTTCATTTAATTTGTTATGGTCCCGATTGCCATGAACGTTAAAAAGGTAATTGGTGCACTTCTCAAGGCTCAACCCCATGTTCACTGTTCAGAATAACGCTTCTTTGAGATTTACAGAGGTTTGCAGACTTTCACTAATGCATCACTTACTTTATGTTTAACAATTAATCTTGATTAAATGAAAAATATATTTCAAAAGTAAGATTTTATCAACCATTAATTTCATCACTATATATGATATATGATGTAAACTAACAACACGAGTTTGTTTATCTAATGCAGATCTACGATGGATTGGTGATGAATAACCTTCTTGGGTTGCTAACATTGCTTGCCACTGTATAAATAAAGGGACTATCATGGACCTACTCGGCTGAGGTGCTCGCCATCATGATATCTTGTGCCATTGTTGGTATAGTCGCGATCAAACATGACACCTATCCTCTTTAGGCGTCCATCTCAGAGATATTACTATATCCGGTCTCCGTATACATTTATTATGTTTTGACAAATGCTAGCTAATTAGCTAATTGAACGATGTCAAAGTGGGATACGTAAGAAGTGGAATGACAATGGATATGATCAAATGTATCTTTATCACGTTTAGATTGATGAATATTGGGTATGAAATCGCTATTAGTGATTATAGCTTAGCACATTTAGTATGTTTATTATGGTTACGGGTTAAGTCCAGCAAGTTATCTTACTTTTAGAGCATTGTATTTCTATATATTATTGTTTAATGATAATAATATGTTTATGGGTAATAACCGATTCTAATATCAAGCCTAATACAAGTTTATTTATTTATTTATTATTTTTTTCAGCCGGCAATAATTTAACCGGCTTCAATCCGTTCACTTTCCGCTGCCTTTGCATACCACTCTGACCATTATTCTCTTCACACAATACAATTGTTGTGATTTGTAACAGATATACGTTAGAACCATTTAATTTTTATAAAACAAAGTCCACAAAATGAGGTGTTATATAATATATGGTTATCTTTAGGGATTATAACTTTAAAAAGCATCAAATTTGTCTAAAAATACTCTTATGGGTATCGTTTTTTTTTTTTTTTTTTGCTTATATCATTGTTAAACTTTTAATTTCAGACTTTTTGAGATACTTTATGACATTTTTGCCCTTCAAATTGTTAAAAATCTTGGGCAAAAATATCACAAAAGTACCTCAAAAAGACCGAATTTGAAAGATTGCTACCTCAAAAAGTCCGAATTTGAAAGTTTAGTACCCGTATAAGCAAAAAACTTTGTTCGATATCCAGAAGAGTATTTTTGGACAAATATGATGATTTTTAAAGTTAATATCCCTCATCTTTATCTTCACTTTAAAATCATTTCATATTTGAAGCAAATAATCACTATGACACATCATTTTATGAGTTTTGTTTTGTAAAAATTATGTGGTTCTAGAATATCTCTATGAATATGTAATTGTTTGGTTGAACTTTTTATAATAGAGCTTCACCCATCTACAATTATTTAACATACACTTTAGTTTGGATTAATTTTTTATTTTTTATTTTTTTTATTTTTTTCAGATTCTAAATTGCTATCGCCAATTTTATAACACTATGCTTTCGAGTTTCGATTAGAAAAGAAGAGAAGTAGAGAATAAATTGAAAAATGATCATGTTCCTGAGATTTCTTAGGAGAAAAGAGAATGAAATTATGCCAAATTATCCCTCCTTTTCTTCTTTTCAAATTAGGATAATTTGGAAAGAAGTGAAATTTTAGCCTTAATTTGGTTTCATCTATTCTCTTTTCTTTTCAACTTGGTAACACAAAATTAGAAATCAAATGATTCCACAAAATTTTAGCCTTAGATTTTTGAAGCTGCATATCAATGGAGGGAATGATCCCTCAATCAGGTTGGATATGACATCAAGAAACGATAGAGGGGAATTATTTCCCAAGTAATGTTGAATGATTCCACTAAGAGGCAAGGGAGCCATAATGCAAATCTTGTGTTAATCCTACATGGCACAAAAACAACGCGCGTTACCAAGTTGAAACCATTTCATACCCTTGTGCGTTGGTGTTGCGTTGAGCTCCAAATTAACACAATAACTTGCGTTGTAATGTGCACTGTAGTTTCTTTCTTGTGCAAAACAAACCCCAGGCTTCCAAAGAACAAGGTAACGGCTAATTTTTGTGGGAAAAGAAAAAAAATCAATTGTTACCGTTTGAAGGTAACGGCTAGTTTAAAAAAAATCAACTTATAAATCAACAACAACAAGAAGTGTATACACAACATATTCTCACAAGCAAGAGAAAAACAGAACTCATACACTCATATTCTCACAAAATCAAAACATGTCGGGCCGAGACGATGCAATTTTTTAAAATTTGATGGGTATTGTAAATGCTAACGCTAACCCGAACGTCGGGTCTTCTTCAAATCCTAACCCATTCGCTAGCTTGACACCCGAACAACAACAACAATATATGTTTTTGTGGCAACAAAATAACGTGGAGCAACAAAGACCGCCAACACCACAAACCCAATCATCATAAGCGGCTAGTGTGGAAGTGGAACTCGAAGCTACATCTCCAGGCAAAACCAAACGTGGAGGTAAACGTGTTGCAAAACCAAAAAAAGGCAAAAAAACAGCTAGTCGACGAGGGGTTTGATGAAAAAAATCCCGACGTAAGCGAGACTACGTTACGTTGGACACCGGAAGAGGAAGTTTTACTTGCCATGTGTTGGGTGGCCATTTCCGAGGATAGGAATGTTGGAGTTTCTCAAAAGGGCATCGCTTTTTGGTATAAGATTATGAACGAGTTCAACCGGCAAAATTTTCAAGTTCGTAACAAAGATATGCTAACAAGCAAGTGGCATTCGTTGAATGCAAATTGCCAAAAGTTTCAAGCGGTTTACAAACGTGCCGTACGTTTGAAAAAAAGTGGTGAAAATGAAGTTGATGATATGATGCACGCTAGAAAAATGTATCGTGACGAGCATAAAAATATGTTGTTTACTCAAGAAGAAGCGTGGTTAATTTTGAAGAAGTCTCCAAAATGGGACGTGCCGGAACCGATTGACTTAACCGGAGCCATCCCCAGTCAAAGCAACCAAGAGCTATTTGGTGATGATGTACGTCCACGTCCGGCAGGGAAACAAAGAAAAGCCAAAAAACAAAAGTCCGATACGTCGGCTAGCACTGGGGGAAGTGCGACAAGCAACTTGGAATCTATGATGTTACAAGTTTAGTCTCTATATTAGCTTATTGTTAAGTCCACGGGTCTTAGTGTTAATGTTTAGTCATCATAGCTTAATGAGTCGGTTTGGTTGGCTTGTGTCCCAAGCCCAACCCGTGTCCTTGTAACAGCCAACTATGAGTCTTGTTAGAGTCGGTTTACCCTCCCCCTTATCTCTATAAAAGGAGGCGAGGGGGGACGGATTTGGTACGCATTCTTTCAATATTTAATCTAATAATCGATTAAGGGTAATTACCTTGTGCATCGTTCTTTTCTTTTCTGTTGATTATCTGCTGGTGTGTGTCGACTTCAAGATCGAAGTAATCCGTGCTAGTAATCAGGTTGTAGGTTGTCGATTCCTACAAGTGGTATCAAGAGCCCAGGTTCGCGGGTTTTTCTGGTATACTAGGATCGATCAAGAAAGAAGGATTTGGGTTTGTTCGTTCTTGGAAGAGCAGTGATACTGTTGGGTTTCAAGGTTAACGAACACCATAGAAGCAACAGGTTATCGACTTAAAGGGTTTGTTGTGTTTTGTTTTTGATCGACAAAGAAGTGTTTTCTTTTTTGGATCTAGTTTTGTTCTTGTCGGCATATACAAAGGAAGAAGAAAGGGTTGTCATCAATAATAAAGTCAACAAACAGGATAGGAGATTGTTTTTATTGGTGGAATCCAATACCACTATTTTAAAAGATCAATTTTGTTTTTGTTTTTATAAAACAAAAGGTTATATTAATTAAAAGGATATTGCACAAGGGACTTTGTTGGTTTGTGATAGTGAGGTTTTTGCACAAGGTTTAGCAAATTAATAAAGGGATTAAAGAATGACGGGAGCCAAGTTTGAGATCGAGAAATTCGATGGAACTGGTGATTTCGGGTTATGGAGAGTCAAGATGCGTGCTTTATTAATCCAACATGGATGTGAAGCAGCTCTGGAGGTTTTACCCGCGGATATGGATGCTACAGCGAAAGCTGAGCTAAACAAGAAAGCTCATAGTGCCATGATTTTGTGTTTAGGTAACAAGGTTCTGAGAGAGGTTACCGGGGAGACGACTGCAGCGGGGGTTTGGTCCAAGCTTGAGACTTTATATATGACAAAGTCCTTGGCCAGTAAGTTGTACCTAAAGAAGAAGTTGTATACTTTCTACATGCCGGCTGGACGTACGATTTCCGAGCATATAGATGAATTCAACAAAATCGTTCTTGATTTAGCAAATATTGAGGTAAAATTCGAGGATGAAGATCTTGCTTTATTATTACTCACTTCTTTACCAGCATCATACGAACACTTTGTGGATACCTTGCTTTATGGACGGGAAGCTTTGACTTTGGAGGATGTGATGGCCACACTGAATTCAAAGGAAATCAAAGAAAGTTCTAAGGCGAAGGGGAATGATGGTGAAGGGTTATACGTGAGGGGAAGAACTGATCGCAGGAATTCGCATCAGTCTAGGGGAAAATCAAGATCCAAGTCTCGAGGTGGAAGACTCAAGTGCTATATTTGCCAGTCTGAGGAGCACATGAAGAGAAACTGTCCGAAGAATAATCGCAAGAAGTCAAATGGTTTCGTCAAGAAAGAAGATCAGCCAAGCTCTAGTGGTTCGATTTATGACGGTTCTGAGGTGATGATGGTTATGAGTGCAGAGGCTCTGCTAGATTGGATCATGGATTCAGGAGGTTCATACCACATGACACCCAGGTTAGATATATTTTTTGATTTTCTGGAATGCGATGGGGGCAGGGTACTGTTGGGTGACAACAGAGAGTGCAAGATCAGAGGTATTGGCAAGGTCAGGTTACAACTGAAAGATGGGTCAAGTTTTGTATTACACAATGTCAGGTATATTCCTGAATTGAAAAGAAACTTGATATCGCTGGGAACTCTTGAAAAAGAGGGATATACCGTAAAAATGCAGTCGGGCAAAATCAAGGTGATTAATGGTTCTAGGGTTGTTTTATATGGAACTCGAAGGGATAATTGCGTATACTCTTTGGATGGTCATGCAGTGGCGGGTGAGCTTAATGCTAGTGTTGAAGAAAAAGACAGTCTTGCACAGGTTTGGCATAAAAGACTAGGACATATCAGTGAGTTGGGACTTCAGGTGCTAGAAAAGCAGGAGCTGTTTGGAAAGAAAAGTCTAGGTAAGCTCGATTTTTGTGAGAATTGTGTTCTGGGAAAGTCACATCGAGTCAGTTTCGGTGTAGGAAGGCACGCTACTCAGGGAGTGATAGACTATGTTCATTCAGATTTATGGGGTCCGTCTCAAGTGGAATCATTGGGAGGTAAGAGGTACTTCTTATCTATTGTTGATGATTATTCCAGGAGGGTATGGGTTTATATTCTCAGGTTCAAACACGAAGTATTTGGAAAGTTCAAAGAGTGGAAGCAGTTAGTAGAGAATCAGACTGGGAGGACGGTTAAGAAGCTGAGGACAGATAATGGTCTTGAGTTCTGTAATCGGGAATTTGAGCAGCTATGCACTGAGAGTGGGATTGCTAGACATTTGACAGTTGCCGGGACGCCGCAGCAGAATGGATTAGCTGAACGGATGAATAGAACTCTCATGGATAAGGTACGCTGTTTATTAATTCAGTCTGGATTGCCCAAGACCTTCTGGGCGGAAGCGACATGTACGGCCGCATATCTTATAAATAGGTCACCATCGACAGCGATTGAGAAAAAGACACCTATGGAGATGTAGTCGGGACATCCAAGTGATTATGGGATGTTAAGGATTTTTGGCTGTGTCGCATATTCACACGTTAAACAAGGTAAGCTCGAGCCGAGAGCGGTAAAATGCGTTCTCTTGGGGTATCCTGAAGGTGTGAAGGGGTACAGGCTATATAGGCTTGATAATGAATCACCTAAAATAGTCACTAGCAGGAACGTGGTCTTCAATGAAAGTGTCATGTATAAAGACACGTTGAAGGATTCTGGTGCAGGTACTGATAAGTCTGTTGAGGAATTACAGGTTGAGGTGGAACTGCAGAGGTTATATAATCATTCGCTTGAGGAAGATCTGATTGATGGTCAGGAAGATGGCGATGATGAAGATGCAGGGGATCAGGATCATGATCAAACACCGGATCTCACAGATTATCAGTTGGTTCGGGATAGAGAGCCAAGGACAAGAATGAAACCTTTGAGGTTTCGAGATGAAAGTAATATGGCTGCTTACGCGTTTGCTGCAGCAGAGGAAGAAAATACTCATGAACCATTGACATACCAGGAGGCAGTTACTTGTAAAGATAGATTTAAGTGGAAAGCTGCTATGGATGAAGAGGTGGATTCTCTGAACAAGAATGAGACCTATGAGTTAGTGGATCATCCAGCTGGGCAAAAGCTGGTGAGCTGCAAATGGCTGTTCAAGATAAAGGAAGGGATTGAAGGTGTTCAAAAGCCTAGGTACAAGGCGAGGGTGGTGGCTCGTGGATTCACACAAAGGGCAGGTATTGACTATAATGAAATATTTTCGCCGGTAGTTCGACACACATCTATTCGGGTTATACTTGCATTGACTGCGTGTAGAGATTATGAGCTAGAGCAGCTTGATGTAAAGACGGCATTTTTACATGGGAATCTTGAAGAAGTGATCTACATGAGGCAGCCACCGGGTTATGAACAAGGTAACAAGGTATGTTTGTTAAAGAAATCCCTTTATGGTTTGAAGCAGTCACCTAGGCAATGGTATAAGAGGTTTGATGAGTACATGCTGAGCAACGGGTTCAAGCGTAGCAGTTACGACAGCTGCGTATATTACAGGAGTTATGCACCAGGTGAGTATATCTATCTACTGTTATATGTAGACGATATGCTGATTGCTTGTAAAAGCAAGGCTAAAATTGGGTCTATCAAGCCTTTGCTTAAAAAGGAGTTCGACATGAAAGAGCTTGGGGAAGCAAAGAAGATTCTTGGTATGGAGATCATCAGGGATCGGAGTCGCAAGATTCTGAGGGTGTCATAATCCGGGTACGTTTCTAAGATTTTAAATAATTATAGAATAGACAATGGGAAATTGGTTAAGATGCCATTGGGTGGGCACTTCAAGCTGTCGTTGAAGGATTGTCCGGTTAGGGATTGTGATGTTGAAAGGATGAGTAGGGTGCCATATGCAAATGCGGTTGGGAGCTTAATGTACTTGATGGTGTGCACGAGGCCAGACATAGCGTATGCGGTAAGTGTAGTTAGCAGATATTTGGCGAATCCAGGTAAAAAGCATTGGGAAGCAGTGAAGTGGATTTTAAAATATTTGCGGGGTACTGCAAACGTGGGTTTGGTGTATGGGACAAATCGTGGCAACCATGTAGACGTAACAGGTTTTGTTGATTCAGACTACGCAAAGGATCCGGATAAAGGTAGGTCAATCACAGGTTACGCGTTTTTAGTACAGGGATGTGTTGTAAGCTGGAAAGCAACGCTACAACACGTGGTGGCTCTTTCAACTACAGAGGCGGAGTATATGGCCCTTACGGAGGCTGTGAAGGAAGCTATTTGGCTAAGGGGACTCTTAGAAGAGTTGGGCGTGGAGCTTAACACTGTTGCAGTTAATTGTGATAATCAGGGCGCGATTCACTTATCGCGGAATCATGTTTTTCATGAAAGGACTAAGCACATCAATGTGCGTTACCACTTTATCAGAGAGGTCTTGGAAGCAAAGACGGTGGAAGTTCTGAAGGTGGGTACTGAACACAATGCTGCGGATGCCTTGACGAAGGTGGTACCTGGACGGAAGTTACAGCACTGCTTGGAGTTGCTGAGTGTCGGAGTAGGCTAATATAAAGCCTAAGGTGGAAATTGTTACAAGTTTAGTCTCTATATTAGCTTATTGTTAAGTCCACGGGTCTTAGTGTTAATGTTTAGTCATCATAGCTTAATGAGTCGGTTTGGTTGGCTTGTGTCCCAAGCCCAACCCGTGTCCTTGTAACAGCCGACTATGAGTCTTGTTAGAGTCGGTTTACCCTCCCCCTCATCTCTATAAAAGGAGGTGAGGGGGGGACGGATTTGGTACGCATTCTTTCAATACTTAATCTAATAATAGATTAAGGGTAATTACCTTGTGCATCGTTCTTTTCTTTTCTGTTGATTATCTGCTGGTGTGTGTCGACTTCAAGATCGAAGTAATCCGTGCTAGTAATCAGGTTGTAGGTTGTCGATTCCTACATATGACAAACGAGCTTCGACTTAGAAGGGAAGCGGCCCAAATGGCGTACGACACGGCTAGAATGAAAGACAAGACGACTATACGTTTGGAGGAATTTAGGTTTCTCGGTATGAAAATGAGTGAAGATGATCCGGACGAAGCGTATTTTATCAAGCAGGAAAAACAGAGAATCAAAGATAAATATAAGTTGACACATCCACCACCCCCGCCAACCGACGAGGACGAGGACGAGGAGTAGTTTATTTCGTATGTTTTGTTTCGTATGTTTGTTTTTAATTGTAATGTTTTTATTTCGTAATGTAATGTTTGGTTTTATTAATAAAATGATTGAATGTTTAATAATTGAATTTGTTGAGGGTAGAATTTGAAAATTTGTAAAAAGTGGTGTTATTTGGTGTTAAGATTTCCGTGTTTTTTGGTGTTGTGTTATTTGGTGTTAAGCTGATGTGAAGCTGAGTTATTTTTCAACTTAAGTTATGGCTCCCTTTGCTCTAATGATTTTATCGGACATACCCAAGCGTGTTAGATTGATCAAACTGCAAATTGATGGTGGGAGTGATCCTTGAATAATGTTGGAGCTCACACTCACATGATATAGTGAAGCTGACAAATTTCTTAAAGAATCAGGCAAGAAACCTCTCATTCTATTGTAACTGAGATCTAACAGTCCTAAATTTTTGAAAATCGACAAACCATCTATAAACTTCATTAACTCGTCGTCATCTTCCCCACTTCCAAAACTATTAGAACTTAGTGACACCGTTGTAAGTTTGCATATTTTATAAGAAGCGATGACAAGTTTTCCAGAGAAATTGTTTCGAGCTACATCTAGGACTGTTAATTCTGGAGAACTGAGAAGGGGCGGTGGAAGGGAACCTGTGAACTGGTTATCTGACAAAGAAAATGCATTAAGACGAGGCTGCATCAAACCAACATTTATAGGTAGTCTACCAGTAAGTCTATTATTATCAAGAAATACTAGTTCTTGAGACGAAAGATTGTAAAAAGAACGTGGCACGGTACTGACAAGGTTATTTCCATCAAGTGCAATTCTTGTCAGATTACTCAGCTGGTGGAAGACATCTGGAATTCTCCCCCCAAGTCCACAATTGGCAAGTGATAAAGTCTCTAGAAATATCAGATTCCCGATGAACCATGGAATACTACCTTCAATTCTAATCTGTTTTCATGAAAAATTAGTGTGTTTAACATGGACAATCAACCAAACTCATCTGGGATCTTTCAAACTAGATTATTGTAACCCATGTGAAGAACTTTAAGATTAGAGCAATTGATTAAGCTGGCTGGAATCTTTCCTTGGGAATGCTTTGTTAGATAGACGTAGCTCTTGTAATCTAATGAGACGCCCCACTTGAGCTGGAATGTCGCCAGAAAGTGAGTTGTTTGTATCCGAATCACCTTGAGAAAGCTTAGATTTCTGATGGAAGGAGACAAAGAACCAAGTAAGCCTTAAGATGGAAGATCCAAGATGGTGAATCTTGGGTGACAAGAATCGCAAGTAATACCTTTCCATTGGCAAAAATGAACGGAGTTGTTCCATGAGCTCATGATAACTTGTGGGTCTCCATTAATCATGGATTTAGTGGCAAGTAATGCTGCACGATCACCAATGGCAGAGGTGTGGCTGACTGTATAGTAGAAAACACTGCAATTTGCACAAATATGAAAAAGAGAAATCGGATTGCTTGTTTGTTAAAAATTATCAGCCATTTGGAACTCAGTTTTGAAACATGTGAGAATGCTAATAACCAGAAATTCATGACTTGTTGAATGCAATCTGGTACAAAAATAATAATAATAATAATTAAAAAAAATAATAATAATGAAAAGAAAATAAAAAAAATAAAAACTTTTTTGTTGCGCCTTAGGAATGAACTAGTCAATTGACATCTCATCTTTATGTATGTTTAATCAAAGTTTTAAGCCACATTTGTGAGGGAATGGAAAACTTGAGATTGTCAAAGTCTTCCTCATACAAGCCCATTATATTAGTGTTGTTGTCTACTTCAGGCTTTAAAAAACCACGTTATCTAAAAATTGATCTAATGAGAAACAAAAATTATTTTAGTGTTGTTGTCAATATAGTAAAAGAAATGTACGAATAATTCGCAAAGATAACATATGTGAATGACTGAATGAGTGTTCTTTCCGATTAGTCAAAGTTTCTTAACTAAAAAATTAATCATTCTTTTCATAAGGTGGAGTGACAAAGTGTCATAGTTGAGTTCTTGTCCCATTATTTGGCAGAAAAATAGTCGTTAAAATCCTTGATTTAATCAATATTTTGTGATTAATCTCAGAATATTTACAAGTTTTAGATACTTTACCTCTACGTAACTACTAAGACACAAAATCCCTATTGCAAAACTACTATCTACCTCTAAAACATCCAAAGTTTTATAATTACAGACCTTAAGAGTTATGTCCCTGTTAAATATTTGTTATTTGAGGGATGCTACATCCACATAAGAAATCCACAAAAAAACTTCACACGCTGACGTGTCATGCACTGATTGGTTTAATCATAGAGAAGAGAGAGAAACTATAGTAAAATCCACCAATCACTGACTGACACGTCAGCGTGTGGATTTTTTTTGTGGATTTCTTATGTGGATCTAGCATTTCTCTTGTTATTTTACCTACAACCTCCTTGATAATGAAATACTCTACTTATCCCAGAACCAATTGATCGATAAAGAATAACATATACAAAGAGAAACCTGAAAGATTTAAATTCAGATTTCTAAGCTCGACAATTGCAATCGTGCTCAAACCTTTTTCAGAAAGAGGTGACCACTTGACTTCAAAATTATTAAAAATGGCTTTTGCAACTTCTTGAACTTGATACCTACTATGCGCGGCAACATGGGAGGGGAAGATCGTGTCTTATAACAGGTTTATGGTCAAAACAAGTTCATGTCAAAACATGATCATTTGGAAGAACGGGTCAGATGTGTCACAAGGTTGACCCAGTTAGTTTTATCCAAAAATTTCTGTTTTTGAAGCTTATGAGCATATTAGATAGAATGACTAATCATAGCAAGGACGAAGGGTCAGATTTAGTGTCGTTAAAATCATCAATTCCTCGACAATCTATTCATGGAGTGGTAATTTTAGTTATGGATAATTACCTAGAAATTCATCCAACTTGTCACTTAGGTGTTGTTTGTTTCGTTAAGATGTTTTGGGTCTAAATCTAACTACCACATCTTACTTGTAAGAGACGGTTATAAAGTCTGAATGTGAATGAAATAATGTTGTTTGATTTTTTATAATTGTCTGAATGGTTTTAGTTGTCTTTTATATATAATTTAAACCCTAAACCTAAGGAGATACATGGCTTATCACCCTAATATCACTCACACAAAAACCACTCCTCCACACAAATGCAGTCAACACTCATATCACCTCATCCTTTTTCTTATCTTTCGTTAGAGGCGAAACACAAGCAAAACCTTTTATTACTTTTTTATACCAAAGCTAAAACAAGAAAAAATCACAGCCCTTTTGAATCTTGTTGTTGATGGTTTTGGACTAAAGAACCTTGAACTCGGATTTTGCGAGGGTTTAAAGGGATTTGAGGGTTTGAAGGGTGTGGGAGGTAGCTGAACAAGGGTTAAGAGGTAGTAAGACCTAATCTTCGACTCTTACCTAGTAAGTTGTTTACGACTGACCGCGTCTGACTCACACAAAAAAAACAAACAACTGCCATCTCTGACCGCGTCTTACTAGTTAGGGAACCTTTTAACAATAATAAATACATTAATTTTGCAAGTTCAGAACCAGACTAAAAGTACCTAAGTGCACAATTTTTTTATTTAACAATAATACAAAGAAACTAGAAATGAATTAAAATAAAAACTTTTGGACCCGCTGCATTTAAGAAAAAAATGTTTGCTAGTCGAAACCTTGGGACAGGTCAAAACCAGTAAAACTATTTACAGGTCAAAACAGACGGGTCAAGTCAAAACTGATTAAAAAAGCTCTATGGGTCAAAACGGCCTCGTCAGGTCAAACTTAGTAAAAATCTTGCAGGTCAAAATGGGCGAGTCAAGTCAAAATTTGTAAAACAATTTCTTGTCAAAAATTGGTGAGATCGGGCAAAATTTACTTTCTAACTTATTTAAACCAATTTTACAAGTATACATGTCACTATTGTCATGTTTATGAACTAGTATCATTTAAGGATTTTGTCAAGATTTTTAACCATATTTGTTTGCATGACAATGGTCAAATACATCATGGTATTTAAGTGAGGAACATAGTAAAACATATTAATCCAAATCAAAATCAAAATGTAAGAATACAAGTACAAAATACATTATTTGGTTTTGTCTTTTAACATATGGACCAAACAAATGAAGATTGATTGCTTTATCTATCTCACTGGTTTAGAAGCACATGGGTGTGATAGTGTGTCACATGGCTAAGATATGCTTGTTCAGTACCAAGCTTATTGGAAATTTGGTTCACTTCAAAATTCAGATACATTTATATCACATGGAAGTATTTATGTAACATATCATTGAGGACTTGGGTTATGTTTTGGACATTTTGACGATCTACTTGATATGTGATTATCTACGTTTACTTAGATGTTTAAAAAAGTAAATTATTGCATTTCTATAAGAGCGTTTTATAAATTGCATAACCGGTAAACACCCACGGTGCATGACCGTTGTTGACTCAACGCTGATATAATGTGGTTTAGTGTTATTCTCAGTGTTATGCTGATATTAACTACTAAGAGTAACTCAAATCCTAACACATAAAAAACTTAAAAAGTGAATTTGACCAACTTTAGCATAATATTGTTGACGTTCTTATTATACAATAAGAGTAACATTGAAGTTACACTAGACGTATGGTGAAAAGTATAAAAAGTAAAAACCAATGGGTTGCAAAGGTGTTGAAATGAAATGATACAGAAAAACCATGTGGGAAAGTTATGTAGACTGATATTTTTCGTTTAGATGTTAGTAATAATAGCAATTTCAAGTGATGCCATCTGTAGCAACTCTATGTAGACAATCATGTGAGGATGCAGTTGCATTGATTGTAGACATTGAATGGCTATTATGATGGAAATGTAGCTTGATGTGTGGATACTCAATGGAACTGAAGTTTTACCCAACCTTGATGATGCCTCATACAACAGCCTCTATTGGTTCTGGGTGTTAGCACAGGTAAGGTGTTTGTATGATGGTAATGTAGTTAAGGTTTGGGATTTCTTCATGTAGTCCTAGAGCTAGTAAAGCTATCACTATTGCTATTACTAGTCTAGATGAACGGTGAACTGAATAGTTAGCTGGTGAATTTAGCTTGTATTCTTTTGTATTTCTATCTTAGAATTTTGAGTTTGTATAGGGCATGTCCTATCATGCTTAATCATTGCTCTGTATGAGTTAGTTATTGGTGATTAATATAAGTTCATCATTTTAAAAAAATTAATAAATAAAAAATAAAATAAATAAATAAATTAGACAGTAGGGTTACACGCAGGGGTGGGATCTAGGAGGTTCCCGGGGTCCATGGGAATCCAATGGATGTTTGTCGTCTAGTGTAAACTTTGGTTAAAAATCATGATTTCTGCGAAATGAACATTGTCTCAAAATTTTGTGTCACATAAATATGTCTTTTTTAGTTGCTTTACTAATATGTCAAAAGAAAATACATGTCTTATCAACTTGTTTGCTAGTTTAGTGAAATTACACATTTATAATTACTTTATACTACTAAAAAAAATTGTGCACCCGGTGATTTGGAGTTCTAGGCCCCCCCTCCCCCCCCCCCCCCCTCCCCCGGTCACATGGTTTGATTCCTCAGTTATGGCAAATTTGACAAAGGTGTAAAACTAAAAATGATGGTTCATGATAAAAATACATACCCAATAAAGGATATTCCTTAAAAACTTGTTGATTAGTGATTACAATAAAACATGTAACATTTGCATGTGGATGTGTACTTTGATTTAAAAACTATAAATAACACAGTGTAGCTTCAAAACCACGTTGAGTAGAAGTACTATATATAGAACAACTAGTTGAGTACGTATGGAATAATACAAGTGTACATAATACATCTAAGATTATAAGCAAATTGAGAAGGTAATAGATTCACCGTCTTTAAAGAATATAAGGTTAATGGTTTAAAAAAGCATTCAACTTACTAATTTTTTTTATTGGAAGCAATCAATTTTTAATTTTCCTATTAAATTTAAAAAGTTTTTTTAATATTTCTATTATATAGGCATCTTTAGGGGGAGTATTTGACGTGGCAAGAGATAATTACCTTGGTCGCATGATCTTTTTAAATTACTCTGTTATATGCATGTGGGATCCATTTACTTATTAACAAAAGTTTTTTTTTTTTTTTTTATTTATTTATTTTTTTTTTTTTTTACATCAAATACTTCCATAGCATCTCTCGATTTCTTCATTTCTAGGTGGAAGCCCCCTATCAAGCAAGAAAGAAGCGGCTATTCCTACGGCGGAGTCTGCATTGACTCTATTTATTATTATGGTAAATCATGTGTATCAAGATGTCAATCTTTGATCTTATTTCGGCGAGTGGAAGGAAGTGCATGGGGCGGTTTATAATTCTTTTCAAACATGCTATTGCACTTAAGTCAATCCTTAGCCTAGGGCTTTGCCATACCAGTGAGTCTGAGGTACTCCTCCTAACATTATCTTTGTAAAAACCCTAATTTCATATACTCGTTTCATTACACATTGTCCAAAATTATCATTGTTTTTCCTTTTTTGAATGTTATTTCACGTATGTAATCATATGGTTTATGCAATTATAATCGTTTAATTTGTTTAATATATTTATAAACCCTAATTTGTACTTTTTCAAATTTGTAAGAAAATGATACCTAGAACCGATGTGGTTTCTTTAGAAGCACACAATGAAGGCTGTTTCTTCCATTTACCTTTAAGGTACGATAATAGTGTTGTACTTCTTATGAAGGTTGCTACTTGCTAGGATGCCTTATGAAGAATTCACTGAATATTTAGAAGTATAAAATGCGGAAACTATTTTCAAGGTTTTTTTTTTGGGTAAAAGGTCAACGACCCGGTAAATATATTACTCCAAAAAGCATTTAAGTACAACGGATATGGGATAGGCGAAAAGCTTACATAACAAGATACTTCCTATTTTCTAGACAATAAACAAAACCACTACCATATGATATTGAAAGACTCTGACAAAAATATAAACTACTTCCTACGACCTTGGAGATTAAAGCCATAAATGGCATTAAGAGCATCCAAATTCCCTGGAAGATCATAAATTTGCTTCGAGTAATCATCATAGTCATCAAACTCATCTTCACGCTCATGACCACCACCAAAAAGATTTACTGATTCGTCAAACGTGTTAAGAACCTCATCCTCATCACTATCAGAAACCACAACCTCACCCACCTTAGAAAATGTGTTAGCCCTCTTAGTGACAGAGGTAGACGGAATAGGATGACCTTCATCATCCACAAGAGTAGCTTTCCCATCGATAAGTAGCTTTTCAAGCTTACTAATTTTCTCAACTATAGGAGTAGAAGCAACTTCCTTAGTTCTCATTGAATCACTCACAAGCGGTTCTTGTGATGTAGTACCAGTCTTAACTGACTCATCCTCATTAACTTCCATTGTACGACCAGCATCCACATCCTTGTTGGTGTCATAAGTAGGAATACCAAACGCATCCGTATCATCCATATTAAGAGCATCAAATTGGTTAGATGTAGAAATCTTTGTTCCACTAGAACTAGCCCCATCAGAAGTCTTCTTCTTAGTGCCACCAACTTTCTTAGGTTCAGGAGGAGTCTTTTTGGGTTGATACTGAAACTGCATACCCACAACAGGTTTAGTAAACCCCCTTGACCCGGAATTGTAGGACCACCTTGCTTTCCTTTCTTCTTGTTATTGACACTCTTGAAACTATCATTAACAGACTTAGTAGGCTGAACAGGAGGTATAACAACTTTAGGACAGTCAGTCAGAGTATGACCAAATATCTTACACTTGTCGCAACGAGGTGGTTGCCACTCGTATTCAACTCGTATCTTCTCAATAGTCGAACCCGAACCATCAAGTAATGGTATCCTAACAGTGAGGCTGTCCCGAAGCACCTCATCCGACTGCACTTCTATCATGCATCTAGCAAAACTACTACGGCCCCACGATTCCTTGCACATTTGGCTTGTAAAAGCATCTAACCTATTGGGCGTGCCAATCAGTGTGGCAAGAAGACTGATGCCATCATCAGAAAACATTGCAAGGGGGACATCATGGAATTTAACCCACACCAGAATGTTAGTCAAATCCTCTTTAAGTAGATTAGTGTTCAAAGTCCATGGTTTAAGAATAATAGGAACATTTCTGATCAACCAAGGACCGTTTTCAAGCACATCATCAACACCTTTCTTCGAATTGAACTTAAAGAAGAAGAACCCCTTTGCATTCATCATTACCTTTTGCACACCAAACTTAGCCCATGCATTGCGTATATAGTAATCAACAACAGGAAAAGCAAGGCGTTGGCCAAGGAAGTAACCGTAGAGAGTATTCTCAAACCTCATGTTCACCTCTTCCACTACTTTCATTGGAACTGAAAGGTCAACATCATCCTTCTTTTTGCTACATTCCAACCTCCGAAAATTAGACACGTGTTTCTGAGGTTCATTAGAAGTAGCACCCGTGTAAGAAACCGACTTCACTCCAGTACCACTTGTAGTATCAACCTTAGAAGCATTAGGACCAGAAGTTGCACTCTTAATCATATACATATTAGTTCCAAACTGCTGGGTTTGCAAAGCAACACTAGAACTCGAAGGAGGATTATTTGTTGCATTAACTTCATTACCTTTCGAATTAGAATGTTGCCCTATACCACTCGAATTGTGCAAATCAGAAGAGGAAGCCTTATTAGCAACAATCTCACATTGAATTTTATTCATGGCTTCATCAAAATTCTTTTGCGCATTAGATAGTAATTGTACCACATTAGGCTGTTTAGAGCCATTAGGCTGCTCCACCTCAGCCTTATCATTGTCCTTATCATCACTATTAGCCCCATGTGAAGCATTAACAACATTAGTATCAACCGGCTCCACTTGCTTAGTCACACCTTTAGAGGAATTTGTTGTATCATCCACGTTCATAGTGACACTATTAGGGTTCATCATTGAGGTTGAACTCAACTCACCAATGCTAATAGTGGCTGTAGCATCCTTATCAAGTAAAATCGGCTTCACTTGATTTAGGTCATGTTTGCTTCCAATATCAGACCTAGGATTAGCAGCTTTACGAACCAGAGGCGTACCAGAATTGCCATCCCCATCCACACCCTCATCTTGTTTCTTCGAACGTGTCATACGAGCAGCACTAGCAGCAACATCAACATGAGGTTCATTAGCCGTACCCTTATTCCCACTTTTAGAAGTCAAGAAACCCTTATTCATCTCTCAATACCAGTACAACCAAATCCAAGAACACGAAAATCAACCAGCAGTAGCATGCAAGACAAAGAATAAAAAGATAAAACCCTAATCTTAGCGATTAGGGTTTTTAATCGTTAAACCCAAATCAACTAACCAACGTCCATGATACCCAAGCAATAGTGATTATGTCAATTAAATAGAGGATATAGGGTAGTGAGGGATAAGCATAATCGATCAAACCCTAAGGTTGGTTAGAAAACAGAAAACAATCAAAACCCTTAAAAACGATAAGGAAACCTAAAAAAACAAGTGAAATCTTAGCACCAAGCAATCAAGAATCAAGTAGTAAGAATGTTAAAGAGTATCAAGATCAGAATAGTGCAAGAAACACAAGGAATCGATGGTATAGAAGAGGTCCGATCTGTAATTTAGGGTTGTAATTTTCAAGGTTTGTATTACAAAGTTCCAAATGTTGAGTTTGAGTAAGGTTTCGTTAGAGTAAGAAATGATAAGGAGTAAGAAATGTCGATTTCAGTAATATATATGAACATTAGGGTTCCATGGTCCTAGAATGATACAATGACCTTTGACCAACCAAGGCGAATCATAAAGTATCTTTTGCACATCTTGTTCTCCAGAGAATGTGAAAATAACGTGGTTGTTTTCCCATGGATGAATTGTGGTTAACGAGATCGCCAAGCGCTTTTGATTATCAAAAAGACGTCCCGACTGAAACTACGGTTATCTGCAAATATTTTTCCAACCAATTAAAGTTCCGGTAAAATAGCCATGATAAGAGATACTACAGTAGTAGATTTACGCAAATGAAAATAGCATTAATGATTGAAAGGAATTGAAGTAGCTTTCGACTGGTAGGGATTCAATGTTTGTGACATCCTATTTAATGTAGTAGGGAAATTAACAAATATTTTAATGTTGACCTTGACTTAATAAGAAAAATATAGAAAACTTTTGGTGGCATAGCCTTTTTCAAGAATCCTGAAGACCTAAACCATATAATTAAGTAACAGTACTAGCTAATATATACTACTAAAGTCTTCAGATTTTTATTATCTCAACATTTCAAAAATGACAAGTTCTAGAGAAATAGCCTTGACTTTGAGCATGCTTATGATCAGTGGCATGGTGAAAAACAGGTGGCTTGATCTCGCGCGAAACATATTCAACATCAATTATATCCGATGGTGTTCATAATATGTCTAACGGGAATCCACCTAATCTACTTTTAAGAATGTCAATTTCGTCAACGTTCTATGGTGTGAATGTCAATTAACATATCATCTTTATACATGTTTATTAAGCAAATTAAGCCTTAAGCCAAATGTGACGGAGACATAGAAGATGTCTCAGTCTTCCTCATATACAAGCCCGTTATTTTAGTGTTCCTGTCACTACTAGAAAAGGGAGAACTAACGACGAAAATATCCCGACGACACGAATAGCGTCGGCACTTAACGCTAAACGACAAAAAAATCGCTTGACCGAGCCAATCTTGCGTTCAATTTTCCGGATTTTTAAATCCCGACGTCATGTCATTGGTATAATTTTGGTCAAATTTGACTTCTTCACAACGCCACAGTATCTTGTAACTACTATAATGAGAAACAAACTTCAGGTATTATACTAACTTAATTCTTCAAATTTTCTAAAGACTAGCGCAGTTGAGGATACCTTTCAGCTAGCTAATTACTCAATCAGGGTTGATTAGTCTTTAACTTGTTAGTCAACTTAAAAACTATTCAATGTTGGGTCTATTTTAAAATTGAGTTCCTTGTCATAAATTTGATTATCAATGATTTAAGTCTCTAATTAAAATATGATTGCCATAAATTTGAGTATCAACGACTTATGTCTTTAATTAAAATAATTCTATTATATCTAAAAAGAGAATTTCTAATTTGTGTCACGGTGGTAGAGATTAAGAGGCATTAAATTAACTCAAATTATCAAATTCTCATATTCGTTGATATTAATAATTTTCTAAATTAATGATGTCTACTAAAATTACGTACCCATGTTTTATATGGAAATTTAAGTTATTTAAATAAACATTTGTCTTTATTAAACACTTCTAAACTTGTACCACTATGGCACAAGTTAAGAAAACCCATCTAAAAAACTGAGTTCCTTGCAACAAATTTGAGTATTAATGATTTAAGTTTCTAACTAAAATAGTTCTATTGTATCTAAAAACTAGTTATAATGCCCGCGCACGCATAGGTTTTTTTTTAATTTTTTGAATCATATATTTTTATTTATTAAAAAACAAATAATTTAATCTTTGTTTTGTTTTATTTATGATGTTTAATTATAGTTTTTTATTATTAAAGATAATTATTTAAAAATTTTAATCCTATTATTAATTGTATCTTATCTATATTTTTTGTATTTATCTTCTACTTGTGTTAATTGTATCTTATCTATATTTTTTGTATTTATCTTCTACTTATGTTATGGATAAATATAAAATGTTACCTACTAAGAAAATAATCTTTTTTTAAATACAATTATTACTAAATAAGTTATGAATTGATTTATTTGAAATGGAAAATTCCCAATAGTGATTTTGTTTTATTATATAAAAGATTGAGTTGCATACCATAAATTTGAGTATTAATGACTTAATCTCAAATTAAAATAGTTGTAGTATAGTTTAGCCATTTTCACTTATAAAACTATAAATTGACCTAATATAATTCATTTTGATGATAATTAAATTCACTATAACTAAAAATTAAACAAGCAGTTATATTGATATCCATTCAATCATCAAAGCATGTAAAAGTTTAATAGAAAATGGGTCAGGGTATTAAATATGTACGAGTTAAGTTATTAACATTAAAGTTATGAAAAATAATTTGTTGAGTTAAGTTTATTAAGCATTAAAGTAATGAAAAATAATTTGTTCATTGAGATTCGTACATTATTTGATTAAAAAATCTAATATGTTAGTTAAACACATCAGTCAATTTTTCTAAAGGACCTACAACAATATAAACTACACAAATGATGATGAAAGAAATTGATATTAATCTTTCATTTTCTTTGGTTAAATGCATTAATTAGTATCTGAAAGCAATAAATTTGTTACTCAAAAAATCTAATATGTTAGTTAAACATATTAGTCAACTTTTTAAAAAGACCTACAACCATTAAATTTATACCACATATAAAGAGAAAATAGATTTGGTTAAAAGCTAAAAACTTTAAAAAATAAGTAATGTTGTTAGATTAAAATACCTCCACTTATAAAATGCAATGCAATCTATTAAATATTTCATTACTTAAACCGCTAACTTTTCTCACTTTCACTTATTCCACACTCATATAAACAGAAAAAAAAAATTGCACAAACAAATTAACGCTATTATACACCATCGCCGCTATGTGCGGGTAATCGTCTAGCCTACATAAATGTTGATGAAAGAAGTTGGGATTGTTCTTTAATTTTCTTCAGTTAAATGCATTAGTTTGTGGCATATTTAATAGCAATAAATTTGTTACTCAAAAATTCTAACATGTTAGTTAAACATATCAATCAAAATTTCAAATAAACCTACAACTATAAGTGATGATGAAAGAAGCTGAGATTGTTCTTTCATTTTCTTCAGTTAAATGCATTAGTTATTTGATACTTAATTTTAACTATTAATACTTAATAATTAATTAATAGTGATAATTAAAAACTGAGAAACTTAAAAGCCGTGGTCTTTTTAAATCTACAAATAATCACTTTTGTTGCCTTCAAATACCTTAACTTTCAGACTACACTTAATCTTCAAATATGTAAATATCGGGGATGTTGTTAGAAAATAGCTTAAAATGTCACATTTTTTTTAACAATTGAAGAATTGTATGATGGTCATACATCAACGATATGCCAACACTTGCCACCAATATTCAAGGTAGTTACATGAGTGCATACTCAAGTTGGTAAACAAACCATTATAAAAACAAGTTCTACACTATAGTATTTACATGTAAATTTTACAATTGTTTAATTTCTAGCAAGATGGTAAACAGACCACTTTTTAGCATTTTATATTAAGTAGCAAATCCCTAATATTAACATGCATTTTTTGACAAGAAAATATTACACATTGTATAGCAAAAACGAGTAGCATGCAGGATGGCTTCATTTATAATTACGTAAGAAATTTATCAACAAGATGCATACTGGATCATGAATCATGCACGATAATGCTTAAAAGATTGAGCTATGAGGGTGCGTGCATAATTGACAGCAATGTTGACGGTTTTATTTTATGGACTTTTTGGAAATCTCTTACCCACAAAGAAAATATATTCTCACGATAATACATATTCTTATCAACTTTTAAGCTTCTCCTTCAACTATAAGAATCACATAAAAAAAAATGGTTTAGAAACCAAGATTTGCGACCCTTTCAATAATTGTTACAATGAGTGTCACCAAATCTAATTTAAGCACATGACTTAAACAAATTTTGATTAAAAAAAAGAAGTAAGCGATAGATAGAATAAATACATGAACAAGTTTACAATGGATTAACTTAACTTGAATCATTAAAACTTCAACTCATTTGTATATAGTAGTAACACCCCCAAAATTTGTAGTGAAGCAGCGGAAGTCTAGCTGGGGTATTACATTTCGGATCATTGTCATAATCATAGAAAACGACTCAAAGGAGACGTTTTGGGAAAATTCGTTATCATTCATTCAAGATAAAAGTTAGAGTTTTGCAACAATGGTTCCACAATGTTTAGAAATACATAGAGAAAAGTTTAAATTAAAACGAATGATAACATAATTGGACGTCGTCCAAAGATAAAGGTACCTCTAGCCCACTCCTTGCCCAATATGCCTCTTAGATACCTGAGATAAAACATGCTAAAAAGGTCAACACAAAGGTTGAGTGAATCTATAGTGTTTAGTTCGTAATAGTTTGAACACAAGTTAAATAGTAGTAAAACAATAGCATCGCAGTGTAATATATTGCTCTAAGCCTCATGACACACAAACCTTAACATAGGGTGATATCATAAATGATATAAATAGCCTACATCATAAAATGATGTAGGTGATAGTGCCCTCGTCATAGTAGGAGTTTGCCAACTTCCTATTTACAATCGAATAAAGTGCATTTGGTAACCATTTCAGGCTAACTTCAAATGGGGCGTCAACTGCCAATAGATCTATTCACTAAATTCGCGTTCACTCGCAAGTGATTAATAGTTCATGATATGAGGGACTTTTGGCAAAGGCGTTAGCTTAGGCAATAGCAATCAGGGTAGCATACAGAAAATACTTGTGTTCAGTTTTATAGCATGTATCTCCCCACGAGATTTGAAAACATAGTAAAGGTGGGACTATGAACTCACCTTAGCAAATGTAGCAGAAATGCAATAGAGACAAATGGTAGGTGGTAGCTCCGATGCGTGACCTAGATTAGTATGGCACAGTTTAGTTCATAATTCTAGCTTAGGACTCGATAAGTTCATAAGTTTTCAAAACGATATTGTTGCTTGTGTGGCGTGGATTAAGTTTGAAAATAGTTTTGTAAATATTGGCACTTGGAAGTGTACACGTACATAAATAGACAAAGAACAAATATCGAGGACATATACATATTTGACTCGACAATGACCGAAAGACGAGATGTACAAAAAGTGGCGATAAGTGAGGTTGGGTTAAGAGACGTTGTTTAAAAAGGTATATGTATTTGTAAAGAAACAAAAGTGTATATAAATTTGATATAATAGTTTTACTAAAAACATTTGTATTTAAAATTACTTATAAATTATAAGTGTAAGAATTTTAGAAAATCGGGCATGACTTAAGTATAAGTTTTTATTATACGTGGTGACTAGGTGTCAAAATAATTTCCGTTTAGTGTTTTATAAAATATTGACTAATGATTTAAATAGTTAAGTTTGGAGTATAGTTTATATAATGGTTTATAGCTTTCTATGTGTTGAGAATATTTAAGTTTTGAACGTACTATGCATTTTAGGAAATCCGTTTATAAGATTCGGTTATAAAGTAGGTTTAATACGTTTGGGGTATGTCGCCAAAAAGTGAGCCGAGAGCGATTAGACAAGTGAGTCGTGAATGAGGTGTGATATGGAACAAGTAGTCGTGACTTGATCAGGATAACGATTCGAGTAAACGTTTCACCATTTTATTTGTCACCACATTGTAAATTTTATATAAAAACAGATTTTTATACGTATTTAATTATATTCAAACGCACCTAAACAATTTTTGTTGGTGGGCTTTGTACTAAAAATCATTCCAAGATACAACTGTTGTGGGTTGGGCGTGGCCCAGGCGTGATCTAACTTCAAACACAAGAGCTAATGAGCACCTCTTTGACATTCCTTTGACGTGACGAAAACAGCTAGGACGCAAGGGTTAAAAGCTTGACTCGAACTCTTTAGTTAACAAGACCTAAAGTCTTTAATGAGGGCTGGTGTTAGGACGAGTGACAAACACCCTCGACGTGTCTTGATGGGACTGATACGACGTCCAAACGTACCCAGTTGGGGTTCAACTTGGTGACTCGAAAACAACACAACGCAATACTCATCGGATTCAATCCGTACACCAAGACAAAATCAACAATACTCACAACTTAACGCGAATGCTAGACTCACACCTTGTGAGACTGCTATACACCAAAGCGAACACTAATCATACTATAAGTTTCTCTTAGAACTTATTCCTTCGTTGGACTTGTTTTGACACCAAGTAACAATGACCCTATGTGGATTCATGACAACCAAAACAAAGAGCAAACCAGCCCTATGTGGGTTTGTTGATAATCGAAACAATGAGTAAACCAACCTCGTGTTGGTGCTTCATCGTGAGTCAAGCAAGACAACCCTTAAAAGTATCTTATAGTAGAATGTATCAAAACTAAGTAGGACTAAATCGGAATCGGTATTAAAGAGTAAATAAGAGGTCGACACTATCTTGGCGAAACAGAACTAAGACTTAAATGAACAAACCCAAAATCAAATCCGTGACTCAAGAAGTTAATTAACCCAAACTGAACAAAACCCATGCCCGGTCGAATCAAACAAAATAAAGTAGTATAAGTAGTTTCAGAATACGCTCGACCCTAATTAAGCCAATACTCAATTTTGATTTGTTTGTCATAACTCATTTTTGTTTTTCGTCTTATTTAAAACATATACCACACAAGGATTCAACAACAAACAATATACCATTCATGGATTGGAACAAATCGACACACAGAAAATCAAAACAACATTTACAAGAGCATACACTCTGATTCGTGAGTTTCATAAGGGATTTCGGACTCATTATTCAACAAAATCAGTAACAATTCAAGGTTTCAAATATTTACAGAGACATATACATATTTGAATGAAATCAAAACAACAAGAAGTTTAGAACCTTACAACAAGATATGCCGATTATCAAGAAGATCAATGAGTCACAAAAACTCGAACCCGAATCCGCCACAAGCAAATCCACACACCCTTCGAAATCCTCAGCCACTTATCTCTCAAAATCAAACCAATATTTTGATTGTGAAAATTGTAGGATGTGTGGAAAACCCATGAGAATCGAGTGGTATAAATAGGGTTAATACAAGGGGGTTTTGATTCCATCTTTTCTTATGGTTATTCGATCTTGTAGCCAAAAGGGGAAGAGCTTATTCACATCCTAGTCACCCCTTTGGGGCTTGTGTTTGACTTCAAGAATTTGGACAAAAAGGCAGTCCCGTGAGTGAAAGAGACCACTACTTGAATCCTTGTTGCCATCGAATCAGGCCAAGCCTGAATTTATTAGATGGTGTGGATAGTGGTGGTGCTAGGGCTGCAGAGAAGCAGGATGAAAAAGATGAAGCATGAACGGGGTATGGTGAGGGATACGAGGGTAAAAAGGAGAGGCTGTTTATCTCTTTCTTTTCTTTTTCTGATTTTATTTTTATTTTATCCGTTTTTCTCTTTTTTTTTATTTAAATGTAATACTTTTTGTTTGTGTAATTATTAGTTGAAGTAAATAAGTGTAGGTTAAATAAAAGGTGAGGTATGAGGGTGTTTTTGACTTTGTAAAACTCGGGGTAAATAAACGAACCTCGAGTTTAGGTGAATCCCGATATTTAATTATTAAATCTACGCCATACTATCGCGGTGTCGGTACGCGTGTGTTTTAATAACGAAGGAGGTCGTGAGTTTGTCATACGTTCGATTGGCAATATAAGTCGTGACATTATAGTTTAAATGGAAACAGGAGTAAAATGTGAGAGTGATTGTAAATATTGAATATAATATTCATAATAAATTTTTCAGTCATACAGGAAATTAATAACTTGGAAAATTTCAGATTCTTACAGTACCTACCCCTAATTCTGAATTTCGTCCCGGAATTCTTAATTCGTAGTAGTCATTGGGGTTGTCTCGGTGAGTAGGTGTGGATATTTAGCACGAATTTGGTCTTCACGTTCCCATGTGTACTCGGGTCCTCTATTAGAGTTCCATCGAACCTTGACGATAGGAATGCGGTGATGAGGCGAAAAGTGAACCACTTTTAAGGGGTTATTTAAGCCCGAATTCAAGATTATTTGATCAATTATTGCCCTAAGTCGTTCCTTTTGTCATTTTAGGTTCTTTTGGAGAGAAATATGGAAAAGAAATCATTTTGGACGTTTTTGGAGCATAAAAGTGAAAAAAAGGGCAAAGTCTTAATTCTCCTTGTTGGGAACAGTACCTGACGGCATCACAACTTCCTTAATGACGACGTCAAGAGTTACAAAAGAGGTGGATGTGGATAATACACGTGACGGTCCAGAGGATTTTTAACTATAGGACCTGAC
Source organism: Artemisia argyi (assembly GCA_030686995.1). Lineage (NCBI taxonomy): Eukaryota > Viridiplantae > Streptophyta > Magnoliopsida > Asterales > Asteraceae > Artemisia > Artemisia argyi. Next base: position 3,828,022 of record CM060686.1, read on the forward strand.
GGCGTCACCAAGGCCGTCAGGGTCAAAATACAAATGACGGCCCAGAGGAATTTTACACATGACGGCGTCAAAATCAGATCTAGGCAATACGATTTCTATTATGGCGGCGAGTTGACGGCATCACAACTTAATACATGACGCCGTCACCAATTGTAATATATATATAGTTTTCCAAATTTCATTCATTAGTGTGCAACTTTGAGGGAAAATCCCTAGGTCGAATTTTACAGCTTTTTCAAGGGTTCCAACCCTTTGAATCTTTCATGTTCAATTAGAGATAAGTACTCTTTCAAATGATACTATATGTCTATGTGTTGTTTGATTATATCTTACGCTTGTCTTCTATTTAACATGCTAGGCTAGATTTCTTTTGTGTTTGCTTAGATGTAGTGAAACCTAGATGTTAATTATAGGTTGATTGTTTGTTTATAATTGTTACGGATGATTGTATTCGATGTTAGGCTTAAGAAAACTGACAGACTTCCATTGGTAACTTACTTGAACGTCTTAAGAAACATGATCGGAGGTGTACTACGATTTTTGGTTGTATTTAATGCGTAGGATAATTCTAATGATCCCATGTTAGGAGCTTCTAACAGCTCGACATAGGAGTGAAGTAGGATCCTATAGAGTTAGGGAATATTGTACACGGCCCTAGGACTAGTATTAAGGATTATGACCCGTCATCCATGCAATTGTAACAAGCTATCCACCTGTAAAAGATATCTAGAGAGTAATGAAACATAAGTAAACACAACTTTCCTCATTATTGTTTCCACCACTAGTATAATTAGTTTCATTTTCATTTATGTTATTTTATTTTTCTTGCATCTTAGTTTATTGGGTTAGTTGGCTAGCAACTAATTCCGCCCACTCTTCCAAAATCGGAGATTTTAATTGCTTTCTATAAATTATAAAAATACAAAAAGAATCATCCCTCACCTCTAGACCTAGTTTAGGAGGCTTTCTAATCCTAGCGACACTATTCCTGAGTTGAACGAACAATCCCCCGGTACTTGTCACTATACTATACTACAACGATTAGGTACACTGCATGGTGGGGGTTGTAAGCTTTTTGAGATCCCTTGAGAGGTAAAACCTGGTGCGATTCCTACGTATCATGCGGCTTTGTTTTACTTGTTTCACATTTCGGTCCATGATTTCTACCGGTTCCTCTATAAAGTTGAGTTCCTCGTCGAGTCGAAGTTCTTTGAATGGGATGACAAGAGTTTCATCTGATAAGCACTTCCTCAGATTGGACACGTGAAAGGTATTGTGCACCCTACTGAGCTCCTCAAGGAGTTCAAGTTTGTATGCTACTGGACCAACCCTTTCCAGGATCTTGAATGGTCCCACGTATCTAGGATTTAAGTTTCCACGTTTCCCAAATCTGATCATTCCTTTCCATGGGGATACCTTCAACAAAACCCTATCCCCAACTTGAAACTCCATAGGCTTTCGCCTTACATCGGTATAGCCCTTTTGCCAGTCACGGGCAGCCTGCAAGCGTTGTCTGATCTGTACGATCTTCTCGGTGGTTTCATGGATAAGTTCGGGTCCTGAGAGTTGAACATCTCCAACTTCTGCCCAACAAACTGGTGATCGGCACTTTCGTCCATAAAGTGCTTCAAATGGCGCTGCCTTGATGCTAGCGTGGTAGCTGTTGTTGAAGGAGAACTCCTCTAATGGCAAGTGCTTATTCCATCCTTTCCCGAAATCAATTACACAACCTCGTAGCATGTCTTCCAAAGTCTGGATGCTTCTCTCACTTTGCCCATCAGTCTGCAGATGATACGCGGTGCTCATATCTAACCGAGTACCCAAAGCTTTCTGCAACGACTGCCAAAAGTGTGACGTGAAACGGCTATCTCGATCTGAGATGATGGAAATCGGCACTCCATGCCGCGAGACTATTTCCTTCACATATAACCATGCAAGGATGTCCATATCATCAGTATCTTTGATTGGCAAGAAGTGTGCAGATTTAGTAAGACGATCCACAATGACCCATATGGTGTCAAATCCACATGATGTCTTAGGTAGTTTTGTGATGAAGTCCATTGTAATCCTCTCCCATTTCCACATTGGAAGTTCTGGTTGTATCAATAAGCCGGATGGTTTTTGATGCTCAACTTTTACCCTTGAACATGTCAAACGTTTCCTGACATATTCGGCGATGTCGACTTTCATGTTTGGCCACCAATAAAGTTTCTTGAGATCCTGGTACATCTTGTCAGAACCCGGGTGAATGGAGTATTTGGACTTGTGAGATTCGTGCATGATGAGATCACGAATCCCTCCATAGAGAGGAATCCAGCTTCGGTCCTTGAAGCATAATCTCCCGTCTGATTTCTTCACAAAACCATTTTCACTCTCTGGCATACCATAGATCTTCTCTTTTGACCATTTGTAAAAATCACTTGTTATTTGTCATTTTTCTGATTTGTAAAATTTTCGCCCAGAAAATCACTTGTGATTGTGTTATTTTTCTGATTTATTAAGTCACTTATGATTTGTTATTTTTCACAAGTCACATTTGATTCTTAAAGTAATAAATCACATGTAATTTTTTCGAATCACATGTTTTGTCATGCCTCTATTGAATCTGGTTCCCATATCTTCTTTTCCTATCCAATGGCTCGTCATTTATGGTGGAAACTTATGCGTTGGTGGGTGCTCGAGGACATTGATTTAGCCTCTTATGATGATTGGCTTCTATGGCTTAATTCCTCTCGGCTTTCTAAGCGGCTGAAAGAGATCTTGGAAGGTGTTTGTTATGCGAAGTGGTGGTTAATTTGGCGCTTTAGGAATCGATTGCTTTTTTGTGCTAAGAATCTGCGTAAGAAGCTTCTTTTTGATGACTTGGTTCAAATTTTTTATAATTGACGTTCTAATCTGCGTAAGAAGCTTCCTTTTGATGACTTGGTTCAATTTTTTTATAATTGATGTTCTAATCGTTGTAATTCTAAAAAGTTCGTCGAAAGTATATAGAAGTGCATATATTTAGAAAAAGATAATTTAATTCTCGTCGCGACTGTATAATTAATTTCGCGTAAAAATTAACGGTTTACGAGATATTTTAATTAAAAAAATGAAAATAGGTTCTCTATTTGATAAAAAATGGATGGCTGAAATTGCACGAATTATTCTTTAAATAAATATTGTTCCGTTTATAACTTTTCTCATATCAATCGATTTTTTTTGTTAAGTCTGAACAGGCCGTGTGAACACTCTTCTGTTTAAAAAACCTATCAAAAAAGTTACACATGACACATCGATATTCTTTTGTTGCATTCAAGAAAATACATTTGGTTACTCCATGCAAAATATAACTTTTGCATTAAAAAGAAAAATACAGTTCTATATAAATATTGATCTACGATGTATTCAAAAAATAATACGGATACCTGTATTCAAAAGAACTACTTGTAACTTTTGTAAACCCAGTGTAATTTATACAGTGCAAAAAGTACTACTTGTAACTTTTTCTTTGTTACGTGTACCTCAGTCATTTTTATAGAACTCCAATCATACATTCACACCTCCGCCTAGCCATAAATACAAACCACCACCACCACCCATCTAAATATTACATCTCATAAATGTGTTGTTTAGTACCTTTCATGGAAGAAATAGGCCCCTTAAAATAAATTCATTCGTTTCTTTGTCATTTATGAAGGTTATATATAATCTCCACTACAGAATAACGAGGAAATAGATATTGTGTGTAAAAAGGAGAAAAAACAAACTATGAATAACGTATAGGATTTGGGATTAGGTATGGGTAAGTGACATTACTGTAAATCCTTAATTCCCCGGTTCACCAATGCCCTCAATCGTTTCTTTAAGACATCAAAATTCCCATGGTTAATTTAAGATAGTAAGGACAAGATCATTGTTTAAAGTCTTTGTTCTCTAGAGCAATAGAGTAGTCGTGAGCAAGAGGTGTAAGAATTTTAATAAGATAAAAAGTAAATGGGTTAAGGGTATAGTTGTTATTTTATAGTAGACAAAAGAATATTGTACCAAAATCACTTAACAACTTATTAAAACGTTGTCATAAAAAATGGACATGTGTTAAAAAGTTAATGCAGTCGCACACTTGGTTAATCGCACGGCTTTATTTTGAAAATCGACTATTTTTAATTTCTTAGGCTAGAAAGTGAACTATGATTTCAATTTGGCCAGTGATATGTTCACGGAAGGATTTCACACGGAAGCTTTATATGATTTTTCAATTATACTCTTGGTGTTATTTAATTAACCAATTGTTTACGGTATGCCCTCTCACTCACTGAAAATCGTAAGACTATTTTCTTTTCTACATCAACACCAATTGTGACCACCCAATTTCCACCATTGTTGCACTATGCTACACATCAAGACTGACCCAACCAGTTTGTTTCCATATAAATTAACTCGATTTGAAATGAAACGTCACTTGCCGACCAGTTGACCACCGTCATCGTCAGTCGTGACAAACACTTTTCCTGACATCGGTCAGGTCTGTCGACACTAGCAAGTATTCGCTTTTATTAGTTACCCTTTTGTATCCAAGTATTTAGTACTTTATGTTGTATGAAACATTTGTAGTATATAAAAGAAAAAAGAAAAAAAAATGATTAATGATGTAAGATGATATGAAATCATTCATATGACGTATTATCAAAAGTAGATAAACGTCATTGAAAACATAGTAGCAAATTTTAGGTTGAATCTTTAATGCAAAGTGGCCAGCACATAATGTAGTAGGGTAATTAACAAATAAATTAAAGGACGACTGTGACTTCATAACAAAAATATCGAAAACACATGGTGGCACAGCCTATTTAAGCATCCTTAAAATTTAATTGAGTAGCATGCACAAACTAATATATTTCATAGCAATTCCATCATCTCAACATCATGTCAAAAATGAAAAGTTTTCAAGTAATAGCCTTGACTTTGAGCATGCTTATGATCATTAGCATGGTGAAAGGCAGGTGGCTAGATCATGAAACATATTCAACATCAATGATAACTGTTGGTGTTCATAACATCTCTAATGAGAATTCTCATAATCAACGTTTAGAAATTTCAAACTCGTCAACGTTCTATGCGGAAAAGAGATGTGAGTCCATATACGGGTTCTTTCCATGTGCAGACACGATGCTAGAAAGCGTGTGCTTGATGTTCATGTATATGTATTTCATGATACTGGGGGACGAATGGACGCGTACAGGAAGTAAGGTTTTGTTCCAATGGATTGGCGATAAGGCATTTGGTGAAAGTGTTTTTGGGGTGCTTAAGGCTTTGCCAAAAATCGCCGTATTTGTTGGTATGGCTCTCAATATCACATGTCATTTTGAATCGTATATTTTTATTTATTAAAAAAAATAATTTAATCTTTGTATTTTTTTATTTTTTTATGATGCTTAATTATAGTTTTTTTTATTATTAAAGATAATTATTTAAAAATTTTAATCATATTGTTAATTGTATCTTATCTATATTTTTTGTATTTATCTTCTACATGTATTATGGATAAATATAAAACCTTTTTTATATAATAAAACAAAACCTCTATTGGGAATTTTCCATTTCCAAAAAATGCATTCATACCTTATTTAGTAATAATTTTATTTAAATAAAAAGATTATTTTCTTATTAGGTAACATTTTATATTTATCTATAACACATGTATAAGATAAATACAAAAAATATAGATAAGATGCAATTAATAATAGGATTAAAAATTTTAAATAATTATCTTTAATAATAAAAAAAAACAATAATTAAACATTATAAATCAAACAAAACAAATATTAAATTATTTGTTTTTTTAATAAATAAAAATATATGATTCAAAATATTTTAAAAAACTCGCGCATGCGCGGGCATTATAACTAGTATTACCTAATAAGAAAATATTTTTTTAAAATAAAATTATTACTAAATAAGGTATGAATCCATTTTTTTAAAATTAAAAATTCCTAATAGTTTTGTTTTATTATATAGAATTATACGAAAACTATTGTATATCATTTAATTTCATGATTAGAATAATATTTTATTAATCAAAAGGGTATTGTTGTACTTTTACATACTTCACAGTTATGCATTAATTTTGACATTCCTAGAATGATGCATGAATTTATTAATCGACTCTAGTATCATGATTTTATTATTATTATTTTTTAATCACCAGATTAATTATATATAGCAATTTTAACGTATCATCCTTATAATTATCATGATTTTCCATTAATATATTATTTGCAATTTTCTCCTTTTGAATTATCTCCCTACGAAATATAGAACCTAAATTTGTTTTAACGAAATTAAATAGAGTGTAGTTGCTCGTCACTAGTACTAGTGGTCTCGAACCTCAAAAGATTAATAGATATATACAATGCACATGTGCATACAACATACTCCAATCTCTTTGGAAGCTTTATCTAAGATAGAAGTATTAACAAAAACATTATTCTTGTTATATTAAACTGCACAAAAACACATACAAAATTTAATATCATAACATATAAATTTCAAGCCAATTACAAGTGCATTGATGTATACACAAAGATCACACGTACATACGTGCGTTACATATGTATACTAAACTAGAAAAATGAGAGATTGAAATCACATGTGCAGTCGAACTTGTTGTCTTCATTTTACACAAGTGATATAGTAGAGTGCTCATGTGCATTCGTATTTAACTGTAATCAAGTGTGCGTCTTCGTCAAATGAAAATACATGGGCATCGCTGTCTAATATTACGTATTCATGTCCGTTGCATAACGTAATCAAGTGTGCGTCTTCGTCAAATGAAAATACATGGGCATCGCTGTCTAATATTATGTATTCATGTCCGTTGCATAACGTACTCATGTGCATATGTGTGTTCATGAGTAACCATGTGACTTCGTCTCACAAAAATGGTCTTGTAGCATGCTAGTGTGCTTTGATCTCGTTCATAATCTTCATTTCACCCAAATGGTCATCATAAACCTGAAAATAAATAAACATTAACTGTATCTTCTGTATAATTTTCCAGCTTGCTAATCAAAATCTATCACAACATGAATTTCTATTCAACTATAAAGCTTTTTTAAAAAATAAATAAATAAATGAAAAAGCATGTGAAATTCGATGAAGTTTGTACATGGGCATTCACCCTTTCTTGTCATTAGGCCATTGTTTATAGTTGTAGATGCATACCTGTAATTGTTGTCATAGTCTTAGTGAGAAATTGTCATAGTAAGGATATTGCATATGTGCACTCGGCGTCTTAGTTGTCTTTATCATGCAACAAACCAATCCATTACACAAACCAACAAAATTTAACGAAAACTTAGGATCGGGGCTAACTGGAAATTGATGCACTACCATAAATTTAAGTATATTAATTGAGAAATGTTGAACTTATGATACAGTGATACACCTTAAAACTAGCGACTAACAGCCAACATTATTAAGGATAAGTTCATTACATTTGATTCAGTGATATTGATAAAAAAATGATACATGTACAACAGCCCATTGGTAACTTTTCTAACACATATATTATTAATACACAAACACACTATAATGATATATAAATGGTAACTTCGAACAACTTTCATGCCGCCAATTACGGTTTCAAATCTTGACCTAGATCTGGAACCGATTGGGGTTTTAAATCCGGCTTGAGGTTTTTAATACAGATTCCTAAGTCGGTAGCAGAATGAAGATGAATGGCACCATGACCGGTTTTTTAAGAGCGAATGAGAGAGATGATGAAAAAGTCGGTGGTATAAGAGAGAGGAAGGATGACAGGTTTTGATTTTAGAGACAGAGGAATGCTAGAATCACAAAAACTATTCACAAAAACATTTACAAAATGAGTTGTCACGATGTAATTGACTTAATCAAAAAGAAGAGAGAGGGCCCATGGCAAAATACACCAATAACATCCTGACAACTCATTTTGTGAATGTTTTTGTGGATATTCTTTTGTGGCTCTAGCATTTCTCTTAGTGAAAGTCATATGCTAGGAGTAGTTAGCAGATAAAGTAGAGTTTAGGAGTGTTAAAATACCTGTTGTACCCTTTTTATTCTTTTAAAAATCTCATTTCTATTTAAAAATACAAATTTCTCGTGTAATTGATCTATTGGCTTCCTACACTATCTCACATTAAAGACTATCTCATATGAACCTCATTATAATCATGAATACTTACATAATGCATGAACTCGCTGTATAAAGATGTATAGAAGATTACCATTGTAACTTATGCATTAATAATCTATGTCTATTCTTCAGTGAGCTAATACTATAAGTGCCTTGCCAAGTAATATTATGTTTAAAGATAACTTTTAATAAACTAAATTTTCAACTTCCAGATTCATATCAATTTTTTTTCTTTTTCTTCGCAGCCCCTGGAGTCCTTTCTTCCGCCTCGGATGCCCAAAACAAAGTGGGTTTCGGGGTGAGCATGTATGCAGGAACGACTGTCATCACTCTCACACTTATATGGGGAATTCGCATAATAAGATGTAGATATAAGCTTAAAGAGAGATCATCAGATGAAGCTGATCATCAACAAGACTCATCGATAAAATGCTTGTTGTCTCTTAAACACAAACTTCCGCGGTTTGAGACTGGTTAGAACATCATTTCCTTAATCTAGCTATAGTTTGTGAGGTCAAGTAGGAAAACTTAGAATAAAATTTACTTATAAGCGTACAATCATTTATTTGCATTATGCTAGGGGTATGAACACATGGAGATATAGTTCCAAAACATTTTACACCCTTTTAAAACTCCTCTTATTGTAGATAAGGACTTTAAGATTGACGAGGAGACCGGAAAAATGGCAGTAATTATGCTTTGTTCGTTGATCCCGTTTGTCTTTGTGGGACTACTACATTTTGTTAACACTCGAGCTATGACTTTGGTCGCACTCATAGTATCAGTCGTGGCACTACTTATATATTTTGGTTTTCAGGTATCTACTACTAATAATTAATAGCTGACGTGTGATTTGTGAACTAAACTTTACATGCTAAACCAAGGAATCAAATTACTTGGGATGTGTACCTTCTGCATGTAGGTTCAAAATTCATGGATTCGGTACAGGAGTTTGGCATACTTGAAGCAAGAGAACTTAAGGACGCGCTTTTTCTATCATGTCGTTTCGGTTGCAGATTTTGAAGATCTTGGGGAACTCGGCATTACCTACTTCAATAGGTAAATGTCCTTTTGTATATAAAATGATTTTGTCCTTAAGTCACCCCTTTATATACAACTTTGGGTTGCAATTTTCATTCCTAAGTTGCATTATTTGACAAGGCATTTTAGTTATTTTACTTTAGACAAGGATGAAACTACAACCCACAGTTCTTTATAGGGACGGTGACTGCACTTTTGAAAATTCAAGGACAAAACTTGCAATTTGGCCAATTTGAAATTTATAAACTTATCATACAACATTTTTAAGGGCAGCGGAGTAATGCAATACCTTCAATTTTCAGAATTTTTGATGAAGCCGACGAAGATAAAAACGATCAAATATCACATATTGTCGACAATAATAAAGGCGAACACAAATCACATAATGTCGACAATAATTTCACAAAGTTTCTCCAGTGTGCCTATAGGTTTTGCGGAGATGGGTGCCTACCTGAAGCAAATGTCAACAATAATAAAAACGAACAAACATCACCTAATGTCGACAATGATGGAGATGAATTGGGAGAGCTGGTCCAGAAAATGTTCATGTTGGAAGAAAAGGATGAGAAATCCAAAAAGGCGGTTTTGATACACTTCGATATAGATAATGATGGAAACATCAGTAGGGGCGAGTTCGAAAAAGGTTGCATCAATTGGCTGAAAGAGGCAATCAGTTCTGGATCTGTATTTGAAAATATCTGGAATCAGGCAAAAGCAAGAAACAAACATCGTCCACATATTATGAAAATTGAGAAAATAATGCCAAAAATCTTGGAAAGAGTCCGTAAAAAGCATGGATCGCTAGTGAAAGAAGATGGTAAACCTGACATAGAAAAGATAGAAAGGTAATATTCTTAACCCGTAACGTATCCTAGTTTTAACAATATTTCATGATTCGCTTACTCTTCCTATATAGGTTATTTTCACAATTACACAAAGACGGTGATGAAGATGAGTTATCAGCCGATCAAAAAATAAATAAAAATAGAGATGAGTTAAAAAAATTCATCGAGACTCTTGATTTGAAAGCATTTGACCATGATACAGTCTTGGACGAATTAGTAAAGGACTTTGATGGTGATAAGAATCAATTGGTAGAGGAAAAAGAATTTGTAGATGGATTCATCAAATGGATTGAAAAAGCGATAGATCAAAAAAAGGTTCTTGCACTCTTGAAACCGGAGAAACCTAAAGCAACCATCGTGTATGCTATATTTGGAATAGCGATCACGATCATAATTGCATCTCCCTTCATAACAAGTGTCAAACAATTCTCAACAGCGGCTCACATACCTTTTCTCTTCACTTCATTTGTTATGGCCCCGATAGCAATGAAATCTAAAATGGTAATTGTTGCACTTCTCAATGCTCAACACCATGTTCGGAAGAACGCTTCTTTGACATTTTCAGAGGTTTGCACACTTTCAGGAATACATCACTTACTTTTTGTTATACAGTTAATATCTTGTTTAAATGGAAACGTTATCTAAACTTTATTTAACAAAATATACTAGGAATGTATTTGATCCATATACTAGAAAATGTTTTATACATGATGTAAGCTAACAACACGAGTCCGTTTATCTAATGCAGATCTACGATCAATTGGTGATGGATAACCTTATTGGGTTCGTATCATTGCTTCTGGTGGTATATATAAGGGGACTATCATGGACCTACTCGGCTGAGGTGCTCGCCATCATGATACCTTGTGCCATTGTTGGTGTATTCGCAATCAAACGTGACACCTATCCTCTTTGGGCGTCCATCTCAGCGATAATACTATATCCGGTCTCCGTATACATTTATTATGTTTTGCCAAATGCTAGCTGATTAGCTAATTGAACGATGCCAAGTGGCATAGCTAAGAAGTGGAATGACGATGGATGTGATCAAATGTATTTTTACCATTATTGTTGTTTTGATTAATGAATATGGGATGGATATCAAACTACTACATATTACCCCATATAAAAGCTTGCTATATTTTGTTTTTGGGTCTTTACTTTTAGACGATAAATATGGCACAAACCCGATTGTGGGTTTGGGTCCATTATGGTTTCATGTTATGTACATTTTATATATAGTTTGGCTAATAATACAATACACCTACGGGGGTTTATCATTTTCATTCTATGAATAAGCAAGCAACAAGCAGCACATACAATAAGCAGATGTCTATAGCATGAATTAACACTACCTTCTGCTTATGATATGAAAAAAAAAATTAAAGTAAAAAAATAAAAATATAGCCTCGATAAATAAGAAAATCCTAAATCGTAGATTGTAAAATTAAAAAGAAACCTATATACGTTAACATGAAACCTACATCCATTAAACAATATCAACATGAATGACTTTGATTTCAATTCCCCAAATCTAAACCACCACGCCAAACAACCCCTAGAAGCATTTTGCGCAACTGAAAATGATCAAGGAGCCTTAAAGTTATCATCATATAACCGCAACTGTAAAGATGATACATGTATCATGCATGACACTGACAAATACTCAAAACGCATGCTTAAAAAGAGCAAATTGTTTTCTGACTACATCGCATGAAAAAGTAAGCAAATCAAGACTATTAGCCCTTCTCGTTTAGGAACTCGTGTTATGTAATAGACTTATAACAATGTGTGCACGGTTTAAGTAAGTTGTAAAAACTGTAAGTGATTCTAGTTTTACCACATCGCTTGGGTATGTAAACCATGGGAAGGGTCCTTACTTATAAAAGGAACCCATATCCTTATGGCGTGTGTGATACCAGGGGTAAAGTAGAGGATAGGATAGAGTATGTATTGTGTGTTTTGGCTGAGATATGGGATTCACCCATATCCATTGTACTTAAACATTTTTTGGAGTAATATATTTACCGGGTCGTTTGACCTTTTACCCAAAAAAAAAAAAAAATGTATTGTGTGTTTTGCTTAATATTGTTCTCTCTTTTTCTCTTCTCTCCTACTTCATGTTAGTTTATGAACATAAATTAATAGTGGTGTGTTAGGAACGAACTCGAGATCGCGGGATTGCACACTTTACGTATGAAGAGTAAAAGAATAATTATTTATAAATGTTATATGTAATTATTAATAAACACAAAACTAGTAACGACCGTTAGTATTTAACGGAGAATGACTAATGACCGTTAGACGAAGATTAGGAAAGTAATACTTGTGAATAATTGGAAACAATAGAAGGTTCCAGAATCCCTAGGGGATACCACAACCAATCGGCCAAGGGGTATTCCACCTCCTTTGTGCCTTGAGCTCCAAGTTTCATCAAGTATATAAACACCTCATGGGTTATTGTTTTCTCATAACTTGTACACACATAATAGGTGTTTTCTTTCTCTTCTCTTGTCCTCAAAATCGATCCATCATTAAAACCCTTTAAAGGGATTCGATTTTCATAAGCTCAAAAGTTTTGTATTTAATTTACTTGCATAAACTTTTACTTGAATTAGTACGTGTGTACAAGAACACGATTCAAACATACTTTTGTTTGATTCTTGGATTGAAATACAAAAGAGGTAAGGGGTAATTCTTATAATCCACATAAACCCTTATTAGAGTTCTTGATTTGAAGATTGCATTTGATTCTTGTTCGGGCTAGAATCACAAAGGTATGTTTACTATTTATTATTGATTAATTAATTACATATTATATGATCTTGTTATAACGCTTTCGCATATGCTTACTTGATGTGTTTGGTTTATTTATATGATTGTCATGATATTATAATCCAAACAGTGGCATCATGAGCCGTTATAATGTGTAATTAATTATCGAAACGCATAAAAATTGAATTTTGATTTGTTTAATTACATGTTTTTAGGGTTTTTTTTGGGTAAAGGGGAGTAATCCTGCACCCTGGTAAATATATTAACCAAAACGTTTAAGTACAAATGAAATGGGTGAAATCCCATATCTCAACCCGTTACATAGGCATAAAGCTTACATAACAAGATACTTCCTATTTTCTAAACAAGAAAACAAACCACTACTCAAATGATAACATAGGACATAACGAAATAAAATTACTTCCTAAGACCTTGAAGCTTGGTGCCATACATGGCATTAAAGGCATCCAAATTCCTTGGAAGATCATAAACCTGATTCGCATAGTCATCATAATCATTGTCATCATAATCATCTTCAAACTCTTGGCCACCACCGAATAGATTAGCAGACTCATCAAATGGGTTGGCAACCACCTCATCTTCAGAATCAGAAACCACGATCTATCCCACCTTAGAAAAAGGGTTAACTCTCTTAGTAGAAGAGGTCGACGGAGTACAAGAATCACTAGTTTTAGGAGGCACAACCAACTCCTTCTCTTTCAAATCACTCACAACGGGTTCTTGTGATGCAGTACCTGTCTTAGTAGACTTATCCTTATTAACTTCCATCGTACGACCAGAATCCACATCCTTGTTGGTGTCATTAGAAGGAATACCAAAAGCATCCGTATCATCCATATTAAGAGCATCAAACTGGTTAGATGTAGAAATCTTTGTTCCACTCAAACTAGCTACATCAGAAGCATTCTTCTTAGTGACTTCCACTTTCTTAGGTTCAGGAGGAGTCTTTTTGGGTTGATATTGAAACTGCTTACCCACAACAGGTTTAGTAAACCCTCCTTGACCCGGAATAGTAGGACCACCTTGCTTTCCCTTCTTCTTGTTATTGACCGTCTTGAAACCATCATTAACAGGCTTAGTAGGCTGAGCAGGAGGTACAACAACTTTAGGACATTCAATCAGAGTATGACCAAAAATCTTACATTTATCACAACGAGGTGGTTTCCACTCGTATTCAACCCATATCTTCTTAATAGTTGAACCCGACCCATCAAGTAAAGGTATCTCAATAGTAAGGCTGTCCCTAAGCACCTCATCCGACTTCACTTCAATCATGCATCTAGCAAAACTGCTACGACCCCACGATTCCTTGCACATTTGGCTAGTTAAAGCATCTAACCTTTTGGGCGTGCCTATCAATGTGGCAAGAAGACTAAGGCCATCATCAGAAAACATAGCAAGAGGAACATCATGGAATTTAACCCACACCGGGATGTTGGTCAAATCCTCTTTAAGTAAGTTGGTGTTCAATGTCCATGGTTTAAGAATAATAGGTACATTTCTAATCAACCAAGGACCGTTTTCAAGAACATCATCAACACCTTTCTTCGAATTGAACTTAAAGAAAAAGAACCCCTTTGCATTCATCATTACCTTCTGTATACCAAACTTAGCCCACGCATTGCGTACATAGTAATCGACAACAGGAAAAGCAAGTCGTTGGCCAAGGAAGTACCCATATAGAGTATTCTCAAACCTATTGTTCACCTCTTCAATCACTTTCATAGGTACAGAAAGATCCACACCGTTTGATTTCTTGCTACACTCCAGCCTACGAAAGTTAGACATGTATTTCTTAGGTTCACTAGAAGTAACACGAGCATACGATGTAGAAGGTTGTTTCAAAGCATCCAAACAAACCTTCTCAATACCAACAGCCTCAGGTGCATTCGTATCAACCTTATCAGAACTATGAGACTTGTTAGAAATCCCATGTGGACCATTCGGACCATAAACTAAAGGATCAAGTGAAACCGGCTTCACTTGATTATTCTTGTCCACAATCGTAGATAGATCAATATCTCCATCATCAACACTCCACTCAGTAATAATAGGACCAGACGATGCAAGTATAGGCTGGGTAGAACTAAGATTAACATCCTTAGGCTTCTTATGTTTCCTCATAGTCACCTTCAACAAATCAACAGTAGCATTCAATTCATCAATATTCACATTAGCATCAACATTAACACTCGGCACATTAGCCAACTTATCAACAACATGAATATTACCCACGGAACGAGTAACATCAGATGCATCCTTCTTATTAAAGAACCCTTTTTTCCATCTCTCTCAAACCCACAGACAATCCAAGCAATCGACACTACCACAACGGAGAAAACCCTAACTGTAAGAGTTAGTGTTTAACGCAAATCGCACCACAAATTAACCAGCTTCCATTCCAAAAGTTATACATGCAATCGTATTATATGTACCACCGATAGTCGATCCAATAAAATACCAAGAACCACCGACCCACGATCAAAAATTCAATGAATATATTAAGGGATTAATTTAGTAGCAAAATAAGAATGGCATACCATGCAGTAAACGACACCAAAAAGTATAGCAATTCAAACTTAAAGTCGTCTTTGTATAATGTCACCAATATATAAACTAATCTTCCACCGACCCACCAAAGTAATGGACCAATAGAACACTAGAAACAATTAATAATTTAATACTATTCAAGGCTTGGAATGATTAAACTATTGACGATTAATGGAGTTTTTTTAGTTATACTATCAGTTAGGTTTTCTCCAAAAATCGCCAAATAGAGAGAGAGGTTATTTTTGAGTTTATTGATTGGTTTAGAGAAAACCTGTTTTTAGGGTTTTCATATTCCTAACCCTATTTTTTTTATTTATGGTCGATTGACCTTATTAGACTAGGGTTTTGGTTTTGATTTTTAATATGATTAGAAACCTTAGGATGTCATGTAATTGGTTATGCGTTTTAGTAAATGATCTTGGTGCTATATGTTAATTGTTAAGCATAATCCAAGAAAAGTGCATATTTGCATGGATTTAATTATGTGAGAATTTAAATGGTTTAAATTGGATATATGAATTAATTGTTAAGTTATATCGCAACATGTATATTTATTAATAGATGTCGAATTGGGGAAGACTCCAATATTAAGTAATCAGTTACATGCTATGTGGTGTTTGTTTAGTTTTGTCTTATGCAATCGATTTATCAATGTATGTGGCTCTTTTTCCATTGAAGAAGAAAGCCTTAATTGAATAAATGCATAATACACCTAAACTTGATTATTAATAGGACTATTGAATAAAATTTGCATGTGGCTACATGTTTATACATATTTAATTGTTATGTTATGTATATGTTTATTTGGTTGTTTTATTTTTTATTATGTATTACTTGTTTTTTGTTTATTATTATGTGAGACATGTTTATAAACGAAAAAGGGTAATTTTGAATAGAAAAATAGTATGGACTAAATAAATGGCGAAATTGTTTTGGTTTTAAGAGTCAAAATTTCAAAGGTTTATTGATTGATGTTTTTCTACGTAATGGTTAACTAGGAGCGACCGAAGTTTACACACTATAAGATGGGTATAAGGTTGGTTTCGCATTAAATTGTGGCCTTAGAGAGACAACACTCTGTCTTTTCGCCCGTTTGTGTGTAAATTAGACTTACCGAACAACCATTACATGTACACTGGCATCTTAAGGGTGAATTGACCACAATTCCACAATGATTATCCGAAACACTAAGCCTTAGGGCTTATGCAAAAATATGATATAAGTGGACGATAATTGTTGGTGATTCTTTAATTGGTAAACCCGACACCTCAATCAAAACTTTCCTATTTTACTCTTTGTGATTTGGTAATAAAAATGTTTTATAAAACCAATGTTATGAAGTTGTATGCATGCTTCTTCATACATTATTTTGATCAAACGTCAAAATTAATACCCTTATAAAATTAAGTCGAATGCCATCTAATTAAGAACACTTGAAGTTGTAGTTTACGTCATGTGAGAGCTTGGCTAGATTGCAATGGAGAGGTAAATTTTATAATTTCATTGCTAGCAGATCAACTGATGTAATGAATTTATGAGTTTGCAGTTTTTAAGTTAGACGACTTAAATTGAGTAGGAAGTGAGAACTTGGACTCAAGGCATTAAGATGGGGATCAAACATGCTTACATTACAAAAGTTTTGTGATTGTAAATCCCATAAATCTAGGAATTGCAATATGATATTGGCAATTATTGTTCGACAATTACCTTGTTGAATACTATCATTACTAGCAGATCAACTGATGTAATGGTACTATGTCAATTAGGATCCTAGCTTTAAGAAAATACTATGGTTTATATGAATATTTACCAATGGGTATTTTATTTTCTTAAAGATCTAATTATTGAAAATACTGAAATTGAATTTTATAATTCGTTTTACTCTATTAATGCAACGTTAAAACCGTAAATGCACTTTGGGCTTTGGTAAATTTATCTCGTTCTGTTTTCAAACAAATGTTTGATTAAGAAATATTTACTTAAAAGACAAAAGAAGTCTCCTTTCTATGAAAGAAGAGTGAGATACAATCCTATTTCTTTTCATGAATGAAAAAGGATAATAGGAATATTAGATATGTCTAAATCCTAATATAACTCATAGCAAATTTTAATAGTTAAGAAATTTGCGCATATTTTCCACAGGGATTTCATCATCCTCATTCAGTGATTAAATTCTTAATAACAAATATGATATTTAGTTAACAGAAAATTATGTATGACATTTTATGAGTTATTATAATTAGATGCTAGACTAATTACCGCAAAATGTTTAAAAACAAACTAGTTGTTTTGACTATTTTAAAGGTACTACATACATTATAGGATGGTAGACCTATTAAGGAAGAAATTGCATGCCCAATTTTTCAAGTTAATAGCATTTGGTGGATAGTCCATCATTTACATAGTAGGATACACTCTTTAGTGCATAAGTAATTGTTACGTATGGACATTCAAAGGTGTAGGAAAGTTAAAAGTACACTATTTTATTTCACTGGATATGAAACATTTACAATGTTGTCAAATTCAGTGGGAGTATTGTGTACTTATTACTGAATAAGTAATTATTTTAATGATCTTTAATTCAGTGGGAGTTACAAGCTTTGACATCTTGGTAGCTAAAGATAATTACTTTCCAAGTGTAGATACTCATACTTTTAAGGATAGTCTTGTACGTTTCCTTACTAGACATTGTTGTTCTATAACTACTTCTTATGCTAAAATCTATGACACAATCATATTGATCACATAAACAAATGCATGGCGTGTTGTTTATCAACTATATGAGGTTGTTCCATGCACAAGTGGGAGAAATGTTATCATTAATGTGTGCAAGAAACAACTTATAAAGATATGATTTAATGGATTCTCTTGACTAAAAGGTAAGAGAATAACGTTCTAATATGAATTATACTAATCTAATTCAAGAAACATTTGGTGTTACAATTTATGTTATGTGAGAGCTTAGCTAGATTCCAACAACAATGTGAATTTCATATTTTCATTACTAGCAGATCAACTGATGTAATTGAACTATGAGAATTTACAGTTTTTAAATTAGATACTTATTAGAACATGTGTCAATATGATATCAAGACTACTTTAATTAGTATATTTATGAATTCATGGCATGACATAAATTAATTAAGTAATCTAATGCTACTTCAATCTGAATATTTATGTGTTCTTGGAATAACATAAATAAATAAAGAAATAATGTTGTTTACATTATTGTGAAGTAATAAATTAACTTGAAATTATTATTGAAACCAAAAGATGGTGTTCATAATTACTTTAGTTAAACATGCTTATGTTTCATTGTAAAGATATAAACATAAAGTCTTTTAATTGTTACAAGACTTATATTAAAGTAAGACGTTATCATGTTATGTTTTTTAATTAAGACATATACATGAAGTCATTAAATTGTTAATGACTTATAACGTATAGTGGGATTATAACAGTTTATGTTTTCTTGTAGAGACGTAGACATGAAGTAACTTTGTAAAAAGTGCTTGTGTTATAAAGCATGTAATTGGCTTGAAAATACTATTATATCATTTAATTGAATTAGTTGGTAAATAGACAAGTCAAAACGAATATGGTTATCTTAAATATTGTTAGATTGTCTTACAATATTAATACTAATGAAATACCAAATGTTTATGGTATGTTCAGTTAGGAAAATCAAACTCTTGTTATATTGTTTGATTAAAGATAACTATGATTTCTTTTCTTTCAAAAGTTATCAAGGTTAGAATATTGAGTATGACTTGGACATACTTAATAAACTCCAACCTAGAAGATTAATAAGACATTATCATATGATGGATGTGATGAATGTAATCAATTACATTAAGTCTTAAATTGATGTTCTGAATTTGTTCAACTGCTTATGAAGAGGTTATTAACAAAGTAAAGTCAGAAACTGTCAATATGTATTTGTAATATCTCAAAAGAGAACATTGTATTGTTGCTTTATTTGCTAAGTATTTAAAGATAGTCTTTAAATTACTAAAAGCTAGTGGGAGTTTTGATCTTTAAAAGATAAAATTACAAGATACATAATCTTCTTAAATACACTAGTAAATATCATGATGAAGTTTGACATTTGAATGTTAAATCTCAACATAATAATAAAGTTTGACATTTAAATGTTAAATCTCAAGATGATTGAATTATCATTCATAGAATAGCAATATATCTCAGATATTTGATTAATATGCTGAGGGCTATGATTTACAGGATTATTGTAAACATGATAATCATTATGATACATTACCAAATATGAAATTGGGTAAAATATACATGATATGAATGATTAAGATGCTGTCTATAAAGATAATCAATTTTAGAAACTTGGTTTATCTTAATAGTTAGATTAGAAAATGAAGATGAGTTTTTTCAAAGATAAGGTAACTTTTGTAGTTTAAATCTTTGTATAGAAATCATATGGACAATATTGTGCACGTATTTAATGCATGCCTTATGACAAGATTATTAATCACACTTAAGCGATTAACTGTGATTGAATATTCTTTTCTAAATACATTAAATATATAAAGATTATGATTGTCATATTTATGAAATTGACAATGGAATATCAAAACTCTTTCTTGAGTAATTACTTGAGCGAGGACGATAAGTAATCAAAAGGAGTTTATGAATTCAAATAAATCTTTGGAAGTGTACAAAGTGCAATAATCCATGGATGGATAAATGCATGCATGTAGAAGATTATTTTATGTTTAATTATTAAATCCATATTTTGATTTATAATTGAAATAAGATAATTTCTAAGTATTCCTGAAAGCTAGTAGGAGTATTATGTTTAATTTCTTAAATCATATATGTTATGGAAGATATAAAAGTAACAGTCCATATAAGTTAAAAGTTAACTCTTAGTTTGGAATGAAACTTTAAAGATTTAGAAAATAAGACATACAACCTTGGAATGAATGTTTATTATTGAAACATGTGCGGTAAATAAATCTAATATAACATGATATATTATTTAGAAAGTCTAAATAGATATGTATGACATGAATAAAATCTAAGTATGACTCAAAGTTTTTTTATGAACATCATGTTTTGTTGTTTAATGCTTGATTACAAGATGATTTGGCAATATTAATATCTAAGTAAAAGGTTATTAGATAACTTGTGTAATATTCTAAAAGAATATGTTTGATTATAAAATTACATCCTTAATCTGGAATAGCTTCCAAATTCTATAGATAAACAATTTTTCAATTGTTGTAAAAATTGTCATAGCCAACAAACTTGAAATTTTGATGGGCATCAAACATTACATAAAAGATATTAATCTTTATGGGAAATTTTTAATAGCATATTGTTGTTTGCATACAATAATGCTAATGAAATTGAGGTGACACTCAATACTAGTCATGGTAAGGATTTCATCCTTGGCTATATGTACTAGTTGTGCTTACTAAAAGTATAAGTTGCATTATACATTAAGAGAATAAGAATATTTTAAACTTTAAAATGTTTGGAAGTTTGATTATCATAAATTGATAGTTAAGGATGTCACACATTTATGAAATATTATATGGCATTATTAAAATAGTTGAGTATGCACATATAAGAACTTCAATAGTTGAATTCTTGAAATAAGTATTCTTCAAATTCCAATAGATCAAAGTTGGATGATTTATGCCTTGTCAACAAGTATGAATGTCATTGCTTGAGACATAATTCATCAACAAGAGTTATCATGCATTGATCTATTTAGTATTTGGATAAAGGATGTTAAACAATTATTATAATAAATTTAAATACATGGTATGTTTAATTTATAATATATTGTATCCTATATTTGTAGGTTTAATCCATGAATAAATGTTATTCTAAATTATCCGTTGTCAGTTAATAATATGGGAATATTATTAAATCAAGACAAATCTGAAGGTTTGTATAATATACTTACGTATATTGATGCGTAGTCATGCCATTTCATATGATATTCAATGATACCGAATATAGGACTTATCCCATCTACATGATGTTACTTTATGGATCTTATCATTAAGTAAAACATGAGAAGTTATCCTCAGACTTGAGATGCAAGATAAGTGTCATGAATGTAGTACATTTTTGTGGAACAACTTAACGCTATACGTAACTGGTAGTCATAAGGGTTGTTTTCGAAAGTGTTACAAAGTTTGTGGGTTTTGCTTGTAGTCAAGATAGAATTTGTTCCTTCAAATTTATTTTTGGAGTTTAATACTACTGGCCCCTAGTAGAGTTGGTAAGATGTATGTGTGGCCGCACCCAAGATCTCCCCTGAATATGTTCAGAAGATTTGGTAATCTTGATCAATCACAAACAACGAGAAACAGAATGGTTAATTAAGGAATGACTTTGATCCATATTCTTATTAATGTGGTATTAGAAACAAAAAGATAATAATAATGAGAAATCATTAAAAGGTTTTTCCAGGAGCCTTACTCGAGATCGTACTAGAGGCATCGGCGTGTTGCAAGACGCTAACCGATGTGATCACACTATTAAGATATGTCCAAGTGGGAGCTGTTAGTTTATGAACATAAATTAATAGTGGTGTGTTAGGATCAAACTCGAGATCGCGGGATTGCACACTTTACGTATGAAGAGTAAAAGAATAATTATTTATAAATGTTATATGTAATTATTAATAAACACAAAACTAGTAACGACCGTTAGTATTTAACAGAGAATGACTAACGACCGTTAGACGAAGATTAGGAAAGTAATACTTGTGAATAATTGGAAACAATAGAAGATTCCGGAATCCCTAGGGGATACCACAACCGATCGGCCAAGGGGTATTCCACCTCCTTTGTGCCTGGAGCTCCAAGTTTCATCAAGTATATAAACACCTCATGGGTTATTGTTTTCTCATAACTTGTACACACATAATAGGTGTTTTCTTTCTCTTCTCTTGTCCTCAAAATTGATCCATCATTAGAACCCTTTAAAAGGATTCGATTTTCATAAGCTCAAAAGTTTTGTGTTTAATTTACTTGCATAAACTTTTACTTGAATTAGTACGTGTGTACAAGAACGCGATTCAAACATACTTTTGTCTGATTCTTGGATTGAATTACAAAAGAAGTAAGGGGTAATTCTTATAATCCACATAAACCCTTATTAGGGTTCTTGATTTGAAGATTGCATTTGATTCTTGTTCGGGCTAGAATCACAAAGGTATGTTTACTATTTATTATTGATTAATTAAAAACATGTTATATGATCTTGTTATAACGCTTCCGCATATGCTTACTTGATGTGTTTGGTTTATTTATATGATTGTCATAATATTATAATTCCAACACTTCACGCCACCGCACCACCTCTCTTGTCACCAAGCTTATTTATGTGTTAAGGTTGATCAAATATAAGGTCTTACAAAGACCAAAATCTTAGATACACTGTCGGTTCTTGGTTATTTTAACTTCTGAAAGTTTCTTACGGCTCTAAATAATGATCTAGAACTTCCATTACAGATTCAGTCTCATGTGAGCTACCAACAATCATAATGATAAACACGAGGGGTAGACGATAACCATCAACATCAAAATTGGCATAACAAGTACTATAATATGTCAGCCACAAACGTTTACAAACACGCAAACTAATGATATGTTCCAAATTCAAGAAAATCACACCAGTACTACATGAAACAGACATCTAAAATACGGAGTAGGTTTTAAACTTTACGCATAAAAAAAAGCAACAGAACCTTAAACTTCAACTAACTATTCCAATTTTTCAAAGCTTCACTTGTGTATCATAGATCCAGCTGAATGGCATCATCGGACCTTCTTTTGCCCTACCTGCAGCCCTCTCCTCGAGCCTTGTGATTCTTGGTGGCAACCCACAAACATACTCTTGGGCCTTGCCCCCTTCACCAGATAGCCCGGTTAAGTCAGCCACTTTCAACCGATCCACCAGAAATTCAAGAATATCTGCATAGTCTTAGGCAGTATAGACACCGAGTCTTTGTGCAACAGCTGGGAAATGTTCAAAGAGGTTGTCATCATGCCCATCATACATCAAGTGTGTAGGCATTGAGATCTTTTTCCTCATCATGTCAGCAAAAGCAAGAACCGTGCCGTCAGGGTCAATTTCAAATAGTTTTTTGACAATTTTGGTGTGGGCAGTTTCGTGCCTTTTCTCATCGGATGCAATTATACCACAGATTTGGGCCAGTTTTAGGTCACCTTGTTCCTTTGCATGACGAGCAGTGTTTCCATGGGATACGAAAGTTGCACATTCTTAAAAGGAAGTGTAGATGAAACCAAGGTAGGGACTGTTTTCAGTTCGAGGATCCTGAAAAGGAAAAGGTGCATGAGATAAAATATCAATATTTGTGTTTTATCTCAAATGGGTCGAAGTGTCAAACTGGTTAAGCTAAAAGATTTAACTAAAAATTAAGGGTCAAATGAGTCGTTGAAAGTGATGCGACAAATAATTCTAATGCATAGGACTTTCTAAATCGCGTTACAAGTATATCTCACTAATACTGAAACAATCTAGGAATGTAGTATTTTTCTTGTACATAACGCTTAACTTTATATGAAGGCAAAAAGCGCTAGTTTTGACTTTTGATATGACCCATCTTGCCATACCTATTAATCCTATTATATCAAGGCAGTGACCAATTCTAGACAAGGAGAAAGAAAGAGCTAGCTTTCTTATTTATGATGAACGCCGATACAAACAAGACAACATAACTAAATATATGAAAGATAACATGAAAAACAGTGGCAAATTCAACCCGTTTGATTTTAAAATGGATCGAATTGAGATGTATGTTAGATCAAATGGATCCAATCAAACTATTACGTGAATAAGGTTTTTAATGCATACCATTATTACAACCTACCTATCCTCTTTTATTCAGTGTGTTCAATTATTACTATAAGATATTAGAGATGGCCGAAATGGTCAATAAAATGTTAGCAGGGCAGCATGGGCCGACTTGTCTCATTGTGTACTAGAATTGACCCGTTTCACAACCAACCCAAGTTGCCACCGACAGAAAAAATGAAATATTAAGACAAAAGTTCAAGATGGGTTGACATTTACCATTCCTGACCCAATGAGATACTGAGTTGTCTTCTGAATCTGCCTCATGTCAACCCGCCCACAAAGGTAGAGATAGGTATGAAGGAGATCACCATCCCTATTTTCCTCAGGGGTCCAAGCCCTTGTCCAAATAGCTCAAGGTGTAAGGCTAGCACTGGGTCTCATCCCTCACACCATCAAGGGTATTAAGCATAGTTTGGTAGGTAGGTAGAGCTTCCTCTGTGAACATATCTCCGGCCAAAACAACAAAAATATTCATCAGGAAGCTCGCCCCTAGCCCTTACAGTCTTTTCTGGAGTTTTAATATGAAAGAGAAGAAAAGAAGAGACAAAATTGGATACAAAAGAAGAGAAGAGTAATGTAATTTGTTTTTTTACACCGTGTTCCCGAGTTGAGAGAGAAAAGAAGAGAAAACTGATGATTTTACAATTATACTCTTTGTCACATACAAAATTTATATTTTAATATTGGGCATTTAAGTCATTGTTTAATTAAAAAGTTTCCAAATATACTTTCCTCCCAAATCATCCCACATTTGGGAAAAAAGTTTTGGAGAGTAATATAACCCAATTTCCTCTCCTCTTCTTCTCTCTTCTCTCCTGAAAAAACTCTGGAACACAAATTTATTTCGTTTTCTTCCCACTTCTTTTCTCTTCTTTCAAAATTAAAACTCGGGAACGCAGTGTTAGTTCCCTCACTTGCTCAACAAATCCATCAGATGCGGGATCTGGTAAGAAATCCTGTGCTTGCCATCATTTCTCAACGGGCTTCAGATGGATCAATATGTTCTGCTCAGCCCAACCCTCTATGGATTTGAAAATCTCGGTCTTCTGTGGTGGCATAGAGTGTGTCACCTGAACGTGAACCTCTCGTGGAGGGCTAAAGAGCTTTTTGCTTGCAACCCTGTGTAAAAAAAAAATAGTCATTGAAACCAACAAAAACAAATAACATAAAATACAAGAATGTAACTCCTTTCGGGCTAATAAACTTGCTTAGATACTATACAAGAATGTAACTCCTTTCGAACACAATAAAAGTTTCGAGTAAAATGCTTGGTATCATTATAATAGTTGCAAAAGGTCCTTTAATAACACGTAAATTGTTTTACCATATGTAATATGGATACATAAATTCATGTGTCATACAGATGTAAATTCAGAACCAATCAAGTGTCACAAAATGCGGGTAAAAGTAACTTATACAACCAAAAGAAGTTTGGACTTTGCACCTCATATATCTTTGTAGGTAGTAATGGTTTCTACTTTAAATGGACATCGTAAAATTCAGAACCAATCAAGTGTCTCAGAATGCAGGTTTTCTGACGGTCAGTCCCATTACTGGAAAACATCTTGAAAAACACTTATCGGGATCACAATCTCCCATGAAATGCAATTGTTTATAGGTACTTAGCACTAGCCGAAGGTGGCACATTCAGCATATTTTAACAAGAGATGGAAGCCCAAACGATTAGTAAAAGCACTAGAGTATGAAGCAGGACAATCTTAGTCCAAGTGAACAGAAAAGTATGTTGCATAAAACGGTACAATTGTAAGAGTGTGTTCCTATCACATGTCATCGTCCACAATTAAGTAACTACTACTTATTACCACTAATAAACAAAGAATTTCATAAATATTTCGTTTCTAACTACCTTTCTAATAGCTTGCAAATGCAATACACAGAGGTACTATACTTAAATCACATTTGAATTTTTAGAGTTCACAAGCTGTAAAAGTCTTGTTGGCAATTGTTGCTACTTATTTAGTTATGCAAAGGCATGACCAACTTTAATCACATTTCAATCATACACGAGATTACAACTCTTAACAGTCGAGTGAAGGCAATACCTAATTTAATCACATTTCAATTATATACGAGATTACAACTCTTACCAGTCGAATGAAGGCAATGCCTACTTTAATCACATTCGTTTATATTGTTGCATAGACAGGGTCATAATTGTACTTCGTAATTTATTTCCTAACTGTAATTATACAATTATAGTTCCAATAGGCTATACGAGCACATCTAATAATTCAAATTTAAACGAAAACAGTTTCATATATACCTATATCAAAACGCGACTGCAGAGCATTAGATATCGAAAAAGCCAAATCAGCATTATTCCGCTCAATCGCGGCCGAAATAACATGATATAATACTCCGTAAAATCCCAGGACATTTATTAACGCTAATTATCGATACTATTCTAATCTAAGCCATTTTTGCGGGCTAATTTAAAATTTTTATATGAGACACCGTTTGTTTGACACCCGATTACTTTGGTCACCTGTTTAATCAAGATCTATCATCTTGATTTGTTTATCACCTGGTATCACCATTAGTCACTCTTGGATGTCACCCAATGAGGTTAACACCGGTAACTCCCACTTGCGACCTGACACCTTGAAATGACACCGATATACTTATATATATATATAATTTCATATATATATATATATATTGATTATTACTAAATTACTATTATACTATATATCTATATATATATATATATATATATATATATATATATATATATATATATATATATATATATAAGTATATATACGTATGAGCAACTCAGTTTATATTTTCATGCATTACACGAATCGACACCGACACTGACACCGAGAATAAAGTTATGAATGTATTAGACACCGATACCGAAACTAAAGTACGAGAGCACTAGTCACCGACACCCCATTTCTTTTGCTTTGGGCCATGTACCACAATAAGCCCAAGTATCTTTTTCTTTTACTTTACTGCCGGGCCGAGCACAAACCACAAGCCCACACAATCCATTTTGTTTCTTTGTTTCTACTTGGGCCGAGATTTCACAAGCCCATATGGCTATTCATTTGCTTTCCGTAGCATGTCACCCAACGAGCTCGGCTCGAGTACATATATACATTTCTCACTTGTTTTTCCTTCGCATACTACACGACACCACTAAAATCACGCGACCCAAATTTGGTTATATCATTGATGGCACACAAGTATTTTGATTCATGACCTAGCTCGACACCATATCGAAAACACCACAAGAACCATGACAAACCTTTTGTATTATTCTTTTCTCTTTGGTTCCCCCTCAACTCGACACAAATGCCATCTTATTTCACTCTTGCGTGTGAAACTAACCAAAAACCAACACATGAGCCGCCCTACATGTAACCTAATGAGCTAGTTAACCTTTGGTTCAAGACATTACATCCTAAGCTTTCTTTACCCACAAGGTTTAATGTTTCATTAACCAACAACACAACCACTTTCTACTTGAACTAATCATTCTAGTACAATCACATGTTCCTAACCTTGCTTTGCCCTAGTACTAAACAATTCAAGAAAACCATTATAGCCTAAAAGACTACCCATAGTCGACTTGACATATCACAAGGACTAGGAGACATGCTTGTCATGTTCGATTGACACCACCCAAGACCAAGTCACATGTAACCTTTGCTAACTACCCCATTCTCACTATAAAACCCATATTAAATGCACATTTTCTCACACTTTAAAGTTTCACAGAATCTCAACCCACAAAACGCTTCTATCTCTTCTTTGGTTACTAATGAGAAGGTCTAGGCGCACGAGTAAGATTTTTGGATTAAGAGCTATTTGGGTAACTAAGTTTGGAACGTGGGTCACTACATGGAGAGGGTATCACGTTTGCTTGTTCTCATTATCTCGTACCTCTTGGACTCTTCACGACCTTATTGGTGTTGTAAGTACTTTGTCCCTTTTTGATTCACACTTTAATCATAATCATCCATTGCACACTTTGTTCGTCACATTGAGAACACCTAATCACTTAACACACGTTGTCTAACACTTAAGCTTAATAACCACACGAGACACTAATATATGTTTACACGTTTCGACACCCCTAGGAAAGGGCTCACAACTTCATTTTCACACGTACTATATATATTTATTTTTCGATACTCTATTTCTTCGATCCAAGCTAAACCAAACTAATGTAACATGCAAAATAAATGCGACCTTATGATGCATAAACTAAGCCAAAACCAAATCCATGTTGAGCACCCTTTTTAAACAGAAAAATGCCACTTGGGCCTGAGTTTGGGCTAACGAGCCCATGTACATTTTCAAAAGGAAATTTTCGTTTTAAAGTTTAGGAAATGGCGAGATACTATTGACTTTCTAATCTGATTTTTGAAGGATCTTATGAGATATAAATGTTACTTTTATAGTACCAAAAAGTTTGTTTTTCAAAAACTTAACCAAGGATTATTTTTGCAAAACCTCGCGTTAAGGGACCAAAACTATCAAATCTGCCAAACTTTCGGACTAAAAGCTAACACAATCGATTTCTAATAAAACTTGAGGGTAGAAACTGTATTTTTCCAAAGATCGAGGTGTATTGTGTAAAAAGTACTGATAAGGACTAAAATGTAATTGTTTTTGACCGAGGGGTAAAAAGTATAACTTTATTAAAGTCAAGGGTCAACTTTGACAATGATACTTTATTATTACTTTACATATTTAAATTTTGTATATATATATATATATATATATATATATATATATATATATATATATATATATATATATATATATATATATATATATATATATATATATATATATATATATATATATATATATATATATATATATATATATATATATATATATATATATATATATATATATAGCGACTCTGAAAATATATTTTACTACTAAAAATATTTAAAACAAATATTTTTATTAACATTATTATTGTCAGAAAATAAATTAACATTTATGAATCACCGGTTCGTATCAACGTTATAAATAACAATGTGAAGTTATTTTGGAATATATTAAGACACCCGAATCGATATCACCGTACTCGAGGCATATCACATGTCATTTACGAATTGAATCTAAAGCACCGATGGTATATATATATATATAGGTCGCAAGTCGGAAGGATTTCATTGCTAGTCGTAGCAGTACACTGTCACCTTTGAGCACCGTTGTGATTTACACACCTGTCAGGTGAGTTCATGGTCCCACATTTTAATTATTTCTAAACCCGGTGGGGAGATATATGTTATAAACCGAACACAAGTACTTTCTGTATGCTATTACTACCTGATATTGCCTAAGTTGACACCCGTACTACAAGTCCCTCATATCACAAACCTTAATCACTTGCGAGTGAGCGCGAATATAGCTAATAGATCTATTGGAATGGCAGCCCATCTCTGTCAAAGTGATTATTTGGCAGGAGGTATGCTATATTCGAGGTAACATGGAAACCGAGTACATTTCCATCACCGAGGGCCCCTTTGTTATTTACACCCCTGTGGTGTAGATAATTTTTATCTTTATGATATTTCAATACCATGTTAAGGCTTGAGCTTCGTGAGGCTTAGGAGCAATATGACACCAGTTTAGTCAAGACCTATCTATCTTGACTTGTTTATTTCAAATGCATGACTTGTGTTCACACTATTACAATTTAAACTACTATGGATTCACTCAACCGTTGTGTTGACTTTTTAAGCATGTTTATCTCTGGTAACTAGCAAGCATGGTGGCACGGAGCTGGCAAAAAGGGTACACCGGACCTCCCTTTGATTTCAATAACTATATTATTCTTTTCAAACTCATTACTTCTTTTGCGAAACAATTAACATTTGGAAAATGTTTGTAACTCTGAATACTTGAGTTTTCATGGAATGATATTAACTATCTTTTGAATTGTTTTCTATGAGTATTACTGTGTACTAAACTATAATGACCCCGATAAGACTTCCGCTGCTCATCAAATTTCGGGGTGTTACAGATTGGCATTAGAGCCATGGTTATAGAGAACCAATTGATTTTTTTTAAACATTGGACTATAACCACACCGGATTTCTAAACGAACTATTTATCACCAAAGTGCCCTCCGTGTCAGCGCTTGCCAACATCATGTTTTGAGGTTTGATTTTTAGCACCCATTCCACTAAGTTCACTATGACACCATGATCACTGTGCATGTAGCATTACGTAGACTAAATGACTTATGTTACTATTATTTTGGGATATTACAGTACTATGTCGCCCCCGATTATTATCTTGTCTGACAGCGATGACATCATGCCGGCATCATCCACCCTCCCTACCATTGACCTATCTGACTATGACACCTAGGACACCAGAGACACCCATGGTTCTCCTGACACCCATGAAACCCTACCAGTATCACCTGTCATTCCATCACCTGTTCCATCTGGTGACCCATCTGCAGAGACTGAGCCCTTCGAGGAGGGTGAGGTTGCTTCTACACCTATTGATTCTTTTGCTGCTCTGCCACTTTATCGTCCTGTCTATGGACCTATGACAATGATCAGTACCTGTATGATCAGTATCGCATGTCTCAGCAGTTTCTTGCAGCTGATGACCGTCCTACACCACCTGCTAGTCACCATTCCGGTTCAGATGCTGATGACGAGTCTTCTGACTCCGATACTTCTGATACTGCTGCATCTATTCCACCACCATCCCCGCCTGCATCGACTCATCGACGCAAGCGACTGAGGACCCTTGAGCCCTTTGAGACTGAGCCTTTTGGAGAGTTGTTTCGATACTATGATGATAGCTTCACCCGCAAATGCACGGCTCGGAAACGAGTCTGTATTTTGCCTACTTCTACTGTTCCACCACCAGTACCTGTATCTATGCCATCACCTACACCTGCACTTTCACCTGTGCCTGTGGCTGTGCCTGTGCTGACACACCTGTGTTATCACCCGCACCTTCACCATCACCTGTATCACCATTACCTGAGCCACACCCGTATATACTGCCTACTTACACCACACCCCACTCTTTTGAGGTTTTGCCACCCATGCCACCACCTATGGTTTTCTACTCTCAGACTACTACTATGCCGATACCATCACCTGCTTCGTCACCTATCCCATCACCTTCATCCATTCCTACTGAGACCACTATCTCACCCGGCATTCATAGGTTGGTTGATGCCCGCCGATGGTCATTCTTGTTAGAGTGCATCCGCCGATGGAGGTTTATTGAGGGATCACCGAGAGCTGCTGAGCTTGGAGAGGGCTCTTCAGCGGTGTTACCAGTTACTGGGGAGCCGATACACCACACAGTTCCCTTACTGGCTGCTAGACTGTTAGACATGAGGATCGACTTGAGGAGCTGTTGAGTGTTATTGAGCATATATCCTTGGAGAGGATTGAGATTATGCAGGAGGCGATCGAGAGCCTCGTCATGCATAGGACAGCTCTAGAGACAGTGTTTGAGATGATGGGTACTGAGATCAAGGAGGCACATGCTATCATTACTGAGTTCGGTCATAGACTAGATGTGCAGAGACACGAGATGGAGGATCTGAGAGAGATTGCGATCATCACGCAGCAGATGCTGGAGCATCAGAGACAGGAGCTAGCCACATCTAGTGCTACTATCCACACTTTGTTAGTCACTCTTGAGGAGGTCCAAGCCCGAGAGAGATCTAGAGATGAGGAGATGATGGAGATGATCAGGATCATCAGAGAGCTGGAGAGGAGATCAGGAGGCGCACCTGGAGCTTCATAGATCTATGACATATCACTACATTCAGAGACATCTTAACTTGCCCTACACGGCATTAATAATGTTGTATCTTATTGTTTTGTAACAATGAATTCAAATTATTAAAACTTTATGTTGGTTATGATTGTACTGTACTGATATTGATGTATGATGTTTCAGTTGTTTGATCTTATATTATGCTCCCATATTGAGATTCATTATAATTTCCATGTGTGTTGTTACATATCGTGATGATTATTTATGGATAATATGGTTTATGTTGATGTATGTATTCATGGTGTGATTGTAATGTATTTTGTGAGGATCTCGACTATTATGAACTTGGTTATGTTATTTCTCTTGTTATTGATCGATGTTTGGGATTCTTACTTGTACACTTGCGATTTTATAGAGATATGGCACCTAGGAAAACCGCTACTACCACCTCGCCACCCGCTATGACTCAAGCTGCTATCAGAAAGTTGGTTGCGGACAGTGTTGCTGCAGCTTTGGAAGAGTAGGCTGCCGCAATGGCGCGAACTAGTAGCAATAACCGAGCCACTGCAGAAAGCGAGTCCACTGCGACTCGGAAGTGTACCTATGAGGACTTCATAGCTTGTTAGCCATCTCACTTCAAAGGTACTGAGGGAGTAACAGAACTTGCTCGATGGTTTGAGCGAACTGAAACTGTGTTTATGAGGAGCGGTTGTGCCGTTGAAAACAGAGTCTCGTTTGCTACTGGAACTTTGTTGGAAGACGCGTTGTCTTGGTGGAACGCAACTACTCAGAAGCTAGGAGTGGATGAAGCCTATCAGATCACCTAGGCTGACTTTAAGGAAAAGATGTTGAATAAGTTCTGTCCAAAAGGGGAAATTAAGAAACTAGAAGATGAGTTTCACCTGTTGGTCGTGAAAGGGAGTGACCTCAGGGCTTATGATAGGAGATTTCAAGAGCTTGCCACACTTTGACCTTCAAAGGTCCCCGATTTGGAAAAGTTGTTGGAAAGGTACATTGAAGGATTACCTAGGAGCATTGAGGGAAACGTCACCTCGTCAAAGCCTCAATCTTTGGAAGAAGCAATGACTATTGCCCAAAGACTGCTAGACCGAGAGATTAAGCGTAACTTTGCTAAGGGAAACAACAATCACAAAAGGAAGTTTGATGATCGGAAGACAAACAACAACAACAACAACAACAACAACAACAACAACAACAACAACAACAACAACAACAACAACAACAACAACAGCAACAGCAATAGCAACAACAACAACAGTCGTAACCCCAACCGTAACTACCACCATGACAGAAACAACCATCACAACCAACAAAACCGACGACAGGAAGCTGCCAAAGCTTATGTCGCCGCACCAGTTAAGAATACTGGGTATGCTGGACCTGCCCCATTTTGCGACAAGTGTAAGATGCACCACACTGGACCCTGCTATGCTAAGTGTGGGAAATGTTCAAGGGTTGGTCATAAGACACAAGATTGCAAGGCTACAGGAGCTAACTTGCAACCCGTAGCTGTGGTATGCCATGCTTGTGGGGAGAAAGGACACTACAGGCGTCAGTGCCCAAACAAGGATAACAATGCACGTGGAAAAGCGTACGTGCTAGGAGATGGAAACGTCCAGCATGATCCGAAAGTAGTCACGGGTACGTTCTTTCTAAACAACCGCCTCGTTAGAGTTTTATTTGAGTCCGGAGCCTACCAAAGTTTCGTATCTATATCTCTTGCACCTCTACTTAATATTTCACCAACCAAACTAAACACCACATACGAAATTGAGCTTGCCGATGGGAAGCTAGTGAGCACTAACACCATAATCCGGGGTTGCACCCTGCGACTATTAGACACACCATTCGCCATTGACCTTATACCAATTAGACTTGGTAGTTTCGACATTGTCGTAGGAATGGATTGGCTATCCAAGAACCGTGCTAAAATCATTTGTGACGAGAAAGTCATTCACATTCCCCTGGAAAACGAAACCCTAATTGTTCATGGTGAATGAAGTAAAACACGTATAAGCATCGTTTCTTGCGTCAAAGTTATGAAGTACATTGAACGAGGATGTCAAGTCTTTTTAGCTCAAGTCACCGAGAAGAAGTCGGAGGAGAAGCGACTTCAGGATGTGCCAGTAGTCAAGGACTTTCCTGAGGTATTCCCTAAGGACTTGCCTGGCCTTCCGCCAACACGTCAAGTGGAATTTCAAATTGACTTCGTTCCAGGAGCAGCACTCGTAGCACGAGCACCCTATAGGATAGCACCATCTGAGATGAAGGAGTTATCTGAGCGTTAGATAAAGGATTTATTCGCCCAAGTTCGTCACTGTGGGGAGCACCCGTGTTGTTTGTAAAGAAGAAGGATGGAACCTTCAGGATGTGTATCGATTATCGTGAGTTGAACAAACTTACGGTGAAGAATCGATATCTGTTGCCAAGAATTGATGATCTGTTTGATCAGCTGCAAGGATCGAGTGTTTACTCGAAGATTGATTTGAGATCGGGTTATCACCAACTGAGAGTTAGGGAAGAAGATATCCCTAAGA
The DNA here is from genome assembly GCA_030686995.1 of Artemisia argyi. Taxonomy (NCBI): domain Eukaryota; kingdom Viridiplantae; phylum Streptophyta; class Magnoliopsida; order Asterales; family Asteraceae; genus Artemisia; species Artemisia argyi. The sequence goes on from CM060686.1 coordinate 3,862,593, forward strand.
CAGCTTTCAGGACAAGGTACGGTCATTACAAATTCCAAGTAATGCCATTCGGTCTAACAAATGCACCCGATGTATTTATGGATTTAATGAATCGAGTGTGCAAACCCTATTTGGACAAGTTTGTGATTGTATTCATCGATGATATCCTTATCTATTCACGTAGTAAGGAAGAGCACGCAGAACACCTAAGGGTTATACTGACACTTCTCAGAGAAGAGAAATTGTATGCCAAATTTCTAGGTGTGATTTTTGGATCGAGAAAGTGCAATTTCTTGGGCATGTTATTGACAGTAAAGGCATTCATGTTGATCCCGCCAAGATCGAAGCTGTTAAAAATTGGGCGTCACCTACTAGTCCTACTGAGATACGCCAATTTTTAGGTCTTGCCGGATACTATCGGAGATTTATAGAAGGTTTTTCAAGGATTGCTAAGCCTTTGACGGAGTTAACATAGAAGAAGAAGAAGTTTGACTAGGGAGAAGAGCAAGAATCGGCATTTCAGTTTTTGAAGCAGAAGCTTTGTGAAGCACCGATATTGGCATTACCCGAAGGAAGTGAGGACTTCGTGGTATATTGCGATGCATCAATCCAAGGTTTGGGTGCCGTATTGATGCAAAGATTTAAAGTAATCGCTTACGCTTCTAGACAACTTAAACCCCATGAGGAAAACTACATCACTCATGATCTAGAATTAGGAGCAATGGTATTCGCTCTTAAGATATGGAGACATTACTTATATGGAACCAAGTGTACGGTTTTCACCGATCACAAAAGTCTTCAGCACATTTTAGATCAAAATGAGTTGAACATGAGACAACGCCGATGGCTAGAGTTATTAAGCGACTATGATTGTGAGATTCATTACCACCCTGGGAAGGCAAATGTTGTAGCAGATGCCTTGAGTCGAAAGGAACGACTTAGACCCCTCAGAGTTAGATCATTAGGAATGACAATCAGATCACCACTTCCGTCTCAAATTCTAGAAGTTCAAGCTGAGGCCCTTAAAGAAGAGAATAGACCACATGAGAAGATCTACGGTATGCCAGAGAGCACGAATGGATTTGTCAAGAAACCAGATGGAAGGCTGTGTTTCAAGGACAGAAGTTGGATTCCATTGTATGGAGGAATACGAGACCTCATCATGCATGAGTCTCAAAAATCTAAATATTCCATTCACCCCGGCTCAGATAAAATGTATCATGATCTTAAGAAGTTGTATTGGTGGCCAAACATGAAGGCTGACATTGCAGAGTATGTTGGTAAATGTTTGACCTGCTCGAGAGTAAAGGCTGAACATCAGAAACCATCCGGTCTTTTGATTCAACCAGAGCTACCAATGTGGAAATGGGAAAGGATTACAATGGACTTCATTACGAAATTACCCAAGACATCGAGTGGGTTTGACACTATTTGGGTCATTGTCGATCGTCTCACGAAGTCAGCGCACTTCTTACCAATCAAAGAGACTGATGATATGGACATTCCTGCACGTTTATACTTGAAGGAGATAGTTTCACGGCATGGGGTACCGATTTCTATTATCTCCGACCGAGACAGCCGTTTCACGTCTAACTTTTGGCAATCTTTACAGAAAGCCTTGGGAACTAAGTTAGATATGAGTACCGCTTACCATCCACAGACTGATGGTCAAAGTGAAAGGACTATTCAAACCCTTGAGGACATGCTTCGGGCATGTGTAATCAATTTTGGAAAAGGATGGGATATGCATCTACCGTTAGCAGAATTCTCATATAACAATAGTTATCACACCAGTATCAAGGCCGTACCGTTTGAAGCACTTTATGGAAGAAAGTGTCGATCACCAGTTTGTTGGGCTGAGGTTGGAGATGTACAACTCTCAGGTCCCGAGTTAATTCTTGAAACCACTGAGAAGATAGTAAAGATTAGACAACGATTGCAAGCCGCCAGGGATCGGCAAAAGAGCTATGCCGATCTGAGAAGGAAACCAATGGAGTTCCAAGTTGGAGACAAGGTCATGCTAAAGGTATCACCTTGGAAAGGAATGATTAGGTTTGGGAAACGTGGAAAGCTAAACCCAAGATACGTTGGACCCTTCGAGATCCTTGAAAGGATCGGTCCTGTGGCATACAAACTCGAACTCCCTGAGGAGCTCAGCAAAGTACACAACACCTTTCACGTGTCAAATTTGAAAAAGTGTTTATCGGATGAAACCCTCGTGATTCCGTTAAAAGAGATCAAAATCGACGATAAGTTGAACTTTGTTGAGGAACCCATCAAAATTGTGGATCGGGAGGTCAAACGACTTAAGCATAGTCACATTCCCATTGTTAAGGTCAGATGGAACTCTAATAGAGGACCCGAGTTCATTTGGGAGCGCGAGGATCAAATTCGTGCAAAATACCCACAACTATTTGGCAAGACAACCCCGAGCACCGATTCAACTCAGGATTCCGGGACGAATCCAATCTAACGGGTGGGTATTGTAATACTCCGTAAAATCCCTGGTCATTTATTAATGCTAATTATCGATACTATTCTAATCTAAGCCATTTTTGCGGATTAATTTAAAATTTTTATATGAGACACCGTTTGTTTGACACCCGATTACTTTGGTCAATTGTTTAATCAAAATCTATCATCTTGATTTGTTTATCACCTGGTATCACCATTAGTCACTCTTGGATGTCACCCAATGAGGTTAACACCGGTAACTCCCACTTGCGACCAGACACCTTGAAATGACACCGATATACTTATATATATATATATAATTATATATATATATATATATATATATATATATATATATATATATATATATATATATATATATATATTGATTTTTACGAAATTACTATTATACTATGTATATATATAAGTATATATACGTATGAGCAACACCATTTATATTTTCATGGATTACACGAATCGACACCGACACTGACACCGAGAATAAAGTTACGAATGTATTAGACACCGATACCGAAACTAAACTACGAGAGCACTAGTCACTGACACCCCATTTCTTTTGCTTTGGGCCGTGTACCACAATAAGCCCAAGTTTCTTTTTCTTTTGCTTTACTGCTGGGCCGAGCACAAACCACAAGCCCACACAATCCATTTTGTTTCTTTGTTTCTACTTGGGCCGAGATTTCACAAGCCCATATGGCTATTCATTTGCTTTGCGTAGCATGTAACCCAATGAGCTCAGCTCGAGTACATATATACATTTCACGTTTGTTTTTCCTTCGCATACTACACGACACCACTAAAATCATGCGACCCAAATTTGGTTATATCATTGATGGTACACAAGTATTTTGATTCATGACCTAGCTCGACACCATATCGCAAACACCACAAGAACCACGACAAAACTTTTGTATTATTCTTTTCTCCTTGGTTCCCCCTCAACTCGACACATATGCCATCTTATTTCACTCTTGCGTGTGAAACTAACCAAAAACCAACACATGAGCCTCCCTACATGTAACCTAATGAGCTAGTTAACCTTTGGTTCAAGACATTACATCCTAAGCTTTCTTTACCCACAAGGTTTAATGTTTCATTAACCAACAACACAACCACTTTCTACTTAAACTAATCATTCTAGTACAATCACATGTTCCTAACCTTGCTTTGCCCTAGTACTAAACAATTCAAGGAAACCATTATAGCCTAAAAGACTACCTATAGTCGACTTGACATATCACAAGGACTAGGAGACATGCTTGTCTTGTTCGATTGACACCACCCAAGACCAAGTCACATGTAACCTTTGCTAACTACCCCATTCTTACTATAAAACCCATATTAAATGCACATTTTATCACACTTTGAAGTTTCACAAAATCTCAACCCACAAAACTCTTCTATCTCTTCTTTGGTTACTAACGAGAAGGTCTAGGCGCACGAGTAAGATTTTTGGGTTAAGAGCTATTTGGGTAACTAAGTTTGGAACGTGGGTCACTACACGGAGAGGGTATCACATTTGCTTGTTCTCATTATCTCGTACCTCTTGGACTCTTCACCACCTTATTGGTGTTGTAAGTACTTTGTCCCTTTTCGATTCACACTTTAATCATAATCATGCATTGCACACTTTGCTCATCACATTGAGAACACCTAATCACTTAACACATGTTGTCTAACACTTAAGCTTAATAACCATACGAGACACTAATATATGTTTACACGTTTCGACACCCCTAGGAAAGGGCTCACAACTTCATTTTCACACGTACCATATATATATATATTTTTTGATACACTATTTATTTGATCCAAGCTAAACCAAACTAATGTAACATGCAAAATAAACGCGACCTTATGATGCGTAAACTAAGTCAAAACCAAATCCATGTCGAGCACCCTTTTTAAACATAAAAATGCCACTTGGGCCTGAGTTTGGGCTAACGAGCCCATTTACATTTTCAAAAGGAAATTTTCGGTTTAAAGTTTAGCAAATGGCGAGATACTATGGACTTTCAAATCTGATTTTTGAAGGATCTTATGAGATATAAATACTACTTTTATAGTACCAAAAAGTTTGCTTTTCAAAAACTTAACCAAGGATTATTTTTGCTAAACCTCACGTTAAGGGACCAAAACTGCCAAATCTGCCAAACTTTCGGACTAAAAGCTAACACAGTCGATTTGTAATAAAACTTGAGGGTAGAAACTGTATTTGTCCAAAGATCGAGGTGTATTGTGTAAAAAGTACTAATAAGGACTAAAATGTAATTGTTTTTTACCAAGGGGTAGTAAGTATAACTTTATTAAAGTCCAGGGTCAACTTTGACAATGATACTTTATTATTACTTTACATATTTAAATTTTGTATATTTATATATATATAAATATAAATACTGCAACTTTGAAAATATATTTTATTACTAAAAATATTTAAAACAAATATTTTTATTAACATTATTATTCTCACAAAATAAATTAACATTTATGGATCACCGGTTCGTATCAATGTTATAAATAACTATGTGGAGTTATTTTGGAATATATTAAGATACCCGAATCGATATCACCGTAATCGAGGCATATCACATGTCATTTACGAATCGAATCTTAAGCACCGATGGTATATATATATATATATATATATATATATATATATATATATATATATATATATATATATATATATATATATATATATATATATATATATATATATATATATATATATATATATAGGTCGCAAGTCGGAAGGATTTCATTGCTAGTCGTAGCAGTACACCGTCAACTTTGAGCACCGTTGTGATTTACACACCTGTCAGGTGAGTTCATGGTCCCACATTTTAATTATTTCTAAACCCCGTGGGGAGATACGTGCTATAAACCGAACACAAGTATTTTCTGTATGCTATTACTACCTGATATTGCCTAAGTTGACACCCGTACTACAAGTCCCTCATATCACGAACCTTGATCACTTGCGAGTGAGCGCAAATATAGCTAATAGATCTATTGGAATGGCAGCCCATCTCTGTCAAAGTGATTATTTGGCAGGAGGTGTGCTATATTCGAGGTAACATGGAAACCGAGTACATTTCCATCACCGAGGGCCCCTTTGTTATTTACACCCCTGTAGTGTAGATAATTTTTATCTTTATGATATTTCGATACAATGTTAAGGCTTGAGCTTCGTGAGGCTTAGGAGCAATATGACACCAGTTTAGTCAAGACCTATCTATCTTGACTTGTTTATTTCAAATGCATGACTTGTGTTCACACTATTACAATTTAAACTACTATGGATTCACTCAACCGTTGTGTTGACTTTTTAAGCATGTTTATCTCTGGTAACTAGCAAGCATGGTGGCACGCAGCTGGCAAAAAGGGCACACCGGACCTCCCTTTGATTTCAATAACTATATCATTCTTTTCAAACTCATTACTTCTTTTGCGAAACAATTAACATTTGGAAAATGTTTGTAACTCTGAATACTTGAGTTATCATGGAATGATATTAACTATCTTTTGAATTGTTTTCTATGAGTATGACTGTGTACTAAACTGTAATGACCCCGATAAGACTTCTGTTGCTCATCAAATTTCAGGGTGTTACACACGACAACAATCAGAGCTACTCACAACACCGCTTTTTTCTCTCAGACATTTCACTGAACACCTGGAGCGCCTCACTCGCATCTTTCACATTCAAAACTCTCTCAATAATCAACTCATACTTATCATCATCACCACCACTACTAGTACTAGTACCCGTATCATTATCAGCATTAAAGATGTTGTTGTGGTTGTGGTTTTTGGCGCGAAAAGTAGTTGGGGAGGTTGTTAGAGCGGTGGGTATCATCGTGCTAAACATCTGGTGCCATTCTCCAAAAGTACTGCCATGTCAGCAAAACACTGAACGGCACCAGAAACTCTTTGGCACCACATTTTGCACCGTTACCGTTGGCACCACAAAATGTGGTGCCATTCTCAATTTTTTTTTTCATTTACATAAAATAAAACATGCATAATATTAACTAAAATAAACTTCATTAAATAAAAAAACATAGTACGTAAACAAGAAATAAAAATTACAAACTAGTGATTAAGGTTCCATAAATGCTCCACAAAGTCTTCTCGAAGATCGTCGTGAACATGTCTATCTCGATTTTCTTTGCTTTTTCTAACATGTAAATCACATCCCCGACCCAAGTGTCTCCTATGTTTGGCCTTGGATCAACGAAAAAATCTCTAAAATTCACTTCGAATTCTTCATCTTCCAATATCTTGTTGTGTAACCTTATACAACAATACATGATTCTCTTCAAGGTGTTGATTTCGTAAGCACGTGTGGGTTATCATATAATTCCCCAATGACCTTGTAGGACTCCAAAAGCTCCTTCAATATCTTTTATAGAACTTTCTTGAACTCTTTTAAATTTCAAAATTTTTTTAGTCCTTGCAACAGAAAATGTTTTGACAAACACGGACCATGTTGGATAAATGTCGTTTGCTAAATAGTAACCTTTCTTGTTTGTATGTTCATTTATTACAAATGAACATTCCGGAGCTTTATCGGCAAGTTCATCATCAAATAACGTGGAACCATATAACACATTAAGATCATTATTTGCCCCCGGAACCCCAAAATATGCATGCCAAATCCATAATGTTTGATCCGTAACCGCTTTTAACATAAGAGTTGGGTATTATGATCACGTCTTTCGAATTGAGCATGTAAGGCCTTTGGATATTTTTTTCAATCCCAATGCATACAATCAATACTCCTGAGCATTCCATGGAGTCCATGTTCTTTTCGTGCAATGCATATATTTTTTCAACATCCGCTGACGCGGGCTTTCTTAAATACTTTTCAACATATAAAACATGTATGCATTTAGTAAACTTCTCTAAACATTGTTGTGAACAACGTTCACCAATTTGCAAGTACTCATCAAACGTATCAGGCGCAGTGTCATACGCCAGTTGGCGGATGGCAGATGTGCACTTCAAAAGAGGACCAATACTTAAACGACCTGTAGCATCAACTACGCCGTAGCCAATGTTAATGGATAAGATCGTTTCACGATAACACTTGTTATAGCATAACCAACTCATAGGGTTACGCCGTAGCTGTGTCGAGCCTATAAATACAATTCCTAAATTCTGCATTTCACACAAATTCCACACCACCAAAAGTCAGAGAATGAAGGGAGGTTTTAGAGGGGCAATCTACAGCAGCATATGGAGCATTTCCAAAGGAGAGATCATGCCATAACAACCATAAGCTTTAGTTATCATTGTTTCAATTACATTTTTGAATTCATGTCTTTCATTATCGTGCAATACATGATCGGTTAAGCATCTTTGGTGCTAGCCTAGTTATGATTCCTTTATTGTTTTGATTATGTTCTTGTACTTTTATTATTGCTTCTAGTGTGTGCATGCTTAGTTTATCATTGATCCTCTAGTTTCGATAGTTTAAAAAAACCGGTTGTACTTGGTACACTAGGAGAATCGACCAAAGGACCCTAGTGTAGTTAGGTTGCAAGGGACTACCAATCCCTTGTGTGCTAATTGACCACAGGATCACCCTCCGGGTTGGATAAACTTAATAAGTTAGAGGTGTGGTCTAAGATCTGAGAGGCCAAGCCACACAAAGATAAATCTAGCATGTAGTGGTACTTAATGACTCAAACTAGTCTACCGTACGTCCGCTTACTTAGAGAGGGTCGTGCCTTTGGTTCCGGACAGGATTCTAGGGAGAAAGGCTAGGCGAATCGACCAAAAGAGTCTAGTGGCTATTTTCTGCCCCACTTTAAGCAATAGAAAGGTTTAATAAAGAACATAGTCATAATAATATAGGATGACCAACTAGGCTAGCACACTTTCTCCCCATTGCTCACAACCTTAATTTACTTTCTATTTTATTTCATTTCCATTTATTAGTTAATTAATCATTTCAACTCAAAACCATTTTAAAACGTGACATTAGACATAATTAGGATCCATCACACATAACTCTTGGGACGACTTCGGTTTTTCTAATTACTATTTTACACACGACCGGATACACTGTCCGTTAAGCATTTAGGTAGATATTAGGTAATCAAGACATTTTATAAATTTAAGACCTCATCAGTAAAACATGCATCAACGAGGACATAGATATTGTATGTCATTAAGGAGAAAACAAACCAATGAATAAAGTAGGATTTGAGATTAGGCATGGGTAACTGACATTACAATAAAACCTTAATTCCCTAATTCACGAATACCTTCAAATCATTCCTTAATCACGACATCTCGGTCCCTATGTTTTTTTTAAGATGGCATGGACAAGATCATCGCTTAAAGTCTTTGTTCTCTATAACAGTAGAGTAGGCACGAGAAAAAAGAAAATCGGTTAAATGTATATTTGTAATTTATAATAGACAAAAGAATATTGTAACAAAATCACTCAACATGCAACTCCTTAAAGTTTTGTCATAAAAGGATGGACATGTGTCAAAAAATTAATTAATGGAGTCGTATAGTCAGTTAGTCGCATTGTTCTATATTGAAATTTGACTTCATTTTAGGCTAGAAAGTGAACTATGATTTCAATTTGTCTAGTGATATGTACACGGAAGAATATACTATTCACACACGGAAGCTTTATATGATTTTTTTATTACTCCCTTGGTTTTGATAAATCAATTGTTTACCATATGCCCTTTCACTCAAAATCGTTCGGGAGGTAATATGCACACCATAAACATACATATGTGGTGTTGTACTATGTGCATTACAAACGAGATTTTGTGGTATGCACAACACTTGTTGTGGTGTGCACATCACCTCCTAAATTGTTCGACCATTTTCTTTTCCACGTCCATTGGCAACACCACTTGTGACCACCCCATTTACACAGTTGTCGGACTGTGCTACACATCAACACTAACCCGACTGGTTTGTTTCCATAAATATCAACTCTAGTTGAAATTAAACGTCACTTGACTGGCCAGTTGACCACCGTCATGTCAGTCACCCAACAAACGCTTGTCCTGACATTGGTCAGGTTTGTCGGCACTAGCAAGTATAAAATATATCAGATTGCCCTTGTATCCAAGTATTTATTAAAGGAGAGGTTATCCCCCCCCCCCCCCCCTAAAGTACAAGTGGCACCCCCCTGCCCACTTATTTTTTTGGTTTTATTTTTTATATTTTTTATTTTATTTTTATAATTTTGTCTATATTATAAAACTGTGAAACGGAAAGTGCGAAGAAAAATTTTAAAGTTTTAATAAGTCAAAAGTATTAAAATGTAAAAAGCAAGAAACATAAATTGATAAAAAACTGTGTTATACTGTAAACTGAGAGATAAAAAGGGGTGAGGATTGTTGAAAAGTACAAAACGAATAGGATAGACTTTGTATAACATAACCCATTTAGTAATTTATGTTGCACATGAAACAGTAATTTATGTTGCACATGAAACATTGGTAGTACATAAAAGGAAACAAATATTTATGATGTAAGTTGACATGAAATCATTCATGATGTATTATGAAAATATATAAACGTGATTGAAAACATAGTAGCAAAAGTTAAGCCTAGGCTATTTACACTCCTAACTTTTTCAAATGACACCTGACTGGTTGATGGATATAATTGATGTGCATTTTGATTAATTTAAATGTTTGTGTTATATAAACACTCCTTATATTATCATATCAGAGGGGTTTGGTCAAACCGTACAACCCGTGATTCATATCATACGAACCGGCGATGCGTGCAATGATTAGAAACCCTCCCTATAGGAGGTCCAAATAACTTGCCCCTAATTTAATATTATGTATACGTAATATAGACACACATTTCAAGTAAGTCAATTTTTATCATCATTTCGACGTTTGATACAATATATATTTTAAATTCTGCGTTTTTACATCCATCGTAGTATTTTGGTTGCAACATTTATAGATAAAGTGATTTGTTTCGATATAAAAATGAGGAAAGAACATTTATATATCAAAAGATTCTTACATAATAAGTGATAAATTTCATTCATTTATTTTTCTATTCGGAAAAAATGAAGGTAAATGAATTAATATTTTACTTAAAAACCCAATTATGTCCAAATTTTATAATTTAAATATGTTATGAATTATTAATTGTTAGATAAAATAAATTATGAGTAGAGTTATTCTACAAACCAAACATTCCTCACATACCAAGGGACTCATCCTCACCATCCATCTAAAAAGAAAATCAATGGTTGAGATTAAAAACATTTTATTATTTCACCCATTTTTTATAATTTAAATATCTCTTAAACTGTTAATCGTTAAGCGAAAACAATTACACTATCGCGAAGGCATTTAATTATCTTTCTATAAACGGGCACTTTGATATACTTTCGAAAATAAAAATCGTTTTTTTCATGTTTTTTTTTCGTGGCCGAAAAAAAATCATATATGATATTACATATCATATATGATATGTAATATCATATATGATATTACATATAATATCATATATGATATGTAATATCATATATGATATGATATGTAATACAGTATCATATATGATTTTTTCGGCCACGAAAAAAAAACGTGAAAAAAACAAAGGAAAAAAAAATTGTCGAAAATATATCAATTAGCCTATCTATAGAAAGATAATTAAATGCTCGTCGTAACGGTATTTTTTTTTTTGGCTTAACGATTAACGGTTTGAAAGATATTAATATTTGAAAAAAAAGATGAAAGTGGGTTTTTTAAATTGTTGGGATTAATCTCATCCATTAGATCAAATAAAGATGGAGGGAAGATGGAGGGTGGAGATTAGTCCCTTGGTATGTAAAAAAAGTTTGATCCTCAAATGATCTTATATCATAAATTATACTATCACGGCGAACATTTTATTATCATTCAATAGACAGGAACCTTCATATACCTTTGACGAATTATTTTTGCTTTTGTTTTTTTATATTTTTCTTTCAATGCTAAAATTCAAATGATATATCACATGTGATTTAATACTAATATGCAGTTATGTTAATTTTACTAAATGTTTAAATATTCGAGTTGGGTACAAGTGAGTCTAGCCTTCATCAAGTAGCTGGATCTTTAATTCGAGTCGAGCTTTATCGAACTATAATACCGAGCCCATATAGTAAGATCGATAAGATTAAGAAGTCGAACTTGAACTTTTAATTACTAAACTCGAGTTACATCCCTGTTAGATAAGTTGAGCGATATACATTATAAAATCATGCAATGCTTGTACAATTATTTTATTGGGTAAATTGCAAATTCTATCCTTAATGTTTCCCGAAAACACAAGGAATACCCCGAGAGAAAATTTGTTGCCAAACAGCCACTAATATTTACGTTTTTTGCAAAACAGCCACCGAGTGCCACTGTTTGCTAACGAGTGTTAGTGCTCTCGTTGGTCAGGGTCAAAAGGCATGTGAAATGACTATATTCCCTTATCTTCTTCACACTTTTCTTTTCTTTTTTTTTTCTTTTTTTTTTAATTTAATTGAAAGCTTTGTATTGTCCCACCACATCACAAACACAACCATCACCACCGCCACCCTCTAGCGATCACCACCACCCTCTACCACCACACAAATGTTCTCCAGTTTTGCTCGCCATTTTTATGACCATCACATTTGAGCTGAAAATATATACGTCTATTGTTGAGTTTAGGCAACCTTCATAATCATTTGATTCTTATATTCATAATCATTCTTTATCTGAGAATCGAATTATTTATTTGTTCTGGTATAAATGAAAAAAAAATCATAATTAATTGTTTTTCTTTTCATCTGATTTAGTAATATGAATATAACCCATAAATCAAGTATCAAATTGGAATATGTTCAGTTTGTGTACATAAGCAATCTAGTGGACTGCTAGAGATCGGATGCTCATGAAAGTGTATGTATCGATCATAGAGATGTTCACTTTCAACCTCCACATTGTACTCAGTTGTGTTAGTGGTAACAACGACATATTCAGTAGGGATTGGACCATTCAGATACTTCAGAAAATCTTTCGGCAACCACTGCATACGCAGAGATGTGTCTGTTACTGGCATTAAACATCTCCAAAACTGAGCACTTTGGGGTTCATAATTATGAAACTCCTCCCTATCCTCACTGTACCAACTTATAGGAAACACATCCTCACCATCCTTTATAAAATGTATGTAACCAACATCTGAACAGGTGATGTTGTACAAAATCATTCCACCTAGCTCCCTAAACAACACAGACACTCTGAGACTCTCCTAACACTGACTCTCCATCTAATGCCCGTATAGTTAACTAATTAAATATAACGATTCCCATGATAGGAATCGCATGACATGTAATCATTATGCAGTTCTTTATATCAAAATAAAGTTTTAAGCATTGTCAAATTTGTTGATATAAATAATGCCCAAAAACATTATTAACATTTATTGATATCTCTTTGTTTTGATAATCACAAAACGTAAGCCCATTGAACTAAAAATCTTGTCGTAAACAAGTATTGAGTGGTAAATATTCACTTAGCAGCCAAATCACTTAAGGTATGAATAAACAAAGTGTTTATTGCATTCTATGATCAAAGGAACATTTTTCTTAAACACTAGACTTTTTATAAAATGTCACCAAACATTTTATATCTTTTAAAAAATCCTTTTTGGAAATAAAAGAATATGTTTAAATAATTATAAATATATGAATTCAAATTTTCAACCAAAAATGGTCCAGAAAAACCTTCCCCACAAAAAGACAAATCTATGCAACATTCATAATAGGCGGCCACCTTAATTTTGTTAGGCGGCCCCCTTAATTATTAAGGGGACCGGCCACGCTCCTGCACATTATTTTTCTCCCTATAAATATTGGACTATTCCTGAACTTTTTCCTTAGCTTTTGCACTAAAAACTTTCTGATCTAAATCTCCATTTCCATTCCCTAAAATCCTTTGATCATATAATCATAAGCTTTTGTTTCCAAGTGATTCAAGGTTCAACACTTCAAGTGCAAGCGAAGAATACTTCAACTCATCAAGACAATGAGTATTACAACTTGTTGTGACCTCCACATCCAAGTTGTTTGTACATCATCACGTATATATCTATTTTGTGTATAAGTTGTGAATAGTAGATAGAAGCTAGTATAAGAAGTTAGGTTAGTAAGGTGTGGAGATAGAGAAGTTATGAAGTAATATAGGTGAGAAAGAAATAGAGGTGTGAAGAAGAAGTAGTGTAATTAAGTAGTGACTAGGTGTGAAGAGTTGTGAAATAGGTGTGAAGAAGTTGTGAAGTAGTAGTGAAGAAGTTGTGAAGAAAGTGTGTAGAAGTTGTGTTGTGGTGTGTAAGGTTTTCTCCGCCATAAATGAGCTTGTTGAAATAGTGAACAAATCTCTCGAGTTAGGTGCTCAGGGAGTGGAGTAGGGCAAGGAAGATGTTCTTGTAGTCGAACCACTATAAATCTCTTGTCTTGCGGTTCGATCTTTCCATCTCTCATTTACTTATTTACTTACTTTGTTATTTAGTTTATATATATATATATATATATATATATATATATATATATATATATATATATATATATATATATATATATATATATATATATATATATATTGGTTTATAATTTGATCGATGCTAAACCGTCAACCAAAGTCAACCACGGATGTGGTCAAGATGGTCAAACAGCCTAGAGTCAATGCTCCGCGGAATATAGTGTTTCCCCGGGTCGTTATGTCCCGACGAGGTGTAATTGTTAACAAACGGTTTCGTGATCGGGTGAATTTGGATGAGAAAAGGGTTTACGTGTGATTAAGCTAAGGAATCTACAAAGGAATAGCTTAAATAAGCTATATGAATAAGACGGGAAACTAGGAAAAACCAGAAACGATTTAAACCTAAAAACGCGTACGTTACGTTTAAATGACCAGTGAAAATTCTAAGAAAATTTCTAAAATTATTTTATAACATATAAAAGCTATAAAAAAAATATAAAAACTAGGTTTTTCTTAATAAAAACTAATTATGCTATTTAAAACTAATTGTTAATTAATTATTAATAAAACTAAGATTAAATCTAATAAATACTTAATGACAAAATAAAAATCTGAAAAAATTATTATAAATACTTTAATATATGAGGAATTTAATAAAAATATAAAAAAGCTAAGTTCTTAATAAAATTATAAAAATGAAAATTAAGATTAAATTACATTAAATAAAAACTATCACTTAATATTAAATTGTTTTTTTGGAATTTTTCTTTTACCAATTTATTTTATAACTAAAAACAACAAACTTTTGTGAAAACAAGTTTTTTAGAAATCAAAAATAAGCAATTTACAAGCTATTTAGGTCAACAGTTGACTTTTGTTGACCGGATGTGGAAATGAGCTAAAATGGCCTAAAGTGGGACCCACAATGGTTAAAGCAGATGTAAATAAGTTAGATGAACATGTTTAAGCCAGAAAACACAAGTGGGGTCCACAGATTAAGCAATAAGCTATGAATAAGCACTTGGAAAGTTGTTTTGAAACTGAAAATGGGGACAGATTCTTGGGCTTAAATCAAGTGGGAACCAGGGGGTATGAGGTCAAAGTTATGGTCAATGTTTCAAACCTACCATGGGGGGGTTCAAAGGACCAAGTTTTGGGCCATGGGACCCACTGGATTGGCTGGAAAACCACCACCAAGTGGTGGTGGTGGAAGTGGAGTCTGCTGTGCAGGGGGCTCAGCAACCCTGCAGCTGGGTTTGGGGCAAGGTGGGGCCCTGTACAAAAATAAAAGGACAATGGAACCATGAATTTGAGCTGGGATACTACAACTAGGAACAAATCTCACATCTCCAATCCAAACACAAAATTCACTAAAAATCTTTGAAGTTTGGTAAAAATCAGAAATGCATGCAAATTGACTTTTTGCAAAAACTAGGAACTTTGACTTTTGCCAATTTTTATTGATCCTTATGAACTTGTTAAGTTATATTAAGCTATAATAAAGCTAACATAAGCTAAAACTATGATTTATAAGCTAAAAAAAAGGTTTGAGGTCACACAGCTCCAACGGTGGACTGTGATGAGTGAGGGATGATGATTTTGACTTTGGCTAAAACAAATGCTACTTTTTAACTCTTAACTGACCTAAAACAAGCTTTTGGAAAATGATTCAACAGAGAACAAACAATGAAACACCCTAGAACCTAGTTGGATCAGTCAATCCAAACACCCCCTTAACATGACAGTTTTGAAGGTTTGAGTGAGTGCAAGGAAAATTCAGCTAATCCAAACTTACATAGACCATCTCTAAACTAAAATAAGCTATTGTAAACACTAAGTATTCATGAATGAACAATAATAACAAGGTTAAAGTGAACATGTAATAAAAAATATTATATAAGATAAAATTGAGAATTGAAATGAGTAGAAGGCTTCTGACCTCAGGACAATGATATGAAGCTTATTAGAGCTCAATTTCTACTAACTAAAACTTATTTAACCCACAAACTCCATTACTGAATCAGCTAAACCATAATACATCCCATTTTGACTTTTATTGACTTTAGCTTGATTTTTTTGGAAACTCTTGCTACATCAGTAAATATTGAACACTAATACCACTAACAGCTATATTAGACTAGATTGAGCTTGAGTAAACCAGATTTGAGCTTGTATCAGCTTATGAAATTTACTTGAGCAAAATTGGTTTTTTTATTCTAAATCATAAAAATGAGCTATCATCAATTTGCAACAAGAAACTAAATACTTTTATAAGAAATGTAAAATGAGTACTAGAAAAGAGATTACAACACTAATTGTGAAAGTTTACAAGAATTTGGAATACATTCGACCTAAAATAAAACTAAGACAATAAAACTACTACCTACACTACACTACTACACTTCTTTCTTCATTTTCTTCTACTTAAAGGAGTCCCTGAAGTCTTCTTGGACTTTCCCACTTGCTTCTGACCATTGGATGGTCTTCATTTGATCACAACCATTAAAAATGGTTTTGGCGGGAATTTGAATTTGGCAGCTTGTGGGATTGCTTGTGAGACTTTGGTGTGAATTAATTGTGTTTGGAGTATTGTGGTTTGGAAAGGGGAACAAAGAATGGGAGAGCTGAGGTGGAAGGATGGGGAGAGGTTGAGTGTGCAGTGGTAGCAGCTTCAAGTGGGGGTGAAGGGTGTTGTTTGTTTGACTTGTGGGGGTCAACGAGGGAGGGATAATACGGGGTGTTTGTTTTATATTTTGAAGTGGGAGTGGGCCGGTGGTGAAGTTGGGCTAGGGGATGGAAGTTGGGCTGGATGGTGGATCAGAGGGTGTTGGGGTTTAGTGTTTGGTTTGGGTTTGGATAAATAAAAGGGTCCGTTTAGTTTGTAACTAAAAACACCACAAGGACTAACTTTGCAATTTTTTAAAAACCAAGGGACTGAAAATGTCATTTTTCCAAAATATCACCAAGGACCAAAGATGCAAATATTCCAAAGTTCAATAACCAATTTTTCATTTTTCAAATTTTCAAAATTTCCCGGGGACTAAAAATGACATTTTTCAAAGTATAGGGGTTAAACTTGCCATTTTGTGAAAATCTTTTATCCAAGGACCAATATTGAACATTTTGAATTTCCAAGGACTAAAAATGATTTTTCATCCAAAAATATCCCACCAGGGATCAATTCTGCCAAAATCTGAAACTCCAGGGACCAAAACTGTAAATTTCCAAAACTTTTGAGATTTTTCACCAAAGGACTAAATATGACAACTTATGATTTCAAAAGGACCTTTGGTGATAATTTTCCATATTTTGAATATCCAGGGACTAGTTTTGTAATTTTATGAAAGTTGGAGGACTGAAACTGCCAATTTTGCAAACTTTGTGCGTTTTTCATTTGTTTTTGCTCGTTTTGCATCTAAAACATATAAAACACAATTTTGAAATATTTTTAGTATTTTGATGCATTTCTGAGTGTTTTTGTATGTTTTGCAGTTCAGATTAGACAAAAAATGATGAGTGTTTGAGCACTTATCAATCCCCCACACTAAACTATTGCTAGTCCCTAGCAATACTGTTTTGAAAACTTGATGGATTTGAAAAATTCTTTACCAAAAGCCATCACTTCTGGAGTAGCCAGGTGTAAGAACTGTGGCACACCTGATAACCGTGTGATTTTGAGCAAACCACCAGCTGTCAACGGATTTGAGTAGTCTTTACCAGAAGCCGTTTGCTTCTGGACTAGCCAGCTCTTGATGGAATAGTCAACATCTTGGTGAGCTGATTACCAATTATGGATTTTCCACGGCCTTTACCACAAGCCATAATCTTGCGGGCTAGCCAACTCATTTGTTTTTGGGGAGTTGAGGAACCATACAATTTTGGGCAAATTGCAAGCCGTAAACGGATTTGAGATGTCTTTACCAAGAGCCGTTTGCTCCTGGACTAGCCAATCCCTTTTGTCGCTTAGACAAGGCGGACTGATTACCACAAAAATTTTGAAGCACCAGTGAAAAATTTTTGAAAATTTTTTTTGAAATTTTTGGCTAAAAACGGGGGTATTATATAGTAAAATGTGATAAAATTCGCTAGAATAGCGAATACCCCCCCCCCCCCCCCCACACTTAGCATGAATATTGTCCTCAATATTCAAAATCCCGGTTATTATGCCGACATTTTGAACGTAAAGGGGCAACATTACAAGCTAAGCGTGGAAAACACCATTTTGTATTTTCACTTCTGTAATCATAGCATGGGGGACTCCCCCACACTTAGGGTGAAAACCCTATAAGCATGCTCTGTTTTTGTTTACCGAGTCGCTAGCGTGACTCGACCCCGAATTCAATTGTCCTTGGGGAAGCATGTGGAAGAAATAATCTCAATCGGACTTTCATTCAAAATGTTTGGACAAACATATGAAGCACGTGAAAGTTCCACACCGATGAGATAAGTACCCGGCTCAAGATAATGATATATGAAAATGCCGGGATAAAAGATAGTATCCTCACTCCCGAAGGAGTGAAGAAGAGGAGAAATCACCTGGTAGGTGAAGGAAAGAAGGGAGATCTGAATAGCAATTAAGATAAGAACTTCCTCCTCAAGAAATGTATATTCAAGTGGAGGAGGAAAGTCCTTAAGCTTGATCTCAGGAAATTTATCAGTTTCCTCAACTGATTTGATTTCCTCATTATGAAGTTGTTTGGGTGGAAGAGGGGGAGATGGATCTTCGTTTAACAAACTTTCTAGAAAAAGAATGTCCCCCTCAGGATCAAGATAATTATCATCAACTTCATATGAAATTGAACTATCTTCAGTAAGAAAAGCCTCGAATTCGTCCAGATCATTTTCACTTTCCGGAGGAAGTGGATTGATCTGAGTAAGTTTAACCGAAGGATCATGAGTAAGTAAGAATTCTAACTCTCTCAAATCCGCTTCAAAGTCAAAGACTTCATTTTCATCCCTTGGTGGGATGGGATCCATATGAGAGAGTTCATCAGCGAACTCTTCAAGAAGAAAGTCAACATCAGAGTGGGGAAGTGATGCATCAACAAATTCAATGTCTCCATAAGATAAACAATCATCACTAGAATCAGAGACAGTCTTAATTTGATCATTTGGATTATTAGGGGTGGAAAGAATATCACACATATAGTCAAAAGTCCCCTGTGACTCTCTCAGGATTGGGACAAGGACCTCAACACTAGACTTTATTAATTCGTCCAATTCCTTATTAGGAACAGTGCTAAGATGCTCATCCCCCATGATCAGAGAGTAAGTGTGAACTTCTGGTGTGATAACAGCAGGCTGAGATGGAATCTCAACTGCTGGGATATCCACTGATGAACTTGACGGATCTTTATAGAATTGAAGGATATCAAGTGTATCCTCATCATCACTGTCATCAGTAATAAAATGGAACAAAGAGCTAGATTTGGCTGCTTTTTCTTTTGCATATGCTTCCCTAACAGCTTTTTCAAAAGCATCTATGGAATCAATTTTAGCAACCTGCTCTTCCGTCAATATTTTAGCCATGCACTTCTCATGTGAATTAAGAGTAAATGAAAATTGCGGGGGTGGGGATTTGTCAAAACCAGAAGGTTGACATTGGTAATCATCATGAGGACCCCCACAATTCACACAAGAAACACTGGGTGCATTATGAAGTGTTGTGGTACCCAACTCCTTAAGTTCTTTCAATATCTCAAGAGCCTCTATTATAATGTCAGTAACAGAAGGAGTTGTGTGAATCATTTGGTGCTGTGGAGGTGGTTCTTGAAACGAATAGTCGTAATTGTTACAAGGAAAGGGATTCCTTGTTTGACAATCCGAGCTAAAGTGAGGACCTCCACAGTACTCACAACAGTAAAACTGTTGAGTTTGGCTTGGTGTATTTTGATACGAAGCATTATTGAAATTTGGGTAATATGATTCTTGCTCGTATGAATGTGATGGGTAATCGAAAAAATTTGAAGAGTCGTTGAATGAGTTTTGATTAGGATCATAAGTAAATGAATTACTCGACCCACAAAACAAACAACTCCGGTTTTGGATATCATTACCACATTGTACACATGTACACCAACGACATGGAAAACCGAAAAGCGGCTCACCACAACCGATACAAGGAACAAAATCTGGAGGTGGGACAAGTGGTGTGCTCTTAGAGCTAGCAATTTCCACCACTTCCGTTATGGTCTCGGGTTTTGGTTCTTGATAAACGTGAAGGTTAGGTAAGTCGTTCTTTTCAGTCACTGCCCTAAGCTCAGCATGTATGCTTGACAAACTTTTGACCGTAAACCGTGAAAGGTTAGGATCAATTCTCGAAGGTTTGTCATTAATAGCACGTATCTCGGGCTTGGAAGAATTTGGTGAATCATTGAGAGAATTTGGACTTATGAACAGATTGCACAAAACACAAAATCTGTTACTACAATTATTGCCACATTTCTCACAAATACACCGGAGACAACGAAAGCCGTTCTCAATCGGGCTTTTACAGTGAAAACACGTGTAGCCGAGAGACGTCATAAGAATTATATATGAGATGGGTATAAGAAGGTAGAATCAAATGGATAGAGGGTAAGGAAAAATATTTTTTGGGTTTTTATGAAAAGATATGAACAAGGGCGGTAAATTTACAAAGAGATGAATTCCAAAATCACTAATCAGAAAACCGTTTAGAAAACGCACACAACCTCCTCGGCAGCGGCGCCAAAATTTGATCGATGCTAAACCGTCAACCAAAGTCAACCACAGATGTGGTCAAGATGGTCAAACAGCCTAGAGTCAATGCTCCGCGGAATATAGTGTTTCCCCGGGTCGTTATGTCCCGACGAGGTGTGAATTGTTAACAAACGGTTTCGTGATCGGGTGAATTTGGATGAGAAAAGGGTTTGTGTGTGATTAAGCTAAGGAATCTACAAAGGAATAGCTTAAATAAGCTATATGAATAAGACGGGAAACTAGGAAAAACCAGAAACGATTTAAACCTAAAAACGCGTACGTTACGTTTAAATAAGACGTAAACGTACAAAATAAAAAGTGAAAATTGAAATCTGAAAACACCCAGGGGGTGAAAATGACTTTTTTACAAACTAAAATGTAAAAGAAAATTTTTAGAAAAAGAAAATTACTTTTTACACTAATTAATTAATTCTTATTAATTAAATACTAATTAATACTTATTAATAATATTTAAGTAACTTAAATATAATACAATATTAATTAAATACTAAAAAGGTGAAAATAAAATTTTTAAAATTTTAAAATAACTAAAAACAAGTTTTAAAAATAAAAATAAGTATTTTTGTCTTTTTATGGTTTTTATATTAATTAATTACTTATTAATTACTAATTACCTAATTAAACTATTTTAAATTAAGAAAAATAGAAAATGACCAGTGAAAATTCTAAGAAAATTTCTAAAATTATTTTATAACATATAAAAGCTATAAAAAATATAAAAACTAGGTTTTTCTTAATAAAAACTAATTATGCTATTTAAAACTAATTATTAATTAAACTAAGATTAAATATAATAAATACTTAATGACAAAATAAAAATCTGAAAAAATTCTTATAAATACTTTAATATATGAGGAATTTAATAAAAATATAAAAAAGCTAAGTTCTTAATAAAAATATAAAAATAAAAATTAAAATTAAATTACATTAAATAGAAACTATCATTTAATATTAAATTGTTTTTTTTGGAAATTTTCTTTTACCAATCTATTTTATAACTAAAAACAACAAACTTTTGTGAAAACAAGTTTTTTAGAAATAAAAAATAAGCAGTTTACAAGCTATTTAGGTCAACAGTTGACTTTTGTTGACCAGATGTGGAAATGAGCTAAAATGGCCTAAAGTGGGACCCACAATGGTTAAAGCAGATGTAAATAAGTTAGATGAACATGTTTAAGCCAGAAAACACAAGTGGGGTCCACAAATTAAGCAATAAGCTATGAATAAGCACTTGGAAAGTTGTTTTGAAACTGAAATGGGGACAGATTCTTGGGCTTAAATTAAGTGGGAACCAGGGGGTATGAGGTCAAAGTTATGGTCAATGTTTCAAACCTACCATGGGGGGGGGGTTTCAAAGGACCAAGTTTTGGGCCATGGGACCCACTGGATTGGCTGGAAAACCACCACCAAGTGGTGGTGGTGGAAGTGGAGTCTGCTGTGCAGGGGGCTCAGCAGCCCTGCAGCTGGGTTTGGGGCAAGGTGGGGCCCTGTACAAAAATCTCAAAAATAAAAAGACAATGGAACCATGAATTTGAGCTGGGATACTACAACTAGGAACAAATCTCACATCTCCAATCCAAACACAAAATTCACTAAAAATCTTTGAAGTTTGGTAAAAATCTGAAATGCATGCAAATTGACTTTTTGCAAAAACTAGGAACTTTGACTTTTGCCAATTTTCATTGATCCTTATGAACTTGTTAAGTTATATTAAGCTATAATAAAGCTAACATAAGCTAAAACTATGATTTATAAGCTAAAAAAAAAGGTTTGAGGTCACACAGCTCCGACAGTGGACTGTGATGAGTGAGGGATGATGATTTTGACTTTGGCTAAAACAAATGCTACTTTTTAACTCTTAACTGACCTAAAACAAGCTTTTGGAAAATGATTCAACAGAGAACAAACAATGAAACACCCTAGAACCTAGTTGGATCAGTCAATCCAAACACCCCCTTAACATGACAGTTTTGAAGGTTTGAGTGAGTGCAAGGAAAATTCAGCTAATCCAAACTTACATAGACCATCTCTAAACTAAAATAAGCTATTGTAAACACTAAGTATTCATGAATGAACAATAATAACAAGGTTAAAGTGAACATGTAATAAAAAATATCATATAAGATAAAATTGAGAATTGAAATGAGTAAAAGGCTTCTGACCTCAGGACAATGATATGAAGCTTATTAGAGCTCAATTTCTACTAACTAAAACTTATTTAACCCACAAACTCCATTACTGAATCAGCTAAACCATAATACATCCCATGTTGACTTTTATTGACTTTAGCTTGATTTTTTTGGAAACTCTTGCTACATCAGTAAATATTGAACACTAATACCACTAACAGCTATATTAGACTAGATTGAGCTTGAGTAAACCAGATTTGAGCTTGTATCAGCTTATGAAATTTACTTGAGCAAAATTGGTTTTTTTATTCTAAATCATAAAAATGAGCTATCATCAATTTGCAACAAGAAACTAAACACTTTTATAAGAAAGGTAAAATGAGTACTGGAAAAGAGATTACAACACTAATTTTGAAAGTTTACAAGAATTTGGAATACATTCGACCTTAAATAAAACTAAGACAATAACACTACTACCTACACTACACTACTACACTTCTTTCTTCATTTTCTTCTACTTAAAGGAGTCCCTGAAGTCTTCTTGGACTTTCCCACTTGCTTCTGACCCTTGGATGGTCTTCATTTGATCACAACCATTAAAAATGGTTTTGGCGGGAATTTGAATTGGGCAGCTTGTAGGATTACTTGTGAGACTTTGGTGTGAATTAATTGTGTTTGGAGTATTGTGGTTTGGAAGGGGGAACAAACAATGGGAGAGCTGAGGTGGAAGGATGGGGAGAGGTTGAGTGTGCAGTGGTAGCAGCTTCAAGTGGGGGTGAAGGGTGTTGTTTGTTTGACTTGTTGGGGTCAACGAGGGAGGGATAATACGGGGTGTTTGTTTTATATTTTGAAGTGGGAGTGGGCCGGTGGTGAAGTTGGGCTAGGGGATGGAAGTTGGGCTGGATGGTGGATCAGAGGGTGTTGGGGTTTAGTGTTTGGTTTGGGTTAGGATAAATAAAAGGGTTCGTTTAGTTTGTAACTAAAAATACCACAAGGACCAACTTTGCAATTTTTTAAAAACCAAGGGACTGAAAATGTCATTTTTCCAAAATATCACCAAGGACCAAAGATGCAAATATTCCAAAGTTCAATAACCAATTTTTCATTTTTCAAATTTTCAAAATTTCCCGGGGACTAAAAATGACATTTTTCAAAGTATAGGGGTTAAACTTGCCATTTTGTGAAAATCTTTTATCCAAGGACCAATATTGAACATTTTGAATTCCCAAGGACTAAAAATGATTTTTCATCCAAAAATATCCCACCAGGGATCAATTCTGCCAAAATCTGAAACTGCAGGGACCAAAACTGTAAATTTCCAAAACTTTTGAGATTTTTCACCAAAGGACTAAATATGACAACTTATGATTTCAAAAGGACCTTTGGTGATAATTTTCCATATTTTGAATATCCAGGGACTAGTTTTGTAATTTTATGAAAGTTGGAGGACTGAAACTGCCAATTTTGCAAACTTTGTGCGTTTTTCATTTGTTTTTGCTCGTTTTGCATCTAAAACATATAAAACACAATTTTGAAATATTTTTAGTATTTTGATGCATTTCTGAGTGTTTTTGTATGTTTTGCAGTTCAGATTAGACCAAAAATGATGAGTGTTTGAGCACTCATCAATATTGTTCAAGAGTTCAATTCACATAAAGATCGAATCTAAGTTTTTAAAAGTAAAGAAAGGTTTTCAGAATAAATTAAAAAGACGTAAAACTATTCAACCCTCCATTCTAGTTTTCCACAAATTTTTTTAAAACAACATTTTTTTAAAAATATATTGTATTTTAAAACTTGTATCGATCTATGGAATCGGAAAAATATTTAGAAGGTCAATCTATGCTAAGACCACTACTATTTGAAAGTGATAGTTTTCTTTATTGGAAAAATAGATTCGAAACTTATGTGAAATCAAAAGATCTTGATCTTTGGCAAGTTATTACCTTTGGTGATTTTCCCCCTATTCAATATAATTTTGAAACTAAAAAGGATGAAATTGTATCTTTTGAAAAACAAAATGATGATTTGAAAAAGAAACTAGCAAAAAATAATGAGGCTAAAATGGTTATTTATAATGCATTACCACGCAAAGAATATGAAAGAATTTTTATGTGTAAAACCGCAAAAGAAATTTGGGATTCTTTACTAATCACTCACCAAGGTAATAGTCAAGTTAAAGATAACAAAATAGATCTTCTTGTTCAACAATATGAACAATTTACGATTCCGGAGGAGGAATCAATAAATAATGCTTTTGCTAGCTTTAACACTATCATCACAAGTTTAAAAACACTTGATGAGAATTTTTCTAGTAAGAATTTTGATAGGAAATTTCTTAGAGCTCTTCACCCAAAATGGCGAGCTAAAGTTACAGCGATTGAAGAATGGAAGAACTTGTCAACTCTTCAACTTGATGAGTTGATCGGCAACCTGAAAGTTTACGAAGCAATGATAAAGAAAGACATCGAGATGGTCAAAGGAAAAAGAGAGCAAAGCAAGTCAATTGCGTTGAAAGCTATGAAGGAATCTAGTAACGAGGATAGCTCAACCTCCGAAAGTGATGAAGAAGAATATGCGATGGCCGTAAGAGACTTCAAGAAATTCTTCAAAAGGCGAGGAAGATTCGTTAGACAACCGCATGATGAAAGGAAAGCATACCAAAGATATAAAGATGACAAAAATGGCAAAAGTGAAAGGAAGTGCTTCAAATGTGGTGATCCAAATCATCTCATCGGAAATTGTCCAATGATGTCAAGAGATCAAAATCAAAAGGTGTTTGTTTGAGGAGCTTGGAGTGATAGCGATGACGATAAGAATGAAATCACAAAAGACGAGAAGTGTCTCATGGCTAAGACATCAAGCGAGGTACGTTCCGAAACCGAATACTTTAGTGCTGAAAATCTATCATTAGATGAAAAAGATTTAGATAGTGAGCATAATAGACTATGCAAACTCGGACAAAAAGTAATGATTAAAAATAAATCACTAAAACGCATAAACAACCAATTAGAAAATTAAATACTAGAACTAAAAACTAAAATACACCATTTAGAAAAAGGTAAAGAAATTTTTGAAGAATGTAAATCATGTCAAGACTTTAAAAATGACAACAAAATACTTAAGGAAGAAATTTGCAAACTTGACAAATATGAAAATAGTAGTAATTCACTTAAGAAAATAATAAGCATTCAAAGAATATCCGGAGATAAAACCGGCTTAGGATTTAACTCAACCGAAGCTTCAACTAGTGAAACAAAAAATGTTATGTTTGAAAGCGAACCTAGTAAACTAAAACCTTTAGAAGCAGATCCTAAATATATACTCCTAAATGATAGAAAAATACCTCTTGCTAGTGATGAAGAAGTAAAAACTTTTTGTAAACCATTCTTAAATACCGAAGTAGGATCCTCTAAACCTAAATTAAGATCTAAAACTCCACCACCAAGAAAACTAACTAATCATCACCCTATATCTAAAACACCTCAACCTAGAAGAAACCAAAATAAACAAAACTACAATAACAATAGTCATCAAATGTGGAATTATCAACCAAGTTACAACCCTTGGGGAATATTACCACCATACATGCATCCTAGCCAATTGTTAAATATGTTTGGACCAAACAACTTTGGACCAATGAGACAATGGGAACCAAGTGGCTAAGTTGTCAATCTTCGAAGAAGTTGGAATCTCATCTACAAATGACTTCTTTAATTCAACATGGTCACTTGAAGTGCTTGAAGATAATCCATTGAAGACTTAAAGGTACGCATTTATTTTAAGTTCATCACTATAATTTGCATGCTTAGATAAATGTTTAGTTAGATTAATGCTTAGCTATACATATATATTATTTGTAACTCTTATACATATATACGTACATAATAGCTTATATACATATAACCTAGAAACATCATTAGTTGACTTTCCTAGGAACAAATGAAATTGTTCATTATCGAACAAAATAGAAAATGGAAATCTTCTATATCCACTATTAGCAAACTCATGGTGCTGAAGTGAAATGAGTTAAGTAGATTAATCATTAATATAGAAGTAGGATTAGATCCCTCGCGTAAGAAAACTATGGATGAAACAAGCTCTCGTAGACTATGGCATTAAGTTAGATAAGTTTGCAACAACAAAAGAGCTATATATAGATGTTAGGATATACCCCATTCAACACTCTCACATCAAACATGTAGAATTACGTTATCACTTACTTATGATCATAGGTTATGTAGAAAAGGATAGCATGTGACAATAGGCTTAACCAATCCTCTTGAGCATGAGATCTTTAATAAACATCCTTTAAAATCTATGATTAATGATAATTGTTGTAAAAAATCTAATATCTCTAAAAATATGAAAAAATCTCACATTTTGGAAAATAGTTTTTCAAATGACTATCCCAGTTTTCAATAACATGTTTCACTATCAATATCCACAACTTTGTTTTGATCAAAACCAAAGATTGGGAAAATTTTCTTTAACTTTCATTAACACACTTTGAAGTAAAACTCAATCTATTCTATTCAAATCTACGTACAAACTTATTTCCAAACATGTGAAAACTAATTTTCTAGGAAACACATGAAAGCTAATTTTCTTGAATTGTTGAATAATGCTAAAAACGTTTCTATGAATCATGCATGATGATCTCATATTTGTCATCTATACCTATGTACATGACACTTATAAGAAAATCAAAACAAATCAAGAGGACCATAATTTTTCTATTTAGATTTTGTTTGTAACAAGTCTAGAAGTCCATGCTATCTTAAGTTCCCATTTACTGCACATAGGCACACATTAGGATCCATCAAATAGGTCATTAATCTTCCTAATCATATAATTAAGAAAATACTTGATGTAGTTTATTGTTTCCTAGTCCATATATGTTACTTGCTTGATATATATATTTGCATGCTAGATGAAATTGCTTGTTTACTTAATCTCTTTGGTTAACATGCTTTGCCTACATAATTAGTATATGCTTAATTGCCTCAAAGAGTTGGACTTGTTTGAAAACAAACCTAAAAACACAACCCTTTCTACAATTTTATACCAAAAACCCACTTCTTGTAATCTTAAATCCACTAGATGGGCGGCCCCCTTAAATCATAAGGCGTCCCCCTTAATATTTAAGGGGATCGGCAATCTGATGGTTGGGATTTCAGAAGTTTTTCATTTTTTTGCCCATTTCATCCTACACTTCCCAAAATTCTCAAACCTATTCTCTCCTAAACCTTCCATCAGAGTTTATCCATCCTTGATCCCACCAATCCTACACTATAAACACTCCCATTCCTCACAATCTCCACTCATCTCATCATGTTCTATCCCATCAAACCAACACCAAATTCCTCCTATGTCTCCAACTATAAACTCAACCTTCAAGCTCACTCATATGAACCTTTCCTCAATCCTCATAATGGTCAAAGCATCCACCTATGCTCCCAACTACGTACCTACATTTCATCCATTTCCTCCAAACAATCCCTTTGTTAATCTCAACTCCCAAACCTTCCAAATCATTCCATTGAACCATTTTACAAACCCCACCATGTTGAGCAAACAACCACCTTTATCTCAAACTACACATCTCAACCGCAAACCACCTTCAATGAAACCTTTCAACATCCAAATCACATTGGTCAAACTTCAAACTTCAAACTTCAATTCCAACTACACACTCCAATTCCATCTATTTTCACCAAATGATCAAACTCACTTTCCCACGGAAAAGCAAAAATTCCGTGATGAAATAAACCAATTTCATGATCTCCGTGATCTCAATACTATGCACCTTGTACAACGCAATTTGCATCACCCACCTTCCTCTTCATACTTAAATTCATTACCTCACCTTTTTAACTTAGATCAAGTTACAAACCTACTCACCCAATTCCTCCACCCACATTTGTTCCCAACTATACTCCCAATCCTCAAGCTAATTCCAATGAATCCTTTCACAAACCTCATCATAATAACCAACCATCCATCTTTGCTTCCAAGAATACACCTTCATATCACCCAAATAATTCATATGAAGAACATACTCAATCTCGAAACCACAATCCTAATCTCATCACCAACACCTCACTTCTTGTTCAATCTATCAATGCACCATCCAAAACACTCTCCATTCAAGGAACATCCTCCTCTTCCATACCTTTATCCTCATTCATTCATGATTACTCAAACTCACAAATGTCTCCACCACCAAAAGTATCATCACCACCTCCTACCAACTCACATGCTATTCCTATGTTCCATGTCCAATCATCCATCCCTAATAAAAACCACACTCCACCATCATCATCTTTCTCCAAACACTTGAAGTTCATTGAAGAACTCAAGGAAGCCCATGAGCTTAGTGCTCTTCTTGCCTTACACCTTGTTCAACGCAACTTAGAACAACCTCCCTCTAGCTCTCCTTCATCACCCCACAAATTGAATCAAGTTGAATAACATGTCAACAATTATCCTTGTTGCATCTCTCTTCAAAAATAAACCATTTCATTGAATGAACACTTCACTTGGATTGAGTATCCTCTCACTAGATCTCAACCAATACCCTCACTTGAACAACATCCAAACCATCAATCAACCTCTTCTGCTCCTATCTCACCACCTCCAAACTCTCCACCACCAAACTCTTCAACATCCATGCACCCAAGCATATACCTCCATTAATCCAACAACCTTACCCTAACTTAACCATTTTCATTCCAAACACTCCATCATCAACCATCTAAGCCTACTATATGCTTATGATTTTCACTCTCAAATAAGAATCAACCAACCTTTTGTTGCAAGCAAGTCCGATGGCTCTCTTTGGCAAATTAGGATCTTCAACATAATCACTTTGAATTAATTGTTATGTATCCTTGATATTTGTTTGCTATGCTTGTTGTTTTTATATTCCATATTTTGCTATGTATGCTTGTGCTTCTAATATTTTTGTAGCCAAGATTTCCATAGCTCGATTCCTTGGTGCCCTAGAATAAGGGGGAGCTCTCATCCCGTAAAAATTTCATTTATGAAACTTGTCGGCAAAACCTTTTTGATTCTACAAAAAGGGGGAGAAGTGAATATAAACTTACTAAATACTTGTCTAAAACTTAATTTTTAGATTTATTTAGGTTTTGTAATCATCAAAAAGGGGGAGATTGTTGATATAAATAATGCCCAAAAACATTATTAACATTTATTGATATCTCTATGTTTTGATAATCACAAAACGTAAACTCATTGAACTAAAAATCATGTCGTAAACAAGTATTGAGTGGTAAATATTCACTTAGCATCCAAATCACTTAAGGTATGAATAAACAAAGTGTTTATTGCATTCTATGATCAAAGGAACATTTTTCTTAAATACTAGACTTTTTATAAAATGTCACCAAACATTTTATATCTTTTACAAAATCATTTTTGGAAATAAAAGAATATGATTAAATCATTATAAATATATAAATTCAAATTTTCAACCAAAAATGGCAAAAATAGTCCAGAAAAATCTTTCCCACAAAAAGACAAATCTGTGAAACGTTCATAATGGGCGGCCCCCTTAATTTTGTTAGGCGGCCCCCTTAATTATTAAGGGGACCGGCTACGCTCCTGCACATTATTTTTCTCCCTATAAATACTGGACTATCCCTGAACTATTTCCTTACCGGCCTTTTGCACTAAAAACTTTCTAATATAAATCTCCATTTCTATTCTCTAAAATCCTTTTATCATATAATCATAAGCTTTTGTTTCCAAGTGATTCAAGCTTCAACACTTCAAGTGCAAGAGAAGAATACTTCAACTCATCAAGACAAGAAGTATTACAACTTGTTGTGACCTCCACATCTAAGTTGTTTGTGCATCATCACATATATATCTATTTTGTGTATAAGTTGTGAATAGTAGATAGAAGCTAGTATAAGAAGTTAGGTTAGCAAGGTGTGTAGATAGAGAAGTTGTGAAGTAATCTAGGTGTGAAAGAAATAGAGGTGTGAAGAAGAAGTAGTGTAATTAAGTAGTGACTAAGTGTGAAGAAGTTATGAAATAGGTGTGAAGAAGTTGTGAAGTAGTAGTGAAGAAGTTGTGAAAAAAGTGTGTAGAAGTTGTGTTGTGGTGTGTAAGGTTTTCTCCGCCATAAGGGAGCTTGTTGACATAGTGAAGAAAACTCTCGAGTTAGGTGCTTGGGGAGTGGAGTAGGTAAGGAAGGTGTCTTTGTAGTCGAACTACTATAAATCTCTTGTCTCGTGGTTCGATCTTTCCATCTCTCATTTACTTCTTTACTTACTTATTTAGTTTATATATATATATATATATATATATATATATATATATATATATATATATATATATATATATATATATATATATATATATATATATATATATATATATATATATATATTATATTTGTTTATATTGTTCAAGAGTTGAATTCACATAAAGATCGAATCTAAGTTTTTAAAAGTAAACAAAGGTTTTCACAATAAATTAAAAAGACGTAAAACTATTCAACTCCCCTTCTAGTTTATCACAAATTTCTTAAAACTAGTTTCTTAGAGAAATAACAGTTAATTTATATATTGTGTTAACTTACAAACTCATCCAAAACATCTTGAGGATCCTTCACAGCGCAAAGAAATTGATTCCTATATATAGCTACTCCATTAACGATTAAGATTATAAAAAATAACGTTTGAATGAAGTAAAAATCAGTAAATATTATTACCTAGTATGCGTGTCATTTTATTTTGCACGCCTTGCTAGTTCTGATGGTATGTGTTTGTAAGTGTGTGATTTGATCGGATGAAATAAGATAGAATGTGGGTAGCTTGTTGAGGGTTGTGTTCGGTAGTGGTTTTATCTTGTATGTGACAATGTGGGTGTGAGATGATGGGGTTTTACTCAAGTGTCAATGGTTGGGTGTGGGTTTACTGGTTCCCGCAGAAACAGTAATAGGCGTATCGGAAAAGATACGGTCAAGTTGCATAATTAACAATGTATGAGTACTCCATTGATCCCTCAAGTTGAGTGTCGGGTTTAGCTTGGGTTACATTGGGCATGTTTGGCAACACCCTTTTGGAAGCGTTTAAGAGCGGTAAACGACAAGCGACAAGCGTTTCAGTCTTAATGCTTGTTTGGCAACACTGCTGCTAGCGTTTAGCAACACCTCAAAAGCTTGCAATTTTAATGCTTCCTAAAGAAACTTTCCAATATACCGCTAGCATTTTACTTTTAATATTACCAATTTACCATAAAAAAATAACATTCATTCATAAGTATATGCCTTTTTTCGTAATTTTACATTTTATAATTACATCTACAGCTACGCTACTAAACACGTTTTTTAAACAAGCAACTACTACTTACTGCTACTGCTTACTGCTACAGCTTACTGCTTATTACTACTGCTTACTGCTAAGTTTCGCCAAACATAGCCATTATAGTTAAAACTTGAAAGGTCTATTATACCCCTCAAAATATAACACAAAACGTGTGTTGACCGATATCAAACGGGTCAAGGGACGCAACCGGCCTCAAAAAGTTGGGTTTTGAACTCACGGCGACGATTTTCTCAAGTCTGAGGCCCAAACGATATTTTTGGGAAAATTCAGGGACCAACGGTGTATTTTTGTCTAAGTATAAAATGAAGAACTAGACTTTCGACTTTCGAGGATTAGATTCTTTAGAAGATATAAATATTAAATTTAATATAATATTAAATAATACTTCAATAATGCAAGTTTTGGTAACAAATGGGTTTAATAATGCAAGCTGCAAACCAAACCGGAATTCACTTCTTTCAAGTTTTTGTCAAACGTCAATTTTGCCTTTAGCAGGACCCTCAAACGAAACTTTAATGCAAAGTGGCCGACACATGCATCTGTCACTGGATTTTTTGGAGAATTCTTGACGTTGAAATGCGATGGATAGCAAACTCGGAGCTAGTTTATGCCGCCACTTACAATGATTGCCCGACTAATTATATATTTTTAACCGAACCAAATTTGTCAAACCAAACCGAACCAAATTTGTTAAAACCGAATCTTATCGAATTAAATATTCAATTTTCGATTTTGATATTGTTTTGGCAATCAAAATCGAAAACCGAATGCATATAAATATATATTTGTTTTATATATTATATACATTAAAATTTTATCTTAGAAAAAAAAAATAAATAAATAAAAAAACTTTTAAGCTTGAAACTTTTTTTTTTTCATACTAAGTGCGTTTATTTGTCTTTTCCGGCTAAGATGTGGAACTCGCTCACATTTTTTAGAGTAATAAAATTTATTAGGGGTATTAAATACTTTTACAAAATAAATAAATAAATAAATAAAAAAAATAAAAATTTAACGTTGAAATAACTTTTTTTTGGTAAAATCTTTATAACTAAATTTATAAAAATATATAAATGATGTTATTGTGTTAACTCGAAAACCGAACTGAATTTAAATTCGATTTTTGGTTCGGTTAAGTATAATTCGAATTGGGATCGTTTCAGTTCGGTTTTTTATTTACTTTTAAAAATTCAACCAAGTTAACCAAACAATAAACCGAATAATCCGATAACCGAAGTGATTAACACCCTGCTATAATATTAAAACTCGTGAACCAATAATAGAGATGGTCCAACTGTGAAATGGACAATAATATGTTAGCAGGTGAGCATGTGCCGAGTCGTCACTGGAGTACGTGATGTGGTAGGGTAATTAACAAATAAATTTAACGACGACCTTGACTTCATTCTGTTTAAGCATCCTTAAAATTTAATTGAGTAACACTAACTAATTTATATAGCCTCTTTTCATAGCAATTCCATCATCTCAAGTTCTCAACATGTCAAAAATGAGAAGTTTTCAAGTAATAGCCTTGACTTTGAGCATGCTTATGATCATTAGCATGGTGAAAGGCAGGTGGCTAGATCATGAAACATATTCAACATCAAAGATATATTTTGGTGTTCATAACATCTCTAATGAAAATCCTCCTAATCTACGTTTAGAAATTTCAAACTCGTCAACGTTCTATGCGGAAAAGAGATGTGAGTCCATATACGGGTTCTTTCCATGTGCAGACACGATGCTAGAAAGCGTGTGCTTGATGTTCATGTATATGTATTTCATGATACTGGGGGACGAATGGACGCGTACAGGAAGTAAGGTTTTGTTCCAGTGGATTGGCGATAAGGCATTTGGTGAAAGTGTTTTTGGGGTGCTTAAGGCTTTGCCAAAAATCGCCGTATTCGTTGGTATGGCTCTCAATATCACATGTCATTTACTTTCATGTTATGTACATAAACTATACACACATATATACATGCGCATTTGTGTGTGTGTGTCTATATATATATATTGTACATTTATTTTCAGAACCCTGTTAAGTGCGGGAACTGCGAGAACTCTAATTTTGCATTAGAAAATATGCATGTTCATATAAAACATATATGTTTTCTAACATACACCTTAATACACATATCTGCGTAACATACATGTTCATATAAAATCATGTTAAGTGTAACATATCAATGCAAAATGATTTTATATGAACATGTACGTTACGCAGTTATTTGTATTAAGGTGTATGTAAGGAAACATACATATTTTATATGAACATGCATGTTTTCTAATGCAAAATTGGACATCTCACAGTTCCCGCATTTAACAGGGTTCTGAAAATAAAGCCCGCTATATATATATATATATATATATATATATATATATATATATATATATATATATATATATATATATAAACGAAGATGATCACAAGTGTCGTAGCTGAGTTAGTAAAGGTCCTGTCCAAACATTTATATGAAACCTAAACATGATGATAAAGATATATTGTAACCATCTAGCTATAACTTTTGATGAGTTTACGTTACTCTCAATCACTTGAAAATGAGTTAAACAAATATTTAAAACATGATTTCATATATCGTTAACATTTTAATGCGCAAAGTAAATCTTGAGACCCCAAAATATATAAAAGAATTTATATTTGAAGCCCCTAAAACTTTGAAGCCTTGTGCAGTTACACACCTCGTACATACTCAAATACAGCTATGTTGATCTCAATGTTGATGTTGATCTCAATGTTGACCAAAATAAATATGAAAAATGGAAAAATGAGGATCAAGATGAAAGACTTATGTATTCTCTCAAAGCGCTTTCTTTATAGAACCTTTATTAGTGATGATGAGAACTTCCACTGTTTTGTGTTCGTATATATGGATTTGCATTCTTTTTAATTAAGTAGATACTTTTTTCTTCTTCGTAAAAAAATTGCATATAGAATTATATCACTTTTTAATTCATTAATTGATAATAATTAATACTTGCAATACATTTAATTATTATCTATGATTATATAAAACATATTTATAAAATTTGGGATTTGCTAACAACAACCACTGGGTATTGTTTAAGCTTTCCATGTTTAAAAAATTAGCATTTAATAATCTCTAAACATTCTATACTTAACATCAAATACCATGTTTAAAATAATTAAAAATGTATAATTACGGAATACATGAGTTCATTAAATATGTTTTTTTATATATATGGAATGATTAAACAACACCCAGTTAGTTGTTTTTAGCAAATACCATAAAATTTATATTATAATTATTATTTTATAATCATAAGTACTTGCATTTATTGCATTAAACTATTTCAGGAAACTCAATATATATATATATAGATATATAAAATATTGATAATCATAAATGGGAATTTCTAACTTGTGTTACAATGGTAGAGGTTAAGAGACGTAAAATGAACTCAAATTACTACATTCTCATTTTCATTGATAGTAATAATTTTTTAAATTTATGATGTCTACTAAAATTACTCATGTTATACATGGAAATTAAGTTATTTAAAAAAACAAGTTTATAGATTTTATATAAAAATTATTTACAAATTACATATTATAGTCATTAATTTATAGGTGAATTTCATATAACCCCACTTTACATCATTAATTTCATATATAATCATAATACAACCATTGAATGCATTAAGTACAACATTTTTAAAGCACCACTTGGGTATATATGAAATTATTATGTTTTATGTGAATAAATGAAATTGCCCTTAATTTATAACCACTAGCTTTGAAAAAGTTGGGTCTATAAACGAATTTTTGATGCCTAAATAAACGATTTAATGCACAAACTATTTTTTTAACAATTTTCTTTTTGGCAAAAATATCTATTTTTTGAAAAACTTACTTCACAACTTTTATATGCACCAACATACTTGATCTTGTAAAAAAAATTTAGAATTTTTCAGAACTCTTTTTTTCTAAAGAAAAAATCTTCTTAAAAAATTATATATATATATATATATATATATATATATATATATATATATATATATATATATATAACTATATAGTGTTCGGTTCAAGAAAAAAGTGCATTTCGGTAGAAAAGTGAGAAAATAACTGTGATGCACTAATTTTTATTTTAGTGCATAATAGTTATTTTCTCGCTTTTCTACCGAAATGCACTTTTCTTTAGAACTCTATCATATATATATATATATATATATATATATATATATATATATATATATATATATATATATATATATATATATATATATGTATATATACTCCCTCCGTCCCCAAATAATTGTTCAGTTTGAATTTTTAAAGTCAAACTGGTTCAACTTTGAACATATATATATATATACATATAGAATACTTGATGAAAAATTATATAATTGAGAAGTACACTTAAAACTCAATCCATTTATATATTTTGCATTAAATATTATGTAACACTCACAAAAATATTTAAGAGTAAAAGTTGAAAAAGAAAGACTAAAAAATTCAATAGTGGATAATAAATTTGGGACGGATACCTGAGATGTGTATGGAGGCCCTTGAGGACAATGGCCTTCGAGTAAGTAGGGAGAAGACTGAATAGCTGAGATGTGTTTTCAGTAGGATTGAGATCGGACACAACGATGAAACAGAAGTTTGTATTGGAGATCAGATTCTCTCACCTAAGGAGTCTTTTAGATACTTGGGTTCGGTGATCCATAATTCAGAGAGGATAGAAGAAGACGTAACCCACCGTATTGGAAGAGGATGGGCGAAATGGAGAGCGGCGTATGGAGTTCTACGTGATAGGAAAGTACCCTTTAAGTTAAAGGGTAAATTCTATAGGGTGGCAATTAGACCGGCTATGTTGTACGGGTCAGAGTGCTGGCCTATCACAAAAGCTCAAGCTAGTAGGGTGGAAGTAGCGGAACTGAGAATGCTGAGGTAGACTTGTGGTAAAACCATGTCTGACATGATCCCGAACGGGGTGTATAGATCTGTACTTGGAGTAGAATCTATTATCTCAAAGATGAGAGAAGGTAGGTTGAGGTGGTTCGGTCATGTCAGGAGAAGACCACAAACAGCGCCAGTAAGGAGGGTTGAAACGCGTATAGTTGACGGTCTAAGAAGGAGGGGTATACTAAAACTTAGATGGGAGGATAGACTTAAGCTCGACATGGAGGAGCTTTACTTGTCCGAGGACATGACCTCAGATAGGAAGGCGTGGAGAGATAGGATTAGAATTTGTGGTTAGCCTTTGGGCTTGGCTAGTCGTGGGTTCTGGTTTGCTTGTGGCGTTTTAGGCTTTTTAGGTGCCTCTTGGTTGTCTACTCTTTTTAGGTGTTTTAGGCTTTTTGCTTGTGCCCGTTAGGCTTTAGGCCCCGTGGCTTGTTCCCCTCTGCTTTGCCTTAGCTTTAGGCCCTTTGCGTTGCTTTCTTTGGTCTTTGCTTGCTTTCTTTCCTGCTTTTGCTTGTTGTGTCGTTTTTGTTTTTTTGTTCCTTTCTCTGTATGCTTTTTTGCTTGTATGCTGCTTTTTGCCTGTCGTGTCGTTTTTTCTTCGATGTTTCTTTTCTCTGTATGCTTATTACTATTATTTTTTTTATTATTCCTATTATTATTATTATTATTATTATTATTATTATTATTATTATTATTATTATTATTATTATTATTATTATTATTATTATTATTATTATTATTATTATTATTATTATTATTATTATTATTTTATTTTTTATTATTATTTATTATTTTTTTTTTATTTTTTTTTGTTTCTTTTTCATTTTATTATTATTATTATTATTATTATTATTATTATTAGTATTATTATTATTATGGTTATTATTTCATATATATATATATATATATATAATATATATATATATATATATATATATATATATATATATATATATAGGGTGAAGTTAAAATAAAAAGATAAATATCCGTAAAAAGAATAAAAAGAATTTTTTTTTTTTAAAGTTCTCGAAAAATTCCAAAAAAATTTCACAAGATCGGGTATGTTGGTGCATAAAACTTTTGTGAAAGAAGTTTTTCTAATTTTGAGTTTTTATACGTTTTTTTTAATGCACAAAAAATGAATTTTAATGCGCAAAAAAAATTTTAATGCGCAAAAAAAATTTTAATGCACAAAATTTTTAACTTGTTTTAGTTAGATGCGCAATGTTATTTTGGTGAAAAAAATTCAAAAGAAGTTGGGTCCAGAAACGAATTTTTGATGCAAAAAAAAGCGATTTAATGCGCAAACATATTTTTTTATAACTTTTTTTTCGGATAAAGTATCCACTTTTAGAAAAACTTCCTTCACAACTTTTTCATGCACCAACGTACCCGATCTTGTGAAATTTTTTTGGAATTTTTCGAGAACTTTTTTTAAAAAAATTTTCTTTTTATTCTTTTTACGGAAATTTGTCTTTTTATTTGATCTTTATCCTATATATATATATATATATATATATATATATATATATATATATATATATATATATATATATATATATATATATATATATATATATATATATATATATATATATATATATAATTTTTTATTTTATTTTATTTTATCTATTTTTATTTTTATTTATTTTTTCTCGTCTTTCCTTTGAGTTTCCACTGCACACACCAGCCGGAGGTCTTCATGGAAGCAGTCTCTTTACTTTCAGGTTTATCCTGGAGTAAGGGTAGGATCTGTCTACATCTTACCTCCCCCATACCTCGCCTCGGCGGGATTGGGAATGTTGTTGTCGTTGTTGTAAATTTGTGACGGATAGAGTATATCATATACTAGTTATAATGTCCGCGCACGCGCAGTTTTTTTTTTTTTTTTTTTTTTTTTTTTTTTTTGAATCATATATTTTTATTTATTAAAAAAAATAATTTAATCTTTGTTTTTTTATTTATTTATGATGTTTAATTATAGTTTTTATTATTATTATTATTATTAAAGATAATTATTTAAAAATTTTAATCCTATTGTTAATTGTATCTTATCTATATTTTTTGTATTTATCTTCTACTTGTGTTATGGATAAGACACATCTTCGAGCTACCACACTGGCAATGCACGTGTCTTCATTCTCTCCATGGTCTTAAATAACACTCAAAACCAAGGTTCAAACCATGCCACATCATCACTAAAACCAAATTTCCACATCCCAAAAACTCTTCCCATAAAAACACCCAATTCCCCCAAACCCCAAACCCCTAAAAAACGAAAAATGGCAATATCATCATCTTCACTACTAACCAAACCCTACATTTCACAAACACCAATTAAATTGACAAAATTAACCAACTTGAGACTAAACCCATCTCCCATTTCGTGTGTTATGACAAACCCTTCAACGAATTTAACGGCCGTGACCGGTAGTGACCAAACGGTTATACCCTTAAGGCCTGATAATCTTGGCAGATTTGGTAAATTTGGAGGGAAGTATGTTCCTGAGACTTTGATGCATGCTCTTACTCAACTTGAAGATGCTTTTAGAGCACTTGCTTTTGATCATGATTTTCAGGTTGATTGATTTTTAAAATTTTTTATAAATTTTATTGATGGTTATTATTTGATATGAGTTTTGAATATGTTAAGTGATAAAGATGTGATTTTAAATAGTATATATTTTTGTGTGGATATAAAATATTATCTTATAAGAAATTTTTTTTTTAAATAAAATTATTACTAAATAAAGTATGAATCCATTTTTTTAAAATGAAAAATTTCCAATAGTTTTGTTTTATTATATAAAGGATATAGAACTACAAAAACTATTGTATATCATTTAATTTCATGATTAGAATAATATTTTATTAATCAAAAGGGTATTGTTGTACTTTTACATACTTCACAGTTATGCATTAATTTTGACATTCCTAGAATGATGCATGAATTTATTAATCGACTCTAGTATCATGATTTTATTATTATTATTTTTTATTAATCACCAGATTAATTATATATAGCAATTTTAACGTATCATCCTTATAATTATCATGATTTTCCATTAATATATTATTTGCAATTTTCTCCTTTTGAATTATCTCCCTACGAAATATAGAACCTAAATTTGTTTTAACGAAATTAAATAGAGTGTAGTTGCTCGTCACTAGTACTAGTGGTCTCGAACCTCAAAAGATTAATAGATATATACAATGCACATGTGCATACAACATACTCCAATCTCTTTGGAAGCTTTATCTAAGATAGAAGTATTAACAAAAACATTATTCTTGTTATATTAAACTGCACAAAAACACATACAAAATTTAATATCATAACATATAAATTTCAAGCCAATTACAAGTGCATTGATGTATACACAAAGATCACACGTACATACGTGCGTTACATATGTATACTAATATAAACTAGAAAAATGAGAGATTGAAATCACATGTGCAATCGAACTTGTTGTCTTCATCTTACACAAGTGATATAGTAGAGTGCTCATGTGCATTCGTATTTAACTGTAATCAAGTGTGCATCTTCGTCAAATGAAAATACATGGGCATCGCTGTCTAATATTATGTATTCATGTCCGTTGCATAACGTAATCAAGTGTGCGTCTTCGTCAAATGAAAATACATGGGCATCGCTGTCTAATATTATGTATTCATGTCCGTTGCATAACGTACTCATGTGCATATGTGTGTTCATGAGTAACCATGTGACTTCGTCTCACAAAAATGGTCTTGTAGCATGCTAGTGTGCTTTGATCTCGTTCATAATCTTCATTTCACCCAAATGGTCATCATAAACCTGAAAATAAATAAACATTAACTGTATCTTCTGTAGAATTTTCCAGCTTGCTAATCAAAATCTATCACAACATGAATTTCTATTCAACAACAAAGCTTTTTAAAATAAATAAATAAATAAATAAATAAATAAAAAAGCATGTGAAATTCGATGAAGTTTGTACATGGGCATTCACCCTTTCTTGTCATTAGGCCATTGTTTATAGTTGTAGATGCATACCTGTAATTGTTGTCATAGTCTTAGTGAGAAATTGTCATAGTAAGGATATTGCATATGTGCACTCGGCGTCTTAGTTGTCTTTATCATGCAACAAACCAATCCATTACACAAACCAACAAAATTTAACGAAAACTTAGGATCGGGGCTAACAGGAAATTGATGCACTACCATAAATTTAACTATATTAATTAAGAAATGTTGAACTTATGATACAGTGATACACCTTAAAACTAGCGACTAACAGTCAACATTATTAAGGATAAGTTCATTACATTTGATTCAGTGATATTGATAAAAAAAAATGATACATGTACAACAGCCCGTTGGTAACTTTTCTAACACATATATTATTTATACACAAACACACTATAATGATATATAAATGGTAACTTCGAACAACTTTCATGCCGCCGATTACGGTTTCAAATCTTGACCTAGATCCGGAACCGATTGGGGTTTTAAATCCGGCTTGAGGTTTTTAATACAGATTCCTAAGTCGGTAGCAGAATGAAGATGAATGGCGCCATGACCGGTTTTTTAAGAGCGAATGAGAGAGATGATGAAAGAGTCGGTGGTATGAGAGAGAGGAAG
This sequence comes from Artemisia argyi, assembly GCA_030686995.1. Taxonomy (NCBI): domain Eukaryota; kingdom Viridiplantae; phylum Streptophyta; class Magnoliopsida; order Asterales; family Asteraceae; genus Artemisia; species Artemisia argyi. The sequence continues at coordinate 3,904,361 of CM060686.1, forward strand.
GATGACAGGTTTTGATTTTAGAGAAAGAGGAATGCTAGAATCACAAAAACTATTCACAAAAACATTTAGAAAATGAGTTGTCACGATGTAATTGACTTAATCAAAGCGAAGAGAGAGGGACCATGGTAAAATACACCAATCACATCCTGATAACTCATTTTGTGAATGTTTTTGTTGATATTCTTTTGTGGCTCTAGCATTTCTCTTAGAGAAAGTCATATGCTAGGAGTAGTTAGGAGATAAAGTAGAGTTTAGGAATGTTAAAATACCTGTTGTACCCTTTTTATTCTTTTAAAAATCTCATTTCTATTTAAAAATACAAATTTCTCGTGTAATTGATCTATTGGCTTCCTACACTATCTCACATTAAAGACTATCTCATATGAACCTCATAATAATCATGAATACTTACATAATGCATGAACTCGCTGTATAAAGATGTATAGAAGATTACCATTGTAACTTATGCATTAATAATCTATGTCTATTCTTCAGTGAGCTAATACTATAAGTGCCTTGCCAAGTAATATTATGTTTAAAGATAACTTTTAATAAACTAAATTTTCAACTTCCAGATTCATATCAATTTTTTTTCTTTTTCTTCGCAGCCCCTGGAGTCCTTTCTTCATCCTCGGATGCCCAAAACAAAGTGGGTTTCGGGGTGAGCATGTATGCAGGAACGACTGTCATCACTCTCACACTTATATGGGGAATTCGCATAATAAGATGTAGATATAAGCTTAAAGAGAGATCATCAGATGAAGCTGATCATCAACAAGACTCATCGATAAAATGCTTGTTGTCTCTTAAACACAAACTTCCGCAGTTTGAGACTGGTTAGAACATCATTTCCTTAATCTATAGTTTGTGAGGTCAAGTAGGAAAACTTAGAATAAAATTTACTTATAAGCGTACAATCATTTATTTGCATAATGCTAGGGGTATGAACACATGGAGATATAGTTCCAAAACATTTTACACCCTTTTAAAACTCCTCTTATTGTAGATAAGGACTTTAAGATTGACAAGGAGACCGGAAAAATGGCTGTAATTATGCTTTGTTCGTTGATCCCGTTTGTCTTTGTGGGACTACTACATTTTGTTAACACTCGAGCTATGACTTTGGTCGCACTCATAGTATCAGTCGTGGCACTACTTATATATTTTGGTTTTCAGGTATCTATAATTAATAGCTGACGTGTGATTTGTGAACTAAACTTTAAATGCTAAACAAAGGAATCAAATTACTTGGGATGTGTACCTTCTGCATGTAGGTTCAAAATTCATGGATTCGGTACAGGAGTTTGGCATACTTGAAGCAAGAAAACTTAAGGACGCGCTTTTTCTATCATGTCGTTTGTGTTGCAGATTTTGAAGATCTTGGGGAAGACGGCGTTACCTACTTCAAAAGGTGTTAGTGTGTTACAATGTCCTTTTGTATATAAAATACCAAAATAAACTTAGAGTAAATTGTAAAAGTTGTCCTTGTGGTTTAGTCAAATTGCTGATTTTGTCCCTAATCTTTAGAAAGTGCAGGCATCACCCCAGTATATACAACTTTTGGGTTGCAATTTTCATTCCTAAGTTGCATTATTTGACAAGACATTTTAGTCATTTTACTTTAAACAAGGATGAAACTGCAATCCAAAGTTCTTCATAGGGACGGTGACTGCACTTTTGAAAATTCAGGGACAAAACTTGCAATTTGGCCAGTTTGCAATTTATAAACTTATCATACAACATTTTTTAAGGCAGTGGAGTAATGCAATACCTTGAATTTTCAGAATTTTTGATGAAGCCGACATAGATAAAAACGATATTGTCGACAATAATAAAGACAAACACAAATCACATAATGTCGACAATAATTTCACAAAGTTTCTCCAGTGTGCCCATAAGTTTTGCGGAGGCGGGTGCCTACCTGAAGCAAATGTCAACAATAATAAAAACGAACAAACATCACCTAATGTCGACAATGATGGAGATGAATTGGGAGAGCTGGTCCAGAAAATGTTCATGTTGGAAGAAAAGGATGAGAAATCCAAAAAGGCGGTTTTGATACACTTCGATAAAAATAAAGATGGAAAGATAAGCTGGGAAGAGTTCGAAAAAGGTTGCATCAATTGGCTGAAAGAGGCAATCGGTTCTGGATCTGTATTTGAAAATATCTGGAATCAGGCAAAAGCAAGAAACAAACATCGTCCAGATATTATGATAATTGAGAAAGTAATGCCAAAAATCTTGGAACGAGTCCGTAAAAAGCATGGATCGCTAGTGAATAAAGATGGTAAACCTGACATAGCAAAGATAGAAGGGTAATATTCTTAACCCGTAACGTATCCTAGTTCTAACAATATTTCATGATTCGCTTACTCTTCCTTTATAGGTTATTTTCAAAATTTCACAAAGATGGTGACGAAGTAATACATAGAGATGAGTTAAAAACATTCATAGAGACTCTTGAGTTACGGAAGGCATTTGCCCATGATAAAGTCTTGGAGGAATTAGTAAAATTTGGCCATGATAAAGTCTTGGACGAATTAGTAAAGGACTTTGGTGGTGATAAGAATCAATTGGTAGAGAAAAAAGAATTTGTAGATGGATTCATCAAATGGATTGAGAAAGCGATAGATCAAAAAAAGGTTCTTGCACTCTTGAAACCGGAGAATCCTAAAGCAACCATCGTGTATGCTATATTTGGAATAGTGATCACGATCATAATTGTATCTCCCTTCATAACAAGTGTCAAACAATTCTCAACAGAGGCTCACATACCTTTTCTCTTCACTTCATTTGTTATGGCCCCGATAGCAATGAAATCTAAAATGGTAATTGTTGCACTTCTCAATGCTCAACACCATGTTCGGAAGAACGCTTCTTTGACATTTTCAGAGGTTTGCACACTTTCAAAAATACATCACTTACTTTTTGTTATACGGTTAATATCTTGTTTAAATGGAAACGTTATCTGAACTTTATTTAACAAAATATACTAGGAAGGTATTTGATCCATATATTTCAAAAGTAAAGTAATAACTTCATCACTAAATAGGATACATGATGTAAGCTAACAAGAGTTTGTTTATCTAATGCAGATCTACGATCAATTGGTGATGGATAACCTTGTTGGGTTTGTATCATTGCTTCTCGTGGTATATATAAGGGGACTATCATGGACCTACTCGGCTGAGGTGCTCGCCATCATGATACCTTGTGCCATTGTTGGTGTATTCGCGGTCATCAAACATGAGACCTATCCTCTTTGGGCGTCCATCTCAGCGATACTACTATATCCGGTCTCCGTATACATTTATTATGTTTTACCAAATGCTAGCTAATTAGCTAACTGAACGATGTCAAAGTGGTATAGGTAAGAACTGGAATGACAATGGATTTCATCAAATGTATCTTTTATTATTACTGTTGTTTCGATTGATGAATATGGGTTGGGTATCAAATTACTACGTACTAGTATGCTACCCCATATAAAATCTTGATATATTTTGTTTTTGGGTCCTTAGTGTTAGACCAAAAATATGGCCCAAACCTGATTATGGGTTTGGGTCCATTATGGTTTCATGTTATGTGTATGCTATATAGTTCAACTAGCTTATAGTCCCGTGGAATCCACGGGTTTTTAGAAGAGATTATGCAAAAAAAATGTAAGAGTGTAACAATTTAAAAAAAATAATAAATAAACCCGAAAGCAAACCGCTTGAATCATGTATTTGAAAGGGAAAGTACGTAATAAGCCAATGAAAAAGAAAAAATATAGAGTACAATGCTTGTAACTAATAAGGTAATAAATGTCATGTATTGTGGCATATGATTTTGATGATCTAATAAACGTTCATGCACGCGGGCTTGAAGATGGTCTTGAAAAGCAAAAATATGTACTGAGCGATAATTGAGTGATAACCCAACGAACATATTGTGAGCACCTAAATAAGTTAGAAAAAAGTGTAAGTAAAATATAATTGTGACTTATAATACATATAAAAAATCATATAAAACATATCACATGTGTATTAGTACATACCTCTTAAAACTTGGTCATAAACATTGGAGAACCTCTTTGTAGACAACATTTGTATTAGTGTTTGATAGATGATCGTCCGCATCCGAAATAACAATTTTCAAACCGTTTTTCCTTTTGACACGTGAAAGAGCAACATATAATTGTCCATGTGTGAAAACAGGACGTGGGGGGTACAAACCAACTTTTGAAAGGGATTTGTCCTTGGCCCTTGTTTATCGTCATGGCAAATGAGACTGACACAGCAAATTTTTTCCTAACTATCTTCATCGGTAAACGTTTATCCGGTGGAGTAATTTTCAACCTTTGTATGATAACCTTATTTTCAAAATGTGTTCTATTAATTATTTGGGCTTGAATAGAAGTTCTTGTTAACCGAGTTACTTGAAGTCTTATCTCGTTACATAATCCTTGAGGTTGATTAATATTCTTGAGCAACATTATTGGGAAATTAAGTGTGTGAATAAAGTAAGAATTAACAACGAACGTAAATATGTTGAATTGTTTTTTTAAAAATAATAATAAGTAATAAGTCACTAATACTATAACACGAATTATGTTTGTAACTGTTGATATAATAAACGTCCATGCATCGTGTCCTCTAATTTTGATGGTCTTGAAAAGCATATGTATGCAGTGAGCGTTAATTAAGTGATAAGTTAATATTCATTCCGTGAGCACCTAATAAGTTTTAAAAAAATGTGTAACTAAAAGGAGTTTGTGTTTGATAATATATATACATTTAAAATATGACATAAAACATGTCATACGTATACTATTATATACGCCTCTTGAACCTTAATCATAGACCCGTGGAATCTCACGAAATGTGTAATCATGATCTTTAACTTATAGACCCGTGGAATCACGGAAATTTTGTAATTATAGTACATTGTGATTTCATGCAAGACATAAAAGTTGATTGGTTTAAATTAGTGGCAATGGGATGAGATTTATGGTTGAACATGATATAGTACAGTTAGATGCAAACAATGTTCTAAGGACTAATGTTTTAGTTAGGGAGGATGGAATCAGTTGGTTTTTAAGTCGAACTAAAAGGTAAAAATTTCTTCAATATGTCTTAAAAGGTACTGAAGTCCCGTGAGCAGTAACGAAAACGATAGTTTTGCCTGTCATACTCCAATTCACATAACCAAATGAGACTACCAACTAAAGATCTATAGAATAATAATCTAGAAACAAAGTAAAAATAGATCATGAAGAACCATTATAAAGATAATTAATGCTTAAAGCTTCTTTGTTGAAACGTAAGTTACATATAAAACTATAAAAAAGCTGCACGAAAATGCAGTCATAGCCTAATAGAATTGTAATATTTTCATAAGGTTGGTGTTTCCATAAATACACTTAGTGTAATATCTTTTTAACTAAGTGTAAACATCAAACTTAACCTACACCATTTCTTGACCTCTCTACCTCCTCAGCTCCTACACAACTTCGGTTTCAGCCAAAATCAGTTTATAAGATAAAAATACTTACCTATTCCGTTTTAAACTACTTCATACGGCATAATACATACTACGGAATTCAGCCTGCACCTCTTCATGACCTGGACCACTTTAACCCATGAACTCACTTTACATATGTAGCAAGCACCTACAACACTTCAGCTCCTAAAGCAATTTAGGCCTAGAACACAGCCTGCACGACAATACCGCCGAAGAAAAAATTCACTTATAGTCTCTTTATTCTTTATTCAACTCGTAAACTTCCTACTGCATCTGTACACGATCACTTAAACAAAATAAGCAACAAAACTATGAAATGATACATAAGACTCAAGGTACACAGTATCTCGCTATAACCGGCTCCACGATCTTGTGGGCTTCTTTAGTCACTCCTGCAATGAATATTGAGAAACTTGCAAATTTGCTACTCTTAAGACGTAAAAATTAAGATCATATTATTGGATCAACTCTTAAGATATTAGGTGTATTGGATGAACTCTTGAAGTACCAAAGTTTTTCTTATATTAGACCGTTACTCTAAACATACATATCCAAACACCCCTTAATCTATCAACATTGGGTGAAATAAGTTCAAAAGTAATAACAAAATTCCAGCACATATATTTCTGCAACCAAACACCTTTAGTAACCAAGTTTTGGGTAGCTAGGTCGACCTTGGCCTCTATCTCTACCCCTTCCTCTTCCTCGACCACTCGGCATGGGGAGTCACGGGCTGAAACTACAAAAAAATATAATTATTTAAAAATAGTGCTGTACTTTTTATTAAAAAATAGTATAACTATTTTTATGATCTCACTTGCACATCATTTAGGTTAAAAAAAGTTCAAACGTAAAGTGCTTCATTTCAATCCGACCCAACCATACCAAAAATACTCACTTTGCCCCATTACCCATACCAGCCAACCCGCTCAAGCTCTTACCTTTATATTAAAACTGTAAAGGGAAAGAGCTAAATTCACCTGGAAATATTTGGTAATTCGAATCACCTTGGGCTGAAATAGATTAAAATAAACATATTCTATAAGCTGTTGATTTACTTATCCACCATTAAACATTTTGTCAATGTATTCACACATAACATTGGGTTGTAATTAATTACCTGTGAAAAGCCTAATAAGTGAGCATAAATCATAACTAAGGAAGAAAGTAAAAAGAGCATAAAAATAAGTAATCCCAAACACCCCTTATTACTTGGACAGTATCGGACATTCACATATTTAAACAATAAAGGGTAAGTTCTCATGTGATTTTGTTATATGGCAGGCATACAAGGTCAATTTAACTTACCTCAAACAGATACTTGTAGGATCATCTTGACCACCACCAAATGCCTCTAACGCGTCTGAGAATATATAGTCCATGTTGCAAGCTTTTCTAAGCCATCCCTATTGCGAATTTTTCTAGCAGTGTCACCAATCTTGAAGGTACCAGCTTGAATCCCACCAAACGTTGCTGGTCCGATAAAAACCTGAAATAACCATTAGTATTACTTAGGCAGAGGCCCATTATGAAGGGCAACAACTATTAATTGCAGAGATCACATGAAAACATTGAAAGTAAAGCTTACAGATCACAATATTATAAACAATAAGTAGAATAATAAAAAAACCTCTTATAACCTATAAAAGCTCTCGACTTTATATGCTTTTCAGCGGATATTAGTAAAATACAGAAAAACACGATTTTTTCCCTTCCCCTTGCCCCAATTTCAGCAACCAAAGACACCCATTTTAGCCCTTGCACAACCATACAGAGAAGAAGAAATAAAGATAAATCAAAATAATAACTTTCACACAGAAGACCAAGTTCATACACTTTCCAATAGCAGAATGTGACTTTTTAAATAAACCCGAAACTCAGACATTAGCGCATTGCTTATGGACTTACCCACTCCCATTATCTAATTTGAATCAAAGAGACAACCCACGTTTTTATTGATATTTCTTGAAAAGTCAAAATATGATAAAGTGGGAAACTTTAAAGGTCAATGGACCAACTTACGAGTAGGCGCAGTAAGATACCTTGAATTATCCATGCTGGACTTCCATCTCTTGAGTTTAAGGTATTGTCTATCATTACACAGGTGGCACCATTTTGTATCTACGCAATATGGAAGAGGGTTTTCAGACTTCATTAGAAAAAATGTACCAAAATTTACTACAACAAAGAATTAAGAATAATCCAGGTAGCACATGACATTCAGATTAGCATTTTTTCCCAATTTTATATAGCCATTACAACAACAATACCATTAATTCCCTTGTAATATGAAATCGTCTTCTGTGTAACATAATAGTTCAATGCAAGTATGCTAACCATTAAGTGTAAAACGTTATGAGTGGATCCTTGAATAACTCTTTCACATAAGCATAAGCATTATTCTATATACGTGACTTAATTAAAGTATTATGTTTACGTTATTAACTTGAATATAGGTATCTACGTATGTCGCCAAGACCAAGAACACTTTTAATACCCTTTAGTTCCTTCTTATTATTATGCGATATAATGACCAATAAAGTCTCTAAATTTAGAATTATTTAGGTATGTACCGGGCAAGATCTAATGCACCAAGCTTGTTAGCATAATCACACACGTCATGGAGGCACCAAACTCATAAGAACATTAACATTTCATGAATAAAGAAATTTTGACCCGTTTCTTTTTAAAAGCATGTTCTTTTACCCGTTTTGACAGTTAATAACCTAATCCAAATCGGTCCATTTCTCATGGGTTCATTGATATTACCTCACTTAAGTGGCAAACATAGAAGATGACCAATATTAAACTAAGAGACACTCGTATAGTGTCCAACCTCTTGAAATACCAAATCAAATGAAAGATTACCTAGATGCATTGCATTATTTTAAATGTAAAAACTAAAACTAACAATTCAAGGATCAAGGATACCATGTCAAAACGTTGTAGCCTATCTTGTTCGTGGTTGAGATGTTCAATTACATCAAGACTCTCAGAGAAGGTCACTATATCCGAATATTCAAAATCTGCATTCACAAGAAAATGTCATCTGCAAATGAAAATTTATTATATTCTCGTAGAAGAGTATTACATATATTTAAATTTTAATTAACATATCTTAATGCAATATTATGAAATGGGTGCAATATAATCTTACAAACTTCTTGAGCTTTCTCTTGTGCTTTCCATCAAAACAAAAAATTTAGTCATGGATGGGATAAACAACCTAAAACATGAAGAATAAAAACTTTAGTCGGATATTTACATCTCTATATAATTTAATAGAATATGCCCCAAATTTATAGTACTGGGTAATACTTACAGAGCTCAATGGAGCATTGTTGCTGCCACGAAAATCTTTTTACCTTTCACAGCTTGGATGACCTATTCACAAAGTAGAGGTACATTAGACATTCTTGCATTCGGCCAATAGTCCAGGTACGTCAAATAAATCAAAGTCACATATTCATTTTCAATGCTTATTGCTTCCGAAACAATTTTTTCAAATAAACCTATAAATTCTTCCTGTGTGATCATACGTGTTTGAAAAACCAATAAAAGTGAGCCTTAGGGTATCAATTTGAAATGGGTGAGGTAAAATATTTCATTTATTTAATACTAGGTAGTAAAATTAGGCAAGTTGCAACCAAGATCAGAAGTGTGTTAGATTAACTACTACTTCAAGTACATTCAACTTTTTAAATAGAACTCTTCGAATATGAAACACAAGATCCCTTTCAACCATGTGTACGAACTACTACTTCTCATCAACATTTCATAGAAACAATACAAACTTCTGCATTTCGAAAGAAACAGGCAGACTCAATTACTATATTAATTAGAATCCCTAAAATAAATTGAAATCGAAACAAACACGAACCATGTCTTGTAGTTTAACATAAATCTCATAGTGAGTTCCCTTCACAAAAACCTTCATCTTTTAACTTATTTATCTGCAATCAGTGGAATTGAAACAAAATTATTTATCAAATAGTTGGTTTGCATAAACATGTGAGCACTTGATCTAATAATTTCTTCAAACCTTTAATCTTAAACAATACCCATTAAAACAGTGAAAAACATAAAACCATTTACAGAAATTGGGATAAATTGGCAGCGATATGTGAACCGACTTGTATATTATTACCTTGTAAATTTAGAGCTGGTATACTGTTAGATTGTAGATTTACACGTGTGCGTGCTACATCATTTATGTCCTAAAATATGAAAGAATGTCAGACATTTTTTCAGCATTAAACGATTAAAAAATTAATGTACATCTAAAGGAAATAAACAAAAACAGTTTCGCACATGTCACACGCAGACGTTAATTAGGCATTGTCATTGACTAACCTGCAAGTGACACCTCTGTATGGCCATTATCCGAACCCACAATGTCGCGCATAGTATCCCCGCGTATGTTTACACCTATGAAATCATGGAAAAGCCAAATGCAAAAAGGTAACGCATAGCGTTACACGTTACAGCTGCAACAAATTTTGACACTTTAAAAAACTAAGACACGGTACCTCTATAGAAAATAATTCACACAATAATGTTCAATCCTCGGTGAACACAATAGGTGCAAGAGAACTTCATAACCGCGAAAGTAACGTACGAGTCTCTATAGAAAATAATGATAGCAAAAGTTCAATGATAGGAAATCCTGGTAGAGGATTTTCAAATAGTTCAAAACATCAAAGGTGAGGCATAACAGAACAATCGTTAGCATCTCAAATGCCTAAGCAACCAAATCTCATATTAGGATCAAATCGAAATTGACTCTCCAAAGAATGGCAGATTAACACAGTAGATTTTTATCATTCCAAAGGGAAAAGAGATATTCTCATACTCGTGGTTAAACATCACCCGACTTCTCAAAGATCGAAAAGATGAGTAAAACAAAATCAAATAATGTCAGAAAGCTTACAGAGGATTTCCTAAAAGCAAGACACGAACATAGAGTGCATCAAACACGTCATCGCCATGTAGATTCTCAGGATGCCCAAAGAGATGTCAAAAGGCTTAACAAATAGATCAGGGATCGAAGATAAAATCAAAATAGTGTTATGCATTACCATGTAATCTTAGATGCCTTCCAACTTACTAGTGGTAAACTTAGGTGGTGCAAAATATCTAACTCCAAAAGGATGATTTCCAAAAAGGCATAGCTAAACGTAAGGCACGAATCAAAGTAATGCGGAAGCAAAGATACGCAAGCAAAATCTTAAGGTTTACCCATTCCTTACCAGTCAAAACTTAAGTTCATATAGGGGATTCCTAAAGCAAGTTCTCAAAGCGGTTTCCGATGTTCCTACAGTGGAAGCTTAATGGTCCAAAACTCACAGGTCATAGCCTATGCTCTACGGATGTAGTATCCGCCGATCCAAACCTGTCTCTGACCCCATAATTGTAACACCCCAACCCGAGAAGGGCTAAAGTGTAACATTATGGAGTCAAATCAGAACACAAGCAAAATGGAGATACATTTCCATACAAAGTATACAAAGGTTACAAGGGAAAACAAAACAAAGTACAAGGTACAAAAGGGGCAACAATAATACTAAGCCCAAAATTATAGCTTCTAAACATCTCTAAGTCCAGCAAGTATCTAACAAGGTGAAGTCTTCTAAGCCCAAAAGCAAAACCTTCGTCTATAACCCAGCTTCCTACTAAACCCGTCGTAGGAAAAGAAATGCGGCTGAACTTACAAAGCTCAGTGAACAGATATACAAGTAACAATGCAGAAATAATAAGGGAAGCGATACAAAAGAGATACAATAAATAGAGTGAGAGAGATCACATGAATTATAAGACAAAGAGTAGGATAAATGGTTAAGGTATAAGGTGAGTGTATAAGGTATAAAGTGTAGGTATCAGTATATTTACCCCAGGTCCAATCAATAAACAATACAATCCAATAGTAGCCCAATATGGAGTGATCAACTCCCAATATGTGAGGGGTTGCAATGCACGCACACCCAGTCACCAAACAATGTAGCAATAATCAATGTAGTCAATATAGTAGTCACAATCAATCAATCAATCAATCAAATCTAGGATGCATCCATACGCCCCCGTAGGCCAATAACAATCACAATCAAGCAGTAGTCAATAGTAGAGCGGGGACGGCGTAGTACATCTCTCCAACTACGCTAGAGTACATAACATTGGTGCATCAATGCTATGGTTGTGGCTACTCCACAACAAGTAATACCCCGGGTAAATACTGAAGGGTCAAGTGGTCAAGGTTCAATATCAGTGTATAAGTGCCAAGTCATAGTTAAAGGTTCAATGTCAAAGGTTCAATATCAAAGGCTCAGTATCAAAGTTTTGAGTCCAAGGTTCAATATCAAGGTTCAATATCAAAGGTTCAATATCAAAGGGTCTATATTAAAGGATCAATGTCAAAGGATCTATATCAAAGGATCAATCAAAGATGTAATACCAACAGGTCAAAATGGAGAGGTCAAAACCAAGGTTCCCAATCCACAGGGCTCACTATTCCAAGTTCCAAAGTCCCATAATTCATAATCAAATGATCATAATGAGAGTTTAAAACAAAAGTTCAATTTAGCAGGTTCCCATCACTTGTTTAATAAGGTTCGTAGTACAATCCCATTTAAAAAGGTTATAACAAAGGTTCATTTAGAAAAGATCGTCCAAAAGATATCATTTATAAAAGTGATTCTTTAATGAAGCTTCTCATAAAATATTCTTTAAAAGTGATCTTTATGAATTATAAAATCCCATATAAAAGTCGTCTTAAAATCATATTAAAAGTGTCATTATAAAATAGTTTCTCCTTTAAATATTTCCTTGTCATAATTAAGAAAAGACATTTCACCACCCGTTTTAATATCCCAAAAGAACATTCGAAGTTTCACAAGGGTTTCACCTCCCGTTACAATATCCCAAAGAATATCCAAAGTCTCACAAAGGTTCAAAGGTTAAGGTAACAAAAGGTTATCGAACGGATCATAAGAGTCCAAACGAACAACAATAGGATCACAAATACCGGTGAAACATATCAATCATAGAGCCAAGTACGAAGGGTCATAACCAAGACCAAACGGAAGCTATAACATGATAATCAAGTCAAAGACAAAGTCAAGAGATAGAAAGTGTGCACTCTTACTAAAAGAGTACAGAATATCTGTACCTTAGACCGCAAGTGCAAACACAACAGAAAACATAAAGATCGAAGCAACTCCTTCTTCAGCGAATCTACACAAATTCACGATCGTCTTATTAATAGCTTATTTTAAATCAGTTTACTCATTTTAGTCGGCTTAGTAACTTTCCATTTTTAGTAACCGTCCATATTTAGTAACTTTTCATATTTAGCAAGTTTCGCGAATTAATTATTTAATACTTTGAAGGTATAATTGACAATCAATAACATTTAATGGTTAAAATGACATTTATAATAATGTAGGGTTAATTATATGACAATTTATAATAGTTTAGAGTTTAAAGTGTCAATATAACCAAGTTTAGGGTCAAAAATATAAATTGTCAAACTTAAATATTAAAATGTCAAATAAAATTATTTTAAACTAAAATTTATATTATAACGATAATTTTAGACCCTGTCATTAAATTTATATCGTAGCCTCGACTTTAATGTTTAAACCGCGACGACCCAAAATTCTAATAAACCATACATGACTCGTTATAAACTCGACACCGTTTCATGTTCACACATCTCGACTTCACATCAACACCGAGACCCTTTTTACACAATACTTAACGAGACACACACACCCCTTCTCGACATACACTTGAAGTCACACACATGAAATCATACAAACTCAACTCACACATTTTCAAACAAAAATGACACAAAACACAAGCCATATTACGCACCATGAATCAATCTTTACTCCAATTATATGCATGTTTTTTTTGTATACAGGTCACTTATATTTTTGACTCATGATTTCTATATTTATATTTTACTCGAACATAGATAGGTTGACACCAAAATACAAACTTAACGCTAAGTTTAAACAAGGCATGATGGATCCCCATATTACCATGCATACGATAACAACCAGGTTCTAACTTCGTAGTTTTAAGTTACTAATATGTCAACATGCCAACCTGTAGATTCATGCAAAATAGATGACTAAAGCTCTTATGCCACCTGACCCGAAACAAGAACTCGAACGCGGATTCGGACCCATTAAGACTCAACGAGACATGGTTGTACTTCCTTTAACATGCATGCGACCATAGCCAATCCTAAAACCCCTCGTTACACCACCGACTCAAATAAACATAATCTCGGTACAAGCTCGAAGGAAGATCCAACAAGCTTGGTACAAATTTCCAAGCTCGAAACCAAAAAGGACCAGGTTCGGTAATCTTTTATTTTAAACAAATCCAATTCGAAGGCCACATAGAACTGACGCAACTATTATTTCGAAGTTGATTTTATGTTTTAAAAGTCGAGGCATACAAAGATCTATTCTCGTTATTATCCTGTTTAAAACCTTTTTCCCATTTCAAAAGCCGAACCAACAGAAGGTCGAGACACATGCATGCATTCATATATTTAATTCGAAATAAGATTAAGTGTTGAAACATGTTTAAGTCGAGCCGTAAATGGAACAATCAACAAACACACTCGCACGATTATAGCCGTTCACATATAGTTTAGCATTCGTTATTTTATGTGGTGCATTAGTCGTTTAACATATGTGAGTTCGGTTAAGATTTCAGGTGAGCCTTATTCAACTTTAGACATGCTTAGTCGATTATCCAGGTTACAAAAAGGTGCGACTAATCAAATAAATGAAAGGAGAATCGAGCAAGGTTGATGTGATACCTTCGAGTCGGATATGGGAACGAAGTCACGAATACGAGAACCAAAACCCACGTACGAGCCACCTATTGTCGAACCAAAAGCACACTACGATCAAACCTCCACAACAAGTCATAAGCGACCCTCCTTGTACCCTCTTGGATCGATTAGCATTGGAGAAGAAGAAGCATGCAGCCGCCATGTTTTTGTATAGTGTTTTAGGGTTTGCAATGTTGAGAGGATATTCGGTATAGGGAGATAGGTAGAAACCGTGTTATGTGATTGATGTAAACAAGGTAGGAACCGTGATTTATGGGATTTGGTTTATTGAAAATTTTTACTTGGGCTTATCCTGAATCAAGCCTCATTATTTATCTTAGCTTAGGAATAGAATTTTGGCTCATATGAAATCAATTTAAACGTGTGATGATTAACTTAAGTATAGGTTTTGGAATTTTATTTATCAAAGTCTTAGAGATTAAATTGTTCAAGTATTATACTTTAAATACTTAGGTTATACTCATTATTCGTTTCTTCAAAAGTTTAAATTTGAGGGATAAATTAGGTATTTCAAATGTTCATAATATCCGGGTTTTACAGCGTGACATGGATGGCGGTGAGCTACAACGCACATGGAATATTTGCAATCTCAAGAGATGCTATATTTAGGAAACGCTACGGCCCTGCGCACGGATACTCTTGCACCTTAGTGAGTGCCCAATAAACATCCGTGTATTTACATTATTGTTTTGTCTAGACAAATGTTTTTTTCTTTTTCAAAAACTTGCAAGTATTAATTAAATGTCATGGTTTCTAGCTAACTCCGCGACACACTTTACTTTATTGTTTACATGTTTTTTATGTTTCAATATTGTTATATTATCTTTGCCTACATGGCGTGCATGCATTCACTAACACCCACGATGGTAAAAAGGATGAGTAAACCTACTAAATGACTCGTTGAGTAAGACGGCTACAAACCCATCAACATCGGATTACGCATCCTTGTTAAACACCTTATTCTCAAGACGTTGGAGTAAGTTCAATGCGCATCCCACGACGGGTACGCAACAATGCACACTGTGCGCGTTTAACAAATTAGGAGCCAAGACTCTTGACTCCTTCATATGGTATTTGCAGTACGCTGCATCTTAACCCAAACAATTGTGAATTTTATATTCACACATATACATTAAAGTTATGGACTTCATATATAAAGGATCACAGATTCTTTTCTAAGTACGTTTTGATCACAATTTGACTCTTGGAAGTCTTTCATGAAAAGACAAATAAATCTAAGTACAAACAGGCGTACAAACCAAATTTATTCTTCATTATAAACTACGAGTTCACACCAAGGATTGTACAAGCACATGTGCCACAAAATATAAAGAAACAAAGTCAAAATAGCCTACAGACTATTGCACCAATTTAGTTCTGGGCTACGAACACGGTACGCAGCATTCCCAGCCTCCTCGAGCTTCTTCAACAGCTCACAATCTTTGGGTGACACCATCGCCACGCTAACGGGTATCCCATCAGACCTGGGAATGTGGGCTGCACCAACACCACAAAGGATGGCCTTTCCCTTCGCACCCTTCTTCCTCGCAAGTCTCACTAGATGGGCTTCTAAGGACTCCTTCAAGGGGATCTCCTTCTCGAGGGCGAACGGGTTGAGGATGTCGCGCGGTCGTGCGAACATCGGAACTTACAGCTGCGACTCATCAGACTTCAAAAAGTAGTCGGGTTGAGCCTCCGCATCCTCTTGGATATGCCTTCCCAGGACTAACCCCTCCATAATTACCTTAATGGGGCAATCCTGGTCGCGCTCCAGTTGCGCGATGCGTGGAAACTCAAACAACTTCATTTTTTCCATGGCAGCAACAAGCTCCGCATAAGCATCACCATTATAACCGGGCACTTCTGTGAGAGGCACTATCAACATCTTGCCCTCGTGCAGCTCCTCCATAGCTTCAGCCTTGCCACGCGCCAAGGCGCACTGCACAACAGCCCCAAAGGCCTCCACAACTTCTTGGGACTCCAACGTGCCCATCGTAGCTAGACGGAGACCATGACTGATTAGCCACCTGCGAATACAACATCCTGATTAGACAATAATTCTAAGAAAATCAAATGTTTCAAGTCTGAAACACTCAAAGAAGGAATTAGATGCTACCTGCGCTCAGCAATGGTAGATACCAAATGTGGATACCGCTCCTCATCATACTCTATGCTGAGCTTGCGCAGCTTGCCCTCTTGCTGCTCCAACGCGTTATCCACAAACTTGCGAAACTCATCCAGCTTAGCGAAATGATTCCTCTTAATCTGCTCAATGAACTTCAAAATCCAGTGGCAAGTTCCCTTGTATTTATTAAACTCAGAGCGCTCTTGGCTCACTTGGGCGAGCAAAGACATCTTCTCTTCAGCTAATTTTTGAGCATACAAGTTTGTAGACTCTACTTCAGCATGCGCATCTGCCAACTACGCCTTCAGCCGCGCAATCTCCTCATCCTTCTGCGCACTGGCACTCTCTTCACCAACATATTTTGTCCTGAGGTGGGCAACCAAGGAAGCCTGGTGCGCAGCGGCTAAGCTAAGCTCCCCTATCAGCTGCTCAGTAGACAAATCCTCACAGGCCTTCGAAGAACCCTCCACCTGAGGCTGACTCACCTTAGGTGGCGATTGCTCCATATGCGCTGCATTACCCCCTGCAGCTATGTCACTACATACAAAGAGCAAGAAGTCAAAACATTATATCAAAGATACATAAAAATAAAAAAAAAATAAAAAAAAAAAAAAGAGAAGAAAAAACAAGCCATTGTTATTTACTTGGGATAGGAGATCTCAGCAATATCCCGCGCAGTCACGGATGGCGACGCATCCTCTTCTGATGACACGTCCAGAGTAATGACATGACGTCTCCTCTTAGACGTACCCACACCACCATCGCCAGACACCTTGCACTTCAATCCCTGGCTCACCTCCTCCTAATCACCATCAACCTTCAAGATCCCTACACCCTCAGAAGAATCAGTAAGTGAAGGCTCTGGGGATTGGACCTCCTCGGTTGGAACACTATGCACAGGGGTCACCTCAAGTAGGGGTTGGGCGACGTCAGCCGGCTCCTCCTGCGCATACTCCATAATGCGCCCTGCTGTGGCTTCCAGAATGGGTGTCTCACCCTCCCTCAAAGGACGCACTCCCACGGCTACCTGTGCGGGCTTCGATAGCTTCACAACGCTAAATAAATCCATCTCTACGCAACAAATAACAAACAGCAAACAAGATGGAGTTGCATATAGTTGCAATAATAAAAGAATGCTTACACTACAGATGCGAAGGAAAGGAAGGACAAGCACCCACCCCGGCCATTCTCATCCAGAAACGTTGGCACCTTGTCAGCGCCCTGAAAGAAGTTGCGAATAATCTCCATGTGCACCAAAAAATCTTCTGGGTAAGAGTTGCTGGGGATGCGGTTGGCATTTATTGTCTCCGCATCATCTATGTTGTATGTCCTGGGGTCTGGGCGCTCATCCTTTGGCAGAGTTCCCTGAGTATAGAACTCAAAGATCCAGGGGAATACTTTATTATCCACCCAAAAAAATCTCTCCCTCCAAGTCCTAAGGGCGTCTACCTTCTCAGTATAGCATTGAAGGAGCCCTGCGCGCTTCGAAAAAGATACCCACCCGTTTGACCACGTTGTGTGGTAAAACGAGCGGAAGAGATTGATGGTTGGGTTAATGGCGAGTAAACAACAGTTTACTTCAAAATTGGTTATTTTCGCCGCACCTATACAGTGCAGCTGGGATATGTGTAGACGGTAAAAATTAAGCACGTCGCTCAGAAATAGGGATATGGGCATGCGCTGATTCGCAAATTCGAAAAAGCGCGTGTATACGCCCACCTTTCCCTCAGGGAAGTCAGCAATAGACGCAGTTGCCACCGGTACTACCGGATGCAACGTGAGGGGAATATAATAGTCCGAGATGAACTGACGGAGTTCATCCTCGTCTATCTCGGAGACAAATTCAGATAACTGACGAACCATTTTTGGGCATATAATGCGCACGCGCTATTACCTTAATTAAGAATAGATCTCTCGATTGATATTTGGCAATTTTAAAAATGGTGGAAATGGCGATTTACTGTGATAATCACAGTGAAAGTGGAGAACCTTTTATATAGGGTTACCCCTAGCCTTGGATGAATGCCATGTGGATTCCACTGCCTCTCATCGTGTGGCTAGAATATCAATAGGTACAACACTTTTTCACGATTTTTTATGAATACGTGGGACTCATTTGGACTACATACACCGTATGTTTATTTTTGGCGGTAAATACTTGGAGCTTTCCCGCCACGCTTTCCGCTGTTGTTGTTAGTCTAGCATACGCGGCCACACCCTGCGCATACTAGACTGGGGGGACATGATGACGTATAGTCCACACTTGGGTCATGAACCCGATTAATGGACATTACTAATGCTCAAGCCCATCACGCATGGGCTATCATAATAATGACTTGGGCTATTATAATAACAATTTGGTCTCACGAAAGCCCAAGCCCAAGTACACTATTTATGGTGTTGATAATGATCTTTTATTTATAGGATAAAGATCATTAGACCGGATTAGGTGAGATACGTCGAAGGGTAAAGAGCACGAAATCTACAAGGATTTCGTGCCTATTTATAGAACGCCACGGATCTCATTGAGGTATCATCTATTAACCCTACTCTTCAATAAAACCCAAAAACCGATTACTTACTCTCACGCCGGAGGATAATCGTGGGAGACAATCCCACGATAAGCCTAACGGTGTTGTTTGCTTTCTTAGTGCGCAGGTCTCAAGCATTAAGATCTGATTTGTACGAGAACAAGAGTCCAAACAAGGAACGCCCAACTTTTGTATCAACACTCTATGCATTTGAAAATCTCGATCTTTTGTGGTGGCATAGAGTGTGTCACCTGAATGTGAACCTCTCGTGGAGGTGTAAAAGGCTTTTTGCTTTCAACCCTGTGTAAGAAAAATAGTCATTAAAACTAACAAAAACAAATGACATAAAATACAAGAATGTAACTCCTTTCGGGCTAATAAACTAGCATAGATACTATAGTTATGGACAAAATAAAAGTTTCGAGTAAAATGCTTGGTATAATTATGATAGTTGCAAAAAGTCCTTTAATAACACGGAAACTGTTTTACCATATGTAATATGGATGCATAAATTCATATGTCATACAGATGTAAATTTTACTGATAATACTAAAACAATGTGGTAAAAGTAACTTATAGAACCAAAAGAAGTTTGGACTTTGGACGTCATATATTTTTATAGGTAGTAATGGTTTCTACTTTAAATGAACCAATCAAGTGTCTCAGAATGCAGGTTTTCTGAGGGTCAGTCCCATTGCTGGAAAACATCTTGAAAAACACTTATCGGGATCACAATCTCCATCATGAAATGAAATTATTTATAGGTACTTAGCACTAGCCGAATGAGGCACATTCAGCATATTTTAAGAAGAGATGGAAGCCCAAACGATTAGTAAAAGCACTAGCGTATGAAGCAGGACAATCTTAGTCCAAGTGAACAGAAAAGTATGTTGCATAAAATGGTACAATTGTAAGAGTATGTTCCTATCACATGTCATCGTCCACAATTAAATAACTACTACTTATTACAACTAACAAACAAAGAATTTCATAAATATTTCGTTTCTAACTACTTTTCTAATAGCTTGCAAATGCAATACACAGAAGTACTATAATTAAATCACATTTGAATTTTAGGAGTTCACAAGCTGTAAAAGTCTTGTTGGAAATTGTTGCTACTTACTTAGTTAGGCAAAGGCATGACCTACTTTAATCACATTTCATTTATATACGAGATTACAACTATTAACAGTCGAATGAAGGCAATACCTACTTTAATCACATTCGTTTATTTTGTTTCGACAGGGGTCATAATTGTACTTCGTAATTTATTTCCTAACTGTAATTATACAATTATAGTTCCAATAGGCTATACAAGCACATCTAAAAATTCAAATTTAAACGAAAACAGTTTCATATATACCTATACCAAAACGCGACCGGAGAGCATTAGATATAGAAAAAGCCAAATCAGCATTATTCCGCTCAATCGCTGCCGAAATAACACGACAATGATCAGAACTACTCACAACACCGCTTTTTCTCTCAGACATTTCACCGAACACCTGGAGCTCCTCACTCGCATCTTTTACATTCAAAACTCTCTCAATAATCAATTCATACTTATCATCATCACCACCACTACTAGTACTAGTAGCAGTATCATTATCAGCTTTAAAGATGTTGTGGTTGTGATTTTTGGCGCGAAAAGTAGTTGGGGACGTTGTTAGAGCGGTGGGTACCGTCGTGCCAAACATCTGATGCCGTTCTCCAAAAGTACTGCCACGTCAGGAAACACTGAACGGCACGAGAAACCCTTTGGAACTAGTGCACCACATTTTGCGCCGTTACTGTTAGCACCAGAAAATGTGGTGCCGTTCTCAATTTTTTTTCATTTACATAAAATAAAACATGCATAATATTAACTAAAATAAACTTCATTAAATAAAAAACATAGTACGCAAACAAGAAACAAAAATTACAAACTAGTGATTAAGGTTCCATAAATGCTCCACAAGGTCTTTTCGAAGATCGTCGTGCACTTGTCTATCTCGAATTTCTTTGCTTTTTCTAACATGTAAATCACATCTTTCGACCCCCAAGTGTCTACTATGTTTGGCCTTGGATCAATGAACAAATCTCTAAAATTCACTTCGAATTCTTCGTCTTCCAATATCATGTTGTGTAACATTATACAACAATACATGATTCTTTTCAAGGTGCTGATTTCGTAAGTACGTGCGGGTTGTCGTATAATTCCCCAATGACCTTGTAGGACTCCAAAAGCTCATTCAATATCTTTTATAGAACTTTCTTGAACTCTTTTAAATTTCAATTTGTCTAGTGATATGTATTTACACACGAAAGCTTTATATGAGTTTTTTATTACACCCGTGATTTTAATAAATCAGTTGTTTACCATATGCCCTTTCACTCAAAATCGTTCGGGAGATGATATGCTCGCCATAAACATACATTTGTGGTGTTGTAATATGTGCATTACAAACGTGATTTTGTGGTGTGCACAGCACTTGTTGTGATGTGCACAGCACTTATTGTGGTGTGCACATCACCTCCTAAATTGTTCGACCATTTTCTTTTCCACGTCCATTGGCAACACCACTTGTGACCACCCCATTTCCACAGTTGTCAGACTGTGCTACACATCAACACTAACCCGACCGGTTTGTTTCCATAAAAATTAACTCTAGTTGAAATTAAACGTCACTTGACCAGCCAGTTGACCACCGTTATTGTCAGTCACCCGACAAATACTTGTCCTGACATAGGTCAGGTATGTCGGGACTAGCAAGTATTAACTATATCAGATTGCCATTGTATCCAAGTATTTATTAAAGGAGAGGTTATCCCCCCCCCCCCCCCCCCCTAAATTACAAGTGGCACCCCTTCCCCACTTATTTTTTGGGTTTTATTTTTTATATTTTTTATTTTATTTTTATAATTTTTTTATATTATAAAACTGTGAAATGGAAAGTGTGGAGAAAAAATTTAAAGTTTTAATAAGATTAAAATTTAAAAAGTACGAAACAGAAACTGATAAAAAATGTGTTGTAATGTAAACAGATGGATAAAAGGGGGTGAAGATTGTTGAAAAGTACAAAACATATTAGGGTTTGTATTTCATAACCCATTTAGTAATTTATGCATGAAACATTGGTAGTATATAAAAGGGAAAAAAAATTATGATGTAAGTTGATATGAAATCATTCATGACGTATTATGGAAAATATATAAACGTGATTGAAAACATAGACAAAAGTTAAGCCTAGGCTATATACACTCCTATCTTTTTCAAATGACACCTGATTGGTTGATGGATAAAAATGATATGCATTTTGATTAATTTAAATGTTGTGTTATACAAATCCTCCTTATATTGTCACATCAGAAGCGTTTGGTCAAACCGTACAACCCGCGATTCATACCATAAGAACCGGCGATGCGTGCAATGATTAGAAATCCTCCTTATGGTGGTCCAAATAACTTGCCCCCTAATTTAATATTCTTTATACGTAATATAGACACAAGTTGCAAGTAAGTCAATTTTTATCATCATTTCGGCGTATGATACAATATAAATATGTATATATTTTAAATTCTATGTTTTTACATCCATCGTAATATTTTGGTTGCAACATTTATGGATAAAGTTCTTTGTTTCGATGTAAAAATGAGAAAAGATCATTTATATATCAAAAGATTCATATACTAAGAGATAAACTTCAGTCATTTATTTTTCTATTCAGAAAAAATAAGGTAAATTAACTAATATTTTACTTAAAAACCCAATTATGTCCAAATTTTATAATTTAAATATGTTATGAACTGTTAATTGTTAGATAAAATAAATTATACTATCATGGCGAACATTTTATTATCATTCAATAGACGGGAACCTTCATATACCTTTGACGAATTATTTTTCCTTTTGTTTTTTTTATATTTTTCTTTCAATGATTCAAATGACATAGCACATGTAATTTAATACTAATATGCAGTTACGTTAATTTTACTAAATGTTTAAATATTTGTGTTGGGTACAACTGAGTCGAGCCTTCGTCAAGTAGCTTCATCTTTAATTCGAGTCGAGCTTTATCGAACTATAATACCGAGCCCATATAGTAAGATCTATAAGATTAAGAAGTTGAACTTGAACTTTTAAATACTAAACTCGAGTTACATCCCTGTTAGATAAGTTGAGCGATATACATTATAAAATCATGCAATGCATGTACAATTATTTTATTGGGTAAATTGCAAATTCTATCCCTAATGTTTCTTGAAAACACAAGGAATACCCCGATAGAATTTATTGCAAAACAACCACTAATGTTTACGCTTTTTGCAAAACATCCACCAAGTGCCACTGTTTGCTAATGAGTGTTAGTGCTCTCGTTGGTCAAGGTCAAAAGGCATGTGAAATGTAAGAGTGAGCAAACGGACCGGATGGACCGGACCGACCGACAAAACCGACCGGACCGGACCAGACCGAGACCGGACCGACCACATTCGGTCCGGTCTCGGTCTAGGGATTTTCCTAATTTCGGTCTCGGTCTGGATTGATCCGGTCCGGTCCGGCTTAAAAACCGGACATTTAGCCTATTTGGACCGAGACCGAGACCGGACCGACCACATTCGGTCCGGTCTTGGTCTAGGATTTTTGCCGGATTCGGTCTCGGTCCGATCCGGTTTTTGTCGGTCCGGTCCGGTTTTTGGACCGTGAGCACCCCTAGTGAAATGACTATATATCCTTGTCTTCTTTCCAACTTTTTTTTTTTTTTTTTTTAGTGAAAGCTTTGTTATTGTCGCACCACATCACAAACACAGCCATCACCACCTCCACCCCATACCGCCACACAAATGTTCTCCAGTTTTCTCGCCATTTTTATGACCATCACACTTGAGCTAAAAATATATACGTCTATTGTTGAGTTTAGGCAACCATCATAATCATTTGATTCTTATATTCATAATCATTCTTTATTTGAGAAATTGAATATTTATTTGTTCTAGTATAAAAGAAAAGAATTCATGATTAATTGTTTTTCTTTTCATCTGATTTAGTAATATGAATATAACCCATAAATCAATCAAATTGGAATATGTTTAGTTTGTGTACATAAAGCAATCTAGTAGACTGCTAGAGATCGGATGCTCATGAAAGTGTATGCATCGATCATACAGCTGTTCACTTTCAACCTCCACATTGAACTCAGTTGTGTTAGTGGTAATCACGACATATTCAGTAGGGGTTGGACCATTCAGATACGTCAAAAAATCTTTTGGTAACCACTGCATACGCAGAGATGTACCAACATATAGAAAACACATCCTCACCCTCATTTATAAAATGTATGTAAGCAACATCCGAACAGGTGATGTTGTGCAAAATCGTTCCACCTAGCTCCCTCAACAACACAAACTAAATCTGAGACTCTCCTAACACTGACTCTCCATCTAATTCCCGTACAGTTAACTAAGTAAATATAACGATTTACATTATAGGAACCTCATGAAACGTAATCATTATGCAGTTCTGCATATCAAAATTAAGTTTTAAGCATTATCAATTTCTTAAAACTAGTTTCTTAGAGAAATAACAGTTAATTTATATATTGTGTTAACTTACAAACTCATCCAAAATATCTTGAGGATCCTCCACAGCGCAAAGAAATTGATTCCCATATATAGGTACTCCATTAACGATTAAGATTATCAAAAATAACGTTTGAATGAAGTAAAAATCAGTAAATATTATTACATGGTATGTGTGTTGTTTGATTTTGCAAGCCTTGCTAGTTCCGATGGTATGTGTTTGTAAGTGTGTGATTTGATCGGATGAAATAAGATAGAATGTGGGTAGCTTGTTGAGGGTTGTGTTCGGTAGAGGTTGTATCTTGTATGTGACAATGTGGGTGTGCAATGATCGAGTTTTACTCAAGTGTCAATGGTTGGGTGTGGGTTTACTAGTTCCCGCAGAAATAGTAATAGGCGTATCGGAAAAGATACTGTCAAGTTGCATAGTTAACAATGTATGAGTACACCATTTGTCCCTCAAGTTGAATGTCGGATTTAGCTTGGGTTAGATTACAGTTAAAACGTTAAAGGTCTATTATGCCCTTCAAAATATAAGACAAAATGTGTGTTGACCGACACCAAATGAGTTAAGGGACACAATCGGCCTCAAAAAGTTAGGTTTTGGACTCATGACGATGATTTTATCAAGTTTGGGACCCAACCGATGTTTTTGGAAAAGTTCATGGACCAACGGTGTGTTTTTGGCTAAGTATTAAATGAAGAACTGGACTCTCAACTTTCGAGGGTTTTAGAAGATATAAATAGTAAATTTAATATAATATTAAATAATACTTCAATAATGCAAGTTGTTGGCAACAAATGGGTTTAATAATGCAAGTTGTTGGTATAGAAAAAGGGTGAAATCACTTGTTTCAAGTTTTTGTCAAACGTCAAGTTTACCTTTAGCAGGACCCTCTAACGAAACTTTAATGCAAAGTGGCCGACACATGCATCTGTCACTGGATTTTTTTGGAGAATTATTGACGTCGAAATGCGATGGATAACAAACTCGGAGCTAGTTTATTCTGCAACTTACAATGATTGCCCGACTAATTAAATATTTGTAACCGAACCGAATTTTTCAAAACCAAATCGAATCGAATTTTTTAAAACCAAACTTTTTTTTTTTTTTTTTTTTTGAACAAAGATTAATTTCATTTCATTTCAAACCTCACAAAGGAGGAAGATACGACATAACAAATTACATCGAAACATAACCTCACAAACGGAGGAAGATAACAACATAACAAGTTACATCACAAGACATACACCATATAGCTGTAACAGCCTATAACAACACCTTTCAAAGGGTGGGGGAATCACCCGAGTGAGCTTTGACTGAAAACAACCATATAAAGGTGTAGCTTGACAAAAGTACACTAAGTACATAATATATACAAAGATGCTAAAACAAGGCATCCATAAAGGAGCCTAACAAAATCCTAACAGATCTAAACCAAATCCCTACGCAGCAGCAAGCCGACGATGACGGACCACAACAGATCTGAGTAGAAAAGGCCAGAAGCCATCGGATCTGAGCAGAAGCAGTAGTGGCAGCAGCGACAAACCTCAGCATCGAAGGAAATGACAGATCTGTAGGCAAACATTTATTAAAAGAGAGAAAAGTCCGGACGGCCGGCCATAGCCGACCGCCGGAGAAGGAGCAGGAGCAGATGGGTGAGTTTTTTTCTAGTGAGAAGGAGGAGCGAATTTTATTTAGAGAGAGAGTTTTTTTTATTGGTCAGTTTTTAAAACCAAACTTATCGAGTTAAATATTCAATTTTCGATTTTGATATTGTTTTGGCAATCAAAATCGAAAATCGAATGCATATAAATATATATTTCTTTTATATATTTATACACATAAAAACTATCAAAATTTTACCTTAGAATTAAGTTTTTTTTTTTTTTTTTTTTTTTTTTTTTTTTTTTTTTTTTTTTTTGCATAGTAAGTGCGTTTATTTAATTTTTCGGGCTGAGATGTGGAACTCACCCATATTTTTTAGAATAATAAAATTTACTAGGGGTATTGAATACTTTTAAAATAAATAAATAAAAATAAAAATAAAAAAAATAAAAATTAAAGGTTGAAATATATTTTTTTTTTGGTAAAACTATATAACTAAATTGATAAAAATATATAAATGATGTTATTGTGTTAACTCGAAAACCGAACCGAATTTAAATTCGATTTTTGGTTTGGTTAAGTATAATTTGAATTGGGATTGTTTCGGTTCGGTTTTTTATAATTTGAATTGGGATCGTTTCGGTTCGGTTTTTTATTTACTTTAAAAAATTCAACCAAGTTAACCAAACCAAATAAACGAATAATTCGATAACAGAAGTGATGAACACCCTGCTATAGTATTAAAACTCGTGAACTGATAATAGAGATGGTCCAAATGCGAAATGGACAATAATATGTTAGCAGGTGAGCATATGCCGAGTCGTCACTGGAGTACGTGATGTGGTAGGGTAATTAACAAATAAATTTAACGACGACCTTGACTTCATACTGTTTAAGCATCCTTAAAAATTTAATTGAGTAACACTAACTAATATATATAGCCTCTTTTCATAGCAATTCCATCATCTCAAGTTCTCAACATGTCAAAAATGAAGAGTTTTCAAATAATAGCCCTGACTTTGAGCATGCTTATGATCATTAGCATGGTGAAAGGCAGGTGGCTAGATCATGAAACATATTCAACATCAAAGATATATGTTGGTGTTCATAACATCTCTAATGAAAATCCTCCTAATCTACGTTTAGAAATTTCAAACTCGTCAACGCTCTATGCGGAAAAAAGGTGTGAGTCCCTATACGGGTTCTTTCCATGTGCAGACACGATGCTAGAAAGCGTGTTCTTGATGTTCATGTATATGTATTTCATGATACTGGGGGAGGAATGGATGCGTATAGGAAGTAAGGTTTTGTTCCAATGGATTGGTGATAAGGCAATTGGTGAAAGTGTTTTTGGAGTGCTTAAGGCTTTGCCAAAAATCGCTGTATTCGTTGGTATGGCTCTCAATATCACATGTCATTACTTTCATGTTATGTACATAAACTATACACACGTATATACATGTGCATTTCTGTATTTATATATGTATAAACGAAGATGATCACGAGTGCCGTAGCTAAGTTAGTAGATGTCCTGTGCGAACGTTTATATATATGAAACCTAAACATGACGTTACAGATATATTGTAACCATATAGCTATAATTTTTTATGAGTTATTCGTTACCCTCTACCACTTGAAAATGAGTTTAACAAATATTTAAAACATGATTTCATATATCGTTAACATTTTAATGTTCAAAGTAAATCTTGAGACCCCAAAATATATAAAAGAATATATATTTTGATATACATTTGTAGGGTTTTATATTTGTAAGCGCATTTGTAAGCCGTACCCTATTTTTCCTCAAACTTTCTGGAAGATCGGTCGTTCACTCGCATCTTTGAAGTTACAGGCTTTACCAAAATGCACGTCAGTGTAATTAGGCATAAAACGGCTCTATTTTTATATTCGTTACTATTTTTCATCGTTTCCTTGATGATTATTCGGTTATTCCGATATAAATTATTTTATCGTTATATAGAGAAAACTCGGCCGGCTTTTAGAAGACAACTAATTGGCTATATGTTTGGTTGCACCGATTTCCATGTATATTTTAACTCTCTTATTTGTATCATCGTATGTATTTATTCCGGTTTTCAATCTCTTACAAAATAATGAAAGTCAAACCATTGTGTATATGATCAGAGTATATAGTATAGAAAGCTTTCTCTCATGTAAGATTTGTAACTTTTTTTTTTTTTTTTTTTTTTTTTTTTTTTTTTTTTTTTTTGGGCAATTTCAAATGCAAAGGAAAGCCGAGAGAGAATTTTATGAAAAAACTTGTTCTAGAGAGAAATAAAAGCTAACAGTATTAGTTTTAGGCTTCTATGTGCTATGTAACCAAAATTATTAATTGTATTTATACATTGTGCTTAGTTAGTTGTATATATTGGTGATGGGGTGTTTTAAATGATGTATTAATTTTATTTAAGAAATAGTGTTTTTTTAGTTTGATTTGGGCTTTACATACTTGTATATCATGTTTTTTCACTTGTATATATTAGTGATGAAGTGTTTTAAATTATGTATTAATTGTATATAAGAAATAGTGTTTTTTTAGTTTAGGGTGTGCTTGACATACTTGTATATTATGTTTTATAACTTGTATTTACTTAAAATCTATATAAGAAAATCTTAAAAAATTAATAGGAGAGAGAGTGTCATATGCTTTATAAGTAGTATAGATTATTTTATAATCATATTGCA
The DNA here is from genome assembly GCA_030686995.1 of Artemisia argyi. NCBI lineage: Eukaryota > Viridiplantae > Streptophyta > Magnoliopsida > Asterales > Asteraceae > Artemisia > Artemisia argyi. Next base: position 3,933,262 of record CM060686.1, read on the forward strand.
ATTATTGCATTAAATTATTGCTGGTAACTCAATTTTTATATAGATATATATATATATATATATATATATATATATATATATATATATATATATATATATAAGATATAGATAATAATAAATGGGAATTCTAACTTGTGTTAGAGTTTAAAAGGCGTTAAATGAACCCAAATTACAATATTCTCATGCTCGTTGATATTAATAATTTTCTAAATTTTTAATGTCTACTAAAATCAATCATGTTTACATGGAAATTAAGTTATTTTTAAAAAAAAAAAAAAAAAAAAAAAAAGAAAAAAGAAAAAACAAGTTTATAGATTTTATATAAAAACTTTTTACAAATTATATATTATAGTCAGTAATTTATAGGTGAATATCATATATCCCCACTATTAAAAGCATTTAACCAACCCGGCAACCGAATACTTCGACCCGCATTGAACGCCAGGCCATTTTTCATCATTAATTTCATAAATATGTGTTAGAGTTTAAGAGGCGTTAAATGAACCCAAATTACAACATCTCATGCTTGTTGATATTAATAATTTTCTAAATTTTTAATGTCTACTAAAATCAATCATGTTTACATGGAAATTAAGTTATTTAAAAAAAAAACAAGTTTATATATTTTATATAAAAACTTTTGACAAATTATATATTATAGTCAGTAATTTATAAGTGAATATCATATATCCCCACTATTAATAACATTTAACCAACCCGGCAACCAGATACTTCGACCCGCATTGAATGCCCGACCATTTTTCATCATTAATTTCATAAATATGTACAATATTTTAAAGCATGTGGGTATATATGAAATTTTTATGTTTTATTGAAATATATGAAATTACCCCTTTAATTTGTACTAGTAATCATTAATAGTACTTGCATTACATTTGAAGTGTGTGTGTGTGTGTGTGTATATATATATATATATATATATATATATATATAGTGAAGCGCTCAAATAAGAAATCTAAATTTGGTGAGAACGCGAGAAGCAATTCTATCCACTCATTTTTTCCTCCTTTAACTTTGATTTAATGGTTAATATTAGTTAACCAACTTTTTGAAAATTTCTAAAAAAAATTTTAAAAATTTTAATAAAAATTTCGAAAATTTTTTCGAAAAGAAATTTTCGAAAATTTTTTTTTTCCGGAAAACTTTTTTCCGAATTTTTTTTTTCGATATTTTTTTTTGCGAAATTTTTCCTTCACATGAGAAAAAAAATTGGAAATTTTCACGTAAATTTTGTGTCACGTGTGAAAAAAAAATCGTCAAACGTGAAAAAAAAATTTCGTCGCATGTGAAATTTTTTTTCGTCACATGTGAAAAAAAAATTTCCAGAAAAAAAATTTCCGTAACATGTGAAATGTTTTTCGTCACATGTGAAATTTCTTTCGAATTTTTTTTTTAATTTTTCAAAAGAATTTTTAAATTTTTTGAAAATTTTCAAAAAAATTTTCGAAAATTTTTTGAAAATTTTCAAAAAAAATTTTGAAATTTTTTTGAAAATTTTTCAAAAATTTTTTTGAAAATTTTCACAATTTTTTTGAAAAATTTCAAAAAATTAGTTGAATAATATTAGCTATTAGAATAAAACTAAAAAATGATAAAATTAGTGGCTAGGATTAGTTCTCGCTTTATCACAAAACTTAAATTTCTCACAAGAATGGCCCCCTATTTATATATATGTATGTATAACTATGAAGCATCAAATTTTATAATTGAGAAGTGTCCAAAAAAAATAAAGTGTATCAAAGTTATAAATTTTAGGTGAGATTTATTTATTTATTTATTTTTATGGAAAAAAAAAATTGCGGAGGGGGGTGGGGGGTTTCAAAACTTACCCTGTAATTTGAGATGTTTTGCAAATTCTACCCTATAATTTTTTTCTCACGTTTCTATCTAATTACATTTTTCTCTAGAATCGTACCTTATATGTGTGTGTGTGTGTATGTGTGTGTGTGTGTGTATATATATATATATATATATATATATATAGAGAGAGAGAGAGAGAGGTTGGTTTATGAAAAAGTACACTTTGATAAAAAAAATTAAAAAAAAAAAAAAGAAATGAGAAAAGTGTAAAAATCAGCCCTCATTCCCCTCCCTTTTTTCACACTAAATTACAGGGTCCTTATTATATTTTCCTTTATTTTTTAAGGGAGATTTTGTATATTCGCACCCTACCCCCACCCCACCCCACTCCGGCGAAAAAAACTTTTCCCGTAAAAAAAATGTGAGGAATTTTTTTTTCCTGCCAAAATTTTATAACTGTGATTATCCTTTTTGTTTTGGTGCTTCACACTTATAAAAACTAGTTATATCTATGATGCACCAAAATTTATAACTGAGATGCACCCAATGATAGTTACTTAATATGCTCCTATAACATTTCAATAACTTAGTGTACTATGCTCTTTAAGGGACATTAGATGTACAACCAGGAACGGAGCCATGGTCGTGCCGCAACTCTTTGTTAACGCGGGCTTTGTCATTGGGATAACGCCATTGCATATTAACTATCGAGAATTGATGAAAAGTAAAACAAAATAACTCTGAAACATGTTAGGATAATTGATTTCATTGCATATTAACTATGTGATTAATTAAATAAGCGTGTTGAATCAGTTCAATAATCTCTCTTTTAGACACAAAAGTTGAGGGATCTAATTCAAAAAATTTCTTGAATAAGTTAATAACATATGTTATTTGATACACCATTTTATTTTGGTGCGTCACATTTAAAAAAATTAGTTATAACCACGATGCAAAAATAATAATAATAATAAAATAATAATAATAATAATAATAATAATAATAATAATAATAATAATAATAATAATAAGCGCATCGCAGTTTTATTTTTTTGGCGGAAAAAAATAAAAAATATTTTGCACAAAAAAATTTAATTTTTTTGGCGGAGTTTTTTTTTTTTTTTTTTTTTTTTTTTTTTTTTTTTTTTCTCTCCTACGCTGGGGGGTGGGTGGGTGGGTGGGTTAGGGGGTTTACCCCTGAAGTTTGAGATCTTTCAAATTCGACCCTAAAACTTTTTTTCTTACTTTTCTGACGAATTACACTTTTGTCGCATTTAATATTTCATCGATTTTTTATAATTTAAGTATCTATTAAACCATTAATCGTTAAGCGAAAATAATTACACCATCGCGACGAGCATTTAATTATCTTTCTATAGACGGACACTTTGATATATTTTCGACAAAAAAAAAACCCGTTTTTTTCATGTTTTTTTCGTGACCGAAAAAATCATATGCGATATATCACATGTGATATTAGTGTAATTTCATATGTGATTTTTCGGCCACGAAAAAAAAAATGTGAAAAAACGAAAAAAAAAAATGTCGAAAATATATCAAAATGCCTATCTATAGAAAGATAATTAAATACTCGTCGTAACGGTATATTTTTTTTCGCTTAACGATTAACGGTTTGAAAGATATTAATATTTGAAAAAAAAAGGTTGAAAGTAGGTTTTTTAAATTGTGGGGATTAATTTTATCCATTAGATCAGATAAAGGTGGAGGGTGAAGATTAGTCCCTTGGTATGTAAAAAAAGTTTGGTACTCAAATGTTCTTAAATCATGTATACTTACGTAATGCATGAACTCGTTGTTTAAAGATGTTTAGAAGATTACCATTGTAAAGCGTTAGTTTAGTCAGGTCAACTCGGGTTCGGGTCGGGTCAAGGCTAAAAAACATACCCGAACCCGACCTTGTTTAGAATTCGGGTTGACCAGATTAACCCGAATATTGACCGAGTTGACCCGATCGGAGTTGACCCGAACCTGGTTGGGGTCGGGTCGGGTCGGGTTCGGGTCAGGTTTTATATATGACACCCCTAACTATCATTGCCTTGCCAAGTAATATTATATTTAAAGATAACTTCTAATAAACTAATTTTTAAACTTCCAGATTCACATCAAATTGTTTTTTTTCTTTTCTTTGCAGTCCCTGGAGTCCTTTCTTCCGCCTCGGATGCCCAAAACCGAGTGGTTTTCGGGGTGAGCATGTATGCAGGATTGACTGTCATCACTCTCACACTTATATGGGGAATTCGCATAATATTATGTAGATATAAGCTTAAAAAGAGATCATCACCTGAATCTGATCATCTACAAGACTCAACGACAAATTGCTCGTCTCTTAAACACAAACTTCCATTTGAGTCTGGTTAGAATATCTTTTCCTTAATCTATAGTTTGTGAGGTCAATTAGGATAACTTAGAATAAAATTTACGTATAAGCGTACAATCATTTATTTGCATAATGCTAGGGGTATGAACACATGGAGATATAGTTCCAAAACATTTACACCCTTTTAAAACTCCTCTTATTATATTGTAGATAAGGACGTTGATATTGACAAGGAGACCGGATATATGGCTGTAATTATGCTTCTTTCGTTGATCCCGTTTGCCTTTGTGGGACTACTACATTTTATTAACACTCCAGCTATGACTTTGTTCGCACTCATAGTATCAGGCGTGTCACTAATTCTATATTGGGTTTATCAGGTATCTACTACTAATAGCTAACGTGTGATTTCTTAACTAAACTTTAAATGCTAAACAATGGAGTACTTGGGATGTGTACCTTGTGCATGTAGTTTGTAAATCCATGGATTCGGTACAGGAGTTTAGCATACTTGAATGAAGAGAACTTAAGGACGCGCTTTTTCTATCATGTCGTTAGGCTTGCAGATTTTGAAGATGTTGTTGACAAGGAAGGGGATTTCGACTTTACCTGTTTCAGAAGGTGTTACAATGTCCTTTTGTATATAAAATACAGTACCAAAATAAACTTAAGAGTAAATTGCAAAAGTCGTCCTTGTGGTTCGGTCAAATTGTAGGTTTTGTCTATAACCTTTCATATTGTAGATTTCGACTTTACCTGCTTCAGAAGGTGTTACAATGTCCTTTTGTATATAAAATACCAAAATAAACTTGGAATAAATTGCAAAACTCATCCTTCTGGTTTGGTCAAATTGTAGGTTTTGTCACTAACATTTCAAAAGTACAGGCACCGCCCCTTTATGGAGAACTTTGTGTTGCATTTTTCCTTCCTATGTTGCATTATTTGACAAGGCATTTTAGTCATTTTACTTTAGACATGGAAGAAAACTGCAACCCGAAGTTCTTCATAGGAAAGGTGATTGCACTTTTGAAAAGTCAGGGACAAAACCTGCAATTTGGCTAAACCATAAGGAGAATTTATGCAATTTATAATTTATCATATACGAAGTGCTAGTAACATTTTTTTTTATGGCAGCGGAGTAATGCAATACCTTGAATTTTCAGAATTTTTGATGAAGCCGACAATAATATTAAAGACGAACACATATCAGATAAAGAATTGGACGATCTGGTTGAGAAAATGTTCATGTTGGAAAAAGAAGATACTAAATCCAAAGAGTCTGCCAAAGCGGCGATTTTGACACACTTCGATAGAAACAACGATAGCCAGATCAATTGGGAAGAGTTCAAAGTAGGTTGCACCAATTGGCTAAAAGAGGCAATTAGTTCTGGATCTGCATTTGAAAATATGTGGAATCAGGCAAGTTACGCTTATTCAATGATAATTTAGTCATTCATTGGCAACTCGTAAACGTTTCTCATATTTTAATACTCGATTTACAGGTTAAGGAAAAGGCAAAAAATCCTAGGAAAATTGAGCAAATGATGCCAAAAATCTTGGAACAAGTCTTTGAAAAGCATGGACCGCTAGTGAAAAAAGATGGTGAACCTGACAGAGAAAAGATAGAAGGGTAATATTCTTGACCCGTAATGTATTATAGTTTTAAAAATATTTCATGATTCGCTTACTCTGCCTATATAGGTTATTTTCACAATTAGACACAGATGGTGACAATTTCATACATAGAGATGAGTTAAAAAAATTTATCGAGACTCTTGATTTTCGGATAGCATTAAACCATGATAAAGTCTTGGACGAATTAGTACAGGACTTTGATCATGATGCAAATCAACTGATAGGGGAAAAAGAATTTGTAGATGGATTCATCAAATGGATTGAGAAAGCGATAGATCAAAAAAAGGCGATTGAAAAGTTTGAAGAGGTAGTTTACTGAAAATAGTTCACATACTGGTTTATCTTTTTGTTACTGATACTTTCTGCAAATTTTCAGGATTGGGGAGAAATTCACGCACTCTTGAAACCGGAGAAACCTAAAGCAACCATCGTATATGCTATATTTGGAATAGCGATCACGATCACAGTTACATCTCCCTTCATAACAAGTGTCAGACAATTCTCAACAGCGGCTCACATACCTTTTCTCTTCACTTCATTTGTTATGGCCCCGATAGCAATGAAAGCTAAAATTGTAATTGTTGCACTTCTCAATGTTCAACACCGTGTTCGGAAGAACGCTTCTTTGACATTTTCAGAGGTTTGCCCACTTTCACAAATACACCACTTACTTTTTGTTATACAGTTAATATCTTGTTTAAATGGAAATGTTATCTGAACTTTATTTAACAAAATACACTAGGAAGGTATTTGATCCATATATTTCAAAGGTAAAGCAATAACTTCATAACTAAATAGGATACATGATGTAAGCTAACAACATAAGTTCCTTTATCTAATGCAGATCTATGATCAATTGGTGATGGATAACCTTATTGGGTTCGTATCATTGCTTCTGGTGGTATATATAAGGGGACTATCATGGACCTACTCGGCTGAGGTGCTCGCCATCATGATACCTTGTGCCATTGTTGGTGTATTCGCGATCAAACGTGACACCTATCCTCTTTGGGCGTCCATCTTAGCGATACTACTATATCCTGTCTCCATATACATTTATTATGTTTTGCCAAATGGTAGCTAAGTAGCTAATTGAACGATGTAAAAGTGGTATAGGTAAGAACTGGAATGACAATGGATGTGATCAAATGTATCTTTACCATTATTGTTGTTTAGATTGATGAATATGGGTTGGGTATCAAATTACTACATACTAGTATACTACCCCATATAAAATCTTGCTATATTTTATTTTTGGGTCCTTACTATTAGACGATAAATATGGCCCAAACCCGATTGTAGGTTTGGGTCAATTATGGTTTTCATGTTATGTGTACGCTATATAGTTTGGCTAATAATAAAATATTTCCATTCTATGAATAAGCAAGCAATAAGCACCACATACAATAAGAGATGTCTATAGCATGAATTAACCAGGGGCGAAGATAAAGGGTTGGCACAAGTGGCATGTACCCCTCCTGCGAAAAAAATTGTAGTGTAATTTTTAGTGTAGTTTCTAAAAATTATCAGAGTGTGCCCCCTCGAACAAAAATTTCTGGCTCCGCCCCTGGAATTAACACTACGTTCTGCTTATCATATGAAAAAAAAAAAAAAAAAAAAAACAAAACAAAACTTGCCTCGATACATAGGAAAACCCCAAATCGTAGATTGTAAAATTAAAAAGAACCCTATATACGTTAACATGAAACCTACATCCATTAAAAAAACAACATGAATGACTTTGATTTCAATTCCCCAAATCTAAACCACCACACCAAACCACCCCTAGAAGCATTTTGCGCAACTGAAAATGATCAAGGAACCTTAAAGTTATCGTTATAAAAGATGATACATGTATCGTGCATGACACTGACAAATACCCAAAACGCATGCTTAAAAAGAGCAAATTTTTTTCCGACTACATCGTAAAAAAAAGCATGCAAATCAAGACTGTCAGCATTAAAGAAAATTGATAGTCATTCTCGTTTTGGAACTCGTGTTATGTAATAGACTTATAATAATGTGTACACGATTTAAGTAAGTTGTAAAAACCGTATGTGATTCTAGTTTTACCACATCTCTTGGGTATGTAAACCATGGGAAGGATCCTTAATTATAAAAGGAACCCATATCCTTATGGTGTGTGTGATACCAGGGGTAAGGTAGAGGATAGGATAGAGTATGTATTGTGTGTTTTGCTTAATATTGTTCTCTCTTTTTCTCTTCTCTCCTACTTGACGCCGCCGCACCACCTCTCTTGTCACCAAGCTTATTTATGTGTTAAGGTTGATCAAATATAAGGTCCTACAAAGACCAAAATCTTAGATACACTGTCCGTTCTTGGTTATTTTAACTTCTGAAAGTGTCTTACGGCTTTAAATAATGATCTAGAACTTCCATCACAGATTCAGTCTCATGTGAGCTACCAACAATCATAATGATAAACACGAGGGTAGACGATAACCATCAACATCAAAATTGGCATAACAAGTTCTATAATATGTCCACAGCCACAAAAGTTTACAAACACGCAAACTAATGATACATTCCAAATTCAAGAAAATCACATCAGCAGTACATGAAACAGAAATCTAAAATAGGTTATAAACTTTACGAGGAAAAAAAAAGCAGAACCTTAAACTTCTACTTACTATTCCAATTTTTCATAGCTTCACTTGTCTATCATAGATCCAGCTGAATGGCATCATCAGGCCTTCTTTTTCCCTACCTGCAGCCCTCTCCTCGAGCCTTGTGATTCTTGGTGGCAACCCACAAACATACTCTTGGGCCTTGCCCCCTTCACCAAATAGCCCGGTTAAGTCAGCCACTTTCGACCGATCCACCAGAAATTCAAGAATATCTGCATAGTCTTAGGCAGAGTCTTTGTGCAATAGCTGAGAAATGTTCAAAGAGGTTGTCATCACGCCCATCATACATCAAGTATATCTCACTATTACAGAAAGGGATTTAGCCGTACAATAGCAACATACTTTTCCAAATGTTCTATTCTAGTACGCGTATTTTTTTTTTGTCCCACTCAATGTAACGTACTTTCCACTTTTGTACCAATCTACCCATAAGGTGACTGGTAACCGGATAAAAACTTTGAAAACCGGCTAGTAACTCATGTGGACTATTATTTTAATTAAATTACACACAAATTTCACACACACACCCAACAGTTACCACGATCATATTTCCCCCAATTCTTTCAAACCCCAACCCTAATTTCATCCTACCAATCAAATGTTATAATCAATCAATTAGCACTTACTAAAATGCGTTTAACAGTAAATTTCCATCATGACGGTACCTTCACTCCTTCACCTCTCATGTATAAGGAAGGTGATGTTGCCAGAATACCAGACATTGATTTCGTTGGTATGACACTCATACGTTTGTCGAAGCTAATCTCAGGAGCTTGTCAGTTCCCCGTTAAAGGTATTTACTTTCTTATCCCTGGTAGAGAGCTAAGTAATGGTTTAAAGGAGATTAAGGATGATAATGACCTAGCTGAGTTTGTTGCCTTAGGTTTTAAGAATGAAAATGAAATAGATTTGTATGTGGAACACCATGGATATGATTTAAGCCATTGGTTACAAAATGAGATAGGTCCTGATGAGGTTTCAGATGATGATGAGATAGGTGATATGGAAGATATTAAAGGATATGGATATGATGATGCTGTAGGAGAAGAAGATGTAGAGATACCAAATAGGAGTATTTCAGACCCATTTCTTAATAAGTTATGCGATGGCAACTTTATTACAGACAACATTGAGAAAGTTGATCCTACTGAATTTACTCAAGGTACTCCTAAGGATATAGATAGTGATGAGGAGGATGTGGATGCAAAGTATAAAGTTAAACCTGGGGTACTTTATCCAGAACATGACCCTAGTGTTCCATGGAATGAGATGAAACCAACATTAGGTTTAAGGTTTGAACACCCTGAACAACTCAAGGATTGTTTAACCAATTATGGGGTGGCTAATGGATATCAGTTGTGGTATAGAAGAAATGATTATAGAACTTTGATGGTTCTATGTGGAAGGAATACTGATGAGGGTAGAAGTGGGGGTTGGAAAACTAGGAAGTGGAAAGATGAGGGTGTGCAGAGTGCATCACCGTCTAAAAAGGGTAAAGTGAAACGTGTGCAGATTGCATCACCGTCTAAAAAGGGTAAAGTGAAACATGTGCAGAGTGCATCACCGTCTAAAAAAGTAAAAGGGAAACGTGTGCAGAGTGCATCACCGTCTAAAAAAGTACAAGGGAAAGTTGGTGATAAGGGTAAATGTACTCCGAAAAAGAAGAAGGTTATGAAGGACGGTTGTTCATTCAGGCTTTGGGCATCTTGGGTGCAAGATGGCAGTTCCTTTCAGATCAAAACCTTGATCCCAGAACATACATGTTGTAGGAACTTTGATTTGGGAGCATTGGTAACCTATAAGTGGCTTGTTGATAGGAATCCAAACTCATGGTGTAGGGCTTTCTTCAAGATGGACAGAGGTTGTGCAGCTTATGAAAATGGTATTTCTGAATCTTATCATAGTGCTATACTGATACCAAGAGGTAAGCCTATAATTACCATGTTAGAGGAAATTAGGATTTATCTGATGCAAAGACTCTATAGTATGCATAAGTTAGCTAATAACCTAGAAGACACAGTTACCCCATCCATAAGAAAAGAACTTGAGCGTTTGAAGCATAAGATGAGATATTGGTCTGTTTATCCTTGTGGTGATAACTTGTATGAAGTTAGGAAGGCAGATGAGTCTTTTGGGGTGAACTTAGAGGCTAGAACATGTTCTTGCAATTGGTATACATTAAGTGGAGTTCCATGTGTACACACAGTTGCTGCTTATGGTTTCATAAAAAGAGAACCAGCTTTAGGTGTTAGTCCTTGGTATTCAAAAAGGATGTGGCAAAATTCATATAGTCATTTCATTAGGCCAGTGGGTGGTTCTTCAATGTGGCCTACAACTATAGAAAAACCACCATTACCACCAGTCCTTAGAAGGATGCCAGGTAGGCCTAGAAAACTCAGAGTCAGACATGTCACTGAAAGAGATAATGAAGTACACAGGGCTGGTAGGATGATGACATGCTCAAATTGTTGGGAAAAGGGTCATAACAAAAAAACATGTAAAAAAAATCCACAACCAAAACCAAAAAAGGAAAAAAGAAAACCTGGTAGAAAGAAGGCTGATTCAGCATTTGTCTTCCCAAATGATGGTCATCAAAGTGATGGTGTGGCTGCAAGTGATGGTGTTAGTGGTGAAGGGCCATCTGGTGTGGCTGCTAGTGATGGTGGAGGGCAAAGTGGAGTAGGAGATACTAGTTTTCTCCAACTACTGGTATGAATTTTGCTTCTTTTTTTTCTGTGTATTTACTTTGTTGACCAGGAATTAGTATAGATAATGAATATGTATCTACTTTGCAGGTACAAATGGAGCAATCAGTAACTGAAGACACTATTCAAGACTGTGATGATATTCCTACTCAACAAAGTAATATAAAGAAAAAAGTTGCAAAAAGGGCAAAGTCAGCAACTGAAAAAGTTATTGAAGATGGCCTTGCAGCTGGGACTTTAAAGACAGCCAGTTTGAAAAGAAGGGCAAAGTCAGAAAGGATTGCAAAAAGGGGCAAACCATTCAAGTTTCCAGCAGATGGTTCAGGTTCAACCGCCGAGAAAGCATGGGATGTGGATGAAGTGCTTGCAGAAGAATGATGTTTAAGTGTGTGCTCTTTTCATGTTTAAGTAGTCAAACATTGGGTCCTGTTTGTGTAGTAAACAATGTGTTGGTATGGGTAATTTCAGTAAACAATATGGATTGGTAGTAGTAAACAATGTGGTAGGACATTATCTTGGATTGTGTGACAGTATGTCCACAAATTTTCTTTTAATAGCAGTAATGAATCCAAGATTATAGTGGTCCTATTTTGTTGCTTTACATCAATAATGCATTTGTGAGTGCAATTGTGACTGTAATTTTACAGCAATAATGCATTGAAACAATAATGCAACTGCACCAAATACACCAAAACCAAATTCATGCTAAAGGAACACATTCATTGATAGTAAGGACCATACAAAGATAGATAACAACCAATTTGACACCCCTATCCAGGTGCATAAACATCCAAAAGCACAATACACATGGGATTTAGCTAATCTATTTTTACCCATTTTGACATGAACATGACAGCAATTACCAAACACAAAACAGCTACAATTTGCCTAAAAAAAGCCACATTAGACTTGCTTTCTTTCAATTCCAATTGCAGCAGCAACAATTCCTTCTCCATAGTTGACCTTTGAAAGTCAATCTCCCTTTCCAAATCTCTAATTTTTCCATTCAATGTGTACTTGTCTTCCTTCAAACGATTTTCCTTTTGAATCAACTTGAAAACCTCTTGTTTGTAATATTCATTAGGTAACTCAGGATCTAGCCAGTAAAATGTCTTACATTTTGAACCCTATATGGAACAAATAACACACATCAATAATAACAACACTTATTAATTTGAGTTTTAGCAATGTAACAATAACTTACATTATAATACTCGATGCATCCAAGAAAACGCCTTAAAGGAAAATCCCTTGTTCGCGAAGTCTGTCTAATTACGGGTTCTTCATGTTCACAATGTGTTGGTGGTGGTGGACGATAACTACGATTGGAGGATGAGGACATGGTAACTAAAATTGATTTAGGGTTAGGGTTTAGATTTATGGAGGGAAGAAATTGGGGAAGAAAAGGGTTGGTGATGGTATATAATGGAGTTAGTGGAAATCTGACGTGGCAGAAGGGTTGTGGCAAAATTTTAAGCATACCCGGTAAAACAAGTTACGTGGGGTAGATTGGTACAAAAGTGGAAAGTACGTTACATTGAGTGGGACAAAAAAAAGTACGCGTACTAGAATGGAACATTTGGAAAAGTATGTTGCTATTGTACGGCTAAATCCCTTACTGAAACAATCTAGGAATGTAGTATTCTACTTGTATATAACGCTTAACTTTATATATGAAAGCAAAAAGCGCTAGTTTTGACTTTTGATATGACCCATCTTGACATACCTATTAATCTTATTATATTAAGACAGTGACCAATTCTAGACAAGCAGAAAGAAAGAGCGCTTTCTTATTTATGATGAACGCCGATACAAACAAGACAACAGAACTAAGTATATGAAAGATAACATGAAAAACAATGGCAAATTCAACCCGTTTGATTTTAAAATGGATCGAATTGAGATGTATCTTAGCTCAAACGGATCCAATCAAACTATTACCTGAATAAGGTTTTTAATGCATACCATTATTACAACCTGCTTATCCTCTTTTATTCAGTGTGTTCAATTATTATTATAAGATATTAGAGATGGCCGAAATGGACAATAAAATGTTAGCAGGTCAGCATGGGCCAACTTGTCTCATCGTGTACTAGAATTGACCCGTTTCCCAACCAACTCAATTTGCCACCTCTAGAAAAAATGGAATATGACCGACAAAAGTTCAAGTTGGGAGCAAATTACCATTCCTGACCCGATGAGATCCTGAGTTGTCTTCTGAATCTGCCTCATGTCAACCCGCCCACAAAGATAGAGATGGGTATGAAGAAGGTCACCATGCATGTTTTCTTCAGCAGTCCAAGCCCTGGTCCAAATAGCCCAAGGTGTAAGGCTAGCACCGGTCTCATCCCTTACACCATCAAGGGTATTAAGCATAGTTTGGTAGGTACGCAGAGCTTCCTCTGTAATCATATCTCCAGCCAAAACAACAAAATATTCATCAGGAAGCTCGTTGGCTCTAGCCTAGTTCCCTCACTTGCTCAACAAATCCATCAGATGTGGGATCTCGTAAGAAATCCTGTGCTTGCCAACATTTCTCTATTAGAGAATCAATAGGCCCAAACCCGTATGTGGGTTTAGGGTATCTATGGTTTTACCATTATAAATAATGGTCATTAATAAAGTTATACCTGCGGGGTTTACAATGTTCTAACATGGTATCCGAGCGGGTCTGATCCTAAGTCCTAAGTGGCTATGTTGAGCTGCCTTCCGTTAAGCCACCCGTCAAACCCTAATTATTTTCATTACCGTCGACTCATCATAAAATCAATATCCCACTTCCAATTATTATAGTTACTGTATTGTTCCTTCATAGTCAATTACTCCGTACATATTTATTTTAGATGATTTAATGATTCATCATATTGGGTTGTGTTTTGTTTCTACATGTGCAGAAAACAACAATGAAAATAACATTGGCTGCTTTGAGATCTAAAGCCATTTGTTTTTTATTTTGGTTATTGACGCAAAAAAAAAAAAAAAAAAAAAAAAAAAAAAAAAAAAAAGGTAGCATTGGTATTTGTTTTCATTCATCAAAGAATATTACCAGATCCTCAGACCTAGGTGGCTATGTTGAGCCGCCTCCCCCTAACCCACCCCGTCAAACCCTCCGTCACTTATCCCTACAAATCCAAGCCGTCACTTTCCAGTCACCAAAAGCTCTCAATTTCATGTTTAATTGATATCAAAAACCTTTATGGTATTAATTTCTATGTTCCAAGAAAGCTTTTCTAGTTTATTACTCCAGTCCGAGCTTTCGCGATTTCGCCGCTCGGACTGCGGGGGAGTATTAGAGAATCAATAGGCCCAAACCCGTATGTGTGTTTAGGGTATCTAGGGTTTTACCATTATAAATAATGGTCATTAATAAAGTTATACCTACGGGTTTTCCATTATCTAACATTCTCAACGGGTTTCAGATGGGTCAATATATTCTGATGGGCAAAATCCTTCAAAATGCATCATACTTGCCACAAATGTTACTTCCGTGTACTGAACAAATTTTTTTTCCTTATATGGGTACTAAACTTTCGTTTTTTAGTCTTTTTGATGTACTTTGTGACGTTTTTGCCCCTCAAATTATTAAAAATCCATTGGCAAAAATGTCACAAAGTACATCAAAAAGACCAAAAAAAGAAAGTTCAGTACCAATCTAAGGAAAAAAAAGTTGATCAGTACACGAAAGTATAGTACATTAATAGTTATTTTGACCTATTCCGCTCAGTCGAACCCTCTATGGATTTGAAAATCTCGATCTTCTGTGGTGGCATAGTGTGTGTCACCAGAACGTGAACCTCTCGCGAAGGGGTAAAAGGCTTTTTGCTTTCAACCCTGTGTAAGAAAAATAGTCATTAAAAAAAAAAAAAAAAAAAAAAAAAAAGCCGTAACTCCTTTCCGGGCTAATCAACTAGCTTAGATACTATACTTATGGACAAAATAAAAGTTTCGAGTAAAATGTTGGTGTAATTATAATAGTAGCAAAAAGGTCTTTTAAGAACACGGAAATTGTTTTACCATATGTAATATGGATGCATAAATTCATGTGTCGTACAGATGGAAATTTTACTGATAATCATAAAACAATGTGGTAAAAGTTACTTATAGAACCAAAAGAAGTTTGGACTTTGGACCTCATATTTTTTTTGTGGGTAGTAATGGTTTATACTTTAAATGGACATCATAAAATTCAGAACCAATCAAGTGTCTTAGAATGCAGGTTTTCTGAGGGTCAGTCCCATTACTGGAAAACCTCTTGAAAAACACTTATCGAGATCACAATCTCCCATGAAATGCAATTGTTTATAGGTACTTAGCACTAGCCGAATGTGGCACATTTAGCATATTTTAACAAGAGATGGAAGCCCAAATGATTAGTAAAAGCACTAGAGTATGAAGCAGGACAATCTTAGTCCAAGTGAACAGAAAATTATGTTGCATAAAACGGTACACTTGTAAGAGTATGTTCCTATCATCGTCAACAATTAAATAAGTACTTATTACCACTAACAAACAAAGAATTTCATAAATATTTCACTTCTAACTAGTTTGCTAATAGCTTGCAAATGCAATACACAGAGGTACTATAATTATATCACATTTGAATTTTAAGAGTTCACAAGCTGCAAAAGTCTTGTTGGCAATTGTTGCTACTTATTTAGTTAGGCAAAGGCATGACCTACTATACTTTAATCACATTTCATTTATATACGAGTTTACAACTCTTAACAGTCGAGTGAAGGCAATACCTAGTTTAATCACATTCATTTATTTTGTTGCATAGCCAGGGGTCATTTGTACTCCGTAATTTATTTCCTAATGGTAATTATACAATTATAGTTCCAATAGGCTATACCAGCATATCTAATAATTCAAATTTAAACGAAAACACTTTCATATATACCTATACCAAAACTCGACCGCATAGCATTAAATATCGACAAAGCAAAATCAGCATTATTCCACTTAATCGCAGCCAAAATAACATGACAAAAATCAGAGCTTCTCCCAACATCGCTTTTTCTCTCAGACATTTCAACGAACTCACTCGCATCTTTCGCATTCAAAACTCTCTCAATAATCAACTCATACTCATCATCATCACCACCTGTTAGTTTTGTAGACATAAATTAGTAGATGTGTGTTAGGATCGAACTCGAGATCACGGGATTGCACACTTTACGTATGAAGAGTTAATGAATAATAATTATTTATAAAATGTTATATATAATTATTAAACAACACAAAACGTATAACGATCGTTAGTATTTAACGGAAAATGACTAACGACTGTTAAATAATAGTCCGTAAAAGGAAAGAATTATAGAGTGAATAATTGGAAAGTCAAGAAGGTTCCGGATCCCTCCTTTGGGCTATAACCGATCGGTAGGGGATTGGGGTAACCCAATCCTACACCAACTTGTCTTCCAAGTTATCTACACTATATAAACAAATCTAGGGTCATTGGTTTTGCACCTTTTGTACACACACAATACCCTAAGATTTTTTCTTTTCTCCTCTTTGTTTGGTTCAACTGAAACTACAAACCCACAAGGGTTTTCGGTTTTGATTTTTGAAATCAAAATTGTTTTGTGTTTTTATTTAACTAGCATTAACGTCTACTTGGTATTAGTACGTGTGTGCAAGAACGTGATGCAAACATACTATTGTTTGAATCTTGGATTGAATTACAAAACGGTAAGGGGTAATTCTTATAATCAACATAAACCCTAATTAGGGTTCATCTTGTTAATTAATTGAAGAATTGATTCTTGTTTGCTAGAATAAAAAAGGCACGCATACTTTTATACTCGATTAATTATTTACATGTTATTTGATTCTTACTCTTTGTAATACTTTGATGTTATGTGTATAATTTAGGATTGTCATGTTATTAAATTCCAACAGTGGCATCACGAGCCTTGATTAATGTGTAAGTAATTACCGAAACACATAAAATACGAATCTTGAATTGTGTTTAATTATATATGTCGAATTTTAGGGTTTAAGAAAATTTGAAACCCTAATTAGGGTTCATCTTGAATTGTGTTTATTTAACTAGCATTAACGTCTACTTGGTATTAGTACGTGTGTGCAAGAACGTGATTCAAACATACTATTGTTTGAATCTTGGATTGAATTACAAAACGGTAAGGGGTAATTCTTATAATCAACATAAACCCTAATTAGGGTTTATCTTGTTAATTAATTGAAGAATTGATTCTTGTTTGCTAGAATAAAAAAGGTACGCATACTTTTATACTCGATTAATTATTTACATGTTATTTGATTCTTACTCTTTGTAATACTTTGATGTTATGTGTATAATTTATGATTGTCATGTTATTAAATTCCAACAGTGGCATCACGAGCCTTGATTAATGTGTAAGTAATTACCGAAACACATAAAATACGAATCTTGAATTGTGTTTAATTATATATGTCGAATTTTAGGGTTTAAGAAAATTTAAAACCCTAAATTTAGGCGGGAGGGGGGGGGGGGGGTGGGGGTGGATTGCCTCATAATTAAAAAAATTGTTTTGTTTTAATTGAATTAGAAACCCTAGGATTGCATGATAAATTACTTGTTAATTGTATGCGATCTTATGACAACGTGTAATAATTGTTATGTAGAATCCATGGAAAATGTGCATGTTTTTCATGGATTATTATCAATATAATTTAAATTGTTAAGAGTGCTATATGAATTAATTGTTAAGTTTTATTCACATGTATTATTTTGATAAATTTTAACTGGGGAAGAGTCCAATATAATTAATGAATTTACGTGCTATGTGGTATATATTTAATTATGGCTTATGCAATCAATTTTCGATGCATGTGATTCACTTCCTTTGTAATTGAGGGCCTTCGTCAAATATATGCATTATAAACCTAGAATTGATTATTAATAGGTTTTAACGAATAAATTTTGCATATGGCTACATGTTTTCATATATTAATTGTTAAGTTGTGTGTGTAATTGTTTAGTTGTTTATTTTTTATTATTATTTTGTTTATTTTTGTATTGACATGTTTTAAACAAAAGGGTAACTTTAAATAGAAAAAAAAATAAATCGGACTAATCAATTATATGAAATTTGATTTGTGAGAGAGTTTTGTACCAATAGTAAGAACAGCTTACCCAATTGTGACAAACTATAAGAGGGGTATAAGCACGATTGACATTAAATTGTCAAACCAAAAGAAACGGGTTTTTAATTGGCTTGTTAAGCTGACCGTAGTTTCTCCGCTCCTTTGTGCGTCAAATTAGAGCTACCAAGTATGATTATTTTTTTTGGTACAAAATCATCTTAAGGGTGAATTAGCTTTAATTCCATGCGCCACTTTGTGGTAATTATTCGAAACACTAAGCCTTTAGACTTATGCAAAAGTACGATATAATGGACGATAATTAAAGGTAAATTCTTTGATTGGTAAATCTAATACCTCAATCAAAACTTTGTTAATTTAATCTTAGTGAATTGGTTAATAAAAAGGTTTTCATTAAAGCTTATGATACGAAGTTGTATGCATGCTTCTTCATACATATTATTGATTATACACATAAAAAACTAGTACCCTTAAAATTAAGTTAATGCCATCTGATTAAAAGAACACTTGATGTTTTGATTTACGTCATGTGAGAGCTTGGACTAGATTGCAATGGAAAGGTAATTTCTTATTTTCATTACTAGCAGATCAATTGATGTAATAAAACTATGTTAATTTGCAGTTTTTTTAATTAGACAACTTAATGTTAGAGTTTAACAATCAAAGCACACGTATGCGGAAGCTATGATCAAGTATAACACATAAGATTAACTAAAACATAAATAGGAACGTACCGTGGTGATTCTAGCCCGAACAAGAATCAAATAAGCAAGTCTTGAACTTTATGTAATTAGATCAATGGTAAACCCCTTACCGTTTTGTTTATCGATCTCTTGATAATAACTATAGTGAGTTATTACCTCGTTCTTGTACACACAAACTACTAACGAATAAAAGTGATTGCAAGATCTAATTAAAACACTTGATTTTTGACAAAACAAAAATCGATCCAAACCCTTAGGGGTGTTTGGTCGATTGGCTATGGCAAAGAAAAAGAGAAGGAAAACTTTAGGGTTGTGTGTGTGCACAAAAGGTGTGAATGAATGACCCTAAGGTTTGTATATATACTAGTGTAAACTTGATGAGCAAGGCAAGGCATGGGTCGACCCCCCTTGGGCTTGATCGACCGACCATACACCCCAAAGGGTGTTCCGGAAGCTCCTTTTCATCCTATTTACAATCTAGTCCTTTCCGTTTCCTTTTAACGATAATTAGACCATACATTTAATAACTAACGATTATTAATCCTTGAACTTGTGTTATTAATAAATATAACTAATAATTAATATTTATTAATCTTTGACTCTCGTTTGTATTGTGTGCAATCCCGAGGTCTCGGGTTCGATACTAGTCATTTACATATTAATATTTATACGTAACTTTTAACAGCTCCCACTCGTATATCTATTAATAGTAAAATGACATTGGTTGGCGTCTTGCAACAATCCAATTCCCCCAGCACGACCCGAGCTAGGTTTCTTGGAAAAACCTTTAATGATTCATCATTATAATTATCCTTTTGTTTCTAATACTACATTAATAAAGATGTGAGCTTCTTTATTAAATTTCTGTTTCTCGTCTCTTTATGATTGAACAAAATTACCAAAACATCTGAACGTATTCCAGATAGAATTTGGGCGTGGCCACACAAACATTTTGTCAACCCTACGAGGGGCCCAACAGTATTAAACTTCTGAACAAATCAGAAGGAACAAATTCTCTCTTGACTACAAGAATAACCCATGAACTTTGCAACACTTCTGAAAACAACCCTTATGACTCCCTATTACGGTGAGCTATAGATTGCTTCACAAAAATGCACTACATCCATGACACTTATCTGGTATCTCAAGTCTGAGGATAACTTTGAATACGATTCTCACATTTAACATTAAATCATATTGTTGGGATAAGTCCAATACTCAATTCATTGAATATCATGTGAAATTGGTATGACTACGCATCAATATACTTTCAAGTATATCATTAACCAATACTCAGAATTGTTATAGTTTAATGATATTCCCATATCATTAATCGACAACAGACAATTTAGAATAATAATTTATTGATGGATTTAAACATGCAAATATAGGATATATTATTAAGACAATGAATAAATAAACATAACCAATATTTTATTTCATTAAAATAATAATTGTACATTACATCCCTTATCCAAATACTAATCACAAATGGGCATGAAACTTTCAGCAAATTTAAGTCTTATTCCTTCAGCATGCTTGTAAAGCTTGGTGCCAGGTAGAGGCTTTGTTAACTGATCTGCTAAGTTTTCATCTGTGTGAACTTTGAGCATTTCGATTTCACCTATTTCGACTTGTTCTCGAACATAGTGATGCTTAATCGGGAAATGTATGGTGCCTTTCATGATTCCAGGCTCATTGGCAAATGTAATTGAAGCTGAATTATCGCAATACATTTTTATAGGTCGTCGAATCGAAGGCATAACCCCAAGCCCTAAAACAAACTTCCTAATCCAAACAGCTTCCATTGCAACTTCTGAAGTAGCTATATACTCACTTTCTGTAGCTGACATCGCCAGTACACTCTGCTTTCTGCTCCTCCAATCCACAACTCCTCCATTAATGACAAAGACATAACCCGTCTGAGACTTCGTATCATCCTTATCACCTTTCCAAGAAGCATCGCAGTAACCTGTAACCTCAAGTTCTGCAGATGGAGTACCCCCATAAACTAAGAACATCTCTTTCGTAACCCTAAGGTACTTAAGAATATTCTTAACAGCAGTACAGTGTTTTTCACCTGGATTCTGCTGATATCGACTGGTTAAGTTCTGAGCAAACTCCACATCAGGCCTTGTGCTTTTCACCGCATACATAATAGATCCCACAGCCGAAGCATAAGGGACTCTCTTCATGCGTTGCACCTCTTCAGGTGTTGAAGCACAAACTTTCTCGCTCAAGCCATGTTGTTCTTGCATCGGAAAATATCCCTTCTTGGAATTTTGCATATTGAATCTCTTCATTATTTTATCAATGTAAGCACTTTGGCTTAATCCAATTAATCGCTGAGATCTATCTCTATATATCTTGATTCCCAAAATAAATGCAGCTTCCCCTAAATTTTTCATAGAAAAGCAACTTCCAAGATATGCCTTAACCTTTTGCAAACTTGGAATGTCGTTTCCCATGATCAATATGTCATCAACATATAATATAAGGAAAATTACATTACTCCCACTAGCTTTGTGATATACACTTGGCTCATCAAGATTTTGAGTGAATCCATACTTTTTAATCTCACTGTCAAATCTCTTATTCCATGGTCGTGATGCTTGCTTCAATCCATAAATGGATCTTTTAAGCTTGCATACACGATTTGGAAATTCTGGATTCACAAACCCCTCAGGCTGCGCCATATAGATGTCTTCATCTAGGCGACCATTTAAGAAGGCGGTTTTGACATCCATTTGCGAAATCTCATAGTCATAGTAAGCGGCTTTGGCTATAAGAATCCTAATAGCCCTAATGTCAGCTATAGGAGAAAATGTCTCCTCATAGTCAACACCATAAGTTTGATTATAGCCTTTAGCTACCAAACGGGCCTTATAGGTGTGTACAATGTGTGGAAAACTAGAAGGGGGTTGAATAGTTTTACGCCCTTTTAAAAGTTTATTACCAAAATATTTTGTAGGTTATTAAAAACTTTCGATTCGATCTCAAGTGAATTCAAATGACAACCAATATAAGCAATTCTAATCAAGTAATGAAAGTATTGAAATGTAATGAAGAAAAGATAGAGTTAGAAAGATCAAACCACAACACGCAAATTTATAGTGGTTCGGCTACAAGGACACCTTCCTTGCCCTACTCCACTCCCCGAGTACCACACTCGAGAGTTTTCTTCACTATGTCAACAAACTCCTTATGGTGGAGAAACCTTACACACCTTGGCTTACACGAGTTAACGACACTAAGCTAAATATCGAGTTCTAATCGTAGCTAGAACCAATCTCACGACTTCTTCAAGGCTTCACACCTTCTTCACAACTTCACAACTTCTTCAAGGCTTCACACCTTCTTCACACCTTCACACCTTCTTCTATGCACAACTAATTCACAACTACTAAACTACTTTACAACACACCTAGTTTCTACAATCAACAAACTTACACAACACTTTTACAAATATCTACCACAACTACAATATGAAACTAGCTATTCACAACACTACTACAATTAGATGGATGTAGAGGAGTGTTCTTCTTCTTGCAGTTGAATGGATGAAGCTTTGGATCACTTCGAAACAAAGACTTATGAATTATATGATCAAAGGATTTTAGATCTAGAAATGGAGGTTGGATCAGAAAGTTTATAGTGCAAAAAGGTGAGAAAAATGTGTGAAATGATCCAATATTTATAGGGCCAGATTTTACTGTTCGGGAGCGTGCCAGTCCCCTTAATTAGGGGCTGGTCCCCTTAATCATTAAGGGGGCCGCCTAGTAAAATTAAGGGGGCCGCCCTCCTGAACGTTGAAAAAGTTTTTCTGAATAAAATTTGCCCTTTTTGGTTGGAAATTTGAAATCATATCTTTGTGGTTTAATATAGCATTACCAAAAATGATTTACATATATATATAAAATGTTTATATCATTTTATAAGATGTTATGTCTTAAGACAAAATTTCCTTTGATCATGTAATGCATAAGATGCTTAGTTTATGCATACCTTAAGTGATATTAGATGTAGAAGTAAATATTTGTTACCAAATACTTGTTTACTTCTTAATTTTGACTTAATTTGATTTAAGTTTTGTGATTGTCAAAACATAGGTTTATTGAGAGATATTAATAACCTTTTTAAGCATTATTTATATCAACAATCTCACCCTTTTTGATGATTACAAAACTTAAACTCATTAACTCAAAAATTAATTTTTAAACAAGTATTTTAGTGAGTTTATATTTACTTCTCCCCCTTTTTGTAGAATCAAAAAGGTTTTGCCAACAATTTTCAAACGTGAAAAATTGACGGGTAGAAACTCCCCCTTGATGTGTACTCCCCCTCGTTTGGGGGCACCAAGAGAACGAGCTATGGAATGCTTTGCAAAAAAAATATTAGAAGCACAAGTATATGCATGCAAACATGTATAAGGTGATAACAAAATATAGCATGTTTGAAAAGAAAGCATTCATATTAAATAAGTGGTTGTGTCAAGACACAACATACAAGTAGCAATTTGAATTACAAGTAGAAAAGCTAGTTCACAAATAAGCAACTAGGAAAATACATCATCATGCAAAAAGTACATGGTCTTCATAGAGCTTGCAAGCAAAAGGGTGGTAGAGGCTTTATTTATTAGGCATATGAGATGCTTAATTAGGAGAGCATGATGGTGATGGTGAAGGAATGGGTGAGAATTGTGGTGGAGGAATTATTGGAGAGGATGGTGGAGTTGGTGGTGGTGGTGGGTTGGTAAGCAAATGTTCAATATATGAAAACATATATTGAATTTCATCTCTAAGGCCAAAGATGACCGTGCGGTTGTGGATGCAACAAAGACAAGTATCCCCATGGGATTCAAGTAGCCTCCAAGGCACGGGATTGGCAAAGAATGGTAGTGTAATTGGTGGAGATGAGAGATGAGCATCAAGTGGTGTTATTGGTGAAAGTGAGATGGTAAGATGGGTGGATATGGGTTCTTGTGTAGGAGGTAGTGATGATACTTGTGGTGACAAGTGTGAGTTGATGTAGTCATTGATTGATGAGGTTGAGGGTATGGAGGATGAGGAAGTTCCATGAGTGGAAGGTGTTTTAGATGGTGCATTGGGTGCACTTGGGGATGAGCATTTGGGTGGAGGTGATGGTGTTTTGTTGTCTTCATTTGTTAAGTCAATGAAGAGTTGTTTTGGGGGGATGACCACAAGTTTTTGTTTCTTGGAGGTTTTGGAGTGTGAGGTGCTTGGTGGAGTCATGATGATTAAGATGGTGAATGATGAGATGAAGAATGGTGATTGTGGAGGGAATTTATAGTATGGAAATGGTTGATTTATGTATGTATTTGAAATGGTTGAATGAGATTCTAAAATCAGTTGGGTTAAAATGGGAAATGGTAGCTGAAACTAGAGAAAGGGTTCACAAGATGCAAAAGAAAACAGTGAATCCAGTTCCAGATGGCCGGTCCCCTTAATTGTATGTCGGCCCCCTTAATAATTAAGGGGACCGCCTAGGGAATTAAGGGGGGCGCCCATCTGGTGTTTCCCCAGACGACCAGAAACCCAAAATTTGCAGAATTTGGTGATTTTTCAAGTGTGTTTTTCCAGCAAGCTCTATTAGAAGAACATACTCTAGGAATGATGATATATAAACATATATATATAATCAAATTTTGCATGCAAATTAACATATTATAATCCATTTTGAAAAGAAGCATGGCATAACATTAAAATAGAAGCATGATAATAATAAAAGTCTAAACATCATTCCAAATAATCACAAGAAATAACACAAGTATTTCCAAATAAATCGGACAAATAGTAAACCATACAAATGTCTAAACGAAACAAGTAATAACAAGTAGCAACACGTCAATATCTTCTACTTCTTTTTCTTTCCAAGAATATTCCTAAACATCTTCCCAACGGATTTGAATCCTCCTCGAAGTTCTTCATGCATTTGTTTTTTACGGTTGATGATAGACGTTTGACGAGTGAAGAGAAGCTCATCGGTACGTTCATGAGGAAGAGGAATTTGATACTCGGTATCATCAATATCGGAAAGATCTTCAACAAAGGTCGTGGGGGATGGAGTACTAACACGTGAGGTATTTTCCTCCTCATCATCATCCTCATCACGATGAGATGTAGAACCACGAGGCCTAGAGTACAAAGGAACACGAGATTTTCCTTTGTCACTACGAGGACGACGAGTACGAACAAGAGTGAGTTGGTTCAAGGTAGGAAGGATTTGAACGTAGTAATCTCTTTGAAGATGAGGGTAACGTTCCATGACATAACGATAAAGTCGTGTAAGGAACATACCGTAAGGTAGATTGGCTTTTGGGGTATTCTTGGCGGACATGATTCGATGGATAAAAAGATAAGCCAAATTGTATTGCTCTTCAGCAATTACAAAATATAACATGTGGGCAATGCTCACCGTGACATGATAACGATGACCACCAGTACCAAACGCATTCTCGCGAATGAGTTCTTCCCACTTTTTCATATCTCGGCTTAGCTCTTTGAGGAGGATTTGATTGGCATGAATATCGACATTCTTCGACTTGATTACTCGACTAGTCGTACGATGTTCTAGTTCAAGCATTTGACGAATGTCTTCAGGACTAGGAATCTCATAATAGTAGGGGCCATCCTGAGGACGATTTCTTTCAAGAGTGGATAGATCCTATTCATTTAAGAAAACGGCTTGGCCGTTGAATGGGATTCTAAGAATTTGTCCAAATTGAGCAAGAGTAAGAGTAATGAATTGATTTTGAATCATGAAGGAAATGAGGAGATGACCATAGGGATCGGTTTGCACCGTCACTTGGCTATAGAAGTCGAGGATAAAACGAGGAATGATAGGTTCGTTGATTTGGAAAAGACATTCAAAACGAATATTGGAGAACATTCGTTCGGTGTCATCAGATTCATAGAAAGATGGATCGACAATTCTTCCTTCGTGAATGTTTCTATTTTCAATAGGATGATTGAAACATGCAACTGAAGGAGACATGCCGGGAGTAGAAGAGACATTTGGAATGTATTGTTTGGTTTTGGATACATCACCAACCGTGGTCTTAGGCATTTTCACCTAAACAATATAACAATAAAAATAGAATTAATATAAAAACAACTAACATGCATATGTTATATATATGTATATATAATTATATGCAATATATGTGGAATGAAATTCTACTTCGACAAAAAAAATATTCAATGAAGTAGTTTCATAATGTTCCTTTTATTTTGATTTTAAACTCGTTTAGAATATATAATATCAAAGAGTATGATATCATAATTCATTTCGAAATAAGGCTAGATATATATTAGATTATATATCTTCCATTTCGTAAGAGTTTGACACAACATAAGCTTGTTTAAAAGATTAAAATGCGAATTTTAGTTTTCAAAAATATCATTTTCGAGATAAACCAAACGCTCCCTTAACTAGATAAAAACATCCTAAAACATCAATATATATATTGATTATATATTTTGATGACGTCTGTTGATTTTAGTAGTATTAACAAGTTTTATGAACAAGTTTTAAGTTTCAAATAACTACATATAGTTATAGTTTGTTCATGAACCAAACGCCCATGTTGTCTTCATGACCCATTTTATAACAAATTGAAAAGTATGTTTTGATTGTTTAGGACGTTAAAACAATGTAATGTAGTAAGTTTTAAGTGGTTTTTGAGAGTCATATCAACAATGTGCCTCTTGAAAAATAAAATTCAACAAGGGTTTATGCGCGATTAATGATTTTTGACAAAATGATATGTTATACTAAATTTGAGTTGCAAAACATCATCCTAATCCTATGGAGAGCATTTGGTAGTTCAATTTCTAGCTTTTATTTCACTTAAAATCGAATTAAAATAAATTTTAATAAAATGCATAATTATTGATTAGACACCAAATCGAATGAAATGTGATAAAATGCATGTTGGAAAACTTACAAAAGATGTTGTTATATGTTTGGTTGATGTTTGCCCCTTGCGAAACAACCCCGGATTGGGGAAGAAGTGAATGAGCAAATGGAGTGTTTGGGAATGGAATTAAGGAGGAAAACGGATTTAGAAGTGTCAGATGGCCGGTCCCCTTAAACATTAAGGGGACCGCCCTCGATAACAAGCCGGTCCCCTTAATTATTAAGGGGGCCGCCTTTGAGATTTTCGAAACTTCGCGGAATTAGTTTCTGGAACAAAAATATTTATACGTATATAATTAGATTTATAATATGTCAAAAATACGTAAAAGTTTATTGGCACGATGATAAAATTCTTAACAATTTTTAATTACCGTTTCGATAATTAAAATGTACCTTTGACAATTTTGGATAAAATGATCAAAGTGTTAAGTTGATGAAGGGTTTGAAGTGTGTTCGGGAATATGTGAATAAGTGTATATATATATATATATATATATATATATATATATATATATATATATATATATATATATATATATATATTTATATATATTTATATATATAAGTATAAGTGTGAGTGAAAGATGGGTTGATGGGTGAGGTTTGAAAGATAGTAGCGGAGATAGGATAAAGTCGGCGAGAGGAGTTTGTTTCATCCATAGTGTTCACGTGCGAAGGCGTTCTTGCATGATAAAAGTCCACTTGACTCATATCCCTTCATCATCATGAGTCTCCCAAAAGAGGACTTACTAGAATAACGCGAGGGGGGAAGGAAAGGGTTTGATAAAGAACGATTTCCTGGAGTTCTAGAAAGTCAACTAATGACGTATCTAGGTTATGTGCAAGCAATTATATATATATATATATATATATATATATATATATATATATATATATATATATATATATATATATATATATATATATATATATATATAGATAGATAGATATGTATATATTTAATATATTAAATATAAAAGTATATATATATAAGTATGTATATGATTGAACAAATAGAGAGAAAAAAAAAGCAAGCAATATCTATGCAAACAATGTAATCAACTAAAGCATATTTATCTAAGCATGACAATGAGTTATGAAAGAATGGCGTACCTGGTGGTCTTCAAAAAAAATCTTCAAAATCATCAAGATGACATATAGACTTTGAAAAAGTCTATGTTGAGAGAAACTTCAAGATTGCTTCAAGGAATGTTCATCTAGCCATTCGATCCCCATTGTCTCTTTGGTCCAAAGTTGTTTGGTCCAAACATGTTTAACATTTGACTAGGATGCATGAAATGTGGTAGTATACCCCAAGGATTGTAGCTTTGTTGGTAGTTCCACATTTGATTACTATCGTTATTATAGTTTTGCCTATTTTGGTTTCTTCTTGGTTGAGGTGTTTTAGACCTAGGTTTAGAATTATTTGATTTTCTAGGTGGTGGTATTTTAGATCTTGTCTTAGGTTTAGAAGATCCTACCTCGTTTTTTAAAGACGGTTTATAAAAAGCTTTTACTTCTTCATTGTTGGTAAGAGGTATTTTTCTATCATTTACAAGTATATACTTAGGATTAGATTTTAGAGGATTTTGTTCGTTAGGTTCATTTTCGAATTTGACATTTTTAATCTCACTTGTTGAAGCTTCATTTGAGTTAAATCCTAAACCGATTTTATCTCCGGATGTTCTTTGAATACTTATTATTTTATTAAGTGAGTGACTACTATTTTCAAATTTATTAAGTTTGCGAATTTCTTCCCTAAGTATTTCGTTTTCATTTTTAAGTACTTGAAATGATTTGCATTCTTCAAAAATTTCTTTACCTTTTTCAAGTTGATGTATTTTAATTTTTAGTTCAAGTACTTCATTTTTCAATTGATTGTTTATGTATTTTAGTGATTTGTTTTTAGCCATTACTAGTATTGCATAGCCTATTATATTCATAATCTAGATCTTTTTCATCTAATGATAAACTTTCATCACTATAAATATTCGGTTTCGGAACGTACCTCATTTGATGTATATTCGCCATAAGACATTTTTCTGCTTTGTCCGTTTCTTTCTCATCTTCATCACTATCACCTCCAAGCACATCCAACAAAAGCTCTTTGATTTTGATCTCTTGTCAGCATGTGGACATTTTCCGATGAGGTGATTTGAATCACCACACTTGAAACATTTTCTTTCAATCTTGTTGTTCTCGTCATCTTTACCTTTTGAAATGTTTTCTTTTCATCATGCGGTTGTCTTAACGAATCTTCCTCGCCTTTTGAAGAATTTCTTTAAATCTCTTACGGCCATGGCCGTATTCATCGTCATCACTTTCGGAAGATGAACTATCTTCGATACTAAATTCCTTTCTAGCTTTCAAGGCGATTGACTTGCTTTGCTCTCGTTTTTTCTTTGACCATTTCGGAGTCCTTCTTAATGATGACTTCGTAAACTTTTAGATTTCCAATTAATTCATCAAGTTGCAATGTTGACAAATTCTTCGATTCTTCAATAGCCGTCACTTTAGCTCGCCATTTTGGATGAAGAGCCCTAAGAAACTTCCTAACAAAATTCTTACTAGAAAAATTCTCATCAAGTGCTTTTAACTTTTGATGATAGTGTTAAATCTTAGCAAAAGCATTATCAATTGATTCCTCTTTCCGGAATCGTGAATTGCTCATATTGTTGAACAAGTAGATCTATCTTATTATCTTTAACTTGACTATTACCTTGGTGAGTTATTAGTAAAGAGTTCTAAATTTCTTTTGCGGTTTCACACATAAAGATCCTTTCGTACTCTTTACGTGGTAGCGCATTATAAATAACCATTTTTGCTTCATTATTTTTAGCAAGTTTTCTTTTTAAATCATCATTTTATTTTTCAAAAGGTACGATTTCATCTATCTTTCTTAGTTTCAGGGTTATTTTGAGTAGGTAAAAAATCACCATTAGTAATAACATGCCAAAGATCTAGATCTTTTGACTTCACATAAGTTTCGAATCGATTTTTCAAATATAAAAATCGATCACTTTCAAATAGTGGTGGTCTTTGCATAGATTGCCCTTCTAAATATTTTTCAGATTCCATAGATCGTTACAAGTTTTAAAATACAATATATTTTAAAGATCTTGCTAGACGTGGCTCTGATACCATTTGTGGAAAACTAGAAGGGGGGTTGAATAGTTTTACGTCCTTTTAAAAGTTTATTACCAAAATATTTTGTAGGTTATTAAAAACTTTCGATTCGATCTCAAGTGAATTCAAATGACAACCAATATAAGCAATTCTAATCAAGTAATGAAAGTATTGAAATGTAATGAAGAAAAGATAGAGTTAGAAAGATCAAACCACAACACGCGAATTTATAGTGGTTTGGCTACAAGGACACCTTCCTTGCCCTACTCCGCTCCCCGAGTACCACACTCGAGAGTTTTCTTCACTATGTCAACAAACTCCTTATGGTGGAGAAACCTTACACACCTTGGCTTACACGAGTTAACGACACTAAGCTAAATGTCGACTTCTAATCATAGCTAGAACCAATCTCACGACTTCTTCAAGGCTTCACACCTTCTTCACAACTTCACAACTTCTTCAAGGCTTCACACCTTCTTCACACCTTCACAACTTCACACCTTCTTCTATGCACAACTAATTCACAACTACTAAACTACTTTACAACACACCTAGTTTCTACAATCAACAAACTTACACAACACTTTTACAAATATCTACCACAACTACAATATGAAACTAGCTATTCACAACACTACTACAATTAGATGGATGTAGAGGAGTGTTCTTCTTCTTGCACTTGAATGGATGAAGCTTTGGATCACTTGGAAACAAAGACTTATGAATTATATGATCAAAGGATTTTAGATCTAGAAATGGAGGTTGGATCAGAAAGTTTATAGTGCAAAAAGGTGAGGAAAATGTGTGAAATGATCCAATATTTATATGGCCAGATTTTACTGTTCGGGAGCGTGCCGGTCCCCTTAATTAGGGGCCGGTCCCCTTAATCATTAAGGGGACCGCCTAGTAAAATTAAGGGGGCCGCCCTCCTGAACGTTGAAAAAGTTTTTCTGGATAAAATTTGCCCTTTTTGGTTGGAAATTTGAAATCATATCTTTGTGGTTTAATATAGCATTACCAAAAATGATTTACACACATATATATATATATATATATATATATATATATATATATATATATATATATATATATATATATATATATATATAAAATGTTTATATCATTTTATAAGATGTTATGTCTTAAGACAAAATTTCCTTTGAACATGTAATGCATAAGATGCTTTGTTTATGCATACCTTAAGTGATATTAGATGTAGAAGTAAATATTTGTTACCAAATACTTGTTTACTTCTTAATTTTGACTTAATTTGATTTAAGTTTTGTGATTATCAAAACATAGGTTTATTGAGAGATATTAATAACCTTTTTAAGCATTATTTATATCAACACAATGCTATCCATATTAGTCTTTTTCTTGTAGAGCCATTTACTCCCAACTAACTTGGCACCTGGAGGTAGGTCTACTTCTTCCCAGACTTCATTGTCTTTCATGGATTGCATTTCCCCATTCATAGCAACCTGCCATTTTTCCTTTTAAGGACTATTCATGGCGGCTTTATAACTTGTAGGTTCATCAAGATCTCCTATCAAGTTTTCCTCACACTCTACATTAAGACATAGACGTGAAGGAGCTTTCACAGGTCTAGTTGACCTATGAATGGGAACCACTTCAACTTCAGGTGGAGGACCTAAACTTTCAGGTTCCATAGGAAGTTGGCTAGTGTTTTCAGAAGGTGCTACATCTTCATGATCGTCTTCCAGATCATATATTCTCCCACTGAATTCTTCAGATATGAGCTCCTTTTCCAAGAAGTCTCCATACCTTGCAACAAAAACTTTGTTTTCAGGTGGGTAATAAAAGTAGTAACCCATAGTTTCCTTAGGGTATCCTACGAAGATGCACTTCACAGATCTTTGTTGGAGTTTGTTTGGTGAGTCACGTTTAACATATGCCTCACAACCCCAGACCTTAAGATAAGACAAGTTAGAAGCTTTTCCAGTCCATAACTCATATGGTGTCTTATCCACCTTCTTTGTTGGAACCATATTAAGAATGCGAACCACAGATTCCAAGGCATAATCCCAAAACGAATAAGGAAGAGTTGTTAGATTAAACATAGATCGTATCATGTCTTGCAATGTACGATTCCTTCTCTTAGATACACCATTTTGTTGTGGAGTATATGGAGAAGTAAGGTGCTGGGCAATTCCCTCCTTAGCTAAGTAATCTATGAACTCCTGACTCAGGTATTCACCACCTTTATCGGATCGAAGAGCTTTAATCTTCTTTCCAAGTTGCAACTCTACTTCTGCTTTAAACACTTTGAATGTTTCAAACACCTCATGTTTATGTTTAAGTAAATAAACATAACCATAACGGCTGTAATCATCCGTAAATGTTAAGAAGTAACTAGCACCTCTCCTTGACACATGTCTAAGTGGTCCACACACATCTGTGTGAATAAGACCAAGTAGATCATTAGCCCTTTCAATCATATTTTTAAAGGGTTTCTTAGTCATCTTCCCAGCAATGCAAGATTCGCACTTATCAAATGATTCATCATTGATCTTTTCTAAAAGCCCATCATGTTGCAGCTTTTTCATGCGAGCCTTGCCAATGTGAGCAAGTCGACAATGCCAAAGATAAGACGAATCCAGACCTTTCTTGATTCTCTTATTATTGATGCTATACATTGAATTATTTTTAACAAAAGCATTATCATTATCATTCATATCAATTTCAAACACACCATTCACAGCAATAACATTGAAATAAAAAACACCATTTAAAGAAACTGAAATTCCATTGGTAGTAACAGTATGATCAAAACCAAGGTTCAACAAACATGAAAATGAAATTACACCTCTAACAATTGACAGTGCATAATGACAATTATTTAAAGATAGTACTAAGCCCGAAGGCAACACTAAATTAAAAACTCCTATAGCTTCAACTGCTGCATGTGCTCCGTTACCCACGTGCAGGAATTGTTGTCCATAGGCCAGCTTTCTCTCAACTCCAAACCCCTGCAAGGTATTGCAAATATGAATGCCACATCTCGTATCATATACCCATGAATTCAATTTAGGAGTAAGAGTGAATAATTCAATCATAAAGAATGCACCTGATGAACTAGGGTTACCAGCTTCATTCCCCTGCTTCTTGAGTCGCAAGTCATGAATGTATAGAGGACAATTGCGCTTCCAATGGCCCTTTTCATGACAATGGTGACAAGCCTGATCCTTCTTGTTTGGCGGATTCACCTTGTTCTGCTTAGGCTGATGCTGCTTCACCTTGGGCATCTTTGGTTAAGATTGATAGGCCATGACCTGCTTGCCTTTATCACCTTTCCCCTTGCCTTTGTTCACATGCGATTTCTTCTGGATTCTCCCTCCATGAATTGCCAACACTTGTGGGGTAGGAGCCTTGACCTTGCTGGTAGACTTTTCTCATAATCAACAAGCAGTGCGAGTAATTCTGAGACTGTCTTCCCCAAGCAGTGCATGTTGAAATTCTGCACAAAACCAGCAAAGTCCTTGTTAAGGGACCTGTTGATCAAGTGCACTTGCACATTCTCGGGGTAACCAAATCCAATTCTGTGAAGTTGATCAAAGTATTCTTTCATCTCATTCACATTATCTTCAACTGGTTTACCATCACCATGCTTGCAGTTGTGTAGCTTGTCAAGTTCATCATACAATTTAACTGCAGGAGACTTTTCATAAGACTTTTGAAGTTCTTCAAGCATGTCTTTAGGAAAGTAGTACTCAAACTTCTTTTGTAATTGAGTACTCATGCTAGTGAGCATTAAACAAGCAACCTCATTAAACTTAGCATGCTCCACCCTCCAAGCTGCCCTAACATCTTCTGGTTCAGATATAGGAGGCTCAGCTGGGCATTCATTGGTCAAGTAATTGAGCTTTCCGGACGCCCTCGAGACAATTCTGAGCGAATTTTCCTAACATCTTCTACATATATTAACCTCTTGTCAAATATATGCTAAAGATTCTTATGTTCTGTGTAGATAACACTCTTTGTTCCATAAAAATCTCGTCTCCAAGTTCTACTCCCAACTCTAAATCATACATCACGTAGTTCTTCTTATGGATCTTCTACTTCTGCGATGCCAGTGTCCACGAAAATTTGCTATCGTTGCCCACATGCCTGAAGAACGTACATCTTGAAGCTAACCTCTCACTTGACAACTTGGCAAACATCCTCTTCTTCTTCAACAATCATAATGATAACCAAATCGGCAATTTATCCTAAGGAAACGATGTGAACCATGACCGGTCGAACTAAAACGTATATCAACGAACTCAAAAGGGTTACCAATTACTGACTAGCGTAGAAATCGAATATCAAAATCAGAGGTAGAAAACACAATGAGAAATTTTCCCCAATAAAAGTAGACGTAAATCAACTGTTCATGAAACCCGTACAAAGAAAAGATAAAATACACGTACTCATAGAAAATCCACCAGCGTACCACAACGAAAGAGACACTTGAGGAACCAAATACATATAAAATTTTGTAAATGAGAACCATATATAGTTCTTATTCCAATACCAATCCTTACCCAACAAAAATGAATTTCGTTTTTCACATGATATACCTTAAACTCATACATTTTTTTTATAAAAAATATATAAACCACTTTATGTTAGAAAATCATCTCTGACTTAAATTCCATATTAGGCATAGTTTTTATGACACCAAAGGTTAATTATATTAATATAGTATCTCACCTTACTTGTTTAACATATATAAATCGTGCTAGTGACATAATAAAATAAGTAGACTTTCATAGCAGAATTTTTATAAATAGCTTTGACAATAGACTGATAACCATTTTTTTCCGCACCTCATTTCCCATAAAATATTAGTTTCCAACAAATGACCTTAAAATACCCAAAACGAATTGTAAAATTCCATAAAGACTCTAACACAACCTCTTAATCGAATGCGAAAGACATGGAAGAATCACGTAATCAAAATAATCATCAAATGAACTCATACCAGTGAACACTCACGCAAATACATTGTAAACCAAGCGAAGAACGTAAAGACTCATTCATACAATGAGAAAATTAAGATCATAGAAAAAACATCGACACTAACAGGTCGCAAAAACATGTCGCGAAATTCAATTGGTGTGCAAATGAGGGATTTAATATTCGCACCAACTTGTCACGAACCAACAATACTCGAAAAGTTATATAATATTCCTTAGAGGAATGAATACAAGGAATAACCAAAGAAACGAACCAGTATCCAACAGAAAACGAATCCGAATGACCAACACCCATCACGACGTCGATTAGGAAGGATATGGCATCCGTACTAACATGGTACGAATAAGGATGCTAACCAGAGAATTATGTATGCAGACGGAGAGTCTAACAAACGAATCAACATAAATACCACAACATTAGTACTAACCGATAATTGAGGTATCAGCCTATGATAGGTAGGATGGAATCTTACCACACTACAAGAAAAAGTGACATTAGTGACCAGATATTTTCGTCACAAATAGTATCAATCTCATCACTAAATATGATTAGTGACCAAATTTAGGTGGTTACTTGTGGTCACTATAGGTCCGTCACTAATTACAATTAGAGACCAAACATCATTTCGTCACTGAATAGTGACCAAAACGTCGTCACTGATTGGATGGGGTAGATACAACTTCAACCCAATATGTGACCAAATATCTGGTCACTATTCTGCCAGAGACGAAATGGTGGTCACTATTTTGGTTGATTAGGGACCAAAAAGTGGTCACTATCCCCAAGTTGCCGACAACCACAAAATGCTCGGTTTTGTCGTACCCTTTTACTTTTAGCAAAACAGAAAACTAAAGTTCTTAGCTTCTTAACATAACGCAAATTAGTCCAAACAAAAAAGAGAATATAATCAATACCCATAACATACCAACAATTGCATCATTTTGTCTCAAATACAACATTGAAAGTGAATTAAGTATAAAAACATGATTTTCAAGACAACCTTCTTATAACACACAATCTTTGAATATGTTGTTACTACCCGTAATGTACGATAGAAAAAAATGACGTCCGCAAATTCTTTCCGGGCTGCAAATTATTTCCTGCAAATCCTTTCCTGCAACTTCTTTCCTGCAAATCCTTCAATTCAATCTTGCAAATCCTTCAATTCATAATAAAGAGACATTCAAACCAATATGAATTTTCACTTTCTAAGGAGAGTTCAAAAGCTGCAGTAAACTTAATAAGAAACACTACAAGAAAACCACCAGCAACTTTACACTCTATGAAAACTCATATCAGATTGACATTTAAAGATAACATTACAAACTATCAAGAGTTTAAGACCAGTTGAATAAGAGTTTGAATTTCACCGTATCCACACACTTTTCTGTAAAACGGCTGGTGCACCCAACACATCCTTAACATTCCTAGTTTCTCTTCTTACCATCCTTAATCCATGGAAACTTTTCCTATCTGCTAGAGGTCAAGGACAGCTAACGGCAACAGGTGCAAAGCTTCACAAGTAGCAAAAGCCAATTTTATATCACAACATAAGAAAGTACCACTCAATCCTAAACACCCCCATCAAAACTACTACTCAAGGTCAAACATATATGGTTGTACATAACTAGTTTTAGACCCAAAAAAAGGAGCAATCGAGACCAGACCGAACCTGCTATATATGGTGCGTACCTGTAGTTTAGGTTGAAGTGCCTCAAGAGGTCCTTTGGGCTTCTCTACACTTCTCCATGAACAACAACATATATGTAAGAAAGTATTATATATATAAAGCTAAAAGTAAAGAGTATTATAGAGGGTTAATTATTATTTCATTAGTAAATGTCTCGACCAAAAGCCATCTTTATACCTCATAGATATTGGGTACTTATTCCATAATATCATTCAAATTTACCCTTAATTTTTATCATGAAGGCCATCGTTCAGTAGAAGTATCTCAAAGACGCATAACTAAACGTAAACTGGAAAGTAATGATAAAAGTTCAACGAGAGATTTATTCAAGATAGTGAACGAGTATAAGGAAACAAAATGCATTTGCCATCTCAAAGATATATATTTAGAAATAAACAAGATTTACCAATGGTACGAGTATCTTGTTTGTTGATGTCGCCCTGCATAAGAAGTATATTATCATAAAGGGAAAACCGAATATCAACCATCACTAGATAATATAAAGGGAAAACCAAATATCCATCATCGCTACCTGATATTGAGATGGCTCAGGTGTTTTAGTATCAACAGGAGCAGTATTTGGGCACGATGCAAAAGACGTATCTGCATGAGATTCCTCACGGGTCTGATCTGACTTAATCTCATTATTCTGCCCGGTTTGTGAACTAAAAATCTGGACCAAAGAATCAGAATTTGGCACACCAGAAGTAGATGTGAATCAACCTTGAAAACCTCTCATAAACACTCTTTTGCAACCTCGAGACTTTCAACATCACTGCCGGAAGTAGGTTCAACTGTAGAACAAGTTATGCTTTCGACGTTTTGATCCTCTCTCGATTATATAGTTTGATCATTTTTTAATCCAAGGTATGTTTAAATACATCAGCACTAAGCTTTAAAATTTTAACATTGACTTTATATCAAGTCAAAAGTTTCAACAATTGACTCGATTAAAGTGATTAGCTGTTAGTCAAAGGTCTAAAACACCCTGCAGTAATGGCCGACAATGGCATATACTAATAGTTGGAATTTTTTATGTCCTGTAATAACTTGGCCTTTGAACTGTTGCCAAAAGATAAATTTTATAAATATGATGAGCGACAATTAACTCCAGTTACTTGCTAAATGAAAGTAACTGGATGTTTAGTTCAGTTTTAAAATATAGGGTTGTTGCCTAAGAAGCTGTTGCCCAACTTGTGACACCAATCTAAATTAACTCCAGTTACTTGCTAAATGGACACCTGATGGCTAATATTGACCAGAGATCAGATCAGTAACAAACTAAAGGGGTGCTCTGTGCAGATTAACAAACTAAATAGGCTATGTGCAGGGCTATAATACAAGTGTTTGGATCAGTGATTAAGCAAGTTGAGCTATCAACTGAAACTGGCTTTGAAACAGTGGCCACTAATCTGAATATTGTTCCTATCAAAACAATAACAATTGATCCCTATATCATTCTTCTTATCAAAACAGAGCATGTGCATCCTAATCCTAACAGATTGGTGTTAATCTGAATATTGTAGTTTTACACAACTCACAATAATTTACGACTGGTGGGAGGACGGTTTCACACAGCTTCATAATAAGCAGGGTGCATTAGAGACCAAAACAGGCGATCCACATGACTATACAACAAGCCAGTTTGGGGGATGAAAGAAGCAACTATATATATCACCCAAGTAGGAACAAAGTGATGATCTACATTCCAAAGAGTTACTACTTCCTTGGAACAAAATATTTATCATACAAGTCGCCTAAACGCCACGAAAGTGTACAAAGTCTACAAAATTCCTAACAGCTAAGCCATCTTACAATCATAATCCTAAATTAAACCGGCACGAAACAAAACGATCGACCAACATACGTTTTCCGCAATCACCATCACAAGTATAATCACAATCACAATCACAAGCTACTGAATCACTTATTAACTATAACATTAACGAAAATTAGGTCAAATTTGGGGCTAACTATTAAATATAACATCTATCCAAACAAATGATAAATTCAATAACAAGAGTAATGATATATACCGAATTACGTTGAGTGAACCAAACAGTAACTGTAGCGAACGTGTTCCAACCGGTGAAGATCGCGGTGGTCGCTAGTGTAGATTGCGGTGGTCACTGGTGTAGATAGCTAGTGTACTTGTTAGTTTTTGTGAAAGCTAAAAGAGGATGTGATGGGTGACATATTGTGTGAAAGGGAAATTGATTTGGACCGGAGTAAGACTAAAGTGAAAATAAAGCAAAGGAACTTACCAAGATTACGTTAGTATCCTACTGATCTTGCAAAAAACCTATAGATTAGATCAGAGAGGCTCATTTCCGGACTGTTATTTCCACCTGATATCGACACACCTGCAATCAATCATTTTCACGATTAGAGAAAATATATAAGCTAATAAAAAACCCCAACTTCGATTCTCTCTGGTGACTAAAATCGAAACCCTAATAACCCTAACTTCGATTCACTCTAACCGATCTCCTTTACCATCTCGTGTTTCTTGCATCATTCTGATCTTGATTCTCTGATTCTTGATTGTCTGCTGCATTGATATCATCTTGTTTGAGGTAGATCGATCATAATTTAGGGTTTTTAGTCGGTTTCTATTTTTTTTCTACGTTAAGGTTTATTCGATCCTGCACTATTCTATACTTCAGTTTATACTTATTATTGGGTGGATGATTATGGACGGTGGTTAGTTTTGGTGTGCTTCATGTGTAAACCCTACGCGATTAGGGTTTTACTTTTTCTGCTTTGGTTTTGCTTTGGCTGGTTATTTGTTTCGTTTGCTTGGTTGTTCTACTGGTTGTGAGAGATGAATAGGGGTTTTTTGAGTTCTATGAGTGCTTATTAGGATACGGTTGCTAGGAAGGGTGAGGATGATGAGACTGGAGATCTGAATAAGGGAGCTGATGTGTCGAACTCAGGTTCCTTGGATTCAGGTGTAGGGGGTGACATAGAGAAGATGGAAAAGGGTAGTGGTTCAGATAATGGTGATGATTGTGATGTACGTGCACATGTGCATGAGCAAGTGAAGCCGGTTTCACTTGGTGCGTATGCTGATGTTACAATGGATGATGCTGCTTCGTCTTCACAAGGCTCTCAACAGCCTATTGTGGAACTATTGATTGCTAATGCGAATAAGAATTTTGATGATGCTATGAACAAAATTCAATGTGAAATTGGTGCTTCTGAAGTTAATCTTACACGGAACCCTATGGATGGTACTACTATTGGTACTGGTGTAATTTCTGGTCATAATGGGAATCTGAATAAGCGTGCCACTTCTGGTCCTACTAATGGTACTGGTGTGAAGTCGGTTTCTTACGCGGGTGCTACTTCTAATGAACCTCAGAAACATTCTAATTTTTGGAGGTTGGAATGTAGCAAAAAAAGGATGATGTTGACCTTTCAGTTCCAATGAAAGTAGTGGAAGAGGTGAACACGCGGTTTGAGAATACTCTATACGGTTACTTCCTTGGCCAACGCCTTGCTTTTCCTGTTGTTGATTACTTTGTTCGCAATGCATGGGCTAAGTTTGGTGTGCAAAAGGTTATGATGAATGCTAAGGGGTTCTTCTTCTTTAAGTTCAACTCGAAGAAAGGTGTTGATGATGTGCTTGATAACGGTCCTTGGTTGATCAGAAATGTTCCTATTATCCTTAAACCATGGACTTTGAACACAAACCTCCTCAAAGAGGATTTGACTAACATCCCGGTGTGGGTTAAATTCCATGAGGTTCCCCTTGCTATGTTTTATGATGATGGCCTCAGTCTTCTGGCCACACTGATTGGCACGCCCAAAAGGTTAGATGCTTTTACAAGCCAGATGTGCAAGGAATCGTGGGGCCGTAGTAGTTTTGCTAGATGCATGATAGAAGTGAAGTTGGATGAGGTGCTTCGGGACAGCCTCACTGTTGAGATACCATTACTTGATGGTTCGGGTTCGACTATTGAGAAGATACGGGTTGAATACGAGTGGCATCCACCTCGTTGTGACAAGTGTAAGATATTTGGTCATACTCTGACCGACTGTCCTAAAGTTGTTATACCTCCTGTTTAGCCTACTAAGCCTGTATATGATAGCTTCAAGACTGTTACTAATAGGAAGAAAGGAAAACAAGGTGGTTCTACGATTCCGGGTAAAGGAGGGTTTACTAAACCTGTTGTGGGTAAGCAGTTGCAGTATCAACCCAAAAAAACTCCTCCTGAACCTAAGAATGTTGGTGGCACTAAGAAGATGACTTCTGATGTGGCTAGTCCTAGTGGAACAACGATCTCTACATCAAACCAATTTGATGCTCTCAATATGGATGATACGGATGCGTTTGGTATTCCTACTTTTGACACCAACATGGATGTGGAT
This sequence comes from Artemisia argyi, assembly GCA_030686995.1. Taxonomy (NCBI): domain Eukaryota; kingdom Viridiplantae; phylum Streptophyta; class Magnoliopsida; order Asterales; family Asteraceae; genus Artemisia; species Artemisia argyi. The sequence goes on from CM060686.1 coordinate 3,974,330, forward strand.
GCTGGATGTACAATGGAAGTTAATGTGGATGAGTCAGTAAAGACTGGTGCTACATCACAAGAACCGCTTGTGAGTGATTCAATGGGAACTAAGGAAGTTGGTTCTACTCCTTTAGTTGAGAAAATTAGTAAGTTTGAAAAGCTTCTTATTGATGGGAAAGGTACTCTTGTGGATGATGATGGTCATCCTGTTCCGTCTGCCTCTGTCACTAAGAGGGCTAACCCATTTTCCAAGGTGGGTAATGTTGTGGTTTCTGATAGTGACGAGGAGGAGGTTCTTAACACGTTCGACGAATCAGCAAATCTTTTTGGTGGAGGTCATGAGCGTGAAGATGAGTTTGATGACTATGATGATTACTCGAAGTAAATTTATGATCTTCCAGGGGAATTGGATGCTCTTAATGCCATTTATGGCTTTAATCTCCAAGGTCGTAGGAAGTAGTTTATATTTTTGTTTGAGTCTTTCTATATGATGTGGTAGTGGTTTGGTTTTCTTGTCTAGAAAATGGGAAGTATCTCGTTATGTAAGCTTTTCGCCTATGTAACGGGCTGAGATATGGGATTCACTCATATCCGTTGTACTTAAATGTTTTTTGGAGTAATATATTTACCGGGTCTTTTGACCTTTTACCCAAAAAAAATATATAAGCTTAGTTTCTTTTCAACAATTATAGAAAATCAGCAAAGCCTCATGTGTTGCAAATATTTCTTACGTGTCTTGTGTTCCATGTAAGCAATGACTGTAAATTTGCTGATATACTTATTGCCCTCCCCTGTGAAAAAAGAAGGTAAATCGATGCACATTAGTTAACCTAAGTTATTTCCAACACCATGATGGCTAAAGCTTTCAATACCGCCATTAATGCCTGCCGCGATGGTTCCCTCTAGAAGTCTCTCCTCCGCTTTGCTTCCACTTGAGCTTGCCTTGGAGCATTTTCTCCTACCTCTGCTGTTGTTTGCAATTAGGCCCCCTATCCACCATATTTATGTTACGATATGCAATATAAACATTTAGTCAAACATTAAATCAATAATCATGTTAAGTTTTCACAATTTAAAATTCAACATTAATAAATACCATTTGGTTCGCCTTGACAACAACTTGCATCAGGGCTATGGTTACCTGCAATCATAGCTCCGTTTTGTGCTGCCGAATTAAGTAAGTTCAAGTTAGTGAACTTTGTATATGCCGTTATTAAATAAAAAAAATGCGTTCAATTGGAAAAACTTCTTTTATGTTGATCCCTAATACATAAGAAAACCAACATCAAACCTGCGATCATTCAATACTAATACCACCAATAAAAACTCCCCCAACTCGAATAATAATCAAATCCCCACCCCTACCTTTCCTCATAATTTAGATTATATTCTGATAACAAACTTAAAAAAAAAAAAAAAAAAAAAAAAAAAAAAAACACAAACAATAACCTTAATTTTCGATAAGTAATCGCCAAGTTATTAAAAAAAAGATATGAACATTTGTGGTAGTGGTGGTGATTGAACATTTGTTATAGATTTGATATAGATATGGAATTGCTACCTGTAAAGCCCAAAATGAATGCCACTATCTATAAACTTTTTGGATGGTTGGCAAGACGATAGTTTTGTTCGTTGTTCCAATTATCAGATATCTTGTCATTATGAACAAAAAGCAACAATACAAACCTTCTTTAGGAAAAAATAAAATAAAAATCATGAAGTGGTGTAAAGTTAATATTTGGGAAAACGGTCTTACTTGCAATCTCGCCATTGTCTAGGAATGCATGTGACATTTGCATGAAGCGCTTTTTGGACTTCAGGAATGTTCAAGTAACTTTCGACGTTGCCTAAACCATAGGGATCAAATCCATATGGCTGCATAAGATTATAAGAAAATATTTATCATGTTTTCATATAATTTTGTGTGTTTCAATTTCAATAATAATAAAAGGTAGAACATAAAGTTACCTTAGTAGATGTTCCACTTATACACAATAGAGCATATATATCATAAGCACTTCAATCATGCCTGTATTAAGTAGAAATTTTCACTATCGATAAAATATTACTTTTTTGCCAAAACCTCAATAAAAAAACATTAGATGACATTGTATCATGTATTGAAATCCAGTACATTAACCAATAAAATGATCATGGTGCTGCCTATATAATGAGGCTTACCATTGCATGCATTTCTTGTTGGCCATGTGCTGCAAACAAAGTGAATTTATATGTTGTCCTTTTATCAAACTACAAATCAACCAAAACTATCATTATTGACAAAGTAACAGAAACCGATCAAAACTTTTTTAAAATTATAAAGAGAACTAATGATATTACATTCATGTTCTTTCATTAGGAAGTAAAAGGAGAACAAATAATGATGTGAACAAAGAATCAATATATTAGTTGCAATTACACGACCTTGGATCGCTAAAACAACAAACTAAAGTGGAGGACTTCAATTCATATTTGGTTCTTACATACATTTCATCAAGCAGTTTGTGGGCATGCAAAACACACACAAATTAACAAATAGCCTTTGGACATGAAAAACCCATAAACAATTCAACCAATCTCTCATTGAAATTGAAGGAATTTACCTTCATCGACAACAACGTGTGCTTCTCATTTTCTTCCTGATTTCTTTTTTAGACTTCTTCATCACAAAAGCATATTCAAAAAATTTAATAAATAAATAATATATAAATGTAATCCTGCATAAAAATAGATTTAAATAAACAAATTGCAAAAGCAAATCCATATAACACAATTATAAAAAGTTAACACATGAGATTACTTACCAATGTTTAGATGCAGCTATTGAATTGAACCTGCAAAATCAAACAGAAAATTATTATGCCTAAGAATTAGAAAAAAGATTCGACTTAAATTGATTCATAGAATCACTGGCATATTCATAGAACGAAATTAGAGATCCATGGTGTTTTTGAATCGGTTGAACCTCGTAGATCAAAACTGTTATTTTTATATTTTTTGATCTTGAATTGATAATATGGAATTTATTTTGAATTAGTGATATGATTTTGAATTGGTGACATTAATAGGTGTTTATGAATCATTATGGTATAGAGATGAAACTGTTATTTTTGGATGATTGTTTAAATGCCAAGGCATTAATGTTGAATTGAAAACCATATTTGAATCGTATTGTAGAAGTTTCATTGAAAAAAATTTTAGAACGCTGAATGAGAGTTGTACTTTACTAAAATATCAATGCCCTCTCCATCAAGACACATCAGCGCATTAAATTTTTAGAAGCTTCAAAGGGTGGTAGAAAAGTGCATTATATTAGAATATACATAGATTATCATGTTAAATTAGTGGCTAATAATCTTATATGCATTATAAAGCAAGTATATCCAACATGTAGTTCAGTGAATAAGTAGTGACAACAAGCTCGTCACTAATGATTTACGAATGACCAAAAATTAGTGACCAAAAGTATATGGTCACTAAATGGCCCAAATAGTGATAAAAAAATAATGTGGTCGCTAAATTTTTGTCACTAAACACACTTTTTCTTGTAGTGCCACTTACACACCCCAACATATAACGACTGCCCAATCGGTTAAGAGAATACTTCTATAACCATACAGCCATCATCAACATGATATCACAGACCATCTACCACAACATATAACAACAAACATCAATCAATGCAATACTGGTCGCAAGTCCACGTGTGTGATACCCTTATAATTATGTTCGCGATCATAGTTATAAGCCTATTCCACACGCATACTTACTTCCAAAAACACACATCTCAATGATAACAAACATATACCACATAGCACATAATAAACATCACAATCCATGCTATCATACTTGCAAGTCCACTTGTTTGGTGACGCATGTTGATGCGTGGGAATTGCACCAGGCTTTACCTCTCGAGGGATCTCGAAAAGCTTACAACCCCCACCAGGCAGTGTACCTGATCATTGTAGTATAGTATAGTGACAAGTACCGGGGGATTGATCGTTCAACTCAGGAATAGTGTCGCTAGGATTAGAAAGCCTAAGAACTAGGTCTAGAGGTGAGGGATGATTCTTTTTGTATTTTTTATATTTTATAAAAGCAAATAAAAATCTCGGTTTTTGAAAGAGTTGGCGGAATTAGTTGCTAGTCAACTAACCCAATTACTAAAGATGCAATCAAAATAAAATAATAAAAATGAAAATAAACTAATTTAACTAGTGGTGTGAGCAATATATGGGAGAATTGTGTTTACTTAGATTTCACTACTCCCTAGATATCTTTTACAGGTTAATTACTTGTTACAGTTGCGTGGATGACGGATTGTATTCCTTAATACCATTCATAGGGTGGCGTACTTACTTCCCCAATCCTATAAGCTCCTACTTCACTCCTATGTCGAGCCGGCTAAGAAGCTCCTAACATGGGATCACTAGAATTCGCTCATGCATTAAATACAACCATAAAAACCTAGTACACATCGGTTCATGTTTCTTAAGCCGTTCAAGCAAGTTACACAATGGAGATCTACCATTTTTCTTAAGCCTAACATTCAAATCATTCATCCATTGCAACTATAAACAAGCAATCAACCTATAATTAACATCTAGGTTCCATTACATCTAAGCAAACACATGAAATATCTAGCCTAGCATGTTATAATCAAGACAAGCATAAGATATATTCAAACAACACATAGACATATTGAATGAATTGAAAGAAAACTTATCTTAATTGAACATTAAAAGTTTCAAGGGGTGAAAACCCTTGAAAATACTGTTACAAACGACCTAGGGTTTATTAGGTTCGGCCCTAGAATTCTCCACACAAGTTCCTTTCTTAATGAATGAAAAATAGAAAAGTATATATAGATTCTGTGAGGTCACGGCTTCAAGAGGAAAAATCTGACGCCGTCATCTCGCCGCCAATAAAGTTCTCGGACTGCCTAGATCCATGGGTGACGCCGTCATGTGTAATTCTGCTCCAGGCCGTCACCAAATTTACTCTTGACGCCCTACTTCTGACGCCGTCACGTTTTCTCTGGGTCATCATCCATTTTGCTCTTGACGCCGTCAAAAAATCCTTCTTGACGCCGTCAGGTACTGTTCCCAGCAAGGAAAATTAAGTCTTTGCCGTTTTCTTCACTTTTATGCTCAAAAACGTCCAAAATGCTTCCTTTTCCAGAATTCACTCCCAAAGTACCTAAAATCACAAAAGGAACGATTTAGGGCAATATTTGATCAAATAAATTCCAATTCCGGCTTAAATGACCCCCTAAAAATGGTTCATTTTTCGCCTCATCATATACCCTTACACTTGAGATTTGCTTGTATTCAAGCAAATGCGCTTTTATTCTAGTCAAAATACAAGCTAGGGGTCATTTAACACTAATATAAAAGTAATTACGACAAATAATCGTTCCATTAAAGACCAAAGACAAGCACGGAGGTCATACACTAGCACCTCACAAATAGTGTTTAGATACTCACATCTCTCGGGTGTAATAAAGTAATATCACAATATGGAAATGGAAAACATCTCTCACTACCTGTCATAACAAAATAGATTACCATAGGCTTGGGAAAGGATCAAACCTCCACCACATGGCGTAAGCACCTAGGATAAACTATCAAAGAGGTCTTTTTTAAAGGGTTGTAACGTTAGGTGTAGGGATATGGAATACACGGTTTTGTTGTATATAGGAAATCTTTACTGGTGGCGAGTTAATCATCTTGGTTAATTACATGTACAATATGGCGTTGCTAAGCCAAGACTAGACTCGACTTAAGCTAATAAATGAAAAATAACAAAAACATAGAATGAAACGGGATGGTAGTCAGTATGTTTTTTTTTTTTTTTTTTGCATACACTCTTACCCTACCATCCAAAATAATAGATCGTAGGGAATGAACATTCCCCTTACACTTGAATTTTTACATACTTTACAATAAACTAATCTAATACTCGAATTAAGAAAATCAAAACACTTGGAGTACTTTTAAGATTAACGCACATATGGGGGTAATAATATTATGTTCTTCCCCATTACTCCATAAAATAAGTACTTTACCCATGAGTCTCAATCGTCCCAATCAAAACACTTGTAGTATATTCAATTTTCTTTTTGAACTTAAGATATTCAATTTGGGCATTGCATATTGTTAATCATTTTTTAGCTATCAAAAATAAAATGTCAACGACAAGTGTTTAAGCTCAAATATTTTTTTGTCAAATTTTATAAGCCAACCCGATTAACCCGAATCACCAGACGCGATATCAACCCGAACTCGATAACACCTCTAGTGGCTAGGGGTATTAAGCGGGTCAATTCGGGTCGGGTCGGGTCTAAGTCGGGACAAGACAAAAAATAGCATACTCGAACCAGACCCTGTTTGAATCCGGGTTAGTCGGGTTCAGGTCAATTCGGGTTGGGTCCACTCAAGTTTGGGTCAACTCGAATATAAGTCAAATGGTTATTAAATTGCCTATTGTGCTAGTTAAAATAGATAATGATAAAAGGTATATTAAAAATAAATAAATAAAACCCTTATGGTCGATCATGTCGACCAGAACTCGATTTAGCCAAACATTTCAACCCGATACCCAACCCTATTTAGTATTTGGGTTACTCGGGTTGACCCGAATAACCCGACCCAAATAAGCTTAATCAGGTTTAGGTTTTGGTTTGGGTTTGGGTCCGGGTCGGTTCGGCCTTTTTGGCACCCCTAGTTGTAGCTAGTACAAAAACAACACCGATGCTAAAAACCCTAATTATATGTGAGTGTTTCCTGATTCTAGATAGACGCTCTTATCTCAGAGTCCTTATTGTACACTTAGTTTCATCTCATACCACAAACTCATACCAATCTTTTCTTTACGTACCATACGTAGACAATTGAGCTCAATCCTCATTTGTGAACAATAGATACGTCGTGACCAAGATTAGACATATTGATGTAGACATGCTTCATTTTATTGAGGACAAGCCTACTATACATTTAGATCTTTTGTGAGCTACTCAGAATCGACTAAATAGATAACTAACATGGGCTAAGCCCGACAGTAAATAATAAACAATGCATTTAATCATTTGGCTAATACACTCGAATAGGCCCAAGACAATTCCAATGAGACTAAATAGATAACTAACATGGGCTAAGCCCGATAGTAAATTATTTTAGGTCAATCCACATTGGATTTACTTAATAACTTCACCATCTTTTTATTAATATTCTAAGTATTTTAAAAGTTAAACGGTTCTCTACCGGTTTAGTACTATTGTACCGGAACCGATACCGGTTTAAGATACGGTTCCGGGAACGGGACTTTGAAATTAGGTCCCGAAAAAATCCGGTACATTGAAAACGGTGCCGATATGGTACCAAAATGGCACCGCCCTCATCCCTAATTTTAATGAAATGTATGTTTCAGTTGGTTATTTTTGTTCAAAATGACACAAGTATTTTAGTGAAATGTATCTTACAGTTGCTCATTTGTGGCATATTCAATTTTCTTTTTGAACTTAAGATATTTAATTTGGGCTTTGCATATTGGTAATCATTTTTTAGCTATCAAAAATTAAATGTCAACGAAAAGTGTTTAAACTCAATATTTTTTTGAAAAATTTTATAAGCCACCCCGATTAACCTGAATCACCCTACCCCGACAAAACCGGACCCGATATCAACATGAACCCGATAACCCGACTCTTTATTGGGTCCGGTTTTAGGTTTGTTTTTTCTAACCCAAACCCGATTCACCCGACTCGACAAGACCCGATAACCCGACCGGATAACACCCTAGTGGCTAGGGGTATTAATCTGGTCAATTCAGGTCTAAGTTGGGACAAGATAACAAAATAGCATACCCGTACCCGACCCTATTTGAATCCGGGTTGGGTCCACTCGAGTTTGGTTCAACCCGAATATAAGTCAATTGGTAATAAAATCGCCTATTGTGCTAGTTAAAATAGATAATTTATAAAAGGTATATTAGAAAAAAACTATAAAACCCTCATTAGGGTCGATCAGGTCGACCCGAACTTGAGTTAGCCAAACATTTTCAACTTGATACCCGATCCTATTATGTATTTGGGTTACTCGGGTTGACATGAGTAACCTAACCCAAATATGCATAATCAGGTTTAGGTTTAGGTTTAGGGTTGGGTTTTGGTCCAGGTCCGTTCGGCTTTTTTGACACCCCTAGTTGTAGCTAGTACAAAAACAACACCAAAGCTAAAACCCTAATTATATGTGAGTGTTACCCCGACTCTAGATAGATGCTGTTATCTCAGAGTCCTTACTGTATAGTTAGTTTCATCTCTTACCACAAACTCATACCAATCCTTGCTTTACGTACCATACGTAAACAATTGAGCTCAATCCTCTTTTGTGAACAATAGACGTTGTGACCAAGATTAGACATATTGATGTAGACATGCTACATTTCACCTCCTCCATACCTTGCTCCGGCAAGATTGGGTATGTTGTTGTTGTTGTTGTTGTTGTTGTTGTTGTTTTGTTGTTTCTAAAATTACCTAATCTTTTTTTACATATCCTACCCAATCCTGATACACATTTCAATTCCAAATCGTTAAACTATAACTCGTATGGTCGTGTTGTTATCTCAAATGATGATGAAGACTTGCCAAATGAGAATTGCCAAAAGCTACACGAAATAGTTAACCGCTATATCATTATAATATCTGGCACTATAAAATCTCGTCACTATACACAAGTACACACCCTGTCTAGACATATATATTCATAGAGTCGAGTTATTCTACAAACCAAACATTCCTCACATACCAAGGGACTCATCCCCACCATTCATCTAAAAAAGAAATCAATGGTTGAGATTAAAAGCATTTTATTATTTCACTCATTTTTTATAATTTAAATATCTCTTAAACCATTAATCGTTAAGCGAAAATAATTACACCATCGCGACGGACATTTAATTATCTTTCTATAGACGGGCACTTTGATATACTTTCGAAAAAAAAATCATTTTTTTCACATTTTTTTTCGTAGCCGAAAAAAAATCATATATGATATTGCATATCATATATGATTTTTTTGGCTACAAAAAAAAACGTGAAAAAAAAACGAAAAAAAAAATTTTGTTGAAAATATATCAATTAGCCTATCTATAGAAAGATAATTAAATGCTCGTCGTAACGGTATATTTTTTTTTCGCTTAACGATTAACGGTTTGAAAATATTAATATTTGAAAAAAAATGATGAAAGTGGGTTTTTTAAATTGTTGGGATTAATCTCATCCATTAGATCAAATAAAGATGGAGGAAAGATGAAGGGTGGAGATTAGTCCCTTGGTATGTAAAAAAAGTTTGGTCCTCAAATGATCTTTACTCTAGTAATAATGAAGGGAAGTGTGGCATTTATGGTTGTAATTAATCTTTAATTAGCTATAATTATTTTTGTCACTAACTATATTTAACAAAATGGCCACCAATTAAAACCAGATAATTTCAATTTATATGAGAGAATTATGAAAAGAAAAGGAGAAGGGTCTTACAGAAACTTCATGCATGAGGTTGAGTACCAATCCTTTCTCAAATTCATCAAAATTTAGGTCCTTGTCTTGGTGGTTTCCACTTTCTTCCTCCTTTAAGCAGCAATAAATGAAAATTGAAAACATAGTCCTACAAACTATAGCGATAAAAACTACTAACTAGTGATGCAATGTTTAAAAGTGTGTCCAAATTAAAGAGAGCTTTTGGTGTCAACTATAGCTTAAGTTTCAATATTAGGTTGTGGTTAGCATTTTACATGCTTTATACTTATTCCTCATGATAAAACAATATGCAATTTATGATTACATACATACATGTACATCTGACTTACCTGATAGGAGGACAATGCTTTCTCAAGTTCCCCGACAACGACTTTCATTGTTGGACGTCGGTCTTCAGTTTCTTCCAAACACTGATATGCAATTTTAATAAATGTGTTCAAAGAAGCCGCAAAATTGTGTTCACCTGTTTCTTCCTTTATTATAGGATCTATCATCTCCTCTAGTGTTACCTTGCGAAAGCGTTTTCTTGGATCACACGCCCTCGCATCACAAGCCAGACTTTCCTTACTCCAAAGATCGGAGTTATAGGCTGGCTTCCCAAATAGAATTCCAAATAATACCATTCCAAACCGGTATACATCTAATTTTCTTAACTTATTGTATTCTAGTTCCGGGCCCTCAACCAATGATGTATCAACATAGTGCCGCGACCCAAACTCCACAATCTTTGCCTCCTAATTCTCATCCAATGCAATGATCTCGCTACTTATATTGTAGTGTTTTACCTTCTTTTGTTCCTCCATTTCGGAGTGAAGGTAATTCAATGCGTGTGAAACATCAATGCAGATTTTTAAACGTTTTTCCCAAGTCAAAATACGCTTTTTGTTGACGTTTTGCAAATAATCTGCTAGGTATCCATTTTCATTAGGAGTATTCTCCATGACAAGGATCATCTCCCAACCTTCAACGCAAAATCCAAGTACTTTAACTATGTTGCAATGCTCAAAACTAGTAAGCATTTTGGCTTCTCTGAAAAACACTTCTTCTCTATCAACCCAAGGTTCGAGGCGTCGTATAATTACACTGTTGTTCCTCTCTTCTTTATTAAAAAGATTGAGTTTTACTCTGTACCAAGTAAAGTATTTGGTACGCCCAATGTTGTATCTCTCGGAAAAATCTTCTGTGGCTAATTTTATATCAGCCAGTGGAATCTTCAGGAGTTTCGAGTTCAGTCCCTGCAACATTGTAACAAGGGGGAAAGAGAGTTACAGCTTGTACTTGCAATGTATGCATGTTTAAAACCCGTTTACCAACACCACCATATACTATAAGCATCACCAGCAAAAAGAGGAAGAAGAAAAAAAAAAAAAAAAACTAAGCCAATAAGCAGTAGAACTAAGCCATATACTATAAGCATCAATAACAAAGTGAATTCCATTTCCTTGTTTCCATCAAGGCACTCCAGCGAAGTTCTGCTCGGGGAGATTGCGGCCAGATCATGAAAATCTGATCCACTGTTATCGATAGAGCAGATAGCGATCGCTATAGCGCGCTATCTAGCGTAGCAGTGTAGTGTCGCTATGTGAAAATAGCCACCTTAGCGATTTTTTTTATTTTTTATTTTATTTTTTTTATTTTTTTTTTAATTTATTTATTTATTTAGATGATTAGTGAAGGAATATTTTACCTATTTTACACTACAACAAAATTGTCATTTCTACACATTTTTTTCTTCACACTTTATAAAGTGTAAGATTTTTTCTAAAGATATTCACACTTAAGAATGTGAATAATTGTTTCAAAACCCTCGCATTTAAGAAGTGTGAAGAATTTCAATCTCACACTTAAAAGTGTGAATAATTATTTTAAAATCAAAATCATCACGCTTAAAAGTGTGTAGAATTATTTTAAAACCCTCACACTCAAAAGTGTGAAAAATCTTCATAACACTTCACACATAAAAGTGTGAAAATATTTGCTACATCCAATTGGTTCACACATATACTAGTGTGAACTTTTTAATTCTTCACACTATAAAGTGTAGCTACATGCTCTAATAAGTGTGAGTATATTACTATTTTGTAGTAGTGTTAGTGTATTTTTAGTACCTTTATAGATAATTAGTGTGTTAAATATATTTTTTATTTATTTTTATTTTTCTACTAGTTTATCACTAAACATGAATATCTGATTTCAAATACACAAAAAAGGGACTTACAAGATTTTCAAATGGCAGCTGAAATTCCAATGCTTTCTCAAGTTCACATACAACTTTATCCATATCAGGGCGGCATGTGCGCTCCTCCTCTATGCAATCAATTGCTATTCTCAAGTATTTCTGGATTGATTCGCTAGACGGGGACGTTTTGTTCAACACATGAAGATTAAATATATTGCTCCGATTTCCGTTTTCGTATTCATATCTAACCTATGGAGCCAAAAAACTTTTAGCCGCCTCCTCCTCCTCAACAAACGCTAACTTCCCGCACAAGATTTCAAATAAAACGACGCCGAATGAGTAAATGTCCGACTTATAGGTTACGCCGTTGGTCTTTTCATTTTCTGGGTCCAGATACTCATCTGCGCCAAGAGCTTCACAAGGGATGACCTGGTCCATGTTGGAATTATTATAATATCATGACAATCATATAAATAAACCAAACACATCAAGTAAGCATATGCGGAAGCGTTATAACAAGATCATATAACATGTAATTAATTAATCAAATATAAATAGTAAACGTACCGTAGTGATTCTAGCCCGAACAAGAATCAAATGCAATCTTCAACTCAAGAACCCTAATTAGGGTTTATGTGGATTATAAGAATTACCCCTTACCTCTTTTGTAATTCAATCCAAGAATCAATCAATAGTGTGATTGTATCACGTTCTTGTACACACGTACTATTAGCGATTCGATGTGAATGCTAGTTCTTGATCACAATAGATTTACCAAACACTTTGTAATGTTCAAGGTTACTCGCAAATCTCTTTTCTTGGGGTCTCGCTCGTTGTCCTATGAACAAGAGAGGAAAAGAAGAAGTTTAGCCTTCTATTGAAATCAAGTGTACCAAATGAAGAATACATGGGAATGTATTTATACCTTTATGATAGATATCAAGTTTGCTATGGTTTCCGATGTGGGATTCCATAGTTTCGACCAAAACAAGCTCAAGAGAGGATTTCTAGAACCTTCTCTTGTCTTGTTTTACTTTTTTCGTATCCCGTTGACATTTACCGACCATTAGTCAATTCTATTAATTACCTAACGCTCTTTAGTCATTTATTGTGAATTAAATAATTAAATACAATATTTTAATATTTTATATTAATTATTTAAACATCGAGTCTCATACGTAAAGTGTGCAATCCCGTGATCTCGAGTTCGATCCTAACATACGACTACTAAAATAATGTCCATAAACTAACAGCTCCTACTTGCACATATTTTAATAGTGTAATCACATCGGTTAGCGTCTAGCAACACTTCGATGCCTCTAGTACAACTCGAGTAAGGCTCCTGGAAAAACCTTTTAATGATTTCTCATTATTATTATCCTTTTGTTTCTAATACCACGTTAATAAGGATATGGATCAAAGTCATTCCTTAATTAACCTTTCTGTTTCTCGTTGTTAGTGATTGATCAAGATTACCAAATCATCTGAACATATTCAGGGAAGATCTTCAGCACGGCCATGCAAACATCTTGACAACCCTACGAGGGGCCCAGCAGTATTAAACTCCAAAAATAAATTTGAAGGAACAAATTCTATCTTGACTACAAGCAAAACCCACAAATTTGTAACACTTCCGAAAACAACCCTTATGACTACCAGTTACGTATAGCGTTAAGTTGTTCCACAAAAATGTACTACATTCATGACACTTATCTTGCATCTCAAGTCTGAGGATAACTTCTCATGATTTACTTAATAACAAAATCCATAAAATAACATCATGTAGTTGTGATAAGTCATACATTCGGTATCATTGAATATCATCTGAAATGGCATGTCTACGCATCAATATCCTTTAAGTATATTATACCAACCTTCAGATTTGTCTTGATTTAATAATATTCCCATATTATCAATTGACAACGGATAATTTAGAATAACATTTATTCATGGATTAAACATGTAAAAACAGGATACAATATATATTATAAATTAAACATACCATGTATTTAAATTTATTATAATATATTGTTTAACATCCCTTATCTAAATACTAAATAGATCAATGCATGATAACTCTTGTTGATGAATTATATTTCAAGTAATGACATTCATACTTGTTGACAAGACATAAATCATCCAACTTTGATCTATCAGAATTTTAAGAATACTTGTTTCAAGAATTCAACTATTGAAGTTCTTGTATGTGCATACTCAACTATTTTGATAATGCCATATTATCTTTCATAAAATGTGTGACATCCTTAACCACTAATTTATGATAATCAAACTTCTAAACATTTTAAGGTTTAAAGTATTCTTATTCTCTTAATGTATAATGCAACTCTGCTCTTATTAAGCATAACTAGTAATAACCAAAGATGAAATCCTTACCATAACTAGTATTGAGTGTCATCTCAATTTCATTAGCATTATTGTATACAAACAACAATATGCTATTCAAATTTCCAGTAAACATTAATATCTATTGTGTAATGTTTGATGCCCTTCAAACTTTCAAGTTTGTTAGCTATGACAATTTTCACAACAATTGAAAAATTGTTCATCTATAGAATTTGGAAGCTGTTCCAGATTTAGGATGTAATTCTATAATCAAACATATTCTTTTTAGAATATTACATAAATCTAATAACTTTTAATTAGATATTAATATTGCCAAATCATCATGTAATCAAGCATGATACAACAAAACATGATGTACATGAAAAATCTTTGAGTCATACTTAGATTTTATTCATGTCCTACATATCTATTTAGACTTTCTAAATAATATATCATGTTATATTAGATTCATTTACCGCATATGTTTCAACAATAAACATTCATTCCAAGGTTGTATGTCTTATTTCCTAAATCTTTAAAGTTTCATTCCAAACTAAGACTTAACATTTAACATATATAGAATGCTACCTTTTATATGTTCTACAACATATATGATTTAAGAAATTAAACATAATACTCCCACTAGCTTTTAGGAATACTTAAAAATTATCTTATTTCAATTATAAATCAAAACATGAATTTAATAATTAAATATAAGATTAATCTTCTAGATGCATGCATTTATCCATCCATGGATTATTGCACTTTGTACACTTCCAAAGATTTATTTGAATTTCATAAACTTCTTTTGATTACTTATCGTCCTCGCTCAAATAATCACTCAAGAAAGAGTTTTGATATTCCATTGTCAATTTCATAAATATGACAATCATAATCTTTATATATATTTAATGTGTTTATAATAGAATATTCAATCACAGTTAATTGCTTGAGTGTGATTAATAATCTTGTCATAAAACATGCATTAAATACGTGCACAATATTGTTCATATGATTTCTATTCAAAGATTTAAACCACAAGGGTTACTTTATCTTTGAAAAAACTCATCTCCATTTTCTAGTCTAACTATTAAGATAAACCACATTTCTAAAATTGATTATCTTTATGGACAGCATCTTAATCATTCATATCATGTATACTTTACCCAATTTCATATTTGGTAATGTATCGTAATGATTATCAGATTTTCAATAATCCTGTAAATCATAGCCCTCAGCATATTAATCAAATATCTGAGATATATTACTATTTTATGAATGATAATTCCATCATTTTGAGATTTAACATTTAAATGTCAAACTTTATTATCATGTTGAGATTTAACATTCAAATGTCAAACTTCATCATGATATTTACTAGTGTATTTTAGAAGATTATGTATCTTGTAATTTTATCTTTTAAAGATCAACACTCCCACTTGCTTTTAGCAATTTAAAGACTATCTTTAAATACTTAGCAAATAAAGCAACAATACAATATTCTCTTTTGGGATATTACAAATACATATTGACAGTTCCTGACTTTACTTTGTTAATAACCTCTTCACAAGCAGTTAAACAAATTTAGAACTTCAATTTAAGACTTAATGTAATTCATCACATTTATCACATTCCATCATATGATGATGTCTTATTAATCTTCTAGGTTGGAGTTTTATTAAATATGTCCAAGCCATACTCAATATTTTAACCTTGATAACTTTTGGAAGAAAAGAAATCATAGTTATCTTTAATCAAACAATATAACAAGAGTTTGATTTTCCTAACTGAACATACCATAAACATTTGATATTTCATTAGTATTAATATTGTAAGATAATCTAACAATATTAAAGATAACCATATTCGTTTTGACTTGTCTATTTACCAACTAATTAATTTTAATGGTATAACAATTTTCAAGCCAATTACATGCTTTATAACACAAGTACTTTTTACAAAGTCACTTCATGTTCATGTCTTTACAAGAAAACATAAACTGTTATAACCCCACTATACGTTATAAGTCATTTAACAATTTAATAACTTCATGTATATGTCTTAATTAAAAGACATAACAATATAACGTCTTACTTTATTATAAGTCTTGTAACAATTAAAAGACTTTATGTTTATATCTTTACAATGAAACATAAACATGTTTAACTAAAGTAATTATGAACACCATCTTTTGGTTTCAATAGTAATTTCAAGTTAATATATTACTTCACAATAATGTAAACAACATTATTTATTCATTTATTTATGTCATTCCAAGAACACATAAATATTCAGATTGAAGCAGCATTAGATTACTTTATTAATTTATGTCATTCCATGAATTCATAAATATACAAATTAAAGTAGTCTTGATATCATATTGACACATGTTCTAATAGGTATCTAATTTAGAAACTGCAAATTCTCATAGTTCAATTACATTAGTTGATCTGCTAGTAATGAAAATATGAAATTCACCTTGTTGTTGCAATCTAGTTAAGCTCTCACATAACATAAATTGTAACACCAAGTGTTTCTTGAATTAGCTTAGTATAATTCATATTAGAACATTATTCTAATTTAGAAACTGCAAATTCTCATAGTTCAATTACATCAGTTGATCTGCTAGTAATGAAATATAAATTTCACCTTGTTGTTGCAATCTAGCTAAGCTCTCACATAACATAAATTGTAACACCAAGTGTTTCTAGAATTAATATTAGAACATTATTCTCTTACCTTGTAGTCAAGAGAATCCATTAAATCATATCTTTATGAGTTGTTTCTTGCACACATTAAAGATAACATTTCTCCCACTTGTGCATGGAACAACCTCATATAGTTGATAACAACATGCCATGCATTTGTTTATGTGTTCAATATGATTGTGTCATAGATTTTAGCATAACAAGTATACGTAAAACAACAATGTCTAGTAAGGAAACGTACAAGACTATCCTTAAAAGTATGAGTGTCTACACTTGGAAAGTAATTATCTTTAGCTACCAAGATGTCAAAGCTTGTAACTCCCACTGAATTAAAGATCATTACCATAATTCCTTATTCAGTGATAAGTACACAATACTCCCACTGAATTTGACAACATTGTAAATGTTTCCTATCCAGTGAAAGAAAATAGTGTGCTTTTAACTTTCCTACACCTTTGAATGTCCATACGTAACAATTACTTATGTACTAAAAGTGTATTCTACTACGTAAATGATGGACTATCCACCAAATGCTATTAACTTGAAAATTGGGCATGCAATTTCTTCCTTAATAGGTCTACCATCCTACAATGTATGTAGCATCTTTAAAATAGTCAAAACAACTAGTTTGTCTTTAAACATTTTGCAGTAATTAGTCTAGCTTCTAATTAAAATAACTCATAAAATGTCATACATAATTTTCTGTTAACCAAATATCATATTTGTTACTAAGAATTTGATCACCAAATGAGAATGATAAAATCCCTATGAAAAACATTCGCAATTTTCTTAACTATTAAAAAATTTGCTATGAGTTATATTAGAATTTAGACATATCTAATATTCCTATTATCCTTTCTCATTCATGAAAAGGAATAGGATTGTGTCTCACTCTTCTTTCATAGAAAGGAGACTTCATTTGTCTTTTAAGTAAATTATTCTTAATCAAACATTTGTTTGAAAACAGAACGAGATCAATTTACCAAAGCCCAAAATGCGTTTACGATTTAAACGTTGCATTAATACATTAAAACGAATTACAAAATTCAATTTCAGTATTTTTGATAATTAGATCTTTAAGAAAATAAAATACCCATTGGTAAATATTCATATAAACCATAGTATTTTCTTAAAGCTAGGATCCTAATTGACATAGTACCATTACATCAGTTGATCTGCTAGTAATGATAGTATTCAACAAGGTAATTGTCGAACAATAATTGCCAATATAATATTGCAATTCCTAGATTATTATGGGATTTACTTTCACAAAACTTTTGCAAAGTAAGCATGTTTCATCCCCATCTAATGCCTTGAGTCCAAGATCTCACTTAACTTAAAAACTGCAAACTCACAAATCCATCACATCAGTTGATCTGCTAGCAATGAATTTATGAAATTTACCTCTCCATTGCAATCTCGCCAAGTTCTCACATGACGTAAATTACAACTTCAAGTGTTCTTAATTAGATGGCATTTGACTTAATTTTATAAGGGTATTAATTTTGACGTGATCAAAATAATGTATGAAGAAGCATGCATACAACTTCATAACATTGGTTTTACAAAACATTTTTATTACCAATTTGCTAAGAATAAAATAACAAAGTTTTGATTGAGGTATCGGGTTCACCAATTAAAGAATTACCATCAATTATCGTCCACTATATCGTACTTTTGCATAAGCCCGAAAGCTTAGTGTTTCGGATAATCATTGTGGAATTGTGGTTAATTCACCCTTAAGATGACAGTGTACATGTAATGGTTGTTCGGTAAGTCTAATTTACACACAAACGAGAGTTAAGACAGAATGTTGTCTCCCTAAGGCCACAATTTAATGCGAAGCCATCCTTATACCCATCTTATAGTGTGTAAACTTCGGTCGGGCCTAGTTAACCATTACGTACAAAAACATCAATCAACCAATTCTTTGAAATTTAAACTCTTAAAAACCAAAACAATTTAGCCATTATTTAGTCCGTATTATTTTTCTATACAAAATTACCCTTTTCGTTTATAAACATGTCTAATACAATTAATAAACAAAACAAGTAATGTACAATAAAAATAAAACAGCTAAATAAACAAATATACATAATCATAACAATTAAATATGTATAAAACATGTAGCCACATGCAAATCTTATTCAATAGTCCTATTAATAATCAAATCTAGGTGTACAATGTATTAATTCAATTAAGGCTTTCTTCTTCTAGGAAAAAGAGCCACATACATCGATAAATCGATTGCGTAAGCCAAAATTAAATAAATACCACATAGCACATAATTGATTACTTAATATTGGAGTCTTCCCCAATTCAACATCTATTAATAAATTTACATGTTTCGATATAACTTAACCATTAATATATATAAACAATTTAAACCATTTAAAAAATCACACAATTAAAAATCCATGCAAATATGCACTTTTCATGGATTTAGCTTAACAATTAACATATTGCTCCAAGATCATTTACTAAAACGCATAACAATTACATGTCATCCTAGTGTTTCTAATCATATTAAAAAAATCAAAAAACGAAACCCTAAAAAACCCTTAAGGTCAAATCGACCCATAAAAAAATTTTAGGGTTAGGAATCTAACAAATAAACCCTAAAACCATGTAACTAAACGAATCAAGGTCCAATTTTTATGCATTTCGATAATTAATTACACATTATAACGGCTCTAGATGCCACTGTTGGAATTATTATAATATCATGACAATCATATAAATAAACCAAACACATCAAGTAAGCATATGCAGAAGCGTTATAACAAGATCATATAACATGTAATTAATTAATCAAATATAAATAGTAAACGTACCGTAGTGATTCTAGCCCGAACAAGAATCAAATGCAATCTTCAACTCAAGAACCCTAATTAGGGTTTATGTGGATTATACGAATTACCCCTTACCTCTTTTGTAATTCAATCCAAGAATCAATCAATAGTGTGATTATATCACGTTCTTGTACACATGTACTATTAGCGATTCGATGTGAATGCTAGTTCTTGATCACAATAGATTTACCAAACACTTTGTAATGTTCAAGGTTACTCGCAAATCTCTTTTCTTGGGGTCTCGCTCGTTGTCCTATGAACAAGAGAGGAAAAGAAGAAGTTTGGCCTTCTATAGAAATCAAGTGTACCAAAGGATGAATACATGGGAATGTATTTATACGTGTTGGGAATTAAATAATCAGAAGAATCAGTATAAAGGCTTAAGGAAATACATCAAGTATGTTTCTGCTGATAAAGCACAAAGCACGTTTCCACTGATGGATTCTGCTGAAGAACGTTTTCTACTGAAGGTGTTTCTGCTGATACTACTATGACTCATACCGACAGCTGTGTAGATAAGTACAACTTATTCTACTGACTCATATACAAGAAAATATCTTTGTTGTAGTCATCAAATTGAACACTCCAAGTGAGTTGTAATCCTAGATACATGTTGTATCTTAATGACTGACATGATAAGTCATCATCTAGCTAGAATGAAGCTTAGTCATAAGCTAGTAAATTAGATGAGTCATATAGATTGTAAAAGATCTTTCCTTGGACTATAAAAGGAAGATCTTAGATATGTATATATGCATGTGACGAGTGTGATAGTGATAGACATATACATACAGAAAAACATTAGAACAAAACACAAGATTCAAGGTCTTTGTAACCCAAGTGATAGTGAAGATCACTCGTATTATTTTGAATAATATTGAATCATTTGGTGAAATACTTTCATTGTTCTTTGTTAAATAAACACAAGCATCACAGTTCCATTTTCAATAAACATTCTAAGTGTGATTAAGTAGATTCTGCATACTTAATCATATTCACTCAAAGTATCATATTTACACATTAAAAGGTCCAACACCTATAGTGTGTGATCAAATCAAGTGATCCTCTCAGTTGGTATCAGAGCTTCCAGGTTGATAGTTTTGATTTAGAAGAAGAAGAAATGGATACAGAATCTATTCAAACAAATGTTGCTGCAAAGTTGGCAGTTCTCAAACAGAATGAGTTTGAATTGTGGAGGTTAAGAATAGAACAGTTTTTCCAGGTGCAGGATTACACTCTCTGGGAAATCATTGAAGATGGAAACTCTTTCAAACCCACAACCACTTTATCAACAGTTGAAGGTAGGGAAATTACAGTTGTTCAAACTATTCCTACAACTGCTGATGAAAGAATAAAGAAGAAGAATGACCTCAAGGCCAGAAGTATGTTGATGATGACCATTCCAAATGATCAACTTATAAACTTCAGCAAATTCAAAGATGCCAAGTCATTATTTGAGGCAATTGTTGCAAGGTATGGAGGGAGTGAAGCCACCAAGAAGACCCAGAAAACCCTTCTCAAGCAGCAGTTTGAAAATTTCTCATCAACTATGAATGAATCTCTTGACCACATGTTTACAAGGCTACAGAAAATTGTGAGTCAACTTGCTGTTCTTGGGGTTGACATACCTCAAGAAGATTTAAACTCAAAATTTCTGAGAAGCTTACCAGAAGAGTGGGCTATGCATGTTGTTGTCTGGAAGAATAAACCAGACATAGACACTATGGATCTTATGGATTTGTATAGCAACTTTAAAATTGTGGAACAAGAAGTAAAGAAAACTGGTGTATCTAGTTCATATACTGGGAACATGGCTTTTATGTCATCTCCTAGTATCTCAAACCCAGTTAAAGATGAAGAGGTCGATAGTGGAGCTGGTGCTGCTAGTTCATCAAGCAGTACCTTTGGTATATTGAATGAAAAGGCTTGTTGTGCCTTTTTCACAAGCCAGAATAATGGGTCCATGCTTACTCATGAAGATCTCTTAGAAATCAATGATGATGATTTAGAAGAGATGGACCTAAAATGGCAAATTTCTCTTCTTAGCATGAGGGCTAAGAAATTCTATCAGAGGACGGGGAAGAAACTCACCATCAGCAGCAATGATACTGCTGGTTTTGACAAGTCAAAAACAGAATGCTATAACTGTCATATGTTGGGGCACTTCTCAAGAGAATGTAGAAGGCCAAGGCAGCAAGATAGCAAGAATAGTGGTTTTGGAAGCAAGTCCAAGACAGGGGAATCAACCAATCCAAAGGCTATGGTAGCTATTGATGGATTAGGATTTGATTGGAGCTTTACTGCTGATGAAGAAGAAATTTCTCCTCAGACAGCTCTTATGGCTTTCACCACAGAGGTACAACTTGATAAAGTTTGTTCAAATAATTGTTCTGCTCTTAAAAGTTTAGAAACCTTAACCAAACGTTATGAGAATCAAAGGAAAGAATTAATTGATACAGCTCATAGCTTAACAAATCATAAAAGAGGTATAGCTACTCTAGAGGAACAAGTCATACATTTTCGAACAAATGAATCTACCTTTACTGATGTCAAAATTCTTCTTGAAAGAGAAATAATGTTTAAAAATAATAACATTTGTAACTTGAAAGCTGAAGTAGATAGGCTTAGTAAGGCTAAAGAGAATATTCAAATGAGTGTAGAAACACTAGATTATGCATCTAAGGGTGTGACTAACTTAATTGAATGTCAAGTAATTAATAAAGCTAAGTCTGGTGTTGGATACAAATCTGTTCCTCCACCATATAGAGGTATTCCTTCACCCCCAGGAATTAACCTAGAACACACAGGATTACCTGAATTTCAACTACCTGAATTAAAATATGGTGTTCAATCAAAATCTAATGTAGTTGATAATGAACCTTTGAAAGAAAGTGAAAGTTTAAGTAAAACTTCACTTCCTAAGGACAAGGTGTGTTCTTGTAGAAAGTCAGATGGTCCAATCATTAAGGACTTAACATCTGATGATAAAAAGTTTATACAGGTTATGTCTAAACCTGAAGTGGTTAAGAAAGCAAGAACAAGAGTTCCTAAGATAGTCAAACACAATACTGATAGGCCTAATACCAATGAAAAACTTGTTAGGCAACCAGTAAGATATTGTGAACAATATAGAACCATAAACAAGCCTAGAGGTAACCAAAGGAATTGGTATAGCCTCAAGTCTCTCCAACAAAGAGATAACAAAGTTTGTTACACATGTGGTAGTTTTGACCATCTTGCAGCTTTCTGCAACCAATGGGTATATGGGTATGAAAGTAATAGAGTGAACTACAAAAGGCAAACACCTAAATCTCATTTTCACTCTAATTCTAAAAGATCAAAACCCAAAACAGTCACAAAAGCAATTCCTGCTGATAGAGCAAAAACTGTTCCTGCTGAAAGGAAAATGGTTTCTGCTGAAAACCCATATATGACCGTTTACCCAAAATCAACAATTAAGGGTGCAAAAACAACTTTCAAACATGCATATAATATTGTTCAAAGGCCCATTCAAACAAAAGCAGTGGTCCAAAAACAAGCTTGGAGACCAAAGGGTACAACTACAAAGCTAGCAGTTTCTGCTAAGCATACTGCTGCTAAGGGAAACAGGGCAAATGCTGTTAAGGCCTCAGCATGTCGGATTCTTAAATCCAATGTTGCATCAACAATTCTCAAAAGATTACATCCCATTGATGCAAGAGGCGGATCCAAGTCAGAAATGGTTTGGATCCCAAAACAAAACTAATTCCTTTATTTATGTGCAGGAACATTCATCAGCAGATACTGAAGATCAAGGATTCTCAGATAGTGGATGTTCAAGGCACATGACAGGCAACAAGTCTTATCTCTCAAATTTTCAATCAGTAGATGGAGGCTATGTTACCTTTGGAGGAGGAATTAGAGGAAAAATTACTGGTAAAGGTACTATTAAAACCGGTAAACTAGATTTTGAAGATGTGTACTATGTGCAAGAGCTTAAGTATAATCTTTTTAGTGTCTCACAAATGTGTGACAAAAAGAACAAAGTTCTCTTTACTGACACTGAATGTCTTGTATTTTCTTCTGATTTTAAGATGCGTGATGAAAGTCAAGCACTTCTTAGAATTCCAAGAAAAGGCAACATGTACAGTGTTGATATGAAGAAAATTGTTCCAAAAGATTCTCTTACTTGTCTTATTGCTAAGGCCACATTGGATGAATCTATGAAATGGCATAGGAGGCTTGGTCATATTAACTTCAAAACCATAAATAAGATTGTCAAAGATGGTTTGGTAAGAGGTTTACCTCAAAAACGATTTGAAAATGATCAAACATGCATTGCTTGTCTTAAAGGCAAACAACATAAAGCCACTTGTAAGCCCAAAATTTTTAACTCTATCAATCAATCATTGTTTATGCTGCATATGGACTTATTTGGTCCTACAAATGTTAGAAGTTTGTTGCATAAGAGATATTGTCTAGTTATTACTGATGACTTTAGTAGATTTACATGGGTATTCTTTTTAGGTACTAAGGATGAAACTTCTAGCATCCTTAAGACCTTCATTACAGAGATAGAAAACCTAGTAAGCAAAAGAGTAAAAGTCATTAGATGTGATAATGGGACAGAATTTAAAAATAGAGTTATGGATGATTTCTGCAAAGAAAAAGGTATTAAAAGAGAATTTAGTGTTGCAAGAACTCCACAACAGAATGGAGTTGCTGAAAGGAAAAATAGAACACTAATAGAAGCTGCTAGAACTATGTTAGCTGACTCTAAGTTGCCTATAACTTTTTGGGCAGAAGCAGTCAACACTGCTTGCTATGTTCAAAATAGAGTTTTAGTTGTAAAACCTCACAATAAGACATCATATGAACTTTTTAGAGGTAGAACTCCTGAAATAGGATTTCTTAGACCTTTTGGATGTCATGTGACAATTCTAAATACCTTAGACCTTGAAAAGTTTGATGGTAAAGCAGATGAAGGATTCTTAGTTGGATATTCTATCAATAGCAAAGAATTCAGAGTATACAACATGAGAACTAGAAGAGTAGAGGAAAATCTACATGTGAAGTTTTTGGAAAATAAAACCAATGTAGAAGGTCAAGGTCCCAAATGGCTATTTGATCTTGAATCTCTATCCAAATCAATGAATTATGTGCCTTTTATTGCAGAAACTAATGAATTTTCAGGTTCACAAACTGCTGATGCAACAAATGGAGAAGGATTAGAGAATGAGGCAAATCAAGATTATGTGATAATGCCAATATGGACAAATACAAGTGTGGATTCAACTTCAATAAATGGTGAATCTTCTTCTGGAAATTCTAAAGAAGATGTTGAAGATGAATATAAGGAAGAAGGAGCTAAGGAACAAGAGTTTCGAGTCAGAAGTAACACTGCTATTTCTGCTGATAAGCAAATTGTTCCCGCTGATGAGCAAAATGTTTCTGCTGATGGACCATCAGAAGAAACACAAGCAAATCTCTCAGAAGATGAGGTGGATTTCAACAACCTTCCACCTGATTATCAAGTTCTTTCCACTCCACACTCAAGGATTCACAAAGTCCACTCCCTGGATAATGTAATTGGAGATGTACAATCAGGAGTAAAGACAAGACAACAATTAATGTCTTCAGATCAACAAGGGCTTCTTGATGCCCTTTATGCTTCAAAACAGCATGAGTTTTCAAACTCTTGCTTATTTGTATGTTTTCTCTCACAAGATGAACCAAAGAATATTCATAAAGCCCTAGAGAATTCAAGCTAGTTGGAGGCTATGCAAGAGGAGCTTCTTCAGTTTAAGATTCAAAAGGTTTGGGTGCTAGTTGATTTACCAAGTGGTGTAAGGGTAATTGGCACTAGATGGGTTTTTTGGAATAAAAGGGATGAAAGGGGCATAGTGATAAGAAATAAAGCTAGATTAGTAGCTCAAGGGTACACACAAGAAGAAGGGATAGACTATGAAGAAGTTTTTGCTCTAGTAGCAAGGATTGAAGCCATTAGACTCTTTTTGTCTTATGCTTCATTTATGGGATTCACAGTTTATCAAATGGATGTCAAGAGTGCTTTCTTATATGGTACTATCGAAGAGGAGGTGTATGTCTCACAACCTCCTGGTTTTGTTGATCCTGACCATCCAGACAAAGTGTACAAGGTTGTTAAAGCTCTATATGGCCTATATCAGGCACCAAGAGCTTGGTATGAAACACTGGCTTCCTACTTAATTTCAAATGGATTTCAAAGAGGCAAGATAGATCAAACACTTTTCACCAAGAAGCATAAGAAGGATCTTTTGCTAGTTCAAGTGTATGTGGATGATATCATCTTTGGATCTACAAGGAAGGAGATGTGTTTGGAGTTTGAGAAGCTTATGCACAATAAGTTTCAGATGAGTTCCATGGGGGAACTTACATTCTTTTTGGGTCTGCAGGTTAAACAATCAAGAGAAGGAATCTTTATTAGTCAAGACAAATATGTTGCAGAGATTCATAGAAAGTTTCAATTTGTTGATTCCAAAACAGCAAGCACACCAATTGATCCTGAGAAGCCACTTCTTAAAGATGTAGAAGGAACTAATGTGGATGTACACACATACAGATCTATGATAGGTCCTTTGATGTATCTTACATCATCAAGACCTGATATCATGTTCTCTGTTTGTGCTTGTGCAAGATATCAAGTAACTCCTAAGGTTTCTCATTTAACAGCAGTCAAGAGAATTTTTAGATATCTCAATGGTCAACCTAGGTTGGGTCTATGGTATTCTAAGGAGTCATCTTTTGACTTGGTAGCATACTCAGATAGTGATTATGCTGGTGCTAGCTTGGACAGAAAGTCAACAACAGGAGGATGTCAATTCCTTGGGTGTAGACTTATCTCATGGCAGTGTAAGAAGCAGACAATGGTGGCTACTTCAACAACAGAAGCTGAATATGTAGCTGCTGCAAATTGTTGTGGTCAAGTTCTATGGCTTCAAAACCAACTTCTTGATTATGGGTACAATTTCTTACATACCATTATTCATATTGATAATAGTAGTACAATTTGCATTATTAAAAATCCAGTGCAACATTCTAAAACAAAACACATTGAAATAAGACATCATTTTATTAGAGATTGCAATGAAAAGAGATTAATTCAAGTAATGAAAATTGCTTCAGAACAAAACTTTGCAGATCTACTTACAAAAGCTTTTGATGTTGGTAGATTTCAGTACTTGGTAGCAGGTATTGGAATGCTTAATTTTTAAAATTTTCAATATAATGTGTTCTTGTATATAGATTTTGTTAATGCATCTAACTTTGTCATCTAAAACTACTATTACCAATTTTAAAGTTATTCATACAGTTAGTTCTATGTATTATTCTAATTCAAGGCAAGTACTTTGAACTTTGTTCTTTTGGTTTTAGACTAACAATTTCAGGTATGAATGTTTGAGCTCAAAGACTATTTCAAGTGAAATCTATAAGCAACAAATTTCTGATCATTGCTGCTGAATGCTGATCATTGCTGTTGAAATAATAGGTTCATGATAGAAAGAGTTTGGGATTTCAAAACTCCTTAAAACTTCTTTCTTGGAACCTGATTATGATGTTTCACTTTGAATTGATAAATTAGTTGATCAGTTGATAACTGATACAACTCACTTTCTATCATTTTATACTTTCAAGTATAATGTGACTAATCTACGGATATCTGATAGAAAGAATAGCGAGCAAAAGTGAATCTAACAAAGAACAACGAGCAAAAGTGAATCTAACACTTGTGTTAGAGGTAACAAATGCCACGAGCTGGAAACCCTGTAAAGAAAGCCTTTTGAATAGGTTTATCTGTACACAGGCAGTTATTTATAACTGAAAACATTGGTTCTCATACAACCAGAGGTTGCTTTAAACCGAAATTTTGATTAAGTGTTAGTTACCACACTTATTCCTTTCAAAATGGTTAAAAGCAGTATGATTTTTAATCATAAAATCATGTTCATACTGCTAAGTCAAATATTTCTTAAAAAGGATTTTCAAAGAGGCTCAGAAAATCATCTAATGATGGATTATGAGTCAATGCTCAGTGATTCACCACTCATAGGAGGTTACACACCTAGAAGTGATGAGGGCAGTATTTAAACTCTTAAGGAATTGATGGCTTCATGTACAAATTGTCTGAAAACATGGAAACTGCTAGATCAGATGATGGTTATATGATATGATTGTGAGAGATCTTCCAAACAGGGGAGGAAATTGCTCAAGAGAGAAATAAATCTCAGGGGAGGTTACAAAAGCCCTTTAAAGGAAGATTAACCAAAGAAAAAGAAGGAAAAGATAAGAGCATACAAGATGATGACATGGTTTCTATTGATAAAGAACAAGAACAAAGCTGATAGGAGAAAGTTCTATCTAGATCAAAAGATGAAAGGTTTCAAGTTCAGTTCACTACGTTTGTTCATCACTTCCAAAGACATGCTGAAAGATGATTTCTACTTCTTGGAACAAGCATCCAAGATATACAGCATTATTGACTCTTATAATTCTTCAAGTTGAACATTGCACCGTCTTTTAGTCCAAGATTGGAGCAAAGAACAGAAAGCAGATGAGTTACAGAGAAAGACATTCAAATCACTCAAAAGAGAAGAAAGTTCATATCACAGTCTGACAATGAAGTGTTTGAAAGATCTTCACAAAGTCCTCATTTAATTCAGAAAAACATGTTTGAATGTAATTCACATGTTTAGGGGAGGATTGTTAGGAATTAAATAATCAGAAGAATCAGTATAAAGGCTTAAGGAAATACATCAAGTATGTTTCTGCTGATAAAGCACAAAGCACGTTTCCACTGATGGATTCTGCTGAAGAACGTTTTCTACTGAAGGTGTTTCTGCTGATGGATTCTGCTGATGCTACTATGACTCATACCGACAGCTGTGTAGATAAGTACAACTTATTCTACTGACTCATATACAAGAAAATATCTTTGTTGTAGTCATCAAATTGAACACTCCAAGTGAGTTGTAATCCTAGATACATGTTGTATCTTAATGACTGACATGATAAGTCATCATCTAGCTAGAATGAAGCTTAGTCATAAGCTAGTAAATTAGATGAGTCATATAGATTGTAAAAGATCTTTCCTTGGACTATAAAAGGAAGATCTTAGATATGTATATATGCATGTGACGAGTGTGATAGTGATAGACATATACATACAGAAAAACATTAGAACAAAACACAAGATTCAAGGTCTTTGTAACCCTAGTGATAGTGAAGATCACTCGTATTATTTTGAATAATATTGAATCGTTTGGTGAAATACTTTCATTGTTCTTTGTTAAATAAACACAAGCATCATAGTTCCATTTCCAATAAACATTCTAAGTGTGATTAAGTAGATTCCGCATACTTAATCATATTCACTCAAAGTATCATATTTACACATTAAAAGGTCCAACACCTATAGTGTGTGATCAAATCAAGTGATCCTCTCAATACCTTTATGATAGATATCAAGTTTGCTATGGTTTCCGATATGGGATTCCATAGTTTCGACCAAAACAAGCTCAAGAGAGGATTTCTAGAACCTTCTCTTGTCTTGTTTTACTTTCTTCGTATCCCGTTGACATTTACCGACCATTAGTCAATTCTATTAATTACCTAACGCTCTTTAGTCATTTACTGTGAATTAAATAATTAAATACAATATTTTATATTAATTATTTAGACATCGAGTCTCATACGTAAAGTGTGCAATCCTGTGATCTCGAGTTCGATCCTAACATACGACTACTAAAATAATGTCCATAAACTAATAGTCCATTCGGTTAACTGGCTGTTTGATGGAAATTTCAAAACCAGATAACTTAGGTTCCCAGTTCTCGTCTAATAAAATCGTATCGCTGTTTATATTACAATGTATAACCAGATAATCACGGTGCCCCTCGTCAAAATGAAGGTAACTTAAGGCACGAGCCACGCCCAAGCATATCTTCAATATCTTGATCCATGTGAGCTTGCGTCTGTGTAGAAAGGCCCCAGACTTCCCTTGGCCGCGTATGGGGTTATGATGATCTTCATACCTTTCTCGTCACAAAATCCAATCAAAGAGACTATATTTGGATGGTTGAGATCTGAAAGCACTGAAACTTCAGTCCAGAACTCTAACTCTCCTACTGAGCTGAACGTCCTTGCAGCAATGTTGATCCACTTCCCGGACCGCAGGAGTCTGCCTTTGTAGGCGGGTCCAAAACCCCCGGTGGAGATGATGTTGTCTTCATCAAAGTTGTTAGTGGCCTCTCGTACATCTTAAAGTGGTACTCGTAACGACTCGGTGATTGGTAATGCCATATGTGTTTATCAACAGTGGCGGATCCTAAGCTTATAAACCCTAGTTCCTTAATTGATCTAATTGACCAAGATCTCGATACAGATAACAAACAAAACCATCAAAAGTCGACCCTAAAGCAAATAAAAATCGAGTGTAACGTGTACCGATTGGCGGTGCAATTCGAGCACAAGGTTGCCTACAAAGAAGCTTCAAATCCGAGATTGAGAGTGAAGGGTTATAGACGGGATATGATTTTCGCTAGTGTCTGAGTTTGTGTTTAATCCAAGTTATATCACCTATACATAAAAATTCAATAGTTTGGGTTTTAGGAAGGTCAACTTTCAATCAAAATTATTAACTGTGATGCATTAAAACGCGTTAATCAATCAATTAGGGCCCGCAAATAGGGAAAGGGAATGCTTTCACTCTGTTCTCAAGTACTAGAATGAAAGATAAAGTAGATAAAAGTAAAGTAAAGAAAGGGACGAGAGAGAAAGTATGCCTAGTATTTTTCTCATGTTCTTAAAGAGAGAATGAAAAGGAAGTAAATACAAGTTGACATGTATTCTATTTGAATAAAATAAATAAATTCTCCGTCTCATATTAAGTATTCACTTTTAAAATGCACAAACTTTTAAGAGATTTCACTAAGTGCATGCCCATACGTAACCTGAGTTAACTTATAACTCAGCGTCACGTCAGCGCCACATCAGCTTTACCACTTTAACTTTAACTTACAAAAAAACACCCCCATTCATAACTCAACCTTAACTCACTTTAACTCAATTTTTTTAAATATTTTCAATTTCAACCCTAAACTAAAACTAATACTTCATTTTTTTAAAACCACAACATTAATTCTTGAATATATTACATTACGAAAGAAAAAAAAAACACACACAATACATTAATACAATACAAAAAAAAAAAAAAAAGACATAAAAAAATAAAATGAAACTACAACACATTTATTTATTCCGTACGTTTTGGCAACCCGTATTTTTCAATGATACGATCCTTTTCCATATTCACTAGCGTCATCTAATAAGGATCTTTGCCGGTTGTGTCGAGCAACAAAAACTCAAAGTCCCTCGAGCGTATTGCTGCGTATTGGTTTTCAGCGGTTGCTTTGTAAACCAAGGCCGCATCTTCACGTTTAGCCCGATATTCCTCGCGCAAAGCTTCCCCGAATTGGGCCGACGAAACAGAGCCACCGGTACTCGCTCCCCCGGTGCTTGTCGTTGTCTCGGACTTTTGTTTCTTCGTAGCGTTCTTTTTCCCCATCGGGCGTGGTTGTGTGGTGAGTGCTTATTCACACATCATTATTAGACCTTAATTCAGACCAAATACACCAAATATTAACCAAATATGCCAAGAGAATGTGTGTTTTTGTATTTGTGTATGTGCAGGTACGGATATGTGAAAAATGGACAAAAACAAGCCAAAAACCAACAAAAACGAGCACGAGATTGGAAAAAGGTAAAAAGCCGAAGCCGAGGAAGAAATTTATCCAAGAAAACCCCAAAATGACAAAAGTAATCCTTAGAGATTCAAAGAATAATAAAACAGACTCTTAGTTGAAGTATGAAGGCCTTGACAATAACGGTCCTCCAAGTTTCAGCAATTTGTCAACTTTGGTCCTTTGAAGAACTTTGGAAGAAAAGTCAACTCGAGTCCTCCAAGCTACAAGATCATTACGTTAATTATTAAGTCATATTAGTCGCATTTTAATGAGTTTTAAGTAGCTTTTCATGATTTTGTAAAAGTCTAGGGGCTAAATATGCAACAATGGCAAAGTTAAGAGAAGCCCTAGCCCCTAGCCTATAAATAGATCTCATAAGCCTCATTTGAGAGGTTGGTTAGTCTTAGGGTTGTTGAGGGTTGGTCCTCATAGTAGTAGGAGTAGTGTAGTCATATTTTTATGAAGTATGTGTTTTATTTTACTTTCTCTCTCTAAAAAGCTTTAAATTCGTGTTTTTATTGGTGGGATTTAAAGTTTATGGTTAAACTAGGTTGTTTAGTAATAAATTTGGTGAAAAACATTAGTTTTTAGGCTTTATTTTGGATCAAAATGATGTTTTGTAATGGTTTTTATCGAGTTTGATTTTTTTTTAAAAAAGTTGTCGAGTTTGATTTTTTTTCTTTTTGTTACCGATTTTGAATTTTTCTTTAAAATAGTTATCGAGTTTCGTTTTCGAATAGGGACTAAATTGCAAATAATGTTTTCGGGTTTGAGTTTTTTTAATATTACCGAGTTTGGAATTTTAAAATGTTACCGAGTTTGGAATTTTTAAAATAGTATACCGAGTTTGACTTTTGTTGGTCAGGGACTATATTGTAAATAAAACTTTCGAGTTTGGAGTTACAAAAAAAGAAAAAATACCGAGTTTGGATAAAAACTTTCGAGTTTGATTTTTTTTGAAATTGTACCGAGTTTGAATTTTTTTTTAGTTTTTACCGAGTTTGACTTTTGTTTTTTTATTATTTTTTTATTTTTTATTTATCGAGTTTGATTTTACCAAGTTTCATTTCTTTTAGCGAGTTAGCCAAGATTATCGAATTAGATAATCTATACCTTATCGTTTATCGAGTAAGGTTCTCTTATGCTTTATGCTAAGGCGAAACTCTGCCGAATTTTAGTTTGGCTTATCTAGTTTGTTTCTTTTATCGAGTCTTTTTCTTTTATCAAGTAACTTTATCTTATTAAAATGAGTTTCGAGTAGTTTATTAGTGTTTGCTTAGTGGCACGAGTTTGTGAGTTAAGTGTGGATTACTTAAAAGAGGTTGTGATTAATAATTAGTGAGATTATTTAGATTTGTAGTTTTATTATTTGAAGGGCAAAAGCCGGAGAATAATCAAATTACAAATCTAGTAATTATTTTCTTTTTAAAGGATTATTTTCAAAATAAACCAACGTTGTGAGAAAATAGTCTTGTTTAAGGAAAATAATTCGTCGTCAATCCTTAACCCACACTTGATGAACTTATTCACGTCGCTTAGCAAACATATTATTTTTAAAGTCTTTTTCCCGTCTTAATTTCTTTTCTTGTTTTAAATCTCGTTTTCTTTAGTTATTTTATCCAATGCTTGTTTTATTTGTTTGTTTCCTTTGCGTCGTTTTATTGTTTCTTTTTACTTTAACTGCGTTTTAAATCCTTTTAGTAATGTAATCTAAATCCAACCAAAATATCTCTTTTAAAACCCCATTCACTTCACAATCACGCGACTCAAGCCGACTCAATCGCCGTCTTACCTTCGTTGGGACATACAGACCCGGGGAACATACTTTCACGAGTGTTTTTTCGGAAAACAAACCTATATACTAAAAACGATAAAATCAAAATGGCGCCGTTGCCGGGGAAATCCAAAAATATTTTTCTTTTTCATATTTGATTTTCACTTTTATTTTTATTTGTTTTTATAATACGCAAAAAACCAAAAATAATCTTCTTATCCTCTTATCATTTGATTCTTTTTCTCTTACCCTCTAAACTGATAATTCTTATGGATTCGACTTGTTTTAAATGTGGAGTACCGTTGTTTGAAGGTTCATGTGTTTGGTGTACGTGCAAACAATGTGGTAATGATATTCACGATGGAGTTTGTTTGATTTGTAATACTCCCGAGTATGTTCGAAACGCAATCTTTCAAAACGTTCCCGATTACTATCCAACACCACCGCCACCTTCGTTTATGTGCTTTAATTGTGGAAATCCATCCGACGAAGGATCACCTTGTGGGCAATGTTTTTGTAGTCAATGTGGATACACCAATTGTATGTGCTATGCCCCGAATGCTGACACGTCTTACGCTTGTGATACGAGTTTTGATAATTATCCTCAGAACGATTTAAATCTTCCTTTTCGAAACTTTTATGAGCAAGTACCAAATTACAATGGCGATTCATTTCAAAATACATCAAATTTTGAACATTGTGGGGGATCGTCTGAAAATTTTTATGAGCCGAATTCATGTTACGATTCTCATGGTTTTAACCAACCCCCACAAATTTCCGATTTTACTAATGATATTTTTGAAATTAAATCAATGATCGAGAAGTTAAAAGAAATGGTAATTAATCGTTATACGCATACTCCCGAGCCTAATGTGAAATCGATGGAAGAACTTCTTGTCGAAGAAAGAAAATTCCAATTTTGTGAGTGTTGTATGTACGATGATGATTCAACGATTACAATCAATCTTAATCCTCAAAATGAATCTATCTCTTCTTCCGTAGAACCCGAGGACTCTCTAAAAATGGGGGACGAGCATCTAAACACTATTCCGGCAACGGAATCGGACGAATTCAATAAGTCTAGTGTTGAGAACCTCGTCCCAATCCCAAGTGAGTCCGGGGAAATTTCTAACGGTGATTCTGAAATTGTTTCTGATACTTCTTATCCTTCTTTCACACCGGTTGAGAGGAGTGATGTCTTTTTAGATGAGATCGAGGCTTGTCTTGCAAACAATGATTCTAATCTGACGATGGTTGACGACTCTAATTTTGATTCGGAGGAAGATATTCGTGTCCTTGAAGAATTATTTAATGAAGAACCGTCAATTTTTCTCCCTCCAATGAGCAATGAAGATTTTGATGAAGTTGAAAGTTATTCCGATTCTTACAATGAGTATACTGCGAGTGATGAAGATTATTGTGGAGATATCGATGATAATGATGAAGATGTTGATATAGAAATCCAAGATGAAGCTCTTCGTGAAACATTATTGAGTGTTAATCTTCTTATCTCTAGAATTGAAGCATTGAATGATCCTCCGATTTCTTCTCCTATCCCCGTTATGGATAGTGATTTCTTACCCGAGCTTGAAATTTTTCGTTTTGAAGAGACGAGTAGTGGCAGTCCCACTATTCATGCTGATATCTCTCTTCCGGATTATGAACGTTTTAATTTTGAAATTGACTCTGTGCTTATTTCTGATAATCCGTCACGTGACCCTCTTTTAGAGGATGTCGATCAATTTCTTGCTGCGAATGACTCGACACCACCGGGTATTGAGAATAACGAGAATGATGTTCAAAGAAATATTCTTTCCAATTTACCATCTTCTCGTCCACCCGCGAAACCACCCTATGAAGATTTTGAATCAGATATGGATAACAATATTTTTGGAGTGGTGGACGAGATTTATGAACATGATGTTCCTGTGCTTGATATTTTTCCCACCCAACCCACCCATGATTCAGAAATCGACTTTGCTTTTATCATCTGGGTGTTTTATCTGTTCTTTACTTATCCCCTCATTTCTTCTTTCCACTCCACCAGGAGTGAGGATACCGTTTTTGACCCCGGCATCTCCGTTTATCATGCCGAGTGTCCGTTTTATCTGCACTCCCCAAGGACGACTTAATTCGGGGATCGAGTCAAGCTAATGTGACTCGGTGAACAAAAACAAGCGCTTCGTGGGAGGCACCCCATGCTTATCATGCATCTTCTTAAATTTCTATTTTCTTTCTAATGTGACGTGAGGAGGGCTACCTCTTCCATATCTCGTGTTTGTTGTTGTTTGTGAATGTCCAGGATTTGCCAGAATAATGAGGACTCTCGTGCTCGTGGTTTGTCATTCTCTTCACTCGAGTCTCATCCTTCGCTGCTTCTTCGGAAATTCACCATATCCAAAATCTTATCGACTAACGTTTATCTCTTGGCATACTTAATAAACGGCCTTATATTTTATGTAGGATTACCTTTACCCTTAAAACAATGAGGACAATGTTTCACTTTAGTCTGGGGGGGGGGGGGGGGGGTGAATCTTCGATTTGATTTGACCTGTACCATCGTCTGAGCTGTTAACTTACGCAACTCCGTTTTCCACCAAAAATTTTAAATTTTTGTCACCGCTTTATTTTTTTTTTAAATGGAAATAAATAAATAAATAAATAAATATATATATATATATATATATATATATATATATATATATATATATATATATATATATATATATATATATATATATATATATATATATATATATGATATGAATAATAAGATTTGACACCTTGTTTTGACTTTCCAACCGGCGAGAGTAGAAATAAATGTTTCGACTTGACCGGGCGTGTTGAGCCCTAGCTCGTCTCCCTTAACCAAAATAATAAAAAGATTATGGCTAAGCATCCGCGGATCTCATTTCTTGGGATTTTAAATTTGCGGAGATCGAGGAATGATAGAGTTTATTTAGAAGTTTTGTGCTAAACGTGGAGTAGTTGGATCTCTTTAGAGCCCACGAAAGGTACTTGTGGTCTCCTTGTTCCCACAAGCTTGCACACCAATAATAATAGATCTCTAGGTTTAATTAAGGGTATACGGTTTGGGCAATACTTAGTTTTTTATCGTTCCCAACAAAATCTCTGCATATGGGGGTTTGGTACACATAGGGGTACTGCCAGTGTTACGGTAAAATAGACTATTGCATCTTGCCGGTTCACAGCCGATGTTGTGATCTTAGTAAAAACCGTAGGACATGGGGTTTGGTATATGATTATGAATATCAATAATAATAGTCCAAAGCCAAATAAAAAGGCAGAGGAATCCAAAGCTATAAAAAGCAGCGGATAGAAATCCAAAGTCATAATAAAGCTCTTACATCTTGGCGGCTCATAAACCGTTGATTGTAAAAGAAGTAAAAGACTAAGGACCAAAGTATTATTAAAGTGCTTATGATTATGCAAAAATGCCAAGCTTCGACTCCGGGGGTTTCCCTAATAAAAAGCTTCCGTTTCGGGTATCAAACATGGTATGTCTCGATCGTAAATAAAAAGGGAGCCCCTACAAATTGTGTTAAATCAGAGACCTTCATGTGGACCCGATTTCTGTATGCAGGGATTTTCGAGGGAAAGTTTGGAAACTATTTAGCGTTCA
The DNA here is from genome assembly GCA_030686995.1 of Artemisia argyi. Lineage (NCBI taxonomy): Eukaryota > Viridiplantae > Streptophyta > Magnoliopsida > Asterales > Asteraceae > Artemisia > Artemisia argyi. The sequence continues at coordinate 4,011,104 of CM060686.1, forward strand.
AATTTTGTGCTCTTATCGGACTAATAACTATCAAAACGAGAACATATGAAGCAATTCATTTCTCACAAATTAAAATCTTGAGATACAAAACTTAGGACCTGGGAACAAGAGGTATACACAATTAACTTTTGTGGGTAGTGTTAGCATCTAACTTGTGAATAAACAATGATCTAGATTTTACGCTTAGTTTGGGAGCTTGTGAAAAATCAAGGATGACGATTTTTATCTGTACGGTCTCTTCTCTGTGAGAAGTGTTTCTACTCGTTGACCCTGAAAATTATCAACAGATAAGAATTGATAATGAAAGTCAAGGCAAACCGTCACATATATATAAAAAATGAAAAAGTACAAAAAGAGTAGTAGTAGTTGTTATTCCTGAAAATCGGAAAACGGAGTGTTTTTCGGAATAAATGATTTTAATATCTCTTTTGAACATCATTGCCACTTTACAACGTCAGTAAAGAGAGGTTTTGAAATTATTTATCTCTTAAGCGTGAGGTGATGACATTGCGTGAGGACACGACAATACCTTAGTCTGGGGGATTTTGGTGAGTGCTTATTCACACATCATTATTAGGCCTTAATTCAGACCAAATACACCAAATATTAACCAAATATGCCAAGAGAATGTGTGTTTTTGTATTTGTGTATGTGCAGGTACGGATATGTGAAAAATGGACAAAAACAAGCAAAAAACCGACAAAAACGAGCACGAGATTGGAAAAGGGTAAAAAGCCGGAGCCGAGGAAGAAATTTATCCAAGAAAAGCCCAAAATGACAAAAGTAATGCTTAGAGATTCAAAGAATAATAAAACAGACTCTTAGTTGAAGTATGAAGACCTTGACAATAACGGTCCTCCAAGTTTCAGCAATTTGTCAACTTTGGTCCTTTGAAGAACTTTGGAAGAAAAGTCAACTCGAGTCCTCCAAGCTACAAGATCATTACGTTAATTATTAAGTCATATTAGTCGCATTTTAATGAGTTTTAAGTAGCTTTTCATGATTTTGTAAAAGTCTAGGGGCTAAATATGCAACAATGGCAAAGTTAAGAGAAGCCCTAACCCCTAGCCTATAAATAGATGTTATAAGCCTCATTTGAGAGGTTGGTTAGTCTTAGGGTTGTTGAGGGTTGGTCCTCATAGTAGTAGGAGTAGTGTAGTCTTATTTTTATGAAGTATGTGTTTTATTTTACTTTCTCTCTCTAAAAAGCTTTATCTTTCTAAAAATCTTTAATTTTTAGTTGTTAAATTCGTGTTTTTATTGGTGGGATTTAAAGTTTATGGTTAAACTAGGTTGTTTAGTAATAAATTTGGTGAAAAACATTAGTTCTTAGGCTTTATTTTGGATCAAAATGATGTTTTGTAATGGTTTTTATCGAGTTTGATTTTTTTTTTTAAAAAGTTGTCGAGTTTGATTTTTTTTCTTTTTGTTACCGAGTTTGAACTTTTCTTTAAAATAGTTATTGAGGTTCGTTTTCGAATAGGGACTAAATTGCAAATAATGTTTTCGGGTTTGAGTTTTTTTAATATTACCGAGTTTGGAATTTTAAAATGTTACCGAGTTTGGAATTTTTAAAATAGTATACCGAGTTTGACTTTTGTTGGTCAGGGACTATATTGCAAATAAAACTTTCGAGTTTGGAGTTACAAAAAAATAAAAAATACCGAGTTTGGATAAAAACTTTCGAGTTTGATTTTTTTGAAATTGTACCGAGTTGGAAAATTTTTTTAGTTTTTACCGAGTTTGACTTTTGTTTTTTTTTATTATTTTTTATTTATCGAGTTTGATTTTACCAAGTTTCATTTCTTTTTGCGAGTTAGCCAAGATTATCGAATTAGATAATCTATACCTTATCGTTTATCGAGTAAGGTTCTCTTATGCTTTATGCTAAGGCGAAACTCTGCTGAATTTTAGTTTGGCTTATCTAGTTTGTTTCTTTTATCGAGTCTTTTTCTTTTATCAAGTAACTTTATCTTATTAAAATGAGTTTCGAGTAGTTTATTAGTGTTTGCTTAGTGGCACGAGTTTGTGAGTTAAGTGTGGATTACTTAAAAGAGGTTGTGATTAATAATTAGTGAGATTATTTAGATTTGTAGTTTTATTATTTGAAGGGCAAAAGCCGGAGAATAATCAAATTACAAATCTAGTAATTATTTTCTTTTTAAAGGATTATTTTCAAAATAAACCAACGTTGTGAGAAAATAGTCTTGTTTAAGGAAAATAATTCGTCGTCAATCCTTAACCCACACTTGATGAACTTATTCACGTCGCTTAGCAAACATATTATTTTTAAAGTCTTTTTCCCGTCTTAATTTCTTTTCTTGTTTTAAATCTCGTTTTCTTTAGTTATTTTATCCAATGCTTGTTTTATTTGTTTGTTTCCTTTGCGTCGTTTTATTGTTTCTTTTTACTTTAACTGCGTTTTAAATCCTTTTAGTAGTGTAATCTAAATCCAACCAAAATATCTCTTTTAAAACCCCATTCACTTCACAATCACGCGACTCAAGCCGACTCAATCGCCGTCTTACCTTCGTTGGGACATAACGACCCGGGGAACATACTTTCACGAGTGTTTCTTCGGAAAACAAACCTATATACTAAAAACGATAAAATCATTGTGCATCATTACCAAACAACGCCTCGTTTGCTTGGCTCGGGACATCACCGGTTAAATCAACCGTGTCTGGTGCGTCCCATTTCTTATGACTACGCAAAACACCCCAAGCCTCCTCATTATGAAAAGACGCGTTTCTGTTCTCGTTTCGATACATTTCCTTGGCCCGTTGGAGTATATCCATGTCATTTTTCCCACTTTTTTGATCGCGGTCGGCACGTTTGTAAATCGCGTTGAACTTTGTGCAATCGCGGTTCAACGTTCTCCACTTCGATTGTATCATATCTTTCCCGCGTCTATGATAACTATGCTTATTGAACTCATTTATAACCCGCTGCCAAAATGTATCTTTGGATTGAGTCCGACCGACTAGCTCATCCTCACTTGCAGCAACCCAACACGTTGCAAGTAATTTTTCTTCATTTGCTTGCCAACGTGATACGACTGGTTCGACCTCCTCATCATCATCGACTGGTTCTTTCGATTTTTTGGACTTTCGTTTAACACGAGTTTTTGTTTTTTTTAGGCGACGTAGGTGTTTCGGGAACTTCGTTAGTTTCCGTTTGGGATTGTTGGGATGGTTGAGTGAATTGGAGATTTTCAAAATTGGTGTTTAAGGTGTTTTGTTGTTGGGATTGTTGCCAAAATCGTAAAGCTTCATGTTGTTGGTAAAGTTCTTGGGTCGACATACCAAATATGTTTGGATTGTCCGAATTCGGATTCGGATTCGGATTTGATGATGAACCCGCATATGGGTTCCCCCACCCACCGAGGAGGTTCTTAAACGAGTTAGGATTGTTGTTGTTGCCTTGAGACATTTTTTTTTTTTTTTTTTTTTTTTTTTTTTGGAGATTGGAAGTTGTAGATAGAAGATAGTGAGTAGTGAAAGTGTGGGAAAAAGAAGTAGGGTAAATGGGTATTTATATTGGTTGAAAAAAGGTTTTGGAATTTTTTTTTTCTTTTTTAGGCTAAGTAGCCGTTTTTTTGTGTAAGTTTACGTTAGGGGGGGGGGGGGGGTAAAATGTAATTTTTTTAAAAAAGTAGCCGTTGTTTACAAGTGGGGAGGGGGTTGAATGATTTTTTTTTTATACAACGTTCGTCCCTTAACGCTGCGTTACGCAGCTAACGTGGGGCGTTAACGTGGGTTTAACGCTGGAGGGTGCAACGGTTAACGTGGCTTAACGCACGTTAACGTGCCTTAACGTGGGGTAAAACGTTACGTATGGGCATGCTCTAACTACACTCTCCACCAATCAAATATTATTTTTACCAACTAAAGTCTCATCTTATTAGCTAGAAGGTACAATATGGATACTTAATTTGAGACATCTCAATATTTCATTATGGATACTTAATATGAGACGGAGTAATATCATCAAATAGATCTAAAAAGAAATTTGTATGGATAGAAATGAGTGAAAGAGATAGTACTTATGTATGAGAAATATTAAAATGATAAATCTTGTTTGTTTCTTTCCTTTTCATCCCATATATGGGCCGTTGATAAAAGCACCCAAAAACCACCGATTTCCATACCTTACGCTCACTTTAATTTTGTCAAAAAAAAACTAGAGAACATGCTCACTTTTTGATTCCTTTCATTTTCTTTCCCTTTCATCCAAAAACACAAACTTAAGAACTACCCTCCAATTTATTTTATAATGGTTCATTACCCACTACGGAGTAATCATTCCCTTACCCCCCCCCCCCTCTCCCCCCCTCCCCCCCCACTATCCAAGCACATTTAATGAATATCATACCCATTCCCCACCCCCTTAACCTCCCACCAAGCACCACTTTTGTTGAGATCTTGGGGATCTCTTGAGTGTTAAGTGATATAGTGTTGATCAAGTGGATCAAGATTAGATTGTGAGGATCTTGTAGATCGTGTAAGGATTGTGTAGATTGTGTAAGGATCGTGTTAATCGTGTGAGAAGTTGGGATCGTGGTAGATTGGTACTAGCTAAAATTAGTACTCGACATCTAGCTTAGTGTCGGAAAATAACGTAAGCGACGTTGTACGGTTTTCTCCGCCTGAAGGGAGTCTTGTTGATATAGTGCTTAGAACTTTCGAGTTGGATACTCGGGGAGTAGAGTAAGGCGAAGAAGAGCTTCGTGACCAAACCATTATAAATCTCGTTGTCTTGGTTTGATCTCTCCATCTCTTCTCTTTACTTACTTATTGCATATTTGTGTTAGCATAGAGTTGTGTTCATATTAGTGTTGCTTGATTTCATTGACAATCGAATCTAAATTTAAACAAAGTAAATTTTTATAACTAAAGAAAACAAGTCGATAAACTATTCAACCCCCCCCCCCCTTTCTAGTTTCCCACAACTTTTTCACCTAAATACGGGAAGTAGTTTACAAAAGAACTTTGGAATCAGATGCGCTTACCCAATTCCAGTTGAAGAAACCCTAATTTTCCTATTGCCAGTTATCCCCAATTTGTCTAACCTAACTATATTCAATTTATCTGACCCGCTAAGTCATTTAATATGACACGGGTCGAACTATAGGAGACACTAGGTTCTTATAACCCAACAACAATGCCTAAAACTTAGCCCACTTAATACAAACCATGAGCCCAACTTTAACTTTTTAATACACAATATTAAAAAAAATAATAAAAAAAATAAAAATAAATAAAAATAAAAAAATGTATGTATGTGTGTATATGTATACTACTTAAAGATTGAATGGTTTAATTTAATGTGCAAGAGTATTTGTGCACAAAAAGAAGTACGGTACAACATAGTTTAAGCCACACGAAACCTATATCAATTACATCGATTTACATATAGATACTTGAATGCATCCACATCAAAGCTGCTGTTACAGAACACAAAAGGTCTACAATTTTGCAACCTCAAATAATACAAATCAACATTCAATAACATCTCTCTTAAATGTTGCAGTTTTATGCCTTTTAGTTTGTTCACAGTTATTAGTTAATCTTTAATGTGAACCCTTTCATATGTTCTTAAAAACTATAAATAGCACACTACACTATCCCACAATCATATCGACCTCAGATTTGTTACCATCTTCATCGGTCCAAGAAAAGTAAAACGAAAAAGAAAAAGTTACCATCACTGATTCGAAACTTAAATGACAACAAGATCTCAGAAGTTCCTTTCGTGTTTCACTAGATTTTACAAGACCATAACATATATTAAACACACGAAAAGAAAAAAATCATCATAGATTTGTTTTCTCTTTCATATCCGAAAATAAAGAAAAGGAAATATAACAAGTATGTTATATCCTATCTTTGTTTCGTCCAAAGAAACACATAACAAAAAACATAAACCAATACCTACATGAGGCCTTGGTTGTTACAAGATCTTGAAGCTGAAATTTCTTGAGTCTTTTGTAGGTTATTAGATTCGAACATAAGCTTGATGCATTTTTTCTGGGTGCTCGGCCCATAAGCAAAAATGTAAAAAAGGTATGAAGGGTTTGTTAATTCGTGTAAGAACAAAAATGGGAAGAGTGGTGTTTGTTGCGGTGGCTGTCATGTGTATTCAAGAAGAAGAAGTATGTGGCGACAGTTGATTGTGTGTGGTGGAGGAAGGATTGTGTGTGGTGGAGGAAGGAGTGGCTGCACACTGATTAGCGTTGAAATGATAATGAATCGTTAGTGTTTTAAGTTTAGGATATGTATGGTTTTGGACCTGGTTTGGATTATGCTTGGTTTTCTTTTGGGTTGTGATGGCTCCGAGTAATAAAAGGCATTAATCCAAAGGGATACCCCTAATGAATTATGTAACCTTTTAATAAACAATTATTGTTCCAGTCAGATACATTTGAAATAAGTTTATACATGCCAGTTATTTGTTAATGAACAATCTGTTACAATCGCCTAATGTTATGAAGCTCAAACTATACAATAGTGTACGCATGTGGTAACATTGTTTCAATATTGAAGTTCATATTTTTATGCATATCTTCAACAGTGGAGTAGGCTTAATATTGTTCAGCCACCTTTATAGAAAAGTATTAGCATAGCAACATTCATTCAATTCCTTTTTAGAATAAAAAAGTATGACTTAACGACACACAATCATTAGAATAGTTTAAAAAAAAAATTAAAAAAAAAAAAAAAAAAAAAAAAAAAAAAAAAACGTTGGTCAAACTGAATATTGTGATTCTAGACTCAAATTTGTTCTATATTCATAATCAATGAGTGCCATTTAGAATAGAAATAGCACGTAATAAAACAAAGAAATTCCAACAAATATTAGACAAAGGCTCATGCATCTAGAAATCATCTCTTACAACTCATAATTAGCTTTTTATAATCTATTCGTGTGGCATTTTCATCCAAATCGCAACTCATGATACTTAGGTTCTGTACATTCATGTCAGGGGTACTTAGATATAGATTTTTCAAGCAATTATGCGATATTGAACATTGGTGATTAAATGTGCTTTTGTTGCTTGAAGCTGTAATAAAAGATAACTATATGTTCGAGTATTTAGCAAGCTATATATGAATATCCAAGAAATTACTGCTAAAGTGATGGTAACAGGCTAGCTCAGTTGGCCAACAAAATTCCTTAAATCCTATCTAGGCAGCCCAAATTATATACATTGTTGTATATTTTAGCCTCACTATCACGGTAACAACTCGGCAATTTACTCAAACATTACTCAATCAACAATTAGATACAATTTGTGCAACCCACGGATTCTTATTGGTTTATATATGGGAAACCTAATTAGTACCAACCATTAAGCTATGAACATTTAGATGCAATCGGTGCAACGCACGGGTCCGCCACGCCTAAATCATCCTAAATCATTGCTTTTGATCAAAGTACATTGCCTTTGTAACTTACTCATATTAAAAGATTACATATGAAAAGCCTCATTTAAATATAACATCTTGCAAAAAACCTCTTCACATGGACACTTTTAAAGTGAAGTAACTATTTTAAATAGTGGAAACCTAATCAGTACCAACCATTTAGCTATGAAAACTTAGATCCAATCGGTGCATCGCACGGGTTGAACATAGCCTCGTTAACACAGAAATTGCATGCAACAATACATCATTCCCGTATCAACGTGCGGGCTTACATGCTCATTAATCACAAATATGGGTAATAAATATGTGAAATAGTGTCTAGCAACCATAATTAGTCACAAATGTGGGTAACAAATATGTGAAATTCAATGCATATTAGTTAACTCGTGATCAAACCATGTTTCAAACATGGAGCTGCTGACATGATTTTTGTTCGCCGTTTAAAACATCAATGGTCAGAAATTCGTTCTAATTCGTTGGTGTGAATATCTAGAAAGAGCCTAGCATTTGAATATTTTATTTAAAAAGGTCCAAGTTTTGAAAACAAATTCCCAAAAGGTCCTAGTTATTAAAAATATTCTTTTCTGAAAGTCGGTATTGGGCTGTTATACAGTTGCTGGTTGGCTGCAAGGTTAAAGTAAATTGTTGGGCTTGCAGCTTTCGTGTGCCTTTGTAGTGATGCAGCTAGGGTTCGCAGGATGTGAGTGAGAGCCAGCCACACAGCCGATGATATTTTTTTGGTCTGCTCAACCCTTTCATTCATATTAGGTTTTTGTTTTTTTACCTGGGTTCCGACTCGATATTGTGAGCCGACTAATCCCAGTGCGACTACCCTTTTAGAGAACCCAGAGTCATCGCAGGTGAAACTCCGTGCCACATGAGGATTACTTTTCTCCCCAAGGTTTGAACATGGGACCTCCTGGGACTTTAACCAATTAGAGCCCCGGGTACAGTGGCAAGCCATGGCCGATGGCACCAACCTACGGCGCCAAAAACCATACCAGACCTCGGCTGTTAGCCTCTCGCACCACCACCAGCAGCCGACGCGGTTGGATGTTTTTTTGTGGGTTTTGTGTTTATGTGTTCGTGTGTCTTGTGTTTATTTGTGTATTGTGTGTTATGTTTGTGTGATGCGATTTTTTTTTCTAGGTTTGATAGATGAAGAAGACGACAAGTAAAAGTGTTGAACTTTCAACAAAGTACATAAATTATAAAATAATAAAAGATGGATTGAATAGACATCACTTGTTGCTGCCTACATACAAAAATATAGATTTCTTTTTTCAATTATTTGTTTTCTTTTTCTTTTTAAATAAAATAATATGGCACCATTTACTTTACTTTATGGCACAACTTTTTTTTTTTTTGCTAGGGAAGAGGTTTTAGTGTCATAGCCAAAAGTGGTGCCATGTGAAAAAAATGTTAAAGTGACACCGCTTTTTCTCATGAATTCACGATACCAAACGATATCTAGTGCTCTTAGGAGACCAAATCCAAAACCAATGAGTTACCCCATGTGGTTATTTTTTATTATTATTATTATTATTATTTTATTATTTATTTATTTTTTTATTTTTTTTGTGAGAAGATCTGATAAACGAAAAAAAAAAGAAAAAAAAATAAACAAAACAGAACAGACAATGAAATTATTATTTTTTATTTATTTATTTATTTACTACCTCCATCCCAAAATATAAATCCATTTCTGAATTTTCAAAGTTTATTCATTTCAACTTTGACTTTAATTATTTTTTTTCATGTTATATAATGCTTGATGAAAAATATACCAATGCAAATGCATTTAAAACACAAGTGCATTTATATATTTTTCTTCAAGTATAAAATAACACGACAAAAAATAATTAAGGTCAAAGTTGGAATAGAAAAACTTTGAAAATGTCAAAATTTTGAGACGGAAGGAGTATTTTTTATTTATTTATTTCTCTAAGATTTTCAACAAGTCAGTCTATGTAAATTTGAAACCTGCAGGCTTTATTTAATCCATGAATTTACACAAACAAAACAGACAATGAAATTATTATTTAAATCAATTCAGATCATCATCATCATCGTCATCTTCACCCTTGTATCGACTGGAAGTAAACTTCCGGCGGCGGCGACGTTCTTTATTGGTCTCCGATTCTCCCCTTGGATCGGCATTAGAGAGACCCGGTGGTGGTGGTTTAGCCTCTTCCTGAGAATTAGTTTGAGAATCGACGGCCTCCCTCATCTGATCTCTTGACGGTGGTGGTAGATATTTGTCACCATTAACGGAATAGACTGAGCTCTTTAGGCCACCGTGGATATCTGAAATCGAAGGACTTTTGTTAGTTAAATCCTGATGATCAGTGTTGTAGGTGCTCTCGACTCCGATCCGGATCTCTGAAATCGAAGGACACTTGGCATCATCCTCAGCAGCAGCAGCAGAATAAAAGCTGTTCCCTTCCACCGCTGGAAAAGATGGAGGTCCAGACATTTTCACCATAAGTTCATACGAGTAATACATACACAGACATGTTATTATATACTACTAGTATAACAATAAGTCTACGTCAACTCATTTGTTTATAATAATTAATAAAATATTGAATCGATTGACTACACATAACAATAAATAAATACTTTAACATGTTCATTAATTTAATATTTCTCACCGATTTATTCGGTTTGGTTAGTTCAGTTAATTTTTTTTTCTGCTATAATCGAGAACTGAACCGAATAACTGAAAACCGAACCGAATAACTGATTACATAATTTTAATCATTTATTCATATATTTATATAGATTTTTAGCAAAAAAAAAAAAAAAAAAAAAAAAAAAAAAAAAAAAAAAAAATTCAAGCTTAAAGATGTTATATTTATAGCATGAAAGAGTTAATATTTTTTTACATATAAATATATATAAAAAATATATATATTTATTCGATTTCGGTTTCCGGTTTAGATTGCTAGAACCATAACCGAACCGAGAACCGAATTTTTAATTCGGTTCGGTTCGGTTTTGGCAAATTCGGTTCTGTTACAAGTTCGGTTCAATTATTTTCGGTTTGGTTCAGTTTTGATTTTTGGTTTATTCATGTATTATCCAAACCGTGAACACCCCTATCTCATAGATTCAATAGTTTATGTGTCCAAAACTCCAAATACAATCCTTCAGGTATGTAACAAAGTTATATGTGATTTCGATTTGGGTAAAAGAATTTCTTAATTGTTTAAAATTCCTATTTTACCCTATTTATTTTTAAAATATTTTCGATGCATTCCGGTTATTACATCCGGTCCGACCTATTTGACAAGTGGACCGTTAAGAAGACCGGTTCAACGTCCAGTCCGATTTTGAAAACATTGGTTATTCTTATTCATCAAACTTGATATATTATTAAGAAAAACCATCCTAGTGAATTATACTTTTTATAACATAATAATAGCCTATGAATATATTCTTTTTCTTACAAAGTAGAATGCCATTCATTTCATTCATCTATATCCTTCTATGAATATATTCTTTTTCTTACAACTAGTTATAAAGCCCGTGCACGCACGGAATTTTGACATAAATTTATTTTTGAAAATATTGATGTGGTGTGATTGATTTATGTTTTTCTTTTAGGATAATGATTGAAGTTACATATAGCGTTTTTAAAAGAATTTCTTAATTGTTTAAAATTCCTATTTTAGCCGTACCAGAAATTGTTTGAAATTCCTATTTTACCCTATTTATTTTTTAAATATTTTCGATGCATTCCGGTTATTACATCCGGTCCGACCTATTTGACAAGTGGACCATTAAGAAGACCGGTTCAACGTCCAGTCCGATTATGAAAACATTGGTTATTCTTATTCATCAAACTTGATATATTATTAAGAAAAACCGTCCTAATGAATTATACTTTTTATAACATAATAATAGCCTATGAATATATTCTTTTTCTTACAAAGTAGAATGCCATTCATTTCATTCATCTATATCCTTCTATGAATATATTCTTTTTCTTACAATGTAGAATGCCATTCCTTTCATTCATCTATATTCTTCTATTATTATTAACTAGTAATATTCCCTGCACGTTGAGGCGGATATTCGGTGAGTATCGGTTTTGATTGGTTCGTTTTGTTATACTAGTAATAAAGGTACGACATCGGCACCGGGTATGGCAACCAAAATAATATTTTGATCCAAAACTATAAAAACGTACGTTGTCACATGTTCTTGATACTGGTGTCGGTATTGTTCGTTTAGAATTGGCTTGGTTTGTAAAGGCACATGTTGGAACGTCGAGAAAACTATAAAAACCAATATTGATGCCAGTACCGTTGTTAAATTATTTAAAACTCGTATATAAAAAGTTATAAAAGAAAATATAATATAATTAAAACTAAATATAATAATAAAATGATAAAAATTTAAAGAGCATTATATAGAACGATTTTACAAACATATGAAGATCAAAAACTGTATGATACTCATAATTATAACACGTATGGCCTTTGTGATTAGGTTCGAATTTAGGAGAAGAAAACTAGAGAGAGAAAGTGAGTTGGAAGCCTTTTTCTAGTGAGAGAAACACAAGAGATATTAGACTAATGTTAATGGCAACACCATTTCCGCAAAAGCAATCCCGCCACGTCAGCGCCACCTCAGCTTTTTATCTCCATAACTCCACCCTAACCATAACTAGCTAATGGTGACCACAAAAGCAACCCCAAAAACTACAATAAAAAACATACTCAATAAAACCAAAAAAAAAAAAAAAAAAAAAAAAAAACTACAGACACAAATCATGCAAATGTTTCGGTCAGCTGAGCAACCACAACTTTGAAATGGTTGCTTGGTGACGCGTCGCTTTGGGGTGAGCTAATGGGGCTACGCGTTGCTTTTATGGGGTTGTGGTTGGGAGACAACTCTCATTAGCATGAGTCTTAGATTAGAGTGAAAGGTCCAACCCTCTCCACATGTTGAATATGTTTCAAGATCTAGCCACGTGACTTTCACCATGCTAATGATCATAAGCATGCTCAAAGTCAAGGCTATTACTTGAAAACTTTTCATTTTTGACATGTTGAGAGGATGTAATTCCTATAAATATATTAGTTAGTGCATGCTGAATTTTTAAGGATGCTTAAATAGGCTGTGCGACCATGTGTTTTCGATATTTTTATTATGAAGTCAAAGTCGTCCTTCAAATTATTTGTTAATTACCCTACTACATCACGTACTCCACAGACGAGTCGGCCCATGCTAACCTGCTAACATTTGTCCATTTCACGTTTGGACCATCTCTAATATTGGTCTACGACTTTTAGTGTTCATCGGTTCGATTATCGGGTTCTTCAGTTTATTCGATTCAATTAGTTTGGTTAAATATTTTTTTTAAGTAAAACCGCAAATCGAACCGAACCAGATTCAAATTATACTTAACCGAATTCGCTTCGTATTTCGAGTTGACCAGAATAACTCGAATTACATTATTTATATAATATTTTTAAAAATTTCAATTATATAATTTAAAAAAAAAAAAAATCAACCTTAAAAATATTTATTCAATTATTTATTTATTTATTTTGAGCAAAGGGATTCAATAACCCTAGTAAATTTTATTATGCTCAAAAAACAAACAAATACAATGGATGTGGGTGAATCTCGCATCTCAGACTAAAAAAGCAAAACAAGTGCACCTACTCTTAAAAATAATAATAATAATAATAATAATAATAATAATAATAATAATTCAAGCTTAATAAATGTTTCTTTAATTCTAAGACAAAATTTTGATTTTCATTTTTTGTATATAGATATATAAAACAAATATTTATTTATATGAATTTGATTTTCGGTTTAAATTGCCGAAAAAAATATCCTAACCGAAGCTCCAATATCACTAAAGCGTTTCGATTTTAACAAATTCAGTTCCATTACAAATATTTAATTGCTCATGCAATCATTGTAAGTGGGAGCATAAACTAACTCCATGTTTGTTATCATCACAAATGCATGTGTCGGCCACTTTGCATTAAAGTTTCAACCTGAGGGTCCTGCTAAAGGCACACTTTACGTTTGACAACAACTTGAAAGAAGTGACTCCATCCATTTTTTATACCAGCAAGGAGTAATCCAAACACTTTCATGAGCATCCAATCTCTAGCGGTCCACTAGATTGCTTTATGTACACATACTGAACATATTCTAATTTGATATTTTGATTTATGGGCTTTATTCATATTACTAAATCAGAAGAAAAGAAAAACAATTTATCATGAATTCTTTTCATTTATACTAGAACAAATAAATATTCGATTCTCAAATAAAGAATGATTATGAATGTAAGAATCAAATGATTGTGAAGGTTGCCTAAACTCAACAATAGACGTGTTTATTTTCAGCTCAAGTGTGATGGTCAAAAAAATGGCGAGAAAATTGGAGAACATTTGTGTGGCGGTAGAGGGTGGTGGTGGTCGCTGTATTTGTGAGGTGGTGGGACAATAACAAAGCTTCTATTAAAAAAAAAAAAAAAAAAAAAAAAAAAAAAAAAAAAAAAAAAAGTGGTGGGGAAGAAGACAAGGGTATATTAGTTATTTCACATGCCTTTTGACCTTAACTAATTAGAGCACTAACGCTCATTAGCAAACAGTGGCTCTCGGTGGTTGTTTTGCAAAAAACGTAAACACCAGTGGCTTTTTTGCAACAAATTTTCTCTCGAGGTACTCCTTGCGTTTTCGAAATACATTAGGGACAAAATTTGCAATTTACCCCCATTAAATAATTGTACACGCATTGCACGATTTTATAATGTATATCGCACAACTTATCTAACAAGGATGTAACTCGAGTTGAGTCTTTAAACGTTCAAGTTCGAATCCTCTTTAAAAGTTCTAGTTCGACTCCTTAATCATATCGATCTTACTATATGGGTTTGGGATTATAGTTTGATAAAGCTCGACTTGAACTAGCTCGAGTCGAATTAAAGATCAAACTACTTGACGAAAACTCGACTCAGTTGTACTCAACTCGAACACGAACATTTAAACATTTAGAAAAATTAACATAACTGCATATTAGTGTTAAATCACATGTGATATGTCATTTGAATTTCAGCACTGAAAAAAAAAAAAAAAAAAAAAAAAAAAAAAAAAAAAGGTAAATAATTCATCAAAAGTATATGAAGGTTTCCGTCTATTAAATGATAATAAAATGTTCGTCGCAATTGTATACTTTATTTTGTCTAACGATTAACGGTTTATGACGTATTTAAATTATAAAATTTGGACGAAAGTAAAATATTAGTTAATTTCCCTTCATTTATTCTGAATAGAAAAATAAATGATTGAAATTTATCTCCTTATATGTAAGAATCTTTTGATATATGAGTCATTCAGACCCGTGCTATGCACATCGATTTGATCTAATTGCTGTTCTTGTAATTTATGGCACTAATTTTTATGAAAATGCTAAAATCGGGATGTTGAGTAAAAGCGTCGGTCATATGTTCGAACGTTCATATTTTTAAATAAAAACTCGAGAACAAAGTGTTATAGAATTGGCGATAGCAATTTAGAATCCGGAAAAAAGAAAAATTATGTTAAATAATTGTAGTTGCATGAAGTTCTATCATAAAAGTTTTAACCAAACACGTAAGAGAATTTGTGGATTTTGTTTTGTAAAAATGATGTGGTTAGAATAATCGTCAGAGTGGTATGCAAAGGCAGCGGAAAGTGAACGGATTGAAGCCGATTAAATCATTGACGGTCGATTTTTTTTTTTTTTTTTTTTTTTTTTTTTTTTTTTTTTTTAATATTAGGGTTCATACACTCTTGCTTTTGAAGACAGATGTCAAGGGTTCGATCCTCACCCTTGCAAGGTCGGATGTGCTTTTCTACGTTTGGTAGAACTGGAAGCATCCTCTCTACCTTAGGTAGGGGTATGGTTGTCTACGTCTCAACCTCCCCTATAAACCGCGGAATACGGTATTGGAACCCATAACCCGTGGAAGACGGTATTGGGAGTTACTTTTTTACCATGTTATAATTGGTTATTCCCCATAAACATATTAGTAAACCATAATATAATGCTCAGAAAACAAGATAACTAAATGGACTTAACGAATAACCATAAAAAACATACTAAATGGGCTAAATTATAATTGGCTAATAGCGATTTGATACCCAACCCATATTCATCAATCTAAACAACAGTAGTGGTAAAGATACATTTGATCACATCCATTGTCATTCCAATTCTTACCTACGCAACTTTGAAATCCTTCCGTTAGCTAATTAGCTAGCGTTTGCAAACATAATAAATATATACGGAGACTGGATATAGTAGTATCGCTGAGAGAGACGCCCAAAGAGGGTAGTTGTCACGTTTAAATGCGAATAAACCAACAATGGCACAAGGTATCACGATGGCGAGCACCTCACTAGAGTAGGTCCATGATAGTCCCTTTATATATACCACGGCAAGCAACGTTAGCAACCCAAGAAGGTTATTCATCACCAATCCATTGTAGATCTGCATTAGATAAACAAAATCGTGTTGTTAGTTTACATCATATATCATATATAGTGATGAAGTTATGGGATGATAAAATCTTACTTTTGAAATATAATTTTTATTTGATGAAGATATTAACTGATAAACATAAAGTAAGTGATGCATTAGTGAAAGTGTGCAAACCTCTGAAAATGCCAAAGAAGCGTTCTTCCGAAAGTTGGGTTGAGCATTGAGAAGTGCATCGATTACCATTTTAGCGTTCACGGCAATCGGGACCATAACAAATGAAGTGAAGAGAAAAGGTATGTGAGCCGCGGTTGAGAATTGTGCGACACTTATTATGAAGGCATATGTAACTGTGATTATGATAGCAATTCCAAGTATAGCATACACGATCGTTGCTTTAGGTTTCTCCCGTTTCAAGAGTGTGTCAATTTCTTCCCAGCTATCCTAAAAATTTGCAGAAAGTATGAGTGCAGCAGTAACAAAAGGATAAATCAATATATGAACTATTTTTAGTAAAATACCTTTTCAAACTTTTCAATTGCCTTTTCTGGGTCTTTAATGTTTTGATCATGATTAATGGCTTTATCAATCCATTTGATGAATCCATCTACAAATTCTTTTTTCTCTACCATTTGATTCTTATCATCATCAAATTCCATTACTAATTCGTCCAAGACTTTATCATGGTCTAATGATATTCCAAAATCAAGAGTCTCGATGAATTTTTTTTAACTCATCTTTATGTATTACATCATCACTATCTTTGACGTGCTGTGAAAATAACCTATATAGGCAAAGTAAGCAAATCATGAAATATTGTTAAAACTAGAAGAATACGTTACGGGTCAAGAATATTACCCTTCTATCTTTTCTCTGTCAGGTTTACCATCTTCTTTCACTAGTCCATGCTTTTCAAGGACTTGTTTCAAGATTCTTGGCATGATTTGCTCAATTATTGTTAGATTTGAACGTTGCTTGTTTATTGATAATATCTTAACCTGTAGATCAAGTATTAAAATATGAGAAAAGTTAATGAGTTGCAAATGAATGACTAAATTATCATTGAATAAGCGTAACTTGCCTGATTCCAGATATTTTTAGGAACAGATCCAGAACTAGTTGCCTCTTCTAGCCAATTGGTGCAACCTTTTTCGAACTCGTCCCAACTGATCATTTTATTTTTGTCTTTATCGAAGTGTATTAAAATCTCCGCTTTGGCATACTCTTTGGATATATTATCTTTTTCCAACTCGAACATTTTCACAACTAGATGCTCCAATTCGTCATACGATATGTGTTTGTCTTTATTTATGTCGGCTTCATCAAAAAAACTGAAAATTCAAGGTATTGCATTAATGCCATGCCCTAAAAAATGATACATGATAAGTTTATATTGTTACTTTATATGCAAAAAAGACACTGTAACACCTTTCTAAGCTGGGTTTGTTGAATTTCCCTTGCTCATCAACATGATCATCGTTTGCAAGCCTTTGGAGATGATAGATAAAACGTATGCGTAAGTTTTCTTGCTTCAAGTATGCCAAACTCCTGACCCGAATCCATGGATGTCCAACCTACATGCAGAAGGTACACGTCCCAAGTAATTTGATTCCATTGTTTAGCATTTAAAGTTTAGTTCAGAAATCACACGTTAGCTTTTACTAGTAGATACCTGATAACCAAAATATAGAAGTATTGACACGCCTGATACTATGAGTGCGAACAAAGTCATAGCTGGAGTGTTAATAAAATGTAGTAGTCCCACAAAGGCAAACGGGATCAACGAAAGAAGCATAATTACAGCTATATCTCCGGTCTCCTTATCAATATTAACGCCCGTATCTACAATAAGAGGAGTTTTAAAAGGTTGTAAAATGTTTTGGAACTATATCTCCGTGTGTTCATACCCCTAGCATTATGCAAATAAATGATTGTACGTGTATACGTAAATTTTATTCTAAGATATCGTACTTGACCTCACAAACTATAGATTAAGGAAATGATCTAACCAGTCAGATATGAAAGTTTTTGTTTAAGAGATAAGTTTTTTATCGATGAGTCTTGTTGATGATCAGATTCAGGTGATGATCCCTTTTCAAGTTTATGTCTACTTAATATTATGCGAATTCCCCATATAATTGTGAGAGTGATGACAGTCGATCCTGCATACATACTCACCCCTAAAACCACTTGGTTTTGGGCATCCGAAGTCAAAGAAAGGACGCCAGTGGCTGCGAAATAAAGAAAAAAAATTGATGTAAATCTGGAAGTTGAGAAATTAGTTTATTAGAGAGTAAAGCTATCACTGGAGAGTATATGTTAAGAAGTATTAGCAGGTACCCGCATGTTGCGGCAACGAGTACCCTATGATAAAAATTCAGACACTAACAAAATAATAATGACGAACTGATTAACTTAAGAAAAATAAGAAGAAAATGATCTCAATCCGGCATGATTAATCCTTTTTTATCGGTTCTGAGTACGGTCCTCTCATGTTCGTTTTCGGACGACTTTTATTGGCTAGCCGAACCGGTGGTGACTCCGATATATATACCATCAAGTTGTTTTCATATAAATTGTATGAAGCTTTATGTGTTTTATTAGTTTGTATAATATGTATAGCAACATTTTTTTTTTAAAGTTCCGTCTTGATACGTGAACTTTGTAAAATATCATTAAATGCAACGAACTTTCGTAAAGCGTTCTAATATGTTCATTTTGTGTTGTCATCTTAAATATAGTGACACGTGTAAGTTTTTTCTTGTATGACAACATATCAAAATTTGCATAATCGGAACATTTTATGAAAGTTCATTGCATTTAATGATACTTTTGGTAGTTCACGTAACAAAATCAACAATAACAACAACAACAACATACCCAATCCCGCCAAGGCGGGGTATGGGGGAGGTGAGATGTAGACAGATCCTACCCCTACCCCAGGGAACCCTGCAGGTAGAGAGACTGCATCCAGAAAGACCTCCGGCAAGTGTGTGCAAAGTGTACTCGAAGTAAAGAAAAACAAGAAATAGAAAGCAAAACAAAGAAAGCATAAAAGCATAAAAGCAAACAGAGCAAAACAAACATATAGGCAAAACGACACAACATACATATAAGCATACATAAAAGCAAACCGAAATGAAACTTTGAAAGAAGTCCGTTGCTATTCTGCGACCTAAACCCATGATAATATTATAGCTATTTACAAAATTTTAATTATTAAAAATATCTACGGAATTTTTTAAAAAGAAAATGTAAGTCATTATCTATATTTACAAAATGAAGAATTTCATATATCACACTACTTTCATTATTAATATCATATATACTCAAAGTATAAGTATTAAATGCATAATTTCATATACACCCAAAATGAGAGGAGATATCAAATTGCTTATTTGCACAAAAACAGTGTAAACTATCATTATCATTTATCTAGGTTCTATGTTCAATTATTTCTATCAATGAAAATGCATTGTTAGAATACATAATTCCATGATCTTGATCCTCCTCGTTATGCCATATTTCATTTATCTAGTTTGTTTAACATTGGGCTATCTTCATTTTTTTCAAACTTTAGGTCTAATTAGGGGGTGCTTGGTGGGAGGTTAAAGGGGGTGGAGAATGGGTAAGGTATTCGAAAGGGTCCACATTTCTTAACATATGGTGCTTGGTAAAGGGGTGCAAAAGGATTGATTACCCCAAAGTGGGTAATCAACCATTATAGAGTAAATTGGGGGGTAAGGTATTGATTACCCACATCACTCATTCCTTTGCATTCCTTTTCCATTTCCCTTTCCCCACTTTGAACCAAGCGGACCCTAAATTTTAATATTAGACATACGATTCATTATCTTTATTTTTTTAAAGTAAGGGAAGGAAGTAACTTTAACTCTATTCTTTCACCCACGTGGGTGCCCCACGACAAGCATAAAATATTATTACCGCATACTTTATTTCACTATGCCTTTCTCTTTTTAATAAAACCATGGTATCATCGCGAACGGAACGAAAACCAAATATAATCGGGCGTACAAAATTTTTTAGTATTAAAAACACATTTTGATGGACCGGATGCATTTAAGATGCATTTAAGATGAATTTATAGACAAGCGATGTTTTTTATAAAATAATTAACACTAAATCAACAAAATCTATAAAGTTTCCTAAAACCCGCGAAACCCCACTATCATCTTCTTCCTTTTCCTCTAACATTATCAAACAAAAACCCAATAGTAACATGAATCTAAAATTTGATGCCCCTAAACATTTCATGCTTTGGGCCGTCGCCCAGCTCACCCGTTTCCGGGCCCTGATATAGTATGGAAGTAATGCGATATAAAATTGAGAGCCATACCTAGGACTAGGACGATTTTTGGTAAAGCCATAAGCACCCGAAAAACACTTGCACCAAGTGCCTTATTGCCAATCCATACGAACAAAGCCTCACTTCCTTTATGTATCCATTCCTCCTTCAGCATCATCAAATACATATACATGAACATCAAGAACACGCCTTCTGGCAGCGTGTCTGCACATGGAAAGAACCCATATAGGGACTTACACCTCTGTTCAGCATACAACGTTGACGAGTTTGAAATTTCTAAACGTAGATTTAGAGGATTCTCATTAGAATATGTTTCAAAATCTAGCCACCTGCCTTTCACCATGCTAATGATCATAAGCATGCTCAAAGTCAAGGCTATTACTTGAAAACTTTTCATTTTTGACATGATGTTGAGATGATGGAATTGCTATGAAATATATTACTAGTAGTTAGAACATGCTACTGTGTTTTCGATATTTTTATTATGAAGTCAATCAAAGTCGTCTTTAATACCATTATTTTTATGACAATTATACTCAAGTGAGACTTGACGTGCTAAACACAACTTTGCTCGCAAGATTATATTATCATTATTTTTGTTTGTGTCTGATTCATGTGTGCTCCACACCACAGATTCGTGCGTTTTATAAACGTTCAATATTAAAAAGGAAAAAGTGGCTACTGTTTTGTTTAGGGATATATAGACACAAGGTGCAAGTACGTCAATTTTTATCATCATTTTCGACGTATGAAATTATGATACAATATAAGATATAAGATCATTTGAGAACCAAACTTTTTTTACATACTAAGGGACTAATCTCCACCCTCCATCTTCACTCCATCTTTATTTGATCTAATGGATGAGATTAATCTCAATAATTAAAAAAACCTACTTTCATCACTTTTTTTTTTTTTTTTTTTTTTTCAAATATTAATATCTTTCAAACCGTTAATCGTTAAGTGAAAAAAAATATACCGTTACGACGAGCATTTAATTATCTTTCTATAGATAGGCTAATTGATATATTTTCGACAATTTTTTTTTTTTCGTTTTTTTCACGTTTTTTTTCGTGGCCGAAAATATCATATATGATATTACAAATCATATCATATATGATATGTAATATCATATATGATATTATATGTAATATCATATATGATATTACATATATGATATTATATGTAATATCATATATGATATTACATATCATATATGATATGTAATATCATATATGATATTTTTTCGGTCACGAAAAAAAAATGTGAAAAAAACGATTTTTTATTTTATTTTTCGAAAGTATATCAAAGTGCCCGTCTATAGAAAGAGAACTAAATGCCCGTCGCGATGGTGTAATTATTTTCGCTTAACGATTAACGGTTTAAGAGATATTTAAATTACAAAAAATTGGTGAAATAATAAAATATTTTTAATCTCAACCATTGATTTCATTTTTAGATGGATGGTGGGGATGAGTCCCTTGGTATGTTAGGAATGTTTGGTTTATAGAATAACTCGACTCTACAATATAAATACTCCGTATGATACAGTATATTTTAAGGAATGATAATATATAACCTTAACAATAGACCTACTACATTCATCTTTTGATAAGTGTGATACATTTTTTTCTTTCATCATTTCTCACCGATCAAATTTTCAAATTTTCAAATGAACCAATTATATCTTTAGGTTAATTTTTAGATATTGGTTTTAGGCATTTAAATCATTCTTCTATTTTAAATTATTCATTCTCACATCCATTGTTGTATTTTGTTTGCAACATTTATAAGTAAAGTTATTTGTTTCAATATAAAATTGAGGAACGATCATTTATATATCAAAAGATTCTTACATACCAAGAGATAAATTTCAGTCATTTATTTTGTTGTTCGAAAAAAATAAAGGAAATTAACTACTAATATTTTACTTAAAAATCCATTTATGTCCAAATTTTATAATTTGAATATGTTATGAACTGTTAATCGTTCGACAAATAAATTATACTAACGCGATGAACATTTTATTATCATTGAATAGACGGGAACTTTCATATACTTTTGGCGAATTATTTCTCTTTTAGTTTTTTTTTGCATTTTTCTTTCAATGCTGAAATTCAAATAACATATCACGTGTGATTTAACACTAATATGCAACTATTCTAATTTTACTAAATGTTTAAATATTCGAGTTGGATACAACTGAGTCGAGCGTTCGTCAAGTAGCTCGATCTTTAATCCGACTCGACCTTTAACGAACTATAATCCCGAGCCCATATAGTAAGATCGATAAGATTAAGGAGTCGAACTTGAACTTCTAAAGACTAAAATCGAGTTACATCCCTGTTAGATAAGTTGAGCGATTACATTATGAAATCATGCAATGCATGTACACTTTTTTAATTTTTTTTTTAAATCTAAATACCTATATATATTTTTATTTTTTTTAAAATCTAAATACCCATCTAATATATATATATATGTATATATATATGTATATATATATATATATACATATATATATATATATATATACATATATATTTTGAAAGGCGGGTTAGTTGTTAGATGTTAGTTGTTGGCTCGAGTTGGTGTCGCATCCTCGGGCAGAGATACCAACCGCGAGCCTCTCCTTAGGGGATAACCCCACTCCTATTCCCGATTCGCATGATATCTTTTGCATTTCAAAAAAATCAAATCATTTCTTATTTAGTAATAATATTTTTAATTAGATTTATTTTTTTGGATTTTAAAAAATAATTAAAGATAATTATTTCTTAATTTGGCTTATAAGAGTTAAAAAATGTTTTTGTATTTACATTCTTCAAAAAGCTGAAAATACACATGGGCCTTAATGTTATATTTATATAATCATAGGTAGAAAATGTAACTTATTTAAAAAAAGACGGGACTCTTCTATAGGACCATGCATCCGGGAGCATAGAAACACAATCACCTTTTCATACCTACACCCCTTCTTCCCACGATCCCTAAAACAACACTTGAATTTTTATAGTTACAGTAGTCTAAAGATATCTGACTGCTAATTCTTTCTTTCTAAAGTTACAAAGTACGTTGATCAAGATGAAGGTGTCTTCACAGTAGGTGATGCAAAATTTGGATCTAGGTGTCTTTAGAGTAGGCGATGAGAAAATTTACATGTATATATTTCGTTGTCTTTGATTTGGTGATCTTTAGAATTCAACTGGTGCTCTAATTATTTGATATATTAAATTGATTGTTGTAAACTGCGTTCTGTGTAATAAATCTTAAGAGGATGTTGTTTACAGCTTTTATATTTGAAGCATTTTACAAACAAAAGCTAGCAACAACAGTTTTGCTGATGAGGTGAATTGAACCACTTTTAGGGGGTCATTTAAGCCCGAAATTGAATTTATTTGATCAAATATTGCCCTAAATCGTTCCTTTTGTGATTTTAGGTACTTTGGGAGTGAATTCTGGAAAAGAAGACATTTTGGAAGTTTTTGGAGCATAAAATTGAAGAAAACGGCAAAGACTTAATTTTCCTTGTTGGGAACAGTGGATGACGGCGTCAAGAAGAAAATTTTGACGGCGTCAAGAGTAAAAGTGGTGACGGCCCAGAAGAAACGTGAAGGCGTCACCCAAGGCCGTCACGTGTTAACTTGTCAAAACTTGCGCGCGGAGTAGCTGATATTGTTTTGGTCATAACTTTTGCATACGAACTCGGATTTAGGTGATTCAAAAGCCCATGCAAAAAGGACGAAGAGATCTACAATTTGGTGAAAAAATGGTCGTGACGGCGCCAAGAGAAACGAGCTGACGCCGTCAAGAAGGGCCGACAGAAAACATGCCTATAAATATAACATCATAACTTCACTTTTTGTAAGCCCTAAACCCTAAGGTCGATTCCTGGGTTTAGGTGGGTGTTTTCCAGCAACTTAGAGGGTTTCAATCACTCCATAAACATCATGTATTGGTTTGATGATTCTATCTTAATTATGTTTTCCATTATCATTGTTGTTTGCTCTTCTTTGATGATGATTTGCTAATTCACCTTGTGTCTACTTATGATTATGTGAAACTTGTATATAATTGATTAGATCTCATTGATTTCTTGTTGATGTTGTGTCTATCTCCATCAATGAGGGGCTTGTTGATGTGTGTGTCTATCTCCATCAATTAAGGCGTGACAACTTCAATAGATCTAGTTGGTTTAGTTTATAATTCTTGTTTCCAATTGATTCTTGTTTTGATTGAATGATTTCGATGTTAGGCTTAAGAAAACTGGAAGATCTCCAAATGGTAACATGCTTGAACGTCTTAGGAAACATGAACCGATGTGCACTAGGTTTTATTGGTTGTATTTAATGCATGAATAAATTCTAATGATCCCATGTTAGGAGCTTCTTAGCCGGCTCGACATAGGAGTGAAGTAGGCACTCATAGGATTGGGGAATTAAGTGCGCCACCCCATGAATGGTATTAAGGAATACAACCCGTCAATTAAAA
The DNA here is from genome assembly GCA_030686995.1 of Artemisia argyi. Lineage (NCBI taxonomy): Eukaryota > Viridiplantae > Streptophyta > Magnoliopsida > Asterales > Asteraceae > Artemisia > Artemisia argyi. The sequence goes on from CM060686.1 coordinate 4,035,845, forward strand.
CAAGGTTACAATTCAATAGGTAGGATTGGATAGCTAGCAAGGAGTAATATATCATAGGTAGACATGCTTCACTTATCTTGTAGAACCCTAGTTTACTTTTCTTGCACATTAGTTTAATTAGTAGCTTTTGGGTTAGTTAATTAGCAACTAATTCCGCCCCTCCTTCCAATACCCGAGATTTTTACTTGCTTTTCATAAAATATAAAAACATAAAAAGAATCATCCTTCACCTTTAGACCTAGTTAGATTAATTTCAATCCTAACGACACTATTCCTAGCTGAATGATCAATCCCCCAGTACTTGTCACTATACTATACTACAACGATCAGGTACACTGCCTGGTGGGGGTTGTAAGCTTCTCAAGATCCCTTGAGAGGTAAAGTCTGGTGCGATTCCCACGTATCAAGTTTGATTCCGACGTATCAAGTTTTTGGCGCCGCAGCCCGGGGAATAGTTATTGTTTAGGTTGAATTTGATTTTTATTAGGTCTACTCATTAGATTCCTATATAGTGAGATTTTTTCTTTTTATTTTGTAGCTTTCTCGTAGTCTATCTTTTCTTTGTGATTTTGTATGTAATTTGCTTCAAGTGGACACTTTGTGGAAAACTAGAAGGGGGGTTGAATAGTTTTACGTCGTTTTTAAATTGTTATAAAAATTTGTTTAAAATTTTTCTTTGTTTTATAAAATATAGATTCGATGTTATATGAAATCAAGTCATGCACAATATGAACAACACTAAGTATGTACGATAAAGCAATAATAACGTAAGTAAAGAAATAGATAAGGGTTGGAAAGATCGGACCGAGAGACAAGAGATTTATAGTGGTTCGGCTACAAGGTCACCTTCCTTGCCCTACTCCACTCCCCGAGCACCTAACTCGAGAGTTTTCTTCATTATATCAACAAGCTCCTTTATGGCGGAGAAAACCTTACACACCAATTTACACACCACAATAACTTCACAACTTAATCACAACTTCTACACAACTAGTTCACACCTATTCACTACTTAATCACACCAATCTTCTTCACACCTATTCTTCTACACACCAATCTTCTTCACACCTATTCTTCTACACACCAATCTTCTTCCTAACTTATATTCTTCACAACTATTCTTCTAACCAATCACACTATTTATCAAACCACACTATCTTCAAACAAATATTCACAACTAATCACACAATGAAATAATAACAATGATGATTCACTAACAACTTAGATGTGGAGATCACAACAAGTTGTAATACTTCTTGTCTTGAAGGATAGAAGTATTCTTCTCTTGCACTTGATGGGATGATGTTTGGATCACTTTAAAACAAAGATTTAAGAATGTATGATCAAAGGATTTATAGATTGGAAATGGAGATCTAGAACAGAAAGTTCTGAAGTGCAAAAGGTGAGAAAAAAATCCAGGTTTAAGGTGGTATTTATAGGCAAAAGATTCTGACAGAGGAGCGTGACCGGTCCCCTTAATTCATGGCCGGTCCCCTTAATTTTAAGGGGACCGCCCTTTATAATTAAGGGGGCTGCCCAGCTGAAACGGGCAGAAACTTTGTCTTTTAGTGGGGAAAGTTTATTTGGTGAAAAACTAACTGATTTTGGTTAAAAATTTGAATTTATATATTTAGTATGAATAAAACATTTTTCTTTATTACCAAAAGTGTTTTTCAAAAATATATAATATATTTATATAATTAAATAAACTTTGCATTAGTTAATTAAATACCCCTTTGATCATAAATTGCACTAAACACTTTGTTTATTCATACCTTAAGTGATTTGGATGTAAAGAGAAATATTAATCACTAAATACTTGTTTATGTCGCAAGTTTTAGTTCTATGAGTGTATATTTTGTGATAATTAAAACATAGAGATATTGATAACATGTTAATAATGTTTTTAGGCATTATTTATGTCAACAATCTCCCCCTTTTTGATTATTACAAAATCTTAAACTCAATATATCTAAAACTTGTTTTTAGACAAGTATTATAGAGTTTACATTTTTGTTCTCCCCCTTTTTGTAAAATTAAAAAGGTTAAGCCGAGTAAGCTTCGCGAGGGAAGTTTAAACGGGTAGAATGCTCCCCCTTGATGTATGCTCCCCCTTAATTGAGAGCACCAAGGGAACGAGCTATGGAGATCTTTGCTACAAAAATATTTGAAGAGAGCAAGATACACATATATGCAAGGCAACAATTATGCAACTAAACATAGATCCATTCAAGCATTATAGAAATGATAAGCATTACAACATTCAATATGCTTGAAGCATATTGATAAAAATAACACAAAAGAAAAGACATAGTCCTATATTGCCTAAGAGAGCACTTGGACTTGCTTGCAACCCATGGTTGATTGTTTTATTTGCTTGAAGGGAAACATAAGCATAAAGCTTAGATGTTTGATTGAGAGGGATATGGAGTAAAGTATGGAGCGGAAGAAGTGGATTTCACGATGTTGTATCGTGTTAAGGGTGGTATTGGATGATTACGAGTGAGAAGATATTAAATCCAAGAAATATCTTCACTCAAGCAGAGGATTTGTTTTTTAAGGAATATGCAACAAGGGCAAAAGTGAGTGTGGTTTGTAACTTGATCCAAGTTGAGAGAGTGGGGAAGGCAATTTGCATAGGGTGATGATGGAGGTTGCCCTTTGTTGCGTTGTGCAAGATGCATAGCAAGGAGATCACTAAGATCATGGATTTGGTTTATTTCATCACGGAACTTTTGTTTTTTCGTGGCAATGTGGAGGGGATCATAGGTTTGGTATGGATGAGTTGGGTTTGTGTTGTTGGAATTGTAGTTTGATGGTTGATCAAACTTGTATGGATCATTATAAGTGGTTGGAGGTTGAGATGTGTAGTTTGGCTTGAAGGAAGATGTTTGGCCAATGTTGTATGGTTTGTAAAGAGGATCAAATGAATGACCTTGTTGGTTTGATGCAAAGTTTGGGAAGTAAGAAGTTGGGGGTGTGGAAAGACTTCCAACTTCATTTATGATGATGGATTTGTTTCGAGGGCTTTTTCTTCGCCAAACGGGTTTTTCCGTCATCCTTGCTAGCCTTGAGGCTTTTGATTTTGGTTTGTTTGGAGAGTTCATGATGGGATGAATGAAGAGTTTTGAGGATTGGGGATATTTATAGTGTAAGATATGTGTGTTTAAGGATGGATAAGGTTTGTTTGGGGGATTAGGACAAAATGTGTTGGTGAAAAATGGGAAATGTAGGTTGAAATGGGCTAAAAAGCAGAAAAGATTCTGTAAACCCGTCCATCAGATGGCTGGTCCCCTTAATTAGGGGGCGGTCCCCTTAAAATTAAGGGGGCCGCCTTACATAATTAAGGGGGCCGCCCATCTGGTGATTTTCAGATTGCCAGAATTGGGTTTTTGGTAGAAAATTTGTAGAAAGGTTGCGTTTTTGGATTAGAATTCAAGCAAGTTCAATTCTCTTAGGCAATATAGAGTCTAATCTAATCAATATATAGCATGCATGCAAAAACACATAAGCAAAAGAGCAAATAATCAACACATAATAAGCAATAGGAGGTAAGTAAAGGCAAGCACACTTAAGCTTCCTAAGGCACCTATCTTAGATTAAAGGCAAAGGCAATTAGTGAGTGAAAAACTAGTGATGGATCAAGATGACACCATTATTTGTGAATTTGTCCTAGTGAGTGTCTATATGCAACAAATGTGGAGTTGTGATTGTTTCGACTCCTAGAAGCAAAAAGAAATAACGATCCTAAGAAACAATCCAAATGATCTCCTTGATTCAATTTTTGCTCGATCATGAATGTCAAAGACATATATTAGATTATATACCTTGACAATTTATGTGAGAGTTTATGCATGATTTTGAAATACAATGTTTTTAGAATTAGTCAACAATGCAAGGAAAATGATCTTCATGTGATTCCTAGATTGTGAGAATAATTTTTAGAGACAATTGATTGAGTTTTAAAAAAAAATATTTATGCAAAGAAAATAAATCTTCTCAATCTTTAGTTTTGTGCGAAATAGATTCCTAGACTCAGAAAATGTGTAATGGAAGAAAAATAAATTTCATGCAAGTATAAATTTGAATTAATTCAATGTAATTTAGTCAACTTGTTCCATCATTCCTAATCCTAAACGCAAGTGGTTGAATAATTCACGCTTAAGGGGTTTTGTGAATATATCCGCAATGTTGTCTTCCGATGCAACCTTTTCTATAGATATATTTCCTTTTTGTACATTATCCCTAAGAAAATGGTGATGTATTTCTATGTGTTTAGTCCTAGAGTGTTGCACCGGATTTTTACTTAAATCTATCGCACCTTTGTTATCGCACATAATGGGGAGATTTTTTAACCTAATGCCATAGTCTACGAGAGCTTGTTTCATCCATAGTGCTTGTTGACATGCCTTTCCGGCGCTTACATATTTGGCTTTGGTGGTAGAAATAGCAAGAGCGGTTTGCTTCTTCGAAAACCAAGACGTTAGACAACATCCCATAAACGTGCAAATACCGCTAGTACTTTTTCTATCTACGTAGTCTCCCGCATGATCCGAATCCGCATAGACAATGGTTTCTATGCCGGATTCCTTAGGATACCATAATCCTAAGTGTATAGTGCCTTTAACGTATCGGAAGATACGCTTAACCGTTTCTAGGTGAGAGGTTTTGGGATCCTCTTGAAAACGGGCACAAAGGCAGACACTAAACATGATATCGGGTCTACTTGCCGTCAAGTATAGTAAACTACCTATCATTCCTCTATACTTGGTGTTATCTACGGACTCACCTTCATCGTCCTTTGTGAGCTTTACCTCCGTAGACATGGGTGTTTTCATGGGTTTTGAGTCTTCTAGGCCAAATTTCTTAAGCATTTCCTTAATGTACTTAGATTGGTTAAAGAATATTCCATCTTCTAATTGTTTTATTTGTAATCCTAGGAAGAAGTTAAGTTCACCCATCATACTCATCTCAAACTCATCATGCATGATTTTGGCAAATTCATCACACATGTCTTGACAAGTCGATCCAAATATAATGTTGTCAACATATATTTAGACAATGATGAGATTTAGGTCTTTCCTTTTAGTGAAAAGAGCGTTATCTACCATTCCCATGGAATAATCATGTTTAATAAGAAAAGCTTTTAATCGATCATACCAAGCTTTGGGAGCTTGTTTGAGTCCATACAAAGCTTTCTTTAACTTATAAACATAATCAGGTTTTGCGAAGTCAATGAATCCTGGAGGTTGTGCCACATATACCTCCTCAATGATAAAACTGTTAAGGAATGCACTTTTCACATCCATTTGGAATAACTTAAAATCTAGGGCGCAAGCATAGGCAAGTAATATCCTAATCGATTCTAGTCTAGGTACGGGGGCATAAGTTTCATCATAATCAATTCCTTCTTGTTGATTATAACCTTGGGCAACTAACCTAGCTTTATTCCTAGTAACTATTCCATTCTCGTCTAACTTATTCCTATATACCCATTTGGTTCCTATGATGGTCATATCCTTTGGATTTGGTACTAGTTCCCAAACATCATTTGCCTTAAATTGATTTAATTCTTCTTGCATAGCTATAACCCAACTTTCATCCTTTAAAGCCTCGCTAATATTCTTAGATTCTATTGCTGAGAGGAAACAAAAGAAATTGTTTTTATCTTGGGCTTGTGATCTAAGGGTTCTTTGGTTAAGATGTCCTATTATATTATCTAATGGATGTGATCTAGATTCTTTAATATTAACAATTTCGTTATTTTCTAAGTGAATGTTTTCATTATCATTTACTATGGGTTTTGTTTTACTAACCTCAATAGCTTCATCTTCGACTAAATCATCATCTTCTAAGGGTAATGTTTTAGGAGGTGGTGGTGTTTCATCAAATGTTACATTTAGTGATTTCTCTACTTTCATGGAGTATTTGTTAAGTATTATATATGCTTTGCTATTTTGTGAGTATCCTAAAAATATTCCTTCATATGATTTTGGATCAAACTTAGTGAGATAGTCCTTAGTGTTTAAAATATAGCATTTACTTCCAAATACCCTAAAGTAGCTTAAGTTTGGTTTTCTACCCCTTAATAACTCATAAGGAGTTTTTCCTAGAATTCTTCTAATTGATACCCTATTTAAAATATAAGTTGATGTATCTACGGCGTGACACCAAAATTTTTGTGGGATGGATTGTTCATTTAACATAGTTCTACTCATTTCTTGTAGTGACCTATTTTTTCTTTCTACTACGCCATTTGATTGAGGAGTACGAGGAGCGGAGAAATTGTGAGATATTCCATTTAACTCGCAATATTTTCCGAATTGTACTTCATTATCAAATTCTCTACCATGGTCCGTCCTAATGGCAACTATTGAGCATCCTAATTTATTTTGAATCATTTTACTAAATATTTCGAATTTTTCAAAGGCTTGGGTTTTGTCACTTAAAAACCTAGTCCACGTGTATCGTGAGTAGTCATCTACTATTACTAAGGTATATTTGTTTCCTCCATAGCTCCGCACAGCGGATGGACCAAAAAGATCCATATGTAATAATTCTAGGCATCTAGTAGTGGATACTATATTCTTGGCTTTGTGATTAGCATGAGCTTGTTTTCCAATTTTACATGCATCACAAAAATGCTTGTCATATTTTAGATTAGGCAAATTTCTAACTAATTCCTTAGAGGCCAAAGATTGTATTTGTTGCATGTTAGCATGTCCTAATCTCCTATGCCATAGTGTAGAGTTTTCATCTAGGGTCGTTAGGCATATCCTATCCTCAGGTTTGTTTCCTAGTTTCATAACATATATGCCACCTTTTCTAATTCCTCTACCTATAATTTTTCCATTCTTAACTATTTCGCTATCATCTTCGGTAAATGTGACTCTACATTTATTATCACATATTTTCCTACACTAAGCAAGTTATATGTTAATTTATCTACATGCTCTACATTTTCAATAGTAAGTGAGTCTTGAGAGATCGTACCTTTGCCAATGATTTTTCCACGTAAGTCACTACCGAAAATAACGTTATTTCCATTGTATGCCTTGTATGTAGAGAATAGATTGCGATTCCCCGTCATGTGCCTCGAACATCCGCTATCTTTGATCCATTCGTCAGGTTCCAAGTCAATTCCTAAACATATTTTGTCGGTTTCTTTTGCCATAAAACACTTTTTCGTTTCTTGGCTTTTCAACTTCTTCTTTGTCACTATCACTCCATGTTCCACTAACAAAAGCACCTTGACTTTCGTAACCCGGTGGCTTTAGACATTCGCCAATGAGATGATTTGGACTTCCACATCTAAAGCACTTTCTTTTCCCGTAGTTGTCACTTCTATTCCTTTGGAATGCTTTTCTTTGGTCTCGTGATAATCTAGTGAATCTTCCTTGTCTCTTGAAGAACTTCTTGAATTCTCTTACGGCCATTGCATATTCTTCGTCTTCACTTTCGTCACTTGAATCATCATCATCACTAGGTTCCTTTTTGGCTTTTAGAGCAATGGATTTGGTTTGTTCTTTCTTGACTTTGACCGTTCCGGAATCTCTTCTTATGATTTCTTCATGAACCTTCAAGTTGCCAATTAGTTCATCTAGTGATAACGTCATCAAGTTCTTTGATTCTTCGATTGCCGTGACCTTAGCTCGCCATTTTGGATGCAATGCCCTAAGAAATTTCCTAACACAATTTTTACTAGAAATTGTCTCATCAAGTGCTTTTAAATTTGTGATGATAGTGTTAAACTTAGCAAAAGCATTATCAATTGATTCCTCTTCCGGAATCGTAAATTGTTCATATTGTTGTACAAGAAGATCTATTTTATTATCTTTGACTTGGCTATTACCTTGGTGAGTAATTAGTAAAGAATCCCAAATTTCTTTGGCGGTTTTACACATAAAAATTCTTTCATATTCTTTGCGTGGTAACGCATTATAAATTACCATTTTAGCCTCATTATTTTTTGCTAATTTCTTTTTCAAATCATCATTTTGTTCTTCAAAAGATACAATTTCATTCATTTTAGTTTCAACATTATATTGAATAGGAGGAAAATCACCAAAGGTAATAATATGCCAAAGATCAAGATCTTTTGATTTCACATAAGTTTCGAATCTATTTTTCCAATATAAAAATCCGTCACTTTCAAATAGTGGTGGTCTTTGCATAGATTGCCCTTCTAAATATTTTAAAGATTCCATAGATCGTTACAAGTTTTAAAATACAATATATTTTAAAGATCTTGTTAGACGTGACTCTTGATACCAATTGTGGAAAACTAGAAGGGGGGGGGGGTTGAATAGTTTTACGTCATTTTTAAATTGTTATAAAAATTTGTTTAAAATTTTTCTTTGTTTTATAAAATATAGATTCGATGTTATATGAAATTAAATCATGCACAATATGAACAACACTAAGTATGTACGATAAAGCAATAATAACGTAAGTAAAGAAATAGATAAGGGTTGGAAAGATCGAACCAAGAGACAAGAGATTTATAGTGGTTCGGCTACAAGGTCACCTTCCTTGCCCTACTCCACTCCCCGAGCACCTAACTCGAGAGTTTTCTTCACTATATCAACAAGCTCCCTTATGGCGGAGAAAACCTTACACACCAATTTACACACCACAATAACTTCACAACTTAATCACAACTTCTACACAACTAGTTCACACCTATTCACTACTTAATTACACCACTTCTTCACACCAATCTTCTACACACCAATCTTCTTCACACCTATTCTTCTACACACCAATCTTCTTCACACCTATTCTTCTACACACCAATCTTCTTCCTAACTTATATTCTTCATAACTATTCTTCTAACCAATCACACTATTTATTAAACTACACTATCTTCAAACAAATATTCACAACTAATCGCACAATGAAATAATAACAATGATGATTCACTAACAACTTAGATGTGGAGATCACAACAAGTTGTAATACTTCTTGTCTTGAGGGATAGAAGTATTCTTCTCTTGCACTTGATGGGATGATGTTTGGATCACTTTGAAACAAAGATTTAAGAATGTATGATCAAAGGATTTATAGATTGGAAATGGAGATCTAGAACAGAAAGTTCTGAAGTGCAAAAGGTGAGGAAAAAATTCAGGTTTAAGGTGGTATTTATAGGCAAAAGATTCTGACAGAGGAGTGTGGCCGGTCCCCTTAATTCATGGCCGGTCCCCTTAATTTTAAGGGGACCGCCCTTTATAATTAAGGGGGCCGCCCAGCTGAAACGGCCAGAAACTTTGTCTTTTAGTGGGGAAAGTTTATTTAGTGAAAAACTAACTGATTTTGGTTAACAATTTGAATTCATATATTTAGTATGAATAAAAAATTTTTCTTTATTACCAAAAGTGTTTTTCAAATATATATAATATGTTTATATAATTAAATAAACTTTGCATTAGTTAATTAAATACCCCTTTGATCATAAATTGCACTAAACACTTTGTTTATTCATACCTTAAGTGATTTGGATGTAAAGAGAAATATTAATCACTAAGTACTTGTTTATGTCGCAAGTTTTAGTTCTATGATTTTATATTTTGTGATAATTAAAACATAGAGATATTGATAACATGTTAATAATGTTTTTAGGCATTATTTATGTCAACACACTTCACTTAGACTTCTAAGATTGCAATATATGGTTGAGTGGCTAGAACACCAAGAAGTGCAAAATACCTCATATAGAGACACCTATGAATCATATGAGCCTTCACCTAGGATAGATTCTTACGAACAACCTCCATGTTTAGGATCTCGTTTTAGTGAGGCTAATAGAAAAAGCGACCTAGTTTGCCAAGAAATTATGGATAGAGCCGTATCAATAAATCATAAGTTGGATGAAGCACTAGGTTTGTTATTATCACTACCTAAGGATATAGGTGATCGTGACACATGGAAGGATGAGGTAAGGAACATAAGCCCACAAAATACTCAACCATCATTTGAGGCACACACACCGCCCGTGACTTACCCGGAAGAAGTAGAAGAAACTTTAGGAATTCCGATGGAGGTAGAACCCTTGGACCAGGCACCACTTGAGGATATAGGTTTGAATACTTGTAGTGGTAACCTTACTCCTAGTTCTAGGGAATTTCCTAGTGTTGATGAACCGGAACCTCAATCTTTACACACCTTTCGACCCTTAGATATATTTCTAGGAGACAAAAGAGGAACCGACCCACCCATCAACCAATATTATCCGGGTAGTTTTAGGATGAAGGAGGCCATTCACTCACCCCCTTCACCTCACGTGACATATTTCCACCCTAAGGGTGTGTATCGCTACTTCCACCCGCACTTAATCCTAAGTGTAGGGAAAACCTCCCCTATTTCCGTTAAATAAGGGTAGAGTCAGGCTCGTGACTCGAACAAAAACAAGCGCTTCTTGGGAGGCAACCCATGTTTTGTGTGTTTTTATTTGTTTGTTTGTTTGATTTTATTTGTTTCCGTATGCATGTTTTATTTTTATTGTTTGTGGCTCATGTTTCAAAGTAAATTGTGAAAATGCTTTATTTTGTTTTTAACTTCGTCTTAATTGCATATAAAGGTATTTTCCAAAAGATAAGTGTAAGGGAGATCCAAATTTATTTATAAGAACGAAATTGAGCATGAACCACAACAATATTAAATGACATGTGTATTAGTACTTGTTAGAGTCAAATGCTTGTATCGAGTCATAATGATGTTTTGCAGGATTTTCCAGGAAGTAGGACGTAAGTTTTTCCAGAAATTTTCCGAAAACTTAACATAAAGATTTCTGCAGGCCACTTCTGACGGCATCATGAGTTTACTCTTGACGGCGTCATGTGTAAAATCCTGGAAATTTTGCTAGTTTTGTTTATACCGGAGTCTTAAAGTTTTTGTTAATTCTTTAGTTTTATAAACTCCAGGAAATCTGCAAACATTCATTCCACAAGAATTATATCTTTAATTGTTTTTGTTTCTATTCCTAAGTCTGGAACTAAATCTATTTATGAGTTTTCTTTGTTCGGATTGATGCTTTGGGTTTTTGTGATTGTTTTCTCAGGATTTACAGGTTATGTATGACAAGAAGATGATTTATATTCTGGAAGGAAAGCTTTGATTGTTCATTTTCTTGGAGGAAGATCTAACCTGGCCACCTTATTATCCATACCGAGTGAATCAGGGGAGTATTTGATTTCATTCTTTTTACTTTTTCACTTTTACATTCTTTACTTGAACATTGGGGACAATGTTCATCTTAAGTGTAAGGGGATGGTAAAATGATGATACCTTACAGATACACTTTCGCTTGAGTTTGTTTTGTTTAATGGTAGATGTGTAATAAAACTATGAGAAATACTTGTTAGTGAAATTTTAGCGCCAAATTTAAAATTTTTTACAACATTTAGGAGTGAAACTTTAGTCATAGCAAGCGTCTCATGGATAGGAGATTGTATGACTAGCACAAAACCGTATATTCAGAAAAATTTTCCACCCAAATATGTGAGGTTCGCCTTTAGATTTGATAGGGAAAGCATTTACTAGTAATGCTTATGAGTGTACCGGTAGCATTTAGATTCTAGAACTTGCGTTAGTGATGCATCCCGAGACCGCTAGTGAGACTACTGATGAGGCGAAAAATGATCCGTTTTTAGGGGGTCATTTAAGCCCGAATTCGAATTTATTTGATCAAATATTGCCATAAATCGTTCCTTTTGTGATTTTAGGTACTTTGGGAGTGAAATCTGGAAAAGAAAGCAATTCGGACGTTTTTGGAGCATAAAAGTAAAGAAAACGCCAAAGTCTTAATTTTCCATGCTGGGAACAGTAGGTGACGGCGTCAAGAGCAAAACCTTGACGGCGTCAAGAGCAAATTTCATGAATTCCCATGACGGTCCAGTAGAGTTTTGACGGCGTCACGTGAGAAGGGCGTCAAGAGTAAAAGAGTCATGACGGCCTGGAAGTGTCTAACTCTTGACGGCGTCAGAAGTAGATCTAGGCAGTCTGAGGAGAGTTTTGGCGGCGAGGTGACGGCGTCACAAGATTACTCTTGACGCCGTCAGACCTGTTTTCCTATATATAGTTTTCTAATTTTTCATATAAAGAAGAGAAGTTTTGGAGAAACCCTAAGTACGATTTTGGTGCAACTTTTACAGGTTTTTCAAGGGTTCTAAACCCTTGATACCTTGCATTGTAATTGAGATAAGTGTTCTTCTAATTCAATCAATATGTCTATGTGTTGGTTGTCTATATCTTGTTCTTATCTCAATTCCATTATGCTAGGCTAGATCTCTTTTGTGTTTGCTTAGATCTAATGAAACCTAGATACTGATTATGTGTTGATTACTTGTTTATTCTTGTCTTGAATGAATGATTTATATGTTAGGCTTAAGAAAACTGGCAGATCTCCAAATGGTAACATGCTTGAACGTCTTAAGAAACATGAACCGAGGCGTACTAGGTCTTTATTGGTTGTATTTAATGCATGAGCCACTGTTTACAATCCCTATAGTTGTGCTGGGCATGGTGTAGGAGGAGATAAGAGCTCATAGAATTGGGGAGTTATGTATGCCACCCCATGAATGGTATTAAGGAATACAACCCATCATCCATGCAATTATAACAAGTAATTAACGTGTAAAAGATATCTAGGGAGTAGTGAAATCTAAGTAAACATATTTTCTCCAATTACTGCTCACAACCTTAGTATAAATTAGTTTATTTTCATTTTCTAGTATTTTATTTTGATTGCATCTTAGTTTTGGGTTAGTTGAATAGCAACTAATTCCGCCCACTCTTCCAAAACCCGAGATTTTAATTGCTTTCTAGAAAAATATAAAAACACAAAAATAATCATCCATCACCTTTAGAACTAGTATTTAGGCTTTCTAATCCTAGCGACACTATTCCCAAGCTGAACGATCAATCCCTCGGTACTTGTCACTATACTATACTACAACGATCAGGTACACTGCCTGGTGGGGGTTGTAAGCTTCTCGAGATCCCTCGAGAGGTAAAGCCTGTTGCGATTCCCACGCATCAAGTTTTTGGCGCCGCAGCCCGGGGAATAGTTATTGTCTAGGTTAGAATTTCTTTTTATTAGGTCTACTTGCTAGATTCCTTTCTAGTAAGATTTTATTTTTTTATTTTTAGGTCTTCTTTAGTCTATCTTATTTCTTCGTGCCTTTGTCCGTAACTCTTTACCATCCGACATCATGGAAGGTGGTAACATCTTTGAACCCGTCATGCCACCACAACAAAACCTACCATTAGAACCCCTTAGGCCCCGAACCTTAGGAGAGTACTCCCGACCTAGCCACCAAGGCTACCGAAACACCATTGAGCTCACCGGAGCCAATGTGACCCCCTTGCGATCCGACACCATCCGGTTGGTGCAAAGCGGATGTGCATTCCATGGACTTCGTTCCGAAGATCCAAACCAACATCTTAATGACTTTCTCAAAATCGTAGATTCCATAGACCTAGGTGTTGAAACTAGAGAGACGACCCGTTTACGCCTATTCCAATTCTCTCTATGGGATCAAGCTAGTCAATGGCTTGAGCGTTTACCCGCGGGATCCATCACCACATGGGATGATCTCACCACTCGTTTCCTTGCTCAATTTTTCCCATCGGGGAGAACTACTAAGCTTAGAAATGACATCTTGATGTTCCAACAACGTCAAAATGAATCTCTTTATGAAGCATGGACTCATTTCAAGGACTTACTCCAAAAAGTCCCTCATCATGGCATAGATCTTTGGCTCCAAGTCCAAATTTTTTATGACCATATCGATATCTTCACGAGGCGAGCCATTGACCAATCGGCCGGTGGAAAGCTACGTGATCTTAGTGCGGAACAATCATGGGAACTCATAGAAGATCTTGCTCTCTATGACAACGAAAGTTGGAATGATCCTCGTGATTTGAACAAAACGGTCAAGGCAATATCTTTGCCTTCGAACAATTCTAGCACTCCCGACCGTAGGATCATGGAACTTGAGGACCAAGTCAAGTTTCTCATGAAATCTTACGATGCTCCTAAGCCTTCAAGCCAAGTGAACAAAATCACTTCTTCATGCGAATTATGTAGTGGTCCCCATGACACTCGTGATTGTGTGGAACTCCCCGGAACAGCTTTTGCGGACTATGCATCCACGCGTACCTACAAAGCGGGAGATAAGTGGTACACTTTCAAGCCCGAGCCAAACCCTTACGGTGATTCATACAACCCCTCTTGGAAAAATCACCCAAACCTTAGGTGGAAACAAAATCAACCCAATTCTTCCAATCCGCCTAATCGTTACCAACCAAACGGTCCACCATCCAACCGTACTTTCAACAACAATCCTTCTAACAACTATGGTAGTACCAACAATCTTGAAGGATTGATGTCAAAGTTCATGGCATCTCAAGAAGCCCGCATAGTTAGGTTCGAATTCAACCAACAACAAACGGAGATGACCAACAAGATTGACAACTTGTTGAAAGCCCTCAACAACCAATCATTAATCACATCTAGGAAGGACACTAGGGACACCAATAGTGGAATCCAAATTAAGGACCCCTCATCATCCAAACATGTCCACTTTGTCAATGTGGTCACCATTAAGCCGATAGATAAGGAGATAGAGGAGAGCGACAAGGATGAAGTTAGAGTAGAAGCCGATAGTAAGGATGAGAGTAGGGAAGTTGAGGTTAATAAGGATGAGGAATTAGAGGAGGTAGAACCTATAGAAGAATACTTTGATAAGTTGCCAACCAAGGAAGAACGGGAATACAATAAGGATTTATTCGATAGTCCCGAGAGAACATATATCTTTGGCAACTCCCTTATCAAAATGGGAGACCCCTCTAACATTAACATCCCATGCAATATCGGACACATGCATATATGGAAAGCTTACATCGACCTTAGATCCCCCGTGAATATCATGACTAGGACTTATTACAATTGGGTGATGAAGAAGCAACTCAATTTTAGGATGATGCCCGGTAAGAATCTGATAAGTAATTTTGCAGGAAGAGTGAAGGGATTACATGTGATTATAGGGAATCTCACCTATGAGATCGATTTTATGATAGTAGAAGACATTCGTCCGGTGATAGATGCTTGCCTAAGTCAAATAGTATTCAGAAAACCATTTGTTGAGGCCACTAGGATGAGTTATGATCCGACTTTAGGGATAGTTAGATTCAAGAAAGAGAATGATGAGGTTGCTTATCAAATGCCCTACAAGATCGAACAATACCGCCTTCTCTCTAATTTCGAAAAGGAACATAAGCAAGCGGCTTATTATAGGAATGAAGAGGATAGACGTAGGGGAGTAGAATATGTAAAGAATAGGATGCTTGGTTTCTACAAAGAGTGCTTGCAACTAGGTCCGGAATACAAAACTGGTTTAGAAGACGACCTAGAGGGTGGAACCAATGATGAAATCACGTAGTAACCCATGACCTTGAGTCTAGCTACAAGACTCGTAAATAAAGAAAAGCGCTTCTTGGGAGGCAACCCATGTTTTGTGTGATTTTATTTATTTGTTTGTTATTTGCTTCCGTATGCATGCTTTATTTTTATTGATTGGTTGATCATGTTTCTCAATTAAAATGTGGAAATACTTTACTTTGTTGTTTAGCCTAGTCTTACCTCCACCTAGAAGTATTTTTGCAAAAGATAAGTGTAAGGGGAAACCCCAAATATGTTTTTAAGAAACAAACCGATCATGATTCTCCACGATACTAAATGAGCATGTATATTCGCATTTGTTAGAGTCAAATGCTTGTATTGAGTCATAATGAAGTTTTGCAGGATTTTCCAGGAAGTAGGACCAAGTTTTTCCAGAAATTTTCCGGAAACTTAACATAAGAATTTCTGCAGGTCCATTCTGACGGCGTCAGAGTTTTACTCTTGACGGTGTCAGGAGTTAAAATCTGGAAATTTTACCGGTTTTGTTTTTCTAACGGAGTCTTATGGTTTTTGTGAATTATTAAGTTTTATAATCTCCAGGAGATCTGCAAACTTCATTCCACAAGCAGTATATCTTATCTTGTTTTCTAGGACTTAGAAACTTATACAGGATGCCGCCGATTTTACGCGAGGTTGTCTTGTCTATTTTGTCAGGTTTTACAGGTTATATATGACAAGAAGATGATTTATATTCTGGAAGGGAAGCTTTGATTGTTCATTTTCTTGGAGGAAGATTTAACCTGGCCATCCTAGTATCCATACCGAGCGAATCAGGGGAGTATTTGATTTCATTCTCTTTACTTTTTCACTTTTACATTCTTTACTTGAACATTGGGGACAATGTTCATCTTAAGTGTAAGGGGATGGTAAAAAGATGATGCCTTACATATGCACTTTCGCTTGAGTTTGTTTTGTTTGATGGTAGATGTGTAATAAAACTATGAGAAATACTTGTTAGTGTAATTTTAGCGCCAAATTTAAATTTTTTTACAACATTTAGGAGTGAAACTTTAGCCATAGCAAGCGTCTCATAGATAGGAGATTGTATGACTAGCACATAACCGTATATTCAGAAAAATTTTCCACCCAAATATGTGAGGTTCGCCTTTAGATTTGATAGGGAAAGCATTCATTATTAGTGCTTATGAGTGTACCGGTAGCATTTAGATTCTAGAACTTGCGTTAGTGATGCATCCCGAGACCGCTAGTGAGACTACATTCGTGTAGTAGGATTTACTACATGATAAGAGGCATTAGGATCACCCTTGTGTTAAACCCGTATCATAATTACTTGACCATTTAAGTCATATTACTTGGCTAGTTAAGTCAACTAATTTTTCCCACACCCTTAGCGTTGTACTCATTTTTAGTACACGAAACCCCTAGTACACCCCTCCGAGCGTATCTTTTCGTTTCTAACTTTAAGCATTTTACTTAAAGGAAGAATTTGTTACACCCCACTTAAATGTACAACCAAATCGCCTTAGCCTTCCGTGTATGCGCTCATTTTTAGTGCATTATTGTTATTTGTTAAACCCTAAGTTAACTTTCTAATTGATTACATGGTTGCTAAGTCGAGTCATATCCTTGTACATATTGTTTTGGGACGATTGGGACTCATGGGTAAGTACTTATTTTATGGAGTAATGGGGAAGAACATCATTTATTACCCCCATATGTACGTTAATCTTAAAAGTGCTCCAAGTGTTTTAATTTTCTTAATTCGAGTCATTAGATTAGTTAATTGTAAAGTATGTAAAAATTCAAGTGTAAGAGAAATGTTCATTCCCTATGATGTATTATTTTGGATGGTAGGGTAAGAGTGTATGCAAAAAAAAAAAAAAAAAAAAAAAAAAAAAAAAATCAAAAAATCAAGAAAAAGAAGAAAAAAAAATAGAAAAGAGGAAAAAGAGAAAAAACATACGGACTACCATCCTTTTTCATTCTATGTTCATTTTATGTTTTTGTTATTTTTCATTTATTAGCTTAAGTCGAGTCTAGTCTTGGCTTAGCAACGCCATCTTGTACATGTAATTAACCAAGATTGTTAACTCGCCACCAGTAAAAACTTCCTTTATCCAACAAAACCGTGCATTTCATATCCCTACACCTAACGTTACAACCCTTTAAAAGACCTCTTTGATAGTTTATCCTAGGTGCTTACGCCATGTGGTGGAGGTTTGATCCTTTCCCAAGCCTATGGTAATCTATTTTGCTATGACAGGTAGTGAGAGATATCTTCCGTTTCCATATTGTAATTTACACTTTATTACACCCGAAAGATGTGAGTATCTAAACACTATTTGTGAGGTGCTTGTGTATGACCTCCGTGCTTGTCTATTGGTCTTTAGTGGAACGATTATTTGTTGTAATTACTTTTATATTAGTGTTAAATGACCCCTAACTTGTATTTTGACTAGAATAAAAGCGCATTTGCTTGAGGACAAGCAAATCTCAAGTGTAAGGGTATATGATGAGGCGAAAAATGATCCGTTTTTAGGGGGTCATTTAAGCCCGAATTCGAATTTATTTGATCAAGTATTGCCCTAAATCGTTCCTTTTGTGATTTCAGGTACTTTGGGAGTGAAATCTGGAAAAGGAAGCAATTCGGACGTTTTTGGAGCATAAAAGTGAAGAAAACGCCAAAGTCTTAATTTTCCATGCTGGGAACAGTAGGTGACGGCGTCAAGAGCAAAACCTTGACGGCGTCAAGAGCAAATTTCATGAATTCCCATGACAGTCCAGTAGAGTTTTGACGGCGTCACGTGAGAAGGGCGTCAAGAGTAAAAGAGTCATGACGGCCTGGAAGTGTCTAACTCTTGACGGCATCAGAAGTAGATCTAGGCAGTTCGAGGAGAGTTTTGGCGGCGAGGTGACGGCGTCACAAGATTACTCTTGACGCCGTCAGACCTGTTTTCCTATATATAGTTTTCTAATTTTTCACATAAAGAAGAGAAGTTTTGGAGAAACCCTAAGTACGATTTTGGTGCAACTTTTACAGGTTTTTCAAGGGTTCTAAACCCTTGATACCTTGCATTGTAATTGAGATAAGTGTTCTTCTAATTCAATCAATATGTCTATGTGTTGGTTGTCTATATCTTGTTCTTATCTCAATTCCATTATGCTAGGCTAGATCTCTTTTGTGTTTGCTTAGATCTAATGAAACCTAGATATTGATTATGTGTTGATTACTTGTTTATTCTTGTCTTGGATGAATGATTTATATGTTAGGCTTAAGAAAACTGGCAGATCTCCAAATGGTAACATGTTTGAACGTCTTAAGAAACATGAACCGAGGCGTACTAGGTCTTTATTGGTTGTATTTAATGCATGAGCCACTGTTTACAATCCCTATAGTTGTGCTGGGCATGGTGTAGGAGGAGATAAGAGCTCATAGAATTGGGGAGTTATGTATGCCACCCCATGAATGGTATTAAGGAATACAACCCATCATCCATGCAATTATAACAAGTAATTAACGTGTAAAAGATATCTAGGGAGTAGTGAAATCTAAGTAAACACATTTTCTCCAATTACTGCTCACAACCTTAGTATAAATTAGTTTATTTTCATTTTCTAGTATTTTATTTTGATTGCATCTTAGTTTTGGGTTAGTTGAATAGCAACTAATTCCGCCCACTCTTCCAAAACCCGAGATTTTAATTGCTTTCTAGAAAAATATAAAAACACAAAAATAATCATCCATCACCTTTAGAACTAGTATTTAGGCTTTCTAATCCTAGCGACACTATTCCCAAGCTGAACGATCAATCCCCCGGTACTTGTCACTATACTATACTACAACGATCAGGTACACTGCCTGGTGGGGGTTGTAAGCTTCTCGAGATCCCTCGAGAGGTAAAGCCTGTTGCGATTCCCACGCATCAACTACATTCGTGTAGTAGGATTTACTACATGATAAAAGGCATTAGGATCACCCTTGTGTTAAACCCGTATTATAATTACTTGACCATTTAAGTCATATCACTTGGCTAGTTAAGTCAACTAATTTCTCCCACACCCTTAGCGTTGTACTCATTTTTAGTACACGAAACCCCTAGTACACCCATCCGAGCCTATCTTTTCGTTTCTAACTTTAAGCATTTTACTTAAAGAAAGAATTTGTTACACCCCACTTAAATGTACAACCAAATCGCCTTAGCCTTCCGTGTATGCGCTCATTTTTAGTGCATTATAGTTATTTGTTAAACCCTAAGTTAACTATCTAATTGATTACATGGTTGCTAAGTCGAGTCATATCCTTGTACATATTGTTTTGGGACGATTGGGACTCATGGGTAAAGTACTTATTTTATGGAGTAATGGGGAAGAACATCATTTATTACCCACATATGTACGTTAATCTTAAAAGTGCTCCAAGTGTTTTGATTTTCTTAATTCGAGTCATTAGATTAGTTTATTGTAAATATGTAAAAATTCAAGTGTAAGGGGAATTTTCATTCCCTATGATGTATTATTTTGGATGGTAGGGTAAGAGTGTATGCAAAAAAAAAAATAAAATAAAAATAAAAAAAAAATCGAAAAATCAAGAAACAGAAAAGAAAAAAAATAGAAAAAGAAAAGTGAAAAAACATACGGACTACCATCCCTTTTTATTCTATGTTCATTTTATTATTTTGTTATTTTTCATTTACTAGCTTAAGTCGAGTCTAGTCTTGGCTTAGCAACGTCATATTGTACATGTAATTAACCAAGATTGTTAACTCGCCACCAGTAAAAACTTCCTTTATCCAACAAAACCGTGTATTTCATATCCCTACACCTAACGTTACAACCCTTTAAAAGACCTCTTTGATAGTTTATTCTAGGTGCTTACGCCATGTGGTGGAGGTTTGATCCTTTCCCAAGCCTATGGTAATCTATTTTGCTATGACAGGTAGTGAGAGATATCTTCCGTTTCCATATTGTAATTTATACTTTATTACACCCGAGAGATGTGAGTATCTAAACACTATTTGTGAGGTGCTAGTGTATGACCTCCGTGGTTGTCTATTGGTCTTTAGTGGAACGATTATTTGTTGTAATTACTTTTATATTAGTGTTAAATGACCCCTAACTTGTATTTTGACTAGAATAAAAGCGCATTTGCTTGAGGACAAGCAAATCTCAAGTGTAAGGGTATATGATGAGGCGAAAAATGAACCACTTTTAGGGGGTCATTTAAGCCCGGAATTGAATTTATTTGATCAAATATTGCCCTAAATTGTTCCTTTTGAGATTTTAGGTACTTTGGGAGTGAATTCTTGAAAAGAAGGCATTTTGGACGTTTTTGGAGCATAAAAGTGAAGAAAACGGCAAAGACTTAATTTTCCTTGCTGGGAACAGTGGATGACGGTGTCAAGAAGAAAATCTTGACGGCGTCAAGAGTAAAAGTGGTGACGGCCCAGAAGAAACGTGAAGGCGTCACCCAAGGCCGTCACGTGTTAACTTGTCAAAACTTGCGCGCGGAGTAGCTGATATTGTTTAGGTCATAACTTTTGCATACAAACTCGGATTTAGGTGATTCAAAAGCCCACGCGAAGAGGAAGAAGAGATCTACAATTTGGTGAAAAAATGGTCGTGACGGCGTCAAGAGAAACAAGCTGACGCCGTCAAGAAGGGCCGACAGAAAACATGCCTATAAATATAATATCATAACTTCACTTTTTGTAAGCCCTAAACCCTAAGGTCGATTCCTGGGTTTAGGTGGGTGTTTTTCTAGCAACTTAGAGGATTTCAATCACTCCATAAACATCATGTATTGGTTTGATGATTCTATCTTAATTATGTTTTCCATTATCATTGTGGTTTGCTTTTCTTTGATGATGATTTGCTAATTCACCTTGTGTCTACTTATGATTATGTGAAACTTGTATATAATTGATTAGATCTCATTGATTTCTTGTTGATGTTGTGTCAATCTCCATCAATGATGGGCTTGTTGATGTGTGTGTCTATCTCCATCAATTAAGGCGTGACAACTTCAATAGATCTAGTTGGTTTAGTTTATAATTCTTGTTTCCAATTGATTCTTGTTTTGATTGAATGATTTCGATGTTAGGCTTAAGAAAACTGGCAGATCTCCAAATGGTAACATGCTTGAACGTCTTAGGAAACATGAACCGATGTGCACTAGGTTTTATTGGTTGTATTTAATGCATGAGTAAATTCTAATGATCCCATGTTAGGAGCTTCTTAGCCGGCTCGACATAGGAGTGAAGTAGGCACTCATAGGATTGAGGAATTAAGTACGCCACCCCATGAATGGTATTAAGGAATACAACCCGTCAATTAAAACAAGGTTACAATTCAATAGGTAGGATTGGATAGCTAGCAAGGAGTAACATATCATAGGTAGACATGCTTCACTTATCTTGTAGAACCCTAGTTTACTTTTCTTGCACATTAGTTTAACTAGTAGCTTTTGAGTTAGTTAATTAGCAACTAATTCTGCCCCTCTTTCCAATACCCGAGATTTTTACTTGCTTTTCATAAAATATAAAAACATAAAAAGAATCATCCTTCACCTTTAGACCTAGTTAGATTAATTTCAATCCTAACGACACTATTCCTAGCTGAACAATCAATCACCCGGTACTTGTCACTATACTATACTACAACGATCAGGTACACTGGCTGGTGGGGGTTGTAAGCTTCTCAAGATCCCTTGAGAGGTAAAGCCTGGTGCGATTCCCACGTATCATTTGCCAAACATGATCTGACTTCTGGAAAATTTGCTATTTTATTTTATACTTTTCATCTTCTGACGAAATACTTAATTTGTCCTGACAGGTGAAAGCAATTTTTTTTTTATGCTTTAAGCAGTGCAGAAAGGCAATCACACGATTATCAATCTCAAACTTGAGACAATGGATGGTGACTTGCATAGATTGGGTGAGTCAGTTCCAGGCCTAATTAATTTGAAGTTCGATCTTCACATGAAACTGACTTTTTTCATATGTTACATCACAGAATCGAACATATTATTTAATATTTGATGGTGTTGTATGCCTATCTCTGCTACAGTAAATGTATTTGTTGTAGGCAGTAGTTTCTGTCTTTTTTTTTTTTTTTTTTTTTTTTTTTTTTTTTTTTTTTTTTTTTTAACTAAATATAACTGTTCATTAATTACTCAATATTTAGAATTACAATAAGATGGCAGGCAAATGAGCAACAAGTTGCGCCGCAACCCCCTTTTGGATGGCAAAACCAATCCTATTAAAAATGAAGTTTTGATTCTTGAGGGTCGAAAAATTACTTTAATGTGGTTAAACCAAACCGGTTGCGTTGAATTTTGAACCAAACTAAAGGCTAACCAAATGAGGGTTGGGAAGGTAACTTTGTGCTGATCTGAGTTTGAGATGGCGGGATACGAAATATTGTGTGCGGTTTTGTTTATGTCAAGTCAAAATCCTTGATGGACCTTTACAGTTATGTTTTTTGTTTTTATTTGTATTTTCATATTGTCGGCACACAGGGTGATCATTGACAGGCTCTTCAGTGATATGCAGTCGGCTGCATATTTATAGATCAAGAATTAGGCAAAGATGAAGGATCTGGAATGGGCAAATTGGGTTTCTTTCAACATTATGCCTTCCTAATAGTTGAGTCTGCCAGTCTGGTCTATAATTTTTGCTTTATTTTTTGGTGATGTGTAAGGGGTAGTTCTGTGATGTAATGGGCTTCCGCTAGAATCTTATTAGAAGGTACTGTTACAGATGAGTGATGTATAAACTCAAGTTTCTTTGCTGGACAAAACAAGGCAATAAGAGACGTGCAACATTTTTATGGCCTTGTACTGCAAGAAACTATGATTTTCTTTTAAGAAAATATTCATACATACCTTCTTTGTTAGAATTCTAAGATCATACTCTTATTTTTACTGTATTATCACATGTATATATACTTTGTACTATTAATTTTAGGTTAGTATATGCAAGCCCATAAGAGGCTGCTCGAATAAGGTCTGGGCCAAAGGCCAACAAACAACATAGAACGGTTAAGAAGTTAGTTAATTAGTTAGTTATTATGACAGTTATGAAGTGAAGAGTCATGCTGGTTCATGTGAAGCATCACACCTTTTCATTCTTCATACTTGTTCGTTATGTATATAAGTGAACCATGTAATACGTTTTACTTAATTCCAGAAGTATTATTATTTTACATTGTGTCTTATCATTCTATCATTATATCTTGATCATAAGTATTGCATACCACAACTCGTTTAGATAAGCATTTTTCTGTTAAACCAAACTATGGTGAATTCCAATACTTTCTTGGAGGCAAACTGGTCGAACCAAAAACATGGTGCAGACCCTTTCAATATTCTTCTATTAGTAGAGATCGCGAGGGGTGTGTGTCGAGTTGTCCAACATTGCAATGGGAGTTTAATCGGTGTCCATGTATTGTGCCATGTGGTTACCATTCACATGAACAATCACAATTGTCTCATGTGGTTCCGATTGTGGTGGACTCGACCAAAGCGGAAAACTCGTTGTGCAACCTCCGACATTTCCTCCATGAGTTAGAGTTATAACAACTCTTTTATATGTTGAGGCAATGACCAAACCCGTGTTTGGCATTTCCATCCACTTTCCAGCTTTTTTTATGCTATCGTAAATTTTTTTATAACCACTCGTTCCAAATATATACTTGTATTTCTGTTGGTTAAAATCTAACTCCTGCACCAAATCAGAATACGACGCCACTGATCTTGAGGGAAACCGAGAGCGACAGCGACAGATCGAAATCCGCAATTTCCATCACCTATGACATCTTGTAAATCTGTAACATAAGGATGAAAAATATGTGGAAGTTGTTTAAAAAATCTTTCCGAAACGCGTTTCATGGACGATTGGCTCACATATGAACTATGTCTCAGAGGTTGGTTTAAGTCCAGGAACATGTCACGTGCACGTGTTTCATAGTTCGAGTATGAACTATGTCTTGGTGGTTCCTCGTTCAAGTCTACCCCGAAATACTTGGTTGAATGACTACTTTTACTAGGAACTTGAATTATCGGATCAACACACTTCTTTTTTTTGTTGTTTCTTGCTTGGTCGTCCACGAGTATTTTTTTAACCGCGGGTTCTTTAATTAGAAGTGCACTTGGATTGCTTATACAACCTAGCTTTCTTAAGAAACTCATTGTCCCTGCATTGGATTGCTTGTTAAAATTTTCTTTAAAAATGTGTAAGTCATCGTCACATTGAATATCTTCATCTTCCAAGGGTTTTGACCATGAAACATCTAGTGTCCTCCAAAAGATATCAATTGACTCCAAGGGGATATACTCACCTGAAAATAAGTACGCTGACAGTACGCAAGCACATGGTAGCCCACAACTCTTACGAACTTGACAACCACACATTGAATATTCGAACTCAGGATCATTCAATCGATGAACTTCTCCTAAAATCATATCAAGGGCTTCATTTGAAACAAAACCCCGTAATAAGTTGAAACACGAAATTTTATGTTGATGATAACGAAAGATTCTACTTCTTTCAAAGCTTTCGTTGATTGTCGTAACTTGAGACTGCACGATATCATTGATACATCCCACAAATTGCTCTAAGCTGTGTTTTTTATGTTTCAAGTATCTTTTTAACTTAGCGTGTTGGCTCTCAACTCTGTTTGTTGTGCGATTGTTAAAGTTGAAAGACACGTTAGTCCATGCAGACACAAACCGTTCTTTATGATTTTTTTAACCATTGCTCGGTTACATAACTTAAAACACCTGAAATGTTTAAAAAAATAATAAGGTGATGTAGCAAAAAAATATAAATGAAGTTTAAAATATAAAATAATATAATATTAAATGTAAAATAGAGAAAAAGGTACGTGGATATTCTTCAAGGACTGACTGAAGTTGCTTGTAGTTCTCCAAGTACGAAATATACGTTTGAGAATCTTCCAGTGAACCCCAGCCACCAAACGCCGTCCAACCCCAGCCACCAAACGCCGGCCAACCTTAGCCACCAAACGCCGCCCAACCCCAGCCACCAAACGCCCTAGACGGCCGCTCGAATGCAGCCACCAATCGCCCTAGATGGCCCAATCACAACCAGATCTACCATCTTATGGTGCCATACGCCAAACGTTCGCAGCCACCAAACGCCCTAGCTTTCCCGACATCATTTTCCGCCAAAGATTGTGGCGACATTGATCTTGAAGAACAGCTGGTAGATAGCCGGTAAAAATAGAGTGTCATAAAATAATTACCTTTCATATAACGCCAATAAAATGGTTTTCCGACTTCAATTTCCTGCAATGATAGTACTTATCGTTATCAGTTTCCAATTGAGTTATACGTGGAAAATTTTTAGCAAGTGTAAAACTACTTTAAATGGGTATATAGAAGTTATGTGTTTAAAAATCAAAATTAACAAATTTATATAGTACTTATCAGTTATCACATTAATAAATGTATTATTAGTAGTTAGAAGGTATTAGTTAATAAATAAGAGATTGTTATGGATCATTATTAGTAGATGTCCATATAACTAATAAAAGGCCCTATTAGGGTTTTTATCTTATATATACCATTTGTATTCCCTAAACATTATTATCAATTGATGAATATGCATTCTCTCAATTCTTGTTCACAACAAGTTATCAGCACGCTCTATCTATTATTTTTAAAGATTTCCGTACATATTGAATTATTTTCTATCGACAGCCGTTACGAAGGATCGCTACAATTCGTTGCAAAAGGTATGCTTGTACCAGTATTTAATTTTAGCAGTTTACTAATTGCATTGTTTATATATAGCTCTTGAGTTTGATAATTTATGACAATAAAATTAAGAGGACCATGCATCGTTACAGTTACAAAAGGTACGTAAATCATACTCTTTTAATTAATGCGTATGTTATTTGTTCAATCATACTCTATTTATGTATTAATTAAGAGTATGCGGTATGCTACATGATAGATTTTGCTGCATATTTATTGCAATTTATATTAAATAATTTAGCATTATTAGTGGTTATTAAACACAATTGCTAGATCACACATACTATTATTTTTATTGATGCCATAACCTTAAACCTAAAAGAAAATTGGTTATTGATTGTTCTGAAACAATCAACTAAAGTCAACCACGGATGTGGTCAAAATAGTCAAACAGCCTAGGCCAATGCCCTCCGTGGAATACAGTGTTTCACCGGGTCGTTATGTCCCGACGAGGTGTGGATGGTATTCAAACGGGATTGTGATCGGGTGAATTTGTACAGGAAGGGGTTGTGAATGTTTACACTACTGATTTATACAAGGAAATAGCTTAAATAAGCTATATTAACAAAACTGTAAAATTAGAAAACCCATAAACGTTTTAAACCTAAAAACCCGTACGTTCAGTTTAAGTTTACGTGAACGTACAAAATAAAACGTGAGTTTTGGTGAAATAAAATACCTACGGATATGAAAATTAACTTTTTACAATCCTAATGATATAAGAAATTTTTGGAAAATTAAAATTAATTTTTACACTATTTATATAATTATTATTAATTAATTACTAATTTCTAATTACTTTTTAATTATTTAAGAAACTAGAAAAAGCTTGAAAAAGCTTAAGAAACAGTGGGGTAACTTAGCTTATTAGGACTTTAAGAAACTTGAAAAAGCTTATAAAGAGCCAAACAGTCCAAACCAAAGATACAATAAGCTAAAACACTGATGAGGGAACTAGGAATAAGCAAAAGGAAACAGAAAAGCTTAAGCAATAAGCTGAAATAAGCAATTAGCAATCCCACACTCACCACAGACCATGCAGAAATGGGACAGAGTTCAAGGGTCAAACTAGGTGGGTTCCACTGAGCTTGAGCTCAAAAGTTTGCTCAAACTAGGAAGGTGGCCAGGAGGGGTGATGAGTGTGTAAATACTCATCATTTTTGTCTTATATGAACTGCCAAAACATCCAAAAACACTCAAATACGCATCAAAATACAGAAATTATTCCAAAAGTGTGTTTTATATGTTTTAGATGCAAAATGTTTAAAAACAAATGAAAAACGAACAAAGTTTGCATAATTGGCAGTTTCAGTCCCTCAAGTTTCAAAAATTGACAAAACTAGTCCCTGACATTTTAAAACGAAAGAAAAGTCAACCTAAGGTTTTCTAAAGTCAAAAATTGTCAAAACAAGTCCTTGGGTAAAAAGTTTGAGAAAATTACACCTTTAGTCCCTGCAGTTTCAAAAAGTACAAAAATGGTCCTTGGAGTTTCAAAAAATGGCAGATTTGGTCCCTAGTGGATTATTTTGGATGGACAAGTCAACATTGGTCCATGGAATTCGTAAATTGCCACTTTCAGTCCCTGGGGGAAAGGTTTGGGAAAATTACAGTTTTGGTCCCCGGGATATTCAAATTTGGAAAATATTCAATAAAGGTCCTTGTGGAATTAAAACATGGCAGGAATAGTCTTTTGAATCAACTTTGGAAACGTGGCAGTTTTGGTCCTCCAAAATTCAGAAATACGAAATTGGTCCTTGTGAATTATTAACCTAAACCAAACGGACGTTTGTAATTTACTAAACCAAAAAACCAAATCCAATTCCACCCAATCTCAGCCCACCCAATATTAATCCCCTGGCCCAATCCTTTTTCCCAAGCCCACCACCACTTAAACTAATACCCCGTTTTTTATAATCCCATTCGGTCAACACCTTTGACCACCTCCCTTTCCACCTCACCCTTATCCCTCCAACTTGACCCTGCAACACCCTGCTTAAACTCCATCATCACACCTTCATATCCCCTGCCAAACTCAAACACCCACCCCCTCCTACTCAACTCAAAACAAACAACAAAACAACAAAACCCCTCCCTGCCACAAACAAACTGCCAAAATGACTAATACCAAATTTCCCGCCAAAATCCAAACGAATGGTTGAGATCATCTTATCCTCATCTAAGGGTCCATATTGAAGTGGGATAGAGAGAGAAGCATGCCCCAGTCCATATAAGTGAAGAATTGAGAGGCAAAGGGAGTTAGTTAATTTTTTTAGTAGTCGTAATGTAGTTTTAGTTAATCAATTTTAAGTGTAACTCAAGTTTTTTATGTAATTTTCATTTCCAGTCTACTCCTCAGCATTAATTTAAATGTATTGTCACTCAATCAGTTGTAATTGAAGTTTTTTTTTTTTTTTTTTTTATTTTTTTTTATTTCATGTGCTAGTTTTCTATTTTCCAATAAAATTCTCATTTCAATTCTAATAAGTATAACTAAGCTCTTTACTGCTTCAACTAGTCATTTTAACCTAATAATTAGTTCTAATTAGCTTGGAAAGAACCTTAAATAATATTAGTTTATAATTCTAAAAATGTAAAAAATAGTAGAAATAGTGAAAAATATTTGAAAAAGAAAAAAAAAAAGAAGAAGCAAAGCAAAGAAGGAGCTATAGAGCAGGTATTAGATCCTCATGGGAGGAGTTAGGATACAATTGATCTGTGGTTCACTGATTTGTTCATTAGAAAGCCATTTGTAAGTTTTTCTCATAATTTATAAATCACTGTAGCATTAGTTAATTCTGTTTAGATTTTGAGTTTCTTTGCTTATTTGATGTATTGGAACCATATTGATACCAGGATGATGTTGTATGATTATTAAGGTTCATATATGCATATGTACAAGTTTCACTGTCATAATGGTGAAATGTGATAACTCATCTGTGTAGTGGTTCCTGTTGTTGTTATTGTGTTCTAATTAATATCCTAGATCATTATAAGTCCTTAGATTTCAGTTTCATGGGTTAAAATTTAGGTTTGCTTCAATAATCACACAAGTCATAGTTGTTAAGGGGTGTTTGGCTCAAACTGTTTACCTGAGTTTAAGGGTGTTTGAATGGTTGTGTCCTGTTGAAGCATGTTACTTGAACTCCAAATAGATCATTAGAGTCATAAAAACTAGTTCTTAATTAGTTAAAAGTCAATTTTAGCCTTATAGCTTCATAAGTCACATCTGTTGAGAAGTTATGGATCCAAATCCCCTCAAAACCTTGCATAATCTGTTATTATAACATAGTTTAGCCAAATTTGAGCTTATCATAACCTTTTCAGCTTATTAGAAGCTATCTAAGTTCAAAAAAGTCAGCATAGGTGGTTTAAGTGAAAAGTCAAATTCATATTATCTGAGATTTTGCAAAATTAGCAAGAATTTTAGAGAATTGTATGTTAAGTCTCAAGCTTTGAAATTTTTAGGTCTTGTTGCCCCCCACCTCAGCTATTGAGTCCCATTGTTGTGCTATTTTTGATAAATTTCTGCTGGGCCCCACACACCCCCAAAGTGGGCTGCAGGGTTGTCTATTTGCCCTGTGCAGCAGACCCCCTCCGTACCACCACCACTTTGGTGGTTGCCACAAGCCACCACAGTGGGCCCCAGTGGTGGTTCTTGGTTCCAAGGTGTTCACCACCTTGCCAGCTCCACATTGCACCCTTAGCTTTGACCTGAGAACCTGTGGACCCCATCTGAATCAAGCCCTATACTTTGTCCCAATTTCTGTCTCATTTTGCAAAATATAAGTGCTTATTTGTTGGCTTAATGCTTATCCAGTGGTCCCATTGTGCTTAATTTGGTTTATACATGTTCACACAACTCATTTGAGCCTGTATCAATCATTGTGGGGCCCACTTGATGCCATTTTAGCTTCTTTTCCCATTTGGTCAACTGTGGTCAACTGTCATGGCTTATAAGCTCTCCACAGCTTATTTTTAAGTTATAAAACTTTTGTTTTTACAAAAGTTTGTTGTTTTTAGTTGTAAATCAGTTTTCAAAAAGAAAAATTCAAAAAATCCAATTTAATTTTTAAGTGATAGTTTCTATTTAATGTAATTTAATTTTAATTTTCATTTTTATATTTTTATTAAGAACTTAGCTTTTTTATATTTTTCTTAATTTCCTTTCATATTAAAATATTTATAATAATTTTTTCAGATTTTTATTTTGTCATTAAGTATTTATTAGATTTAATCTTAGTTTTATTTATAATTAAGTAATAATTAGTTTTAAATAGCATAATTAGTTTTTATTAAGCAAAATCTAGTTTTTATATTTTTTATAGCTTTTATATGTTATAAAATAATTTTAGAAATTTTATTAGAATTTTTACTGTTCATTTGTTATTTTTCTTAATTTAAAATAGTTTAATTAGGTAATTAATAATTAATTAGTAGAAAAATCACAAAAAGACAAAAATACATATTTTTAGTTTTAAAACTTATTTTTAGTTATTTTATAATTTTAGGAATTTTATTTTCATTTTTCTAGTGTTTAAATAATATTGTATAATATTTAAGTATTTTAAATATTAATAATAAGTAATAAATAGTGTTTAATTAATATTAAATAACTAATTAGTGTTAAACTTTATTTTCTTTTTCTAAAAATTTTCTTTTACCTTTTAGTTTGTAAAAAAGTCATTTTCACCCCCTGGGTGTTTTCAGATCTCAGATTTCACGTTTTATTTTCTACGTTTACGTTTTATTTAAATGTGAACGTACGCGTTTTAGGTTTTAAACGTTTCTGGGTTTTCAAACTTTCCAGTATTGTTAATATAGTGTATTTAAGCTATTATCTTTCATATTCCAGTAGTGTAATCATCACAACTCACTTATACCCTTTCCTGTCCAAATTCACCCGATCACAACCCGTTTTAATACCATCCACACCTCGTCGGGACATAACGACCCGGGGAAACCCTATACTTCCACGGAGCATTGGTTTTAAGCTGTTTGACTATTATAGTTGACCATTCACAAGTGGTTGACCAATAATTATCTGACGGTCTAGCACCGATCAAATTTTGGCGCCGCTGCCGGGGAGGTTGTGCGCGTATACTAAACGGTTTTGCGTATTAGTGAACCTGGATATACATCCATTGTATATTTACCATCCATGTGTATATTTTCATAAAAACTGTTCCCGAAAACTTTGTAAAATTAGTTTTCAACGAACACAAAAGCACAAAAAGATTTTCTTTCTTATAAAATGTTTATCAAAAACCCCAAAAATATCCATCTTTACCCTCATACCTTTTTTAGTCTTCATCCCTTTACCCTCTATCCTTTTGATTCTACCTTCTTCCACTTGTCCCATAATTGATTCTAATGGCATCTCTCGATGACGATTTCTTTGAACAAAGGGCCTTTAAAAGCAAAGTTGAAAAACTTATGACCATGTCAAATATGTCGAGATGTCGTATTGATTATGATGGACCTTCGATTCCTATTCCCTCTCCGGTGAGGGAAAGAGATCATGAACTGAGGTGACAAAGGACCCTGTACTTTCCCCTAACCATGAAAGTGCTAAATACGTCCAACCTACGGTTATCCAAAAACCTAAGCTCACAATTGCTCCTAAACCGTCTATAATTAATCCTAACCTTTCACGGTTTACGGTTAAAAGTTTGTCAAGCAACCATACTGAGCTTAGGGCAGTGACTGAAAAGAACAACTTACCTAATCTTCACGTTCATCAAGAACAAAAACCCGAGACCATAACGGAAGTGGTGAAAATTGCTAGCTCTAAGAGCACACCACTTGTCTCACCTCCGGATTTTATTCCTTGTGTTGGTTGTGGTGAGCCGCTTTTTGGTTTACCATGTCGTTGGTGTACATGTGTACAATGCGGTAATGATATTCAAGACGGGAGTTGTTTGTTTTGTGGTTCGAGGAATTCATTTGCTTATAATCCTAATCAGAACACATTCAACGATCCCCCAAAATTTTCCAATTACCCATCACATTCATACGAGCAAGAATCATATTATCCAAACCACAATGATTGTTCGTATCAAAATACACCAAACATTTCTTGTGAGTATTGTGGAGGTCCTCACCAAGGTTTTGATTGTTATAATAGTCAAAATGTTGGTTACGACCAATATCCATACAACTCACCGAACCAGACTCAACAGTTTAACTGTTGTGAGTACTGTGGTGGCCCACACTACAGTTCTGATTGTCAATCGGGCAACACGCTTGTCTATGAGCAGTTTCCTGATAACAATTATGACTATAGCACATACGACTCACAGCCACATCAGTTTTACTGTTGTGATTACTGTGGAGGTCCACACTTTAGTTCGGATTGTCAAACAAGGAATCCATTTCCTTGTAACAATTACGACTATTCGTTTTCAGACCAACCTCCACAACACCAAATGATCCAAGCAACTCCTCATGATACCGAGCAAGACCTTTTACTAGAGGCTCGTGAAATTTTGCAAAAACTTAAGGAGGAGTTTGCCACTACATCGTTTCAAGAATCTCGTGAAAAATCAGTGGCAGAATTACTTGCTAAAGAACGAGATGCTAGAAACGAATTGAGCATGGAAGAATCACTTGCTGAGCAAAGAGCGGCTAAAATACGTGCCAATCTTCGCTATGCTGCTCTATATGATGATGATGATGACAGTGATGATGATGAAGATAACATTGTTATTATTTAAAAAGATTCATCAGATTCATCTGTTGTGATTCCTTCCATGGAGAATCAGGGAGAAAATAATGTGACGGACTCACTAGCCGTTGATCAAATGGAACTTGAGAATTCCATCATTACTAGTACTTCTAAACTCCCTCAGTCTATTGATATCACACCCGAAGTTCACACTAACTCTCTAAATATGGGGGATGAGCATCTTAGCACTGTTCCTCAATAGGAATCAGACGAATTCATAAAGTCTAGTGTTGAGAACCTTGTCCCAATCCCAGGAGAGTCACAGGGAACTTTTGATCATGTGTGTGATCTACCTTCTCACCCTAAAAATCCAAAAGATCATTTCGAGACTTTCTCCGATTTTAATGATGATTGTATATCTTATGGAGAAGTTGAGTATGAAGAGGCACCATTGCCTCATTCGGATGTTGACCCTCTTATTGAGGAGTTCACAGATGAACTTACTCACATCAATCCACTTCCATTGGGGAGTGATGATGGTCTCCTTGATTTTGAAGCCGATATGGGAGAAACTGAAAATCTTTTAACTTCTAATCCCAATATCGAGCTTAGTACTTCACATACTGATGAAAATTCTTTATCTTCTGGAGACATCAGTCATGTGGGAGGATTACCTTCTGAGCTAGTTAGCTTAGAAGAAGAGAATGATGAGATTAACACTGAAATCAAAGATGAAGCACTTCGTGCTACATTAGTGAAAGTCAATCTCCTCATTTCTAAAATCGAGGCTTTCAAAATGAAACCTATTTCATCTCCTATCCCCATTAAGGATAGTGACATTTTCTCCGATGATCTTATTCCGGAGTTTGAAGCCTTTACTTTTGATCATATGGGAGAGAAGATTAGTGGCAGTACCACTTCTCATTCTCAAATTTCTCTCCCCGAATATGATTCATTCACCTTTGAGGAGTTCTCCGGTGAACTCACTCATATCATGACTCCTCCGGAGTATGATAGCCCGGAGGGAGATGCACTCAATCATGAGAATTTGCAAATTCCCACCCACCCTCCCGGGATATTTACGAGCTTAACCTTTGAAATCCAAATTCAGGCTACGGAGCCTGATCTCGAGGAAGAAAATCTTATAAAGATTTTCATCATGGTTTTCTTCCTGTTCTTCACCTACACGGTGACTTCTCCTGTTCTTCACTCCTTCGGGAATGAAGACCTTATCTTTGACCCCGGCATCACCGCTTATAGTTTATACTATCTTAAGCCTGGGTCTACATATCTCATCGGTGTGGAACTTTCACGTGCTTCAAATGTTTATCCAAACATCTTGAATGAAAGTCCGATGGAGATTGTCTCTTCCACATCATGCTTCCCCAAGGACAAATGAATTCGGGGTCGAGTCAAGCTAGCAACTCGGTAATCAAAAACAGTAGCATGTTTATAGGGTTTTCACCCTAAGTGTGGGGGAGTCCCCCATGCTGTGATTACAAAAGTGAAAAACAAAATTGTGTTTCCACATTTAGCTTGTAATGTTCTCCTTTTACATTCCAAGAGTCGGCATCATAGCCGGGACTTTGAATATTGAGGACAATATTCAAGCTAAGTGTGGGGGGTATTCGCTATTCTAGCGAATTTTATCATATTTTACTATCTTATACCCCCGTTTTGACCAAAATTTTTCAAAAATTTTTCACTAAAGTTCAAAATTTTTTGTGGTAATCAGTCCGCCAAAGTCTAAATGACAAAGGTATTGGCTAGTCCAGGAGCAAACGGCTCTTGGTAAAGACATCTCAAATCCGTTTATGGCTTGCAATTTGCCCAAAATTGTATGGTTCCTCAACTCCCCAAAAACAAATGAGTTGGCTAGCCCGCAAGATTATGGCTTGTGGTAAAGGCCGTGGAAAATCCATAATTGGTAATCAGCTCACCAAGATGTTGACTATTCCATCAAGAGTTGGCTAGTCCAGAAGCAAACGGCTTTTGGTAAAGACTAATCAAATCCGTTGACAGCTGGTGGTTTGCTCAAAATCACACGGTTATCAGGTGTGCCACAGTTCTTACACCTGGCTACTCCAGAAGTGATGGCTTTTGGTAAAGAGTTTAAAATCCATTAAGTTTTTCTCAAAAGATTGCTAGGGACTAGCAATAGTTTAGTGTGGGGGATTGATGAGTGTGTAAATACTCATCATTTTTGTCTTATATGAACTGCCAAAACATCCAAAAATACTCAAATACGCATCAAAATACAGAAATTATTCCAAAAGTGTGTTTTATATGTTTTAGATGCAAAATGTTTAAAAACAAATGAAAAACGAACAAAGTTTGCATAATTGGCAGTTTCAGTCCCTCAAGTTTCAAAAATTGACAAAACTAGTCCCTGACATTTTAAAACGAAAGAAAAGTCAACCTAAGGTTTTCTAAAGTCAAAAATTGTCAAAACAAGTCCTTAGGTAAAAAGTTTGAGAAAATTAAACCTTTAGTCCCTGCAGTTTCAAAAAGTACAAAAATGGTCCTTGGAGTTTCAGAAAATGGCAGATTTGGTCCCTAGTGGATTATTTTGGATGGACAAGTCAACATTGGTC
This sequence comes from Artemisia argyi, assembly GCA_030686995.1. Taxonomy (NCBI): domain Eukaryota; kingdom Viridiplantae; phylum Streptophyta; class Magnoliopsida; order Asterales; family Asteraceae; genus Artemisia; species Artemisia argyi. Next base: position 4,071,302 of record CM060686.1, read on the forward strand.
CATGGAATTCATAAATTGCTCTTTCAGTCCCTGGGGGAAAGGTTTGGGAAAATTACAGTTTTGGTCCCCGGGATATTCAAATTTGGAAAATATTCAATAAAGGTCCTTGTGGAATTAAAACATGACAGGAATAGTCTTTTGAATCAACTTTGGAAACGTCGCAGTTTTGGTCCTCCAAAATTCAGAAATACGAAATTGGTCCTTGTGAATTATTAACCTAAACCAAACGGACCTTTGTAATTTACTAAACCAAAAAACCAAATCCAATTCCACCCAATCTCAGCCCACCCAATATTAATCCCCTGGCCCAATCCTTTTTCCCAAGCCCACCACCACTTAAACTAATACCCCGTTTTTTATAATCCCATCCGGTCAACACCTTTGACCACCTCCCTTTCCACCTCACCCTTATCCCTCCAACTTGACCCTGCAACACCCTGCTTAAACTCCATCATCACACCTTCATATCCCCTGCCACACTCAAACACCCACCCCCTCCTACTCAACTCAAAACGAACAACAAAACAACAAAACCCCTCCCTGCCACAAACAAACTGCCAAAATGACTAATACCAAATTTCCCGCCAAAATCCAAACGAATGGTTGAGATCATCTTATCCTCATTTAAGGGTCCATATTGAAGTGGGATAGAGAGAGAAGCATGCCCCAGTCCATATAAGTGAAGAATTGAGAGGCAAAGGGAGTTAGTTAATGTTTTTAGTAGTCGTAGTGTAGTTTTAGTTAATCAATTTTAAGTATAACTCAAGTTTTTTATGTAATTTTCATTTCCAGTCTACTCCTCAGCATTAATTTAAATGTATTGTCACTCAATCAGTTGTAATTGAAGTTTTTTTTTTTTTTTAATTTCATGTGCTAGTTTTCTATTTTCCAATAAAATTCTCATTTCAATTCTAATAAGTATAACTAAGCTCTTTACTGCTTCAACTAGTCATTTTAACCTAATAATTAGTTCTAATTAGCTTGGAAAGAACCTTAAATAATATTAGTTTATAATTCTAAAAATGTAAAAAATAGTAGAAATAGTGAAAAATATTTGAAAAAGAAAAAAAAAAAAAAAAAAAAAAAAAAAAAAAAAGCAAAGCAAAGAAGGAGCTATGGAGCAGGTATTAGATCCTCATGGGAGGAGTTAGGATACAATTGATCTGTGGTTCACTGATTTGTTCATTAGAAAGCCATTTGTAAGTTTTTCTCATAATTTATAAATCACTGTAGCATTAGTTAATTCTGTTTAGATTTTGAGTTTCTTTGCTTATTTGATGTATTGGAACCATATTGATACCAGGATGATGTTGTATGATTATTAAGGTTCATATATGTATATGTACAAGTTTCACTGTCATAATGGTGAAATGTGATAACTCATCTGTGTAGTGGTTCCTATTGTTGTTATTGTGTTCTAATTAATATCCTAGATCATTATAAGTCCTTAGATTTCAGTTTCATGGGTTAAAATTTAGGTTTGCTTCAATAATCACACAATTCATAGTTGTTAAGGGGTGTTTGGCTCAAACTGTTTACCTGAGTTTAAGGGTGTTTGAATGGTTGTGTCCTGTTGAAGCATGTTACTTGAACTCCAAATAGATCATTAGAGTCATAAAAACTAGTTCTTAATTAGTTAAAAGTCAATTTTAGCCTTATAGCTTCATAAGTCACATCTGTTGAGAAGTTATGGATCCAAATCCCCTCAAAACCTTGCATAATCTGTTATTATAACTTAGTTTAGCCAAATTTGAGCTTATCATAACCTTTTCAGCTTATTAGAAGCTATCTAAGTTCAAAAAAGTCAGCATAGGTGGTTTAAGTGAAAAGTCAAATTCATATTATCTCAGATTTTGCAAAATTAACAAGAATTTTAGAGAATTGTATGTTAGGTCTCAAGCTTTGAAATTTTTAGGTCTTGTTGCCCCCCACCTCAGCTATTGAGTCCCATTGTTGTGCTATTTTTGCTAAATTTCTGCTGGGCCCCACACACCCCCAAAGTGGGCTGCAGGGTTGTCTGTTTGCCCTGTGCAGTAGACCCCCTCCCTACCACCACCACTTTGGTGGTTGCCACAAGCCACCACAGTGGGCCCCAGTGGTGGTTCTTGGTTCCAAGGTGTTCACCACCTTGCCAGCTCCACATTGCACCTTAGCTTTGACCTGAGAACCTGTGGACCCCATCTGAATCAAGCCCTATACTTTGTCCCAATTTCTGTCTCATTTTGCAAAATATAAGTGCTTATTTGTTGGCTTAATGCTTATCCAGTGGTCCCATTGTGCTTAATTTGGTTTATACATGTTCACACAACTCATTTGAGCCTGTATCAATCATTGTGGGTCTCACTTGATGCCATTTTAGCTTCTTTTCCTATTTGGTCAACTGTGGTCAACTGTCTTGGCTTATAAGCTCTCCACAGCTTATTTTTAAGTTATAAAACTTTTGTTTTTACAAAAGTTTGTTGTTTTTAGTTGTAAATCAGTTTTCAAAAAGAAAAATTCCAAAAATCCAATTTAATTTTTAAGTGATAGTTTCTATTTAATGTAATTTAATTTTAATTTTAATTTTTATATTTTTATTAAGAACTTAGCTTTTTTATATTTTTCTTAATTTCCTTTCATATTAAAGTATTTATAATAAATTTTTCAGATTTTTATTTTGTCATTAAGTATTTATTAGATTTAATCTTAGTTTTATTTATAATTAGGTAATAATTAGTTTTAAATAGCATAATTAGTTTTTATTAAGCAAAATCTAGTTTTTATATTTTTTATAGCTTTTATATGTTATAAAATAATTTTAAAAATTTTATTAGAATTTTTACTGTTCATTTGTTATTTTTCTTAATTTAAAATAGTTTAATTAGGTAATTAATAATTAATTAGTAATTAATAATTAATTAGTAATTAATTAATAGAAAAATCACAAAAAGACAAAAACACATATTTTTAGTTTTAAAACTTATTTTTAGTTATTTTATAATTTTAGGAATTTTATTTTCATTTTTCTAGTGTTTAAATAATATTGTCTAATATTTAAGTATTTTAAATATTAATAATAAGTAATAAATAGTGTTTAATTAATATTAAATAATTAATTAGTGTTAAAATTTATTTTCTTTTTCTAAAAATTTTCTTTTACCTTTTAGTTTGTAAAAAAGTCATTTTCACCCCCTGGGTGTTTTCAGATCTCAGATTTCACGTTTTATTTTGTACGTTTACGTTTTATTTAAATGTGAACGTACGCGTTTTAGGTTTTAAATGTTTCTGGGTTTTCAAACTTTCCAGTATTGTTAATATAGTGTATTTAAGCTATTATCTTTTATATTCCAGTAGTGTAATAATCACAACTCACTTATACCCTTTCCTGTCCAAATTCACCCGATCACAAACCCGTTTTAATACCATCCACACCTCGTCGAGACATAACGACCCGGGGAAACCCTATACTTCCACGGAGCATTGGTTTTAAGCTGTTTGACTATTATAGTTGACCATTCACAAGTGGTTGACCAATAATTATCTGACGGTTTAGCACCGATCAAGGGGGTTCAAAGGACCAAAATTAGGGTTGTGGGACCCACTGAGGTGGCTAGGAAGAACCACCAAAGGTGGTGGTGGTGGACTGAGCTGCTGCTGCACAGGGGACAGCTTGCCCTGCAGCTGTGTATGGGTAAGTGTGGGGCCCACTAGAAAAATAGCAATAATATAAATAAGATGGGACTCTAAAGTTCAGCTGGGGGGCTACAAGTCTTGAAAGTTTCAAGCCTTGAATCCTAACACAAAATTCATAAATATTCTTGCAATATTTGGTTTTTTTTCTGAACAAACGGTAATTTGACTTTTGAAATTATAAACCTAAGTTGACTTTATTGAAATTTGGTTAATCCTTACTTACTGAAAATGATTAAATAAGCTAATATGAGACTATAATAAGTTATGACAACTACTTATGAGCTAATATAAGTGACTAAGGAGATCGAATTACTAACAGTGAAAGAAAACTTGAAATAAAAGTGTGATTTTGACTTTAACACAAAGAACCTCTGGATTTTATGTTTGAACTATGCTAATAGAACCCTAAGTGACATGTTTGAACAACAAATGACAACAAGTAGTTATTAGAACACACATAACTCAAATGAACCAAACACCCCTTTAACTGATGGATTTTGAGGTTTTCAAAACAGCACACTGATTTAAGCAATGATACGGAATCCTAAGGTCTTAATATAAGATGATAAGTTAAATGAAACACAGAAACACAACTTTAAACAATAAAGTCCTCAGAATCAATATTATGCATAATGATAGTTTAAACTAGAAAAAGTGAGCATAGAGGTTTCACATGAACAAGCACCCAATCTTAAGCATCAATGTTACTTAAATACTCCTAAGAAACACAGGGAATCTCAAATAAGCAGATATTAAGCTACTACACAGTAAAAAGCAAAAAGTGGAAATTTGAGCTTACAAGTTATTCAAGCTAAGTAATGAGAACCAAGGACAGGTAACAATCCTATAAGCTTCCCAACAAGCTACTAATAACAGGAAAAGCCATTATCCATCCTGCTCCATTGCTCCTTCATCTTCTACACTGATTTTTTTTTTCTTGCTATTTATTTTTTTTTTCTTATTTTTTTAGTTATGAACTAAAACTGGATGAAAAGCTTTAAAATCTTGTGAATAAACTTTCATGAGCTTAAACAAACACTGATAACAACATTTAACAAGTTTAAGCATATTTGTCAAATTTGCTTAAAATTGCTAAATTCGAATTCGTAAAAGAGAACCTGAATTTAATTGCAAAGATAGATTAAATTACACAAACTAAAGTGATTACAACATTCTTAAACTTAAAAACATGATTGAAAATTAAAAGACAATTAAAAATGACATAGTGCTATTAAAAACTCCACTACATCAACTTCAATGTTGCTTCATTCTTCAATTATATAGACTTTCCATGCTCCACTTGACTCTCTGATAAAATCCCATCACATCTTGGCCATTGGTTTGGCTTGAATGATCTTGGCCATTGAAATGGCCATTTTGGCGCCAAATGGAGTTTTGGCAGAAATGTCTTGGTAACTTGGATGATTTTAAGAGCAATTAATGAATTTTGACCCTGTGGCATGATTATTTAAAACGGATGGGAGTATAATCTATTAGTGGGGTGGACTGGTGATGGATGTTGGGCTGGAAAAGGATTGGGCTTGGTTTGGGTTAAATAACATTCAAGGGTCTGTTTAGTATTGAAATGAGCACAAGGACCAATTTTGTAAAATTCCAAAAATGAGGGACTGAAACTGAAACTCCTCCAAAGATATAATAAGGACCAAAGTTTCCAACTTCAATAACCCAAGGACCATAAATTTCATTTTCCATTTTTAAAAACCCAAAGGACCATTTTTGACAATTTCCAAAAGTTTAGGGACCTTTTCTGCCATTTGCCCAAAGATTCATTCAAGGACCAATTTTGTAAACTTAGAATATCTCAGGGACCTTGAATGATAAAACTCCACATTTTGAATATCTAGGGACTAGTTTTGACATTTTATGAAAGTTGGGGGACTGAAACTGCAAATTTTGCAAACTTTGTTCGTTTTTCGTCTATTTTTACTCATTTTGCATGTTTTTCGTCTATTTTTACTCATTTTGCATCCGAAACATATAAAACATAATTTTGGAATATTTTCAGTATTTTGATGCATTTTTGAGTGTTTTTAAATGTTTTGCAGCTCAAATTTGACCAAAAATGATGAGTATTTGAGCACTCATCAGTTATTTATATTTAACATCGGTTACACTTATTTAGATTAGAGAACATAAATCAAAATATCCCTTACTTTTGTTGAATATATCATAACGGCATATCTATTTTAGTGTGTGTTGACAACTGATTTTAGGCTTCTTGCTACACTATATGATCACCATCATCACTATTTCTTGTAAGGAATACTAATGAAAAATATATGACAGTAGCTTTGTTGATACTCTTTGTGATCGTATTATTAGATTGTGATCCTTTGTCATACAAGTTTACAATTTATAGAACTCTTAAAACAAGAAAAATATGATATTTGTTTGAAATTAGAAGATTATATAAATTTACTAATAGGAGTAAAGGTTTACATATCTTTGTGACTATGTAAAGGATTATTGTTTCACATAATGTAAATAATTTGGTTGTACATATATTACCACTTTAAAAGGCTAAAAAGTGAAAATCATGATAATCACATAGAACTTGTGGCAATGTGAGAAGTCTCATACTTTTACATGTTACGTGAACTAAATAATTTAAAATTATTTGCTATGTTAAGTTGGTGGATCTTGAATGTAATGTAGATGGATTTTTTTTTTTTTTTTTTTTTTTTTTTTTTTTTTTTTTTATTGTGATTTATAAAAGATACATGGAAATTAAAGATTATTAACTGCCAAGATTCTTAATTAAAATTTTTGAACAGTAGTAATATATATAAGCAGGGGCAGAGCTTAGTGAGGACCGGGAAGGGTCCCGGCCCCCTAGGTCTAAGCCCGTTAATGTAATTTTTCGCGATTTCATGTGTTAAAAAAAAAATTTGTTTCACCTCGGCCCTCCCATCTAATGTATTTTTGGAAAAAAAAATTGTTTCGGCCATCCCACAATTTTTTTCTAGCTCCGCCACTGTATATAAGTTCGTATGGCCTTATTGCTAGTTTGAGAGAAAACAATGGAAAATTAAACTTATTACTTATTTCCATTAACGTACACTAGTGGGACGTGCAATTCTATCCCAATATATAAATATAGGCTATTATTGATTTTATGAAACAACTCTCCCTTTTTACTAATTGTTAATCTATACATATAGTCACCGTTAGTGCTCGTTAAGTATTGAACGTAATCTATGAAAAACTAGATAGGTCATCTTTTAGTCAATTAATTATGAAATTTTATCATTATGATTGTTGCGCTTATGACATTACCGTTCTTTAAAAGATAAATTTTGAAATTTCGTGATTACATGCATTATTTTAAGTGATCGAAGTCACATATATCATATTGGGAAAATGATAAAAAAAATGCATTGACCTTGACACTTTTTACCATTGTATGGTGCCAACTATTTTTTTTTCATTGTAACACAAAACTTTTGATTTTTTCTCATTGTATGTATCCACGTCAGCAAAGCGTCACATACAATGGTAAAAAGTGTCAAGTTCGATGCATTTTTTTATCATTTTCCTTTTTTTATCATGACGTTTTGCTGACGTGGATACATACAATGAGAAAAAATCAAAAGTTTTGTTTTACAATGAAAAAAAAATTAGTTCGCACCATACAATGGTAAAAAGTGTCAAGTTCAATGCATTTTTTATCATTTTCCCATATCATATTATATGATGTTATATGATGGGTAACATATATCTTTATGTGTTTGACCTGATAGGTATTCTTGTTACATGTATATGGTCTGATTATTAATTGTGTTTGATTAAGAGGCAAGTAATACTAGCGATATACCTCAACATTTAATACACTATTTTGGCCCCTCACTTCAAATTTGCCTTATGCCTTTAATTCAAAGTTTTAAAGATTAGAAACTATAACATTAGATGTTGTTGGCCATCTATTTGTTTATAAGTCTAGATATGTGCGAACGTTATTATGTTTTTGCTTGCTAAATTGATCCTTACAATATGAGATATATACATATTTGCGTAATTTGAATTCTTAATTTATAATGCATGATTTGACTTCTTGGTTTTAGTGCAATTGAAGCACATGTGGTCATAAAGTAAAATTTTATGAGCCAAGATTATTGTAGTAATTGACATGACCGGTTTGACCATCCCGGTCAATGATGCGAATGTATAGAACAACAACAAGATTCTTCAAAGATAAATTTGATTGTTCTCAATGGAATGGAAGTTAATTGTTCATATATCACCACCATATAAGTAAGGATTGTGTCCTATAAATTTTTGAAAAGATTATAAAGGGGATGCATGTAGGCTTATACATCCGTCATGTAAATCATTTTGAGTTTTAAAATCGATGCATTGTCAAAATGATCATCAAATACGCAACTTAAGGTTAGTGTGATTAGTAGCTCGACTTGTATAATGCGAGCATGGATTTCCAAATTAAATTATTGAAATGGTGGTGATTGGGCGATTATTGGAATAAGTGTTGAACATAAAAGTAGCCTATGTTCATACGCGAATTGCTTTTGTTGAAACGTTTATAAAACGTCTTCAGTTGATTGCAAAGCCAATAATATTGTTGAGAACAAAACATTTAGTTTATGGGGCATGTTATGACATATGAATTCGCATCTTGCCAACAATGTATAATGAATCCTCCCCATTAAAATGATTTTTGGTCACAAACCATATTGATTATGTAATTGTGCGACATTTATTATAGTAAATCCACCACAACGCACAAAATGGGACGTTGAAATTAATAATTCATTCAGGGGGAGAATGAGCAGCGAGAAATTTGGAATGAATTAATATATTATAAATGTTGATCCTCAAAATAATGAATATAAACTTGAAGTTTAAGGGACAATTTATATTCCAGATCTAGTAATTGCCAAACATGTTTAGTGACCTAAAGAAGTGACTAGATCATATATACGCTGCTAGTGCTCCAATTATAATGTATGTCCTAACATGACAACAAATGATTGGTAGTGAGTCTATGGCATGGCTACAACATGATAGACTAATCGATTCCAAGTAAAAGTCCTCGAATGAATAAATGAAATGGAGCAAGAAAATTAAGATGGTCGAATCGAGGTAATAAAGACCCCATAGTCTTCTAAAGAGACACTAGACATGAAGGTAATTGGAACCCGGGTATGTGAAAAACTATGAGATCTCAATAAATGATATAATGCAATGTCTAGTTAAGTGTGGAATCAGAAAGTAACGAATCATCGTCGATATGGTAATTATTATGTAAATAAATAAGATAGTGCTATAATCATGGTGAGGATCGTGGAAGCATACCTGCAAGAAGTGCATATGTATTAATGAATGGCCAAAAGATGTAAAGACGCAAAGAACTAATGAAATATTGAAGTCTCTTGTGATGAGACATGTGTTTGAGACTTACAGTTCATACATACATGTATAAAACTTATTGGATATGTATCGGTCTTTATGAGAAAGTGAAATTAAATTATGCATATGTTACAAGTGATGGCACACGTTTATTTTCTCAAAAACTTGTAAATAATCATGCAGATGCATGTTCACATGTGGTGGATCCAATAATGTATTTTAATATTGTATAAGTCTGGTAATGTGAGAAATAATTGATATGCATCTAAAAGATAAATGAATAGAGCTCATGTGATGTTGATATTTTATTATTGGATATAAAATGCATGAAGTATGCTAGTGATTATTAATTTTTAAAAGCATATGACAAAGGTTCTCGAGAACACTACCTGATTATGTTGGATTAATAATGTTTTGGGCATATGTTTTATAATTGCATTAGTCTATGGTATTGTGCCAAATAAAGAACTATGTTTGCCTATGAAACTTTATTATGAGATCTTGATTCGCATATGGTTTAAGTTTTATATAATTTGTAAAGGTAATTAAATGCATGGAAATTGAATATGGAAAAAAAAAAAAAAGACAAAGTTTGTCTTTATTGCGAATTGAACATCTTAAGGATGAAAATTTTGTGTATCATGAAAAGTATAGAAAGATGCTAACTATCTTTATATGAATAAACGACACTCATGTTTATGAGGTCACATGATGTTGAAAAGACTCCCTTGATTTATAAAGATGATGATCAAGATATCGATTTGAATGCACCATACTAGATTTTGTATATGTGAAGAACAAGGATGTACTTGAATGAGATATTGATGTATCTTAATCCTTAAATTGGATATGTGAACAAATGTAGAGAATATTTATTCATGTGATTCTATTAAAACACTTAAGGTGCATTTCACTGATTCAATGAGCATAAGTGATATGATCATCAGGGGGAGAGAAGATACGCGTTGCACTCTTTTTCCCTTGACCACGGTTTTGTCCCCACAGGGTTTTTCGGCAAGGTTTTTAATGAGGCAACATCCCCGAGCGTATACAGGAGTTATGTACTCTTTTCGCTTCACTAGAATTTTGTCCCATTGGGTTTTATCTTGTAAGGTTTTAACGAGGCATAATCCTCAAATGGAGTAAAATAAATATTTCGGTATCTTCAAGGTACAAAGGGTATGGGTTTATATTTCACTAACCCATCAAAACAAGTTTAGTTAGTTTTGCAGATGCAGGATATATGTTTAAGTTACCATGATCGGTCTCAAGTTAGATATATTTTCCCAAGTGGTGGCACTATTTCCTGGCGTCCGATAGAGCATACAATCGCGGCTACTTCATCAAACCATACATCAATTCTGGAAAGGAGATACCAACTATTGCATATAGATAATGTAGCATGCCTTGCCATATTCAAGAAATGTTACATCAAAGGCGATAAGATACTTCTCGTTCAAGTGATTATTTCGTGAACCTATTTAGAAGATATCAAGTGATATAGTCATCAGAGGGAGATAATACAAGCTGCACTCTTTTTCCCTTAGTCATGGTTTTGTCCCACTGGGTTTTCCTGACAAGATTTTTAATGAGGCAGCAATTCCTAAGTGTATTACAATATGGACATCCAAGAGGGAGTGTTATAGATCATTATTAGTGGATGTCCATATAAGTAATAAAATGCCCATGACCCAATTAGCTATTAGGGTTTTTACCCTAACATTATCTTATATATACCCTTTGTATTCCCTAAACATTATTATCAATTGAAGAATATGCATTCTTTCAATTCTTGTTCACAACAGAGATAGAGATGTATTATATTACTGGTAGTTATAATCTTGGGGCTTGATATGAGAAAAAGTTTGATGGGTTCTCATTCCAAAATATTTGACTGGTGTTGATTAATGAGTGTCACAAAAAAGGTTGGTTGACTAATTGACTAACTTTTTTTTTGGTGAATTTAGCAGGCTTCACCATAATTAGTGGGTAATAAATATGTGGAATTTCATGCATATTAGTCAACTCGTGATCGAACCATGTTTCAAACATAGAGCTGCAGACATGATTTTCGTTCGCCGTTTAATGGTCAGAAATTCGTTCTAATTCACCGCCGGTGTGAATATCTAGACAGAGCCTACCTAGCATGTGAATATTTTATTTAAACAGGTCCTAGTTTTGAAAACAAATTTCCAAAAGGTCCTAGTTATTAAAAATAATCTTTTCTGAACTGTTATTAAGTTGCTGGCTAGCTGGCTGCAAGGTTAAAGTAAGTTGTTGGGCTTGCAGCTTTCGTGGGCCTTTGAAGTGATGAAGCTAGGGTTCGCAGGATGTGAGAGCCAGCCACACAGCGGCTGATATTTTTTTTGGGGTGATGTTGACCGGACCCCCCTCTACCCCCTAGACTGCACCAGGGCAGTCCTTGTCCCTCCTTTTGTCCCCCACTTTTTCCAGTACAGCACAGCTTTTTGTAAGTTTCTGTTCCGTATTTTTGACAGTTTTAAGCGTTTGGCATATTAAACTTTATATTTTCTGTTCCGCACTTTCATGTTTATAGCTTTTTGATATAAACAAAATTATAAAAATAAAAAAAAATAAAAAAATAAATAGGGATGGTCCGGCTAAAAAATAGGGGAGGGTCCGGTCAACATGTACCTTATAAGTTTTAACTTGTACTTTTTCTTTTCTGCTTTTGACGCAAAATCAGCCCAAACACCCCTTTTGTGCACTATTTTTAAACCATAAGCTAAAGCTTACAAGCCCAGCCAATAAGCCCTTTTTAACAATCTCCTAGGACACTTGATAACGCCCCCATAACCTGGTCAAAAGGATTAAGGATCATGTTTTATTTCAGTCCCTTTTTTCCTTGTCGCGAGGCACAAGACCAAAAACCCCTTCAATGTGTACTTTACTAATTGCACTATTACCAGCCATAACCTACTGAGGAAATAACTTTTAATAAGTCTAATAACCTGGAAAAGTCTTTTGCTTCTTTGGAGTTGAACAAGAATAAACCAAGTTCTATTTGTTTTGTTTGATTCCTTTGATCGACCGGTAACAAGAAGAACAAAACAAGATCCATGTGAATTCCTTACAAAACCACTGACACACTCAAACACTCTTACACACTCTACCTTTGACACACTCCAAGTACCACTTGTCACTTTCATCTCTTTCACACCCCAAACTTTCCCTATATGAAGCCATGCAAATCGAACCAGGTTCATTCACAAACATATTCACATTTCAAAAATAATCCAAGTATATTACAAGCTGCTGAGTCAAGTAGGATTGGCTAAAGTTTAAGGTGTTCGAGTCCTACATTGGGAAGTTTAATACTTGCTCATGCATCCTTGTTGGGTCGTGAATCGAACTACAACATTTTCCTTGCAAGCCTCAATCCCTACATCTAGTTTTACCCCACCATTCTTGGTGAAGTAAGCCACGTTCCTCCTTTTTACTTCCTTTTCAGTTTTATTGTTTGTTTTGGTATTCATAATCACGACTAGCTTGCATGTTCCTCGTTCTATCGTAAATCATTTTAGTTTCAAAATGTGGCATCTAATACATTATAACGAAGCGGGAAATAAGTTTACAAATTCGTGATTTTATGTGCAAAATAGTGCAAAACTGGGCTATGAATGAGGAGGCATAAAAGATAACTAAACTGAATTTAACGAATAATAAGTTTAAAACAACCTTCTGATACTTTCGGGTTCATTGAGAAACCTATATAAAAACTTGGCTAATGATTTTTCTGGGTTTACCACTCATTAACGAGGTTTATGGGTAGTGTTCATGCAAAATTTCAGCCCCTAATACATTATAACGAAGCGGGAAATAAGTTTACAAATTCGTGATTTTATGTGCAAAATAGTGCAAAACTGGGTTGACTAGTACCTTGAAAAACGACCAGTTTGACTTGGGTAATAGGTCGGGGATGTGGTGGGATTTGTAGAGGGCTTGATTGAAGACACGTAAGACTTGGAATATCACAAAAAGGGTGAGTAACGAATCCGGAATGAGCATGTGAAAATCTGTGTTTTGTGAAAACGTTTTTAAGCTGTCAAGGGTTATTCGAAGGGTAAAACAGGGTAGTAAACGTAATCTAGATATGCCAATATATTAAAAATCAGTTAGTACACATTAACACGAGACCGGGGATATAAAGAATGTAGAAAAGATGCTTATAAAGACCGAGATACAAGTAATACAAAACCGACATTCACAACACAATTCCATCAGCTTTTACTAAAAATATTTTCTAAGTGTTAAAACAGTCTTTGCGGGTAACCAACTTTGGAGCCATTTTTCTCAATGATTCAGTCAGTGTTGGAAAAATAATATCGATAACTAAAAGTTAGTTGACCTGGCCTACTTTACAAAATGTTCAGCCGTTTGTCAACCCAATTTATAACAAGTTATACATGACCTCTCAAACATACCCGAAAACTGCCCAGAAACATCAGATTTAGCCCGACTACCTTATTTCACTATCATTTTTATCTAGGATCGGGACTAGTATGGGAAAAAGTTCAGTGTTACGACTTTTATATTTTGTTACAAGCTTTCTAAAACCCCTGAGTTTGTTTCCTAACACTCATTATTCACCGAGTTGTGACTAGCTTCACGAGGCTACTTAGTCATTTTCAAGAGTTTGTTAAAATATATTAATTTACGACGAAAAACTCTAATTTCTCAATTTATCACTAGACGACTATCATGGGATGTCGTTACAACATAAATACGCATAAAGTATACATATTACTATTCATAAAAAGAACAAATACAATAACGATACTTTAAAGACAAGTTATATAGTATATAACTTTGTTGTTGAACTTTAAGCGTTTTGCCACACAAGCCCCCTATGCCACAAAACCATTTTCGTCATCTGACATTATGTCAAATCACAATTCTCGATAAGTCAAACGTATCCCAGATTCCTATAATTATTCAGGTTATCTTTTGAAGTCTGTTCCATCTCCACTTTTGACATTACTTATTCCCTGCCCTCCATTCCACTCAGGTGAGTCATAGCCCCTACTTTTACTTGTTTTATAAACATTTTATGGGAGATACATGCTCAACTACTGTTTTTACATTTACAGCATTTGTTAACTATTTACATATGACTGTGAGTTCCATAGTCCCCCCACTCCTTTTACCTGCTTTAAATTACTTTCGGGGAATTAGATGCTTATATTTCATATAAACTTTACTAGTTTACACATTTTATATCTAATGGAGATATACCTGCTATAAACATGATTAAAAGTGACTTTTCAACTTTATGCTATACTTGACTTCTATTGCGTAAGTTTGCTTATTACCAAAAGTCCCTCGATCATGAACCTTAATCACTTGTAGGGTGAACGTAAATAGTTGTGGATAGATCTATTAGGGACTGACAATCCTCGTTTGGTTTGCTAGAGGAAAACCACAAAAACAAACTTTATTTGATGACATAGGTTACTAGTAAATACCTATCTTGGGGGCCTATTACCTTTCGTCATATTATTTATATGATTGGCTGTTAATCGTTGCGTGTCATGAGGCTTAGGGCAATCGAACAGTGGTACTGTGGTCATGACACAGTACTACAATGACTAATGCTATGGGCTTACAATGGCGTAGCCAACTGTTTTTATCAAATGACGAACTTGTGTTCACTATATAGCAGAAAATCACTATTACTTAACAAATCATAATTATTTTGGTGTTGACCCAGTTAGGGCAAACCAACGAACTATTTTGGTGTTGACCCAGTTAGAGCAAACCAACGAACTATTTTGATGTTGACCCAGTTAGGGCAAACCAACGAACTATTTTTGGGTTGACCCTGTTAGGGCAATCACCCAACTTTCGATTTTGAAAATCAACTGTTTAGACTATAAACACTATGGATTTACTCATACTTTGATTTAGATAATCAACTGTTTATTTATAACTACTATGGACTCACAAACTCTTTGATTTTTGGAAATCAAATTCTTAACTTATAAACTCTATGAACTCACCAACCTTTGTGTTGACGCTTTTAGTATGTGTTTATCTCAGGTCCATAATGAGCAAGGATGGCACGGAGGAGCACGGATACTTATGAAGGCTATAAATCTTATTATCATTCGAAAACTTGTTTATTTAATTTTGAAAGCAAAAAGGGACCTCATTTTGTAAAACTCTGGCAATTATAAATTTCGAATGATAAATCTTTTAAAATGACTAAAATGACAATCATTTTCTACTATTAAGTTGTTGTGCTATGAACTAACACCCGATCTAAATTCCGCTGCACTTTTTTTGAAAATTGGGGGTGTTAAACCCAGCATGAAAGAAATAGCGGGGAAATAGTTAAGAAATACCATTGGTGCGAGGCAATACCTGTCAACAACGAGGTATGGTACGATTTATGGGCATCATGCAACCCAAACGCCGATCTTTGTGATGGTGGACATGACGCAAATAGAGTAGGGAACAATAAACACTTATGGAGTTCTACAAAAGATGACAAGAGAAGACTGTTAGAATGGAATGGGACCATGGTTTTTGACGATTGGGTTCGAATCGTCCACGGTAAAGTCAGGAGAAATGAGAAGCGGAAAATCAGGAATAATCTTATCAGAAAAGACACGCCCGCCAAGGATGCTTCACATAAATAGGACAGCAATCAGAGTCTCGCCTCATCACAAACAAAAGTAAGTATAAGAAAAAAGTCACATTGGTGCGAGAAGATAAAAACCCGAAATATCAATGGAAATAAAACATGGGCGTCTTGTGATCCCTATGAGGACGAGTGCAATGGAGGAAGTAGCATTGCACGAGTTAATGACGACGAGTACCTATGGTTTTCAACTAATGACAACCAAAGGAATGAGTTTGGAATGGGTTGATAATTTAGGATTCGATGACTGGATTAAGATTAAGTATGGAAAAGTTGACGCGACTACAAAAGAAAAAATTTGGATAGGATGTATAAGCCGGTCAAATATATGCGAATGTAAAGCCAACGATCTTGGAAGAAGGAAAGAATACGATGAAACCATTGGGGGCGATGAACAAAACCAACGTAAAAGGAAGGCTAGTGAAGAAAGGCTACACAAAGATGAAACATCATCCGATGACGATGACATAGACGGGATTATGGATTACTTAGAATTACAAGGAACTGAGGGGTTCACTGATCCTGATGATGAGACCTACAAACAACGGCGGAGAAAACTGCTAGGATTACAATACAAGAAACCTCCACCCATCATTGCAGAAACCTATGAGGTAACTCGATATCATTTAGGACCCGAGGAAAGATTTTCGAAGGTACGAAGAATTGAGACCAAGGTGTGGAAAACTAGAAGGGGGGGTTGAATAGTTTACCGTTTAAAATCTTTTTAACTTGTTTAGTTAGCTTTGAAACTTTCCGTTTGATCAAAGATATATACACAAACACAATATATAACATGCAAGTAAATGAAAGAAACGATCAAACCACAACACGAGTATTTATCGTGGTTCGGCTACAAGGACTCTTTTTCCTTGCCCTACGTCCACGCCCCGAGTATCCAACTCGAGAGTTTATTTCACTAGTCAACAAGCTCCTTTCACCGGCGGAGAAAACCTTACACGTCGCTTATACTTTTACCCACACTAAGCTAGATGTCGAGTTCTTTACCAAGGGTACAACCACTCCCGTTAGTTCTTTTACAAGGGTACAACTACTCCCGATACACTTTGTATTTTGAGGACTAAAATACTAACCGATCACTACTGAAAATACACAATCAAATGAAGTGTAAACTACACAAGTCTACACAATGCTAAGCTAACAAGTCTTGCAACGTTGTGTTGAATACTTGTTACTTTTTATGAACTCGTGAATCTCTTTGCTACAAAAAGAAACTTCACATATGAAATGTTAAAGGGTTAGATGAAAGAATGAATGAATGTGTGTAAATATGATGTAGAGTGATAAGCCAAAAATCAACTTGTGGCTTGGTATTTATAGCAAAGCCTTCTGCAGACCTGGCGGATATGGCGGAACCCTCAGATGGGTTCCGCCCGTGTACACCCAAGGTTCTGCCGGGCTTGCAGTTGGTTTTGCAATAAATCTTGCAAACCAAACAATGTCACATCTCATTACACCTTGTAGACCAAACAATGTCACATCTCATTACCCCTAGTCAAACACATAACTTGCAAGCAAACACAAAGTTAGTCAAACACACTTTCTTTCCATAAATGTATATTGACAAAACTTGCCATAAATGTGATGTGATATTTCTATTTTAAGAAATAAAAAGTGTTGTGTTTTATGAAATGTAAAATGTAGCAAATGTCTAGTTTATGTAAGTCTTTAAAACTAGGATTATGTTTTACTTAGAAACTAAAGTTTACATTTTGTCGTTAACAAAACTTAGCAAGGATCGTAAAATATAAATAATATTTTTAGGCGATATTTGTATTAACACAAGGAGTATTGTCGCACTGCCACAAATGTTGCTTGGATAAGACAACACCTAATGAAGGAAATGGACGAGCATGGGCAAGTCCATCATCAACCTACATGAAAGACGTTGCAGTGAGTCTAACTTAAAGACTTGATAATAAACAAAAGTGCTCTTTCGGGAGACAACCCGAATTATCCTTTCCCTTTTATTTTCCTTTATTTTATTTGTTTGGTATGTTTTATATTAATAATTTGCAGGTACTAGAAGAAGCTTTGCGTTGGGGAACTAATTTTTGGATTTTTGCACCAAGGAAAATTCCCCAGGACTTAGCTACGGCATAGCTCCCTACATTGCTACGCCGTAGCAACCCCCAGGTGTCGTTCTGGAAATTTTTAGCAACTACGGCGTAGCAGCCCATTTCAGCTACGCCGTAGCTACCTTCTGAACCTTAAAAGCTTTTTATTTTACAAAACATTATTTAAACTTGCATTAGTTTTTAAATGAACTTTGTGGGTGTGTTCCCTGTAAACCCTTACGAGACTTCACTCGTCCACTTGGGGACACCAAGTGGTTTAAAAGGCTTGTTGCATACGTTAAATGCAACCGTGATTCCTACGAAAGTGAGTTAGATTTTTATTTTTATTTTTATTTTTCTTTTTTTAGGTTTTATGCTTTTGGTAGTTGTGTGATTTCAGGGAATTGACGTTTACTCATCAGGCGAAGCGAAGGCACATTTTTCAACATGATCCTTCTATCATTTTCAAAGAGCAAATTTCAAGGAAGTTCTCATTCTAATTCTACTTTTCCTCTTTATAAATATTTTATGTACAAATTGGACTTTGTTCAACTCAAGTGGGGGGACAGGAGTAGAATTATTTACTTGAACTTTATGTTGCCCTCATTTTTTTAGTTTATTTTGAGAAATTATGCCACTTTTAAAACTTTTGACATGTTTATCCGAACCTAACTAGAATGGACCTTAGCCGAGCACATTAACCCTTAATACAATGGTGAGGTTTAGCCTATTTCAGTTTCCCCCTGTTTTACCCCAAATCCACCTAAATTATGAGTGTGCTGGTAGTTTGTAAACTTTAGAACTTGGCTTTTACATCATTTTGAAACCATAGACGAGTAGTGTATTGAGATTTCTTGATACATTTGGAAGAAACTTTTTAAAAAGGCAATATACATACATGCATTCCCAAAAGGCAATATACATCGACTTTCTTTATGATATGCGTTTGATTATTTTGAATTTTTTTTTCATATATACATACATGCATTCCCAAAAGGCACAGACACTTTACAATAGCAAAATTGAGTTAGGAGACTTTTTCATGTTTTTTAGATATGAACAGTAAAAAAATTGGACGATCTAAACCAGTGTATAGTTTCAAGCAATTTTAGATTCAATTCTTAACAATTCTTTTGTTATATTACTTCACTCGAAATTTTACAATGCGAAAAATCGGCACCTAAAGTTTAAAATCTACCATATTCTATGGATTTTCGATTAATTGTCTATGGTTTTTGTTGCTGGAAAACACATATGCAGGCAGTTTCTTTTGATAAAATTCCAACTACTAAAACTAAATGTGATATGACATAACAAATTAACAAAAGATTTACATTTGTTGAAACTGAAGGTGACAAACAACTATTACAAAGCTTCAGATTCACGTGAATACAATCATTTTGTGTGTTGACTTTCTATACGTTATGTAACACCCCAATATTTCAGGTGATGATTTGTCACTACTTTATATATTTTTGTTGGTTAAAGGACCTCTCATGAAGTGAAGTTAAAGTAATTAGGACTATCTTTGCAATAATCCTGCCACCAGGGACTAAACTTGTCAAATCAGTCAAACTTCATGACATATACACACATCTATCTCTCCCACCCTCTACTGCTACTTCATGACATACACACACATCTATATCCTTGTGACTCTAGGGTTTGAATTCAAGTTAGTTTTGAGCAAGTTATCATCCTACATAAGCTTATAAACGAATAAGCTAGGGTTTCCATCATCTATTTTAAGGTAAAAATCATGCCTTGATTCTTATTTCAGGTTTTCGAGCTACCTTTTGATGCGTAATGCATAAAGATGAAGTCTTTATGCTATTTATGGGTTCCTGTAGAATTTTACATGATTATGTGAATATATTATTTTCAAGAAATCATCAAGAACCCTAGTAATCATGTATAAATGATTAGAAAAGTGATGGGTATCCTATTTAGATGATATAAATCCATTTTGTGGTGATAATTTTCAGAAAAGCCTTTCGGTGTGGTTATATCAGCCACGAACCAAACACCCCCTTTATGGCATATTCATCTACTTAGTGCTTATTATGATAAGCTTATCAAGTTCCTAATAAGCTCCATGTAATTTATATGTTCCTAGGTTATACGGGTTAGCCGGGGACATCTTGTAAGGAGCTCGTGTTCATTCAAACGCTTTTGAGTTGAGTAACATATTTAAGCATAGAAACGGGTCCTTGATAACCCGTTAGTGTGCTACTTTAATTGTGGTATTCACGTTAAGGTTCATGTAGCATATTTGAGTTACTTGTAGTATGTTTATATGTGAATTATGCTAGACGGATCAAAACAGCCCCGAATGACCCGTTTGGGTTTAGTTATGTAATTTTAACTCTAATTCCATGATATTACTAGTATAGCGTCCTAAGTGAGCGACATAGCAAAATTAGCCGTCCTAAGTGGGCGATTTGCATAAGTATATGCATTATGACCCGAATTATAGGTATAGACGTCCTAAGCGGACGACACATGATATTATGTCATGACATGCTCTGAAATGGAGCCTAGACATCCTTAGTGGATGACCGAACTTTTTTTTAGTGTCTCATCTCGTATAATGGGACTTAGACATCCTTTGTGGATGACCAGTGTGTATAAGCGGCTCAAAGTCATGGAATATATGACTTAGACGTCCTAAGTGGACGACTAGAACATATTCAGTTATATTGAACCAATATGGGTTCATAGCGTCCTTAGTGGGCGACTAGTATATAATAACAATACGAACCAATTGTAGTATTATGCCATGTTATGATTAATATCTTTTATATTTTATCTCACTAAGCTATTGCTTACGTGGCTTCATCATGTTTTGTGATAGGGGAAGCTAGTGGTAGTGCACTCAAGGGTATGAAGACCGAGAACTAGACCTCGGTGAAATACTTGGGTATGGAGCCTTTTTCCCTACACGCTCTCTTACCAAGAAACGCCCTAGGTTGTATGCTTTTGTGTATGAACATATAAACTTATGGTTGTGTAATGATCAAGTAGTTAAGTAGTTTCTTTATAGTTTAAATGGGTGTTTGGCATAATGTCATTCTTGCCCATATTGACCCATTTTGATCATGTACGGGTCAAGACAAATGATATATGTTATGTATAGTTTTATGTGTTATTATAAGTGTTGGTGTTATATTAAACTAGCCTTGGTAAAATAAAAAAAAAAAAAAAAAAAAAAAAAAAAAAAAAAAAACCTTAGCTGGGCGTTTCAAGTTGGAATCAGAGCTTGTGGTTTAAGGGATTTAGGCATCCACTGTAGGTAGGTACTTAGACTTAAACGAAGGCTCTATGGGACCTATAGTGTTAGACACGTTTCCGCATGTTCATGTAGCATCAGTATTAGTACAGTATACATTGTTTGCATGTTATATATGATAGTAGTACTTATGAACTTGGTGTAACATGGTGACGGTGAGGACTTGGTTATCTGATGGAATTATTACGACGCCTGGCCAACGTGGTAATAATCACGTCACATAACGAGTATTTACCGGTATTATGTTACACTTAAGGAATGAACCCTGACCAGCCTCAGTAAAAAAAAAATCTATACATTATGAATCTTATAGTGACTCTTATTATTCCCTTATCGTGTGATATGTTTAACTTTTAGCGTATATATTGCTGAAAGACCTCCTGAAAGCTCTGAGTGGCTGACTCACGTAGATATACCAGAACAGGATGATCGGGAGCCATCCCCCGTTCCAGCAAAAACAGATGAGCATGATAATGCTCCTTTTTCTCATGCTATGGCAAAATAGATCAGGGATATGATATCTCAAGAATTAGCCAAGGCACAGGAAGCAGCTATACCATATTATACAGAACGTCTCAGTAAGGTCATTACTCAGACTGTCATGGCAGAACTTGATCAGAAGCTGGCAGCACGAGTCACGCCACCCAAAGAAGTTACTTATACTAACTTCTCAGCTTGCAAGCCCCCGACTTACTCGGGAGAACAAGATCCTTTTAAATGTCACAGATGGATCCAGGATGTTGAAGGGGCGTTTGCCACCAGTAAGTGCCTTGAGGATGATTGGGTTAATTTTGCTATTAATCTCCTTCGCGATCAGGCTAAATAATGGTGGAATTGGACCCTTTCTTCAAAAACACCAGAAATTACTAGGAGTATGACTTGGAAGGAGTTCAAGGAATTACTCTTTCAGAACTTTGCTCCAGAGGCGGAACTTAATAAGATTCGCCGAGATTTCTTGGGTACTCACCAGACCACGGAGTCGGTACATGATTTCTCCATGACCTTCCTGGACAGAGCACATTTTCCGCCTGAATATGCTAATGATGAAAGGTTTCTTATGAAACATTATGTGGATATGCTTCGAAAGTATATCCATTAGTTTATTTCAGCCAGGGATTGGAATACATGGATCAGCTCATGAATGCAGCTTTAGAGCGAGAACAAGAAACAAAGAAAGAGGAAGAGATTCCTCCTAAGAGAAATATTGAGCAGGCTAGTTCGTCTTGGAAGAAAGTTAAGCCAAATGAGGCTTATCCTAGCATGGGGGTAGGAGCTTTCCATAGTGTGTGAATTGTAAAAGGTATCACCCAGGGGAATGTCGTGCAGGTAGCAGGACCTGCTACAGTTGTGGTGAGCCCGGTCACATCAGTAAAGATTGTCCAAAACCAACTCAGGTTTGCAGGAGATGCTATGATCCGAACCACATGACTGAGTCTTGTCCCAAATCCCTTCCTCCTCTGCGCCAGCAAGAGCCTAGGAGGAATACAGACAGGCGAGGGGCGCCATCTACTTCTAGACCTTCAGGAGCCCCTAACCTTCCTACTGTCCAAAGACCACATAGACCACTAGCTCGTGTTCGTCAGATGACCGTGGACGAAGCTAAGGAATCATACGACGTTGCGACAGGTACCTTCGTTGTGAATCTATTACCTGCTCGTGTGCTATTTGATTCTGGTGCAGATAGATCTTTTGTATCCAAAAGGTTTAGTCGGAGATTTTCTGTTCCGATTAGTCAGCTTAACCCACCACTAGATGTGGAAATAGCTAATAATAAAGTGATACATGTAACTGATGTCTTTCAGAATTGTGAAATAGAAATTGATAATGAAAAGTATCTGATCGACCTAATTCCTATCCCTATGGGAGAGCTTGATGTAGTCATCGGTATGGACTGGCTTGGTATGAATAAAGCCATCATTGTATGCCGACATAAGCTAGTCCTACTCAGAACCCCAAGTGGGGGAGAGACAGTCATCTATGGTGAGCGTAAAAAGGCTAACCTTGCTATTTGTACTTATGCTAGAGGCAAGAAACACTTGGTACGTGGCTGCCAAGCCTATTTAGCTCATGTTATCGATATTCAGAAACCCGTTCCAAACCTTAATAAAATTCCAGTTGTTCGGGAATTTCCCGATGTCTTTCTAGAGGAACTCCCAGGTCTACCGTCTGATAGACAAGTAGAGTTCCGCATTGATCTTATTCCAGGGAGTACCCCTATTGCTAAAACTCCCTACATACTTGCTCCACCAGAAATGCAGGAACTCATGAAGCAGTTACAAGAACTGCTAGACAAAGGCTTCATTCGCCCTAGTACTTCCCTGTGGGGAGCACCAGTTCTTTTTGTCAAAAAGAAAGATGGTAGTATGCGAATGTGCATTGACTACTGAGAGCTCAATAAAGTTACCATCAAAAATCGTCATCCTCTTCCTAGGATTGATGATTTATTTGATCAGCTCCAGGGCGCAAGCTTCTTTTCAAAAATAGATCTTAGATCAGGGTATCATCAGTTAAAGGTTCGTGAAGAGGATATCCCGAAAACAACTTTCTGGACCAGATATGGGCATTACGAGTTTACAGTTATGCCATTTGGTTTGACGAATGCCCGAGAAGCGTTTATGGGCCTGATGAATCGGGTCTGTCATCCGATGTTAGATCAGTCAGTTATTGTTTTTATTGATGATATCCTGATTTATTCCAAATCAGCTAGTGATCATGAAACCCACTTGCGCCAAGTCCTCAGTATGTTAAGACGAGAAATGCTTTATGCTAAGTTCTCAAAGTATGAGTTCTGGCTCCGAGAAGTTCAATTTCTCAGGCATGTCATAAACAGTGAAGGCATTAAAGTAGATCCAGCTAAGATCAGTGCCATCATGAATTGGGAGCGACCAAAAACTCCCACAGAAATTAGATCTTTTCTTGGACTTGCGGGTTACTACCGCCATTTTATCCAAGATATTGCAAAGATTGCTTCCTCGCTCACTGAGCTCACCCGCAAGAATGTAAAATTCAAGTGGGATGAGGATCAGGAATTCGCTTTTCAGACTCTTAAACAGAAGTTAAGTCAGACTCCTGTCTTAGTATTGCCAGAAGGCAATGATGACTTGGAAGTTTATTGTGATGCATCGTCCAATAGCCTCGACTGTGTTCTCATGCAGAGAGGTCGAGTCATAGCTTATGCTTCCAGGCAGCTCAAGAAATATGAGAAAGATTACCCCACTCATGATTTAGAGCTAGCAGCAGTAGTTTTTGCCCTAAAATTGTGAAATCCTTTATCTTTATGGAGTAAATATCAAGATCTTTACTGACCATAAAAGTCTCAAGTATTTCTTTGATCAACGTGATCTTAATATGAGGCAGCGACGTTGGTTAGATCTAGTCAAGGACTATGATTGTGAAATCCTTTATCATCCGGGTAAAGCCAATGTTGTAGCTGATGCCTTGAGTCGTAAGACAAAGCACTATCCCTTACGAGTAAAATCACTTCAGATGGTGATTACTCCAGATTTCTATGAGCACATCAAGCAGTTCAGTTAGAAGCATGGGAGAACGGTGATGTAAACTCAGAACGACTCGTGGGTCAGGTGCACAACTTAGTTGTGGACTCACGAGGAATTAGAACACGATTTGGTCGAATTTGGATACCGAATAATAGAGAGCTGAAAAAGTTGTTACTTGATGAAGCTCATAAGCCAAAATATTCCATTCACCCAGGTGCCACCAAGATGTATTATGACCTTAAACCAGATTATTGGTGGCCAGGTATGAAAAGAGACATTGTTAAGTATGTCGATTCTTATTTCAGGTTTTCGAGCTACCTTTTGATAGGTAATGCTTAAATATGAAGTCTTTATGCTATTTATGGGTTCCTGTAGAATTTTACATGATTATGTGAATATACTATTTTCAAGAAATCATCAAGAACCCTAGTAATCATGTATAAATGATTAGAAAAGTGGCCGTTCCAAAAAAAATGATTAGAAAAGTGATGGGTATCCTATTTAGATGATATAAATCCATTTTGTGGTGGTAATTTTCAGAAAAGCCTTTTGGTGTGGTTATATCAGCCACGAACCAAACACCCCCTTTATGGCATATTCATCTACTTAGTGCTTATTATGATAAGCTTATCAAGTTCCTAATAAGCTCCATGTAATTTATATGTTCCTAGGTTATACGGGTTAGCCGGGGACATCTTGTAAGGAGCTCGTGTTCATTCAAACGGTTTTGAGGTGAGTAACATATTTAAGCATAGAAACGGGTCCTTGATAACCCGTTAGTGTGCTACTTTAATTGTGGTATTCACGTTAAGGTTCTTGTAGCATATTTGAGTTACTTGTAGTATGTTTATATGTGAATTATGCTAGACGGGTCAAAACAGCCCCGAATGGCCCGTTTGGGTTTAGTTATGTAATTTTTACTCTAATTCCATGATATTACTAGTATAGCGTCCTAAGTGAGCGACATAGCAAAATTAGCCGTCCTAAGTGGGCGATTTGCATAAGTATATGCATTATGACCCGAATTATGGGTATAGACGTCCTAAGCGGACGACACATGATATTATGTCATGACATGCTCTGAAATGGAGCCTAGACATCCTTAGTGGATGACCGACCTTTTTTTTAGTGTCTCATCTCGTATAATGGGACTTAGACATCCTTTGTGGATGACCAGTGTGTATAAGCGGCTCAAAGTCATGGAATATATGACTTAGACGTCCTAAGTGGACGACTAGAACATATTCAGTTATATTGAACCAATATGGGTTCATAGCATCCTTAGTGGGTGACTAATATATAATAACAATACGAAGCAACTATAGTATTATGCCATGTTATGATTAATATCTTTTATATGTTATCTCACTAAGCTATTGCTTACGTTGCTTCATCATGTTTTGTGATAGGTGAAGCTAGTGGTAGTGCACTCAAGGGTACGAAGACCGAGAACTAGAACTCGGTGAAATACTTGGGTATGGAGCCTTTCTCCCTACACGCTTTCTTACCAAGAAACGCCCTAGGTTGTATGCTTTTGTGTATGAACATATAAACTTATGGTTGTGTAATGATCAAGAAGTCAAGTAGTTTCTTTATAGTTTAAAGGGGTGTTTGGCATAGTGCCATTCTTGCCCATATTGACCCATTTTGATCATGTACGGGTCAAGACGAATGATATATGTTATGTACATTCTGTGTTAATATAAGTGTTGGTGTTATATTAAATTAGCCTTGGTAAAAAAAATAATAATAAATAAATAAAAAAAAAAAGAAAAAAAAAAAAAAAAAAACAAAAATAAATCTTAGCTGGGAGTTTCACGTTTAACATCGATATGCGGTCTTCTTTTGAAATCTGCATATACAAGATTACATACTTGTTAGTCACATCCCTCTATTGATTCATAATTCTGGGTCAAACTGTTTGTTTGGATGAGCAAATAAGAGTATGCACTTTGAACTCAGAGGCTGGGGAAAAATTAGATAGATAAAAACTTTATTCCCACAATTTACAAGTGATGACCAAGAGGGTATTTATACCATATGATGTTGACTTTGACCTTTTTGTTTTCTTGTTTTGACTTCTAACTTTAACTCCTAATTACATAGAATTTCTTGATTATAATCTAAGTTTAACAATTAATGCATCGTTGGTGTTTTCATAGAACAATATGATCAATAATTTACTTGTAAAATCTAGAGTATATTCCAACCTATTGAGCTTAAGTAGCCAAGCACAGATCAAACTTCTAAATTAAGTTTCACTTGTTTTGACATCTTTTTATTCAGCTAATTCTTCTAGAATCAATGTCAAATAAATGAACCCAAGTTAAAAGTGTATTCAGGCCTTTAAAATAAAAGGAACAGAGCTAGGTTTGGATATATGGTTATTACTTACCTGAAACTCCAATGCCCTTTTAAGTTGCACTAAAACTTCATTTGCTTTTGGTCGTTCTCCTCTTTCAAGATTCAGGCACCTATACGCAATATCTTGAAACGTAGTCAATGATTCCGGCATGACCTCTTTCCTTATTTGCTCGAACACCACCTCTTCACGCTTTCCTTCCTCAAATTTTCTTTTAATGAAATCTGGTAGGTAGTAACCCTCTCGTTTGAAAATTGTATGGGTTGATATCCCACATAGAATCTCAAATAAAACAACACCGAATGAATAGATGTCGGATTCCATAGTTAGGAATTTTGATTTTTTGTAAAGTGGGTCTATGTATCCTTCTGTGCCACACACACCATCGATGACATAATCTGTTTCCTTAGTTATTGGACTTATCAACGAAAGCCCAAAATCGGCAAGTTTTGCCTCCCAATCATGGGTTAGTAGAATATTGGCAGTTTTGATGTCCCTATGGACCACCTTTGCTTGTTTTCCGGATCCTCCGTGAAAGAAATCCAACGCGCTTGCAACCCCTATGCATATGTTGAGTCGTTTCAGCCATGTAAGAGAAGGATGTCTCAAATACCCATCAAGACTACTTTTTGATGCGTACTCGTAAACAAGGATTTTTTCATCCTTTTCATCACAATAGCCTACAAGACCGATGACATTTTCGTGCTTATATTCCAAAGAAATTTGGAGTTCCCTCAAGAATAGTGGTGTGAATTGCTTTCCTTTATCATTTAATCGCTTTACAACAATGGTCTTACCATTTTGAAGCTTTCCTCTATAAACATTCCCAAATCCTCCTCCACCAATGTAATTCTTACAATCGAAGTCTCCTGTGGCCAGTTTGATGTCTTCAAGTGAAATTATAGGATTGTTCTTCTTGTTTATCTGTCAACCCAAATGAAACATAACCAGTGATAACTATGACTTGTTATAATAAAACTTGATGATGATTAATTGAAACGGTGTTGAAAAAACTATATATACGGAAATGGTGAATGCTAATAGAAAATAACAAACTGTTAAAACACAATGAATGGTGAAATTTAGTGCTAAGGTGGCTTTGTTGGTGTTCCGGATATTGGTAAAGAAAATGATAAGTGGCGATAAAAGCTAAACAGGTAATCAAAAGTTTTTATATAATGAAAATTTGTAAAATGAAGATAAATGAAAAGCCTAAAAACATTGACTTACGTGTAAAGACAAAGCTTTCTCGAGTTCCCTGACAACGACTTTCATTGTTGGACGTTGGTCTTGAGTTTCTGAAACACATTTGTTTGCAATTTCAATAAATGTGGCCAAAGAATCCTTGTTGGGTCCTTTGTTGAGAATGAAAGTGTATTCACCGGTTTCCTCCTTTATCTTAGGATCTATCATCTCCTCTAGTGTTCCCATGTTTGAGCATTGTCTTGCTAGAAACGCTAGTCCTTCGTCATTTTTCTCAAGGTAATTACGGTCATCAGCTTTTCGCCCACATAAAATTTCAAACATAACCACTCCAAAACTATAAACATCTGATTCTCTTTTTAGCTTACCAGTCTTCTTATATTCTGGATCTATGTAGTAAGGTGCGCCATCACAAGTATGATGAATATAATTGTCTGCTCTTCTTATACCAGTCTTCTTATATTCATATTCTCGATCTATATCAGGGATTTCTAAATAGAGAGCTTCGTCTTCTTGATTTGGAGGCACGAATACAGACAACCTAAAGTCTACAACCTTTGCCCCAAAATTCTTGTCCAACCCAATGTTTATGCTACTTATAGTGCGGTTTATTATCACCTTCTGGTCTTCCATCTCAGAATGAAGGTAGTTTAATGCGTGTGAAACATCAATGCATATTCTCAAACGTTTTTCCCAAGTCAAAGCACGCATCTTGCCATCATCTGACAAATAATTTTTAAGGATTCCATTAGAAAGATCCTCCATGACAAGGATCATCTCAGAACCTTCATCATAAAATCCAAGTAGGCTGGCTATGTTACGATGCTTAACACTAGTAAGCATTTTGACTTCTGTATAAAACTGTTCTATTTTTTCGACATGAAAATCTGGACCTACATCATCGGAAAAGAGCTTCAAACGAGGTATGACGCGTTTAATAAAGACAGAGGAAGGATATTTATCAAAATGGAGTTCTGCTATTAAGAAAGCACAATAATTGGAGGTCCCATTCGTGTATCCCCAATCAAAATCCTCAGTGGCTGATTGTATATCAGCAAGTGAAATCTTCAAAAGTTCCGAATTAATTTCCTGCAACTTTTAGAGCAGAGAGAAAGAGAGTTACAACGTATACTTGTGAGATAATCGAGAAGAAACTAGTATTTTGTATCACGCTACGACTACATTGGTAACCTCACATGTTAGAAGCGAGTCGCATTTTCCATTTGCTATGGTTTGTTCGTATGTGAGGATTGAGGAAGGCTTTTCTTGATCAGCATTTTTCTATCCAATCAAGGTTTTATTTAGGTCCTATATATGCTTCAAGGACTGTATATATTATGATCATTGAAGGTACAGAGTTGGGCCTAGAACCACGGGCCAGTCAAGCCACTCACAAATTAATCATCCGACTTATACTCTAATCTTCGGGTGTACATTGATTAGGGTATGATCGATGATAGAAATTTATAAGGGAATAAGGAATACGGTGTTGTAACGTGTGTAAGTTGCACGAAAAACCACTGTAAAACTACGTAGTTTTGATTAAAACATTCAATAAAACAAAACAAAAAATCATTTTTACATGTGTATTTACCCAAGAACCTAACCTCTCCACCCCCACCCCGAAGACCTAACCCCCCCACCCCCCCCCCCCCCCCCCCCCCCCCCAAAAAAAAAAAAAAAAAAAACCCTAACTATAGGCGGCGGCAGCACCATATTCACTTTTCCCTTATATAATACTACTATATGTTATTGTCACGATTGAGAACCAATGTTTAATTGCATGTCTTTCCAAACAAACTTGTGATCAACTATTTCAATTACTAGTTAGATGTAATCCTGAAAATAATATTAGCATTTAGCCAGCTATTTGTATTATTAATTAGCATAAGTATTGGTGGTAATATCCCAACCCTCAACTCCATAATATTAGCATTTAACTAGCTAGTGTATAGGTTATTTCTGTTGTAGTTTTGTTTACTACTTTAAATAGGGTAGATTTTTCAGTTTCGCACATTAGTCGAAATTACCTCTGATCATTCTTGTGCTACTTGAAGGATTCGCTATTGAAATAAAGAACACCAATTCCGACTTCAATTATTTCCCTTCTAATCTTGACATTTTTTTGTGTTTTTAATACTTTGATACCATATGTGAGACAGAGTAACAAAAACTAGACAAGTTAAAATAATATGCTGTAATTATGAAAGTATAAGAAAAGAAGGGTCTTACATAAATTTCATGCTTGGCCTTGAGTTCTTCTATTTTCTTAAATTCATACGCATCTATGTCCTTGTCTGGGTGATGTTCTTGCTCATGCTTTGACCAATAATATGAAAAGAAAAATATTAGTGGGGGAAGTGTAATATGAGAGCATTTTCAGTTCTGATTAATAATCAATCTACTGTGCTCTTCCTTATTTGTCAATTCAATATTTATCAATCTCTATCATTGTGTTAAATCTAGCTTAAGTTTCAATATGACTGCCATATGTTTCAAACTCTGTGTTCAACAAACTCCTTGCTTTTTCATCGGGTAAAGACCATAAAATAACAACGTATTTTCTCTAATTTACCGAGATTAAACACCTACTTTTTTATTAACATTTAAGCCAACGAAACTTTCAAATATTGTTCTAAAGTCAACAAAATGACTATATTACCCTTGTCTTCTTAAACATAAATCCTTTTATAGGTGTTTCATCTCGGTAAATTGGAGAAAATACTTGATAGTTTCGTTGGCTTAACTGTTAATAAAAAAAGTAGGTGTTTCATCTCAGAACAATACTTGATAGTTTCGTTGGTTTAAATATTAATAAAAAAGTAGGTGTTTCATCTCGATATATTAAAAAAAGTACGTTGTTATTTTATGGTATTTACCTGTTTTTCATCTTTGGAAACTTGTGTCAAATTACTTGCTTCAAGTTTGTCTTCATATGGATATTTTAGATCATGCATTATATATGGCTACTCATACCTAGAAGCTAGACATGTGAATAAAGTGGGCTTTTCATGCTTTATTTTTTACTTTTCAACTAAAGGCTTTCACGGTATTGACCAAAATTTTGGGTGTTTTGCACAACTTTTTTGAGAATTCTTTAGTTTTCTAACGAAAAAAGAGTTTTCTCATGACCTCATCCCCAGACAGTCATCCCTATATATATACACACACACAACCACAAAAAAGTGGACACCATGATAAAAAAAATTTACCTTTACATTTAAAATGTTCTTTTTTACAAAATCTTTCTTTGGAGTTTTTCATAAAAACACAAGTAGGGGACGTTCAAAATATATATATATATATATATATATATATATATATATATATATATATATATATATATATATATATATATATATATATATATAGTGTATCTTTATTTTCAGAACCCTGTTAAATGCGGGAACTGCGAGAACTCCAATTTTACATTAGAAAACATGCATGTTCATATAAAACCCTGTTAAGTGCAACATATCAATGCAAAATGGTTTTTTATGAACATGTATGTTACGCATGTATGTGTATTAAGGTGTATGGAAGAAAACATACATATTTTATATGAACATGCATGTTTTCTAATGCAAAATTGGAGTTCTCGCAGTTCATGCACTTAACAGAGTTCTGAAAATAAGGCTCATATATATATATATATATATATATATATATATATATATATATATATATATATATATATATATATATATATATATATATTCGTGAATACAAAATTTTGACTTTTTTTTCTTCTGCTTTTTGTTACACTTTTTATAATTTTTTTTATTTGATCGTCTTCTACATGTGTTTTTATGAAAAATGGTCAAAAAGGATTTTGCAAAAATGATTCTTTCAAGAGTTTTTTACTAGGTTGTGATCAGCTATTAAAATTTCAGTCAAATTCAAAAAAATATTAATAACAAAATTAGACTCTTAAACTAGATAAATTCAATTAATATGAAAAAATTATGAAAGGAAATGAAAAGAAGGGTCTTACACTGAATTTCATCTCGGCCTCGAGTTCTTCCGCTTCCTTCAATTCATTGGCTTCTTTTTTCATATCTTCTAGGTATATGTCTTCTAGGTACATGTCAGGGTCCTTGAAGGACTAATATAGAAAAAATAAACATAGTTTTAGAAACTATATGTTACCACTAAACAACTTGGTTGTAAAAAGCGAGAAGTGCACCGACACGACAAGTTGTTTAAAACCGAAGCTGTGTTTTATAATTTTTTTTATATATCACATTAGGTTTTACTATTCCCTATCCACAACAAAGCTATAAATAAGGTTTATGTACAATTCGAAGTATAAATCACCTACATGTACAACCCGTTTAGCCACATGTGTAACACTTTGAAGCACAAAAACACCCGTACAAGACGCGTGTGCTTTTTCCCAACAAATTATGTTTTTTTGTGCTTTACGTAGAGCTTATGCCTTATCACTAAAACAGCTAGACCTCACCTCAAGAGTCGGCTTGCGCCAAGGCGCACTTTTTAAAACAAAGCTAATCGGTGATGCAATCTTTAAAAGCGTGTTCAACAAACTCTTTGTGTCAAGTCTAGCTTAAGTTTCAATGTCAATATATATTATAGTGGTTTTTCATCTTTAAGTAGTTTAACTTGGTAGAAAACAAGTTATACTTAACAAGTAACACAACACTCAAAAATACTAACAAATAAACTGTCGTTCGAGGTGTACATTTGTTTTTTATGGGTCTCCAAAAATTTGAACTTACACCGATTTGAAGAACAACAATATAAATTGATAATTTGTTTGAGGTATGAATTGTCTGAATAAAGTTAAAGTGAAGTTACCTCAAGGGCACATAGCGGTTAAGTTGTATCCTCACAACAAAAAAAGTTCAAGGTCATAATGCAAACTGTGGTGTATTATCCTAGAATATCCACCCTATGATATACGTACATTTAGCCGTTAAAAAAAAAAAAAAAAAAAAAAAAAAAAAAAAAAAAATTGAAGGGAAGTGTGGCATTTATGGTTGTAATTAATCTTTAATTAGCTATAATTATTTTTGTCACTAACTATATTTAACAAAATGGCCACCAATTAAAACCAGATAATTTCAATTTATATGAGAGAATTATGAAAAGAAAAGGAGAAGGGTCTTACAGAAACTTCATGCATGAGGTTGAGTACCAATCCTTTCTCAAATTCATCAAAATTTAGGTCCATGTCTTGGTGGTTTCCACTTTCTTCCTCCTTTAAACAGCAATAAATGAAAATTGAAAACATAGTCCTACAAACTATAGCAATAAAAACTACTAACTAGTGATGCAATATTTAAAAGTGTGTCCAAAGAGCTTTTTGTGTCAACTATAGCTTAAGTTTCAATATTAGGTTGTGGTTTTCCATATTTGCAACGTTTATGTTTTGAAGATATCCATTTAATGGATAAAAAGTTGGTAGCATTTTACATGCTTTATACTTATTCCTCATGCATAAAACAATATGCAATTTATGATTACATACATACATGTACATCTGACTAACCTGATAGGAGGATAACGCTTTCTCAAGTTCCCCGACAACGACTTTCATTGTTGGACGTCGGTCTTCAATTTCTTCCAAACACTGATATGCAATTTTAATAAATGTGCTCAAAGAAGCCGCAAAATTGTGTTCACCTGTTTCTTCCTTTATTATAGGATCTATCATCTCCTCTAGTGTTACCTTGCGAAAGCGTTTTCTTGGATCACACGCGCTTGCATCATAAGCCAGACTTACCTTACTATACCAAATATCGGTGTTATAGGCTGGCTTCCCAAATAGAATTCCAAATAATACCATTCCAAACCGGTATACATCTAATTTTCTTAACTTATCGGAGTTATATTCCAGTTCCGGGGCCTCAAGCAATGATGTATCGACATAGTCCCGCGGCCCAAACTCCACAATCTTTGCCTCCCAATTCTCATCCAATGCAATGGACTGGCTACTTATATTGTAGTGTTTTACCTTCTTTTGCTCCTCCATTTCGGAGTGAAGGTAATTCAATGCGTGTGAAACATCAATGCAGATTTTTAAACGTTTTTCCCAACTCAAAATACGCTTTTTGTTGACGTTTTGCAAATAATCTGCTAGGTATCCATTTTCATTAGGAGTATTCTCCATGACAAGGATCATCTCCAAACCTTCAAGGCAAAATCCAAGTAGTTTAACTATGTTGCAATGCTCAAAACTAGTAAGCATTTTGGCTTCTCTGAAAAACACTTCTTCTCTATCAACCCAAGGTTCCATGCGTCGTATAATTACACTGTTGTTCCTCTCTTCTTTATTAAAATGATTGAGTTTTACTCTGTACCAAGTAAAGTATTTGGTACGACCAATTTTGTATCTCTCGGAAAAATCTTCTGTGGCTAATTTTATATCAGCCAGTGGAATCTTCAGGAGTTTCGAGTTCAGTCCCTGCAACATTGTAACAAGGGGGAAAGAGAGTTACAGCTTGTACTTGCAAGAAAATTAACAACACGTACATTGTGCGTTACTATTATGTATACAAAATAAATACTCCATCAAAACCTCAGTGAAGCATGCCTATAAAACCTTAAAGCTTTAAGATGAGTTACTCAAAGACTATTTTTTTTTTTTTTTTAAATAAATGGTTAAAAATCTTGAACTGTATGCATGTTTAAAACCCGTTAATTTACCAACACCACCATATACTATAAGAGGGAAGGGAGTGGTAACGCAAAACATGCGTTATTCCTATGTGGACAAGCATCAACGGCGTTGGGCCGCGTTTCTCCATTTCCTAGTACGCTGCGTTGGTGAAAATTAGTAACGTACGTCGCAGTAGTAACGTGCGTTACTACGGTTTGAATAAAAAAAAATTACATGAACACCCCCTAACGTTATTATGTAGTACAAGACAACCGTTTGAATCAAATAGCTAGATTTCAAATTTTTTTTTAAACCTTATAAATACAACACAATTATATACAAATATATACACACTTAGCATTCTCACAGTTAACATATTTACACACAATTATGGCTTGTAACTTCGTATGCTAGGAGCGGGATACATTTTAAATTCAAATTTAAGAATGAGCGGGATACATTTTAAATTCAAATTAAAGAATGAGCCGGATACATTTGAAATTAAAATTAAAAAATGAGCGGTAGAAATTGTAAAAAGTGATGTTATTTGTAAAAATTGTAAAAGGTGGTGTTGGTAAATTTAATGAATGAAATTGTTGAGGGTAGAATTTGTAAAATTGTAAAAAGTGGTGTTATTTGGTGTTATGATTTCCTGGTATTTTTGGTGTTATGTTATTTGTTGTTAAAATGATGTGGCGCTGACGTGGCAGTGGTGTTGGTGTTATTTCATGTTATCACTCCCTCCCCTCTGAGAGCATGGGGTACGGTTGGCTGGTGGCTGGCGCCGTCACCACCAGCCGAGGAATCTCGTCGGCGCACCGTACCGGTGCTCGCGCCGGGGTGACGGCTCAGCACCATCGCTATTTTTTTTATTATTTTTTTTGGTGGGTTTTTTGTTGTGGCTGTGTTGTGTTTGTGTTTGTGTTTTTTGGCTGTGTTTGTGTTTGTGTTTTTTGGCTGTGTTTTGCAGGTAGTAGCAGCAGGAAGAAGAAGCTGGAAGAAGATAACACCCTTTTTTTTTTTTTTTTTTTTTTTTTTTTTTTTTTTTTTTGTGACTTGGGCTTTAAACATTTGTGTGTGTATTTGGGCTTTGGACCAAGTATACGTTATACTTCTTTTCTTTTTTCATACAACTTTTTTTTTTTTTTTTTTTTTTTAATAATTAATGGAGTTTATTTTAGTTAATATTGTGTATGTTTAATTTTATGTAAAAGAAAAAAAAATGGCCGACGGCACCAGAAATTCTGGTGCCAACAGATACCCTAAAATGTGGTGTCGTGGGGTTTCTGGTGCCATGGAGCTTTTTTGCTGACGTGGCAGCACTTTTTGCCCACGGCACTACATCCATGGCTCAACCGTACCCAATGCTCTAAGCATCACCAGCAAAAAGAGGAAAAAGAAGAAAAAATAACTAAGCCAATAAGGAATAGAAGTAGAACTTGTAAGGACAATTGACCTCAGGCAAGAAAGATGACAAACCGGGGCTATTAAACATGAACCCGAAACGACTTTGTTATTCATGAGTTGACACATACAACCTCAAAATTTTTAAATTTTGTTTGTTTGCATACCTGTACTCTAAAATAACAAATTCACTATAAAAAGAGTTAGCAGCAATTAAGCAACAAAAGGTGATACATGTTTTTCTTTCAAGTTTTAAGCTAAAACATTATCCCACCGAAATGTGACCCAAATCCTTAGCGATGTTCATATATGATTATAAAATCATGTCCCTATTAGAAAGGAAGGTATTTTTAGGAGATAATCAAGGGATCATTCCATTTTATGTTTATCATTATAAATTTGTTCTTTGTAAAACATACAGAAAGAATCAATAACAAAGTGAATTCCTTTTCCTTGTTTCCATCAAGGCACTCCAGCGAAGTTCTGCTCGGGGAGATTGCGTCCAGATCATGAAAATCTGATCCACTGTTATCGATAGCGCAGATAGCGATCACTATAGCGCGCTATCTAGCGTAGCGGTGTAATGTCGCTATGTGAAAATAGCGAAATTTTTATTTATTTATTTATTTATTTATTTAGATGATTAGTGATAGCATATTTTACCTATTTTAGTGTATTTTTAGTACACTTTTATATATAATTAGTGTGTTAAATATATTTTTTATTTACTTTTATTTTTCAAATAGTTTATCACTAAACATGAAATAGCGGTCGCTATCGCTACGTAGCATATAGGCTGTTGCTATTGGTTGCTATTCGCTATCGATAACTATGATCTGACCTTAAAAACCATCTTGAAATGAATTTTTTTTCTAAGTAACCCCCTGAACCTGATTTCGCCTTTTCAATTTTTCAAAACTTTTAGAGTTTTTTTTTTTTTTTTTTTTTTTTTTTTTTTTTTTTTTTCTCTAGTTTAGCACAAAATATTTTTTCCCGATCAAAATTAATATCTGATTTCAAATACACAAAAAAGGGACTTACAAGATTTTCAAATGGCAGCTGAAATTCCAATGCTTTCTCAAGTTCAAATACAACTTTATCCATATCAGGGCGGCGTGTGCGCTCCTCCTCTATGCAATCAAATGATATTTTTAAGTATTTCTGGACTGATTCGCTAGAAACAGACGTTTTGTTGTTCAACACATGAAGATTTTCAATACCCAGATTTCCTTTTTTGTATTCATATCTAACCCATACCAAAAAACTTTTAGCCGCCTCCTCCTCCTCAACAAACGCTAACCTCCCGCACAAGATTTCAAATAAAACGACGCCGAATGAGTAAATGTCCGACTTGTAGGTTACGCCGTTGGTCTTTTCATTTTCTGGGTCCATATACTCTTCGGCGCCAAGAGCTTCACAAGGGATGACCTGGTCCATTCGGTTAACCGGCTGTTTGATGGAAATTTCAAAACCAGATAACTTGGGTTCCCAGTTCTCGTCTAATAAAATTGTATCGCTGTTTATATTACAATGTATAACCCCATAATCACGGTGCCCCTCGTCAAAATGAAGGTAACTTAAGGCACGAGCCACGCCCAAGCCTATCTTCAATCTCTTGATCCATGTGAGCTTGCGTCTGTGTAGAAAGGCCCCCAGACTTCCCTTCGCCGCGTATGGGGTTATGATGATCTTCATACCTTTCTCGTCACAAAATCCAATCAAAGAGACTATATTTGGATGGTTGAGATCTGAAAGCACTGAAACTTCAGTCCAGAACTCTAACTCTCCTACTGTGCGGAACGTCCTTGCAGCAATCCTGATCCACTTCCCGGACCGCAGGAGTCTGCCTTTGTAGGCGGGTCCAAAACCCCCGGTGGAGATGATGTTGTCTTCATCAAAGTTGTTAGTGGCCTCTCGTACATCTTCAAGTGGTACTCGTAACGACTCGGTGATTGGTAGTGCCATATGTGTTTATCAGATCCAAGGTTATATGAACTCCTGGATACCAAACGCAAATTTAACGCGTTAAAGTTGAGCAAAGGTTATATGAACTCCTGGATACCAAACGTAAAAGTTGAGCCAAGGTTATATGAACTCCTGGATACCAAACGTAAAAGTTGAGCCAAGGTTATATGAACTCCTGGATACCAAACGTAAAAGTTGAGCCAAGGTTATATGAACTCGGATACCAAACGCATATTTAACGCGTTAAAGGCTGTCAATTGTCGGTGGGTTTGAAACGTTTCGAATCTTGGTCGAATATGGGTCCTGGGTGCTCTGATTGCAAAAGGGGGGTGTTTGGGCTGCGCGAATTGGGCCTGGGATTTGGGCTCTAAGGTGGGGTTAATGGGTTGAGTTTAGAGATGAGGAGTTTTATAAAGTACTCCATATATATTACTAACGAGTAAATAGACACCCGCCACATTGCGGCGGGGCTTATTTGTTCTCATGCGTTCTTTTTGGACAGCCAAATACAACACTGGCTGACTTTATAAGCAACCAAACACCCGTATACAACTCATAAATAGTTATCCAACTAAAAGGGTGAAAACTAAGCTTAATCGTTATATCAAATGACAATACAAAATGCAATTTTTTCCCTTTTTTCTTGTTCATAAGTTAATAAATTAGTAATTTCTTTTTCAAGTTGTTTAAACTTATAAACATGTAAAGGGACTTTTAAGTAGAGTTGCAAAAAGCCCGGGCCTGAAAATATGTGTGGTGGCATCTAGAGTGTAGAGACGTACTTAGTTTTTTAGGGGCTAAAACTTATTGGGCCTCCGAAACAGTAAACGGGAATGGGCTAAGTTTTGGGCTGACCGAATACTGAAAACGACATATGCTATGTCGTTTTGAAGCTCTATATTAGTATATATAATTTACTATTTTTATTTATTTTTTTTCTGAAAATAAAATTATTATTATTATTATTATTATTATTATTATTATTATTGATGACGTATAGCCTATATTTGGGCCGCAAGCCCAAATGATAGACATTACTTACACTTAAGCCCATCACGAATGAGCTACCATGACAAATGGTATGGGCCGCAGTATTAATACTTTGGGCTCATGAAGCACAAAGGCCCAATCTAACCCACCGGGTATACGATAAGGATTATCTATTCAAGGAATAGATATCCTTACCTTGGATAAGCACCATGCGTGCGAAGAGTAAGGAGCAAGAAACACGGTTTCTTAGCCCCTATATATAGAATCACACGATTCTCATTAAAGGTACGATTCACATAATCCCTAAACTCTTCAACCAAAACCTAAATTCGATTACTTACTCTCACGCCGGAGTCTAATCGGGGGAGACAATCCCTCGATAAGCCTAACGGTGTTGTTTATTTTCTTAGTACGCAGGTAACAAAGTGCTAAGGAACGAATTGATATAAGAGCAAAGCCCAACAATCAGGTACGCCCAACTTTTGTATCAACAAGTGGCGCCATCCGTGGGACCCTACAACGAACTAGAATGACGAAACATAAGAATTCGAGCCAGCGGACTCCGCAGCCAGAAAAACGTGACCATCTGAGGAAGAATCAACAAGATCCAACCTCTAGACAAGTCGCTGGGACAACCAGCACACCTGGTCACCATGAGGCAGGGACAACCCAACCTCCCCCAGCGGTAGAACTACCCAGGATTACTTTAGAGGTCCCCAGCGTTGAGGAACTCCAACGCACCCTCTTCACCACTCCTCATCAGGCTACACCCGCAGTGAACAACACTGTGCTGCCAGGCGCTCCTGAACGAAACAGGGCGCCTAACACTGAGGAAGAAATTCTTGCAACAACTGAGGACGCACCGGATCTGACTTTGGGAAACTTTGTATCCCAAAATTATGAAACATTAAATGCCCTCATGCAAGAAGAAGCGGCAAGAAGAGCAGGTGCGGATCCGCAAACCCGACTTAATCTTGGTCCAGAACGCGAACCATCACCACCGCGCCACCCGCGAGGAAGACGTACAGAACGTACCTCTGTCCATGATAGGTTAGGTGCGGTACCTGACTCACAAAACTCTGGAGACAGCGGTAGGCGCACCAATGTCCATTCCAGACTTGGCAGTCGGGGAATACACGATCGATTAGGGCCTCAGCATTCGCCAAGCCAAGGATCTTCCAAACCTGAAAGTAGGGGAATACAAGATAGATTGGGGAGGAGGAGATCCCCAAGCAGAGATCCCTCAGGCTCCTCTTCTGAAAGGAGCAGGCGCAAACGCCGAAGGAGAGATTATTCTTCCTCCAGCGATTCCTCGGACAACGAGGATAAAGAAACAGGGCACTGGAAATCAAAAGGAAGACGTCGCGAGGAAGAGAACGACGATATGTCTCTCCCATGGCGACGCCACAAAATTGATGCGTTCACACGTCGCATAAGTGATTACTCAGACGACAGGCGCAGGCGCATGCCCACTAATGTGAAGACATACGATGGAACAGGTGACCCAGATGACCACCTAAAAATTTTCGAGTCAGCCGCAACTATCGAAAATTGGCCACAGCCTGTGTGGTGTCACATGTTTAATTCCACATTGGTAGGGAACGCGCGCACATGGTTTAGCAAACTCCCACGTAGGAGTATAGGCAGCTTTGAGGAATTACGAAAAGCATTCCGCCATAACTTCACCCAGCGAAAGAAGTGCGCTAAAAATCCTGTAGAATTAGCAAGGGTGAAGCAACGGCAAGGGGAATCAACCAGCGCCTTTATGGAGCGCTTCAAGGATGAGTGCATACAAGTCAAAGCATGTCCCGAAATACTAAAAATTTCAGGATTCATGAATGGAATTAATAATCCAGAACTCATCCGAAAGCTCAATGATAGAGTTCCACAGTCTTTCGATGAACTCACAAAACGCACCAGATCCTTTATACAAGGAGAAGCAGCTGCTGCGGATAGCAAAAAAGGATATTCAAACTATAGGCAACAAGAACAGCCGCGGAGACAATCCAACGATCAAAACAATAACCGCGGCAGGAACTACCGCAGTGGAAGAGACAACGACAAATATACTCCTCTCACTAAAACCCCAAGGGAGATATTTGCAACAGAAGGTGCGAACTTCCCAAGACCACCACCAATTAAAACGGCAGAAGAAAAACGCCAAGGTAGTGGATACTGCGAGTACCACGGCCAAAAGGGCCATACAACTAACGAGTGCGTCCAACTGAAACAACTAATCGAAAAATTAGTGAGAGAAGGAAGGATGGACCACCTCGTAAAGAACATCAAGGAAGGAAAAGAGAGACAGAGAAATGGGGGCAAGAAAGAACCCCCAAAGGAAAAGGCTGATACTATATACATGATACAATCATGGCAGCGCAAAATAAAGCAAAAAGTCAGCCAAAAATTCTCTCCAGAAAAAGAGATATCCTTCCCTACAATAGCTGCGGACA
This sequence comes from Artemisia argyi, assembly GCA_030686995.1. NCBI lineage: Eukaryota > Viridiplantae > Streptophyta > Magnoliopsida > Asterales > Asteraceae > Artemisia > Artemisia argyi. The sequence continues at coordinate 4,112,883 of CM060686.1, forward strand.
ACGCAGTCGTGGAACCTCTAACCATTGAAATACATACAAGGGGACACGACATCCACCGCATGTATATTGATGGAGGAGCATCCGCAGACATTATGTATGATCACTGCTTCAAAAGGCTGCGACCTGAAATCCAAAGTCAGTTGACACCAGCTACAATGTCACTAACAGGATTTACAGGAGAGAAGATTTGGCCCATGGGGCAGTTACGCTTATTGGTGGTCGTAGGAGATGAACAACACTCAACCGCTACATGGATAAATTTTATGGTAATAAAGTCTCCTTCACCATACAATGGTATAATTGGAAGACCGGGAATATCATCCATGCGCGCAGTACCATCCACAACACACGGAATGCTCAAATTCCCAGTTAAAGGAGGAGTGGTCACTCTCTACAACACAACGGTACCACCAAGAGAATGCATCGCAGTAACAACTGAAGCGGAGACTATTCCAGAACAGCGCACGGAAAAATCGCCAAATTTAAAGGTCGCTATTCACCCAGATTATCCGGAACAACAAGTTTCGATCGGAGGATCTTTATCTGACAAAGGTAAAGCATCTGTATGCGCACTCTTGCAAAAGAATCTAGACATCTTTGCATGGGAACCAAAGCATATGACGGGAGTACCTCGCTCTATCACAGAGCACAAGTTACAAATCCGACAAGGATACCCTCCAATACGACAAAAGAAGCGCGGCCAGGCACCAGATCGTGCAAAGGCTATTTTGGAAGAAGTACACAAGTTAGTAGACGCGGGCATCATGCGCGAAGTGTACTACCACGACTGGCTTTCAAACCCAGTTATGGTAAAGAAGAGCGATGGTAGTTGGAGGATGTGCGTGGACTTCACGGACCTCAACAAAGCATGCCCGCAGGACTGCTATCCACTGCCAGAGATAGACTGGAAGGTCGAATCCTTATGTGGGTACCCCTTCAAGTGCTTCCTAGACGCATATAAAGGGTACCATCAGATCCAAATGGCAGTGGAGGATGAAGAAAAAACAGCTTTCCACACCAGTCAAGGGGTATACTGCTACACAAAAATGCCTTTTGGCTTAAAGAACGCAGGCGCGACATACCAACGGCTGGTGGACACAGCTTTCGAAAAACAAGTAGGCCGCAACTTGGAAGTCTACGTTGACGACCTTGTTATAAAAAGCCATACAGAGGACGAATTGGTGCGCGACATCGAGGAAACATTCCGAACGTTGGGGCGGATAAACATGAAATTGAATCAAAAAAAGTGCACCTTTGGCGCAACTGAAGGCATGTTCCTCGGATATTTGATAGAACCCGATGGAATCAAACCATGCCCAGAGAAGACAAAGGCTGTTATTGATCTCCCCTCCCCGCGCACACTCAAAGAAGTCCAGTCACTAAATGGAAAGTTAGCAGGGCTGAATCGCTTCTTATCTAAGTCAGCGGACAAATCCCTTCCCCTCTTTAAAACACTCACGAAGTGCACAAAAAAGGGAGACTTTCGCTGGACTAGCGAAGCAGAAGAAGCTTTTCAACAACTTAAACACCATCTGGCATCTCTTCCCAAACTCGTCGCACCGCGACCAGGGGAAGAACTAATCATGTACTTATCAGCAACCCATGGAGCAGTTAGCGCAGTACTATTGACAGACAGAGACTCCGTCCAGACACCCATATATTTTGTAAGCAAGGCCTTGAAGAAAACAGAGATTAACTATAGTGCTATGGAAAAGCTGGTCTTGGCTCTAGTGTTCGCATCCAAAAGACTGCGCAGATACTTTCAAGCGCATCCAATAGCTGTAATCACTGATCAGCCAATTAAACAAGTTATCTCCAAACCGGATGCATCAGGACGCTTACAAAAATGGAGTGTACTGCTAAGTGAGTACAACATCTCGTACAGGCCGCGCACTGTAATCAAAGGACAAGTCTTAGCTGATTTTATCGTGGAGAAGCCAGATAGCGACAGCCCGACATCTGCAGCTAAAATGGACCTACAAGAACCTTGGACACTGTTCACCGATGGATCCTCATGCGCAGATGGATCAGGCGCAGGCCTTATTCTTACAAATCCAGAAGGTATGGAATTCACCTATGCGCTACGCTTTGAATTCACAGCCACAAACAATGAGGCAGAATATGAAGCCTTACTAGCCGGACTACGCATAGCAATCCAACTGGGTGTACGCAACCTAGAAGCAAACGTAGATTCGCGCCTAGTGGCTAACCACGTGCTAGGTGAATACGAAGCCAAGGATGACCACATGATCCAATACCTGGATAAGACAAAATCTTTGATCAAAAACTTTGATAGGTTCACAATAAAACAAGTACCTAGAGGAGATAACAGGAAGGCGGACGCACTCAGCAAGATTGCATCCACAAGCTTCGCACACCTTTCAAAACAGGTATTGGTGGAAACCCTAAAGAACAAGTCAATCTTGGATATGGAGATATCAACGGTGATAGAAGAACAAAATCCTACGTGGATGACACCTATCATCGAATTTATTAGCAAGGGAATCCTACCCCAAGATAATAAAGACGCTCGAAGAGTACGGCGCACAGCGCAACGATTCGAATTACGCGACAACGTACTCTACCGGCGATTTTTCTTACAACCATGGCTCAGATGTGTTGGACCCCTCCAAGCAGACTACGTACTCCGCGAAATTCACGCTGGGTCATGTAGTATGCACTCAGGGCCACGATCCATGGTGGCAAGCGCTCTAAGGTCAGGATACTATTGGCCAACAATGCACCGCGACGCACGCGATCTAATAAGAAAGTGCAGCAACTGCCAAGTACATAGGCCTATTCCGCGCCGACCACAGCACGAGCTAACACCAATCACCTCACCATGGCCATTTTACAAATGGGGTATTGACATCGCAGGACCTTTCCCCGTCGCAGCTGGAGGAATAAAGTTCCTCATCGTAGCCATAGACTACTTTACAAAGTGGATCGAAGCAAAAGCAGTGGTGAACATTACAGGAAACCAAGTCAAGCGCTTTGTTTGGGACAATATTGTCTGCCGCTTCGGCCTACCAGGCGAGATCGTATCAGACAACGGAAAACAATTCTGTGATAACCCATTCAAAGATTGGTGCGCACAATTAAACATCACACAACACTTTGCTTCAGTCAAACACCCACAAACCAATGGCCTAGTTGAGCGCGCTAATCGCAGTCTAGGCGAAGGCATAAAAGCGCGCCTTGACAGACATAAAGGAAGATGGGTAGATGAGCTCTCGCACGTCTTGTGGGCGCATCGCACGACAATCAAAACCAGTACTGGCGACACGCCATTCTCCTTAGTCTATGGAACAGAAGCCGTCATACCAGCCGAGATAGGAATGCCAACTATACGCACGGCAGAGGTCAACGTCACAACAAATGACGAGGAACGGCGCATAGACTTAGATATACTGGAAGAAAGACGCGAACGCGCAGCTATACGTGAAGCAAAGGCTAAGGCAAAAATGAAAAAGTATTATGATGCAAAAGTCAAAAACACTTCATTCAGACCAGGAGACTTTGTTTACCGCGCCAATGACGCGAGCCACGTAGAAGACACAGGCAAGCTCGGACCCAAATGGGAAGGACCTTACGAGGTCACAGACGCGCTCGGCAACGGCGCATACAGATTGCGCGATATGGAAGGTCACGACCTAACGCGCACTTGGAACATCTGTAATCTCAAAAGATGTTACTTTTAGGCTACGGCCCTTACACAAACACACTCACACCCTACGAGGTGCCCAATAAGTGTTTGTCTTTCTTTTCTTTCTTAGGAATTATGTTTTCCATTTTTTTTTTAAACTTGCAAGTATTAATAAAATGTTATGGTTTCTAGCTAACTCCATAGCGCACTTTTACTTTATTGCATATATGTCAATATTGTCTATCTTATATTTTTGCCTACATGGCGTGCATGCACCACTTAAAGACCCACGAAGGCATAAAGGATGAGTTAACCTACTAATTTACTCGTTGAATAAGAGGGTTGCAAACCCATCAACATTGGATCACGTATCCTTGCTAAGCGCCTTACTCTTGAGACGTCAAAGTAAGTTTTACATGCGCACCCCACGACGGATGCGCATATACCAAGTACACCGTACGAGCTTAGCAATAAACGAGCCAAGACACTTGGTCAAAAATAAAACTTAGCAAACAATGCAAGTATACTTAAGTTACGCACTTAAAAGACTTAGTCAAAAATAAAACTTAGCAAACAATGCAAGTACCCTTAAGTTACGCACTTACAAGACTTAGTCAATAATCAAAACTTAGCAAACAATGCAAGTATATTTAAGTTATGAACTTATAACAAAATGTATCTTATTCCATATTTATTAAATTACAAGGAAAAATACATAAGTTCACAAACAACCTATATGCTATGGCGATGATCATGGCTCTCTTCTGGAGCGGCGGAACTCCCCGCCTCCTTCAACTTACTCAAGGTTATAGCATCCTGGAGCGACACAGTTGGAACACTCACGGCAACGCCATCAGATCGAGGAAGGTGCGCAGCACCGATGCCGCACATCACAGCCTTGCCCTTAATACCCTTCTTTATGGCAACCCTTTGCTCGTGACGCTCTAGCACCTCCTTCAAAGGGACTTCCTTCTCCAGTGCAAAAGGCTTGAGGATATCACGGGGCCGCGCAAAAACTGGGACTTGAAGCTGCGAGACATCAGGTTTGAGATAATAATCTACCTCATCTTCAGCATTCTCCCCAAGATGACGCTGCAACGTCAGACCCGCCATGAGCACATCTATGGGGTCATCTTGGTCGCGCTCCAACCTCCCTATATGCGGCAACTCAAGAACTTTCAGCCCCGCCATCGACTGCACCAGCTCATCGTACGCCGTTGAGCTATAACCAGGAATCTCCGCCAAGTCTTTCTCCAACAACTTGGCCTCACGGAGCTCTTCCAGGACCTGCGAACGGCCACGCGCCATTGCGCAGTGAACAACCTTCCCGAAGGCTTCCACCACCTCCGCAGACTCCAAAGTACTCAGAGCTGCCAGACGAAGCCCATGGCTGATCAACCACCTGCATTCACAAAGTGATAATAAAGTAAGATACGCAATAGAGCGAACAAGCAAATCTAAAAGACAAGGACGTAAGAATACCTGCGCTCGGCTATTACAGACATAAGATGAGGATACAGCTCCTCGTCGTACTCGATGCTGAGGGCGCGCAGCTTCTCCTCATACATCACGAGCGTCTTCTCCATGCGCTCCTTGAACTCTTGCAGGCTAGCATAATGCTCAGACCTTTTTTCTTCAAGATACGCCCTCGACCACGATGCTTTTACCTTCACCTGCTCAAGCTTCGACCTCGCATACAGCAGGTCCGCCAAAATGCTCATCTTATCTTGGGCGATTTTCTCAGCATGCGCCCTCGACTCCCCAAGCTCCACTTGCGCATCCGCCAATTGTGCGCGGAGGGCCACCAACTCCTCCTCCTTCTGGGCTAGAGCACGGCTCTCCCCAGCATACTTTCCCTTCAGCTGAGCAACAAGCTCAGCTTGGCGGGCAGTGGTCGCAGCCAGCTCATCCACCAGCTGCTGCACCTCACTACCATCAACAGCCTCGGTATTCCCCTCCTTGTTTTCGTTCTGCGGAGAGGACACCTCATCGTCCTTCGCGTCGTCATCCCTACGGAACAAAGACAGTCAACAAAAAATCACAACAAGTAATTGCAAAAAAAAAAAAAAAAAAAAAAAAAAAAAAAAAAAGGAAAAAGAGAAAGAATGCACACTTACAGAAATGGAGAAGCATCAGCCTTCAACCGTGCGCCGGAGGTCGAAGTTTCTTCTGCGTTCGACTCTGCGTCTTTGATGACGTGTCGACGCCTCTTGCTGGTGCCACTGGTTCCAGCACCTCCCATGCGCTTTAAGTTCTGCGCAACTTCTTCCCTCAACACCTCCTCAGGCTTCAGGATCCGAATGCTGTCAGATGACCCTGAGCGCGCCTCCTCGCGCGCCACTTCCACTTCAGGCACCGCCTCCACAGTGGGCTCCACCACTACCTCGGGCGCCACACTCTGGACGGGCGTCACCACAAGTGGTGGCGTGTCCTCGGGGACTGTCGCGGGCAGAACAGTCAAACGCCCCGCGGTCGCTTCCAGCAAAGGCAGCTCCCCCTCCTTCAGAGGACGCACCCCTATGGTCACCTGCTTTGGCTTGTCAAGCTTCACCACTGCGAACAAGTCCATCTCTGCACATACAAAAATGAAGCAAGAAAACAACGAAAGATTAGTTGATAAATGCGCGAAGATACAGAATGAAAAACTTACAAACAATTACAAAGGATGAACACCCACCCCGGCCATCCTCACTCAGGAAAGTGGGAACCTCATCTGCTGCGCCAAAATACGCGCGACTCAATCCTACATGTACCAAAAACGCCTCCGGATAGGGGTTAATGGCCAATCGATTGGCATCTAACGCCTGCGCGTCAGCAATACTATAGGAACCGGGTGCGGGACGCCCATCCCTTGGTAAAGACGCCTGAGTATAAAACTCAAAATTAGAGGGAAAGACCACGTCGTCTACCCAAAAGAAATATTCCCTCCAATTCTTAAGGGAGTCAACCTTTTCCGTGTAACATTGAAACGCACGCGGGCGCTTCGCAAAGGACACCCAACCATTCGACCATGTTGAGTGGTAAAAGGAGCGGAACAAGTCCACGGTTGGTTCTATCGCTAGTAAACGGCAGTTTACCTCAAAATTCGACACCTTCGCCGCACCTATACAGTGCAGCTGAGAGATGTGGAGGCGATAGTAATTGAGCAAGTCGCTCAGAAATATAGATATAGGTACGCGGTAGTTAGCGTACTCGAAAAACTTCGTGTATAAACCTATCTTCCCTTCGGGGAAGTCGGCTATACACGCATCGACATCTGGAGCCTCGGGATGTACATCAAAAGGCACAAAATAGTCGGAAGAAAACTGCGTGACGTCCTCAACAGACAACGCAGAGCGAAACTCCTCTAACTGAGCAACCATGTTCATCTTAAAACTAAGTGGACGCACACAACGATTACCTACAGAAGCTCAAAGGTTTTCTAACAAAAAACGCTCTCAAAATGAAGAAGATGAATAGTAGTTGTGTGTGTATTTTACTGTGTGGTGAAAATAAAGGGGGGCGGCACTCTTATATAGGGTGGTAAAAACCCTAATTCACGCCCACGTGGATCCCACTCACAGTAAACGTGTGGCTAGAAGATCAAAAGGTACAACACTTTTTCCCGAATCCCAAGTAATACGTGGACACCACCCCCGATTACCGAGGTGACTATTTTGAACCTGTTAGGTGCATTGCACCTCCAAAAAGGCGGTAACAATTTGTTCATTCTCCCGCCACGCTTACCGCTGCTTACATTAAGTCTAGTACCCGCGGCTACGTGCCGCGCATACTAGACTGGGGGGACATGATGACGTATAGCCTATATTTGGGCCGCAAGCCCAAATGATAGACATTACTTACACTTAAGCCCATCACGAATGAGCTACCATGACAAATGGTATGGGCCGCAGTATTAATACTTTGGGCTCATGAAGCACAAAGGCCCAATCTAACCCACCGGGTATACGATAAGGATTATCTATTCAAGGAATAGATATCCTTACCTTGGATAAGCACCATGCGTGCGAAGAGTAAGGAGCAAGAAACACGGTTTCTTAGCCCCTATATATAGAGTCACACGATTCTCATTAAAGGTACGATTCACATAATCCCTAAACTCTTCAACCAAAACCTAAATTCGATTACTTACTCTCACGCCGGAGTCTAATCGGGGGAGACAATCCCTCGATAAGCCTAACGGTGTTGTTTATTTTCTTAGTACGCAGGTAACAAAGTGCTAAGGAACGAATTGATATAAGAGCAAAGCCCAACAATCAGGTACGCCCAACTTTTGTATCAACAATTATTATTACTATTATTATTATTATTATTATTATTATTATTATTATTATTATTATTATTATTATTGAATACGGTATTGAATCAAATACAAAAATTTGTATATAGAGGAAAGATAAACTCGAGACCTTTATTATTTCGGTAATAGTTTTCGAATACAAGGACTAGAATTAGAAATACAATAAACAAGAGGGACTAAAGTTGTACAAAGGTGAAAATGAAAGGGGACGGATGTCACGCAATATTTTTTATGGTTACTAGCGAGTCAAATTCAAACAGGATTAAAAATATATTATTTAAACTAGGCGAGTACCCGCGCTTAGCGGCAGCGGTTCCTAGCGCTAGACAATTAACGATATGCGATATTTGGTAATTGTTTCTTATAACGTTCAAAATGGAACATGTATCAAACATTACATATAATAATATTTAGTGAGACTGAAAAAGAAAACATTACATCAATTATAAGATACTAACTAACAATGCACGTTACTCATAGTGATAACGATTCAAATAGATTACTAAATATGTCATTTGAGCTACATCTGTTTTGTCTCTCAAAATCAAATCATTATTCACCTACCCAATTTCCATTCACAGCGCAAAGCACAATTGTAAATATATGAAAAATAGAGTACCAGAAAAATGGCCACGCTCGTTAAAAACCAAAATCAACAAATCTAAGACAATGTACAACTTGTAATGTGTGGATACAAGTCACTGTACAGTTACATTTCTCTAGGAGAAGAAATAGTAAAACAAAAAGTAAACCAATTATATACCAAACTGACTATGTGATACTCTATGCAACTTTTGATGCTATTAACATGATGCCGTTTTGGTATAAAAAGAATGAACAAATGACGAGATGCATATACAAACAATATTAGGAACCGATGTAACTCATGTAGATGAATGCAGGGTATGACAGTAAAAATGTAATGTGCTTATGAGTGAGCTAATGATGTGTGCCTTTCTTTTCCCCATTTGCTTGGAGGGTCTTATACATGGTCCGCAGTCTGTCTGCGATTTTAGTAAATGATGGACGGCTGGCGGGGTCTGTTGCCCAACATTGCTCCATCAGCTTCCTCCGTTCGTGTTCACACTGTTTGGGTATAATAGGCCTGAGAGTATTCTGCACAATCCCTCCAATGATAGCCCCACAATACATATATGCATAAGGTTCTTCACCAGTTAGGAATTCCCACATAGTAATGCCAAAAGAAAAAACATCAACCTGTGGATATAAAAATATTTAAGTGTTGGATCAATTATTCAGTTGTATGGCGTATGTTGCATGAGGTATTCTAACCTTTCAGATACTCGAGTGGCGTTGCCCATCAATAATTCCAGTGCCATCCATGGTAAAGTCCCTTTGACACCACCTGTACCTAAGGTATTCCGTTTGATCCTTGACAGTCCAAAGTCTCCAACCTGCAAGAGCCTTAATCAATCATAGGTGCCAAGAAAATATAAACATGAATTTGTATGACAAAACCAAAGGAAAGGATTCACATCTCGGTTGTAGTTGCTAGAGGTAGCAACTTCAACCCATTTATGGGTAAATGGGTCGGTTTGGGTTATACTTTTTCTACACCCTGTTAAATAGGTAACTTTAACTTGTTGGGTAAATGGATCGGTTTGGGTTATACTTTTTCTACACCCTGTCAAATAGGTAAATTTAACTTGAAGGAAAACAACCCACTGTGTATTCAAAATGTATAACACCTCATAAATCAATTTTCAAATGGCTTAGATTATTATATTATTGTAAACTTGTAATAGTATATTATGTGTGATGATAGTTAACAAATTAATTTTTTTCTAATCCAATAAAAAGATGGGATTAAAATGTTGGTGTGTAATTTAACCCATTTCAACATATAGCAAAATCTTGTGTGTTCCTACCCGAAGCAGTTCCGATCTGTTACTCAAGTCTCAACCCCACAAGAATTTTTTCAATGATTGAATAAATAGACAAAAAAATGTAGTTTACGCGTGTGTACCAACCATGACTATGCAAGCTTTAATTACCTTGCAGTCAGGTCGTTGTGAATCGAGCATATTAACCAACAAGTTGTCACATTTCAGATCAAAATGAACAATATTTTTGGAATGCAGGTATTCCTTTCCAAAAGCTGCATCCATGGCTATCATGAGCTTTTTACGACGATTAAGTAACCTTCACATACATCAGAGTTACACAGATGAGACACAAAGAGGCTGAAGTTGTCAAGAGGAATGAAAGTGAATTTACCTGTCCTTTTTCACATGCACATTCCTAAGTGATCCATTTGCCATAAATTCGGTCACAGTAGCTAAAGTTCCTCCAACTCCATCTGGTACAACCCCATAAAATGAAACCACGTTTGGATGGTGAAGCTTTGAAAGGATGCATGCCTCTCTCTAGAAGTCATTCGTCTGGCACAGTTAACAGTTAGTAAATAACAGAATCAACATAAAATGGTAGTCAAGTAGATATGCAACTAACCAGCCTTTCTTCCTTAGAAGCTCTACTAGCAAAGCAGCTTTTCTTGATTCTTTTAATAGCAACATCAGACCCACACCATCTGCCATGATAAACAGTTCCGTATGTACCCGAGCCTAACTCTTTTAGTTCTTCAAGTTCAACATTTTTTATTATTGGCATATGCGATCATGTAGTTGGTTTAGGGTAAGCAGCTAAGAGCTAAACTAACAACTAAAATGATATGGAAACAAAAGCCAACAATAATATCACGAAAAGTCATTTTGATTGAATAGGTGTATAAAAATCCAACTTCAAAAATTTAGTGCAACTATACTACACATTTTAAAATTTTCTTATCCCGACATCCCACGAAGGCATCACTTAATTTTAGCTACGGTTCAGTGTTTTGCTATATGTCACCTTTTTATTAGTCAATAGCTGTTTAGCAATCTAATATATGGCACATTTATACAAAGGAAACTAAAATAAAGTGACATTATTAGTAGGTCTCTTACCAACAAAAAGAAACACAATCGCTCTCAAAAGAATGTCATCAAGTTATTGCCCCGCCAAAAAAACTACAACAAAAGTCGACGGGTCTTCATTGGATCTTTTTCCTCACTGTTAGAACTAATACAGGACTCGTACAAAACCTCAACCTTTCATCACCCTATTTTTCAATCAATCAAAACCGATCCAACAATATTCCAAACTGTTTGTCGAATCAACATAAACTAACAAAAAAAAATTTACACAAACTTGTATATACAAAAAATCTACCTGAAATTTACCTAACAATGTACACAATAAACTTCATAATATATACGTAGTACTTAACTAACAAACTTTTAAACAACTTTATAACATAACACCAACAAATATTGTACACGTGAACTTTATAGTATAATAGTATCATACCAACAAATATTAAAAGGGAACCATAAAACTTCTGGTGGAGGTCCGGTGGTAGTGAAGATTCCGGCGATGGTAGAAGATGTCGGCGACCACAGCAACTGTTCTACAAAAAATGTGAAGAATGTTATAACTCATATCTTTATATAAAAATTACAGATTAAAAAAAAAAAAAAAAAAAAAAAAAAAAAAAAAAAAAACCTTTAGAAATGTAGGGTGGTGGTGTGTGACAACTGGAAAATTAGGGAGCTATTTAAAAACTCGCATTACTTTAAATTTAATGATTTTTGGAATATTTGAAAGTTTATTCGCGTTGAATTTGTAAACGTTGAACCGTGGTTTTGAATTTCGTGGTTTCTAACGAATTTGAATTTGAATTATTGATTCGATATGGAATATCTGTGGTGATTTATTTTTGAGATGTCTATTAGGCACTACGTTGACTCCGGCACTAGGATAACCTAACAAATTTAAAATGTTTTGAATTTACGGTTCGGCTATATATTTATTTTTTTGAACGTATCGTGGAATTTTAAAATATTAGGAACGAGCTCGGTTCGAGAGAGTCGGAATATTTTGAAAAGTTTACGGGACTGGTCCATGTGTTTTAACACCTAGTCACCTCCCTTTACACTATTATTATTATTATTATTATTATTATTATTATTATTATTATTATTATTATTATTATTATTATTATTATTATTATTATTATTATTATTATTATTGTTTTAAAATAAAGAGTAGACTACAAAAATCGTCCTTGTGGTTCTTGGTTATCACACAACACACAAACACAAACATCATCTTTATCATCTCTCTCTCCCGCTCATTTATACCTAGCCGCCGCCACCCTCTTCTCCGGCGACCACCGCCACACCGCCGCCCCTACAACCAAAATAACACCACCATATTAACCCTCTCATCAAGACCTTTCATTTGGTATAACTCACGCGCGAAATAAACACCTCTAACATCACGATTTCACCACCACCGCCACCTAAACACCATCATTTTCGTCATTTCTTGTTGGGTTTTTGAAGAAACGTATTCTTGGAGTCGTATTAAAGATGAGTGGCCACGAGTTTCAACCCGTGTGCCTCGATTTAATACCCAAACCGTGGGTATATGGATTTTCTTGAATGGGTTTTGTAAAATAATAGTGGGAAATGATATTTTGTTAATAAAAATTCGTTTGGTATCCGGGTTTATGATTTTCCTTGTGGGTGTCGACTTGAAACCGAGAGCTAGGCTCTCGGCTTGGTGCTAATCTTTGAGTCTTGTGGTTTTGTTTGATGAGTTTTGGCCTAGTAATTATTGTGGCGAGATGTTGATATATTGGAGTATGATTTGTGGTTTGATTTGGATTAATTGTGGCTCTTGTTGTTTTTGTTGGTATGCCGCGACCCAAGGTGTCCGTTTGGCAGAATTTGGTATGCTCATTTGAGCTTATGCCGAGACCCCATGGTCTTGGGTTAGAATCCTTGTGACTCGTGGTTCTAGCCGAGACCAAAGTGGGTCTCTTGCCTCGGGTTTTGGCTTGGTAAACCAACCCGGATTACGTGTTTCTTGATGGCTACTTGTTGCATTTTCTTTGTGTTGATATTATTGTTGTTTTGGTATTTTTGTTGTGGCCGATTATATGGGATGAGTCGAGACCCTTTGTGGTCTTGACAATGGTTCACTTATGGAGTTGTGGAGTTGTTGTCGAATGGTATTTGGAACCGATTATGAGACAGTTAATTAGTATGACGGAGATAGGTTAGTCGGGTGCCGTAGTCGGACCCTATTGTTGTAGCACGTGATATGGGACTTGATTGACGGAGATGGATTATTGTGATGGAGAGTTGATTGTTATTACTTGGGCTTTTGGTTGTGCGTGTCGAAGTCACGTTGACTTATTAGTCAACGATTGATTTTGACAAAACGCCGTTATACTTGGACTTGGACAATAAGCCGAGAGTGATGACTCGGACATGTGACCATCTTTTATAACTCGATATAAATTATAACCAAAATTAATAATAATAACTCGTAATAATTATATTAATAATATAAACATTTATATAAATATGTAAATGTGAGGAACGTATGTATATTTATACAAGTGCGTATATTAAAAATAAAACGATCAAGAGTAATATTATAATAACGTAACGATATATATTATGCTATGAAAATAGTATAATAAATGTCGGGAACGTCATTATGATTAAACAATTATAAATGCCGAAAAAATTTTAACGTTGGATGATTATATTAAATGAAATACTTTTTGGAAAATAAAACGAGGAAACTTACGAGTTATACGGGATCGTGGTCACTTGAGTCCAAGTGGGCCATATTATTCATTTGATGACTTTTGTGCTTGTCACGGATATGCGACGTTAATACATCCATTTTCTATAACTACGTAACTTATTTGATCGACGGATTAAATAAGATCTATTTAATATATGAAATGAGTATATTAATGGGTATTGTATCCTACGATGTCCATAGGTTGTGGTATGCGTGCAGAAAAATGGATTACTAAATATCTCGCAAGGTTTGCCAAATTGGCGAATTTGGTAAGCTTGATGATATATTTAGGGAATTTATTAAACTTTGATACTTACCATATAGTATACTACGTGCTATGTGACTTAGTTTTTGGGTATAATCTTGGAGTGATATATTAAGTAAATAAATATGGAGGATTACCAAGTCGATGGATTTGATAAACTTCGATGATTTATTTAAATAATATATTGGGCTAATATTAGACCTATAGATTGTTTTATTATTCTTTTTCGTTGTGGTTACCTTGGTTTGTGTTGTGTCGACCCTCCACCCGCATGGATACCAAACTCCAAACTAATACGAGAATAATACGAGAAATGGATTTTTGGAGAGTAAAAAGGAATACGTTCGGGATTGGGAATAATTGATTTTGAGGAAATGATCCTGAAACGAGTTTATATTGTTAGGAAGTGTCGAGTTCGTAGTTGCTGTCTTTTGAGTTGTGATACTTCTTGGTTCTACCGTTTTCATTTTGCTGATATCTGGACTTGAGGTGAGTCATAGCCCCACTTTTACTTTTGAACTTTGATTTCAATACTTGGGGTGAGAAACGTGCAAATTGTTTTATGTGGACTATTATCGCTTTGTTTGTTTAAAACTTGTTATGCTTATAGAACTAGGTAGGTTATAGAGCGAGGCCTAGTCCAGAACTAGGTAAGCTATTGATTTGGTTATGGAGCGAGGTCTAGTCAAGAACTAGGTAAGCTATTGATTTGGTTGTTGAGCAAGGCCTAGTCCAGAACTAGGTAAGCTATTGATTTGATTGATTTTGGAATATAGTGTGCACCTATAGGTTTGGTTTGGTTTGGTGATTTGAGGCCTAGTCTAGCTAGCAAGCTTTTTGCGTATATGTCCACTTGATTTAATTATGAATTTAAACCTATGATCTCACCAGCAAAAGCTGACTTTTAGCGCGTTTTCTCAGGTAATTAAATATTGATTTTGGATGCTTGGTTTGGAGGCTTGGCTTGGCAATGCGGTTTAAGGATATAGTTTCTAAAACTCTGATATGTATTTATGGACCTATGTTTATTTCTTTTGGGCCTTACTTTGGATAAATTTGGGATAAATTTAAACTTTAAAACTCCGTTTGGTTGTGTTTTCTTATGTTTACTTTATCTCGTTCTTTTATGACTTGGAATGGATACCAATCCACGTAACACCCTGAAAGCTTGTTTAGTCTTCCGCTGTATCAAATTTTGGGGGTGTTACAGATTGGTATCAGAGCCAAGGTTATAGAGTACTAGGTAATAAACACCTAAACTATAACCGATTTTTATAGAAAACGATCATCGACCAATGCCCGCCAGCCCGCCAAGCCGAAGCATTTTAGATTATGATATGAGATTTTGAGATGAACTGGTTTATGAGACCCTCGTGGAGGGTGGCTCATGGTATGATTTAGGTGGTTGCGATTTGATTGATATGAATTAGGTATATTGATTTTATGATATGATGGCGTTTGAGACTTATGTGGTTTAATTATTTTGGAAATGTTTTAGTAATGCGGTACTTGAAATCCTTTTTGAATGACATGATTGAGATTATACGATGCTTTTAGTACGATGTTTTGAGTTACGTGGTTTAGTTGTTTTGAAACACTTACACCTACCCTACGCCGTTATCACAGACTATGGCCTTCCATACATTTGATGTTTTTGAGGATCTTCGTGATGATCCACACCTACCAGCACAGGTTACCATGGCTCCTGATGATCCTTACAAGACCGCCATGCTTTCAGCTACTTCAGCATCGACAACAGTTACTTCTGCACCACTTATTTCAGCTACTTCTCAGGGACCCTCATCTTCTTTGGGGCATCCTGGTACCTCGAGACAGCTGACTCTTCATCAGGCTTTGACTCGTGTTGCTCCACGTTTTGCCCACCGAGCTACAGCACGTATGTCTGTGCGCCCTGCTTCACCACCTATGCACTTCAATGCTCACGCTCTTCTGTTAGATGCACCACCCACATCATTCCGCCGTCGTCCTAGATCACCTACATTGTCACCTCATGGTTCACCTGTTAGGAGACGACGATTGATGGAGTACCCCTCGGAGGAGGAGGAGGAGTACGAGGGTGAGGATGAGGGGGCTGAGGACCCTCAAGAGGTTGAGCAAAGGGATGATGATCCACATGTGGGTGAGGAGGAGGATGACCCTCAGGAAGAGGAGATGCCTGATGATGATGGTTCGCCAGCTCACAGCCCTGCACATTCAGCTCATTCTGCAGAGCCTGACTCTCCTATACATCAGCTAGAGCCTGTTTCACCTGATCACCCATTTTTACTTGATTCTCCACTAGGCAGTCCCGTGACATCGGACGTGCCATCTGAGATATCTGCTGAGTCTGCAGATTTGGGTGAGACTGGCAGGATTTGGGCTCAGATTACTGCACAGGGCGAGAGGATCTCGCGGATGGCAAATCGATTTGAGATGGTTATTGGTGAGTTTATTGCGGAGTTGAGAGTTGATTTGACTACTGTCGTGGGCAGGATGACAGCAATTAGGAGAGGTATGATAGAGGTACGTGAGCAGATAGAGAGTTTGCGGAGAAGTTTCATCACGGCTCGCGAGGCTGATCGTAAGCTGTGGCAGAGGAATACTGAGTTAGAGAAGGAGGTTGCAGACCTCAAGAGGGACAGTGATACTCATAGTGTCGAGTTGGGATCATTATGGAGAGAGTTAGATGGATTGAGATCTGAGATGAGGAGTTTGCGTCGACATGATGGCTAGACAGTTTTGGATTATGTTGTTATGTTGCCTTCTAATCCAAGGAGTGCTTGGTTAGATAGGCTAGTTATCTTATCTTTGATGTATTTCAGTTGTATATTCGTCTTGTTTGGAATGATTGGTATCTTTTACTGTCTTTGATAGTTGGAACCATGTTTTGATCGATGTTGTATGGATGATGGTTATTCTGTGAGATGTTATGTAGTTTCAGATGTTATGAAATTGCGTTCCTGTTTGTTTGAGTATTGTCTTATGGTGAATTGTTGGTACAGTAGAAACTCTATAATATAATACACTTGGAACCACCAAAATTAATTAATTAAAAGAGTTATTAATTAATCGATAAATTAATAATTATTAATTTATATATTAATTAATATTTTATTAATTTATAGTAGAATACTTAGTTTACAAACACCTTTCAAGCTTCCAATTAATTATTGTATACAATGCATGTATATCAAATGAACGGCCCAATTTGAAAGAAACCTTCAATCTCCCACCTTATTATGCTTCTTGTGTTCAATGTATCACTTTATGGACATTAAAAATATTTTCTATATAAATACAAGATCAAAATAGGTTAACACAAACAAATCATACACACAACATGGCTTCCCATCTTAAAGGTGTGAAAAAAACAACAATGACAGACGAGATTCGAAGAGCATTATGCAAGCACAACAAGGATAATCCAAGTCTCACTCAAAAGCAATTGCAAGAATGGGTTCATAGTAACTATGGTTTGCAGGTGAGTCAAGCAACAATATCGAATACAGTTAAGCATTCTTTAGAGTATCTCTCACTTGCTCCCGAAAGAGGCGATGTTAAGCGACACAAACCGGCAATCACATTGAACAATTTCTTGTTGAGCTATGAGAAAACAACACCAGAAGTCCTTACCATGCTAAGGAAAATTAGAGATGAGATTCAAGGGGAAATTGATTTCAACAAAAAACAAAAGACAATTGAGTCATTTTTCAAGAAACCTTCATAAATCATTCATGTAATATGCTATATATAAGAAATTATTAATTTATATTTTATATGGGGTCTAAAGAAATTATCAAAAATGTATTATTTTATAATTTTAGCGAATTATTAATTTAGCACCCTATCCCCGAGTCCGGACCGGCAAAAAATATTATCTTAGAGAGTTTATTAAATAATTGAGAATTATTTATCGAGTTTCTACTGTATTCTACCAATGTCTTGGCTTCATCTACCCAATTCTTGTTGAGCGCATGATAAATACTATCGGAAACTTAAGACCCTTGTATTGTGTTTCAGATCAATGGCCCCACGATGAAACCCTGTAAGAGCTACCCGAACCGGTCCTGCAGTGACTACCCCTGGTCGCCGAGGACGCCGCCCTACTCGAAATGTTGAAACCCCTACTCCCGAGAACCTGGACACCACCAACCGTCAAGACAGGAACCAAAATGTCGATGTCCAGGGAGACAATGATCACATTTCACAGAATGCACCGACTGTGGATCAAGCTATGATCAATCAACTTGTGGAACAAAGAGTTGCTGAACTGCTAGCTGAGTCGAATCATTCCAACAACTTAGATGGAACTTTTCCACCTGTTCGTACTACTGGATGTAACTACAAGGAGTTTCGAATCTGTGGACCCATTGAGTTTGGTGGAACTGAAGGAGTGGTCTACTTGGTCAGGTGGATAGAGAAAACTGAGTCAGTGTTCACTGTTAGCAATTGTGCGGAGAATGCCAAGGTAAAGTTTGCTTCTTTTACTTTTAAGGATGAAGCATTAACTTGGTGGAACAATTACCGAAATTCGGTTGGGAGTGAAGTGGCCTATGCCATGACTTGGGAGCAGTTCAAGTCCTTGCTGATTCAGACTTACTGCCCAAGGAATGAGGTTAAGAAGTTGGAAATTGATTTTTGGAATCACAAAGTGAAGGGTACCGATATGGCGACTTACAATCGTCGTTACCAGGAGTTGGCCTTGCTTTCCCCAGATATGGTTAAGACTGAGACTCAGAAGATTGAGCGGTATACTGATGGGCTACCAATGGCTACAAGGAACGATGTGATTGCCGCTAGGCCTTCTAATGTTCATGAGGCTATCACGATCGCTCAACAATTGATGGATTCGTTGGGGCTGGAAAATGCTGAGAAGGATAAGAATGGAAAGAGGAAGAGAGACAATCACTCTAAGGGTAACGATCACCGAAACAAACGACAGGCAGCTGCTAGAGCTTATGCTATGGGGGATGGAGATAAGAGGAATTACAATGGAAATGCACCCAAATGTGGCCGCTGTTACAAAAATCATTCTGGACGATGTAATGTGGTGTGCAAGAATTGCTCAAGGATGGGGCACATAGCTAAGGACTGTAAAGCTCGAACACTTGCTATGGTTCAAGCTACTCCTGAAGCTATGAGTAAGGCGAATGTTACTTGTTTTGGATGTGGGAAGAAGGGACACTATAGGAATGAGTGCAGAGAATCGTGGAACAGAGGAAATCAAGGATCGGGTGGTAATGGGTACAATCATGGAAACCGTGGAGCTGGAGGAAACCGTGGACGACAAGACAATGAGAACCAGCGTGTGGAAGCAGGAGCTGCTCATGGGAGAGTGTATGCAATTGGGAACGAGAGAGGAGAAGACCCGAACGTCGTTACTGGTACGTTTCTTCTCAATAATCGTTATGCTTCCATACTGTTTGATATTGGTGCCGATAAGAGTTTTGTGTCCACTACTTTTGCACCCTTACTAGAGAAACCCCCGATGGCCTTAGGAATTGGTTATGACGTAGAGTTAGCTAACGGAAACATAGAGAGGATTAAGACCATTATCCACGGCTGCACGTTAAATTTCTTGAATCACCCTTTCAACATAGATCTCCTACCCGTCACATTAGGGAGTTTTGATGTTATTATTGGTATGGATTGGTTGTCGAAGTATCGTGCTCACATACTTTGCGATGAGAAGATCATGCGTGTGCCATATGGCCAGGAGATTCTGAATATACAAGGAGATCTAAAAGGTTGGAGGAGCCCATCCAGACTAGCAGTCATTTCTTGCACTAAATTACCAAAACTAATGGATAAAGGATGTTTCCTTTTCTTAGCACAAATTTATGAGAAAGGAGGGAAGGAAAAGAAAGAAAGAGGCACTGGAGATGTAGCGATAGTTCGTGACTTTCCGGATGTATTTCCCGATGATTTTCTGGGAATCCCGCCCACTAGACAAGTGGAGTTTCAGATTGAGTTGATACCTGGTGCTGCACCCGTGGCACGGGCACCTTATCGACTCGCACCAACTGAATTAGAAGAGTTGTCAAAACAATTGGCGAAGTTAGCAGAAAAGGGGTTTATACGACCAAGTTCTTCACCTTGGGGAGCCCCAGTTTTATTCGTAAAGAAGAAGGATGGATCGTTTCGTATGTGTATTGATTATCGAGAGCTGAACAAGTTAACCGTGAAGAATAGATACCCGTTACCGAGGATTGACGACTTGTTCGATCAGCTTCAAGGATCGAGTGTGTATTCGAAGATCAATCTGAGATCGGGGTATCATCAACTTAGAGTTCGCGAGGAAGATATTCCGAAAACGGCTTTCAGAACCCGTTATGGACATTACGAGTTCCAAGTGATGCCGTTTGGGTTGACTAACGCACCGGCGGTATTCATGGTTCTCATGAATCGGGTGTGTAAGCCTTACTTAGACAAGTTTGTAATCGTGTTTATCGACGATATTCTAATCTATTCGAAGAGTGAGAAAGAGCATGAGGAGCATCTAAGACTCATCTTAGAATTGCTCAGGCAGGAGAAGTTGTATGCTAAGTTCTCCAAATGTGAGTTTTGGATCCCGTCAGTACAATTCTTAGGTCATGTGATTGATAGTCAAGGAGTTCATGTAGATCCCGCTAAGATTGAAGCTATTAAAGATTGGGCCGCGCCGACGACCCCAACTGAAGTTCGTCAATTTTTGGGTTTGGCCGGTTACTATCGAAGATTCATCGAAGGATTTTCGAAGATAGCAAAGCCATTGACCAAATTGACCCAGAAGAATGTTAAATATGAATGGGGAGATAAAGAAGAGGAAGTATTTCAATTACTTAAGGAAATGTTGTGTAGTGTTCCTATCTTAGCATTACCTGAAGGTAGCGAGGACTTTGTTGTTTACTGTGACGCTTCTCACAAAGCCTTGGGAGCTGTGCTGATGAAAAGAGAGAAGGTAACAGTTTATGCCTCTCGACAGCTTAAAAAGCATGAGAAGAACTACACCACCCATGATTTGGAGTTAGGTGCTGTGGTTTTCGCCTTGAAGATATGGAGACATTATCTGTACGAAACCAAGTATGTTGTATACACTGATCACAAAAGTCTACAACATATCTTGAATAAAAAAGAGCTCAACATGAGACAACGACGTTGGATTGAGCTGCAAAGTGATTATGATTGCGAAATTCGCTATCATCTTGGAAAAGCAAACGTCGTTGCTAACGCTCTTAGTCAAAAGGAGAGAATACCACCATTACGAGTTAGGTCATTAGGAATGACTATCGTATCGCCGTTACCATCTCAGATATTAGAAGCTCAAATGGAAGCGTCGAAAGCAGAGAACCGACCTGCTAAAAATATCTTTGGGATGGCAGAAAATGAGAAGGGATTTGTTAAGCGTTCTGATGGAATATTGTGTGTTGGAGACCGAAGTTGGGTACCTTTGTATGGAGGAATTCGTGATTTGATTATGCATGAGTGGCATAAGTCAAAGTATTCTATTCATCCTGGGTCTGATAAGATGTACCAGGATCTGAAGAAATTATATTGGTGGCCTAACATGAAGGCAGATATAGCATTGTGTTGAGAATTATACTAACAGTTACCCCGGCTAGTGAAGATGTTACAACTGCAGAAGATTGTACTTGTAGTGGAAACTCATTACCACTGCAAGAACAAATATTACCACTGCTTACTTGATAACTGTTAGAGAAACGCGTAGAGATAAATATAGAATAGATCTTGTGTATATCTTATTCTATTAGCATTATACTTATCTTGTAGAAGAGGACTCCTTGCTGTATAAAAGGAGATCCTAGGTTATAGTTAGATATATCTTTCTAATACGTTTTTCCTAGAGCTTCAAGGTGTAACCCTAGTGATATCATAGATCACTCGTATTATTATCATTAATAATATTGGAGCTATTTGTTTGTTACATACATTGTTCTCACATACATATAACTGTTTCATTCACAATCAATCTTCTAAGTATCATTAAGTAGATTCCGCATACTTAGTGGTATTACTCAAAGTATCATATTAACACAAGTTCAAGGTGTTCACGATCCAACAAGTGGTATCAGAGCAAGGTTTTGATATTTTGATTTAGAAGACCCTATGGCAGACTCAAAAGAAACAATGGAGACAGAAACAAGCCAATCAAACATTGCTGCAAAGCTTCCTAAGCTTAAGATAAATGATTTTGAGATGTGGAGGCTTATGATAGAACAATTCTTTATGGTTCAAGACTACACATTATGGGAGATCATTATGTGTGGAAATTCATTCAAACCTGGTACAACTGTAGAGCAGGTTGGTGACAAGACAATAACAAAAGTTAATACTGGTACTGTCACTAATGATGAAAGAAGTCAACTGAAGAATGATTTGAAGGCTAGAGGTTTGCTATTGATGGCTCTACCCAGAGAACAGGTTCTGGCTTTTAGCAAATACAAGTCTGCAAAGACTCTTTTTGATGAGATCTGTGAAGTGTTTGGTGGTAATGATTCCACCAAGAAGACTCAAAAGACTTTACTGAAGCAGACTTATGAAAACTTTGGTTCAACAAGTAATGAATCTCTTGATAGCATATTCACAAGGCTACAAAAGATTGTTACTCAACTCACTGCTTTTGGAATTGAGGTGGAAAAGGAAGACCTCAATCTTAAATTCCTAAGAAGCCTACCTTCTGAGTTTGACACCAATGTTGCTGTTTGGGAAGATAAGCCAGATCTAGAGACCATGAAGCTTAATGATGTGTACAATAACTTCAAAGTTATTGAACACAGATTAAAGAAAGCTGGCAAATTAAGAACAAGTTCTGCAAGTGTAGCACTCATATCATCATCAATTAATGATAGTTCAGATGAAGAAAGTGATAGTGATGATGACAGTGGTAACATGATTGTTTCCACTGGTAATGGAAGTGTTTCCACTAGGAGCTCAAAGAAACAGGTTGCAGGACTAAGTGATGCTACTTTCTATGCCTTTATATCAAGCCAAGTGGGTGGTTCAATTCTCAATCATGAGGATTTGGATCAAATTGATGAAGATGATATGGAGGAGATGGACATTAAACGGCAGGTGGCATTACTAAGCTTAAGAACAAAGAAGTTCTGGAAGAAGACAGGGAGAAAGATAAATATAAGTGGCAATGAGACTATAGGTTTTGACAAAAAGAAGGTGGAGTGCTATAATTGTCATAAGATGGGGCACTTTGCAAGAGAATGTAGAAAACCAAGGAAATCTGACAACAGGTCAACTTGGTACAAAAAGGACAAGAACAAAGAACCTACAACTGAAGAGCCAAAGGTGCTACTGGCTATTGATGGAGTGAGCTTTGATTGGAGCTTTATGACTCAGGATGAAGAAGTTGATTCAGAATCTGCAATGCTTGCTACTGAGCATGCTCTCATGGCTTTTTCAGACTCTGAGGTACATACTGATAATGCTTGTTCTAAAAACTGTAAGGCCTTAAAAGAGTTAGAGACCTCAAAAACACAATATGATGCACTGATGCTAGATTTACATCATACTAATTATAATTTAGCAAATCATAAAAAGAGGTCTAGGTGTTTTAGAAAAACAATTAGAGCATTATAGGGCAAATGAATCTAAGTTTAATGATGACATTGTTGTTTTAAAAAGAGACTTAGATTTTCATGTTGAAGTGAATAAAGCTCTTAGGGAAGAGATTGAAAAGGTTAAGAAGGCTAGTGAGAATATTCAGATAACTAATCAAACACTAGACCACCAATCTAAGAGCATTAGCAAAATTTGGGAAGCTCAAGTTGTGAGCAAAGCCAAATCAGGTCTTGGATACAAATCAGTTCCACCACCTCTAAGAGGTGTTCCAGCACCTCCAGGCATTGACCTAGCTCACACAGGTTTAGAAGAGTTTCAGGATCTACCTATGACCTATGGACCAAAATTTGTTAAACCAGTTGAAACTGAAAAGGTTCAGGTTGAGGTTGAGACTTTTGATAGTGCTAGTGACTCATCTCTTAAAGATGAATGTTTAAATGTTGAGTCTAAATCTAGTGTTCCTGAAAATGTTAGAGTAGAGGAAAGAAAAAGTATTCCTGAAGTAGTCAAAGAAAAGCCTAGGACACAGTCAAATTACACTAGGCCTACTACTAGGTATGCAGAGATGTACAGGGATAGGTCTAAATCTCCTAGAGGGAACATGATAAGTTGGAATCATGTTAAAACTAGGCAGTTTGGTAGTGATTTTGTTTTTAACAATAAGGCCTGTCATATTTGTGGTAGCTTTGATCACCTTTCCTATACTTGTAACTACCACATGGTAAGAAGGGAAGTTTTTGGGAATACAAGGGTGAATGGACATAATGTTAACAACTTAACTCACCCAAATTCACTAAGCAAGATGGTTCCCAGGTCTGTTTTGCTTACCACTGGCATTAAACCTATTTCCACTGCTAGACCAGCAGTTGCCACTGCCAGTAGTAAAAACAGAGTTTATCCTAAGTCCCCTGTCACTACTTTTGTTAAATCTTATCAAACAGGGAAAAAGACTCAATTTGAAAAGAATGTTCACAAGAAACACATGTGGAGACCCAAATTTACTAATCCAGCAGTTTCCACTGCTAGGCCTGCAGTTACCACTGCAAGACCAAATGTTTCCACTTGTGTCTATGTGAATAAGAAAAGGGTAAACATGGGTAATGCTGTTAAGGCCTCAACTCGTTGGGAATGGAAACCAAAAGGAACAACAACCTCAAACACTCCCAATGGTGTATCAATGACCTTTGATAGATACAATTATATTGATACACGAGGCAGATCCAAGTCATTTGTGGCTTGGGTCCCCAAAAGGAACTAATTCCTTTATGTTGTGTGCAGGGACAGTCAAAGACTACTAATGATTATGAATGACTTGATTATTATATACTTTCTGAGTTTTACAGTGACTCACTAATATGTTTGCAAGTTATTCGGGATATGTCTGTTCTGCAAATGTTAAGAGATTGCAAGTAGTGTGTTAAAGTCACCAAGAGCTGTAGCCAAGGGAATGTGGTCAAATAAGCTGAACATGGTTTCTACTGCAAAGATAATAATGTTGAAGGTCTTACACAATTGATTAATTAAAGAAGATCTTTTCATTCATTCAAAGACACAAGTTACAGCTTACATTCAAAGTTCCAAATGAATTACAAAGACCATTCCTAAACATTTGGCTAATTGAGTACTACTAGCTTCTATCAATGATTACAAAATACTTGAGGCTATGACAAGTACAATGAAGAAGCTGAAGATGAAAATGGAAAAAGAAGAGAAGGAAGACTGTGAAGATGCTCAAGTACCAAAGTCAAAAAAATACTCAAGAACTTTGTTCCTTGGCAACATTCCTCAATCATCTACTTCTGCTTCTCCTTTCCCTTACATATGATCTCAGCCTTCTTGCTCTGTCCAATATGTTCTTGATGCAGAAGACCAGGTTCTGGACCAAGAAGATCCAACACCAATTTTGGTGATGTTGGAAGAGATGGATCTCTCTTACTTGATCTTGGTTGGGATCACTCTGGTGTGGAAGGAGGAAGAAAGGTTGGTTCTTCATTTTCTTCTTCTGAAGATTCTTCATCAGAGGTACATATGAAGGGAGAGACAAGTTCTCTCTCAGCTGAATTAGGAACATGGCTTGATTCACCCTTCTTATGTGTATTCCATTGTCTTTCTTGTACATCCCATCGTTTCTCCATTTCTCTCTCATAGTCAGAATCTTCAAGCCCCCATGGATATGGTGGTACATCTTCTTCTGATGTTGGAGAAGAAGAGTGTTGATCAGAGGTTTCTGGGTTTGATGACATGGTTTTGGAAGAGAATTGGGTTGATTGAAAAATTTGGGTTTGAAAGATTATTTGGGGTAAATTGGTGACTGAGATGTGTTGTTTTGGGGTGATTAAATAAGCCAAGGATAGGTGTTATGCAAATTAATGAAGGTCATTTACTTCTATTTGTTTTGGTTGGTTGAAGGAGTAAATGTTTGACTTTTGAGAAGATATTTTACTGAATAGTAACTTGGCTAAAAAAAGTTACTTGAGTTAATCTTTATGGGTTAAGATGAGATTTATTTTGTGTTGCAGTATACAACTCATATCATTGGAGTAATAAGGTGTGTATCATAGACACACAACAAATGGTTATTGATTCACCATGTCTAATCCACATAAGAATCAACTAGTCCAAGAGCAAACGGCTTCTGGTAAAGACTTATCAAATCCGTTGATAGCTGATAGTTTGCTAAAAACTATGATAAGAGCAGCTAATTTTACATGTTTTACTTAGCACTGCTCTTTGAAAATTTTGTTGATTTTTTTACCACTGCAAGTTTACCGTTTCCACTGAAAGTGAAAATTTTACCACTGGTGAACTAGCCGTTACAACTGTGTGTCAGTAATCTATTTTTACTAGCCGTTGCAAATATAACTGTCTTTCCTTATTAATAGGGTAAAATTTTAGGGAATTATCTACTTACCAAACTTTATTTATTCTTTTCTAAAGATAAATCTTTCTATAGATAATTCACCATACGCGTTTTCCTCAAAACCCTATTAGTATAAATTGATTATTATACGGCTTGCTTTTACATCTTGATTCCTAACACTTTATCTCACAAATCGCAAAATCATGGTGACTCTCAAGTTTGCAGATGAACACAATCAAGTGGCTTACCTACAAAAGTCAAACGACAAGAGTGGACCCGTTTTTCATCAGATTGTGGATTTCCTAAACACAACTCATATAAGGTATGCCTTAACTATGAATCCCACAATCTTTGTTTCTTAAATCAAACAGTTTTGGAACTCTGTGGAGTCCATAACACTTGAACAGGGGGACATACATGAATCTGTGGAAGCTCTTAGAGCCACAGTGGATGGGGTAACTATTGATGTTACTGAGTCATCTTTAAGGAGAATTCTCTAATTAGATGATCTCAATGGTATCATCACATTACCTAATTCAGACATATTCAACTACATTGCTTTGATGGGGTATGATACATCGGACCAAAAAGTAACTTTTAAGAAAGGATGTTTTTGTCCCTATTGGAGATTTTTGATACACACTTTGTTGCATTGCCTAAGTCCTAAGAAAACTTCTTATGAACAATTTGGATCAACCATGGCTTACCCTTTAGTTTGCTTGGTTTCTGATAGGACTTTCAATTTTTCAAGGTTTATATTTAATAACATGAAAGGCAATGTAACGAGTTCATACAAATTTTTGATGTATCCAAGGTTTGTGCAAGCAGTGTTAAATGAATTTCAACTGCAAAATCATAATAGGATTTATGAAACTCCATGTCTTAAGCCAAAAGTATTTCAAAATATGTGTAAGGCTTCAGAACTTTGGAATGGAGTGATTCATCCTCTTTTACCAAACATGCTTGCAAAGATTTCACAGGTACAGGGTGAAGATGCAACAATCCCAGTTGTATCCCATCACACACCCACTATTTCTGTTCCACAAATTCAACATACCCCTGCTGTAACTCACACATATGAAAGGAGGCAAAAACAGCCAACTCCTTCCATGACAACATTGCATGTTGCTGCACCTTATGGTTTAGGAACTAGCAGTGGTGGTTCAAGGCCTATTCCTAGTCCAACTAGGGAAGAACCTGAATCAATGCCCTATGATTCACCTCTCCCAACAGGTAACACAGTTGGAAGTGTTGAGGGCAGTGTGACACTAAATGAATTGATGGCACTATGTACCAAATTAGTCAAGCAGGTTCACACTCTGGAGAAAGATCTGGCACAGACCAAAGAACAACATGCCACAGAGTTGAATCTATTGAAGGCTGAGATTCAAAAGTTGCAGAATGAAGTTGAGACTCTCAAGAAGCAAATACATGTTCAAGTTGTGGTTTCTTCTCCATTATCATCACCTCATGATGCCCTTTCTGCAGGTTCTAGTTATGGTTTGGGAACTTCTTCCAAACAGGGGAGGAAAACAGATGCAGAGATTAAGGGGAGGAGTACCAATTTTGATGATATGGTTGCTGAGCTCAATGATTCTGAAAATGCTCAAGCAAAAGATGATGTAGCTAAAGATGATGTAGCTGAGATTGAGGGGAGGAAATTGGATCTTGAAGATATGGTTGTTGATGCTGGTTTTAACTCTGAAGATGTTCTTGGAACTGCTCAACAAATTTCCACTGAAGCAGAACATGTTACCACTGATCAAATAATTTCCACTGCAAGTGAAAAAGTTACCACTGATGTTCCATTAGTTACCACTGCAGAGAAAGAAGCTGCCAGAAAAAGATCAGTCAAAGGTAAAGCAATTGTGTTTGATTCAGAACAAGAGCATACAAGAAAGACTTCCAAGAAAGATCAAGCTCAAATTGATTTTGATGCAAGATTGGCAGAACAATTTGAAGCTGCAGAGATTGAAAATATGAAAAAGCAAAAGGAGGATGAAGTTGCTGGTTTTATGGAAGCACAGAGGTTAGATAAACTTGAAGCAGTAATGGCACAACCACTCTCAGTGATTCCACCAACTATCTTACATGAGAAACCTCCTATGTTCTCATATGTGCCAACAGAAGAAGAGATTGAACAAATGATTAATCATGATCCAGTAGTAAAGAAGAAAGCTATTGAGCTTGTTGCTAACAAGACTTTGACAGAAGAACAAAGAACAGCTCAATTGGCTGATTTTATTCAAATGAAGAATCTACAAGCACTGGATGAAGTTATTGGTAAAGTCAGAAAAGGTCAAAAGAAACAGAGACAACCTACAAAGGCACAGATCATTCATGAGATGAAAGTATTTTGCTGTCATGTTGGAACTTGGAAGATGGCTGATTTCAAAGGTATGTCTCATGAAAGAATTGAAGGTATCTACTACAGAACTAAAAGGCAAGATAGTAGCTTCAGACCTATTGATTTTGAAGAAGTTGATAGATTTAAATAAAGTAAAAGGAAAGCTTCAACTATTGAAGATCAAGTCACAAAAAGGGTGAAAGTTCCTCAAGAGAAAGAATCTCAATCTGAAAAATGTGTAAAAGATCTACAAAGTGCTATTATTATTGTTGAAGAAGAAGATTTCTACCCAGGTCCTTTGCAAACAAAACATCCAATTATTAATTGGGAAGTGTACACAGCAAAGAATTTTGCTTCTACTTGGAAAATTATAAGACTGGGAGGAGAATCTTCATCATTCATTCAGTTTGAAGATCTTCTTAAAGCATGTGACAGAGATGATCTTGATACTCTTTGGAAGCTTGTTAATGAAAGATTCAAGGCTGATACTCTCAAGGATATGAAAGAAATGCAGCTCTGGGTTGATTTAAGAAGACTATATGAACCAGATCTTAATGATAAGTATTGGAAGTTTGATTCATCAGAATTGAATACTACATGGACATATTATGATAAATGTGAGGTTCATCATGTTTCTACAACAGATAAAGTGGATGTGTTTATGTTTGCTGAGAAGGAATATCCACTTAGAGCTAAAACTCTTTCTGCAATGCTGAAATCAAAGTTGAGAGTTTATGCAGATAATGAAAAGATTAGAGCTTTGATTCAGAAGATTCAAGATCAATATGCAAGAGCTGATAAAGTGTTGAGAAGAACAAGATAAGTGTTTGGAAGAATTCCCATATCCTCAGGTTTATTGTATAGTTGAAGAAACTTGTTGATTTACCTATAAATCATAAGTTTAGGGGAGGATTTTTGGGAATTATACTAACAGTTACCACGGCTAGTGAAGATGTTACAACTGCAGAAGATTGTACTTGTAGTGGAAACTCATTACCACTGCAAGAACAAATATTACCACTGCTTACTTGATAACTGTTAGAGAAACGCATAGAGATAAATATAGAATAGATCTTGTGTATATCTTATTCTATTAGCATTATACTTATCTTGTAGAAGAGGACTCCTTGCTGTATAAAAGGAGATCCTAGGTTATAGTTAGATATATCTTTCTAATACGTTTTTCCTAGAGCTTCAAGGTGTAACCCTAGTGATATCATAGATCACTCGTATTTTTATCATTAATAATATTGGAGCTATTTGTTTGTTACATACATTGTTCTCACATACATATAACTGTTTCATTCACAATCAATCTTCTAAGTATCATTAAGTAGATTCCGCATACTTAGTGGTATTACTCAAAGTATCATATTAACACAAGTTCAAGGTGTTCACGATCCAACACATTGTCAGCAAGTGTTTGACATGTTCAAAAGTTAAGGAAGAACATCAGAGACCGTCACGGTTATTGACGCAGCCAGAAATCCTGGTTTGGAATGGGAGCGGATCACCATGGATTTTATTACCAAATTACCAAAGACAGCTAGCGGTTGTGACGCTATCTGGGTAATTGTGGATCGATTGACTAAGTCTCCTCATTTTCTAGCGATTAGTGAAGATGATAGTGTTGACAAACTTGCGAGGTTGTATGTGAAAGAAATTGTTTCTCGTCATGGTGTTCCGATATCGATTATTTCAGATCGCGATAGTCGTTTCACGTCAACTTTGTGGCGATCACTTCAAACCGCTTTGGGGACGAGACTTGATATGAGTACTGCATATCATCCCCAAACCGACGGACAGAGTGAGAGAACTATTCAGACTTTGGAGGATATGCTTCGTGCCTGTATAATAGACTTTGGTAAAGGCTGAGAGAAGTATCTACCACTTGCGGAATTCTCCTATAACAACAGCTACCATACAAGTCTTAAAGCTGCACCATTTGAAGCTTTATATGGTCACAAATGTCGTTCGCCGATTGGTTGGGCTGAGGTTGGAGACAACCAACTCTCAGGCCCCGAACTTATTTTGGAGACTACTGAGAAAGTGACTCAAATTCGTGATAGGTTACAGGCAGCTCGTGATAGACAGAAAAGTTATGCCGATCAGAGACGTAAACCTCTTAAGTTCCAGGTTGGAGACAAAGTGATGCTGAAAGTCTCGCCTTAGAAAGGAGTGATACGTTTTGGAAAACGTGGGAAGCTCAACCCCCGCTACATTGGACCATTTCTAATATTGGAGAGAATTGGGCCCGTAGCTTATCGGTTGGAACTACCACAAGAATTGAGTAAAGTTCACGATGTGTTTCATGTGAGTAATCTAAAGAAGTGTCTCTCGGATGAGATGCAGGTTATACCGATAAAGGATATTCGTGTGGATGAGAGTTTGAACTTTGTAGAAGAGCCGATTGAGATTTTGGATCGAGAAATTAAGCGACTCAAGCGCAGTCGCATTCCACTCATCAAGGTTCATTGGAATTCCCGTCATGGACCGGAATTTACGTGGGAACGCGAGGATGAGTTTCGGAAAAGATATCCTAAGCTTTTCATGTTATAGATGGTTTGTTCCAAGGGAAACCCGGGACGGGTTTCTTCTAAGACTGGGAGGATGTGACAACTGGCAAATTAGGGAGGTATTTAAAAACCCGCATTACTTTAAATTTAATGATTTTTGGAATATTTGAAAGTTTATTCGCGTTGAATTTGTAAACGTTGAACCGTGGTTTTGAATTTCGTGGTTTCTAAGGAATTTGAATTTGAATTATTGATTTGATATGGAATATCTGTGGTGATTTATTTTTGAGATGTCTATTAGGCACTAGGATAAACTAACAAATTTAAAATGTTTTGAATTTACGGTTCGGCTATATATATTTTTTTTTGAAAAGTTTACGGGATTGGTCCATGTGTTTTAACACCTAGTCACCTCCCTTTACACTATTATTATTATTATTATTATTATTATTATTATTATTATTATTATTATTATTATTATTATTGTTTTAAAATAAATAGTAGACTACAAAAATCATCCTTGTGGTTCTTGGTTATCACACAACACACAAACACAAACATCATCTTTATCATCTCTCTCTCCCTCTCATTTAGACCTAGCCGCCGCCACCCTCTTCTCCGACGACCACCGCCGCCCCTACAACCAAAATAACACCACCATATTAACCCTCTCATCAAGACCTTTCATTTGGTATAACTCACGCGCGAAATAAACACCTCTAACATCATGATTTCACCACCACCGCCACCTAAACACCATCATTGTCGTCATTTCTTGTAGGGTTTTTGAAGAAACGTTTTCTTGGAGTCGTATTGACGGTGAGTGGCCACGAGTTTCAACTCGTGTGCCTCGATTTAATACCCAAACCGTGGGTATATGGATTTTCTTGAATGGGTTTTGCAAAATAATACTGGGAAATGATATTTTGTTAATAAAAATTCGTTTGGTATCCGGGTTTATGATTTTCCTTGTTGGTGTTGACTTGAAACCGAGAGCTAGGCTCTCGGCTTGGTGCTAATCTTTGAGTCTTGTGGTTTTGTTTGATGAGTTTTGGCCTAGTAATTATTGTGGCGAGATGTTGATATATTGGAGTATGATTTGTGGTTTGATTTGGATTAATTGTGGCTCTTGTTGTTTTTGTTGGTATGCCGCGACCCAAGGGGTCCGTTTGGCAGAATTTGGTATGCTCATTTGAGCTTATGCCGAGACCCCATGGACTTGGGTTAGAGTCCTTGTGACTCGTGGTTCTAGCCGAGACCTAAGTGGATCTCTTGGCCCGGGTTTTGGCTTGGTAAACCAACCCGGATTACATGTTTCTTGATGGCTACTTGTGGCGTTTTCTTTGTGTTGATATTATTGTTGTTTTGGTATTTTTGTTGTGACCGATTATATGGGATGAGTCGAGACCCTTTGTGGTATTGACAATGGTTCACTTATGGAGTTGTGGAGTTGTCGTCGAATGGTATTTGGAACCGATTATGAGACGGTTAATTAGTATGACGGAGATAGGTTAGTCGGGTGCCGTAGTCGGACCCTATTGTTGATGTGTGGTTGTCTAGTTCATAAGAGTTGTGGGCTACCATGTGCTTGCGTACTGTCAGCGTACTTATTTTTAGGTGAGTATATCCCCTTGGAGTCAATTGATATCTTTTGGAGGACACTAGATGTTTCATGGTCAAAACCCTTGGAAGATGAAGATATTCAATTTGAAGATGACTTACACATTTTTAAAGAAAATTTGAACAAGCAGTCTAATGCAGGAACAATGAGTTTCTTAAGAAAGCTAGGTTGTATAAGCAATCCAAGTGCACTTCTAATTAAAGAACATGCGGTTAAAAGAAATACTCGTGGACGACCAAGCAAGAAACAGCAAAAAAAGAAGTGTGTTGATCCGATAATTCAAGTTCCTTGTAAAAGTAGTCATTCAACCAAGTTTTTCGGGGTAGACTTGAACGAGGAACCACCAAGACATAGTTCATACTCGAACTATGAAACACGTGCACGTGACATGTTCCTGGACTTAAACCAACCTCTGAGACATAGCTCATATGTGAGCCAATCGTCCATGAAACGCGTTCCGGAAAGATTTTTGAAACAACTTCCATATATTTTCCATCCTTATGTTACAGATTTACAAGATGTCATAGGTGATGGAAATTTCAGATTTCGATATGTCGCTGTCGCTCTCAGTCTCCCTCAAGATCAGTGGCGTCGTATTTCGGTCTGATTTGGTGCAGGAGTTAGATTTTAACCAACAGAAATACAAGTATATATTTGGAACGAGTGGTTATAAAAAAATTTACGATAGCGTAAAAAAAGCTGGAAAGTGGATGGAAATGCCAAACACGGGTTAGGTCATTGCCTCAACATTTAAAAGAGTTCTTATAAGTCTAACTCATGGAGGAAATGTCGGAGGTTGCACTACTAGTTTTCCGCTTTGGTCGAGTCCACCACAATCGGAACCACATGAGACAATTGTGATTGTTCATGTGAATGGTAACCATATGGCACAATACGTGGACACCGATTAAACTCCCATTGCAATGTTGCACAACTCGACACACACCCCTCGTGATCTCTCCTAATAGAAGAATATTGAAAGGGTCTGCACCATGTTTTTGGTTAGACCAGTTTGCCTCCAAGAATGTATGGGAATTCACCATAGTTTGGTTTAACAGAAAAATGTTTATCTAAACGAGTTGTGGTATGCAATACTTATGATCAAGATATAATGATAGAATGATAAGACACAATGTAAAATAATAATACTTCTGGAATTAAGTAAAACGTATTACATGGTTCACTTATATACATAACGAACAGGTATGAAGAATGAAAAGGTGTGATGCTTCACATGAACCAACATGACTCTTCACTTCATAACTGTCATAATAACTAACTAATTAACTAACTTCTTAACCGTTCTATGTTGTCTGTTGGCCTTTGGCCCAGACCTTATTCGAGCAGCCTCTTATGGGCTTGCATATACTAACCTAAAATTAATAGTACAAAGTATAAATACATATGATAATACAGTAAAAAGAAGAGTATGATCTTAGAATTCTAACAATATCCCTCCTAAGATCATAACCTTCGAACAGCTTCATTGTTTCTTCTTGTGATTTCAAGTGATGATGGTAAAATCATCACTTGTGTTGCTGTTTGTTTCGGATTTCTTTGAAGTTGCTTTTCCCTTTGTGACTCCTTGCTCATTCTGATTTTCTCCATATTGTGATTGAATTGGTTTGGCAAAGTGTGGTTGGTTGTCTTTGTCTTCCTCAACATCTTCTAACTTTATTCCAAAGTGCTCAATTTTTCCTTTTCCTCTTTTGATCTGCAGATTATCTTGTGGGTGCAAAAGTCTCTTTAAATTGATGAGACATAGGACTAAAATTTCTGCCCTCTTCTACTTTTCTTGTAGGTATATCAAGAAAATAATCTTACTCTTGTTTAGGCACCCTAACAGTCTTGTAATAGGATGTGAATACATCCAAATATCTTATGTAGCACTTCTTTAACTCTTCTTCATCTTGCTTTGACAGTCCAAGTAATTCCCCAATTGTACCAAATTATTGACCAAAATAAACACTTAAATATCCTCCAAGCCCTTCTATTAATTTGTATAAATCGAATATTTGTACACCATTAATAAAGGGAGGAATAGGGCCAGGAAGTGATCTATCTAAGTAGTAATTATAAAACCATTTAACCACTTTATCGAATTTGTTTCTGAAATAATCCCACTCTTGACTAACAACTTCATCATACTTGATTAAATTTAGGAAAGCAACGTATTCATTAAAAGAATTTACTTTTGTTGAGTAAGTGTTTCCCTTGATTTTGATCAAATCTTCTTCCATGCTATCTTCCTGAGCCAACGATTCAAAATAATCTTCTAGGTATTCGTTGTGCTTGATTCTTAAACTATCTTCATTAAAGTTGTGGTCTTCAAAGTTATTGAACATATAAATAAGCCTACATCGATTTCCTTCATAAACGATTTCAAAACCTTGTTTCTCTAATAGGTCAATTGAGAGAATGTTTAGAGTAACTTCAGGAGCATAATATACTCCTGGTATTAGTAACCCTTGACCATCATCTTTAATAATGACTTCTCTAATTCCATAAGTAAAAAGAAATTTCATTTGATCTTCTAACTTGTTGACAACGAAATCTTCTTTTATGTTGCGAAAAGAATTTAATTTGGAACATAAATGCTTATCTGTGTTGTTGCTGATGTACCAAATATCGTCCCAGTGTCCTTGATCTGTTCCCTTGATCATACATCTTGTTGTGAAGTGAATAAATTCACGATACTTCAAACTAAATGTTGGTTTTGTTGTTTTGAGAGTTTCACTTGTTTCCTTTTGAGTTTCACTTGGATTTTCTTGAGCCCCTTATGCTTTGTCTTCGACTTTCATTGGACAGGTTCTAGAGATGTGTCCCTTTTGCCTGCATTTGAAGCACTTGTGTTTCCTGTATTTGTTTTGGGTGATAGTAGAGTTGTACGACTCTATTTCTTCAAGTTTTCTTCTTAACATGTCTTTGCAGTCGTGGGTGATTTGTCTGATGCACTTTCCAAGTTGTTTTTCGTTCTCTCTTTTAAGTTGTCTTTGTAAGAAACCTTGTTGCAATTTCTTTCTTAGAGGTCTCCAAGATTTTCGCTCGGATGCCCCATATTGAAAGGGTCTGCACCATGTTTTTGGTTCGACCAGTTTGCCTCCAAGAAAGTATTGGGATTCACCATAGTTTGGTTTAACAGAAAAATGTTTATGTAAATGAGTTGTGCTATGCAATACTTATGATCAAGATATAATGATAGAATGATAAGACACAATGTAAAATAATAATACTTCTGGAATTAAGTAAAACGTATTACATGGTTCACTTATATACATAACGAACAGGTATGCAGAATGAAAAGGTGTGATGCTTCACATGAACCAACATGACTCTTCACTTCATAACTGTCATAATAACTAACTAATTAACTAACTTCTTAACCGTTCTATGTTGTCTGTTGGCCTTTGGCCCAGACCTTATTCGAGCAGCCTCTTATGGGCTTGTATATACTAACCTAAAATTAATATAGAGTCGCTCACTATGGAAGTGGTTCTATGAACTTGGTCATCTTACATTTAGATTGTTTGTTTAAATGTAATCGTTTTCTATTATGTTGTTAGCAGTTTAGTGTTTGCTGCTGTGTTTAGCAGTTGTATGTTCCTTTGTTACATTTGTAGAGTCAAATCGCCTATGTAACGGGCTGAGGATATGGGATTCACCTATGTCAATTGTACTTCAAACTTTTTTGGATATATTTACCAGGGTTTTAAGGCCCTTTTACCCAAAAAAAACCTAAAATTAATAGTACAAAGTATATATACATGTGATAATACAGTAAAAAGAAGAGAATGATCTTAGAATTCTAACAAAGAAGGTATGTATGAATATTTTCTTAAAAGAAAATCATAGTTTCTTGCAGTACAAGGCCATAAAAAATTGCACGTCTCTTATTGCCTTGTTTTGTCCAGCAAAGAAACTTGAGTTTATACATCACTCATCTGTAACAGTACCTTCTAATAAGATTCTAGCGGAAGCCCATTACATCACAGAACTACCCCTTATACATCACCAAAAAATAAAGCAAAAATTATAGACCAGACCGGCAGACTCAACTATTAGGAAGGAATAATGTTGAAAGAAACCCAATTTGCCTATTCCAGATACTTCATCTTTGCCCAATTCTTGATCTATAAAAATGCAGCCGACTACATATCACTGAAGAGCCTGTCAATGATCACCCTGTGTGCCGACAATACCGAAATACAAATAAAAACAAAAAACATAACTGTAAAGGTCCATCAAGGATTTTGACTTGACATAAACAAAACCACACATAATATTTCATATCCCGCCATCTCAAACTCAGATCAGTACAA
The DNA here is from genome assembly GCA_030686995.1 of Artemisia argyi. NCBI lineage: Eukaryota > Viridiplantae > Streptophyta > Magnoliopsida > Asterales > Asteraceae > Artemisia > Artemisia argyi. The sequence goes on from CM060686.1 coordinate 4,149,994, forward strand.
AGTTACCTTCCCAAACCTCATTTGGTTAGCCTTTAGTTTGGTTCAAAATTCAACGCAGCCGGTTTGGTTTAACCACATTAAAGATAGAAACTACTGCCTACAACAAATACATTTAGGGATAATTACCAAAATAGATCGTTGACTTTTTGACTAGTCACTTTGTAGAATTTTAAATTTCACTTTCCAAAATTAGATCAGGGCAACTTAAAAAATGAGCAACCTTCATATATGTGTGACACGTGTCCTTAAAAGATTATAGATTATGTACTATACATTTCAAAAGATTCTAGATTCTGTACTATATTAATAAAATATTCGACACATGTCACACATATATGAAGGTTGCTCAGTCGCCAAGTTGCCCTAATCCGCCGGAGGAAAATGATTTAAAAACATCTATTCAAGGAATGTGCTTTGGGCGACTGATCTATTTTGGTAATTATCCCATACATTTACTATAGCAGAGATAGGCATACAACACCATCAAATATTAAATAATATGTTCGATTCTGTGATGTAACATATGAAAAAAGTTAGTTTCTTGTGAAGATCGAACTTCAAATTAATTAGGCCTGGAACTGACTCACCCAATCTATGCAAGTCACCATCCATTGTCTCAAGTTTGAGATTGATAATCGTGTGATTGCCTTTCTGCACTGCTTAAAGCATCAAAAAAAAATTTGCTTTCACCTGTCAGGACAAATTAAGTATTTTGTCAGAAGATGAAAAGTATAAAATAAAATTTCGAATTTTCCAGAAGTCAGATCATGTTTGGCAAAACTGTTGTTGCTAGCTTTTGTTTGTAAAATGCTTCAAATATAAAAGATGTAAACAACATCCTCTTAAGATTTATTACACAGAACGCAGTTTACAACAATCAATTTAATATATCAAATAATTAGAGCACCAGTTGAATTCTAAAGATCACCAAATCAAAGACAACCAAATATATACATGTGCAAATTTTCTCATCACCTACTCTAAAGACACCTTGATCCAAATTTTGCATCACCTACTGTGAAGACACCTTCATCTTGATCAACGTACTTTGTAACTTTAGAAAGAAAGAATTAGCAATCAGATATCTTTAGACTACTGTAACCATAAAAATTCAAGTGTTGTTTCAGGGATCGTGGGAAGAAGGGGTGTAGGTATGAAAAGGTGATTGTGTTTCTATGCTCCTGGATGCATGGTCCAATAGAAGAGTCCCGTCTTTTTTAAATAAGTTACATTTTCTACCTATGATTATATAAATATAACATTAAGGCCCATGTGTATTTTCAGCTTTTTGAAGAATGTAAATACAAAAACGTTTTTTAACTCTTATAAGCCAAATTAAGAAAAAATTATCTTTAATTATTTTTTAAAATCCAAAAAAATAAATCTAATTAAAAATATTATTACTAAATAAGGAATGATTTGATTTTTTTGAAATGCAAAAGATATCAGGCGAATCGGGAATAGGAGTTGGGTTATCCCCTAAGGAGAGGCTCGCGGTTGGTATCTCTGCCCGAGGATGTGACACCAACTCGAGCCAACAACTAACATCTAACAACTAACCCGCCGTTCAAATATATATATATATATATATGGGCTCGGGATTATAGTTCGATAAAGGTCGAGTCGGATTAAAGATCGAGCTACTTGACAAACGCTCGACTCAGTTGTATCCAACTCGAATATTTAAACATTTAGTAAAATTAACATAGTTGCATATTAGTGTTAAATCACACGTGATATGTTATTTGAATTTCAGCACTGAAAGAAAAATGCAAAAAAAAAACAAAAAGAGAAATAATTTGTCAAAAGTATATGAAAGTTCCCGTCTATTCAATAATAATAAAATGTTCGTCGCGTTAGTATAATTTATTTGTCGAACGATTAACGGTTCATAACATATTCAAATTATAAAATTTGGACATAAATGGATTTTTAAGTAAAATATTTGTAGTTAATTTCCTTTATTTTTTTCGAACAACAAAATAAATGACTGAGATTTATCTCTTGGTATGTAAGAATCTTTTGATATATAAATGATCGTTCCTCAATTTTATATTGAAACAAATAACTTTACTTATAAATGTTGCAAACAAAATACTACAATGGATGTGAGAATGAATAATTTAAAATAGAAGAATGATTTAAATGCCTAAAACCAATATCTAAAAATCAATCTAAAGATATAATTGGTTCATTTGAAAATTTGATCGGTGAGAAATGATGAAAGAGAAAAATATATGACACTTATCAAAAGATGAATGAAGTAGGTCTATTGTTAAGGTTATATATCATCATTCCTTAAAATATATTGTATCATACGGAGTATTTATATTGTATCATAATTTCATACGTCGAAAATGATGATAAAAATTGACGTACTTGCACCTTGTGTCTATATATCCGTAAACAAAACAGTAGCCACTTTTTCCTTTTTAATATTGAACGTTTATAAAACGCACGAATCTGTGGTGTGGAGCACACATGAATCAGACACAAACAAAAATAATGATAATATAATCTTGCGAGCAAAGTTGTGTTTAGCACGTCAAGTCTCACTTGAGTATAATTGTCATAAAAATAATGGTATTAAAGACGACTTTGATTGACTTCATAATAAAAATATCGAAAACACAGTAGCATGTTCTAACTACTAGTAATATATTTCATAGCAATTCCATCATCTCAACATCATGTCAAAAATGAAAAGTTTTCAAGTAATAGCCTTGACTTTGAGCATGCTTATGATCATTAGCATGGTGAAAGGCAGGTGGCTAGATTTTGAAACATATTCTAATGAGAATCCTCTAAATCTACGTTTAGAAATTTCAAACTCGTCAACGTTGTATGCTGAACAGAGGTGTAAGTCCCTATATGGGTTCTTTCCATGTGCAGACACGCTGCCAGAAGGCGTGTTCTTGATGTTCATGTATATGTATTTGATGATGCTGGGGGAGGAATGGATACATAAAGGAAGTGAGGCTTTGTTCGTATGGATTGGCAACAAGGCACTTGGTGCAAGTGTTTTTCGGGTGCTTATGGCTTTACCAAAAATCGTCCTAGTCCTAGGTATGGCTCTCAATTTTATATCGCATTAGTTCCATACTATATCAGGGCCCGGTAACGGGCGAGCTGGGCGACGGCCCAGAGCATGAAATGTTTAGGGGCATCAAATTTTAGATTCATGTTACTATTGGGTTTTTGTTTGATAATGTTAGAGGAAAAGGAAGAAGATGATAGTGGGGTTCCGTGGGTTTTCAGAAACTTTATAGATTTTTTTGATTTAGTGTTAATTATTTTATAAAAAACATCACTTGTCTATAAATTCATCTTAAATGCATCCGGTCCATCAAAATGTGTTTTTAATACTAAAAAATTGTGTACACCCGATTATATTTGGTTTTCGTTCCGTTCGCGACGATACCATGGTTTTATTAAAAAGAGAAAGGCATAGTGAAATAAAGTATGCGGTAATAATATTTTATGCTTGTCGTGTAGGAAGCTCTGTAGAATAGACTTAAAGTTACTTCCTTCCCTTCTTTTAAAAAATAAAGATAATGAATCGTATGTCTAATATTAAAATTTAGACCTAAAGTTTGAAAAAAATGAAGATAGCCCAATGTTAAACAAACTAGATAAATGAAATATGGCATAACGAGGAGGATCAAGATCATGGAATTATGTATTCTAACAATGCATTTTCATTGATAGAAATAATTGAACATAGAACCTAGATAAATGATAATGATAGTTTACACTGTTTTTGTGCAAATAAGCAATTTGATATCTCCTCTCATTTTGGGTGTATATGAAATTATGCATTTAATACTTATACTTTGAGTATATATGATATTAATAATGAAAGTAGTGTGATATATGAAATTATTCATTGTGTAAATATAGATAATGACTTGCATTTTCTTTTTAAAAAATTCCGTAGATATTTTTAATAATTAAAATTTTGTAAATAGCTATAATATTATCATGGGTTTAGGTCGCATAATAGCAACGGACTTCTTTCAAAGTTTCATTTTGATACGTGAACTACTAAAAGTATCATTAAATGCAATGAACTTTCATAAAATGTTCCGATTATGCAAATTTTGATATGTTGTCATACAAGAAAAAACTTACACGTGTCACTATTTTTAACATGACAACACAAAATGAGCATATTAGAACGCTTTACGAAAGTTCGTTGCATTTAATGATATTTTACAAAGTTCACCTATCAAGACGGAACTTTAAAAAAAATTGTTGCTATACATATTGTACAAACTAATAAAACACATAAAGCTTCATACAATTTATATGAAAACAACTTGATGGTACATATATCGGAGTCACCACCGGTTCGACTAGCCAATAAAAGTCATCCGAAAACGAACATGAGAGGACCGTACTCGGAACCGATAAAAAAGGATTAATCAGGCCGGATTGAGATCATTTTCTTCTTATTTTTCTTAAGTTAATCAGTTCGTCATTATTATTTTGTTAGTGTCTGAATTTTTATCATAGGGTACCCATTGCCGCAACGCGCGGGTACCTGCTAATACTTCTTAACATATACTCTCCAGTGATAGCTTTACTCTCTAATAAACTAATTTCTCAACTTCCAGATTTACATCAATTTTTTTTTTCTTTATTTCGCAGCCACTGGCGTCCTTTCTTCGACTTCGGATGCCCAAAACCAAGTGGTTTTAGGGGTGAGTATGTATGCAGGATCGACTGTCATCACTCTCACAATTATATGGGGAATTCGCATAATATTAAGTAGACATAAACTTGAAAAGGGATCATCACCTGAATCTGATCATCAACAAGACTCATCGATAAAAAACTTATCTCTTAAACAAAAACTTTCATATCTGACTGGTTAGATCATTTCCTTAATCTATAGTTTGTGAGGTCAAGTAGGATATCTTAGAATAAAATTTACGTATACACGTACAATCATTTATTTGCATAATGCTAGGGGTATGAACACACGGAGATATAGTTCCAAAACATTTTACACCCTTTTAAAACTCCTGTTATTGTAGATACGGGCGTTAATATTGATAAGGAGACCGGAGATATAGCTGTAATTATGCTTCTTTCGTTGATCCCGTTTGCCTTTGTGGGACTACTACATTTTATTAACACTCCAGCTATGACTTTGTTCGCACTCATAGTATCAGGCGTGTCAATACTTCTATATTTCGGTTATCAGGTATCTACTAGTAAAAGCTAACGTGTGATTTCTGAACTAAACTTTAAATGCTAAACAATGGAATCAAATTACTTGGGACGTGTACCTTCTCTGCATGTAGGTTGGACATCCATGGATCCGGGTCAGGAGTTTGGCTTACCTGAAGCAAGAAAACTTACGCATACGTTTTATCTATCATCTCCAAAGGCTTGCAAACGATGATCATGTTGACGAGCAAGGGAAATTCAACAAACCCAGCTTAGAAAGGTGTTACAGTGTCTTTTTTGCATATAAAGTAACATATAAACTTATCATGTATCATTTTTTAGGGCATGGCATTAATGCAATACCTTGAATTTTCAGTTTTTTTGATGAAGCCGACATAAATAAAGACAAACACATATCGTATGACGAATTGGAGCATCTAGTTGTGAAAATGTTCGAGTTGGAAAAAGATAATATATCCAAAGAGTATGCCAAAGCGGAGATTTTAATACATTTCGATAAAGACAAAAATAAAATGATCAGTTGGGACGAGTTCGAAAAAGGTTGCACCAATTGGCTAGAAGAGGCAACTAGTTCTGGATCTGTTCCTAAAAATATCTGGAATCAGGCAAGTTACGCTTATTCAATGATAATTTAGTCATTCATTTGCAACTCATTAACTTTTCTCATATTTTAATACTTGATCTACAGGTTAAGATATTATCAATAAACAAGCAACGTTCAAATCTAACGATAATTGAGCAAATCATGCCAAGAATCTTGAAACAAGTCCTTGAAAAGCATGGACTGGTGAAAGAAGATGGTAAACCTGACAGAGAAAAGATAGAAGGGTAATATTCTTGACCCGTAACGTATTCTTCTAGTTTAAACAATATTTCATGATTCGCTTACTTTGCCTATATAGGCTATTTTCACAGCACGTCAAAGATAGTGACGATGTAATACATAAAGATGAGATAAAAAAATTCATCGAGACTCTTGATTTTGGAATATCATTAGACCATGATAAAGTCTTGGACGAATTAGTAAAGGAATTTGATGATGATAAGAATCAAATGGTAGAGAAAAAAGAATTTGAAGATGGATTCATCAAATGGATTGATAAAGCCATTAATCATGATCAAAACATTAAAGACCCAGAAAAGGCAATTGAAAAGTTTGAAAAGGTAATTTACTAAAAATAGTTCATATATTGATTTATCCTTTTGTTACTGCTGCACTCATACTTTCTGCAAATTTTCAGGATAGCTGGGAAGAAATTGACACACTCTTGAAACGGGAGAAACCTAAAGCAACGATCGTGTATGCTATACTTGGAATTGCTATCATAATCACAGTTACATATGCCTTCATAATAAGTGTCGCACAATTCTCAACCGCGGCTCACATACCTTTTCTCTTCACTTCATTTGTTATGGTCCCGATTGCCCTGAACGCTAAAATGGTAATCGATGCACTTCTCAATGCTCAACCCAATTTTCAGAAGAACGCTTCTTTGGCATTTTCAGAGGTTTGCACACTTTCACTAATGCATCACTTACTTTATGTTTATCAGTTAATATCTTCATCAAATAAAAATTAGATTTCAAAAGTAAGATTTTATCATCCCATAACTTCATCACTATATATGATATATGATGTAAACTAACAACACGATTTTGTTTATCTAATGCAGATCTACAATGGATTGGTGATGAATAACCTTCTTGGGTTGCTAACGTTGCTTGCCGTGGTATATATAAAGGGACTATCATGGACCTACTCTAGTGAGGTGCTCGCCATCGTGATACCTTGTGCCATTGTTGGTTTATTCGCATTTAAATGTGACAACTACCCTCTTTGGGCGTCTCTCTCAGCGATACTACTATATCCAGTCTCCGTATATATTTATTATGTTTGCAAACGCTAGCTAATTAGCTAACGGAAGGATTTCAAAGTCGTGTAGGTAAGAATTGGAATGACAATGGATGTGATCAAATGTATCTTTACCACTACTGTTGTTTAGATTGATGAATATGGGTTGGGTATCAAATCGCTATTAGCCAATTATAATTTAGCCCATTTAGTATGTTTATTATGGTTATTGGTTAAGTCCATTTAGTTATCTTGTTTTCTGAGCATTATATTATGGTTTACTAATATGTTTATGGGGAATAACCAATTCTAACATGGTAAAAAAGTAACTCCCAATACCGTCTTCCACGGGTTATGGGTCTCAATACCGTATTCTGCGGTGTATGGGGGAGGTTGAGACGTAGACAACCATACCCCTACCTAAGGTAGAGAGACTGCTTCCAGTTCTACCAAACGTAGAAAAGGACCTCCGACCTTGCAAGGGGTGAGGATCGAACTCTTGACTTCTGTCTTCAAAGGCAAGAGTGTATGAACCCTAATATTAAAAAAAAAAATAAAAAAAAAAAAAAAATACCGTCAATGATTTAATCGGCTTCAATCCGTTCACTTTCCGCTGCCTTTGCATACCACTCTGACCATTATTCTGTTAACATATTACATGACTTATCTTCGGGAGATATTCTAACCACATCATTTTTACAAAACAAAATCCACAAATTCTCTTACGTGTTTGGTTAAAACTTTTATGATAGAACTTCATGCAACTACAATTATTTAACATACACGTCTGTTTAGATAGATTTTTCTTTTTTTTCAGATTCTAAATTGCTATCGCCAATTCTATAACACTTTGTTCTCGAGTTTTTATTTAAAAATATGAACGTTCGAACATATGACTGACGCTTTTACTCATCATCCCGATTTTAACATTTTCATAAAAATTAGTGTCGTAAATTACAAGAACAGCAATTAGATCAAATCGATGTGCATAGCACGGGTCTGAATGACTCATATATCAAAAGATTCTTACATATAAGGAGATAAATTTCAATCATTTATTTTTCTATTCGGAATAAATGAAGGGAAATTAACTAATATTTTACTTTCGTCCAAATTTTATAATTTAAATATGTCATAAACCGTTAATCGTTAGACAAAATAAAGTATACTATTGCGACGAACATTTTATTATCATTTAATAGACGGGAACTTTCATATACTTTGACGAATTATTTACCTTTTTGTTTTTTTTATGTTTTTTTTTTCTTTCAGTGCTGAAATTCAAATGACATATCACATGTGATTTAACACTAATATGCAGTTATGTTAATTTTTCTAAATGTTTAAATGTTCGAGTTGGGTACAACTGAGTCGAGTTTTCGTCAAGTAGTTTGATCTTTAATTCGACTCGAGCTAGTTCGACTCGAGCTTTATCAAACTATAATCCCAAACCCATATAGTAAGATCGATATGATTAAGGAGTCGAACTAGAACTTTTAAAGAGGACTCGAACTTGAACGTTTAAAGACTCAACTCGAGTTACATCCTTGTTAGATAAGTTGTGCGATATACATTATAAAATCGTGCAATGCGTGTACAATTATTTAATGGGGGTAAATTGCAAATTCTGTCCCTAATGTTTTTCGAAAACGCAAGGAGTACCCCGAGAGAAAATTTGTTGCAAAAAAGCCACTGGTGTTTACGTTTTTTGCAAAACAACCACCGAGAGCCACTGTTTGCTAATGAGCGTTAGTGCTCTCATTAGTTAAGGTCAAAAGGCATGTGAAATAACTAATATACCCTTGTCTTCTTCCCCACTACTTTTTTTTTTTTTTTTTTTTTTTTTTTTTTGGAAATAGAAGCTTTGTTATTGTCCCACCACATCACAAATACAGCGACCACCACCACCCTCTACCGCCACACAAATGTTCTCCAATTTTCTCACCATTTTTAGAACCATCACACTTGAGCTGAAAATAAACACGTCTATTGTTGAGTTTAGGCAACCTTCACAATCATTTGATTCTTACATTCATAATCATTTTTTATTTGAGAATCGAATATTTATTTGTTCTAGTATAAATGAAAAGAATTCATGATAAATTGTTTTTCTTTTCTTCTGATTCAGTAATATGAATAAAGCCCATAAATCAAAATATCAAATTAGAATATGTTCAGTTTGTGTACATAAAGCAATCTAGTGGACCGCTAGAGATTGGATGCTCATGAAAGTGTTTGGATTACTCCTTGTTGGTATAAAAAATGAATGGAGTCACTTCTTTCAAGTTGTTGTCAAACATAAAGTGTGCCTTTAGCAGGACCGTTGACACACCTGATTGATTGAGGGATATAATTGATGAGCATTTTGATTAATTTAATATTTTGTGTATACGTAATATAGACACAAGTTGCAAGTACGTCAATTTTTATCATCATTTCGACGTATGATAGAATATAAATATGTATATATTTTAAATTATACGTTTTTACGTCCATCGTAGTATTTTGGTTGCAAAAATGAGGAAAGATCATTTATATATAAAAAGATTCTTACATACTAAGAGATAAATTTTAATCATTTATTTTGTTGTTCTAAAAAAATGAAGGTAAATTAATTAATGTTTTACTTAAAAATACCATTATGTCAAAATTTATAATTTAAATATATCATGAACCGTTAATCATTATACAAAATAAATTATAATATCATGGCGAACATTTTATTATCATTCAATAGACGGGAACCTTTATATACTTTTGACGAATTATTTTTCTTTTTGTTTTTGTATATTTTTCTTTCAATGCTGAAATTCAAATGACATATCACATGTGATTTAACACTAATATGTAGTTATGTTAATTTTACTAAATGTTTAAAAAGAGGTGATTAGGAGACCTAAAAAATGTGCTTAAATTTATACCTAAACATGTGTTGCATCATCTTGTTGTCTGCAGCCAAAAGAACAACTTTTTCACAAACTAACAGTCTCATGTCACATAAGTTTAGGCATGTATTTAGGTCTCCCTATCATTTTTCATGTTTAAATATTCGAGTTGGGTTCAACTGAGTCGAGCTTTCGTCAAGTAGCTCGATCTTTAATTCAGATCGAGCTATTTCGAGTCGACTTTATCGAACTATAATCCCGAGCCCATATAGTAAGATCGATAAGATTAAGGAGTCGAACTTGAACTTTTAAAGACTCAACTCGAGTTACATCCCTGTTAGATAAGTTGAGCAACATATATTATAAAATCATGCAATGTGTGTACAATTATTTTATTGGGTAAATTGCAAATTCTATCTCTAATGTTTCCCGAAAATACAAGGAATACCCCAAGAGAAAATGTGTTGCAAAACAGCCACTAATATTTACATTTTTTGCAAAACAGCCACCAAGAGCCACTGTTTGGTAACGAGCGTTAGTGCTCTCATTGGTGAAGGTCAAAAGGCATGTGAAATGACTATATACCATCGTCTTCTTCCTCATTTTTTTTAATTGGAAGGTCCCCCCACATCACAAACACAATCACCACCACCACCCTCTACCACCATAAAACCAACACCACCACCCTCTAGCGACCACCACCATCCTCTACCGCCACACAAATGTTCTCCAGTTTTCTTGCCATTTTTATGACCATCACACTTGAGCTGAAAATATACACGTCTATTGTTGAGTTTAGGCAACCTTCACAAGCATTTGATTCTTACATTCATAATCATTCTTTATTTGAGAATCGAATATTTATTTGTTTAGTATAAATGAATATAGCCCGTAAATCAAAATATCATATTGGAATATGTTCGGTTTGTATACATAAAGCAATCTAGTGGACTGTTGGAGATTGGATGCTCATGAAAGTGTATGGATTACTCTTTTGTAAAAAAAATTCTCTCGGGGTATTCTCTGCGTTTTTGGTAAACATTAGAGACAGAATTTACAATTTACCCTATTTTATTTTATTTATCTAAATGCACATTTTATGTAAACTAATTAAACTAATTTAAAAATATAATTTAATACTTTTGAGTATATAAATCAAATGATACACACTTCAAAATAAATTCATCTTTAAACAAAAAAAAGAATCAGCAAACTATTGCTTGGTGTAGGGGTGAGCAAATGGGTCGAGAACTGAACAATAATCGACCCAACCTGAATCGCATTTTAGAACATCGATTCGGTTCTCGGTTCTTAGATATTGCAAATTTTGGTTCTCGGTTCGATCCAGAGCCGCAAGTATCAGTTCTGGAACCAAAGAACCGCACGCCTTTTCAAATATATAGGATGTTTAGTTTTTTAAGTTCACAATTATATATTTATGCTTTCGTGCTAGTTGAAACTTTACCGCTTAACTTGAGCTAGCGGTTGACAAAGTCATAAATAATAATGATGTATTGAAAATGAACAAATTGATGATAGTTATCCTTGAAAAGTAGTGAAAACTCTGATGATTGTATTTTAAAAACTTTAAATGTTGATAAATAATTGGTAATGAGATGGGACTACGGTTTCTTTGTTTAAGGATTGTTTGCTTTTTCATGTATCATAGACATCGTTTTTTTCAAAGATTGCGTTGTCCGTTTATCTAACTATCTTATAAAGCATTTAGGCGTACTAAATATAGAAATAATTAAAATTAAGCATTACAATCATCAAAGCTACATGTACAACTAATTTAAACACACTAATAGCATTAAACTTAAAATGAAAATTTAAACGCACTAATGACATTAAATATCTTAAAATTAAGTAATACAACTAACAAAGTAATATGTACAAGTAAATTAAATACAATTTTGAAACATTAAATATCTCTTAAACTTAATTTCCTAACATTAAACACATTAAATATCAAAAGTCTTAAAATTAAGACATACAACATATAAAGCATTTGGTACAAATCAATTAAACACACATATAAAAAAACTTAAAATTAAGAATAAAACATTAAGCACTAATTAATATTATTTTTAAAGCGCCCCTATAAAAAAAAATAGGATTTGCTAACAACAATCCACTAGGTGTTGTTTAAGCATTCCATGTTTACAATATTAGCATTTTATGATCTCTAAATATTCTATATTTAACATCACATACCATGTTTAAAATGATTAAATGTGTATAATTATGGAATATATGAGTTCATTAAATGTGTTTTTTATAAATAAGGAATGTTTAAACAACACCCACTGGGTTGTTGTTAGCAAATCCTATAAAAAATATACTACTATGTTATAATACACATTGTACAAACAAATAAAACACGCAAAGCTTTATACAATTTGCATGCTACTAAGTTGATGGTACATATGATTTTGAAAACCGGACCGGACCGGTGGGTTCAACCGGACCGGACCAACGGGCTCAACTGGACCGGACCAATGAGTTCAACCGGAACCCGAAGTCGCCATTGGTTCGGCTAGTAAATAAAAGGCGTTCAAAAATGAAACGGAGGATGACCCGTTGGAATCGGTAAAAATGGGTGAATTGGGTCGGATTAGGATCATGTTTTTCTTCGGTTAATGAGTTCGGCATTGTTATTTTGTTGGCATCTAAACTTTAATCACAGGGTACCCGCCGCTGCAATGCGCGGGTACCCTGCTAGTAAACAATAATTGATGTAGCTCTAATATTATGCTATATACTTTAATCGTTCAATATTCTTTATGGTTTAGACATAAATTAGTGCAAACACATATAAAATATTGAATTTTGGGCAGTTTTTAATAATTTGCGGTTCCAATCGAATAGAACTGAAATACCAAAACCGAAGCTGAGAATCGAACTGAAACCAAAACATGTTTTTCAATCCGGTTCTCAGTTCCTAAAATATGAGTTTTTTCGGTTCTTGGTTCTTTTGGTTTCATGTTGTTCCAGAACCAAGTTCACCCTTAGTTTGGAGGCCATTTATCTTCATAAATATAAAATTATTTATGAAATGAACCGGACTCTCGAGGGTTAGATTCTTTAGAAGATATAAATATTAAGGGTGTGTTTGGTTTGTTGCCGGATTAGGAATAGGGTTAGGATTTTGTTAATACAAATATCGCCTAAAAACGTTATTTATATTTTATGATCTTCGCTAAGTTTTGTTAATGACAAATGTAAACTTTAGTTTCTAAGTAAAACATAATATTAGTTTTAAAGACTTGCATAAACTAGACTTTTGCTACATTTTACATTTTATAAAACACGACACTTTTTATTTCTTAAAATAGAATTGTCACATCACATTTATGGCAAGTTTTGTCATTATATATTTATGGAAAGAAATGTGTTTGACTTACTTAGTGGTTGCTTGCAAGTTTAGTGTTTGACTTGATATTATGAGATGTGACATTGTTTGGTTTGCAAGAAGTTATGAGATGTGACCTTGTTTGGTTTGCAAGATTATTGCAAAACCAACTGCAAGCCAGGCAGTACCCTGGGGATACACGGACGGAACCCTTCTGAGGGGTCCGCCTGATCCGCCAGACCTGCAGAAGGTTTTTCTATAAATACCAAGCCACAAGTTGAATTTTGGCTTATCACTCTACATCATATTTTACACACACACATTCATTCTTTCATCTAACCCTTTAACATTTCATATGTGAAGTTTCTTTTTGTAGCAAAGAGATTCCCGAGCTCATTAAAAGTAACAAGTATTCAACACAACGTTGCAAGACTTGTTAGCTTAGCATTGTGTAGACTTGTGTAGTTTACACTTCATTTGATTGTGTATTTTCAGTAGTGATCGGTTAGTATTTTAGTCCTCAAAATACAAAGTGTATCGGGAGTAGTTGTACCCTTGTAAAAGAACTAACGGGAGTGGTTGTACCCTTGGTAAAGATCTCGACATCTAGCTTAGTGTCGGTAAAAGTATAAGCGACGTGTAAGGTTTTCTTCTCCGGTGAAAGGAGCTTGTTGACTAGTGAAAGAAACTCTCGAGTTGGATACTCGGGGCGTGGACGTAGGGCAAGGAAAAAAAGTCCTTGTAGCCGAACCACGATAAATACTCGTGTTGTGGTTTGATCGTTTCTTTCATTTACTTGCATGTTATATATTGTGTTTGTGCATATATCTTTGATCAAACGGAAAGTTTCAAAGCTAACTTAACAAGTTAAAAAGTTTTTAAACGGTAAACTATTCAACCCCCCTTCTAGTTTTCCAGAATTGGCATAAAGAGCTACATTACTCAAGCTTTTAAAATATATTGTGTTTTAAAACTTGAAACGATCCATGGATTTTGAAAATTACAAAGAAGGGCAATCTATGCAAAGACCACCACTCTTTGAAGCAAATGGTTTTATATATTGGAAAAACCGTTTTAAAACTTACGTGAAATCTAAAGATATAGATTTGTAGTATATAATCATTGATGGTGATAACGTTGTTACTAACATTAAAGAGGATGATCAAAAGAAATTAATTGGTAAAAATAATGAAGCTAAAATGATGTTTTACAACGCTTTGCTTAAGAAATAATATGAAAGAGTCTTTTTGTGTAAAACCACCAAAGATATTTGGCAATCTTTAATTGTCACTCATCAAGGAAACTCACAAGTCAAAGATAACAAAATTGATCTTCTTGTTCAACAATATGAACAATTTGTTATTTCCGAAGATGAGATTATTGATAATGCTTTTGCTAGGTTTAATACTATTATTACTTCACAATCTTTTTGTAGTAAGAACTTTGTCAGGAAATTTCTTAGAGCACTCCATCCGAAGTGGAGAGCAAAAGTGATGGCAATTGAAGAATCCAAAGATCTTTCAAGCATGTCACTTGATGAGCTAATTGGAAACCTCAAAGTTCATGAAATGGTAATGGAAAAAGATTCGGAACTAGTTAGAGGCAAGAAAGAAAAAGTTAAGTCCAATCAAGTGATGATGAAGAATCTACTTCGGATAGTGATGATGAGGAATATGCTATGGCCGTTAGAGACTTCAAGAAGTTCTTTCGTAGAAGAGGAAAGTTTGTAAGGCAACCTAAAGATGACAAGAAAACTTTCCGAAAAGATCGTGATGATAGGAAAGGAAAGGTTGAAAGAAAATGCTATAGGTATGGAGACACAAGTCATCTTGTAGGAGAATGTCCAAAACCACCCAAGTGCAAACCTCAACAAGCTTTTGTGGGTGGTGCTTGTAGTGACTACGAAGGAGATGACGATGAGCCAAAGAATGATGATATTGCTCTCATGGCTCACAACTCAAATGAGGTATTCTCCGACTCATCTTACTCCTCTATTGATGATGACACTTTACAAAAAGAATATAACAAACTTTTTGAATTGAGCTTAAAAATCAAAAACAAAAATAAATTTTTGAAAACTAAAAAGGAGTTTTTAGAAAATGAAGTTTATGAGTTAAAAGAAAAAGCTAAGAGATTAGAAAAGAGTAAAGGTATTGACACATCTTGCAAATCATGTGAAGAGCTTAAACAAGAAGTTGAGAAACTCAAAATGATTTAATAAAACAAACCACAAAGTTTAAGAAGTTCGATAAGAGCATTTCTTGTGCGGATGAAATTATGAAACTTCAAAAGTCACCCTTTGATAAAACAGGACAAGGATTTACAAAAATAGAAACTTCAAAGGGTCAAACGAAACAAGAAAAGATTGCACAAGAAACAATCAAAATTGCTACAGCAGCCTGCGGATCAGACGGAACCCAATCCAGGGTACCGCCCGTTGGACCCGAAGGTTCCACCAGGTCTGCTGCAGCAGTAACTCCATCCACAACGAATCGTTCAAAATTTGTTAAAGTTACATACAAAAATGGAACAAAACCTGTGTTTAAAACTGGAGTAGGACTTAGTAAAAATGAATTTAGAGCTAAGACTACTCAACCAAGACCTAAGACTCCAATTCCCAAACGCCCCTTTCCAAAGAGCAACTTCAACGCTCGACCAAACTACCAACATGTTTGGAACCAAAACACTCCTAGACATTACCAAACTCCAAATTACATGTCATGGAACCCTTATGCTCTATTTTCAAACTTGGAACAAGTTAATGGTATGCTTAACCAAAATGGACCCATGAGAAATTGGGGACCAAATGTTTGAGTGTTTTTCATAAAATAGGTGCGCCTCAAAGTTTGTTTGGAACCGGACGAATGGATTAAAGATAGCGGTTGTTCAAGGCACATGACGGGTAACAAAAGCCTCTTCACTTCTTATCACAAATGTGACGGAGGTAATGTTACGTTTGGTAGTAAAGCTAAGAGCAAAATCATCGGAAAAGGTACAATCTCTCATGACTCCCTTTTTATAGATGATGTAGCTCATGTTGATAACTTAGGTTTTAATCTCCTTAGCATTAGTCAACTTTGTCGTAATAAGTATAATGTCATTTTTAGTGAAAACGGAAGTAAGATACTTAAAGATGGTATAACCATAGCCAAAGGTGTCCTTAAGAACAACGTATACGTCATGAAGATGGATCCAACATCTAGAGACAAAATTTGTCTTACTTCATTAGATGAATCTTCAACTTTATGGCATAGACGTTTAGGACACGCTAACATGAGACTAATTCAAAACCTCTCCTCCAAAGACTTAGTTCGAAACCTACCTAAGTTGAAATATGACCAACACTTTTGTGATGCTTGCAAAGTCGGTAAACAAGTCCATAATAGCCATAAGGCTAAAAACTTGGTTTCTACATCTAGGTGTCTAGAACTTTTGCATATGGATTTATTTGGTCCATCCGCTATACAAAATCAAGATATACTTGGACAAAATTTTTGAAAAGTAAAAATGAAGCTTTTGATAAATTTGAAATTCTAAGTAAGAAAATTCAAAATCAAGTAGGGTCTAATATTGTGTCTATTCGAACGGATCACGGTCGTGAATTTGATAATGAATTTCAATTTGGAAACTTTTGTGATAATAATGGTATAACTCATAACTTTTCGGCTCCACGTACTCCTCAATCTAATGGTGTAGTAGAACGTAAAAACCGGACATTGCAAGAGATTAGTAGAACAATGCTTAATGAACAAAACATTCCACAAAAGTTTTGGTGTAATGCCGTTGACACATCAACGTACATTTTAAATCGAGTCTTAATTAGACCATTTTTGAATAAAACTCCTTATGAACTATATAAAGGTAAAAAGCCTACATTAGGATACTTTAGAGTGTTTGAGAGTAAATGTTTCATTCTTAACACCAAGGATTATCTCACCAAATTTGACCCAAAGTCTTATGAAGGTGTATTTCTTGGATATTCACAAAATAGTAAAGCATACATTGTTTTGAACAAAGAAACCTTAAGAGTCGAGGAATCGTTGAACGTAACATTTGACGAGAGTCCACCTCCCTCTAAGACATCACCTTTGGTAGATGATGACTTAGTTGAAAGCAAAGCAATAGAAAATCAAGAAATTTTAAGTGTTGACAAGGAAGATGAACTATTAAATAAAGAACTTGTCAATGTCAAAGAATCTAAAAGTCATCCATTAGATGGTGTCATTGGCAACATTAATGAAAGAACACTAAGGTCAAAAGTTAAAAATGAAAGTAACTACTTTTGTTTCGTGTCAACCATTGAACCTAAAAATATTAATGAAGCCATTAAAGATGAGTCTTGGGTAATTGCAATGCAAGAAGAGTTAAACCAATTTGTTAGGAATGATGTATGGACATTAGTTCCTCAACCAAAGAGTCAAACTATAATTGGAACAAAATGGGTATTTCGTAATAAAATGGATGAAAATGGAATTGTGTCTAGAAATAAAGCTAGGCTAGTTGCACAAGGATATAACCAACAAGAAGGCATTGACTACGATGAAACTTTTGCTCCGGTTGCTAGGCTCGAGTCAATTAGAATCTTACTTGCATATGCATGTGCACATAATTTCAAACTCTTTCAAATGGACGTCAAAAGTGCATTTCTAAACGGAGTCATAAATGAAGAAGTGTATGTTGCTCAACCACCGGGCTTCATCGATTTTGAAAACCAAATCATGTTTACAAACTTAAAAAGGCTCTTTACGGACTTAAGCAAGCTCCAAAAGCATGGTATGATCGACTTAAAACCTTCCTAGTTGACCATAAGTATACCATGGGCTTTGTTGATAATACTCTCTTCACTAAGAAGAAAGATTCACATATTATCATAGTCCAAATCTATGTTGATGACATTATATTCGGATCAACTTGTCAAGAATTATGTGTGGATTTCTCAAAAATCATGCATGACGAGTTTGAAATGAGTATGATGGGAGAACTCAACTTTTTCGTAGGACTCCAAATTAAACAACTAGAAGATGGTATCTTCTTTAACCAATCTAAATATATTAAGGACATGCTTAAGAAATTTGGATTAGAAGATTCGAAACCAATCAAAACACCCATGTCCACGGAAACTAAACTCACCAAGGATGAGGAAAGTGAATCCGTAGATAGCAATAAATATAGAGGTATGATTGGTAGTCTACTTTACCTAACGGCTAGTAGACCCGACATTATGTTTAGTGTTTGTCTATGTGCTCGTTTTCAAGAAGATCCTAAGACTACCCATCTCGAAGCCGTTAAAAGGATTTTTAGGTATATTAAGGGCACTACACATTTAGGTTTATGGTATCCCAAAGGAACGGGAATAGACACCATAGTGTATGCCGACTCGCATCATGCCGGTGACTATGTCGATAGAAAAAGTACAAGTGGTATTTGTACTTTTGTTGGACATTGTCTCACCTCATGGTTCTCTAAGAAGCAAACGGCTCTTGCTATCTCAACAACGGAAGCCGAGTACGTTTAGGCCGGAAAGGCATGTCAACAACTCTTTGGATGAAGCAAGCTCTTGTCGACTACGGAATTCAACTCAACGACATCACAATTCTTTGTGACAACAAAGGTGCCATTGATCTTAGCAAAAACCCGGTTCAACATGCTCATACCAAACATATTGAAATCCGTCATCATTTCCTTCGTGACAACGTTCAAAAAGGAAATATCTCAATTGAGAAAGTTTCTTCCGAAGACAACATAGCCGACATTCTCACAAAACCCCTTAAACGTGAACCTTTTAACCTTCTTAGGCTAGGCTTAGGACTTATGGAACCTACATTGTAGTTCTGGACATTAGACAAAAATCACAAAAATCAAAACAAATCCATAACTCTTTTTCTCAGCAGGGTCGGCGGAACCCTCAGACACAACGGGCGGAACCCATTTCAGGGGTCCGCCGTGTCTGCCGACCTGCAGAATCATTTTTTTGTTTATATTAAACCAAACACCCATTATCTCATACCACCACTTCCAAACTGCTACTATTCACTTTACCATCCATCCATACCTACGAATTCTTGGTCTTCCATTCATTTACATTGCAAATCAATCATCATTGTAAGTATTCTAAACTTAATTACAATCCTGATCTGAGTCTAGGAATTCTATTTTTGCACAAAAACAAAAACTTGGGGTTATGCATTAACTGGAGAAAACTCATGCACAAAATTAGGTGTTTAACAAAACTAATCATATTCCCCATAGTTAGGAATTGCATTCTTAATTAGTATAAACATGTTTGCTAAAACACCCCATGTCAAATCCTTTCAAAAATTTCTCACAAGTAGGACAAATATTTTTTCGTCTCACATTGAGAATACAAAATCAAAACGTTATGCTTAAAACATCACTTGCATAATGTCTCTTGAATGCTAAAGGGAATACATAACCAATATGTATTTTCGGGTACATTCAAACGAAGCTACATTGAACTAGGAGCGTTTGGGTTATCTTTTGTCTTATAACAAAACTTGCATAAAAACAATTTTGAAGCATCAAAATGAGTCAAGATAACCGCACCTCCACATTGTTTTCATATAGGCACACACTAGAACATCCAAACTATAAGAGTAGTTTACTTAAACTAAAATGTGAAATTTTGTTGTTTTAGGAATCATCATGCCTCCTCTAACCCACTACGACCACAAGGACACCATTAAGTACCTACCAAAACACCACAAAACCAAAGGCCTTACCCCAAACCAAGTCAACGTTTTTAAAGCCTTAGAAAAACACTATGTCCATGAGGGTAGAACCATTGACCCGTCTTTCCTAGAAGGCACAAACCTTTACGCCGAATTTGCCACAATCAACTTTGAGTGTCTTTTGAATATCGACGAGCCTATTTGTCCTAGATTCATTATAGAGTTCTATGAATCCTCCGTCCTCTCCACGGATGACTATGGTCAAATGTCTATCAACTTTAGAGTTAGTGGTCATCAATACTCCTTCACTCTTGAGGAGTTTGCTCAAATCCTAGGTGTCCCAAACCGTGGTAGTTGCCTCTATTCCGACTTGCACTCCCTCTCAACTCTTGACAACCTCCAAGACCGTATCCATCCTTATGACACACCCCTTGTCTCAAAAGATGTACTCCGTGACCACCTCTTTGTTAGGACCACCAACACTAGGAGAACTCGTTCGGGAAATGAGGTCGATAAGGACCCATATGGAATGGAAATAAATGAACTTAAGCCCCAATTCAAGAAATGGGAGGAAGTCCTTAGAGCCAATGTCATTAGCACAATAGGAAACCGAGATCATATCAACCTTTGCCTTTGCTACATGCTCTACTCCTTGTCCGTTAGGCAACCTTTCAACCTTGCCTACTACATGGCCAAGAGAATGGCCGACATTCCCGTGCATGGCACAACGGCTATGCCGTATGGAATGCTCTTGACCCGTCTCTTTAGGTTCATCTCACCCATTCCACCAACACCAAATGGTCTTCGTCTTGACTACTCTCTCATTCCACACACCTTTGTTCCACTTAGTGATAAGAGAGTCTACAAAGCCTAAGGAAAACGTCCTCACCCTCCTACCTCATCATCATCTTCCTCAATGAGTGAAGATGACAATTTGCCATACTCTAGGCTCCCACCTCTCGAATACCTATCCCAACTTCCAGATATTCCTAATGAGTCGGCGGAGTTCAAGCAAACAAAGGGGATGTTTAATAATCTTGGAAGGTTCCTTGGAAAGCTCAAGAACAAGATTGACCATCAATGAGAGCGGGTGTGTAGGAGTGTTTGGCATTAGGTGATATGTGAACAAATTTGGTCGTTTAAACAATATTTGTGATGTATTTGTGTGCTAGTACAATGTTTGATACAATTTGGAACATGTAGTATCTAACTTTGATGCAGGTAGACAACTCTTGGCAAGTTGTCAAATTTTCAAGCTTATGATATTTTCACTAAGTATAGTGAAATTCTCGACCTTAAGGTCAAAGTCCTATGATATGTGTGTTTACGTGTCTATTTTTTGCATTGCCTAACCAGAAATGCCTTATCTTTTTTATTTTAGGAGTTTTCGAAAATTTTGAAAATCGTCTCGCGGGTCAAAAACGCGGACTGCCTAATTTTTGAGCACTGACGGATCTGGCGGTACCCAAAATTGGGTTCCGCCAGTGTATTTTCTGGGAATCCCATAAATGGCCCAACGGACCAGGCGGTACCCTCAAATGGGTTCCGCCTGTGTATTCTGAGGGTTCCGCTAGTTGCCTGCAGAAATTTTGTTTTTGTTTTCAACATTTCAACATCCAATCACCAAAATCCAATCCTTTTAGATAGAAACCCATTTCCTGCAATGTGTTTAGCATAATAGGGTACTTCTCCTTCCATAAACTTAACCAAACCATTTCCCGCCAAAATTCAAATATAGACATAACAACCTCAAGGACCCTTCACACATAAAGGAAGGAACCCTTTTAAAGGTTCCTTGAAATCCCTGAGATTTATACTCCAACAAATCTACCAAAACCACTAAGCATTTAGTGCAAAACTTGTCTTCTCACTTCACCATTTTCATTGGATTGACTTCCATGATATGACAATCCACAATTAGTTTTCCAAATCATTAGGAACCTCCATTTTTGTATGGACTAACATCAAATCCAAATACTCCTTTCCACAATCCTTCAACACTATAAATTAAGCCATCCTAAACACTATCAAATCACACCTTATTCATCACAATTTCTGAACTTCTAAACCATTTTTCACCATGACTAAGTCAAAAATCACCTCTCAACCATCACGACCCATCCGGAAAACCGCCCGGATAAGTGTTAAACCACTATGGTCAAATCAACCCATCAACCTAAGCTCCTCATCTTCGGATGAATTTACCTCGCCTATAAAAAATGAACACTTTTTGAACCTGGCATCTCCATCACCATCACCCAACGAACCAAATGAGCTCACTCCACCACCTACTAGATCACCCATTGACCCAACTCCACCAAGTGCTCCAACCCAACCATCCAAAACTTCATCACCATCATCATTACCCAAAATTGAACCTATGGAGTTATTTCGGTCTCCTCCCACATCACCACACCCTTTTGTCCAAGATCTAAATGATCTTCCACCAAGACCTACACAACCACCACATTTTGCAAATGAATCACCAAGGTCAATTCTAGACCAAAATGATCATTTTAACCACACCCAACCACCACAACAAGTGTACCATCAACCCAAACCATTGTTGTTTCACCCTATCTACCATGACATCCATGGTCCTCTTTATGGAGAACCAAACTTTGAAAACCATGATCACCCAACTCCACCACATTCTCAAGCCCAAACCTATGACTCTTTCTTCCCCTCATATGAGGAAATCCAAAGCATGGTTGAGAACCACCTTCATCAAGCAATGGAATTTCAAACCACCTTGCTTGACTCAATACCAAATCCATCCTCCACCCAAGAACCAAAAACCAACCAACCCTCAAACCATGAAACCCAAATCAACCCATTTTCACCCACTCATCCCCATGTTTGCTCAAATTGTGAGCCAATGGGTGCAAGCATCAAAACGTTGCTTCACCAACTCCAAGATGAAACCCGGTTTACATTCCAACACGTCATAGAACGTTTGGATGCTCTTTCCCACCCAAACAAATCCTAGACAACCATTTGGAGGCCGTTTGCCCCAATTTAGGAAACTAGGCTTTTATTTTTCTTTCTTGGTTAATTTTTTTTAGTTTTTGTTTAGAAGTAGAAGAATACTTAACATTTCTTGTCTTTTGACTTTTCAAAGTCAAAATTTTACTTGGAATGCTATTTCTTTCTACTTACTTTCGTGCATTGTTGGTTGATCATTTTTATGTTGTCATTGTGGTTGCAATGTGTGTGGTAACTACAAGCTTGACTATATATATTACCAACTAACCATTTTTTTTGTAGGATCAAAATACATGTTTCCCATCTTGGCACTCCTTTTAGGGGGAGTAATAAGCAAGGGGGAGCAAGTGCATTTTTCCGCTTCGCTACTCTACTTTTTGTTTCGACAAAAAGGGGGAGAAATATATTAAACTTTCAAAACTTAATATGATTTTCATAACTTAAGTAAAACAAGTTTAATATTAATTCTTTTTAAGTCTTAAAAACCAAGATTTTGTGAGTTACTTAAAAACAAAGTTCATGTTTTGTCATCAACAAAAAGGGGGAGATTGTTAATACAAATATCGCCTAAAAACGTTATTTATATTTTACGATCTTCGCTAAGTTTTGTTAATGACAAATGTAAACTTTAGTTTCTAAGTAAAACATAATATTAGTTTTAAAGACTTGCATAAACTAGACTTTTGCTACATTTTACATTTTATAAAACACAATACTTTTTATTTCTTAAAATAGAATTGTCACATCACATTTATGGCAAGTTTTGTCATTATACATTTATGGAAAGAAATGTGTTTGACTTACTTAGCGGTTGCTTGCAAGTTTAGTGTTTGACTTGATATTATGAGATGTGACATTGTTTGGTTTGCAAGAAGTTATGAGATGTGACCTTGTTTGGTTTGCAAGATTTATTGCAAAACTAACTGCAAGCCTGGCGGTACCGTGGGGATACACGGGCGGAACCCTTCTGAGGGGTCCACCTGATCCGCCAGACCTGTAGAAGGTTTTGCTATAAATACCAAGTCACAAGTTGAATTTTGGCTTATCACTCTACATCATATTTTACACACACACATTCATTCTTTCATCTAACCCTTTAACATTTCATATGTGATGTTTCTTTTTGTAGCAAAGAAATTCACGAGCTCATTAAAAGTAACAAGTATTCAACATAACGTTGCAGGACTTGTTAGCTTAGCATTGTGTAGACTTGTGTAGTTTACACTTCATTTGATTGTGTATTTTTAGTAGTGATGGTTAGTATTTTAGTCCTCAAAATACAAAGTGTATCGGGAGTAGTTGTACCCTTGTAAAAGAACTAACCGGAGTGGTTGTACCCTTGGTAAAGAACTCGACATCTAGCTTAGTGTCGGTAAAAGTATAAGCGACGTGTAAGGTTTTCTCCGCCGGTGAAAGGAGCTTGTTGACTAGTGAAAGAAACTCTCGAGTTGGATATTCGGGGCGTGGACGTAGCGCAAGGAAAAAGAGTCCTTGTAGCCGAACCACGATAAATACTCGTGTTGTGGTTTGATCGTTTCTTTCATTTACTTGCATGTTATATATTGTGTTTGTGCATATATCTTTGATCAAACGGAAAGTTTCAAAGCTAACTTAACAAGTTAAAAAGTTTTTAAACGGTAAACTATTCAACCCACCTTCTAGTTTTCCACAGATTTGGTTTAGGATTATGATTTGATAAAAGACAAAATTATAAATTATTTTAATAATGTAAATATATTTGTATTTCCAATCAAAATATGTGGGTCCATTTTTATATATATCACTCACATATTTTGAAATAAAAAATTATATATGTGCATAGAGTTAAAATGATATTTTGGCCATACAGAAGAGAGAGAAAACCTACTAGTGTGCCAAGGATTATGATTTGGGACTAACTCCCCAATATTTGGTCTAAAAGTTGGATAACAAAGAATATATACTAGTAATATTTTTCATTCCAATAATCCTTACAAGGGTGGCAATGGCAAGCGGTATCACCATCGGCAAGGGGATCCCGGCGGTGAACACCACCGCCACCTAGCCGGCAACAACGGCATGGTGAGAACGGCATATATTGCCTCGGAGGTATGGGACTTTCAAAGCAACAATATGACCGTTGGCAATTAATATTGGAACGTTAGAGGAGCGGTGCAAAAAAAAATCCCCTATATATATTAAACTAAAACACATACATTTTTAACACAAACAATACAATTCACATATATAACCAATTCACGTATTTTTACAATGGTTTTATCTTCTTCTTCGTCCGAATCGTTAGTGAGTCCCCCCGGCGAATTGTCCGAACTGGTGCCATCCGGTAGCACCCTAGAAACCTTATTAGCCGCGTACGATGCAATTGACGACACGGCAAGCTCTACCGAAAGTCGGGAGTATGTAACCGGTTTTCGTGAAGACGCTTTACGAACCCTTATGAATGATTATTTCGTTGAACGTCCAAAGTTTAACGACGAACGTTTTCGTGAACGGTTTCGTATGAATAAAAGCTTGTTTTTAAGAGTTGAATGGTTTCAAGAGGGATTAGATGCGATGGGGAAAAAAGTTTCACGGCATTACAATAATGCACATCGGCCATTAGGCAACTCGCAACGGGTGAACCTCCAGGTAGATTTGATGACTATTTAAAAATGGCGCGCCGAACGTCAGGTTATATATATTTTTTAAAGTTATTGTTATTAATTTTTTATAAAGTTATCGTTATATATATTTTTTAAAGTTATTGTTATTAATTTTTTATAAAGTTATCGTTATATATATTTTTTAAAGTTCTTGTTATTAATTTTTTATAAAGTTACCGTTATATATATATTTTAAAGTTATTGTTATTAATTTTTTTTATAGGGGAATGCCTTGATCATTTTTGCCAAGCGATTATTCAATTATATGGTCGAGAGTTCTTACGTAGGCCGACATCCCATGACATTGCACACTTATACGAGTTCCATGAAGATAAACATCACATTCCTGGAATGCTTGGTAGCATTGATTGTACGCATTTCCCATGGCGTAATTGTCCTAGACATTTGAAAGGTCAATATAAGCGAGATGATCATCAATACCCAACTATTATGCTTGAAGCCGTCGCTTCTTACGATTTGTGGATTTGGCATTCGTTTTTTGGTCCTCCAGGTGCAAACAACGATATCAATGTTTTGAATCAGTCACCATTGTATCTTATGGAGCGAAACGGAACGGCGGCAAACAGTTCATTTCATGTAAATGGACGGTTTTACAAACGTGGTTATTATCTTACCGATGGAATCTATCCTACATGGTCAACGTTTGTTAAAGCATATAAGCATCCGGTTGAACTGAAGGAAAAGAGATTCAAGAAGCTACAAGAGTCTGCAAGAAAAGATATCGAGCGAGCTTTTGGTCGTCTTAAAAATAAATGGATGATTCTCACTCGTCATCTCTGGGCAATGTCGGTTGACAAGATCCGACAACTCGTTTATACGTGTATCATATTTCATAATATGATTTTAAAAGACGATCGAGTTGCAATATCGCCGGTTCATATAATGGATCCGCCAGTCGCGCCAGTTTATGACGATAGTGTATTACCGGAGTTAATCGACGAACAAATGCATTACCGACTCCTATATGATCTTACGGACCACGTAGAGGCTCAAAACTTAACATATCTCGATGATTAGTTATTTCATTTTTTTTAAGAATAATGTAATTTTCTTTTAATTATTATTATTATTTATTTATTTATTATTATTATTATTTTTTAAGTATTATGTAATTTTCTTTTAGTTATTAATGAAATATTTATGTTTTAATTAAATTGTTTAATTTAATTTATGAAAAATAAAATAAAAAAAAAAAAAAAAAATTGGGAGGTATGAAAAAGGCATGGTTGCCACTAAAATGGGGTTGGGAGGTATGGAAAAAGTATGAATGAGGTGGAATGATATTATTTGTGGATTTGAGAGGTATGAACGATTTCAAAAGCATGACTACCACAATCCTTAGGTTCAAATACCCCCAACCAAACTGGCACTTAAATATAATATTAAATAATACTTCAATAATGCAAGTTGTTGGTATAAAAATGGGTGAAATCACTTTTTTCAAGTTTTGTCAAACGTCAATTTTGCCTTTAGCAGGACCCTCAAACAAAACTTTAATGCAAAGTGGCCGACACATTCGTCTATCACTGGATCTTCTTGAGAACTCTTGGCGTCAAAAGGCGATGATAACAAACTTGGAGCTGAGATATAGTTGGGTATTGATGATCACCTCATCGAAGTGAAACAAATTTGTCAAAACCAAATTATACCAAATTAAATATTTGATTTTTGGTTGAGATATAGTTTTGGAAATCTAAATCAAAAACCGAATTTATGTAAATATATATTTCTTTTATATGTTTATATACATAAAAAAACTATCAAATTTTATCTAAATCAATAGCTCGATTTTCGGTTTTACTAAAAACAACTTAACCAAATTAACCGAACACTCCGATAACCGAACCGATAACACCTTTCCAGTAACATTAAAACTCGTGGACCAATAATAGAGATGGGCCAAATGTTAAATGGACAATAAAGTGTTAGCAGGTGAGCATGTGCCGACTCATCACTGGAGCAGTGGCGAAGCTTGGATTTTTCGAGTGGGGGGTCGGGATCTAAAATTTTTTTTTCCTAACACTATGGGGGGTCGAAACCGAATTAAATTGGGGGGGCGAAACCGAAAATACCGAAATTTTTCTACACGAAAACTATATACCCCTACATCGCAAAAAAAATTTCGAGGGGTCGGCCGCCCCCCCTATGAAGCTGCGCCACTGCACTGGAGTACGTGATGTGGTTGGTAGGGTAATAATTAACAAATAATTTTAACGACGACCTTGACTTCATACTGTCTAAGAATCCTTAAAAATTTAACTGAGTAACACTTGCTAATATATATAGCCACTTTTCATAGCAATTCCATCATCTCAACGTACATGTCAAAAATGAAAAGTTTTCAAGTAACAGCCTTTACTTTAAGCATGCTTTTGATCATTAGCATGGTGAAAGGCAGGTGGCTAGATCTCCAAACATATTCAACATCAATGATATCTGTTGGTGTTCATAGCATCTCTAGTGACAATCCTCTTAATCTACGTTTAGAAACTTCAAACTCGTCAAAGTTGCATGATGAACAGAGGTGTAAGTCCCTATACGGGTTCTTTCCATGTGCAGACACGATGCCAGAAGGCGTGTTCTTGATGTTCATGTATATGTATTTGATGATGTTGGGGGAGGAATGGATACAAAAAGGAAGTGAGGCTTTGTTCTTATGGATTGGCAATAAGGCACTTGGTGCAAGTGTTTTTCGGGTGCTTATGGCTTTACCAAAAATCGCCCTAGTCCTAGGTATGGCTCTCGATTTTATATCACATTAGTTCCATACTATATACACATGTAAGATCTCTATATATATGTTTGATGGCCACAATGTTAAACAAACAAGATACATGAAATATGGCATAATGAGGGGAGGATCAAGATCATAGAATTATGTATTCTAACAATGCATTTTCTTTGATAGAACCTTGATTTAGAAAGAAAAAAAAAAAAAAAAAAAAAAAATTGTAAACATAGATAGTGACTTGCATTATTATTATTATTTTTTAAATCTACAGATATTTCTCATAATTAAAATTTTGTAAACAACTGATAATATTGTTATGGGTTTAGGTTACAAAATAGCAAGGCGTCTTGTTATGGTGAACTATCTAAAGTATCATTAAATGCAACAAATTTTCATGAAGTGTTTCGATATGCAAATTTTGATGTGTTGTCATATAAGAAAAACTTACATGTGTCACTATTTCTAACGTGACAATACGCAAAATGTGCATATCGGAACGCTTTATGAAAGTTCGTTGCATTTAATGATATGTTATATAGTTCACGTATCAAGATGGAACTTTGAAAAAAAAATGTTGCTATTTGTCCAAAGTATAATTATGTTTGAAAATTGAAATCAATTTATACTACTTTATAACGTATTTGGGGCCTTTCTAAAATGGAAGACTTAAAATTTTAAACAACACTCTTACTAATAATAGAAAATGAAATTACATCTAAAAAATTATGTGTCATAAATTTATAGACTTGTAACAGACTTTCAATAAATACTTAATAAATATTATTCTTAAAACTCTCTTAAAATGTGTTATTATATATATTTTACAAACTAATAAAACACATAAAGCTTCATACAATTTATATGAAAACAAATTGATGGTACATGTGGCTTTAAAAACCGGTCCTGACCAATGGGTTCAACCGGTTTAATCAGGAATCGAAGTCACCACCGGTTCGGCTAGCCAATAAAGTCGTCTGAAAACAAATCTGAGATGACCGTCGAAACCGGTAAAAATGGATTAATTGGGCCGGACCGATATCATTTTATTCTTGTTTTCTCAGGTTAATCAGCTCGTCATTATTATTTTGTTTGTGTGTGGACGTTAATCATAGGATACCCGCCGCCGCAACGCGCGGGTACCCTGCTAGTACTTCTTAACTTATACTCTCTAGTGATAACTTTACTCTCTAATAAACGAACTTTTCAACTTCCAGATTTACATCTTTTTTTTTTCTTTATTTCGCAGTCACAGGCGTCCTTTCTTCGGCCTCGGATGCCCAAAACCAAGTGGTTTTAGCGGTGAGTATGTATGCAGGATCGACAGTCCTCACTCTCACACTTATATGGGGAATTCGCATAATATTAAGTAGACATATGCTTGAAAAGGGATCTTCACCTGAATCTGATGATAAACAAGACTCATCGATAAAATGCTTGTTGTCTCTTAAACACAAACTTTCATTTCTGACTGGTTAGATCATTTCCTTAATCTATAGTTTCTGAGGTCAAGTAGGATAACTTAGAATAAAATTTACGTATACGCGTACAATCTTTTTTTTTTGCATAATGCTATGAACACATGGAGATATAGTTCCAAAACATTTTACACCCTTTTAAAACTCCTCTTATTGTAGATACGGGCGTTAATATTGACAAGGAGACCGGATATATAGCTGTAATTATGCTTCTTTCGTTGATCCCGTTTGCCTTTGTCTTACTACTACATTTTATGAAGAATCTAGCTATGAGTTTGTTTGCAGTCATAGTATCAGGCGTGTCGATACTTCTATATTTTGGTTTTCAGGTATCTACTACTAATAGCTAATGTGTGATTTCTGAACTAAATTTTAAATGCTAAACAAAGGAATCAAATTACTTGGGATGTGTACCTTCTGCATGTAGGTTGGACATCCATGGATTCGGGTAAGGAGTTTGGCATACTTGAAGCAAGAAAACTTACGCACACGTTTTATCTATCATCTCCAAAGGCTTGCAGAAGAAGATCTCGTTGACGAGCAAGGGAACCCAAAATTTACCTGCTTCAAAAGGTATTACAATGTCCTTTTTCCATATAAAATACCAAGATAAACTTATCAGAAAACAGTTTTGAGGTCAGCAGCCTAATGGCATACCTTAAATTTTCCAGAATTTTTGATAAAGCCGACAAGGATGGAGATGGGTGCATATCACATGAGGAATTGGAGCATCTGGTCGGGGAAGTATTCGATTTGGAAAAAGATAATATCTCCAAGGAGTATGCTAAAGCGGAGATTTTGATACACTTCGATAGAGACAAAAACAGAAAGATCAGCTGGGAAGAGTTCAAACAAGGATGCACCAATTGGCTAAAAAAATTGGAGAATGAAGCAAATAGTTCTGGATCTACTTTTAAGAATATCCAGAATCAGGCATGTTACGCTTATTCAATGATAATTTAGTCATTCATTGGCAACTCATAAACTTTTCTCAGATTTTTAATACTTGATCTACAGATTAAGATAATAGTAATAAACAAGCATCGTTCAAATCTTACGATAATTGAGCAAATCATGCCAAGAATCTTGAAACAAGTCCTTGAAAAGCAGAGACTAGTGAAAGCAGATGGTGAACCTGATAGAGAAAAGATAGAAGGGTAATATTCTTGACCCGTAATGTATTCTAGTTTTTACAATATTTCATGATTCGCTTACTTTGCCTATGTAGGTTATTTTCACAATACGACAAAGATAATAACAATGAAATACATAGAGATGAGTTAAAAAAATTCATCGAGACTCTTCATTTCGGAATAGCATTAGATGATGGTGAAGTCTTGGACGAATTACTAAAGAACTTTGATGGTGATAAGAATCAAAAGGTAGAGAAAAAAGAATTTGTAGATGGATTCATCAAATGGATTAAGAAAGCGATTGATCATGATAAAAGCATTAAAGATCCAAAAAAGGCGATTGAAAAGTTCGAAGAGGTAATTTACTAACAATAGTTCATATATTGGTTTATCTTTTTGTTACTGATGCACTGATACTTTCTGCAAATTTAATTTCAGGATAGCTGGGGAGAAATTGACACACTGTTGAAACGGGAGAAACCTAAAGCAACCATCGTGTATGCTATATTTGGAATAGCGATCACAGTCATAATTACATCTCCCTTCATAACAAGTGTCAAACAATTCTCAACAGCAGCTCACATACCTTTTCTCTTCACTTCATTTGTTATGGTCCCGATTGCCCTGAACGCTAAAAAGGTAATCGATGCACTTCTCGATGCTCAACCCCATGTTCGGAGGAACGCTTCTTTGGCATTTTCAGAGGTTTGCACACTTTCACTAATGCATCACTTACTTTATGTTAACAGTTAATATATATCTTGATCAAAGGAAAATTATATTTCAAAAGTAAGATTTTATCAACCGATAACTTCATCACCATATATGATATATGATGTAAACTAACAACACAATTCCGTTTATCTAATGCAGATCTACAATGGATTGGTGATGAATAACCTTCTTGGGTTGCTAACATTGCTTGCTATCGTATATATAAAGGGACTATCATGGACCTACTCGGCTGAGGTGCTCACCATCATGATATCTTGTGCCATTGTGGGAGTATTCGCGATCAAACGTGACACCTATCCTATTTGGGCGTCCATCTCAGTGATACTACTATATCCGGTCTCCGTATACATTTATTGTGTTTTGCCAAATGCTAGCTAATTAGCTAATTGAACGATGTCAAAGTGGTATAGGTAAGAACTGGAATGACGATGGATGTGATCAAATGTATCTTTACCATCATTGTTGTTTAGATTGATGAATATGGGTTGGGTATCAAATTACTACATACTATCCCATATGAAATCTTGCTATAATTTTGTTTTTGGGTCCTTACTATTAGACGATAAGTACGGCCCAAACCCGATTGTTGATTTGGGTCTATTATAATTACATGTAATGCTTACTCTATATAGTTTGGCTAATAATAATACAATATACCTACGGGGGTTTATCATTTCCATTCTATGAATAAGCCAGCAATAAGCAGATGTATGTAGCAATAAGCAGCACATACAATAAGCAGATGTATGTAGCATGAATTAACACTACCTTCTGCTTATCATATGAATTTAAAAAATAAATAATAAAAAAAAATAAAAAATAAAGGGCTAGCCTTGTTAAATAAGAAAACCCCTTTGTAGATTGTAAAATTAAAAAGAAACAAACATGAAACCTAGATCAATTAAACAAGCAGCATGAATTAAATCTAGATCAATTCTAAACCTCCACACCAAACAGCCCCTAAAAGTCCCCTAAAAGTATTTTGCGCAACTAGGACCTTGGGAAAGGATCAAACCTCCACCACATGGCGTAAGCACCTAGGATAAACTATCAAAGAGGTCTTTTAAAGGGTTGTAACGTTAGGTGTAGTGATATGAAATACACGGTTTTGTTGGATATAGGCAGTCTTTACTGGTGGCGAGTTAACAATCTTGGTTAATTACATGTACAAAATGGCATTGCTAAGCCAAGACTAGACTCGACTTAAGCTAATAAATGAAAAATAACAAAAACATAAAATAAACATAGAATGAAACGGGATGGTAGTTCGTATGTTTTTTCTCTTTTCTTTTTCTATTTATTCTCTTTTCTTTTTCTTATTTTTTCGATTTTTTTTTTTTTTTTTTTTTTTTTTTTTTTTTTTTTGCATACACTCTTACCCTACCATCCAAAATAATACATCGTAGGGGATGGACATTCCCCTTATACTCGAATTTTTACATACTTTACAATAAACTAATCTAACGACTCGAATTAAGAAAATCAAAACACTTGGAGTACTTTTAAGATTAACGCACATACGGGGGTAACATATGATGTTCTTCCCCATTACTCCATAAATAAGTACTTTACCCATGAGTCCCAATCGTCCCAAAACAATATGTACAAGGATATGACTCGACTTAGCAACCATGTAATCAATTAGATAATCAACTTAGGGTTTAACAAATAACAATAGTGTACTAAAGATGAGCGCATACACGGAAGGCTGAGGCGATTTGGGTGTACATTTAAGTGGGGTGTAACAAATTCTTCCTTTAAGTAAGATGCTTAAAGTTAGAAACGAAAAGATAGGCTCGGAGGGGTGTACTAGGGGTTTCGTGTACTAAAAATGAGTACAACGCTAAGGTGTGGGAAAAATTAGTTGACTTACCTAGCCAAGTAATATGACTTAAATGGTCAAGTAATTATGATACGGGTTTAACACTAGGGTGATCCTAATGCCTCTTATCATGTAGTAAATCCTACTACACGAATGTAGCCTCACTAGCGGTCTCGGGATGCATCACTAACGCAAGTTCTAGAATCTAAATGCTACCGGTACACTCATAAGCACTAATAGTAAATGCTTTTCCTATCAAATCTAAAGGCGAACCTCACATATTTGGGTGGAAAATTTTTATGAATAATACGGTCATGTGCTAGTCATACAATCTCCTATCCATGAGACGCTTGCTATGGCTAAAGTTTCACTCCTAAATGTTGTAAAAAAAATTTTAATTTGGCGCTAAAATTGCACTAACAAGTATTTCTCATAGTTTTATTACACATCTACCATTAAACAAACAAACTCAAGCGAAAGTGTATCTGTAAGGTATCATCATTTTACCCTCCCTTTACACTTACGATGAACATTGTCCCCAATGTTCAAGTAAAGAATGTAAAAGTAAAATAAGTAAAACAAATGAAATCAAATACTCCCCTGATTCGCTCGGTATGGATAATAAGGTGGCCAGGTTAAATCTTCCTCCAAGAAAATGAACAATCAAAGCTTCCCTTCCAGAAAAATAATCATCTTCTTGTCATACATAACCTGTAAATCCTGAGAAAACAGACAAGGCAACCTTGCATAAAATCGGCGGCAATCTACATAAGTTACTAAATCCTAGAAAACAAAATAAGATATAATGCTTGTGGAATGAAGTTTACAGATTTCCTGGAGATTATAAAACTTAATAATTCAACAAAAAACTTTAAGAATCCGTTAGAAAAACAAAACCGGTAAAATTTCCAGATTTTTACACGTGACGCCGTCAAGAGTAAACTCGTGACGCCGTCAGAAGTGACCTGCAGAAATTCTTATGTTAAGTTTCCGGAAAATTTCTGGAAAACCTTGGTCCTACGTCCTGGAAAATCCTGCAAAACTTCATTATGACTCGATACAAGCATTTGACTCTAACAAATATGAATATACATGTTCATATAATATTGTGGAGAATCATGATCGGTTTGTTTTTTAAAAACATATTTGGGGTTTCCCCTTACACTTATCTTTTGCAAAAATACCTTTTGGTGAAGTTAAGACTAGGCCAAAACAACAAAATAAAGTATTTCCACTCTTTAGTTTAGAAACATGATCTACCAACAATAAAAAAATAAAGCATGCATACGGAAGCAAATAACAATCAAACAAAATAAAATCACACAAAACCAAGGGTTGCCTCCCAAGAAGCGCTTGTTTTTGTTCGAGTCACGAGCCTGACTCTACCCTTATTTAACGGAAATAGGGGAGGTTTTCCCTACACTTTGAATTAAGTGCGGATGAAAGTAGCGATACACACCCTTAGGGTGGAAGTATGCCACGTGAGAAAATAGTGGTGGATGAATTATATGTTCAAAGGGGTGTGCTCCTATCATCATAACCTTACCTAATTCAATCGGGTTAATAGGTGGATTAAGATTTTCTCCTAGAAAGGGATCATTTTCTATCAACTTCAAAACACTCCTAGTTGGGGATCCATCTTGACCTAATAAACCCGGTTTAAACCCATAATGTTTCTTGTGATCAATCATAAATGGGTGATGTAAGCATGTAAGGTCATTTTCAACTCCTATATTGGCTTCCTCTCTACAAGGCTTAGAGTACACTACCTTTGTCCTAAGACTACCCGGACTATATGGTTTGATGGGTGGATCGGAACCTATTTCAATTCCTAAATTTTCATCCAAGGATGGAAGATTAGGTAACAGTTTTGGTTGAGGCTCCGGTTCATCAAAACTGGGAACTTCCTTAGAACTAAGAGTAAGGTTATCATTATAAGTATTCAAACCTATATCCTCTAGTTGTGTTAGGTTCAAAGGTTCTACCTCAATTGGGATTCCTAAAGTCTCATCTACTTCATCCGAATAAGTAACGGGCGGTGTGTATGCCTCAAATGATTGTAGGACTTGTGGGGTACTTGGTGGGCTTAGATTTTCTATTCTATCGTCCATCTTATCAAGATCACCTAAGTGTTCATCTTGTATTATGGTAGTGCCTAACCATGATATGCACTTAGGTACTTCAACTCTACCCACCTCATTTCTAAACAAACCTTTCGATTGATCCATCCAAATACCAAATAGGTCAAAGCTTACCATTTTTGGGTGCCATGTTCCTCTTCTTTTATGGGCGAGAATCTTGATTCGTTGTGTTTTGGTGTGTGCAAAAACAATTTATCAAAATATCAACAAACGTGAGGTCTAATTTATCGTGAGACAAATAGACGTGAAGTAATACGAGTAAACCGTTTAGGAAAACAATTACCTCGCAAAACTTGTGAAAGTGATATTAAAATTGTGAGACCGGGAAGTGATTTCCCGAGTCGTACCCCAACGAGGTGTGAATGGAAAGTTTCGTGAAAAGATTGAGATTAAAATCTTGTATGTTTGGTTGAGAAAGGTTATTTGGTATTGTGGTACGTTAAATTAACGAAAATCACGAATTAACGAACGAATACGTAACCTAATTGGAAAAATGAACTAGAGAATGCTAAGAAATATTTAAAATGACCTAAAAAGCTACGGGAAACATGTTAGGGAAAACGGGGAAGCCTAAAACATAATCCAAATTAAAAACGCGACGTTTATTTAAAAATAAACGTCAATGTACAAATAAAACGTAAAATTTAAGCTACAAAGGTCCTACGGGTTTACAATTAATTTTCCTACGTACTAGAAGACAAAAGAAAATTTTTGAAAAAACAAAATTAATTTTTCAACAAAAATTCTATTTATTACGGATTAAACACTATTTAGACTAAATTAAATTCTAAAAAAAAAAATACTAAAACTATTATTAAAAATCTGAAATTTTTCTGGAAATTATATTATGCTAACACAATCCTAAGAAAAATACTACTTTTGGAAAAGCTCTTTCAAATAAGCTGGAAATAGCTTAAGCAGTTAAATAAGCAAAATAGAAAAGATTGCTTAAATAGAGATGGGATGGATACTATGACAGAACTGGTGCTCCAGAGCATATGGAAGGGGGAGTGTTGTTATGCATGCATGCTACCAGAGTGACCAGGGTTCGAATCCCACTCCCCACCTTTTTACAAAATATTTTTATTTTTGATTTTTTTCTTTACAGAAACTTTTCAACAACAAAGTAAAGCAACTCTAAAAAAACAAACTTTTTGGGATTTGCAAATAAGCTCAGAATAAGCTTAAAAGCTCAACAGTAGGCTTATAAGCCAAAAAGTGAATTTTTTTAAAACTAAATAAGCTGCACTAAGTTATAGACTGAAAACTAAAGATTAAGTAAGTTAAATCAACTTAAACAAACATTAGATTAAGCTAAGATACACAAAAGAAGTACTTAAATAAGGTGGAAAGAACAATTAAGATAATCCCCAACAAGCAGGCTATTGGGTTAATTGTAGGCCAAATTCAAAGCTTATCCAATAAGCTTAAAGGCAAAACAAGCTAAGAATCCTAAAGTCTGGCACAAAGGCTTTCCAAAATACCAAAAATCTCCCAATGGGGTCCACAGAGAAGCTCGAAAAGGTCTTGGGAAGTAGGGGTCATGGAACTGATAAGCTTGAGCAATGGAGGTTCTTCCCCTGCAGGCCTGTTTGGGCTAATGTGGGGGCCACAGAAAAATTGCCAAAAATACAATGACAATGGGACATCAAAGACTAGTTGGGAGACTATTACTACTAAAAAGCACAAGGGCTGAATCCATATAGAAAAATCAAAACAATTCCCACTAGATTTGGGTTTTCTGCTCAAAGATGATTTTGACTTTTTATCTAAAACAAATATGTTGACTCTGATGAGATTCTAATGGAAGGTACTGACTCAATTGGTTGTAATAAGATGAAAGGAACCCAAAATAGACTAAGTTATCAAAATCTAAACCTAAATGGTGAGTGTGACTCTCAAAAGTCTTACAAGTAATACATGAGATGGTTGCAATGAAGATTTTGACTTTCTGCAAATATGACTAGGTTTTTTTAAACTCTACTTAACCTATTTTAACCTAATGTACTGTGTTAATATCAAATAAACCACAAAACAACAACAAAGGAATTGGTGAGGTACTGATCCAAACACCCCCTTAACTATGGCCAGTTGTGAGTTATGACACAAATAGACAAATCAGGCCCAGGACTAATGCAAAGTAGTTCAATGTGATAAGAGAAGCTGAAATAAACACCAAGATGTAAGCTTAAACTACATACTCCTAAATTTCTGGGTTATACTACTTGCAACAGTTAATTGGTGAATTTTGTTACAAAGAGATTAAAATAACTAACACACCTTCCTAATCACTACAATGGCTAACCCTTAACTGCTGAATATAAATGAGCACATATAAACTATTGAGAAGCAATGGTAAAGTAAAAGAGGAAAATGAGTATTAAAGTTTACAAGTTGTCCAAGCTTAAACCAAGTGAGACCAAGAACCAAACTATAACCCCTATGCTCCCTTGAGCTCTAAACCCTCTTCAATCAACCTTCTGCTACTTCAACACCAAGTATCACCATTTTTTATTTTATTTTTGATTTTTCCTTGAAATTTCCTTGATTTTTTTCTTTTTCTGAATTCTTCTTAATTCAAAGTTTCAAAGTTTTTTCAGCAACTTACAATAGGTTCTGAGGACTTAGTTAAACATAGGAAATAGGTAATCATAATTATTTAAAATAAAGGGAATCTAAGTAAAAATGGGAAATTTCTTGAAACTGAATATGAATTGCATTAATACTGAAAAGATTTTACAACTACAATAAGCATTTTAAAATTACATAAAACTAATTGCTGAAATGGAAAATTACATAAAAGAAAACTACTTACCTCTTTGGGCTTACAAATGCTAGTATTTATACTAAACTAAAAAGCTAGGGTTCCTCTTTGTGTCTCTTCCCTGAGATAAACAGCATTGGAAAGGTGCTTGTGCTTTCTTGGAGTAATTCCCAGCCATTGGATTGGGCTCTGCTTCATCTCATCCTTTAATTGTATTTTGGCGCTCAAATGAAGTGGTGGATTGCCAACGTGGATAGAGGTGAGGGCAAGTGGAATTGGTATTGGTGATGGTGTAGGGTGTGACAACCGGCAATTTAGGGAGCTATTTTGAAAACCCGCATTACGTTAAAGTTCGTTTATAACTTTTATTTGGAATTTTTATTCACAACGAACTTGTAAGACCAATTTTATGAATAATTATATTTTTATGACGTTATGGAATTCGTGAATTATTTTAATAATTCATTATGGAAATTGCGTGATGATGTATGTTTTTTAAATTCTCACTGGTACTACGTGGACTCCGGCACTAGGTTTACCTAACGGAAAATTTTATGATTCGTTTTACGAGTCCGATGATATTTAATTAATTACGGGATGTTTTTCGGGAGATATTGAAGTTTGATATGAGTTCGGGTCTCGGGCCGTATGTTTTTACAATTACCCACTTTACCCACTCAATACTACTAGTAATATTATTATTACTATTATTATTATTATCATTATTATTAATTATACCCTTTTAAAAAAAATAATAAAAAGAGTAAACAACACAAATTGGTCCTTGTTGGTTCGGTACCCACACACAACACAAACACCCTCACACATACTTCTCTCTCCCTCATTTTCCCTCTCACCATAACCCTAACCGCCGACCATAATCCGGCCGCCACCACTTTACCGCCGACCATCACTACAAACCACCATTATTTTCGTGATCCCCACCCTTGAATCTCTTAGATCTGCCCCTACACGCGCCCTTATTACACCATTTTCATCACGTATTATCACCAAATCTCACCACCAATTATCATTTTCGAAGGGTTACACGGTTTGGAGCTTATTTAACCGAAGGTGAGGCGAGTGAGACTCGCGTTTTTATTAAAAACGTGACCCTTGGCCATGATGGGTTTAGATTCGGTTGGGTTTTCACCCAAAAACGGAGTTAATAATTATGGGTTTTGTTGGAAACTCGATTTTTATAAAATGGTTTGGTATCCGGGTTGTTATCCGTGGGTTGGTTCGAACCGTGAGTCCTCGACTCACGGCTTGGATATTGACTCGAGCCGTGGGCTCGTTTTCTGGTTATTTTGGAGCTGTGGTTTGGCTCTTGGTAGCCTTGATCTCGTTGATACCTTGGTTCGACTCTTGTGAGTCGCGGCTCGTAGCCGTATTATTGTTGTTGTTGCCGAGACCTTTGGGTCGAATGGGTATGTTTGGAGTGCTCTTGGAGCCTTTGTTGTGACCCTTGATACTTGGTTCGAGCCCTCTTGGCTCGTGGTATTTACCGCGACTCGGTCGAGTCGTGTTGGGCTTGGTTGTGGCTTGGTAAACCCACCCGAGTATGACTTTGGTCATTTTGTTGCTTGAATGTAACTTGGTTTTATTTTTTTTGTTGGTTGTTTACTTTGTTCCTTGGCCGAATACATGTGAGTCGAGACCATGTTTGGGTGTCAACATTGGATATTGAATTTTTGGTATTGAGAAGTGTTGACGAATTGTGTTATTGGGGACCGATTGTGAGACGGTCACTTAGATTGACGGAGATAGGTTAGTCGGGTGCCGTAGTCGGACCCTATTGTTGTAGCACGTGGATTGGGATTGTGTTGGACGGAGATGTATTGTTTTTATGACTATTGCTTATAACTTTGGACTTGGACAATGAGCCGAGAGTCATGACTCGGACATGTGACCATTTCGTATGGCTCGATAACTATTTACAAATAAAACAAAAATAATAAAGTCGTAATAATAATTATTTGTAATATAAACGTTTATATGAATATATAGACGTGAATAACGGATATATAATTATATAAGCGCGTATATTAATAATAATAATAATCACGAGTCATATTATAAATAATACGACTAAATATATATTAGGCTACGAGAGTAGCGTAATATTATTGGAAGTATTATTATAAAAATGTGTTATAAAATGAGAAACTCTCGACAATTATTAAATATTAAATAAAATGTCATTTTATATATATAACGAGTAAACTTATCGAGTTATGCGGAGTCGTAGTCACTCGAGTTCAGGTAAGTTTTATTTGTGACTTTCGTGTTGTCACGGATATA
The DNA here is from genome assembly GCA_030686995.1 of Artemisia argyi. NCBI lineage: Eukaryota > Viridiplantae > Streptophyta > Magnoliopsida > Asterales > Asteraceae > Artemisia > Artemisia argyi. The sequence continues at coordinate 4,190,724 of CM060686.1, forward strand.
TGACGGTTAATATAAACGTTTTCTATAACTAAATAACCACTTAACCGAAGGGTTGAATCGGGTTATTTGGCTATATGAAATGAATATATTAATGGGCATCGTATCCTACGACGCCCATAGGTTGTGGTATATGTAAAGGGTAATAAATTGCGAATATATATATATATCGGGAAATCTGGCCAATTTGACGATGTATATAAGGAATTTATTAAACTACGATATATACCATATAGTATTTATGTGCTATGTGCTTTAGGATTGGGTGTAATCTTGGAACGGTATGTTACGTAAATAAATATGAGGATTATCAAATCGACGGATTTAATAAACTTCGGCGATTTATTTAAATAATATATTGGGCTAATATTAGATCTATAGTTTATTTTATTATTCTTTGTGTGACCTTTTTGATTTGTTTTGTGTCGACCCACCACCCGTATGGATACCAAACGTAAATACACCAAACTAATACGAAATGGATTTTCGGAAAATAAAACGGATTACGTCCGGGTTTGGGAATATTTTGAATTTGAGGAAATGATTTCTGAACGAGTTGATATTGTTAGGTCGTGCCGAGTCCGTAGTTGCTGTTTTGTGAGTTACTATACATCTTATTTCTACCGACTTCTTCTTGCTATTTTTTGGACTTGAGGTGAGTCATAGCCCCACTTTTACTCTTAAACTATGTTTTCAATACTTTGGGGTGAGAAACGTGCAAACTATTTTACGTGAACTATTATCGCTTTTATATTCTTTCTAAACTTGCTATGCGTATAGACTAGGATGTTTTGTCAGCTTTAGTCACATGATTTATGTGTACTATTCAAGGTTGACTTATGTGGTTATTGTCAGCTTTAGTCACACGGGTCGTGTGTACTATTCAAGGTTGGCTTATTTAGATACTGTAGTGTGCACCTATAGGTTAATGATACTTTGGAGGTTATCCGAGTATTTATTGGTATTGCGGGGGTTACTCGAATATCTATGTTGGAACGGAGGGTATCCGTGTGTTAGGATTGGAGCGGAGGGTATCCGCAGGCCTTTAGTGAATCCTTAGTCTAGCTAGCAAGCGTTTTGCGTATATGTCCACCATATTGTTAGATGAATTTAAACCTATGATCTCACTAGCGAAAGCTTACTTTTAGCACGTTTTCTCAGGTAATTAAGTGATGAAATGGATGCTTGGAATGGAAGGCTCGGCTAAGGCTCTTGGCTTATGGATCTATTTTTCTAAACTCTGATAATTAATTATGGACCTACTGTTACGTTATTTTGGGCCTGACTCTGAATGAGGTTGGGATAAATGTAAACTTTAAAACCCCGTTTTGGTTGCGTTTTTATTATGTTTACTTTATCTCGTTCTATTATGTCTTGTGTTGGATACCAATCCTCGTAGCACCCCGAAAGCTTGTTGAGTCTTCCGCTGTATAAAATTTTGGGGGTGTTACAGATTGGTATCAGAGCCAAGGTTATAGAGAACTAGGTAAATAAACGCCTAAACTATAACCGAATTTTTATAGAAAATGATCCTTGACCACTGTCCGCCAGCCCGCCAAGCCGAAGCATCTTCTATTATTTTGTGGTATTATGAGATATCTTAGATGATTGTTAGATTTGGAATTTCTTGAGATGATTTGAGGTTTATGGATTTAGTATAAGATGGCGTTTCGAGGAATTATATGGTCTAATTGTTTTATAAACGTTTTAGTAATGCGGTATTTGAAACTCTTTATTGAGATTATATGCTTGAATTATTTGATGAGGATTTTTGGTATGGTATTTTGAGTTGTGATTTAGTTGTTTTGAAACACTTACACCTACCCTACGCCGTTGTCACAGACCATGGCCACCCATATGCCCGATGTTGTCGAGGATATTCTTACTGCACCGGTACTACCTGCACAGTTCACTATGGCATCTGATGATCCTTACCAGATGGCCATGCTTTCAGCTACTGTGCCGCAGGCAGCTTCTACTTCAGCACCACCTGTTGCATGTACGCAGGGACCCTCATCTTCTCTAGGGCTCCCTGGTACATCGAGGCAGCTTACTCTTCATCAGGCTTTGGCTCGTGTGGCCCCACGCTTTGCCCACCGAGCTACGACACGCATGTCGGTACGCCCTACTCCATCACCTTTACAGATTGATGCTCACTCTCTTCTGTCTGAGGCGCCACCCACATCATTGCGTCGTCGTCCTAGATCACCTACCACATCTCCACATGGTTCACCTATTAGGAGACGAGGATTGATGAGGTACTCTTCCGATGAGGATGGGGAGGAGTACGAGGGTGAGGATGAGGCTGATGACCCTGAGGAGGAGGATGACCCTCAGGAGGCTGAGCAGGGTGATGATGCTGATCCTGAGGAGGAGGATGATCCTCAGGAGGATGAGATACCTGATGATGATGATGTGTTAGTACCACCAGCTCAGGCTGAGGAGCCTGATTCACTTATACAGCCGATTGAGCCTGTCTCACCTGATCATCAGTTTCTGTTAGATTCACCACCTGGTTGTCCAGTGGCATCGGATGCGTCATCTGAGGTTTCTGCTGAGCAGGCCGAGTTAGGTGAGAGTGGCAGGTTATGGGCTCAGATTACTGCCCAAGGCGAGAAGATCTCGCGGGTATCTGATCGACTTGAGAGAGTTATTGGAGAGTTTTTAGCGGATTTGAGAGTTTACATGACTGTTGTTGAGGGCAGGTCGATTGAGATGAGGAGAGTTTTGATGGAGATTCATGAGCAGATTGCAAGTTTACAGCGAGGTTTTGTCACAGCTCGAGAGGCCGACCGCAAGCTATGGCAGCGGAACACCGAGCTAGAGAAGGAGGTGGCAGACCTCAAGAGAGACAGCGACACCCACAGTGTAGAGCTAGGATCGTTATGGAGGGATCTTGATGGCTTGAGGCAGGAGTTGAGGAGCCTCCGCCAGCAGCGTGGCTAGTTACTTGGGTTATGTTGTCTTGTTTCTTTCTACACCGAGGAGTGTTCGGTTAGAAAAGCTAGTTATCATATGTTGATGTATTTTGTTCAGTATTCGTCTCTTTTGGAACGATTAGTATGTTTTGTGTTTTCCAGTAGTTGGAACGATGTTAGACCTCTATTGTATGGTTGATGGTTATTAGTATATGGTATTATGTGATTTTGGGTATTATGGAAATTGAGTCCCTATTCATGTTACGTGGTGTATTGTTGCTATTCTTCCATGACTTGGCTTCGTTGAATTACTTTTGTTGAGCATATTGATAAGTTCTATTGGAGACTCATGAACTTGTATGATGTTTCAGATCAATGGCCCCATGACGAAACCCTGTTAGAGCTACCAGAACTGGTCCTGCAGTGACTACCCCTGGTCGCCGAGGACGCCGTCCTACTTGAAATGTTGAAACCCCTACTCCTGACAACCTGGACACTACTAACCGCAACAACAAGAATCAAAATGTTGATGTTCAGGGAGATAATGATCATGTTCCACTTAATGCACCTACTGTGGATCAAGCTATGATCAATCAACTTGTGGAACAAAGAGTTACTGAATTGCTAGCCGAGTCAAATCATTCCAACAATTCTGCTGAAACTTTTCCACCTGTTCGTGCTAATGGATGTCAATACAAGGAGTTCAAGATTTGTGGACCCATTGAGTTTGGTGGAACTGAAGGAGTGGTTTACTTGGTCAGATGGATTGAGAAGACTGAGTCAGTGTTCAATGTCAGTGGTTGTGCGGAGAATGCGAAGGTAAAGTTTGCTTCTTTTACTTTCAAGGATGAAGCTTTAACTTGGTGGAACAATTACCGAAATTCAGTTGGGAGTGATGTAGCTTATGCCATGACTTGGGAGCAATTTAAGTCTCTGCTGATCCAGACTTATTGCCCAAGGAATGAGGTTATGAAGCTGGAGATTGAGTTTTGGAACCACAAGGTGAAAGGTAATGATATGACGACTTACAATCGTCGTTACCAGGAGTTGGCCTTGCTTTGCCTAGATATGGTAAAAACCGAGACTCAAAAGATCGAGAGGTATACTGATGGGTTGCCTGTAGCTACAAGGAATGATGTGATTTCTGCTAGGCCTGCAAACATCCATGAGGCAATCACAATTGCTCAACAACTTATGGATTCGTTGGAATTAGAAGGAGCTGATAAGGAGAAGAATGGAAAGAGAAAGAGAGACCATCACTCTAAGGGTAATGATCACCGAAGTAAGAGACAAGCTAAGGCTTATGCTATTGGGAATGGACATAAGAAGAACCAGAACGGTGATGCACCCAAGTGTGGTCGTTGCCACCAGCATCATACTGGATGGTGTAGTGTGAAATGCCAGAACTACTCAAAGAAAGGACACACAGCTAAGGACCGTAGAGCTCGACCTCTTGCTATGGTTCAAGCTGCCCCTGAAATGAGAAATAAGGCAGATGTTACTTGTTATGGGTGTGGAAAGAAGGGACACTATAGGAATGAGTGTAGAGAATCGTGGAACCGAGGAAATCAAGGCTCGGGTGGTAATGGGTACAATCATGGAAACCGTGGAGCTGGAGGAAACCGTGGACGACAAGATAACGGGGACCAACGTGTGGAAGCTGGAGCTGCTCAGGGAAGAGTGTATGCACTCGGGAACGAGAGAGGAGAAGATCCGAACGTCGTTACTGGTACGTTCCTTCTCAATAATCGTTATGCTTCCATACTATTTGATACTGGTGCCGATAGGAGTTTTGTGTCCACTACGTTTGCACCCTTACTAGAGAAACCCCCGATGGCCTTAGGAATTGGATATGATATAGAGTTAGCAAACGGGAATATTGAAAGGATTAACACCATCATTCGCGGTTGCACGTTAAATTTCTTGAACCACCCTTTCAACATAGATCTTCTACCCGTCACATTAGGAAGTTTTGATGTTATCATTGGCATGGATTGTTTGTCGAAGTATCGTGCTCACATACTTTGCTACGAGAAGATCGTGCGTGTACCTTACGGAAAGGAAATCCTAAATATTTTAGGAGATCGGAAGGATTCTAGGAGCCCATCCCGATTAGCAGTTATTTCTTGCACTAAGTAACCAAAGCTAATGGAGAAGGGATGTTACCTTTTCTTAGCTCAAATTTCTGAGAAAAGAGGGACGAAAAAAAAGGAAAGGTGCATTGGAGATGTGCCTATAGTTCGTGATTTTCCTGATGTGTTTCCCGATGATTTGCAGGGAATCCCGCCGACTAGGCAAGTGGAGTTTCAGATTGAGTTGATTCCTGGTGCTGCACCTGTAGCACGAGCGCCTTATCGCCTTGCACCTACCGAACTAGAAGAGTTGTCAAAACAATTGGCGGATTTAGCCGAAAAAGGATTCATAAGACCAAGTTCTTCACCTTGGGGAGCCCCAGTCTTATTCGTAAAGAAGAAGGATGGATCATTTCGTATGTGCATTGATTACCGAGAGCTGAACAAGTTAACAGTGAAAAATAGATACTCGTTACCGAGGATCGACGACTTGTTCGATCAACTTCAAGGATCGAGTGTGTATTCGAAGATCGATTTGAGATCGGGATATCATCAACTTCGAGTTCGCGAGGAAGATATTCCGAAAACGGCTTTCAGAACCCGTTACGGGCATTACAAGTTTCAGGTGATGCCGTTTGGGTTGACTAACGCACCGGCGATATTCATGGATCTCATGAATCGGGTGTGTAAGCCTTACTTAGATAAGTTTGTGATTGTGTTCATCGATGACATTCTGATTTATTCGAAGAGTGAGAAGGAGCATGAGGAGCATCTAAGACTCATCTTAGAATTGCTCAGGAAGGAGAAACTCTATGCCAAGTTTTCGAAATGCGAATTTTGGATTCTGACGGTACAATTTTTGGGTCATGTAATTGATAGATAAGGAGTCCATGTGGATCCTGCTAAGATTGAGGCAATAAAAGATTGGGCTGCACCTACAACCCCAACCGAAGTTCGTCAATTTTTAGGTTTAGCCGGTTATTACCGAAGATTCATCGAGGGATTTTCGAAGATAGCTAAACCATTAACCAAACTGACTCAAAAGAGTGTTACGTACGAATGGGGAGATAAAGAAGAGGAAGCATTTAAATTGGTTAAGAAGATGTTGTGTAGTGCTCCTATCTTAGTGTTACCTGAAGGTAATGAGGATTTCGTCGTCTATTGTGACGCCTCACATAAAGGATTGGGAGCCGTGTTAATGCAACGAGAGAAGTTGATAGCTTATGCTTCCCGACAGCTCAAAAAGCATGAGAAAAACTACACCACCCATGATCTGGAGTTAGGTGTTGTGGTTTTCGCCTTAAGGATATGGAGACATTACTTGTATGGGACAAAGTGTGTTGTGTTCACTGACCATAAAAGTCTACAACACATCTTAAATAAAAAAGAGCTCAATATGAGACAACGACGTTGGATTGAGTTGCTAAGCGATTATGATTGCGAAATTCGCTACCATCCTGGTAAAGTAAACGTTGTTGCTGATGCTCTTAGTCGAAAAGAAAGAATACCAACGTTACGAGTTAGGTCATTGGGAATGACTATTGATGAGTGTCTAAATACTCATCATTTTATACCAATCTGAACTGCCAAAACATACAAAAACACTCAAAAATGCATCATAATACTTAAAATATCTTAGAAGTGTGTTTTATATGTTTCAAATACAAAATATGCAAAAACAAATGAAAAACGTACAAAGTTTGCATAATTGGCAGTTTCAGTCCCTCAAGTTTCAAATATTGTCAAAACTAGTCCCTGAAGGTTTAAAATAAATGAAAAGTCAACTTAAGTCCTTGGGAAACCAAAAATATTCACAAATGATCCCTGGATGAAAGTTTATACAAAATGGCAACTTTTACCCCTCAAGTTACAAAATTGGCAAAAATGGTCCCTTGGGTATTCAAAATTGGAAATTTACAAATAATACCCTTGTACTATGCATGAATGGAACAATTTTGATAACATTTTGTGAAATTACAATCACAGTCCCTTAAAAATCCAAATTTACAATAATGGTCCCTGGAGTTTGAGAAATTACAGAAAAGGTCCCTGGATATTTTTAAATGAAAAAAATAAATAAATTGGTCCTTGGTTTATCATATTTGGCAAAAATAGCATTTGAAAATACTTTGGGAAAATCATAAATTCATTCCCTCTACTTTGCCAAATTTACATTTTTGGTCCTTGTTTACTTACACCAATCCGGACCCTTTTATTTATATAAACCAAAACAAAACCCAACCCACCTAATCTACTCAGCCCACACACACCCCTAGCCCATTCATAAGCCCAGTCCACCACCCCCTTTTTTATTTAAAACGGGCGTTGACCCGCGTTGACCATCCAATACCGCCGAAAACCACACGCACTGTTCACCGCCCTCACCACCACCTGAAACCACCAAAACCAGGAGGTATTCCACCACCACCTCACCACTCCAGCTCACCATCTACTCCCTCAACCTCACCTTTCCACCTCACAGCAAATCCCATCACCATTTAATGCCATCCACACCATTTTTCCCTCCAAACTACCTTTTTGTCCTCTGTTTTCTTCAAGACAGTTCCAACTTGCAATAAACATCACCTTTTGCCTCCTGACACCTCCACAAACTCCCAACAATCTTTAATTGCAACCCTTTGCCTCCACGTTAACGTGGAGGACTTTGGCGCCAAAAGTGAGTTTAAACGGTGGATATCAATTGGACATAATGGATGGCTCAGATGAAGTGGGAAAAGCTCAGAAGATATTCCTAAACCTAATTGAAGCCTATAAAGATGAAGAAAAGCAGAGGAGTATGTGATCTAGTTTTTAATTTAAAAAGTGTATGTCGTTTAATTTGTTTTAGAAGTTCAAGTATAATCTAAGCTTTCAAGTTTTAGTTTAAGTATCCTCAGTGTACTAGTAATCTTTTCAGTTAATAAAATTCAAGTTTGTGTTGTTATCTCAAGTTGTGCCATTTTCAATTTCATATAAAAAATCTCAATAAGCTGTGTTGTTGTTATTGTATGGTTTAATGGATTGAATAAGATCATATAAGCTCCCATAAGCTAAATAAAGCTTTTAGTAATCTACAAATCAGTATAAGATAAAAAAATTCATCATATACAAATTTGGTCAAAGAAAGTCAACTGTGGCATTTGTTCTTGATTTCTGGGTTTCATAGCTGATTTGGAAGCAACAAGGAAGTTGTGGAGTTGGTTTAGATCCTCAGGGGAGGAAATAAGTTGATCTTGGTTCATGGTTTAAGCAAGAAAGCACTTTGTAAGTTCACAAAATTCTCATAACTGTCTTTATAGTGTAGCTTTGTTCATTGCTTATTGCTTTAGTTGTTTATTGCTTATTCAGTATTATATAATGATAATATAACCTTAGAATAGTATCTTGTTTGTTGTAATTCATAGTTGCTAAAATATAAAAGTTTCACAGTTAACTTAGTATAATTAGCATTCTTGTGTATTGGTGGCCATTTTCTGTTTCTAAGTGCTTAATTAGATCTAATATATCATAATAAGTTAGTATGGATCAGTAGCATAAGCTCTTGTAACCATTTACTTCACAAATCACAAAACAGTCTAGTTACAAGTGTGTTTGGATCAGTGGATTGCATCATTAAGTTGTATGTCATTGTTGTTGTTCTGTGTTTACATAAGTCACTTAAGATCCTATTAGCCTAAATAAACCATAAAAACTTAGGTTTATTAAAGATAAAGTCAAAATCATAGTCTTAACATCTCCACAGTTAACTGTGTGAGATTTGGTACCTCAAACCCACCCCATTAGCTTATATCTTATAGCTCTGGCTTATTATAGGTCGCTTATAGCTTATTTTAACTTAATCAATCAGTTTCAGTCATTAGAATCTCAATAAAGTCAAACTAAGTAGTTTTGTTCAAAAGTCAAATTTGCTTCATCTCAGATTTTCTCAAATCTTCAAGGATTTGTTTAGAATTTAGGAAAAGGATCTATGCATTGAAATTTGTTGTGACCATACTCTACTAGTTCATCTTTGAGTTCCCACATAGATTGTATTTTTAGGATTTTTACCCTGGACTCTATTCACCCTCAACCACAACTGCAGGGCAAGGTAACTGCCCTGTCTCAGCAGACCTCAGCTTACCCCCCACCTTTGGTGGTGATTTGTGGATCACTCAGTGGGTCCCACACCTTACAATTAGATTCTCCCAACCCCCCTCCTACCAGACTTGAACCCTCGACCCTTGGTCTGACCTTTTGACCACTGGGCCCCATCTGAAATCAGCTTGGAAGTTTGTCCCTCTTCTGAGTCAGAAACCAAATAAGCAAGTGCTTATTTAAGTTTTCCAGCTTATTATAGGAGCTTATCTCACCACACCTAGCTTAATTAGGTATAAGTAACTTAGGTAAACCAGATTTCATCATAGTGGACCCCACATAACCTCAACTTAGCTTATTTCCTAGTTTAGTCAACCATAGTCAACTGTATAAGCTTATAAGCATTCTCAGTGCTTATTTTAAGGTTCTAAAATAGTTTCCTTTGTAAAAGTTTCTTAATTTAAGTATTTAAGTAGTTTTATAAAAGAAAAACCAGAAAAAGCAAACATAAAAATAGTGATAGCTTCTATTTAATAGAAATTATCTAATTAATTTTCATTTCAGCTTATTAATAAGCACTTGTCCAATTTTATAATTTTATAAATTACTTAGTACCTTAAAGTAGTTAAAATAATTTTCTTAGAATTTTCATAAGCAGTTTACTATTTATTAGATTTAAAACTAGTTTAAATAATTAAATAGGTAATATTAGTAATCAAATAGATTTCTTAAATTTTAATCAATTAAAGTAGAATTTTATATTTTTCCTAAGTTTTATAAAGTAGTTAAAACTTTTAAAAAATAGTTTCATAATTTCCACTGTTCATTTTCTAATTTTCTTCTTTAATTTAATTAAATTAGATTTAAAATAACTAATAGATAATTAATTAGTGGAATAACCTTAAATATAATTTTTAGTAGTTCTTATAATTTTATAGGATTCCTGTGATGGTTAATTAGTTTTATAAATTTTATCATAATTTTCTAAGGTAATCTAATAATAATAGTAATTTAAAATATTTTAATTAGATTAATTAAGTTAACTAGTTTATAATTAATAAAATACTCATAAAAAGACAAAAATATTTATTTTCATTTTTTATACTTTCTTCAAGTTCTTATTTAAGTTTAGAAATTATTGTTATAAGTTTTTAGGTTTATTTGTAATAGTTGTAATTTTTAGTTAATTTAAATTAAGTTTTAAATTAGATTTTAATTAGTTTTATTAATTAATTAGTAATTAAATATTATAATAATCATTTTCATAGTTTCAATTTCATTTTCCATTTTCTTTAATTTTAAGTTTTCAAAAGTTTCACTTTTTACCCCTGTAGTTTGTAACTTGTTAAATACCACTTTTCTCTGTCTGTTATCTGATTATCTGATTTTGTGCTTATATCTGTATTTCTGTTATAGTTTTATAATTTCCAAATATCAATCAATCAGTGGTATAATCAACCCTCAAATCATCTTTGTTACTGTCCTCAGTACCACTCACTCTCATACTCGTTTACAAATACAATTTCAATCTCGTTGGGATTTAACGACCCGGGGATTTCCCTGTACTTCCACGGTCAATATTAACTTGTACTTTCTCCCAGGTGGGCCTAACAGCTGCACACGGCTGACTGGTTGGTTTGGGAGGAGTCAAAATTTGGCGCCGCTGCCGGGGAGGTTGTTGCGTATTTCAAAACGGTAAAAGTTTAGTGGTTTTCAAAAACCCTCCTGTACAAATATCACCATTTTGTAAATTTTTAAAAAAATCAAAATCATATCTGAAAACGTTCATTAACATTTCTCCTGAAGTGTTAACAACACCAAACAAATCATAAACAACAAAACAAACTGTGAAGTTAAATTACTTCGTTGTCTTTAAGATTACAACCTGAAACAGCTGGTATAAGGTAAGTTCTGACATTAAATTGCGAACTGAAGAGGAATACATTCATTTCCTCCCGCTAGCCTGCGAGTAATCTTAAATGGACGATTTCGGTTAACGAATCAGTTCCAAAAATATTTTCCAAGTTTTTTCACCCATACACGAAAAGCCAAAAACATTTTACTGTGAATATAATTACATAAAAGTTTACCACCGCAAACCAAGGCATAACACCTACCAACTGGGGGTGTGAACATAATAAGTTTCCAAACCTAAAAGATTAAAAACTTACCATTGTATCCTTGTGAATAGTGTACCTTTTTTAAAGGAGCTGTTCATTTGTGATTATTGGGTTTAAGTTCACTGTAGTTTTGCCTCGATCTTGTGTTGAAAAATAATTTTTGTGCATGCGCACTCGTTCACAAACAAAGAATAAAAAGAAGAAAAACGTACCCGAGTTACGTACTGTTTCAGAAGAACACACAATAAAAATGAACGACGAGCCCCCATTCCCTCCCAAGGATGAGCCAGTTCCTGACACCCGAACTATGGAGGAACTGTGTCAACCTACCATGCACGGGAGGGGTGGACCAATTGCACCACACACTATTGGAGCCACGGATTTTGGATTAAAACACCACATGATACAACAGATCCAGAATACGTACCAGTTCCACGGATTACCGGGTGACGATGCCAACAGGCATCTCGACAAATTTTTAACTGTCACCCAAAGCATGAAACAACATGGCGTCGCCGAAGACAGCCTGCGTTTATACTTGTTCCCCTATTCTTTTACTCATCATGCAACTTCATGGTTCGATCGACTTCCAAAGAATTCGATCCACACTTTTGATGAGATGATCACTAAATTTCTAGCCAAATACTTTCCACCATCTATGGTCACAAAACTGAGGAATGACATCAGCAACTTCAGACAGCTTCCCGAAGAGTCCTTATTTGAGGCATGGGAACGCTACAAACTTGCCATTGATAAGTGTCCCAATCATAACATGCTTCTTGTCACCATTATTGACACCTTTTATAATGGTTTGGCACTCCGTCATCGTGACACCATCAATGCTGCTGCTGGGGGTACCTTTATGAAAAGAACCCCTGAAGAGTGCTATGACTTAATCGAAAACATGACTGCCCATCATAATTTTTGGGACTCCTCTGCTGAGAGGAACGAATCATTTAAGTCAGACACTCCGGCAAGCAATGAAATATCCATCCTAGCTAAAAAGCTGGATGATTTGTCTACAGCAGTTTTACGTATCCATCAGAATAATCCTAATCAGGTCAAAACTGTTAACCCAAGTTGTGAAACTTGCGGTGGTCCACATACGTACACAGATTGCCCAGCTTCCAGTGGCTTTTCTCGTGAAAACGTGTCTGCAGCTCAAGGTTCCTATAACACGGGAGGTAATTCTTACCAACCGCAAGGGGATCGAAATCTTTTGAGCTATCGATCTAATAACTATATCGGACCACCAGGGTTTAATCAACCTCAAAATAGGAACCAAAATTTTAACCAGAATCAGAACCAGAATCGAATGAACCAAGGTTATAACAACCAAGGGAATTTCATCTCTAGTCAAAATCAGTTTAACCAAAATCAGAACCAAGGGAACTATAACCGTAATCAAGGTCAGAACAATTACCCACAGGGTAATTTTCAACAACAAAACCACTTCCAAGGTAACAACAATCAGCAACATGGGAATTTCCAGAACAATCGGGCTCAAAATTTTCAAAACCAAAATCAAGCCATTGTTCCAACTGGACCATCACATGATGAATTATTAAAACAGTTTATGAAATCCCAGGAAGAACTGAACAGAATGCTGGTTAGTCAAATGTCTAATTTCCAGAAGTCTTTAAATGATCGACCCTCGGGCTCAGGTACAACTTTACCTAGCAACACGATCGCTAATCCGAGGGGCGATGTAAAGGCGATCACCACAAGAAGTGGAGTTTCTCACAAAGGACCTACAGCTCCCTCTACCTCATCTCCTATCCCTATAGAGGAATGTGAAACTGAGGATACCACGGATACGGTACTTCCTAATAATAACGGAGGTACCAATGACATCCCTCCTCCAGTTATCCCGGTCCCGACTCCCACTAAAAGAGTCGTGTTTGAAACTACCAAAGGTCCTGTTGAATATCCAAAAGCCAACCCAAAAACAACAATTCCATATCCCTCACGATTGCAAGATCAAAAGCTCCATGAAAAAGCTAATCATCAGATGGAAAAATTCTTTCAGATTTTCCAAGAATTACACTTCGATATTAGCTTCGCGGATGCTCTTCTTTTAATGCCCAAATTCACATCGACAATCAAAAACCTGTTGAGCAATAAAGAAAAAATGTTTGAAATGGCACGAACTCCACTCAATGAGAACTGCTCTGCGGTTCTATTGAAAAAGCTTCCCGTTAAGCTAGGAGACCCCGGGAGATTCCTAATACCATGTACTTTCCCGGGTATGGTTGAATGTTTTGCCTTGGCCGATCTTGGTGCAAGCATCAACTTAATGCCTCACTCAGTTTGGAAAAAGCTTTCTCTTCAGGCACTTAGTCCCACATGCATGACTCTCGAGCTTGCAGACCGTTCAATTTCACGTCCCCTCGGTATTGCCGAGGACGTATTTGTGAGAGTGGGAAAATTCAATTTTCCGGCAGACTTTGTCGTTGTTGATTTCGATGCAGATCCAAGAGTTCCTCTCATTCTTGGGAGGGGATTCTTAAGAACGGGACGTGCATTAATCGATGTTTTCGATGAGGAAATCACGTTACGAGTTGGCAATGAAGCGATAACGTTCGACCTTGATCAAACCTCGAGATACTCCTCGAATTATAATGCTGATTCGGTCAACCGAATTGATGTCATTGACATTGCATCCGAGGAGTATGCTCAGGAATTCCTTGGATTCACTGATAAATTTCCGAGTGGCAATCCCACTATTTCTTCTGATCCCATAATCGCTAATTCTTCTCCTTCCCTCACTCCGTTTGGGGGAAGTGATTTCGTCCTTGAGGAATTAGAGGCCTTTCTCAAAAGTGATTCAGTTCCCGAAGGAATTGATTACCAAGAGATTGACCCGGAGGGGGATATACTTCTCCTTGAGGAGTTATTGAACAAAGATCCTTCTCCCATTCCTGTTCTACCTCTACAACTTCATAAGGTGGAAGTCAAATATGTTGAGAAAAATGATGACTTCCCCGAGGTTGAACTTAAGGACCTGCCTCCTCATCTAGAATATGCATTCTTGGAAGGTAACGATAAGTTACCGGTCATTATTGCAAAAGACTTAAAGGATGAGGAGAAAACCGCGCTGCTCAAGGTTTTAAAGTCCCACAAACAAGAAATTGCTTGGAAACTCTCAGACATAAAGGGTATTAATTTATCAAACTTCTTGATGCGGGATTAATTTACCCTATATCAGATAGTCCTTGGGTTAGCCCAATTCATTGTGTTCCAAAGAAGGGTGGCATTACATTTATCAAAAATGAGGACAACGAGTTAATACCAACTCGTTTGGTTACAGGGTGGCGAGTATGTATTGATTACAGAAAGCTTAACGAAGCCACCCGCAAAGACCATTTTCCTCTGCCCTTTATGGACCAAATGCTCGAAAGACTAGCGGGAAATGAGTATTATTGTTTCCTTGACGGCTTCTCGGGTTACTTCCAAATTCCCATTGATCCACAGGATCAAGATAAAACTACCTTCACATGCCCTTACGGGACATTTGCCTATCGTCGCATGCCTTTTGGGTTATGCAATGCTCCAGGCACTTTCCAAAGGTGCATGATGGCTATTTTCCATGACATGATTGGAAAAACCATGGAGGTATTCATGGATGACTTCTCAGTCATCGGGAATTCTTTCGACTCGTGCCTCTCCCACTTAGAAAAAATGCTTCAACGTTGTGAAAACACTAATCTTTGTCTAAACTGGGAGAAGAGCCATTTTATGGTTAAAGAGGGCATTGTCCTCGGCTATAAAATTTCAAAAAGTGGGATTGAGGTCGATAAGGCCAAAATTGATGTTATTGCTAAACTACCTCATCCCACCACTGTTAAAGGAATAAGGAGTTTTCTCGGACATGCCGGGTTCTATCGGAGATTCATTCAGGATTTCTCCAAAATAGCCCGGCCTATGACTCATCTTCTTGTAAACGATGCTCCTTTTATCTTTTCCCCCGAGTGCATCGAAGCTTTTGAAATTTTAAAGAAAAGGCTTACCGAAGCACCAATCCTTGTTGCCCCCGACTGGGACTTACCCTTTGAACTTATGTGCGATGCTAGCGATTTCGCTATTGGTGCAGTTCTGGGGCAACGCAAAACCAAACATTTTCAACCAATACAATACGCAAGTAAGACCATGAACGAAGCTCAAACACACTATACCACCACAGAAAAAGAATTATTAGCCGTGGTATATGCCTTCGAAAAATTTCGGTCTTACTTAATCTTAAACAAAAGCGTGGTGTATACGGACCATTCGGCTTTGAAATACCTGTTCACTAAACAGGATGCAAAGCCAAGACTACTCCGTTGGGTCCTGCTCCTCCAGGAATTCGATATTCTCATAAGAGATAAAAAAGGAGCAGAAAACCTTGCTGCTGATCACTTGTCCCGGTTAGAAAATCCTCATCAGGATATTCTCGAGAGAAAAGAAATAAATGAAACTTTTCCTCTGGAGACTCTAAATCTAATCTCTACCCGGGATAATACCACCACCCCATGGTTTGCCGACTTTGCAAATTACCGTGCGGGAAATTTCGTTGTGAAAGGGATGTCGTCCCAACAGAAAAGAAAATTCTTTAAAGATGTAAAACATTACTTTTGGGACGACCCCTACTTGTTCAAAATATGTGCGGATCAAGTCATCCGACGGTGTGTCCATTGCCAAGAAGCCATGGAAATTCTTAAAGCTTGTCATGATGGACCCACGGGGGGACATCATAACCCAAACTACACCGCCAAAAAGGTGTTTGATTCAGGATTCTTTTGGCCCACGATATATAAAGACGCCCATGAACTTATCAAAACCTGTGAGGCTTGCCAGCGTCACGGGAATATTTCTAAAAAGAATGAGATGCCGCAAAACGCCATCCAAGTCTGTGAAATATTTGATATGTGGGGCATTGATTTTATGGGGCCATTCCCGTCTTCACGAGGGAATAAGTATATACTCGTGGCTGTCGACTATCTGTCAAAATGGGTTGAGGTAAAAGCCTTACCCACCAATGATGCCCGAGTAGTTGTTAAATTTCTAAAATCTCTCTTTGCCAGATTCGGGACTCCTCGTGCCATTATCAGTGATCGTGGTACTCACTTTTGCAATGAACAATTTGCAAGAGTAATGCTGAAATATGGTGTAACTCACCGTCTTTCTACAGCATACCACCCCCAAACAAGTGGGCAGGTGGAGGTCTCAAATCGGGGTATTAAGAGAATTCTCGAGAGGACGGTTGGTGAAAATCGTGCCTCTTGGTCGGATAAGCTGGACGATGCATTATGGGCTTTCCGCACTGCTTACAAAACACCAATCGGGTGTACTCCATATAAGCTAGTATACGGGAAAGCATGTCATCTTCCGATCGAATTAGAACATAAGGCCTATTGGGCCTTAAAACATGCAAATTTCGACCTTCAGACAGCGGGAGATCACCGTAAAATTCAACTAAACGAACTAAATGAATTACGTGATCAAGCTTACAAAAATTCTTTAATCTATAAAGAAAAGGCTAAGAAGATACATGACTCTAAAATAAAGAACCGCGTTTTCAACGTTGGTGACAGAGTTCTTCTTTTCAATTCAAGGTTAAAAATTTTATCGGGTAAACTAAAAACCCGTTGGTCTGGACCATTTACTATAACAAAAGTATACCCATATGGAACTGTTGAGTTATTACAACCCGACGGTCCCAATTTTAAAGTAAATGGTCATCGGTTAAAACATTATTTTGGAGGGGACATACAACCAATGGTTGTCCCGGATCTCCAAACTTACCCCATGGACCAATAAATTCGGGGTCGAGTCAAACTAGCGACTCGGTTAACAAAAACTAGTTTCCCCAAGGACAATTTTAATTCGGGGTCGAGTCAAGCTAGTGACTCGGGAATCAAAAACAAGCTACCTCATGGACAAATCAATTCGAGGTCAGTCAAGCTATTGACTCGGTAATAAAAAGCGTAGCAATATGGGTTTTCACTCATATTTCTGATTTCTTTCTCTTTTCTAACACCCTAGTGTGGGGGAGACGAACCACATGTTGTACATATGTAAAATATTTTTTCAGAAAAAAAAAATGGTGTAAGACAAATAAAAAGAAAAAAGTGAGTTTGTATGTAAATAGAGTAAAATAAAAAGGTTAATAGTATTGCCTCCTTACGTTCTAAAGTCTTGGTGGGACACCAAGTACTGTGAATATTGAGGGCAATATTCAGTTCCAAGTGTGGGGGAGCGTTCTCACGAATGCAAAACACATGTTCCATCAAGAACCCTCATTTGATCAAAATTATCAGTTTTTTCACACTTAGAAATGCGAATAATGGTATCAATCCTCCATGTCTAACCCACAACAGGATTGGCTAGTCCAGGAGCAAACGGCTCTTGGTAAAGACATCTCAAATCCGTTTATGGCTGGCAATTTGCCAAAAATTGTATGGTTCCTCAGCTCCCCAAAAACAAATGAGTTGGCTAGCCCGCAAGATTATGGCTTGTGGTAAAGGCCGTGGAAAAACCATAATTGGTAATCAGCTCACCAAGATGTTGACTATTCCATCAAGAGTTGGCTAGTCCAGAAGCAAACGGCTTCTGGTAAAGATAAATCAAATCCGTTGACAGCTGGTGGTTTGCTAAAAATCACACGGTTATCAGGTGTGCCACAGTTCTTACACCTGGCTACTCCAGAAGTGATGGCTTTTGGTAAAGAGTAAAAATCCATTAATTTTTTCTCAAAATAGATTGCTAGGGACTAGCAATAGTTTAGTGTGGGGGATTGATGAGTGTCTAAATACTCATCATTTTATACCAATCTGAACTGCCAAAACATACAAAAACACTCAAAAATGCATCATAATACTTAAAATATCTTAGAAGTGTGTTTTATATGTTTCAAATACAAAATATGCAAAAACAAATGAAAAACGTACAAAGTTTGCATAATTGGCAGTTTCAGTCCCTCAAGTTTCAAATATTGTCAAAACTAGTCCCTGAAGGTTTAAAATAAATGAAAAGTCAACTTAAGTCCTTGGGAAACCAAAAATATTCACAAATGATCCCTGGATGAAAGTTTATACAAAATGGCAACTTTTACCCCTCAAGTTACAAAATTGGCAAAAATGGTCCCTGGGTATTCAAAATTGGAAATTTACAAATAATACCCTTGTACTATGCATGAATGGAACAATTTTGATAACATTTTGAGAAATTACAATCACAGTCCCTTAAAAATCCAAATTTACAATAATGGTCCCTGGAGTTTGAGAAATTACAGAAAAGGTCCCTGGATATTTTTAAATGAAAAAAATAAATAAATTGGTCCTTGGTTTATCATATTTGGCAAAAATAGCATTTGAAAATACTTTGGGAAAATCATAAATTCAGTCCCTCTACTTTGCCAAATTTACATTTTTGGTCCTTGTTTACTTACACCAATCTGGACCCTTTTATTTATATAAACCAAAACAAAACTCAACCCACCTAATCTACTCAGCCCACACACACCCCTAGCCCATTCATAAGCCCAGTCCACCACCCCCTTTTTATTTAAAACGGGCGTTGACCCGCGTTGACCATCCAATACCACCGAAAACCACACGCACTGTTCACCGCCCTCACCACCACCTGAAACCACCAAAACCAGGTGGTATTCTACCACCACCTCACCACTCCAGCTCACCATCTACTCCCTCAACCTCACCTTTCCACCTCACAGCAAATCCCATCACCATTTAATGCCATCCACACCATTTTTCCCTCCAAACTACCTTTTTGTCCTCTGTTTTCTTCAAGACAGTTCCAACTTGCAATAAACATCACCTTTTGCCTCCTGACACCTCCACAAACTCCCAACAATCTTTAATTGCAACCCTTTGCCTCCACGTTAACGTGGAGGACTTTGGCGCCAAAAGTGAGTTTAAACGGTGGATATCAATTGGACATAATGGATGGCTCAGATGAAGTGGGAAAAGCTCAGAAGATATTCCTAAACCTAATTGAAGCCTATAAAGATGAAGAAAAGCAGAGGAGTATGTGATCTAGTTTTTAATTTAAAAAGTGTATGTCGTTTAATTTGTTTTAGAAGTTCAAGTATAATCTAAGCTTTCAAGTTTTAGTTTAAGTATCCTCAGTGTACTAGTAATCTTTTCAGTTAATAAAATTCAAGTTTGTGTTGTTATCTCAAGTTGTGCCATTTTCAATTTCATATAAAAAATCTCAATAAGCTGTGTTGTTGTTATTGTATGGTTTAATGGATTGAATAAGATCATATAAGCTCCCATAAGCTAAATAAAGCTTTTAGTAATCTACAAATCAGTATAAGATAAAAAAATTCATCATATACAAATTTGGTCAAAGAAAGTCAACTGTGGCATTTGTTCTTGATTTCTGGGTTTCATAGCTGATTTGGAAGCAACAAGGAAGTTGTGGAGTTGGTTTAGATCCTCAGGGGAGGAAATAAGTTGATCTTGGTTCATGGTTTAAGCAAGAAAGCACTTTGTAAGTTCACAAAATTCTCATAACTGTCTTTATAGTGTAGCTTTGTTCATTGCTTATTGCTTTAGTTGTTTATTGCTTATTCAGTATTATATAATGATAATATAACCTTAGAATAGTATCTTGTTTGTTGTAATTCATAGTTGCTAAAATATAAAAGTTTCACAGTTAACTTAGTATAATTAGCATTCTTGTGTATTGGTGGCCATTTTCTGTTTCTAAGTGCTTAATTAGATCTAATATATCATAATAAGTTAGTATGGATCAGTAGCATAAGCTCTTGTAACCATTTACTTCACAAATCACAAAACAGTCTAGTTACAAGTGTGTTTGGATCAGTGGATTGCATCATTAAGTTGTATGTCATTGTTGTTGTTCTGTGTTTACATAAGTCACTTAAGATCCTATTAGCCTAAATAAACCATAAAAACTTAGGTTTATTAAAGATAAAGTCAAAATCATAGTCTTAACATCTCCACAGTTAACTGTGTGAGATTTGGTACCTCAAACCCACCCCATTAGCTTATATCTTATAGCTCTGGCTTATTATAGGTCGCTTATAGCTTATTTTAACTTAATCAATCAGTTTCAGTCATTAGAATCTCAATAAAGTCAAACTAAGTAGTTTTGTTCAAAAGTCAAATTTGCTTCATCTCAGATTTTCTCAAATCTTCAAGGATTTGTTTAGAATTTAGGAAAAGGATCTATGCATTGAAATTTGTTGTGACCATACTCTACTAGTTCATCTTTGAGTTCCCACATAGATTGTATTTTTAGGATTTTTACCCTGGACTCTATTCACCCTCAACCACAACTGCAGGGCAAGGTAACTGCCCTGTCTCAGCAGACCTCAGCTTACCCCCCACCTTTGGTGGTGATTTGTGGATCACTCAGTGGGTCCCACACCTTACAATTAGATTCTCCCAACCCCCCTCCTACCAGACTTGAACCCTCGACCCTTGGTCTGACCTTTTGACCACTGGGCCCCATCTGAAATCAGCTTGGAAGTTTGTCCCTCTTCTGAGTCAGAAACCAAATAAGCAAGTGCTTATTTAAGTTTTCCAGCTTATTATAGGAGCTTATCTCACCACACCTAGCTTAATTAGGTATAAGTAACTTAGGTAAACCAGATTTCATCATAGTGGACCCCACATAACCTCAACTT
Organism: Artemisia argyi; assembly: GCA_030686995.1. Taxonomy (NCBI): domain Eukaryota; kingdom Viridiplantae; phylum Streptophyta; class Magnoliopsida; order Asterales; family Asteraceae; genus Artemisia; species Artemisia argyi. The sequence goes on from CM060686.1 coordinate 4,211,563, forward strand.
AGCTTATTTCCTAGTTTAGTCAACCATAGTCAACTGTATAAGCTTATAAGCATTCTCAGTGCTTATTTTAAGGTTCTAAAATAGTTTCCTTTGTAAAAGTTTCTTAATTTAAGTATTTAAGTAGTTTTATAAAAGAAAAACCAGAAAAAGCAAACATAAAAATAGTGATAGCTTCTATTTAATAGAAATTATCTAATTAATTTTCATTTCAGCTTATTAATAAGCACTTGTCCAATTTTATAATTTTATAAATTACTTAGTACCTTAAAGTAGTTAAAATAATTTTCTTAGAATTTTCATAAGCAGTTTACTATTTATTAGATTTAAAACTAGTTTAAATAATTAAATAGGTAATATTAGTAATCAAATAGATTTCTTAAATTTTAATCAATTAAAGTAGAATTTTATATTTTTCCTAAGTTTTATAAAGTAGTTAAAACTTTTAAAAAATAGTTTCATAATTTCCACTGTTCATTTTCTAATTTTCTTCTTTAATTTAATTAAATTAGATTTAAAATAACTAATAGATAATTAATTAGTGGAATAACCTTAAATATAATTTTTAGTAGTTCTTATAATTTTATAGGATTCCTGTGATGGTTAATTAGTTTTATAAATTTTATCATAATTTTCTAAGGTAATCTAATAATAATAGTAATTTAAAATATTTTAATTAGATTAATTAAGTTAACTAGTTTATAATTAATAAAATACTCATAAAAAGACAAAAATATTTATTTTCATTTTTTATACTTTCTTCAAGTTCTTATTTAAGTTTAGAAATTATTGTTATAAGTTTTTAGGTTTATTTGTAATAGTTGTAATTTTTAGTTAATTTAAATTAAGTTTTAAATTAGATTTTAATTAGTTTTATTAATTAATTAGTAATTAAATATTATAATAATCATTTTCATAGTTTCAATTTCATTTTCCATTTTCTTTAATTTTAAGTTTTCAAAAGTTTCACTTTTTACCCCTGTAGTTTGTAACTTGTTAAATACCACTTTTCTCTGTCTGTTATCTGATTATCTGATTTTGTGCTTATATCTGTATTTCTGTTATAGTTTTATAATTTCCAAATATCAATCAATCAGTGGTATAATCAACCCTCAAATCATCTTTGTTACTGTCCTCAGTACCACTCACTCTCATACTCGTTTACAAATACAATTTCAATCTCGTTGGGATTTAACGACCCGGGGATTTCCCTGTACTTCCACGGTCAATATTAACTTGTACTTTCTCCCAGGTGGGCCTAACAGCTGCACACGGCTGACTGGTTGGTTTGGGAGGAGTCAAAATTTGGCGCCGCTGCCGGGGAGGTTGTTGCGTATTTCAAAACGGTAAAAGTTTAGTGGTTTTCAAAAACCCTCCTGTACAAATATCACCATTTTGTAAATTTTTAAAAAAATCAAAATCATATCTGAAAACGTTCATTAACATTTCTCCTGAAGTGTTAACAACACCAAACAAATCATAAACAACAAAACAAACTGTGAAGTTAAATTACTTCGTTGTCTTTAAGATTACAACCTGAAACAGCTGGTATAAGGTAAGTTCTGACATTAAATTGCGAACTGAAGAGGAATACATTCATTTCCTCCCGCTAGCCTGCGAGTAATCTTAAATGGACGATTTCGGTTAACGAATCAGTTCCAAAAATATTTTCCAAGTTTTTTCACCCATACACGAAAAGCCAAAAACATTTTACTGTGAATATAATTACATAAAAGTTTACCACCGCAAACCAAGGCATAACACCTACCAACTGGGGGTGTGAACATAATAAGTTCCCAAACCTAAAAGATTAAAAACTTACCATTGTATCCTTGTGAATAGTGTACCTTTTTTAAAGGAGCTGTTCATTTGTGATTATTGGGTTTAAGTTCACTGTAGTTTTGCCTCGATCTTGTGTTGAAAAATAATTTTTGTGCATGCGCACTCGTTCACAAACAAAGAATAAAAAGAAGAAAAACGTACCCGAGTTACGTACTGTTTCAGAAGAACACACAATAAAAATGAACGACGAGCCCCCATTCCCTCCCAAGGATGAGCCAGTTCCTGACACCCGAACTATGGAGGAACTGTGTCAACTTACCATGCACGGGAGGGGTGGACCAATTGCACCACTCACTATTGGAGCCACGGATTTTGGATTAAAACACCACATGATACAACAGATCCAGAATACGTGCCAGTTCCACGGATTACCGGGTGACGATGCCAACAGGCATCTCGACAAATTTTTAACTGTCACCCAAAGCATGAAACAACATGGCGTCGCCGAAGACAGCCTGCGTTTATACTTGTTCCCCTATTCTCTCACTCATCATGCAACTTCATGGTTCGATCGACTTCCAAAGAATTCGATCCACACTTTTGATGAGATGATCACTAAATTTCTGGCCAAATACTTTCCACCATCTATGGTCACAAAACTGAGGAATGATATCAGCAACTTCAGACAGCTTCCCGAAGAGTCCTTATTTGAGGCATGGGAACGCTACAAACTTGCCATTGATAAGTGTCCCAATCATAACATGCTTCTTGTCACCATTATTGACACCTTTTATAATGGTTTGGCACTCCGTCATCGTGACACCATCAATGCTGCTGCTGGGGGTACCTTTATGAAAAGAACCCCTGAAGAGTGCTATGACTTAATCGAAAACATGACTGCCCATCATAATTTTTGGGACTCCTCTGCTGAGAGGAACGAATCATTTAAGTCAGACACTCCGGCAAGCAATGAAATATCCATCCTAGCTAAAAAGCTGGATGATTTGTCTACAGCAGTTTTACGTATCCATCAGAATAATCCTAATCAGGTCAAAACTGTTAACCCAAGTTGTGAAACTTGCGGTGGTCCACATACGTACACAGATTGCCCAGCTTCCGGTGGCTTTTCTCGTGAAAACGTGTCTGCAGCTCAAGGTTCCTATAACACGGGAGGTAATTCTTACCAACCGCAAGGGGATCGAAATCTTTTGAGCTATCGATCTAATAACTATATCGGACCACCAGGGTTTAATCAACCTCAAAATAGGAACCAAAATTTTAACCAGAATCAGAACCAGAATCGAATGAACCAAGGTTATAACAACCAAGGGAATTTCATCTCTAGTCAAAATCAGTTTAACCAAAATCAGAACCAAGGGAACTATAACCGTAATCAAGGTCAGAACAATTACCCACAGGGTAATTTTCAACAACAAAACCACTTCCAAGGTAACAACAATCAGCAACATGGGAATTTCCAGAACAATCGGGCTCAAAATTTTCAAAACCAAAATCAAGCCATTGTTCCAACTGGACCATCACATGATGAATTATTAAAACAGTTTATGAAATCCCAGGAAGAACTGAACAGAATGCTGGTTAGTCAAATGTCTAATTTCCAGAAGTCTTTAAATGATCGACCCTCGGGCTCAGGTACAACTTTACCTAGCAACACGATCGCTAATCCGAGGGGCGATGTAAAGGCGATCACCTCAAGAAGTGGAGTTTCTCACAAAGGACCTACAGCTCCCTCTACCTCATCTCCTATCCCTATAGAGGAATGTGAAACTGAGGATACCACGGATACGGTACTTCCTAATAATAACGGAGGTACCAATGACATCCCTCCTCCAGTTATCCCGGTCCCGACTCCCACTAAAAGAGTCGTGTTTGAAACTACCAAAGGTCCTGTTGAATATCCAAAAGCCAACCCAAAAACAACAATTCCATATCCCTCACGATTGCAAGATCAAAAGCTCCGTGAAAAAGCTAATCATCAGATGGAAAAATTCTTTCAGATTTTCCAAGAATTACACTTCGATATTAGCTTCGCGGATGCTCTTCTTTTAATGCCCAAATTCACATCGACAATCAAAAACCTGTTGAGCAATAAAGAAAAAATGTTTGAAATGGCACGAACTCCACTCAATGAGAACTGCTCTGCGGTTCTATTGAAAAAGCTTCCCGTTAAGCTAGGAGACCCCGGGAGATTCCTAATACCATGTACTTTCCCGGGTATGGTTGAATGTTTTGCCTTGGCCGATCTTGGTGCAAGCATCAACTTAATGCCTCACTCAGTTTGGAAAAAGCTTTCTCTTCAGGCACTTAGTCCCACATGCATGACTCTCGAGCTTGCAGACCGTTCAATTTCACGTCCCCTCGGTATTGCCGAGGACGTATTTGTGAGAGTGGGAAAATTCAATTTTCCGGCAGACTTTGTCGTTGTTGATTTCGATGCAGATCCAAGAGTTCCTCTCATTCTTGGGAGGGGATTCTTAAGAACGGGACGTGCATTAATCGATGTTTTCGATGAGGAAATCATGTTACGAGTTGGCAATGAAGCGATAACGTTCGACCTTGATCAAACCTCGAGATACTCCTCGAATTATAATGCTGATTCGGTCAACCGAATTGATGTCATTGACATTGCATCCGAGGAGTATGCTCAGGAATTCCTTGGATTCACTGATAAATTTCCGAGTGGCAATCCCACTATTTCTTCTGATCCCATAATCGCTAATTCTTCTCCTTCCCTCACTCCGTTTGGGGGAAGTGATTTCGTCCTTGAGGAATTAGAGGCCTTTCTCAAAAGTGATTCAGTTCCCGAAGGAATTGATTACCAAGAGATTGACCCGGAGGGGGATATACTTCTCCTTGAGGAGTTATCGAACAAAGATCCTTCTCCCATTCCTGTTCTACCTCTACAACTTCATAAGGTGGAAGTCAAATATGTTGAGAAAAATGATGACTTCCCCGAGGTTGAACTTAAGGACCTGCCTCCTCATCTAGAATATGCATTCTTGGAAGGTAACGATAAGTTACCGGTCATTATTGCAAAAGACTTAAAGGATGAGGAGAAAACCGCGCTGCTCAAGGTTTTAAAGTCCCACAAACAAGAAATTGCTTGGAAACTCTCAGACATAAAGGGTATTAATTTATCAAACTTCTTGATGCGGGATTAATTTACCCTATATCAGATAGTCCTTGGGTTAGCCCAATTCATTGTGTTCCAAAGAAGGGTGGCATTACATTTATCACAAATGAGGACAACGAGTTAATACCAACTCGTTTGGTTACAGGGTGGCGAGTATGTATTGATTACAGAAAGCTTAACGAAGCCACCCGCAAAGACCATTTTCCTCTGCCCTTTATGGACCAAATGCTCGAAAGACTAGCGGGAAATGAGTATTATTGTTTCCTTGACGGCTTCTCGGGTTACTTCCAAATTCCCATTGATCCACAGGATCAAGATAAAACTACCTTCACATGCCCTTACGGGACATTTGCCTATCGTCGCATGCCTTTTGGGTTATGCAATGCTCCAGGCACTTTCCAAAGGTGCATGATGGGTATTTTCCATGACATGATTGGAAAAACCATGGAGGTATTCATGGATGACTTCTCAGTCATCGGGAATTCTTTCGACTCGTGCCTCTCCCACTTAGAAAAAATGCTTCAACGTTGTAAAAACACTAATCTTTGTCTAAACTGGGAGAAGAGCCATTTTATGGTTAAAGAGGGCATTGTCCTCGGCTATAAAATTTCAAAAAGTGGGATTGAGGTCGATAAGGCCAAAATTGATGTTATTGCTAAACTACCTCATCCCACCACTGTTAAAGGAATAAGGAGTTTTCTCGGACATGCCGGGTTCTATCGGAGATTCATTCAGGATTTCTCCAAAATAGCCCAGCCTATGACTCATCTTCTTGTAAAGGATGCTCCTTTTATCTTTTCCCCCGAGTGCATCGAAGCTTTTGAAATTTTAAAGAAAAGGCTTACCGAAGCACCAATCCTTGTTGCCCCCGACTGGGACTTACCCTTTGAACTTATGTGCGATGCTAGCGATTTCGCTATTGGTGCAGTTCTGGGGCAACGCAAAACCAAACATTTTCAACCAATACACTACGCAAGTAAGACCATGAAGGAAGCTCAAACACACTATACCACCACAGAAAAAGAATTATTAGCCGTGGTATATGCCTTCAAAAAATTTCGGTCTTACTTAATCTTAAACAAAAGCGTGGTGTATACGGACCATTCGGCATTGAAATACCTGTTCACTAAACAGGATGCAAAGCCAAGACTACTCCGTTGGGTCCTGCTCCTCCAGGAATTCGATATTCTCATAAGAGATAAAAAAGGAGCAGAAAACCTTGCTGCTGATCACTTGTCCCGGTTAGAAAATCCTCATCAGGATATTCTCGAGAGAAAAGAAATAAATGAAACTTTTCCTCTGGAGACTCTAAATCTAATCTCTACCCGGGATAATACCACCACCCCATGGTTTGCCGACTTTGCAAATTACCGTGCGGGAAATTTCGTTGTGAAAGGGATGTCGTCCCAACAGAAAAGAAAATTCTTTAAAGATGTAAAACATTACTTTTGGGACGACCCCTACTTGTTCAAAATATGTGCGGATCAAGTCATCCGACGGTGTGTCCATGGCCAAGAAGCCATGGAAATTCTTAAAGCTTGTCATGATGGACCCACGGGGGGACATCATAACCCAAACTACACCGCCAAAAAGGTGTTTGATTCAGGATTCTTTTGGCCCACGATATATAAAGACGCCCATGAACTTATCAAAACCTGTGAGGCTTTCCAGCGTCACGGGAATATTTCTAAAAAGAATGAGATGCCGCAAAACGCCATCCAAGTCTGTGAAATATTTGATATGTGGGGCATTGATTTTATGGGGCCATTCCCGTCTTCACGAGGGAATAAGTATATACTCGTGGCTGTCGACTATCTGTCAAAATGGGTTGAGGCAAAAGCCTTACCAACCAATGATGCCCGAGTAGTTGTTAAATTTCTAAAATCTCTCTTTGCCAGATTCGGGACTCCTCGTGCCATTATCAGTGATCGTGGTACTCACTTTTGCAATGAACAATTTGCAAGAGTAATGCTGAAATATGGTGTAACTTACCGTCTTTCTACAGCATACCACCCCCAAACAAGTGGGCAGGTGGAGGTCTCAAATCGGGGTATTAAGAGAATTCTCGAGAGGACGGTTGGTGAAAATCGTGCCTCTTGGTCGGATAAGCTGGACGATGCATTATGGGCTTTCCGCACTGCTTACAAAACACCAATCGGGTGTACTCCATATAAGCTAGTATACGGGAAAGCATGTCATCTTCCGATCGAATTAGAACATAAGGCCTATTGGGCCTTAAAACATGCAAATTTCGACCTTCAGACAGCGGGAGATCACCGTAAAATTCAACTAAACGAACTAAATGAATTACGTGATCAAGCTTACGAAAATTCTTTAATCTATAAAGAAAAGGCTAAGAAGATACATGACTCTAAAATAAAGAACCGCGTTTTCAACGTTGGTGACAGAGTTCTTCTTTTCAATTCAAGGTTAAAAATTTTCTCGGGTAAACTAAAAACCCGTTGGTCTGGACCATTTACTATAACAAAAGTATACCCATATGGAACTGTTGAGTTATTACAACCCGACGGTCCCAATTTTAAAGTAAATGGTCATCGGTTAAAACACTATTTTGGAGGGGACATACAACCAATGGTTGTCCCGGATCTCCAAACTTACCCCATGGACCAATAAATTCGGGGTCGAGTCAAACTAGCGACTCGGTTAACAAAAACTAGTTTCCCCAAGGACAATTTTAATTCGGGGTCGAGTCAAGCTAGTGACTCGGGAATCAAAAACAAGCTACCTCATGGACAAATCAATTCGAGGTCGAGTCAAGCTATTGACTCGGTAATAAAAAGCGTAGCAATATGGGTTTTCACTCATATTTCGCGATAGCCGCTTTACGTCCGCTTTGTGGCGATCACTTCAAACGGCTTTGGGGACGAGACTTGATATGAGTACTGCATATCATCCCCAAACCGATGGTCAAAGTGAGAGGACCATTCAGACGTTAGAGGATATGCTTCGTGCAAGTATCATAGACTTTGGTAAAGGCTGGGAGAAATACTTACCCCTTGCGGAATTCTCCTATAATAATAGCTACCACACAAGTCTTAAAGCTGCACCATTTGAAGCTTTGTATGGCAGAAAGTGTCGTTCGCCTATTGGTTGGGCAGAAGTTGGAGATAGCCAACTCACAGGCCCTGAACTTATCTTGGAAACTACAAAGAAAGTAGCTCAGATTCGTGATCGGTTGCAAGGAGCCAGAGATAGGCAGAAAAGTTACGCCGATCAGAGACGTAAACCCCTAGAGTTCCAGGTTGGAGACAAAGTGATGCTGAAAGTCTCGCCTTGGAAGGGTGTGATACGTTTCGGGAAACGTGGAAAGCTCAACCCACGCTACATTGGACCATTTCTTATCTTAGAAAGAATTGGGCCCGTGGCTTATAGGTTGGAACTACCACATGAACTGAGTAAAGTTCACGACATGTTTCACGTTAGTAATTTGAAGAAATGTCTTTCTGATGAAATGCCTATTATTCCAATGAATGATATTCGTGTTGATGAGAAATTGAACTTCGTGGAAGAGCCAATTGAAATTTTAGATCGTGAAGTTAAACGACTCAAGCGAAGTCGCATTTCGCTCATCAAGGTTCGTTGGAATTCCCGACACGGACCAGAATTTACGTGGGAACGTGAGGACGAGTTCCGGAAGAGATATCCGAAGCTTTTCCCTTCGTAGACAAATTGTTCCGAGAGAAACCCGGGACGGGTTTCTTCTGAGACTGGGAGGATGTGACAACCGGCAATTTAGGGAGCTATTTTGAAAACCCGCATTACGTTAAAGTTCGTTTATAACTTTTATTTGGAATTTTTATTCACAACGAACTTGTAAGACCAATTTTATGAATAATTATATTTTTATGACGTTATGGAATTCGTGAATTATTTTAATAATTCATTATGGAAATTGCGTGATGATGTATGTTTTTAAAATTCTCACTGGTACTACGTTGACTCCGGCACTAGGTTTACCTAACGGAAAATTTTATGATTCGTTTTACGAATCCGATGATATTTAATTAATTACGAGATGTTTTTCGGGAGATATTGAAGTTTGAAATGAGTTCGGGTCTCGGGCCGTATGTTTTTACATTTACCCACTTTACCCACTCAATACTACTAGTAATATTATTATTACTATTATTATTATTATCATTATTATTAATTATACCCTTTTAAAAAAAATAATAAAAAGAGTAAACTACACAAATTGGTCCTTGTTGGTTCGGTACCCACACACAACACAAACACCCTCACACATACTTCTCTCTCTCTCATTTTCCCTCTCACCATAACCCTAGCCACCGACCATAATCCGGCCACCACCACTTCACCGCCGACCATCACTACAAACCACCATTATTTTCGTGATCCCCACCCTCGAATCTCTTAGATCCGCCCCTACACGCGCCCTTATTACACCATTTTCATCACGTATAATCATCAAATCTCACCACCAATCATCATTTTCAAAGGGTTACACGGTTTGGAGCTTATTTAACCGAAGGTGAGGTGAGTGAGACTCGCGTTTTTATTAAAAACGTGACCCTTGGTCACGATGGGTTTAGATTTGGTTGGGTTTTCACCCAAAAACGGAGTTAATAATTATGGGTTTTGTTGGAAACTCGATTTTTATAAAATGGTTTGGTATCCGGGTTGTTATCCGTGGGTTGGTTCGAACCGTGAGTCCTCGACTCACGGCTTGGATATTGACTCGAGCCGTGGGCTCGTTTTCTGGTTATTTTGGAGCCGTGGTTTGGCTCTTGGTAGCCTTGATCTCGTTGATACCTTGGTTCGACTCTTGTGAGTCGCGGCTCGTAGCCGTATTATTGTTGTTGTTGCCGAGACCTTTGGGTCGAATGGGTATGTTTGGAGTGCTCTTTGGAGCCTTTGTTGTGACCCTTGATACTTGGTTCGAGCCCTCTTGGCTCGTGGTATTTACCGCGACTCGGTCGAGTCGTGTTGGGCTTGGTTGTGGCTTGGTAAACCCACCCGAGTATGACTTTGGTCATTTTGTTGCTTGAATGTAACTTGGTTTTATTTTTTTTGTTGGTTGTTTACTTTGTTCCTTGGCCGAATACATGTGAGTCGAGACCATGTTTGGGTCTCGACATTGGATATTGAATTTTTGGTATTGAGAAGTGTTGACGAATTGTGTTATTGGGGACCGATTGTGAGACGGTCACTTAGATTGACGGAGATAGGTTAGTCGGGTGCCGTAGTCGGACCCTATTGTTGTAGCACATGGATTGGGATTGTGTTGGACGGAGATGTATTGTTTTTATGACTATTGCTTATTACTTTGGACTTGGACAATGAGCCGAGAGTCATGACTCGGACATGTGACCATTTCGTATGACTCGATAACTATTTACAAATAAAACAAAAATAATAAAGTCGTAATAATAATTATTTGTAATATAAACGTTTATATGAATATATAGACGTGAATAACGGATATATAACTATATAAGCGCGTATATTAATAATAATAATAATCACAAGTCATATTATAAATAATACGACTAAATATATATTAGGCTACGAGAGTAGCGTAATATTATTGGAAGTATTATTATAAAAATGTGTTATAAAATGAGAAACTCTCGACAATTATTAAATATTAAATAAAATGTCATTTTATATATATAACGAGTAAACTTATCGAGTTATGCGGAGTCGTAGTCACTCGAGTTCAGGTAAGTTTTATTTGTGCCTTTCGTGTTGTCACGGATATATGACGGTTAATATAAACGTTTTCTATAACTAAATAACCACTTAACCGAAGGGTTGAATCGGGTTATTTGGCTATATGAAATGAATATATTAATGGGTATCGTATCCTGCGACGCCCATAGGTTGTGGTATATGTAAAGGGTAATAAATTGCGAATATATATATATATATCGGGAAATCTGGCCAATTTGACGATGTATATAAGGAATTTATTAAACTACGATATATACCATATAGTATTTATGTGCTATGTGCTTTAGGATTGGGTGTAATCTTGGAACGGTATGTTACGTAAATAAATATGAGGATTATCAAATCGACGGATTTAATAAACTTCGGCGATTTATTTAAATAATATATTGGGCTAATATTAGATCTATAGTTTATTTTATTATTCTTTGTGTGACCTTTTTGATTTGTTTTGTGTCGACCCACCACCCGTATGGATACCAAATGTAAATACACCAAACTAATACGAAATGGATTTTCGGAAAATAAAACGGATTACGTCTGGGTTTGGGAATATTTTGAATTTGAGGAAATGATTTCTGAACGAGTTGATATTGTTAGGTCGTGCCGAGTCCGTAGTTGCTGTTTTGTGAGTTACTATACATCTTATTTCTACCGACTTCTTCTTGCTATTTTCTGGACTTGAGGTGAGTCATAGCCCCACTTTTACTCTTGAACTATGTTTTCAATACTTTGGGGTGAGAAACGTGCAAACTATTTTACGTGAACTATTATCGCTTTTATATTCTTTCTAAACTTGCTATGCGTATAGACTAGGATATTTTGTCAGCTTTAGTCACATGATTTATGTGTATTATTCAAGGTTGACTTATGTGGTTATTGTCAGCTTTAGTCACACGGGTCGTGTGTACTATTCAAGGTTGGCTTATTTAGATACTGTAGCGTGCACCTATAGGTTAATGATACTTTAGAGGTTATCCGAGTATTTATTGGTATTGCGGGGGTTACCCGAATATCTATGTTGGAACGGAGGGTATCCGTGTGTTAGGATTGGAGCGCAGGGTATCCGCAGGCCTTTAGTGAATCCTTAGTCTAGCTAGCAAGCGTTTTGCGTATATGTCCACTATATTTTTAGATGAATTTAAACCTATGATCTCACCAGCGAAAGCTGAATTTTAGCACATTTTCTCAGGTAATTAAGTGATGATATGGATGCTCGGAATGGAAGGCTCGGCTAAGGCTCTTGGCTTATGGATCTATTTTTCTAAACTCTGATAATTAATTATGGACCTACTGTTACGTTATTTTGGGCCTGACTCTGAATGAGGTTGGGATAAATGTAAACTTTAAAACCCCGTTTTGGTTGCGTTTTTATTATGTTTACTTTATCTCGTTCTATTATGTCTTGTGTTGGATACCAATCCCCGTAGCACCCCGAAAGCTTGTTGAGTCTTCCGCTGTATCAAATTTTGGGGGTGTTACATAGGGTGGCTGGGTAGGTTTATGTTGGAGAAAGGAGGGGGAGACAAGTATGTTTGGAGAAGGTACAATGGAGGGATGTGATGGTGTACTGTGGAGGCAAAAAACCAGGGAAAGGTGCAAAAGGGAGGGGGTTGACTTTGTTGACCCTGCACATTTTATTATTAAACACAAAGGGGTGGTTTTTGGGCTTTGGTATCTTTGGGCCTGGGTATGAATTTTGGATTGGGGTTGGGTTAATAAAAGGTCCATTTGGTTGTTTAGATAGCAAAATAAACCCAAGTACCAATCATGCAAAAGGCTGAAAATTAAGGGTGAGTTCTGTCAATCTTCCAAAATAACCATAAGGACCAATTTTGCCAAATCTCAATATTATAAGGACCCTTGATTATAATCTTCCAATTTAAAACTCCCAGGGACTATTTCTGCCAAAATTTAAAATTGAAGGACAAAACTTGTAAATTTTCCAAAGTTTTCACCCAAGGACCATATTTGATAACTTTTGAATCTTAAATGCCTTGGGTTGACTTTTCTTTCAAAACAAATGCTCAGGGACTAGTTTTATAAATTTTTGAAAGTTGAGGGACTAAAACTGCCAATTGTGTAAACTTTGTTCGTTTTTCATTGTTTTTACTCATTTTGCAACTGAAACGTATAAAATACAATTCCTGGGATATTTTTAGTATTTTGATGCATTTCTGAGCGTTTTCGGATGTTTTGGCAGTTTAAATACGATAAAAATGATGAGTGTTTGAGCACTCATCAAATCTCAAAGATTTCCCATACCTCTTCATCATCATAAACCTACATTTTGCCATCTTCCATATCTTCAATCTGCTTCTGGGTTTGGCAGTCGATACGAGTGTAAAAGATTTGAAGTGGAAACAATAAGTCAAGACCATGATGAAGGACCTTTTTTAGTAAGTATTTGAAACGAGTTCAAGCATCGGAAAAAGATTCACCATTATGTCGACGGAACATAAAGATATCATTTTGGAGGGGAAGGGGTAGATTATGTAATGGATTTGGTTGATTGGTTGAAAAATTTTGCAGATTCGCGTTTTCCATAATGGTCAACGGAATAGTCAATAAATTTAATTTACTAACAAAGGCACGAAGAAAAAGATAGACTAAAGAGAACCTAAAAATAAAAATAAAATCTTACTAGAAAGGAATCTAGCAAGTAGACCTAATAAAAAGAGATTCTAACCTAGACAATAACTATTCCCCGGGCTGCGGCGCCAAAAACTTGATACGTGGGGATTGCACCAAGCTTTACCTCTCAAGGGATCTTGAGAAGCTTACAACCCCCACCAGGCAGTGTACCTGATCGATGTAGTATAGTATAATGACAAGTACCGGGGGATTGATCGTTCAGCTAGGAATAGTGTCGCTAGGATTAGAAAACCTAAAGATTAAGTCTAGAGATGAGGGATGATTCTTTTTGTATTTTTATATTTTTAGGAAAACAAGTAAATATCTCAGGTTTGAAGGATTTGGGCGGAATTAGTCAACTAACCCAATACTAAGATGTAATCAAAATAAAATACTAGAAATGAAAATAAACTATATTATACTAAGGTTGTGAGCAATAAGTGGGAGAAATGTGCTTACTTAGATTTCACTACTCCCTATATATCTTTTACACGTTAATTACTTGTTATAGTTGCGTGGATGATGGATTGTATTCCTTAATACCATTCATGAGGTGGCGTACTTAACTCCCCAATCCTATGAGTGCCTACTTCACTCCTATGTCGAGCCGGCTAAGAAGCTCCTAACATGGGATCATTAGAACTTACTCATGCATTAAATACAACCAATAAAACCTAGTACACATCGGTTCATGTTTCCTAAGACGTTCAAGCATGTTGCCAATTGGAGATCTGCCAGTTTTCTTAAGCCTAACATTGAAATCATTCATCCAATACAAGCATAAACAAGTAATCAACACATAATTAACATCTAGGTTTCATTAGATCCAAGCAAACACAAGATAGATCTAGCCTAACATGGTGGAATTAAGACAAGCACAAGATATAGACAACCAACACATAGACATATTGATTGAATTAAGAGAAGACTTATCTCAATTACACATGTAAGGGTTCAAGGGCTGAAAACCCTTGAAAAAGCTGTAAAATTCGTATATGGTTCGGCCTTAGGGTTTCTCCAAACTTCTCTCTTTTTTTATGAATGAAAATTAAAAAACTATATATAGATTTTAGGAGGTGACGGCGTCAAGAACAATGATGTGACGCCGTCATCTCGCCGCCAAATAGTTCCTCGGACTACCTAGATCTACATCTGACGCCGTCATGTAGTCCTCTTTTGCAGGCCGTCACGCATTTAACTCTTGACTCTCTACTTGTGACGCCTTGATTGGTCCCGAAACGGTCAGATATTATCAGTGTTCTAAAAGGCGCGCCAAGGCGTCGCCAAGGCGCGAGGCGTGGCCTCGGCGCCTCGAAATGGACCAAGGCGTGAAGTCTAGGCGTCGTGTGAAAAGGCGTGGAATAAGGCGCGAAAAGGCGTGCCAAGGCGCGCCTTATCGTATGGCGTGGCGCCATTTTTAGAAGGGGATGATGTGGGTTTAAATTTTGGGCTAGTAATTTCTAAACATAGTTCAAATTTTCACTTTATTTCTTATGCATATCACTTTTTGTAAGCTCACCTTTTGTAAACTCACATTTTGTAAACTCGATATGCATATAAAATATGATATTATAATATAAATGATAAATATATAAATATTTTTTTGCCGCCTTAGTCACGCCGCAAAAAACGCCATGGCTTCGCCATGGCGCGTAAGGCTTGAGGCGTGGCCTTGCCGCCACGCCACGCCTCACGCCATTTATAACATTGGATATTATTGACCAAGGTCAATAAGTCAAAGACAGCTCCGTTCCAATTCTCCGGTGATAGTATAGTGTGTCCCCGGGTCGTTATGTCCCAGCAAGATTGCAATGGTGTTTTAGAAAACGCTTTTGAGAATGAGTGGCACTGAGGACAGTAGCCAAGATGATTGGGAATTGATTTTTGCTACTGATATTTGGTATTTTGGACAATGATATAATATTCACAATAACAGATATACAGATATATTCACAAATTCACAAACTGGGATTCAGATTACAGATTGAGAAAAGTGGGTTTTAGCAAATTACAAACTACAGGGGGTACAAATGAACTTTTGAAAACTTAAATTTGAAAGAAAATTTAAAATGAAAATGAAATTATAAAAATGATTATTTTAATATTTAAATATTACTTAATTAATTAAAACTATTAAAAATCTAATTTAAACCTAATTTAAATTAACTAAAAATTATAAAGATTACAAATTAAACTAAAAATTTACAAAACTAATTTCTAAACCTTAAAATGAACTTGAAGAAAGTATAAAAAATAAAAATTTACAAAACTAATTTCTAAACCTTTTTATGAGTTTTTTATTAATTAAAAACTAATTATATTAATTAAACTAATTAAGTTATTTTAAATTACTAATAATACTTAAAAGACTTAGAAATTATGGAAAAATTTATAAAACTAATTAACCATCACAGGAATCCTAAAAAATTATAAAGAGCTTCTACAATTATTTTTAGACTAATTTACTAAATATTTACTTAATTATTAATTTAAACCTAATTTAAATAATTAAAATGAGAAAATTGGAAAATGAACAGTATAAATTGAAAATATATTTTCTAAAAGTCTTAACTAATTTATAAAACCTAGGAAAAATATAAAAACCTACTGTTATTAATTAAAATTTAAGAAAACTAATTAATTACTAATATTACTTATTTAATTAATTAAGCTACTTTTAATTCTAATAATTAGTAAACTGTTTAGGAAAAATCTAAGAAAATTATTTTAAATACTTAAAGGTACAAGAAAATTAAGAAAATTATAAAAATGGAAAAGTTCTTATGAATAAGCTGAAATGAAAATTGAAAAATATAGAATCTATTAAATAGAAGCTATCACTAATTTTATATTTGCTTTTTTTGGTGTTTTTCTTTTTGACAGCTAAAAATAATGTGAAAATAAGAAACTTTTGTGAAACAAATTTTTGATTAGCTTAAAAATAAGCTGTGTGCACCCCCTTTATCAAAATAGTTGGCTTATTAACTTATTAGGACTTGTGGATTTGTGAAAAGCTATTCAAATGAACACATAAGCTAACACAGATATCTAACAACTTGAAACAAGACAAATGGGGACAAATAAGCACTCAGGATAAGCTGTGGTAATCAAATAAGCACTTATCACACTACAAGGCCAAAACAGGCCAAACCAATGAACTTTGGACCTTTGTGGGGTCCACAAAAGCTAATGGGGATCCAAATAAAATCCTGAACCTTAAAGGTGAACTGGAAGGCTTCAAAATAAGCCAATAAGCAGGGCTTATGGCTTATTATTTAGGACTGTGTAAGGCTTGGAAGTTTGGGTCTTACACTGAGTGATCAGTGTTTGCTCAGATGGTGGCCAATCTTGATGGGGCTTGCAGCCCTATCAAATAAGCTCAAAAGGCTGAAATAAGCCTTGACTTATCAAGATGGGGTGTATGACTTTCCAAAAAGCTAACAAGCTAAGGGTGGGTCCCACTGGGTAAGTCACAATATACTTGGGAAAATGAGTCAAAACCTGTGCACAGGGCAAGTGTTTGCCCTGCAGGTAACTTTAAGCTAGTCCACAAGCTACAATAAAAATCCCACAAATAAGCTAAACCTAGATTCCTGAAGCTGAGGTGGTAGGTTTTAACCTCTGAAAGTTTCAAAGCCTGAATAAATTTACAAAATTCTATAAAAATCCTTGAAAATTTGGTTTTCTGCCTAAGTATGCAAATTTGACTTGTTGAAAACCTTTGAAACTTTGACTAAAATGGATTTTGATTCTGATTTTCTGATTGATATGAACTAATTAAACTATATTAAGACTAATTTAAGCTAAACCACTCACAAGTGAATGGATTTGGGGCATAAGCCACTCTTAATCCAACACAGAGGGTAAACTAGGCCAAGTTTGATGTGATTTTAACTTTCTGGTGAATAAGCCTTGGTTTTTATGACTATTCTGAGTTAGTTATGACCTAGGTGAACTGTATGAACAAGAAAAAACAACAATAACAAACCACAACACCTTGAACTCCCCTGATCCAAACACTACTTATAAGTTGTCTGTTTAATGATTTTCAAGCAAATGAGTGTCAAGGCTATACCAACTGATCCAATACAACTTATTATGATATCTTAAGCACAAATGAACACTTAAACACAGAATACAACAACTAATGATCAAAGCTACTAATTAAGCTATTTTACTACCAAATTAAGGATTTTAAAGCAACTATGGAATTTAACAAACAAGCTACTGATTTTAAGCTAGATTATTGCTATTTAAGACTAAATAAGCACAAAGAAACTAAAAAAACGAGGAAATGAACAATGAAACAGTATAAACACAGAAATGGCTTTAAGATCTTACAATGTGCATTCCAGATTTAACCAAGAACCATAGAACCAATCCTAACACTCCCCTTGGAGTTCTAACCCACAGCCATCTCAAATTTACTGTGCTCCAGCTATTTCTTCAACAAAACCTGCAACATTGACTTAGTTTAACTTTTTTTTAGTTTTTTATTTTCTTTTAACTACACTCCTTTTAGATGTTACTAATAGCTTTATTAAGCTATATAGGAGCTTATGTGAACCTAAGAGTCCAAGGAATTACACAGTAACAGTAAAAGAGCTTAGTAACAATTTTGAAATAAAAGAAAAATTGCAATAACTGAGATTGAGCTTGGAACTTAAAATTGATTACTTAAAAAGTTGAAATTACACTTAAACAGACTAGTACAATGCTTAAAAGCTTAGAAAACCAATTGAAATTCAAATTACAACTAATACGACCTAAATTATGCTAAAAATTGGACAACCCTTGCTTCTTGGCTTCTCATCCTTTTATACTTGAAGATTAGGGTTTGTGATGACCTCTGAGCCCTTGGATGATAAAGAGATGATCACAGCCTTCCACGTGTTTTTGGCGCCAAATATAGTTTTTGCAATTTGGCTTCTGATAACTTGCTTGGAGGGGGAGTATTTATTGTGGTTGTCTGTTAGGTGAAAGTGGTGAGGGTTGGTGATGATTGGATGCTAGTGGGGGGTGGTGGAGGTGATGTTTTGCAGGGTCAAGTGGGAGGGAAGGCTGGGTGGTGATGGTTGTTTGACGGTTTCACCAAGGGTCAAACATTGACCCTGGTTTTATATTAAAGGGGTGTGTGTTGGGCTGGTGATCATATGGGCCAAAAGAAGGAAAAAGGATGGTGAGTTTTTGTTTGCGGATTGGACTTGGTATTGGATTTGATATTATTAAGGGTCCGGTTTGGTGTAACTTTGCACAAGGACCATTTTTGTAATTTCCCGAATTTTGAGGGGTGTAATTTGGCATTATTCCAAGGTTTCCATAAGGGTGTTTCTTGCCAAGTGATGAATAGTACATGGTCCAAAGTTGATTTTTCCATTTTAAATTTCCCAAGGACTACTTCTGCCAAACTTTCAAACTTCAGGGACCTGTTATGTAATTTTACCAAACTTTGAAATCAAGGACCAATCCTGCCATATATGATAAGTACAAGGAAAAAATTTGTTTTTCTCAAAGTTTTCATATCCCAGGGACCATTTTCGACAATTTTCCAATCTTCAGGGACTAAACTTGACATTTTGTAAAACTTTGCACCAAAGGACTAATTATGTAACTTTTTGATTTAAAAGGACCTTTGGTGACTTTTTCAAGTTTTTAGAACAACCAGGGACTAGATTTGATAACTTTTGAAATTTGAGGGACTGAAACTGCCAGTTTTGCAAACTTTGTACGTTTTTCATCTGTTTTTGATTGTTTTGCATTTGAAACATATAAAACACATTCCTGGGATATTTTCACTATTTTGATGCAATATTGAGTATTTTTAGATGTTTTGCA
This sequence comes from Artemisia argyi, assembly GCA_030686995.1. Classification (NCBI taxonomy): domain Eukaryota; kingdom Viridiplantae; phylum Streptophyta; class Magnoliopsida; order Asterales; family Asteraceae; genus Artemisia; species Artemisia argyi. The sequence continues at coordinate 4,230,677 of CM060686.1, forward strand.
CACTCATCAATCCCCCACACTAAAACATTGCTAGTCCCTAGCAATCTTTTGAGAAAAACTTGATGGATTTGAAAAACTCTTTACCAAAAGCCATCACTTCTGGAGTATCCAGATGTAAGAACTATGGTCCACCTGATAACCATGTGATTTTGAGCAAACCACCAGCTGTCAACGGATTTGATTAGTCTTTACCAAAAGCCGTTTGCTTCTAGACTAGCAACCTCTTGATGGACTAAGTCAACATCTTGGTGAGCTGATTACCAATTATGGATTTTCCACGGCCTTTACCACAAGCCATAATCTTGCGGGCTAGCCAACTCATTCGCTTTATGGGATATGGCGAGTTGATTTACCATACAATTTTTGGCAAATTGCAAGCCATCAACGGGTTTGAGATGTCTTTACCAAGAGCCGTTTGCTCCTGGGCTAGCCAATCCATTTGTCATTTAGACTTGGCGGACTGATTACCACAAAAATTTTGAAATAAAGTGAAAACTTTTTGAAAAATTTAGGCCAAAATGGGGATACTTAGAAAGTATTTTGTGATAAAATTCGCAAGAATTCCCCCCCCCCCCCCCCCCCCCACACTAGAATTGAATATTGTCCTCAATATTCAAGTCCCGGCTATTATGCCGGATCTCTGAACGAAAAAAGCTAATATTCGAAACTAACAGTGGGAATATCGATTTTATTTTTCACTTTATTTATCTGTACATATAAACATTTTCATCATTTTTTTTTTTACTGAAGAGACTTATATACATATTTACTTTTCAAACGGTGGGGGACGGCCACTCCCCCACACTAGAGTGGTAGAAAGTAGAAAGAAGTCAGAGATATGGGTGAAAACCCATATTTTTGCTAATTTTTGTTCACCAAGTCACTAGCTTGACTCGATCCCCGAATTCATTTGTCCATGGGGAAAGTTTGGAGATCCGGGACAACCATGGATGGTATGTCCTCTCCAAAATAGTGTTTTAAACGATGACCATTCACTTTGAAGTTGGGACCTTCGGGTTGAGATAACTCAACAGTCCCGTATGGATATACTTTAGCAACAGTGAATGGTCCAGTCCATCGGGTTTTTAATTTCCCCGAGAAGATCTTTAACCTTGAATTGAAAAGAAGGACTCTGTCACCGATGTTGAAAACGCGGTTCTTAATCTTAGAGTCATGAATCTTCTTTGTCTTTTCTTTGTAGATCAAAGAGTTCTCGTAGGCTTGATCACGAAGTTCATTTAATTCAATGAGTTGAACCTTACGGTGATCACCCGCTTTATGAAGATCATAGTTTGCATGTTTCAAGGCCCAGTAGGCTTTGTGCTCGAGCTCGATCGGTAAATGACACGCCTTCCAGTATACAAGCTTGTAGGGAGTACACCCGATGGGTGTTTTGTAAGATGTACGGAAGGCCCAGAGTGCATCATCTAGTTTATTCGACCAGGAAGCACGGTTTTCACCTACGGTCCTCTCAAGAATCTGTTTAATACCACGATTTAAAACCTCCACCTGCCCTCTTGTTTGTGGGTGATATGCGGTAGAAAGACGATGAGTAACACCGTACTTAAGCATGACTTTTGCGAATTGATCATTGCAAAAGTGTGTACCACGATCACTGATGATGGCACGGGGGGTTCCAAAACGAGCAAAGAGGGATTTCAAGAATTTCACAACAACTCGGGCATCGTTAGTGGGTAAGGCCTTAGCCTCAACCCATTTTGACAAGTAGTCAACAGCCACGAGAATGTATTTGTTTTCACGAGAAGATGGGAATGGCCCCATAAAATCAATGCCCCAGACGTCAAAGATTTCACAAACTTGAATGGCATTTTGTGGCATTTCGTTCTTTTGTGAAATATTCCCGTGATGCTGAAAAGCGTCACAATCTTTGACTAACTCGTGGGCATCCTTATAGATCGTAGGCCAATAGAAACTGGAATCAAACACCTTTTTGGCGGTGTAGTTAGGACTATGATGGCCCCCAGTGGGTCCAGCATGGCAAGCCTTGCTAATATCAGCGGCTTCCTGTCCGTATACACATCGCCTAATGACTTGATCGGCACAGATTTTGAAGAGATAGGGGTCCTCCCAGAAGTAATGTTTAACGTCTTTGAAGAATTTGTTCTTCTGTTGGGACGTCATCCCCTTCACGATGAAGTTACCCGCATGGTAATTTGCAAAGTCGGCAAACCATGGGGTAATAGAGTCACCACGAAAAGCAACCGCATTGAGTGTCTCGAGAGGAAATGTTTCATTTATTTCCTGTTTTTCGGACACATCCTGGTGAGGGTTTTCTAATCGTGAGAGATGATCAGCAGCAAGGTTCTCGGCTCCTTTTTTATCACGGATAATGATATCAAATTCTTGGAGGAGGAGAACCCAACGGAGTAGCCTCGGCTTTGCATCTTGCTTTGCAAATAGGTACTTCAAAGCCGAGTGATCCGTATACACTACGCATTTGGTCAGGATTAAGTATGGCCGGAATTTTTCAAAGGCATACACCACAGCTAGTAATTCTTTTTCAGTGGTGGTGTAATGACTCTGAGCCTCGGTCATAGTTTTTCTTGCGTAGTGTATAGGCTGAAAGTATTTTGCTTTTCGTTGCCCCAAGACCGCACCTATGGCTAAATCACTAGCATCGCACATAAGCTCAAAAGGTATGTCCCAATCGGGGGCAACAAGAATCGATGCCTCGGTAAGCTTTTTCTTTAATGTTTGAAAAGCTTCGATGCACTCAGGAGAGTAGATGAAAGGAGCATCCTTCTCGAGGAGATGGGTCATAGGCCGGGCAATCTTAGAGAAATTGATACGTGGGAATCGCACCAGGCTTTACCTCTCAAGGGATCTTGAGAAGCTTACAACCCCCACCAGGCAGTGTACCTGATCGTTGTAGTATAGTATAGTGACAAGTACCGGGGGATTGATAGTTCAGCTAGGAATAGTGTTGCTAGGATTAGAAAACCTAAATACTAGTTCTAAAGATGAGGGATGATTATTTTTGTATTTTTATATTTTATGGAAGCAAGTAAATATCTCGGGTTTTGAAGGATTTGGGCGGAATTAGTTGCTAGTCAACTAACCCAATACTAAAGATGCAATCAAAATAAAATACTAGAAATGAAAACAAACTAAATTAACTAAGGTTGTGAGCAATAAGTGGAGAAAATGTGTTTACTGATGCGTGGGAATCGCAACAGGCTTTACTTCTCAAGGGATCTTGAGAAGCTTACAACCCCCACCAGGCAGTGTACCTGATCATTGTAGTATAGTATAGTGACAAGTACCGGGGGATTGATCGTTCATCTTAGGAATAGTGTCGCTAGGATTAGAAAGCCTAAATACTAGTTCTAAAGGTGAGGGATGATTATTTTTGTGTTTTTATATTTTATGGAAAGCAATTAAAAATCTCGGGTTTGAAGGATTTGGGCGGAATTAGTTGCTATTCAACTAACCCAATACTAAGATGCAATCAAAATAAAATACTAGAAATGAAAATAAACTAATTTATACTAAGGTTGTGAGCAGTAATTGGAGAAAATGTGTTTACTTAGATTTCACTACTCCCTAGACATCTTTTACACATTAATTACTTGTTATAATTGCATGGATGACGGATCATATTCCTTAATACCATTCATGGGGTGGCACACATAACTCCCCAATTCTATGAGCTCTTATCTCCTCCTATACCATGCCCAGCACAACTATAGGGATTGTAAACAGTGGCTCATGCATTAAATACAACCAATAAAGACCTAGTGCGCGTTGGTTCATGTTTTTTAAGACGTTCAAGCATGTTACCAATTGGAGATCTGCCAGTTTTCTTAAGCCTAACATATAAATCATTCATCCAAGACAAGAATAAACAAGTAATCAACACATAATCAACATCTAGGTTTCATTAGATCTAAGCAAACACAAGATAGATCTAGCCTAGCATGATGGAATTAAGACAAGAACAAGATATAGACAACCAACACATAGACATATTGATTGAATTAGAAGAACACTTATCTTGATTAAACATGCAAGGTATCAAGGGGTTGGAACCCTTGAAAAACCTGTAAAGTTACACCAAAATCGTACTTAGGGTTTCTCCCAAAACTTCTCTTTTTAAATGTGAAAAATTAGAAAACTATATATAGGAAAAGGGGTCTGACGGCGTCAAGACCAATTAGGTGACGCCGTCACCTCGCCGCCAAAACTAATCTCGGACTGCCTAGATCTACATTTGATGCCGTCAAGTACAAATCATTTCCAGGCCGTCATGACTTTTACTCTTGACGCCCTACCTTCATGACGCCGTCAAATCTCTTCTGGATCGTCATGGAATTTTACTCTTGACGCCGTCAGGGAACTACTCTTGACGCCGTCACCTACTGTTCCCAACATGGAAAATTAAGACTTGGGCGTTTTCTTCATGTTTATGCTCCAAAAACGTCCGAATTGCTTCCTTTTCCAGATTTCACTCCCAAAGTACCTAAAATCACAAAAGGAACGATTTAGGGTAATATTTGATCAAATAAATTCGAATTCGGGCTTAAATGATCACCTAAAAACGGATCATTTTTCGCCTCATCATATACCCTTACACTTGAGATTTGCTTGTCCTCAAACAAATGTGCTTTTATTCTACTCAAAAGACAAGTTAGGGGTCATTTAACACTAATATAAAAGTAATTACAACAAATAATCGTTCCACTAAAGACCAATAGACAAGCACGGAGGTCATACACAAGCACCTCACAAATAGTGTTTAGATACTCACATCTCTCGGGTGTAATAAAGTGAAAATTACAATATGGAAACGGAAGATATCTCTCACTACCTGTCATTGCAAAATAGATTACCATAGGCTTGGGAAATGATCAAACCTCCACCACATGGCATAAGCACCTAGGATAAACTATCAAAGAGGTCTTTTAAAGGGTTGTAACGTTAGGTGTAGGGATATGAAATACACGGTTTTGTTGGATAAAGGAAGTTTTACTGGTGGTGAGTTAACAATCTTGGTTAAATACATGTACAATATGGCGTTGCTAAGCCAAGACTAGACTCGACTTAGGCTAATAAATGAAAAATAACAAAAATATAAAATGAACATAGAATAAAAAGGGATGATAGTCCGTATGTTTTTTCTCTTTTTCCTTTTTCTATTTTTTTTCTTTTCTTTTTTTTCGATTTTTTTTTTTTTTTTTTTTTTTTTTTTTTTTTTTTGCATACCCTCTTACCCTACCATCCAAAATAATACATCATAGGGGATTGAGCATTCCCCTTACACTTGAATTTTTACATACTTTACAATTAACTAATCTAATGACTCGAATTAAGAAAATCAAAACACTTGGAGCACTTTTAAGATTAACGTATATATGGGGGTAATAAATGATGTTCTTCCCCATTACTCCATAAAATAAGTACTTACCCATGAGTCCCAATCGTCCCAAAACAATATGTAAAAGGATATGACTCGACTTAACAACCATGTAATCAATTAGAAAGTTAACTTAGGGTTTAATCAAAAACAATAATGCACTAAAAATGAGCGCATACACGGAAGGCTAAGGCAATTTGGTTGTACATTTAAGTGAGGTGTAACAAATTCTTCCTTTAAGTAAAATGCTTAAAGTTACAAACGAAATGATAGGCTCGGAGGGGTGTACTAGGGGTTTCGTGTACTAAAAATGAGTACAACGCTAAGGGTGTGGGAAAATTAGTTGACTTAACTAGCCAAGTAATATGACTTAAATGGTCAAGTAATTATGATACGGGTTTAAGACAAGGGTAATCCTAATGCCTCTTATCATGTAGTAAATCCTACCACACGAATGTAGTCTCACTAGCGGTCTCGGGATGCATCACTAACGCAAGTTCTAGAATCTAAATGCTACCGGTACACTCATAAGCATTAATAGTAAATGCTTTTCCTATCAAATCTAAAGGCGAACCTCACATATTTGGGTGGAAAATTTTTCTGAATATACGGTTATGTGCTAGTCATACAATCTCCTATCTATGAGACGCTTGCTATGGCTAAAGTTTCACTCGTAAATGTTGTAAAAAATTTTAAATTTGGCGCTAAAATTGCACTAACAAGTATTTCTCATAGTTTTATTACACATCTACCATTAAACAAAACAAACTCAAGCGAAAGTGCATATGTAAGGTATCATCTTTTTACCCTCCCCTTACACTTAAGATGAACATTGTCCCCAATGTTCAAGTAAAGAATGTAAAAGTGAAAAAGTAAAGAGAATGAAATCAAATACTCCCCTGATTCGCTCGGTATGGATAATGAGGTGGCCAGGTTAAATCTTTCTCCAAGAAAATGAACAATCAAAGCTTCCCTTCCAGAATATAAATCATCTTCTTGCTTGTCATACATAACCTGTAAAACCTGACAAAATAGACAAGACAACCTCGCGTAAAATCGGCGGCATCCTATATAAGTTACTAAATCCTAGAAAACAAGATAAGATATAATGCTTGTGGAATGAAGTTTGCAGATCTCCTGGAGATTATAAAACTTAATAATTCACAAAAACCATAAGACTCCGTTAGAAAAACAAAATCGGTAAAATTTCCAGATTTTTACACCTGACGCCGTCAAGAGTAAACTCCTGACGCCGTCAGAATTGACCTGCAGAAATTCTTATGTTAAGTTTCCGGAAAATTTCTGGAAAAACTTGGTCCTACTTCCTGGAAAATCCTGCAAAACTTCATTATGACTCAATACAATCATTTGACTCTAACAAATACGAATATACATGTTCATTTAATATTGTGGAGAATCATGATCGGTTTGTTTCTTAAAAACATATTTGGGGTTTCCCCTTACACTTATCTTTTGCAAAAATACTTTTAGGTGGAGTTAAGACTAGGCCAAAACAACAAAGTAAAGTATTTCTACTATTTAGTTTAGAAACATGATCTACCAACAATAAAAATAAAGCATGCATACGGAAACAAATAACAAACAAACAAATAAAATCACACAAAACATGGGTTGCCTCCCAAGAAGCGCTTTTCTTTATTTACGAGTCTTGTAGCTAGACTCAAGGTCATGGGTTACTACGTGATACGGGTGAGTTCCTCGTTGAGGACATCTTTGGGATCAAACTTAGGTTTCAACTTCCTATCGATTTCCTTAGTATGGTATGACCTTTCAAACTTTTCTCCATCCGGATCATACAAAGTCATTCTAATATGCCATGACCCGTCACCTTCTTTAGGTGGCTTGTCCCACCTCCATTTACACTTGTCTCCCTCTCTTTTCCATTGATTCCTTTCTATGTTGATGGGCATTACGCTTAATAACTCAATCATCTTCCTAAAGACTAAGGGGTCCTCAAAGGGGTCTAGCTCTTCATCTCTAGCTATGAGTTGTTCTACCGAATGTGTCTTTTCAACAAAATCTTTTTCTAGATAGAATGGGCATTGAGGTCCTATAAAGTTCCTTTCTATCCAAGGTCCATATCTAGACGGTCTCCTATTCATCTCTACCCAATACGGTGTCGGTTCATCATCACAATCATAACTATGCGTCTTTACATCGTACACCGACCAAGTATCGCCTTCACCTACCGTTATCTTGGATTCCTTGCAATCTATCATGGCACTAGCGGTTGCTAAAAATCCTCTTCCTACCAATAATGGGCATGTAGTGTCACTAACCATGTCTAGGACGTGAAAATCCGCTAATATAGTTAACTTTCCAACGTGAACAACTACATCCTTAATCATTCCAACCGGATGGGCAATACTCCCATCCGCTAGCCCTATCAATACCTCCGTTTCCTATAACTTTCCTAGCTTAAGAGCGGTGAATAAGGATAAGGGAACCAAGTTGAGGCTTGACCCTAAATCGGCTAGTGTGTCGAAAGCTTCGGATTTTCCTATCTTACAAGGCAAAACAAATATACCCGGATCATCAAGCTTTTTAGGCAACTTGTTTTGAACGAAGGCGGTCCCATTTTTACCTAGCTTACACTTCTCATATTTTTCTAGGAGGGCACTATAGTAAGGAGCACGCGCTAAGACATCAATGACGGGGCGTTCAAGGTGAAGTTCTTTGAATTCATCGTCAAGGTCTTGCGTAAGAGGTGTTTCAACTATGCTTTTGACCGGCTCTATAGTGGGTGTTTTATTTGATTGGTCCTTTTGGAGAACTTGGTTTTGTTTGAACACGAGCTCGTTGATTTAACCGAGTAGTATTGTGGACACGAAGTGGGTGACGAAACTGAGGATATGGAATTAACGGTTAGTTTTGGATTCTTGACCGTGTCGCTTGGGAGTGCTCCCATTTCTCGGTCATTGAGAACTTTCAACAATGCATCAATTCTAGTGGTCATCTCGCTTTGCTTTTGTTTAAAATCGGCTTCAAACTTAGATATGCGAGCTTCTTGAGATGCCATGAACTTTGACATCAATCCTTCAAGATTGTTGGTACTACCATAGTTGTTAGAAGGATTGTTGTTGAAAGTACGGTTGGATGGTGGACCGTTTGGTTGGTAACGATTAGGCGGATTGGAAGAATTGGGTTGATTTTGTTTCCACCTAAGGTTTGGGTGATTTTTCCAAGAGGGGTTGTATGAATCACCGTAAGTGTTTGGCTCGGGCTTGAAAGTGTACCACTTATCTCCCGCTTCGTCGGTACGCGTGGATGCGTAGTCCGCAAAAGCTGTTCCGGGGAGTTCCACACAATCACGAGTGTCATGGGGACCACTACATAATTCGCATGAAGAAGTGATTTTGTTCACTTGGCTTGAGGGCTTAGGAGCTTCGTAAGATTTCATGAGAAACTTGACTTGGTCCTCAAGTTCCATGATCCTACGGTCGGGAGTGCTAGAATTGTTCGAAGGCAAAGATATTGCCTTGACCGTTTTGTTCAAATCACGGGGATCATTCCAACTTTCGTTGTCATAGAGAGCAAGATCTTCTATGAGTTCCCATGATTGTTCCGCACTAAGATCACGTAGCTTACCACCGGCCGATTGGTCAATGGCTCGCCTCGTGGAGATGTCGATATGGTCATAAAAGATTTGGACTTGGAGCCAAAGATTTATGCCATGATGAGGGACTTTTTGGAGTAAGTCCTTGAAACGAGTCCATGCTTCATAAAGAGATTCATTTTGACGTTGTTGGAACATCAAGATGTCATTTCTAAGCTTAGTAGTTCTCCCCGGTGGGAAAAATTGAGCAAGGAAACGAGTGGTGAGATCATCCCATGTGGTGATGGATCCGGCGGGTAAACACTCAAGCCATTGACTAGCTTGATCCCGTAGAGAGAATTGGAATAGGCGTAAACGGGTGGTCTCTCTAGTTTCAACACCTAGGTCTATGGAATCTATGATTTTGAGGAAGTCCTTAAGATGTTGGTTTGGATCTTCGGAACGAAGTCCATGGAATGCACATCCACTTTGCACCAACCGGATGGTGTCGGATCGCAAGGGGGTTACATTGGCTCCGGTGAGCTCAATGGTGTTTCGGTAGCCTTGGTGGCTAGGTCGGGAATACTCTCCTAACGTTCGGGGCCTAAGGGGTTCTAATGGTGGGTTTTGTTGTGGTGGGATGATGGGTTCAAAGATGTTACCGCCTTCCATGATGTCGGATGGTAAAGAGTTACGAACAAAAGCACAAAGAAATGAGATAGACTAAAGAAAACCTAAAAATAAAAATAAAATCTTACTAGAAAGGAATCTAGCAAGTAGACCTAATACAAAGAAATTCTAACCTAGACAATAAATATTCCCCGGGCTGCGGCGCCGAAAACTTGATGCGTTGGAATCGCAACAGGCTATACTTCTCAAGGGATCTTGAGAAGCTTACAACCCCCACCAGGCAGTGTACCTGATCGTTGTAGTATAGTATAGTGACAAGTACCGGTTGATTGATCGTTCAGCTTAGGAATAGTGTCGCTAGGATTAGAAAGCCTAAATACTAGTTCTAAAGGTGAGGGATGGTTATTTTTGTGTTTTTATATTTTATGGAAAGCAATTAAAAATCTCGGGTTTGAAGGATTTGGGCGGAATTAGTTGCTATTCAACTAACCCAATACTAAGATGCAATCAAAATAAAATACTAGAAATGAAAATAAACTAATTTATACTAAGGTTGTGAGCAGTAATTGGAGAAAATGTGTTTACTTAGATTTCACTACTCCCTAGACATCTTTTACACGTTAATTACTTGTTATAATTGCATGGATGACGGATCGTATTCCTTAATACCATTCATGGGGTGGCACACATAACTCCCCAATTCTATGAGCTCTTATCTCCACCTATACCATGCCCAGCACAACTATAGGGATTGTAAACAGTGGCTCATGCATTAAATACAACCAATAAAGACCTAGTGCGCGTTGGTTCATGCTTCTTAAGACGTTCAAGCATGTTACCAATTGGAGATCTGCCAGCTTTCTTAAACCTAACATATAAATCATTCATCCAAGACAAGAATAAACAAGTAATCAACACATAATCAGCATCTAGGTTTCATTAGATCTAAGCAAACACAAGATAGATCTAGCCTAGCATGATGGAATTAAGACAAGAACAAGATATAGACAACCAACACATAGACATATTGATTGAATTAGAAGAACACTTATCTTGATTAAACATGCAAGGTATCAAGGGGTTGGAACCCTTGAAAAACCTGTAAAGTTACACCAAAATCGTACTTAGGGTTTCTCCCAAAACTTCTCTTTTTAAATGTGAAAAATTAGAAAACTATATATAGGAAAAGGGGTCTGACGGCGCCAAGACCAATTAGGTGACGCCGTCACCTCGCCGCCAAAACTAATCTCGGACTACCTAGATCTACATTTGACGCCGTCAAGTACAAATCATTTCCAGGCCGTCATGACTTTTACTCCTGACAACCTACCTTCATGACGCCGTCAAATCTCTTCTGGATCGTCATGGAATTTTACTCTTGACGCCGTCAAGGAACTACTCTTGACGCCGTCACCTACTGTTCCCAGCATGGAAAATTAAGACTTTGGCGTTTTCTTCACTTTTATGCTCCAAAAACGTTCGAATTGCTTCCTTTTCCAGATTTCACTCCCAAAGTACCTAAAATCACAAAAGGAACGATTTAGGGTAATATTTGATCAAATAAATTCGAATTCGGGCTTAAATGACCCCCTAAAAACGGATCATTTTTCGCCTCATCATTTACTTAGATTTCACTACTCCCTAGATATCTTTTACACGTTAATTACTTGTTATAGTTACGTGGATGACGGATTGTATTCCTTAATACTATTCATGGGGTGGCGCACTTAATTCCCCAATCCTATGAGTGCCTACTTCACTCCTGTGTCAAGCCGGCTAAGAAACTCCTAACATGGGATCATTAGAATTTACTCATGCATTAAATACAACCAATAAAACCTAGTGCACGTCTGTTCATGTTTCCTAAGACGTTCAAGCATGTTACCAATTGGAGATCTGCCAGTTTTCTTAAGCCTAACATCGAAATCATTCATCCAATACAACCATAAACAAGTAATCAACACATAATTAACATCTAGGTTTCATTAGATCCAAGCAAACACAAGATAGATCTAGCCTAGCATGATAGAATTAAGACAAGAACAAGATATAGACAACCAACACATAGACATATTGATTGAATTAGAAGAACACTTATCTCAATTACACATGAAAGGGTTCAAGGGCTGAGAACCCTTGAAAAACCTATAAAATTCGTACCAAGTTCGGCCTTAGGGTTTCTCCAAAACTTTTCTCTGCTTTATGTGTAAAAATTAGAAAACTATATATAGGAAATAGGGTCTGACGGCGTCAAGACCAAATTGGTGACGCCGTCATCTCGCCGCCAAAATACTCCTCGGACTGCCTTGATCTACTTCTGACGCCGTCATGTGTTATGTGTTTCCAGGCCGTCATGCATTTTACTTTTGACGCTCTATCTTGTGACGCCGTCATTTCTGTACTGGATCGTCATGAAAAATACTCTTGACGCCGTCAGAATTTCCTTCTTGACGCCGTCACCTACTGTTCCCAGCAAGGAAAATTAAGACTTTGGCGTTTTCTTCACTTTTATGCTCCAAAAACGTCCGAATTGCTTCCTTTTCCAGATTTCTTTCCCAAAGTACCTAAAATCACAAAAGGAACGATTTAGGGCAATATTTGATCAAATGAATTCAATTCCAGGCTTAAATGACCCCCTAAAAGTGGTTCATTTTTCGCCTCATCATATACCCTTACACTTGAGATTTGCTTTTCCTCAAGCAAATGCGCTTTTATTCTAGTCAAAATACAAGTTATGGGTCATTTAACACTAATATAAAAGTAATTACAACAAATAATCATTCCACTAAAGACCAATAGACAAGCACGGAGGTCATACACTAGCACCTCACAAATAGTGTTTAGATACTCACATCTCTCGGGTTTAATAAAGTATAAATTACAATATGGAAACGGAAGATATCTCTCACTACCTGTCATAGCAAAATAGATTACCATAGGCTTGGGAAAGGATCAAACCTCCACCACATGGCGTAAGCACCTAGGATAAACTATCAAAGAAGTCTTTTAAAGGGTTGTAACGTTAGGTGTAGGGATATGAAATACACGGTTTTGTTGGATACAGGAAGTTTTTACTGGTGGCGAGCTAACAATCTTGGTTAATTACATGTACAATGTAGCGTTGCTAAGCCAAGACTAGACTCGACTTAAGCTAATAAATTGATGAGGCGAAAAATGAACCACTTTTAGGGGGTCATTTAAGCCCGGAATTGAACTTATTTGATCAAATATTGCCCTAAATCGTTCCTTTTGTGATTTTAGGTACTTTGGGAGTGAAATCTGGAAAAGGAAGTAATTCAGACGTTTTTGGAGCATAAAAGTGAAGAAAACGCCAAAATCTTAATTTTCCTTGCTGGGAACAGTAGGTGACGGCGTCAAGAAGGAATTCCTGACGGCGTCAAGAGTAATTTCCATGATGATCCAGTAAAGATTTGACGGCGTCACGAAGTAGGGCGTCAAGAGTAAAATGCATGACAGCCTGGAAATGCACAACACATGACGGCGTCAAAAGTAGATCAAGGCAGTCCGAGAAGAGTTTTGGCGGCGAGGTGACGGCGTCACAGGTTTTGTCTTGACGCCGTCAGACCCTATTTCCTATATCTATTTTTCTAGTTTTCACATATTAAGAGAGAAGTTTTGGAGAACCCTAAGTACGAACTTTGTGCGAATTTTACAGGTTTTTCAAGGGTTCTAAGCCCTTGATACCTTTCATGTGTAATTGAGATAATTATTCTTTTAATTCAATCAATATGTCTATGTGTTGGTTGTCTATATCTTATTCTTGTCTTAATTCCATCCTGCTAGGCTAGATTTATCTTGTGTTTGCTTAGATCTAATGAAACCTAGATGTTAATTATGTGTTGATTACTTGTTTATAATTGTATTGGATGAATGAATTCGATGTTAGGCTTAAGAAAACTGGCAGATCTCCAAATGGTAACATGCTTGAACGTCTTAGGAAACATGAACTGATGTGCACTAGGTTTTATTGGTTGTATTTAATGCATGAGCCACTGTTTATAATCCATATGGTTGTGCTGGGCATGGCATAGGAGGAGACAAGAGCTCATAGGATTGGGGAGTTAAGTGCGCCACCTCATGAATGGTATTAAGGAATACAATCCATCATCCATGCAACTATAACAAATAATTAACATGTAATCAAATCAATCACATTCATTATATACTTATAGAAAGTTGCACGTTCTTGAAAGGAAGTGTAGATGAAACCAAGGTAGGGACTGTTTTCAGTTCGAGGATCCTGAAACAGAAAAGGTGCATGAAAATAAATAGAGATGGGATAGGTTATAGTGACCCCTATATTTTTATAATGATCTCCCCTTTTTATTATAATTATTATTATTATTATTATTTTTTGATTTTTTTTTATAATTTTGTTTATATCAAAAAGCTATAAAAATGAAAGTGTGGAACAGAAAATATAAAGTTTAATAAGTCAAACGCTTAAAACTGTCAGAAATACGAAACAGAGACTGATAAAAAACTGTGCTGTACTGAAATAAAATGAGGACAAGAGGAGGAGACAAGGGGACAAATGTGGCAGCCTAGGGTGGTAGACCCGTATGTATAACACAACCCATAGAGATATTTACTATGTTTTATCTCAAATGGGTCAGCCAGGTTAAGCTAAAAGATATAACTAGAAATAAGGGGTAAACTGAGTCGTTGAAAGTCATTTGCCAACCAATTCAAATGCATAGGACTTTCTAAATCGCCTTACAAAGAAAATTCATTTCTACTGAAATAATATAGGATTGTACTCGTTTTAACACTAAAATTTATATAAAATTTGAACTGATCCAAACCACCCATCTTGAAAAAACTTTTTATGGTTGATTTTTTATTTATTTATTTATTGTTTATTTATTTTATTTTTTTATGGTTAAGAATTTATATAATTAATTTTTTTTTAACATATATATAAATGATGTAATTCGGGTTATTCAGGTCAACCTAAAATCCGAACCGAAATCAAATTTTCAGTTTTTGGTTCGGTTAAATATAATTTGAATTTGGTTTGGTTTGATTCGATTTTTGGTTTTACCTAAAAAAAAAATTAACCAAATTAATTGAATCGAGTAAACCGAACAACCTGATAATCGAACCGATAGAACACCCTGTTATAACGTTAAAACTGGTGGACCAATATTAGAGATTGTCCAACGTCGAAATGGACAAATGTTAGCAGGTTAGCATGGGGCCTACTTGTCTCTTGGGTACGTGATGTCATGATGTGTAGTAGGATATAATTCACAAATAATTTGAAGGACGACTTAGACTTCATAATAAAAATATCTAAAATACAGTAGCATGCTCTAACTAATATACTTCCTAGCAATTCCATCATCTCAACATGTCAAAAATGCAAAGATTTCAAGTAATAGCCTTGACTTTGAGCATGCTTATGATCATTAGCATGGTGAACGGCAGATGGCTAGATCTTGAAACATATTCTAATGAGAATCCTCTAAATCCACGTTTAGAAATTTCAAACTCGTCAACGTTGCATGCTGAACAGAGGTGTAAGTCCCTATACGGGTTCTTTCCATGTGCAGACACGATGCCAGAAGGCGTGTTCTTGATGTTCATGTATATGTATTTGATGATGTTGGGGGAGGAATGGATACAAAAAGGAAGTGAGGCTTTGTTCTTATGGATTGGCAATAAGGCACTTGGTGCAAGTGTTTTTCGGGTGCTTATGGCTTTACCAAAAATCGCCCTAATCCTAGGTATGGATCTCAATTTTATATCGCATTAGTTCCATTGTGTTTGGTAGTGGTAGACTTTTAAAATAATCAAGCTTATAAAATAAGTCTTATTAATCACACGGGCTTATAGAAGCTTATATAAGTCATAAGCCTCCATAAGCCCAAGCCCATTGAAAGGGACTTATGAAGGCTTGTGAGGGCTTATAGCTAGTTAAATTACTTAAATACCCTTCAATATATAATAGATTATCACGCAAAAGTCGAAAATATGTCTGAATTTAATTTGATGTATTTTTATGCGATTTTACATTAATAAGATTCAGTTCCAATTAATTCGTCAAACAGTTTTATAAAAATACAAGTTTCAGTTTTCAGCTTATAATAATATAATCCACAGCTCCAGCCAAGCCCTACTTCCAGCTTCAGTTCAGCCCGAGCCCTAACTCATTGCGTCAAACATACCCTATATACACCTATATGAAGATCTCTATGTTTATATGTATAAAATGAAGATGGCCACTATGTTAAACAAACTAGATACATGAAAATATGAAATATGGCATAATGAGGAGGCTCAAGATTCAAGATCATAGAATTATGTATTCTAACAATGCATTTTCTTTGATAGAACCTTGATAATAAAATGAACATAGATCATGATAATAATAATAATAATAATAATAATAATAATAATAAAATGAAGATGGCCACAATGTTAAGCAATGGTTTTTAATAATAATAATAATAATAATAATAATAATAATAATAATAATAACATAGAATTTTTTGAACATTTCTTTTGGGAAAAAGGTCAAAAGACCCGGAAATATATTACTCCAAAAAATGTTTGAGTACAAAGGATATGGGTGAATCCCATATCTCAGCCCGTTACATAGGCAAAAAATCTTACATAACAAAAAACTTCATATTCTCTAAACAAGAAAATAAACAACTACTTAAAAGATAACATCAGACTCCTATGAAACCAAATCACTTCCTTCCAAGGCCTTGAAGCTTGAAATTCCTTGGAAGATCGTAGAACTGGTCCGCATAGTTATCATAATCATATTCATCATAATCATCTTCACGATCATGACCACCACCAAATAGGTTAGTTGACTCATCAAAAGTGTTCTCAACGTCCTCATCATCACTGTCAGAAACATCAATATCTCCCACATTAGAGAATGGGTTAACCCTCTTAGTAGAAGAAATAGGCGGAGCCGGATAATCAACCTTTTTAATAGGATAACCAGCATCATCCACGAGAGTAGCTTTCCCATCAATAAGTAACTTTTCAAGCTCTCCAATTTTATCAACAATAGGCGTAGGCTCAGGATCCTCACTAGGCTTAGGGGCCCCAGCCTGGTCCTTCTCTTTCAAAGCACTCACAATAGGTTCTTGTGAGGTATTTCCAGTCTTTAAAGACCCATCCTTTGTAGCTTCCACTGTGGTACCAGATTCCACTTCCTAAACATAGGTAGGAATACCAAAATCATCTGTATCATCCATATTAAAGGCATCAAACTGATTAGAGGTAGTAATCTTTGTACCACTAGTACTAGCCACATCAGGAGACTTCTTCTTATTGGTATCCACTTTGTTAGGTACCGGAGGAGGCGCTTTGGGTTTATATTGAATCTTCTTCCCTATAACAGGTTTAGTAAAACCTCCCTTACTTGGACCAGATTGACCACCACTATTACTCTTCTTCTTAGTATTGACCGTTTGAAAACCATCATTAACATTTGGTGTAGGCTGAGTAGTAGATAGAACATGCTTAGGACAATCAACCAAAGTATGACCAAAAAGCTTACACTTATCACAACGAGGCGGTTTCCACTCATATTTAACCCGAATCTTCTCAATAGTCGAACCCGTCCCATCAAGTAAAGGTATCTCAACAGTGAGGCTATCCCTAAGCACCTCATCTGCCTTTACTTCAATCATGCATCTAGCAAAACTACTACGGCCCCATGATTCCTTGCACATTTGGCTAGTATAAGCATCAAGCATTTTAGGCGTACCAATCAATGTGGCAAGAAGACTAAGATCATCATCAGAAAACATACCAAGAGGAACATCATGGAATTTAACCCACACCGGGATGTTGGTCAAATCCTCTTTGAGTAAGTTGGTGTTCAAGGTCCATGGTTTAAGAATAATTGGTACATTTCTAATCAACCAAGGACCATTTTCAAGGACATCATCAACACCTTTCTTCGAATTAAACTTAAAGAAAAAGAACCCCTTTGCATTCATCATAACCTTCTGTATACCATACTTAGCCCACGTATTGCGTACATAGTAATCAACAACAGGAAAAGCAAGTCGTTGACCAAGGAAATACCCATAAAGAGTATTCTCAAATCTAATATTCACCTCTTCCACTACTTTCATAGGGACAGAAAAATCAACTCCATTTTTTTTATTACTACATTCCAACCTACGAAAATTTGACACATGTTTCTTAGGATCATTAGAAGTAGCACCCGCATAAGAGACCGACTTCACATCACTCGCATTATTAGGCTGAGCTGAACCACTCGTAGTGGGGGAATCAGAATTAGAATCCTTGCTAGCAGCAATCTCAATTTGAATTTTATTCATAGCTGCGTCAAAATTCTTACGCGCATTTAACACCAACTGCTCTTCAAGTGAAACCGGCTTCACTTGTTCAGGGACCAACTCATCAAGGCTAATGGAGCTAACATTAATGGTTGGAATAGGTTCACGTACATCAGCATTACAAGCAACAGCATGAGCATTCGAACCAGTTGCATGAGTAGCACAAAAATCATCAACATCAACATGACCAGCACTGGACTCACTTAGGTTGTTTAGGAAACCTGTATTCATCTCCCTCAATCCCACCTACAATAAAACAGATCTAATCCAATCGAACAGTAAACCCTAACTTTAACAGTTAGGGTTTTAAGCTTAAACACCCAAGAAGCTAACCACCAACCATAAGTCGATCAATAATTGTATAATAGAGAAAGTGAGAAATTGAAATCGACTTAAATAAACCACAGCAAATGACGATGAGAGTTTACACTATTTTTGTGTAAACATAGATAATGACTTGCAATGTTTAAAAAATTTCGTAGACATTTTAATAATTAAAATTTTGTAAACAGCTGATACTATTGTTATGGGTTTAGGTCGCAAAATAGCAAGGAACTTTTTCCAAAATTCCGTCTTATTATGTGAACTATCAAAAGAATCATTAAATGCAACGAATTTTCATGAAGTGTTTCGATATGCAAATTTTGTTGTGTTGTCGTGTAAGAAAAACTTACACGTGTCATTATTCTTAACGTGACAACACACAAAATGTGCATATTGGAACGCTTTATGAAAGTTCGCTGCATTTAATGATATGTTATATAGTTCATGTATCAAGACGGAACTTTGAAAAACTTTCAGTGCTATTTGTCAAAAGTATAATTATGTTTGAAAATTGAAATCAGTTTGTACTACTTTATAATATATTTGGGCTTGGCATTCCCAAAATAGAAGACTTAAAATTTTAAGCAAAACACTTAATACTAATAATGAAAAATGAAGTTACATTTTAAGTGTCATAAATTTGTAGACTTGTAACAGCCCTCAAATAAATATCTAATAAATGCTATTTATAAAACATTTCTAAAATGAAAAATACATATTATTATACATATTTTACAAACTAATAAAACACATAAAGCTTCATACAACTTATATGAAAACAAGTTGATAGTACATATGGTTTTAAAAACCGGACCGGACCAACGGATTAAACCAGTTTAACCAGGAATCGGAGTCACCATCGGTTCGGCCAGCCAATAAATGCCGTCCAAAAACGAACCTGTGAGGACCATCGGAACCAGTAAAAACGGATTAAACAGGCCGGACCGAGATCATTTTCTTCTTGTTGTCTCAAATCAGCTCGTCATTGTTATTTTGTGGTATGTGGACTTTAATCTTAGCGCCGCAACGCGCGGGTACCCTGATAGTACTTCTTAACTTATACTCTCCAATGATATCTCTAATAAACTAATTTCTCAAATTCCAAATTTACGACAATTTTTTTCTTTATTTTGCAGTAACTGGTGTCCTTTCTTCGGCCTCGGATGCCCAAAACCAAGTGGTTTTAGGGGTGAGTATGTATGCAGGATCGACTGTCCTCACTCTCACAATTATATGGGGAATTCGCATAATATTAAGTAGACATAAGCTTGAAAAGGGATCATCACCTGAATCGGATCATCACCAAGACTCGTCGATAAAATGCTTGTCGTCTCTTAAACACAAACTTTCATTTCTGACTGGTTAGATCATTTCCTTAATCTATAGTTTGTGAGGTCAAGTAGGATAACTTAGAATAAAATTTAGGGCAAATGCTTTATAAAGTCATCATACTTGCCACCATTTATATTTTTGGGTGTCGAACAAATTTTTTTCCTTATAGGGGTACTTTTCTTTCAAATTCGTCCTTCTTGATGTACTTTGTAACATTATTACCCTTCAAAATATTAAAATTCTGATTAGCTAAGAGGGGCAAAAATGTCCAAAAATGTGACAAAATACCCAATTTGAAAGAAAAGTACCGCTACAAGGAAAAAAAATTGTTCGATACCTAAAAAAATAAATGGTGACAAGTATGATACATTTATAAAACATTTGCCCTAAAATTTATGTATACGCGTACAATCATTTATTTGCATACTGCTATATGAACACATGGAGATATAGTTCCATAACATTTTACACCCTTTTAAAACTCCTCTTATTGTAGATATGGGCGTTAATATTGACAAGGAGACTGGATATATAGCTGTAATTATGCTTCTTTCGTTGATCCCGTTTGCCTTTGTGTTACTACTACATTTTATGAAGAATCGAGCTATGACTTTGTTCGCACTCATAGTATCAGTCGTGTCAATACTTCTATATTTTGGTTATCAGGTAGCTACGTACTACGTACTGATAGCTAACGTGTGATTTCTGAACTAAATTTTAAATGCTAAACAAAGGAATCAAATTACTTGGGATGTGTACTTACCTTCTGCATGTAGGTTGGACATCCATGGATTCGGGTCAGGAGTTTGGCATACTTGAAGCAAGAAAACTTGCGCACACGTTTTATCTATCATCTCCAAAGGCTTGCAGAAGAAGATCTTGTTGACGAGCAAGGGAACCCAAAATTTACCTGCTTCAGAGGGTATTACAATGTCCTTTTTGTATATAAAATACCAAGATAAACTTATCATAAAACAGTTTTGAGGGCAGCAGCCTAATGGCATACCTTAAATTTTCCAGAATTTTTGATAAAGCCGACAAGAATAGAGATGAGTGCATATCGCATGAGGAATTGGAGATTCTGGTCGGGGAAGTATTCGGTTTAGAAAAAGATAATATCTGCAAGGAGTATGCCAAAGCTGAGATTTTGATACACTTCGATAGAGACAAAAATAGAATGATCAGCTGGGAAGAGTTCAAACAAGGATGCACCATTTGGCTAAAAAAATTGGAGAATGAGGCAAATAGTTCTAGATCTGCTTTTAAGAATATCCGGAATCAGGCAAGTTACGCTTATTCAATGATAATTTAGTCATTCATTGGCAACTCATAAACTTTTCTCAGATTTTAATACTTGATCTACAGGTTAAGATAATAGTAATAAACAAGCAACGTTCAAATCTTACGATAATTGAGCAAATCATGCCAAGAATCTTGAAACAAGTCCTTGAAAAGCATGGACTAGTGAAAGAAGATGGTGAACCTGACAGAGAAAAGATAGAAGGGTAATATTCTTGACCCGTAGCGTATTCTAGTTTTGACAATATTTCATGATTCGCTTACTTTGCATATATAGGTTATTTTTCAGAATACGACAATGATAATAACAATGAAATACATAGAGATGAGTTAAAACAATTCATCGATACTCTTCATTTTGGAATAGCATTAGACCATGGTAAAGTCTTGGACGAATTAGTGAAGGACTTTGATGGTGATAATAATCAATTGATAGAGAAAAAAGAATTTGTAGATGGATTCATCAAATGGATTAAGAAAGCGATTGATCATGATAAAAGCATTGAAGATCCAAAAAAGGCGATTGAAAAGTTTGAAGAGGTAATTTACTAAAAATAGTTCATATATTGGTTTTTTTTTTTTTTTTTTTTTTTTTTTTTTTGAATGTATATTGGTTTATCTTTTTGTTACTGATGCATTGATACTTTCTGCAAATTTTCAGGATAGCTGGGGAGAAATTGACACACTCTTGAAACGGGAGAAACCTAAAGCAACCATCGTGTATGCTATATTTGGAATAGCGATCACGGTCATAATTACATCTCCCTTCATAACAAGTGTCAGACAATTCTCAACAGCGGCTCACATACCTTTTCTCTTCACTTCATTTGTTATGGTCCCGATTGCCCTGAACGCTAAAAAGGTAATCGATGCACTTCTTGATGATCAACCCAATGTTCGGAAGAACGCTTCTTTGGCATTTTCAGAGGTTTGCACACTTTCACTAATGCATCACTTCCTTTATGTTTAACAGTTGATATATATCTTGATCAAATGAAAATTATATTTCAAAAGTAAGATTTTATCAACCGATAACTTCATCACCATATATGATATATGATGTAAACTAACAACACGATTTCGTTTATCTAATGCAGATCTACAATGGATTGGTGATGAATAACCTTCTTGGGTTGCTAACGTTGCTTGCTATCGAATATATAAAGGGACTATCATGGACCTACTCGGCTGAGGTGCTCGCCATCATGATACCTTGTACCATTGTTGGTTTATTCGCGATCAAACGTGACACCTATCCTCTTTGGACGTCCATCTCAGCGATACTACTATATCCAGTCTCCGTATACATTTGTTGTGTTTTGCCAAATTCTAGCTAATTAGCTAATTGAAGGATGTCAAAGTGGTATAGGTAAGAACTGGAATGACGATGGATGTGATCAAATGTACCATTACGGTAGCAAGACGGGAAATCCCAGTTTTGGTACCAGAATTCGAATTGTCTTGTTTTTTTAACTAATTTGTCGATCGAAACACCCCTACTGGTTGTCTCATGCTCTTATGGTTTGGGAAAATATACTCATAACTAAGCACATGCTTTTTAATGTGCAAAAATAATTAACATGAATTTGAAGTTCAACTACTTGCTATGATTCAATACAGTAAGTACATGGAGACATAGTGTAAACTGTAGAAGGCACCAAGAAGAGCACTAAAGTGCCAAAATTAACATGTCTAATATATGTTGCCAACCTAAGTGAGCTTCTCATATAACCAAACTTACACATTTAAACTATTTAATTGGGTGAATTTAACCTATCCATTCATTTTTTAAGAAAAAGAAACTAGAGATTGCAAGAACGATAAAATAATAGGATGAGTAGTAATAGAAAGACGTAACTCATGCCCCTAAACTCATGCCTTAAACCTTTATCATGTGACACATGTAATATGTATTTTCTCTTTCATAATTATCATCTTTGATTTTGGCACATGTCACAATCTTCTATACTACTATATAATGTATTTGGGACTATTCTATAATTAGAAAGGCTTAAAAATTCAGACTTTTACTTACTAATTATATAAACAACCACCCCTAACAATCACCCCCAACAATTTATAACCACCTCAACAACCATCCTCAACAATTTATAACCACCTCAACAACCACTTTCCACCACCCACCTCCCTCATCTTCACCCCAATAATCTGCCCCCGCATCGCGCGGGCACCTTTCTAGTATATAATAAAGGAGTAAACACTTAACAACTACATTGAAATAGATTCACAACGAAGATTTATAGATCAAACACAATATATTTTTTAATGGAAACCAGTACGGTACCAGTTTAACCGAACCCAGTTCAGAACCGGTACCAGGCATAATCTCGGTTCCGGGAATGGTACCGTCATTTTTAGCCGGGAAAAAAAACCGGTACCACCAAAACAGTGCCGGTTCGGTACCAATTTGGTACCGTGCTCATCTCTAACACAAACAAATACCCAAAATGCATGCTTAAAAAGAGCAAACGGTTGTTCGACTGATCACAGGAACAGTGTGCATACCAAGACCAAAATCTTAGATGCATTGTCGATTCCAGGTTATTTAAACTATTGAAAGTGTCTTACGGCTCCTCAGTCTCATGTGAGCTACCAACAATTAAAATGATAAACACGAGGGTAGACGATAACCATCAACATCAAAATTGGCATAACAAGTTCTATAATATGTCCACAAAAGTTTACAAACACGCAAACTCACGATACGTTCCAAATTCAAGAAAATCACATCAGCACTACATGAAACAGACATCTAAAATAGGTTTTTAACTCTACGCATAAAAAAAGCAACGGAACCTTAAACTTCAACTTACTATTCCAATTTTTCAAAGCTTCACTTGTCTATCATAGATCCAGCTGAATGGCATCATCGGGCCTTCTTTTGCCCTACCTGCAGCCCTCTCCTCTAGCCTTCTGATTCTTGGTGGCAACCCACAAACATACTCTTGGGCCTTGCGCCCTTCACCAGATAACCCGGTTAAGTCAGCCACTTTCCACCGACCTACCAGAAATTCAAGAATATCTGCATAGTCTTTGGCAGTATAGACACCGAGTCTTTGTGCAACAGCTGAGAAATGTTCAAAGAGGTTGTCATCACGCCCATCATACATCAAGTGTGCAGGCATTGAGATCTTTTTCCTCATCATGTCAGCAAAAGCAAGAACCGTGCCGTCAGGGTCAATTTCAAATAGTTTTTCGACAATTTTGGTGTAGGCAGTTTCGTGCCTTTTCTCATCGGCTGCGATTATACCGCAGATTTGGGCCAGTTTTAGGTCACCGTGTTCCTTTGCATGACGAGCAGTGTTTCCATGGGATACGAAAGTTGCACGTTCTTGAAAGGAAGTGTAGATGAAACCAAGGTAGGGACTGTTTTCAGTTCGAGGATCCTGAAAGAGAAAAGGTGCATGAGATAAATAGAGATATTTATGTTTTATCTCAAATGGGTCAACTAGGTTAAGCTAAAAGATATAAATAAAAATAAGGGGTAAAGTGAGTCGTTGAAAGTGATTCGCCAACTAATTCTAATGCATAGGACTTTCTAAATCGCCTTACAAAGAAAATTCATTTCTACTGAAATAATTTAGGATTGTACTCGTTTTAACACTTAAATTTATATAAAATTTGAAATGATCCAAACCACCCATCTTGCCATCGCTATTAAGACTTGGTGACAAATTCTAGGCATGGAGAAAGAAAGCGGCTAGCCTTCTTATTTATAAAGAAAGCCGATACAAACAAGACAACATAACTAAATTATGAATGATAACCGGAAAAATAGTGTGGTAACTTTAACCCATTAATATATAAATGGACTGAATTAAGTTGTATATTAGCTCAAATGCATAAAAGCAAACAATTAAGCTAAAAGGTTTTTAATGCATATCATTACAACCTACTAATCTTTTTATTCAATGTGTTCAATTATTATTGTAAGAGATTAGAGATGTCCCAAATGGACAATAAAATGTTAGCAGGTCAGCATGGGCCAACTTGTCTCATCGCGTACTAGAATTGACCCGTTTCCCAACCAACCCAAGTTGCTACCTCTAGAAAAAATGAAATATGACTGACAAAAGTTCAAGATGGGAAGCAATTTACCATTCCTGACCCGATGAGATACTGAGTTGTCTTCTGAATCTGCCTCATGTCAACCCGCCCACAAAGGTAGAGATAGGTATGAAGAAGGTCACCGTGCCTGTTTTCTTCAGCAGTCCAAGCCCTGGTCCAAATAGCCCAAGGTGTAAGGCTAGCACCGGTCTCATCCCTTACACCATCAAGGGTATTAAGCATAGTTTGGTAGGTAGGTAGAGCTTCTTCTGTAATCATATCTCCAGCCAAAACAACAAAATATTCATCAGGAAGCTCGTTGGCCCTAGCCCTTAGTTCCCTCACTTGCTCAACAAATCCATCAGATGCGGGATCTGGTAAGAAATCCTGTGCTTGCCAACATTTCTCAACGGGCTTCAGATGGGTCAATATATTCTGCTCAGCCCAACCCTCTATGGATTTGAAAATCTCGATCTTCTGTGGTGGCATAGAGTGTGTCACCTGAACGTGAACCTCTCGTGGAGGTGTAAAGGGCTTTTTGCTTTCAACCCTGTGTAAGAAAAATAATCATTAAAACCAACAATATCAAATAAAATAAAATACAAGAACGTATTTCCTTTCAATGCTAATCAACTAGCTTCGATACTTATGGACAAAAAGAGTTTCGAGGAAAATGCTTGGTAGAATTATAATAGTAGCAAAAGTTCCTTAAAAACACGGAAATTGTTTTACCATATGTAATATGGATGTTAAAGTCATGTGACATACAGATGGGAATTTTACTGATAATACTAACAACGTGATAAAAGTAACTTATGGAGCCCAAAAGAAGTTTGGACCTCACGTTTTTTGTGTAGTGAGTGACGTTTACTTTTAATGGGAATCGTAAAATTCAATAACAATCAGGAGTCACAGAATGCAGGTCCTCTGAGGGTCAGTCCCATTACTGGAAAACTTCTTGAAAAACGCTTATCGGGATCACAATCTCCCATGAAATGTAATTGTTTATAGGTACTTAATACTAGCTGAATGTGGCACATTCAGCATATTTTAATAAGTGATTAGAGTATGAAGCAGGACAATCTTCAGTCAAAGTTAATAGAACGGGACTGAAACAAAATCAATCCAAACACGCAATAAAATGGTGCTGAGAAAAAAATGCAAGGAATGACAGTGTGCAACAATCAGATTGGTTCATAAATCAAACGTGGGATGAAAGGATTATCAACAATTAGACTGTGATTCAATGAAAGAAGCCATGTTCACTAAAAGAAATACGGAGTAACAATTACCACATAAGAGAACAAATTAACCGGTTTCATAGATAAATCCAGCAAAATATCAAACATCCAGCTACATTACAAAAATTGCACATAATAGCCAGAGGTGACACAAGTGAGAAACATATATACTACATTAGTAGCAATTACACTAGTCAAGTAACAAAAACGCTTGAAAAAATACTACATCTGCATTTATGTTGGTTTCATGGTTTGTCCCGACAAGTATATAAAAGAAATAACAAAAAAAAAATGCAAGCATCTGCATTTATGTTGGTTTCATGGTTTGTCCCGACAAGTATATAAAAGATTAAAACTCAGAAGATATATAAAATAATCAATTTGTCATTTATTGTAACCAGAAGAACGCTCAAATTACAGAAAATAATTTCATGCAAGTTACACATTCCATGAAGTTATAAAATATATAAAAAGCAACATGCAAGTATCTTTGTATCGAGTAAACATTTGACGACATTATGGGCAGACTGACAACATAGTTTGGCAAAATATACCACCAAATTCTTTCATTTAAAAACACGAAAGGGACCAACTAAATACCACAAAATCCTTTTATTTTTTTTAAGAAAACATATTAATACCAAAACTATGTCACGTGTTCTATCCAACCCACAAAAATACTATACATTTTCTATAAATCACTGATATATAAGTAATACGTACTGTAATAGGTTTCAAATAGATATAAACCATAATATATATGTGTCATAGTCTCATACATGTTCACCTAACTATAAAATACAAACACATAGTCCAAATGTTAAATGTCAGAACTAAACACATGATTATAGTTAAATATTCCACAGAATCAACAATTTAAAAAATATATTTCACATCGTCGTCATCGACATCTCATTGTCCTAAATAATATCCCACTCTTTCCATCTACTAATACTCAAATTCACACCAACTAAATTAATAGTTGCGTATTAGATCAAACTAACTGTCTAACTCACTTAACAAATTAACTCATTTTACGGAGTTAAATCATTTCGTATCATCAGACTCATCTAAACTGATTTAACGGCATCAAAACATGAAATTAAAACTAACAAAACTAGGTCATTTCCCCGACTAAAATTTCTCATCTAAAAATAAAATTACTATCAATTAACTAATCTAACGGCATCAAATTCATCAAAATAAACAAATAAACTGAATTACAACTAGATTAGCAGATTTTACGGAATTAAATTCATCTAAACATCAAATTAACAATAAACATTTTAGCTAATTTTACGAACACATCAAATTCATCTAAACTAGGTCATTTAACCGACTCGAATTCCTCATCTAAATATGAAATTACTATCAATTAACGGCATCAAATTCATCAAAAATGAACAAATAAACTGATTTAAATCTAACAAACTTAGCTCATTAAATTAACAGAGTTTACGAATAAATCGAACAAATAAACCGATTTAACGGCATCAAAACATTAACAAATTAGGTCATCATTTCACATAATCAAATTAATCTAAACATCAAACAACTAATTTTACACATATATATATATCGATCCATCGAAATTAAGCGGGTGTTTGTTTCGCCTTATATATCCGCCTTACGGCTTATTTGATTCTGGGCTTATGTTTCATAAGCTCACTTTTTGTAGCTTATTTCGAAACTTTTCGTCTTATATAAGCTTATTATGTCATAATAATAAACTTACATAAGCCGGTTCGGCTTATATAAATTTAATATCATTATTATGACATAATAAACTTATATAAGCCGAAAAGTTTCAAAATAAGCGACAAAACGTAAGCTTATGAAACACAAGCCCAAAACCAAATAAGCCGTAAGCCAGCTATATAAAGCCGAAACAAACACCCCTAATAAAAAAAACTCATCGAACACATCAAAATAAATAAAATCAGTAACAAACTACCCGAAATTACCGGATTCAACAACATAACAAAACAATGACGTCACGTCATACAAAAATATCAAAACAACCCGAAGATAAAATAAAATAAAATAAAAAAATAAGATATTTACTTAGGTGAAGAAGAACCAATGGTGGAAGCCATCATGGTGTATTTAACATTACTATTACGAGATCTCAGATTCTTGGATGACGGGAACGAATCTGTTAGTTTGGATTGGAAGAACGTGACTGGACTACTTGTAGTCATCCTTACCGCCATCTGATTTATTTATTTCGATGAATCTGTTACTGGTACTGTTACTGTGTGTGAATGTGTGTGTTTTGGACGGTGTTTTTGGTGTGTGTTTGTTTTTGCTCCACACAAGTGATGAAGTACTAGAGGTTTATAAACTGTTTGTTGTGGTTTTGGTCCTTTGGTTTTGGGTTTGTTTTTTGTTTATGCCCTGAGGTTTGGGTTTTGTTTTGGTTTTGGTTTTCGTGTTTAAGGTCAAGGTTGACGAGAAAGACTGCAAAAAGTTAAAGTGGGCGTTTATGTGTCGGGTCTAGGGATGAGCATCGGTCCTGGACCGGACTGACCAAGACCGAGACCAAATTAGCCCAAAAGACGAGATCAAGGACCGGACCGAATATGGTCGGTCTGATCCGGTCCGGTCTCGGTCGATCCGGTTCGTTCGGGTGGTTTGCTTAGCCCTATTTATAACAAAGTGATTAAAAGAGAAATGATTGACAAAACTTGTCTAAAATTGTGTGTTAGGTGTTTGTTTCTGCTTATATAGCCAGCTTACAGCTTATTTAATTTTATGTTTATGTTTCATAAGCTCACTTTCTTTGCCTTATTCTAAAACTTTTGAGCTTATATAAGCTCATTATGACATAATAAACTTATATGAGCCGAAAAGTTTTGAAATAAGGCAAAGAAAGCGACCTTACGAAAAATAAGCATAAAATCAAATAAGCTATAAACTAGCTATATAAGCCGAAACAAACACCCCCTTGACAGTTGATTGGTTTCTGAGTAAGTGGGTACTGCAACCAACAAAAAACTAACATATAAGTTAGCATGAAATTAGGCATATTTTTACTCACTTCAATCATTTCTTAATCTAAAAAGCCAGTATTTATTTAAAATGACTTATTAGTGATGTTTCAAGAATCGTTTTTTTCATTAGAATGATCGAGCTTTTGGTTTAACTAGTTTATTTGGTTTATTTTTGCTTCAAACTAGTGACTAAACAGGATCCGAGTTTAATGGATTCAACCAACTAGGTTAACCCAGTTTTAAAACATTGTTTACTAGTCAGTATAAGATTATAAATGTGTTTTAGCTTGTGATGTGTGACGAACAAGTTTATTTATTGGAAATCTAAAAGGCCGATAGACATA
The DNA here is from genome assembly GCA_030686995.1 of Artemisia argyi. Lineage (NCBI taxonomy): Eukaryota > Viridiplantae > Streptophyta > Magnoliopsida > Asterales > Asteraceae > Artemisia > Artemisia argyi. The sequence continues at coordinate 4,260,195 of CM060686.1, forward strand.
TTTAGAATGACTTGTTGGTTATGTTTTAAAAATCAGATTGTTATCAATGCAATCAAGCTTTTGGTATTTAACCGGTTTAATTGGCAATTTAACTAGTCTTGTTTGTTCCAAACCAGTTTCTGGTTCAACGAACTCAACAGACGAGGTCAACTAGAGCTTTAAAACATTGTTTAATAGCTTATATACGAAATAGGCTTATGAAAAAAGTTATAAAACAAGCTTATTAAGTTTCTAAGAAAACTATTGTCGGCAAAAACAAAAACAAAAAACGTGAGTTTGAGTTGTTGCTTATTTGTTAGTGTAACTGTTTTTACCTATAATTTGTAGCATAATTATTAGGACAACCATTTTGAAGAAACTTGCATCACATGCAATGGCTAGTGGTACGACTGTTGGAATTTATTTCTAGTCTGTGGACTTGTTCAAGTAGACAAGTACCTTGACTCTTATGAATTCTTTAGCATTTTTTTAAGTAAATGTTTATGTTGTGTATTGTTTAATGAGTTTTAAAATTTGTGAGGAAAATGTAGCTTTTATGATTGTTTCCTAAGTCTAAAATTATAATTACACAATGTATAACTTGAAGTTATTTATTTTTCTTACATGCATCATAACAGTTTTTATTTTATTCTGTATCCTACAAGTATCTTTTTTAGTTTTTGTTTAGTTTCAGTTTTGTTACCGTATTAATCTTTTGCATGGGTTATTTACCTAAGAGAAATGATTTAGATGACTAAAAACATGCATAATCTTATTATTAAATTGACGTGCCAGCATTTTGTTTTTTGCAATAAAGAAACTCACTTCTTCACAGATCAATAGACTATTTTCAGATAATTTAAAACTTATCTGTACAGCTCAAACTTGTAGTTCATTTTCTGAATTCTTTAAAGTAATTGCTCTATCTGAAATGACCTTAATATTCTGAGAGTACATTTCATGTTAAAGTTTCAACTAGTATATCATTTGGATGCACTAACCAACGATATAAGTATTTTTCTCATGTACTTTTTCACTCAAAAGATAACAATGGTGCATAATTTAATTTAAACGCTCGTAAAACTATGTTAAAGGCTTCGTTCTATGGACAAACATCGACACATCGTTTGTTGTGTTGTGCTCATCACGAGATGTCGTGGAACTCTTTTGGGTGGAATTTGTGGACTTTATGATGATAATTAGTCAAATGTGACATTCAATAATCATAATCAAACAATCACTTAACACTAAAATGATAATAAGAAAGAGTAATGATTGTGAGACCTAAAAGATACGTCTAAATTTATGCCTAAACTTATATGGCATTATCCTGATGGCTGCAGCCAGGAGACCCACTTTTTCACAAACAATGAGGATCATGCCACATATGTTTAGGCATGAATTTAGATACACAAATTAAGTCCCCCAATCATTTTTCAATAAGAAATAAATGTATTCAAGCAATTTTACATTGACTTTAAAAATCAATTACACTATATCAACACATGTCTATTGATCTACAAGACTATAACTATCATATGGCATAATTAAAATTTAGCTACAGTAAAACATCATATGTCATAATTAAAAAAACTAAATATCTAACTAAAAAATCAATGATACGCAACTTCGTTTTTCATGTGATATGAAGGAGATGAGATGTAGACAATCTTACTTCTACCCGAAGATAGAAAGACTGCTTTCAGAAAACCTCCGGCCATACCCCTAAAACATCATATGTCATAATTAAATAACTAAACAACTAATTATATAATGCTAATGATAACCTTTTACTATATTTTAGTTTAGGAGTACACAAATTTAGACCTTTTTGACAAAATAAAATGTAGATAGTTTGAGGGCTAAAAAAGTAAAAAACAAAATAAAATGGGACCCAAAAGAGTTGTTGCAAATGGAAAGTGACAAAAAACAAGCAAGTAAATGAGGGGGTGGCCAACAATGCCAATAGGCAATGAAAATGACAAGTCATGTTACACTTGGCACCCCTGTTGATTCCTTAGTTTGCCAACTCAACCCCTTTATTTTCACAACCGCTACATTGATATTATCGAAAGAAAAAAAAATTGTTTTTCTGATATTTTTGGTTTGTTTTGCTTAATTATGACACGTCACAGTCATAGTCACATTCACCGATTCACACATAGTCAGATACCTTGGATTTGCTCCCACCAAACTATTGTAAATGTTCCCTTTTTTGTGTTAGTTTGTTTATCCCATGGAAAAAAGATGGCTAAAAATGTGATCTCATACATAACTAACAAGTTCAAGTACTTTTTGCTTTTTTTTTTTTTTTTTTTTTTTTTTAAAAAGTAATTTTTAGTTAACCCGGGTTACTTTTAACTTCATTTAAGCGTCAGTCATAGTGATTACTCCCTAACCAAAAATATAAAAATACATCATTTTATACAAAAATACTTCACTGTATATGACACATACATACTCACAAACTTAAAAATAATATAATAATAATAATAACCCTCCCTTTTCTTTGGTTTTCGTTAAATGGTCTGCAACACCTAATCAACCCAAAAACTTCATCTTCGCGGCAAAACTTACCTCCCGTCATGGTGTTCACGTGTGAAAGGTACCTTCACTTCACTTTCACACGTGACCGTATCACATGGTCAAAAATATAGCATTATAAATTCTTTTAATGTTAGATAACTATCTCATAATATACAAACCACAAAACTTATATCATATTCACAAGTTTTCAAAAAAGATTTTAATCCCCAACCATTTTAATAAAGAACTTTTGACACAATATGTTCTCTTTAAAGATTTTAATATACAACTATTTTATTAAAAAAACTTCTAACACGAGATAAGGTATTATATAGGGTGTGTTTGTTAAAAGTAGCAGTGAGCAGAAACAATGGGCAGTAGCAGTGAGTTGTGAGCAGTGGCCACAGCTTACCGATTATCTCTCACCGCTCGCAGCTTCTTAAAGAAGCATTGAAAAAATGAGTATTCTTAAAAATAGCAAAGCTCATCGCTCTTTTGCCAAACGACTACTAAAAATCAAAATACTCATTGCTCACCATTTATCGCTCCAAAAAACTCCACACCACTCCGTGCCAAACATACCCATAGACTTGTTGATCAAAAACTTGATTCGTCTCTCATGATATTAAAAGGCAAACAAACAAATAAATATTTATCAAAAACTTTACGTTTTCTTATAGGAGAAGGCTTAGAATCTGAACCCCTAACTTTTTTTTTTTTTTTCTTTTTTTTTTTTTTCAATGGAAACGTAATTATATTCTCTTGTGAAAAAGAATCTTGTGAAAAAGAATAATATGTACTCAGGCTCAACTTTGTTATAGTATTCATCATTGTGGTAAATTCATCATGGGTTTTGTGGTCCACTGGGTGAAGCTTATTAAGTTAAGCGAGCTTAGGTGGTGAGAGTAGTACCAGGTTGGGTGACCAACCGGGAAGTTCTCACTTGAGGACCACAAGCTTTAATGATATCAACCAGCTACCTTAGAAGTCTAGGCCCAACCATGTGATGTCTTGATCCAACTAAAGGACGCGAGTTTGATTCCGTTCCGCAACATGATTGGGTATTGGGTGGAGGTATTTCACAGGCATCAAACATTTGCTGGGTAGGGTTGATGAGTACCATTATGATACACAAGGTTGAGGTGTCCCTGCCAATCTACACTTTGATCCAAGTTTTATACGTATGGGTATTTGGGACTATTCTATAATTAGAAAGGCTTAAAAATTCAGACTTTTACTTACTAATTATGGAAACAACCACCCCTAACAATCACCCCCAACAATTTATAACCACCTCAACAACCACCCCCAACAATTTATAACCACTTCAACAACCACCCCAACAACCACTTTCCACCACCTCACCTCCCTCCTCTTCACCCCAATAATCCACCCCCGCATCGCGCGGGCACCTTTCTAGTATATACATAATGGACAGTTAAGTTTTTGAGGAGTTTTCAATTTGATTAATGAGAGAGCTTGATTTTGCTACGTAAGCGAAATTAAACAATATTATTGACCAACTAAAAGTCAACATTAAAAAAAGAAAAGAAAAGAAAAGAAAAAAGAAAATTGTTAAACTTTGATAAATTTGGTGCTAAAAAAAACATAAAAATATAGTTATTTGTGATATGAAAATAAATATAACAAAGTTACATGTAACAACAACTTATGTAATTCCTCATTAAATTGTATATAAGAATATCCGGAAAAACATTAGTTTAAACTTTGTCTTTAAGTTGATCAAGTGTCATTACGTGTTATTAAGCACGCATAATGTTTACAACATGATCAGTAGTTAAATATAGACAGCAACATCAAGCTCAATAAAATGAGAGCTAAACAAAGTCAAATCTTTCATCAAATAAAAATTTATACAAAATATTAGTAATAAATATGAAAAATTATAGAAAAAACAAATCTAAGCAATGAATTATTATAGTTATTTTTAAATAAAAGTACACATGGTCTAAAACTATTAATCCTTATGCAAATTATACACAATCTTAATCCTGTACGTGCATGGGTCTAAAACTAGTTTCGACTATAATTATAAGTTGTATTAGAAAAAATAAATCATGCATCAAATCAAACTACCTACACGTACATGATGGTCATGTTTGGCAACACCTTTTTGAAAGCGTTTAAGAGCGGTAAGCGACAAGCGACAAGCGTTCTAGTCTTAATGTTTGTTTGACAACACTGCTGCTAGCGTTTACCAACACCTCAAAAGCTTGCAATCTTAATGCTTCTTAAAGAAGCTTTCCAATATACCGCTAGCGTTTTACTTTTAATATTACCAATTTACTTTTAAAAAATAACATTCATTCATAAGTATATGCCCTTTTTCGTAATTTTACATTTTATAATTAAAACTACATCTACGTTACCAAACACGTTTTTTAAACAAGCAACTAATGCTTACTGCTACTGCTTACTGCTACAGCTTACTGCTTATTGCTACTGCTTACTGCTACCTATCGCCAAACATAGCCATTGTATTTTGTTGTACTTTTGTTTGGTTTTATATTATTGTCCTTTAAAAAATAATAAATAAATAAATAAATAAAATTGGTGATAACTTAAGAACAAAAAGTTGGTTGTTGACAAAAATACTTTGACATTTGACGATGTAAAACGCTTACGCATACAAATGCACCGAATATAAGTAACTCAATATAAACACGAACCAAACATAGAAACATCGATCTACTGATTATATATCGTGAAAGCACCAGATGAGGCTATCTGCTTACGATACATACAAATCAACAATCTGAGAAACGTTTCGACCAAACTTGCATAAATGAAAGGATAAAATTAACACAAACACGTAAACTTGCGTAACTAAAGAACACGAAAGAACAAAGTGAACATTAACAGTAGAATGTATTAGTACTCTTGTAGTAAAATGGTATTTGTATCTACAAAAATGTGTTTGATGAGCACATGTCAATTGATGTATACTAAAGTTTGAACTTACCCTTGATGTTAATAGAACTCAAATGGTGATCCCAACTTTCTCTGAAGGTGAGTGCTTTATCTGATTTGAGTAAGTGTGACAATAAAATTAGATCAGTAAAAGGTCTCCTTCTAGGTCTTTATGTACGAGATGATGTAAGATTATTTCGAGGAAGGTTAATGTTTTTATGTGGCGTTTATTTTTGGACAAGTTCCCCATCGTTTAAACTTGTCCTCTCGTGGATTGAATATTCAATCGATTATTTGTCTGATTCGTAACGAGCAAGTGGAGTCTACCGATCTTGTATTCTTCTCTTGTAACACGGCTTGGAATGTTTTGAGGTTTATTTGTCTATGGACTGGCTCGAAGATTCCGATTTTTAACTCTCTTGGTGACTGTGATAATTGGATTTTGTCTTGGTACGCTTCAAAGGAGTCCAAAGATCGTGCGTATGTCATTTTTGCTGCAACTTGTTGGGTGTTATGGCGCTATCGAAATAATGTCACTTTCAACTCTCAATGTTTGAGGAAGTATGACATTTTTTATAACATTTGTCTTTTTTCTTTTTCTTGGCTTATGTATAGAAGTAAAAAGTGTAGTAGTTGGAATGATTTGTTAAACTCACCTTTGTAATTTTCTATTACTTTGGATATTGCGTTTATATGGACTTATGCCATTAATCCGTTACGCATATCGCAAGTCAAGTCAAGTTCGCTAATTAATCCTATTGTATTAATTTTTGGATTTTAGAATAGGTAGCGTTTTTAATAAGTTAGAGGTATAGGTATGTGAATGCACTTTAAAGTTTAAATAACTTTCAATAACTTTGTGTTAGAATTTAACCTTATTATTATTATTATTATTATTATTATTATTATTATTCGGTATAGATCATTGTATATTTCATTTATCAACTAACTACAACCAAGTTAATTTATTTTTTACATATGTATTCAAAGCGTTATATTTCATAACTAGTTGTAATGCGAGCACGTGAGGGGTTTTTTTTTTTTTTTTAATTTTTTGAATTATATATTTTTATTTATTAAAAAACAAATAATTTAATCGTTATTTTGTTTGATTTATGATTTTTAATTATAGTTTTTTATTATTAAAGATAATCATTTAAAAAGTTTAATCCTAGTTGCATCTTATCTATATTTTTTGTATTTATCTTCTACTGTATAAACAACACGAATTTATAAATTTATAAATTAAAAAATAATAATTAAAAAATTATCTTATAAGGAAATAATATATATTTTTTTTTTGAAATACGAAAATCGCCACTTGGGGTTTTGTTTTATTATATAAAAGATTACGTAGAAAATTGAAGGTTGTTTGAATTGACAAAATCAACATTTTTTTTTGTTAGGCGAATTTATTAAGAAACAACTAGCAAGAAGCTAGAAAAGACATTACAAAATAATAAGAGAAGGGTTTTTTAACCAATCTAATCAACTAAAACTAGCATTGCATCTATATCTACACAAATAAATAAAATCAACAAATTAAGATGTCATTTTCTATTTAAACATGAAGTTGAATACTGTATTCAGATATTGTTTTGGATTAAATCATAAGAATCGAAAGAACAGAAAAATCTTTTACAACGTATTAGATCCGGCTTGGTTGTTGATAGAGTGAATAAATCTGGCACAACTAATAACATTTCAACGGCTATACCATTGCTCCTCAAAAAATCAAAGGTATAAACTTTATAATCTTATAATATAGCTTCTTTTTAATTTTAGTGTTAGTACTAATATATTCTACATACTTTCACATGTTTTGATATTATATTTTTGCAAATAGCTATAAGTCTATAAACCAAAAAAATGAAAAAGTACCCATTAACACACAAGTAATTAAGTAAATGTATGATATCAGGAACAAAATTTGAGATTACAACAAATATATGATATTATTATAAACTTCAATATAATAACCATAAATTTTGAAGCATACATTAATATTATATATGAGCTTATAGAAAAAAAGAAAAGAGAGAGATATCTGCAGTTGTCAACAGACGTTGCTCTGTTTATCACATTTATGGATATAATACGAACCCAAGACATTATTAGCGTAATAGTGTGTGAGTGTGTCCATCAACTTAAACTCAAAAATACTATAAAGTATAAACTCATGTTTTATTAACTATATTTGTAAAATTGTGTGAGATGTGTGAAAAAAATTGCTTTTTTAAAAAAAATAAAATAAATAAATAGTACAAAAAAAAGAAAAAAAACACAAATTACCATAAATCTCTATAAACCATTTAAAATTAAAAGAAATGTTAGAACTACAATAATTTTGCAAAAATATATCCATTCAATGACATATCATTTAATTTGTGTTATTCTCTCTTTTACTTTTAGGATTTCTCTCTTTTATACATTCACAAATAAACATGTTAATGTCATTGTGTGAATTTTTATTTATTTTTTTTTTTAACTTTTGTGATTCTATACAATTTTCTAAAGTTTATTACTACCACTATTTTAGATTATCACTTGTTCCCTTTACTAAACGCCCATTGTTTTGTTGGTTAAAAATGGAATTCGTTCTTTAATAATTTTGAATTTAGTTTCAAAACGAAACATTTAGATAAAGGATTTGCTAACCACGACTCTCTGGGTTTTATTTATGCATTTCACAAAGAAAAAGAGACTAATAATAGAAAGAATCCAACTTTAGTAAATACTCCATTTAATACAACAATATTTCACCACATTTAACAGTTATGAATTATACAACAATATCATGCAATATACCATCACCACAATTAATGTATGCTTTTCTTTGAAAATGACCAACAAATCACAATCAAATAACTTGTTTATCATGGACATTGTATTTTTTTCGCGCACGCCACTTATTTCATACTATCTCATCAATTGTCTGAAACGAGAATTAAACTCACAACATCTTAATTGATGAACACACCGATAGCTATTGTTTTTTTCCTTGTTTTCAAATTTTTTTTCAATGACAATTTATATTCAATAATTAGTCAATTATGTGTCTTATAGCACAAATTTGACAATCAATTATTAGTACTAGCTAGGTACCCTTGATTTCATTTATATTTCTTGGTCAATTCATTTTAGTCTTTCCTACTATATATAGCCTTTTAAGATAATTAGACCACGTTTTTTGTTGTAAAAATAATACAAATTGAAAACGTGAAGAAAAAAAATATAAGTACTTCGTAAAGTTATTGATTTTTATCGTCACAAAACAAAAAGAAAGCCGGGTTTGTAACAAAACAACACATGTTCCACTTTTTTATCTTAAAAGTCTATAACCAAAATCCATTTCATGTGTTAAATGTGATCTTTTTTTCCAACCCCACCACTAGATCATGATAGGAGAATTGTAGACGAGAAACATGGACGGAACCAGAACAAAATTGATCGTGTACATTTACGAAAAATTATACGACACGAGTAACACATTTTTTTTTTGGACCATGTGCATTTAGGAAATATATAATTCTTCTACAAAAATTAACACCATGCCACAAAATTCCATGGGTGCCTCGGGACAGCCTATCCCTACCGAGAATTCGAGAGACACAGTAGCCAGAGGTGGTGAGAGGAGTAGTGAGGCAGCTTGCCTAATCTGCACGTTAATGTGTTACACGGAAGGCGTGGTAGAGGCATAAAGCTTAAGAGTTAAGACCATGCTCAAGTGCGCCTTTCACATATTTATAGTACACACAACCTAGCTAGTGAAGATTCTGGACATGAGCTGAGCGTGGGCGGAAAACATATATCAGATCGATAACATTTTTTTGTCAAGCTCGGGCAGGATTGAGCATGTATCCATAAGACCCGTACGACTAAGATAGACATAACCTAACATGACCTAGTTACATAGTTAGGCTCGTTTACAGTCCTAGACGACTAGGCAAAAACAAAGTTTTTACACTCATAAAACATTTACTTGTTTATTATCATACGCATTTCACATATTTACAGCCATCTAGGTCTGAGGATCATACCCGCTCCGATACCATATTGAATAATGTAAACTCCATAGGAGATATTGTATTATTGATACGATATTTATAATTCAATTACATAGAACCTACTAAAAACCATAAAAACTCTAACGGACCCATAGCCCACAACCGGACTCAGGCCATCTACGTTTAATAATGTTAAGGGGAAAAAAATTCAATTGGCTGTGTTGGTTTTATAGTCTTGATTGGTCTCATGTGTTGTCCCATGTTTGTATCTTTCAAATTAGGGCCCGTTTGGTTTGCTGGAATTCGATGTAATCTGTTGTAATTGCAATCTTTATTACATTACAATCCTGTTTGGTTGGTAGGATTGATGGAAGTGTAATTCAAATTACATTACATTGGGTGCTTGGTTTGCAAGAAAATGTAATTGGATTACAACCAATTACGTCCAGTGATGTAATTCAGATTACATAGCAAACTTGATGGAATGTGTTGAATTATGTTGTAATTCAGATTTTTACCAGTTAAATATCAGTATTTATCATTTATCGTTATTATTAATTATTATAAATATATTATTTAATTCTAAAAAAATAAATAATAATTATAATAAAATTAGTTTTATATTATTACTTTTATATTATATATAAATATCTAAATATATAATTAATTTTTTAATAATTATTTTTATATTAAATTTATGATTTTTATTTATTATTATATTAGAAAAGTATTATTATTATTATTATTATTATTATTATTATTATTATTATTATTATTTTATTAATTATTATTATTATTATTATTATTTATTTATTACTAGTATTATATTATTATTATTATTTTATTTCTATTTTTTTTTACTATTATTGTTATTGTTATTATTATTATTATTATTATTATTATTATTATTATTATTATTAATGTTTTTCTGAATTACATTACATTGTATGTCAACTAAATATAATGATATATTTCATCAATTACAATTCTAACATATTAAAATTCTTTGAATTACAATTTTTTCAAATTACGATTCCTTCCAAAGTTAACAATTCTTACAATTCTTTCAAAAACAGTCTGAATTACATTAGTGTCATAGGATTGTATCATTTTTTTTCTATTATCATTTAATCAGTTTGATTATTTGAGGTAGGATGTCTTGTATTGTATTTTGTTGTACTTTTGTTTGGTTTGGTTTTATAGTATTGTTGTCTTAAAAAAAAATGTTTGATAACTTAAGAACAAAAGGTTGGTTGTTGACAAAAATACTTTGACATTTGACGATGAAAAACGCTTACGCATACAAATGCACCAAATCTAAGTAACTCAATATAAACACAAACCAAATATAGAAACACCCCTATTGGAACCAGTACACTACGCTAGTAACATACTCGTACTAATAATGCTTACAATAATGTCCAACGTAAGGAACTCGATATAATTTTGCATCGATCTATTGATTAACAGTAGAATGTATTGGTACTCTTTTAGTAAAATGGTATTTGTAGATCTACAAATGTGTTTGATGAGCACATGTCAATTGATGTATACTAAAGTTTGAACTTACCCTTGATGTTAATAGAACTCGAATGGTGATACCAACTTATTTTGAAGATGTGTGCTTTATCTGATTTTTATTATGTGTGACGGTAAACTTAGATCAGTAAAAGGTCTCCTTCTAAGTTTTTATGTACGAGATGGTGTAAGATTATTTCAAGAAAGGTTAATGTTTTTATGTGGCGTTTATTTTTGGACAAGTTGCCCCATCGTTTAAACTTGTCCTCTCGGGGATTGGATATTCAATCGATTATGTGTCTTATTTGTAACGAGCAAGTGGAGTCTATCTATCATGTATTCTTTTCTTGTGACACGGCTAGGAATGTTTGGAGCTTATTCGTTTATGGAATGGTTTGAAGATTCCGGTTTTGAACTCTTTAGGGGACTGAGATAATTGGATTTTGTCTTGGCATGCTTCAAAGGAGTTTAAAGATCGTGTGTATGTCATATTTGCTGCAACTTGTTGGGTGTTATGACGTTATAGAAATAAAGTCACTTTCAACTTTTAATATTGTTTGAGGAAGTGTGACATTTTTTTATAACATTTATTTTTTTTTCTTTTTCATGACTTACGTATATAGGTAAACACTATAGTAATTGGAACAATTGGTTAAACTCGCCTTTGTACTTTTCTAACTCATTGCTAGTTTTTACTCTAATATAAATCGTTGTTAAAAAAAAATTCGCAAATCATAGTTCTAATTGTGGCATAGATATCTATATTGCATGAGATGCTGCCAATTGTAGTTGTGACTTGTGACCAGAGAGACTAGGGATGAGCTTTTCGACCCGAATCCCGGAATTGAATCGAAATTGTATCGGTACCATATCGATCCGATATACGATAAGGTATCGGGACTACGAAATAAGGTAAAAAAAATCGAGACCATTAATTCGGTACGGGACCGGTATCAAATCAGAAAATTCACGAAGAAGAAAAACCGGATTTTCCGGTACCGGTACCAGTATCCGAATCACGTTCGGTACGGTACCAGTACCGCTTTTTTTTTTTGAACAGACGGTACCAGTACCGCTAATTTATGCTCGGGAAAAAATCGGTACCACTAATTCGGTACGGGATCTGGTACGGGACCAGTACCGTGCTCATCCTTACCAGAGACGTATTAAGGATTTTTGAAAAGGTGTTGTATAAAAGAATTATTGATCTAACTAAAGTTGCACCATAAGAAACGAGAGTAGCAAAAAATATATTGGGAGTTGCATGTACCACAAAACGACAGTTTTGAATTTTTTTTACATTTCATAACCTGCTCATGTCACACCTGGCACCTATGTAGGTACGTCCATGCTTGTGACCGATTCTCGTCTATTACTTTTGATATTGCGTTTATATGGACTTATGCCATTAATCCGTTACACGTATCGGCACTTTCATCTATGAAAAGTCGTAACATGGATTCATTGAACTCGTCGAATAGAAAAAGAATACATAGCTTTTAGACACAGCTAGCCTTTGCAAGTCAAGTCAAGTCAAGTTCGCTAATTAATCCTATTGTATTAATTTTTGTATTTTAGAAATATAGGTAGCGTTTTTTAATAAGTTAGAGGTATAGGTATGTGAATGCATAACTTTCAATCATTTTGTGTTAGAATTTAAACTTTTTTTTTTCTTTCGTATATTTCATAATCACTTACAAAATTGTAAAGGTTGTTTGAGGCATTGGCCTATAATTCATATGATCGTGTTTAGAGGTCAAACGATAATCATACGGAGTATGAATCAATAAGGATGTGATTTTCTATTTAAACCCGAAGCTGAATATTCATTCAAAAAATGATCTTTCGCGGCGCATTAGACCCGGCTCAAATGTTGATAGAGTGAATAAACTCGGCATAATAAAATTTCAAAAGGTACACCAGTTCTCCTCAAGAAGTCAAAAGTATTTTTTTTTTTTTTTTTTTTTTTTTTTAACGGCACTTTTATTGATGAAGCTAGAAAATTACAAAGAAATTAAGTAGGGATTTTTTAACCAATCTACCCAACTAAATGAGGTTTTACATCTATAACGACACCAATAAAAAGAATTTAACACTACATCGTCAAAGATAGATGCCTTTGAAGGAGAAGCCATGCCGAACACCATCTTATTCCGAAAAGCCATTATAAACCACCATAATCCATAACACACCCCTTCTAATAAACTCTTGAGCTTAGAAGGTAATCTTAAATTACGAATCCAAGACACCCAACCATCAAACGAAGATAACTCCGTAACACAAACATTACACCAAATACATATCTTTCGGAAATTCTTTTTAAAAATACGACAATCAAATAACAAATGTGTCGACGATTCCACCGCCGAATCACATAAAGGACAGCTAATAGAAGATAAGTCCATACCTCTACGAGATAGATAATATAACGTATTTCTAAACATTGTGTTATGAATTGATAATTACTATTGTAATATAATCTACATACTTTCAAATGCTTTGATAACCTAAAAATTAACACACAAGTAAATGTATGATACCAGGAACATAACTTGAAGCTACAAGATGTATAACACACATGACAACTCTATTTCTTAACTATGTAAGTGCGATAAATAGAGTTATGTTAAACTTTGTTTTGAAGGTATTCATTAGATAAACCCAATTAATAATGACAAATCCTCACTTATTCGTTTTCCTAAACGCCCATTGTTTTGTTGATTATGAAATGGAATTTATTGTTTTTCAAACACATAAGAGTTTTTATTTTCAACCGAATCATTTAGATACAAAAAAAAGAAAAGAAAAGAAAGACTAAAAAAATATTGAATTTTACAAACAACAGTCTTAAGGGTTGTTGTTAAGCAAATGTTTTTTATAACAATACTACCAATGAATGATTCTGACTGAATGACAATCCTGCAAAAAATGAAGGCAATCTCGCAAAAAATGGATCCATACAATCCTGCAAAAAATGAAGACAATCTCGCAAAAAATGGATCCATATTTCATACTTGATTATAATTGGCTAATAGCTTTGCTGCAAACAATTGTAGTAGAATATAATCTTTTAACCGCAAATTTAAAGTTGTCGTTAGCTTAACCCTAGAGGCATTTGGTCTGTTAATGGAAATCACTGTAAATATGAAAAATGTAAGAAGTTTGTAAACCCACATAACTTGGTGGGTATGAAATATGCTTACTTTTATTAGATTCATTCTCAATTTTAAAACTAATCAACGAACCAAATGATTACAATAAAAATAAGATGTATAAATGACTTGTACAATTATGCAATTATACAAATCATTTATGCATTAAGTTTTTTTTTTTAGGTCTCATTAGTTAGGCTCATTTATCGTTGTTGTAAAAATAAATGTCATCCATTTAATCCCGTACCCTCAACCAATCACCCCTAAATAATAATTGAAAGTATCCAACTTTAGTAAAGGCTTCATTTAATACAACAATATTTCTCACCTCATTTAATACTTATAAATAATACATTAATATCATGCAATATACCAATCCGCTCAATAAATGTATGCTTTGAAAATGACCAACAAATCACAATCAAATATATACATGCATAAACAAGTTTGTTGATCATGGACCAACCTAGCTAGTTCTCACAAATTGTGAGAATGAGTATCACATCTTAATTAATAGACAGCCAACTGTGGTGTCGAGTTCAATTTTGATTAAAAAAAATAAAATAAAATAAAAAAACCCTTAAAACTTAAACAAACTTTTTTTTTTTTTTTTTTTTTTTCCAAGAAAGAATGAAGAGTAAAAAACAAACATTTTTTTTAAGGAAAAAAAAAAAAAAAAAAGCTAAAACTTTCCATCAAAAATGAGAAAAAAATTAAATGAAACTGAAGTTAAACATGTTAAATGAGAAAATTAGCCTTAATTTTTAACTTTAAACCTTTCAAACATCGCTATAATTATAAATAAATTAATATTTTTCATTTCTTTTCTTTTCTTTTCTTTTCTTTTAATTCGAGAATATAAATATCTTTTCTGACTTTTTAATTTTTTTTCCTTTATCTTTCTTATATTCTTTTCTATTTTTCTAAAAGTCAAGAACACAGATTGTTCTCATTTTTTCCCTTGTTTTAAGATTTTTTTTTTCAATGTTCATTTATATTCAATAATTAGTCCATTATGTGTCTTTATAGCACAAATTTGACAATCCCTTACTAGCACTAGCTTAGAGCACTAGGTGTAGTGAAAAGGCAAAGCCTCTTCATTCGGGTCCCACCCATGCCACATCACCTAACACCTCAACTTCAACTATCCACAACAAACCCTCCCTCACCAAACAACAAACCTCAACTTACCCATTAGGGCCCCACCTCAAATTATACACCTAATATTCAAAGGGAAAAAAAAGAAAAAAAAAAAAAAAAAAAAAAATGGAATGTCAGAATCTCCAGCTCGTCGTCGCCACGGGGAGGTAGCCAACGGGGAAGAACGGCAAGCATCATCTGGTGTAGTGAAGAGGAACTGCTCGCCGTTGACTCTTCCACCTCGGACGACGAGCCTTCCTTCTTCATCTACACCTAGTAGGGGTGAGCATCGAATGTCCAAAACCGACCCGGACCGACGAACCGGACCGAACCGACAAAAACCGAACCGGACCGACGGCCCGTCGGTTCGGTTTCGGTTTCGGATTTTCATGGATTTCGGTTTCGGGTCGGTTCGGTTCGGTCCGGTCCGGCCCAAAACCGACAAAAGCATGCCAAAACACACATGGACCGACAAAACCGACCCGAACCGACGAAAACCGAACCGAACCGACGGTCCGTCGGTTCGGTTTCGGTTCCGGTTTTTGATGACTTTCGGTTCTCGGTTTTCTCGGGTCGGGTCGGTTCGGGTCGGTTCCGACCCTTTGCTCAGCCCTAACACCTAGTGCTCTTAGGTACCATTATTTTTAATTGTTCTTGGTCAATTCATTTAATACAAATTGAAAACGTGAAAAAAAAAAAAACAAAAAAAAAAAACAAAAGCAAATATAAGTACTTTGTAAAGTTATTGATTTTTATCGTCACAAAACAAAAAGAAAACCGGTTTTGTTACAAAACCAACAACGTTCCACTTTATCTTAAAGTCTATAACCAAAATCCATTTCATGTGTCAAATGTGATCTTTTTTTCCAACCCCACCACTAGATCATGATAGGAGATTGTAGATGAGAAACATGGACGGACGGAGCGAGAACACAATTTGACCAGATGCATTTATGAAAAATTATACAAAACGAGGAACATCATTTTTTTGGACTATGTCCATTTAGGAAAAGTCCGGTTCTTTCACAAAAATAAACACTACGTCGCAAAATTTCATAGGTGTCCCAGGACCCACCTTGGTTCTGTCCCTATCGAGAAATACACTGTAGTAGTCAGAGGTGGTGAGACGAGTAGTGAGGCTGCTTGCCCAATCTGCATCTGACTGTGCTACGCGAAAGGCGTGGTAGAGGCATAAAGCTTAAGACCATGCTCAAGTGCGCCTTTCACATATTTATAGTACACACAACCTAGCTACTAGTGAAGATTCTGGACATGAGCCGAGCATGGGCCTAAATCATATATAAGATCGATAACATCTCTTTGTCAAGCGCGATCAGGGTTGTGTTGTAATTTCGAGCATGTATCCATAAGACCCGTACGACTGAGATAGACATAACCTAACACGACCTAGTTACGTAGTTAGGCTTGTTTACAGTCCTAGACGACTAGGCAAGAACAAAGTTTTTACACTCAAAACATTTACTTGTTTATTATCATACATCAATATTCTGTAATCAACCAATCTGTAAAGTATCATACAATCATATTACCCGAAAAAAAAAAATGAAAATATAAAAAATAAAAACTCAAACTTCACCAAAGATTAAAATCAAGACGTTAAAAAAACGAAGAAAAAAATTTCACACATATCTGTTAAACGGTTTCCTCCCATACGCAGCTGGCATAGAAATAGCTGAATCAATGCTCCTGTCCCCAATAGACCGCGGAGACTTATGTTTTTGCAACACCATTGGAGCTTGTGATATCGTAGAATCTTTGCTTGAAGACTTTTTATTCCACTTAAATGACGAACCAATGTTTTGTGTTAAAGGAAACGAAAACCTCCTTTTAGAAGATGTCTCACTAGCCGCAGTGCTCGTGAGTCTGTCTTTAGGATTACTCGTTGGTCTTGCTTTAGCTTTAGCTGAAACAGTTGGACTCATGTAATTCGGGACTGAAAATGGGGGACAGCTCATTAAACTATCGTCGTCTTTCATTGGGTAAGGTGAACCGGAGACACTGCCTTTTGGTTTAGAAAATTTCATTATGTTCGGTGTTGATGAGGGCGGGGTTCGTGTAGGAGTCATAAATTGTTGTCTAGTCTTTGCTGGAACTGTCGATCTTGATGACTTTGGTGTATGTGTGTCAAGGTTTTCGAATGAAAAGTTTGTATGTTTATATGTGCTGGATTGAGGTCGTGAGATTGGGCTTGGGCTTGGTTTCTTGTCGAGATTTAATCGTGTAGGTGTGGGTGTGAATTCAGGGGTTTTGGTCATGGGTTCATCCGATGGAAGTTGACGTTCTAACCAGTTCCACCACCATGGAAAGCTACCGGACCGGATGTCACTTAGATCATTTTGAGCTGACTTTGGTGTCGATTTCCATAACTAAATAATAAAACCGTGTTATAAATGTTTCGGTTTTTGAGATTTCAAAATAGTGTCGAGTGAATGGGTTCAAGATTACCTGGTGTGAGTATGCATACGCCATGGCTCGTTCTCTCTTGATCACTGCCTCCATTTTCTTCTGAAGCATTGCTTCTTTTTCTTCTTTCGTCATTAAGCTATCGTCCCAATGTCCATCACCCGCTTCCAACTGCATTTGATTCCCAAAATTACTAAACTCAACATAGCTCACTTCAATAAGTGTGCATGCTTGAACACAGCCCGAGTTGTATTCATTAATACATATATAACTTAGTAACATGTCGCTACTGCTACCGTAATATATAGCACAACCAATAGTTTTATCGGTGGCAATTTCAACTCATATGTTGTACGGGATTGATTTAGGTATTGTTTAACTAGTCTATCGACAATGGTATGAACGGTAAGTAATAAGTACAAATAAAAAAGGAAGTCTTACTAGGTTAGTAAAGGTCCATTTGCCTGTTGAACTCTCAAGTTCCTTGTCATTTATATGATTTTGGCCTTGGTTTTCTAACATTTGGATTCTTCGTGACTGAATTTGAGTTTGGACTCTGACCAACAGTTGCATCTGTTTCATGGCGTTCACAGTTTGTCGTTTCACATTTTGACCTCTTACAACTCCTTGTAGCCTCACAAGCCCCCTCAAAGCTCGGAAACTCCTCCTTGCCTGTACAATATACACAATATGGTTATACACAAACATAGACAAAAAGTGAATTGTACAAATTCCAGCCCGTTTAAAAGATGGGTCGATCTGTAATAATTAATGGGTCTAAGGGTTCCAACGGGTCAAAAAAATGCAAAAAAAATGACCCATTAAAAGTGAAGGGTCAGAACCGTGGCAATAAAAAGCATTTTATGGGGATCGCCCAATTCGACCCATTTTGACCCTAACCCGTTTGACCTGTTACCCAACTCACCCATTTGTCTTCTCTAAACCTTTCATTAGAACCAAAAGAAAAGCTTACCATGTATCCTCTATACGCAGCCTGTATAATGGTAGCCGAAAGGTGGTGATGTCGTAGAGTTGGCTCTGGTCTATACTTAATTTCCGTGCGTCTTTGAACCACTCTAGGTGGAGAATTCTTTGGGGAAACTGCTCGAGGAGAAGGCACTCTAGGAGAAGGTACCCTGGGTGAAGCGGCTCGATGAGAATTGACCCTTGGAGAGGCAGGCCTGGGAGTGGATAAAGGTTGCGGGGTCGTTGGTTGATCAACAGGCAGAGGATTTCCAATAAACATATACTGTTGATCAACTTCCCCCAATATTTTCTCGATGCTGCTTGGCTCTCTAAAGAGAGGAATGAATGATCGGCTTTCACCATATTTTACTTTTCCTCGCCCCTTTTTGTCGTTAGAATATTTTTTCTCTAGTTCCTGTGACCCGAGCCAACCATGATCATTAACAAGAAAATTAATCAAAATCGACACTTTTCTAGTAACAACGACGTTTTAACCAAAAAATTAAAATTAAAAAGCAACACCCATATGTGATAATATATGCTTTGGCCAAGGTGTATTGAGGTGGCGGCCCGTTAATCAAAAGGTTGTAAATTCAAGTGTAAGGGACAAGGGTGTGTGACCATTTGCCCAAAAAAAAAAAAAAAAAAAAAAATGGCGTTTAAATATTCAACTTACATTTGGTAGTTTGTCTTTGGAGTTGGATGTAAAAACCTTCTTGATCGCTGAAAACCAACTCCCTTTTCTGCCCATGTGTTCCTAGCATTAGTCTGACCCTGTAAAGCCGACAACCAGTTACAAAAAAATGGAGGAAAATATGAAATAGGGTGACGAGTTTGTGAATTTTTTAACAGATCAGCAAAGCTAGAACTCTGTTCGATTAATCGAAATTTGCAAGATATCAATGAAAAACAGAAGACTATTCACTCATATAAAGCTAAAATGCTTTATTTCCATCAACATCCATGAAAGAAACAGTCACGAACCCGCATATGGTGAAGGCCAAGATCTCTATTTCACAAACTCCTAATACACTTATTCAACATAGGAAGTAAATTTCGTGACTCACCTTCCTATATAACACAAGGGCAGATCTACATGTTAAGTTACAGGATGCCTGAGAATCCGAATTTATGTTTCTTTGAAAAAAAAAAAAAAAAAAAAAAGTATTTGTTTTAAAATATATATAAGAACTACTTATTATATATAGCTGGCTTATGGCTTATTTGATTTTGGGTTTATGTTTCATAAACTCACTTTTTGTGGCTTATTTTGAAACTTTTCGGCTTATCGGCTTATATAAGTTCATTATATCATAATGAACTTATATAAGCCGAAAAGTTACAAAATAAGCCACAAAAGTGAGCTTAAGAAACATAAGCCCAAAACCAAATAAGCCATAAGCCTGCTATATATGCCAAATCTAACACCCCCTTAATTACAAGTAATTCAGTTGGCAAAATATTAATGTATATATACACTATCCTACTATAAACTTATTTTTTTTATGTCCAATACTAATTTTGACAGAAGGCAGATCACACAAAACATCCTTAAAAACATGATCCAAAATCTTGTTTATAGTCACTAAGCTTACAACATAAAAACAAACATGCAACTCAACAACAACAAAACCAAAAAATAAAATAACTAAAATGATGCATGTAACATATAAAGAACATGTTCTTACCTTAACTATAAAAAAACTCCAACCAAGATTAATTCCTAGATACCCTTTTTAACAAAGATGTTCCAAAGCAAAAGTTGATCACATTCTACACAATATCTTCCCTCTCTCTCTCTCTCTAGATTAACTTATTTTTAATACCAACATAAGCTTTTTTACACACAGTGAATGTGTGTATGTGTGTGTTTTTTAGAGAGAGAGAGAGAGAATTTTGAAAGTGAAAATATGAAAGTTTGGATTGAGTTTGGTTTTCTAAGAAGAATGATTATGATTTATGAATAGCAAAGAACAATTTTCATAACTTTATTGTCCCCCACCACCTTTCACCTTTTCTAGCTTTATATTCCCGGCAAAATTTATTAAATGCTAATCAAACTTTAACAATTATTTATTCAAAACTATTTCTTAAATATTTGCTTAGAGGCTTTTTTTATTTTTTATTTATTTATTTATTTATTTATTTATTTATTTCCACAAAGGTTATGAAACTTCTTCTTTCTTTGATTTGAAAGTTGTATATGCTATATGTATACTCATGTGTCAAATATCTTACATATGTTGTTACTTAGAGTATAAGTTGTAGCAATACCCAAAATTAGAAAAATATGTTGGCTCATTAATATAAAAAAGAGACTATTTTTTATTCGTAATACTAATAGAGAAAACTAAGACCCACTAAAAACACACAAATACATAACATATGCTAAAAAAAAATCACAACCAAATTAGGCAAAGCTAAGATGTTAACACTTACTCCATCCGTCTCAAAATTATTGTCATGAGAAAGAAATCACAAGGTTTAATAAAAATATGACTACTATAAATCTGAATCACTAAAAGAGAATATTACTCTAATATATTCTCTAGCTTTTACTTAAAAAGGAAAGTATATAATTATTTTGAGATATGCTAAAAGAGAAATGTAGACTATAATTTTGAGACGGAGTGAGTAAAATAATTAACTTCGGTGTTGTGTTGTAACCAATATAATTAGCAAAATACAATGCAACTTGTATAATGCAAAATTGGAATTTTGATCGTGTAAAATAGCTGAAATTACATGCTCGTTGCATAAAAGTTAACGGTGTGGCGTAAATTATAGACAGTACTAATTTTTATATAACCTCACACGTCGAATATACATAACTAGGTTCTATAGAAACCATATGTGACAAGGCATACATGATGCAACTCGTTGCATAAAAGTTAATGGTGTGGCATAAATTATTGACAAATACTAATTTTTATACAACCTCACACGTCGAATATACATAACTAGGTTCTATAGAAACCATATGTGACAAGGGATACATGATGCAAGTCTGTTTATATAGAAACCGCAACATTTAAACAAGATTGAACCCTCTTTTATGGGATTTGATATACAATGCTCACTGGACAATATTTAAAAAGATACGTAGTATTAAATAACCAACTCTTGCCATATTTAAAATAATTATTTATTTAGTTTAAAATAAATAAATATACAAATTACTTTAAATATAATACAAATTACCTTAAATATAATTTTTAATTTAATAAAAACTAAATTTCTTTTCATAATTATTTTAACCACTATCCAATGAGCATTGTATAACAAATATCTGTATGTATAAATGAATTTTTAAAAAAGTATTTGCATGATAGACTCCAAACAAGTAGACAACCTAAATTATATTTGGTCACTAACATTTTTATTCCCTTATAGAGAAATGATATATAAACAAAAGTTATATTTTACTAAGATTTGAATGATTGAAATGAAGTGTTTATAGATAGAGAAAGTGATAGATTTAGCCGCTTACCCACTTGATTTATGAACCTACCGTGATGCCAACTTCAACTAACTTTACTTAATTGAGAAGACTATTTAACACATTAATTGCTTTTCCATCATCATTAACAATTATAATGCCCATCACATAATGATCTATCTATTTAGATTCCTTTTTGTATTTGTTACTCTCTGCGTTTCAAAAATAATTATCTGCCTGCAAAAAAAACATACAAAAACATATTTATTATTGTTTTATCTTTCTTACATTTTTTTAAAAAGATTCTACTATTGGTATCCTCCCTGTCCCACAAAAAGTACAAGTATTTTGTATTTTCTAAGCCCTTTTTCTCCCTGTTTACAGTACAATACATTTTTTTATCAGTTTCCGTTCTGCAATTTTTATCAGTTTAATACTTTTGACTTGTTAAATTTTATAATTTTTATTTCGCACTTTCTGTTTCACAGTATTATAATATAAACAAAATTATAAAAATAAAAATAAACAAAAAAGACAATGGGGTACAACTTGTAGATTTGAGGGGTCTTTATAACCTATCCTTTAAAAGAATGGTCAATTTACCTTTAACTAATTAATAGTAATACATTGTACTTTTTTTAAAATTTGTAATTATAATATCAAGTAAATGTAACATGATAAACTTTATCAAACTTTTGAATCTATTTATAACTGTACAATTAAATTGAGACATTTTGAAAAAAGAAACACTGACTATTAATTAAGACAGAAAGAGTACCATTTAAATGCTTTTATAATTACTTTATTGTTTTGTGTTTGTGGTAAGGACCGTTTTTTCTCTACTCATTGCTTAACGGAAAATTCAATACCTTTGATAATTTCATACTATTTGACCCAATGATCTTAAAGTTACTTTTTGGAACATTAATTTTGACAAAATTTGCATTAACAAAGTTCAAAGATTTTGCACCCCAGAAAGAAAAAACAAAGTTTCAAAATTCAATATTTATGTTGATCTAATTATAGCATGCATCTATCGGGTGTGGAAACTTCAACTTTCCACTACGGTTAAATAATTTTCGCTCTTCTAACCAGTGTTTTGAAACCCGGGTCGACTCGGGCGGGTGAACCGGTTCGACCGGTTCCGGCCGAAAAAACGGGTCAAAATAACCCGGGTTTCTAAAACCGGGTTAACCGGCTAGACCCGTCGGGTTTTGAGCAACCCGGTTCTCAAAACCCGGCCGGGTTTCATTTTTTCAAAAATTTTTAATAAAAAAACGGGTTGACCCGGTGGTCGAACCGGTTGACCCAGCCGTCGAACCGGTTGACCCGGTCGAAAAAAAATAATAAATTGAAAATCGGGTTGACCCGGTGCCCGGTGACTCGACCGGGTCGATTTCGAACCCGGTTTTCAAAACATTGCTTCTAACAACAAAAATAGTAGTTTAATTGAGCCGAGCAGAGACTCGAGTTTAACAGAACTTGAGCTCGAGCTTGGCTTGTTTCGAGCCTTACTTATAAAGCCCGAGTTCAGCTCGTGAATTATTCCTTAACACGAGTTCAGCTCGTTTATGAACATATTTAATTTATTTGGCTATGTAGTTAGTTTTGAATCTAAAACCTCTTGTGAGGATATCGAATACATCACCGCTAAACCATTTGATCATTAACAAAACTTTAATTGATCAATCTTCTAACACGAGTGTTTTTAACATGCCCGACTAAGTCAAGATATAGCTAGCATTAAGATGCAACAAGACCAACTGAAGCTTGCTCTAATAGTATCATTTTTTCACCGCAAATGCTTAGTTGACTGATCAAAAGAAAGCTTCTTTGAAGAATAACATGGGTTCAATCTCAACTCCTGACTAATTAGGTCACTGGAACATGTGATCATTGTCTGAGCCTAGTCTTTGAGTAAAGTTCGGGTTGGCATCATGGTTATGGGTGCGTGAGGTCGGGGTTTTTCAACCGATTTACACCTTTTTGGATTAAGATGCAACAAGTAGCAAGAAACGAACATAAGAATTCATCACAAATGCTCATATTGACTGGTCAACGAGAGGACTATTGGAGAAAATTGCTAGGGTTTAAAGCCCACCTCCTAATAAGTACAGTCACTGGGACATGTGCTAATTGCCTGGGGCCGAGTCTTTGGAGGAGGGTCCAGTTGGCATCCTTAGAATGCATGGGACCAGGATGATCCCACCAATTGAAGCTACAGAGTATTTTTTTTTTTTTTTTTTTTTTTTTATTTATTTATCCAATTAAAGATCTGATTGGTATAAAATTGACAAATGTGGCTAAATTTGTGTAGGTGTGGGGCAAGCCGTGTAGAAACAGGCATAGACAAATGATGACTTGAAAAGAATGGGGTTTGGTCCAAGAAAGGTCCATCATCCCATCACCTGCTTACACGCACGTGACTTATTCTTCTTGAACAATTCTTCGTTGTTTTATCAACACAACATGTAAAATAAAAATTAAATAAAAAAATATAACATAACATTAACATTTTAGTAACAAGCTTTAAATCAATGGATGATAAAACTTAGAAAAGTTGTTTTTTTTTCTTCTTGGAACTAGAGTCGAAAACTCAGCCTCTAGGCAAGACGGAAACTGAACCAAAAAGCTTGTACCATAATGGTATCTCATGTGTTAGAATGCTCTTCAACCAAATAGTTGTAAATTCAAGTATTGATTAGAACATGTGATATAGATTTGTTATGTATATATTATGATATAATTAGTTGACGTTAAAAAAAACAGAAACAGAGTCTGAGGAGAGTTTTCAAGCTCGAAAGGCTTATCATTGTTCATAATCGTAGAATCATGTTGACCAAAATAAATTTGATATAAGACCAAATAATTAATGTTAATACATGGAAAATGATAAATATTCTTTTTTTTGTTCGTAACGTGTTATAAATTGATTGGATTGTGAATTTGTAATAAGGTGGACTAGTTTCTTTCTAGTGTAAATTTCTGTCATTTGCAATTGGAAGGATTTTTAAAAAGATTTGTAGGAGGATATAGCATTATTTTTAACACATACATGAAGGTTGTGTAGCTCATGATGTAACAACTCGATTCGAGTTGTTGTAAACTAAAACTCGAGTTTTATAATTTGAGCTTATTTCAGCATACAAATTAACTTGAAAATATAATGCTTAAATAAGTCGATAAACTTTTGACTTGTATATGTGCTTGCTCATTATATTTTGCCCTTCAGTTTTTAGTTATCTTGTTATTAGGCTGGGTGTAATGGTCAGTCGACCTCTCCGTCGGTCGGCCTACCTGACGCGTCACACCCCTTTACACCACCTCATAGGGGACGCGTCCCATATGAAGAAATTGAAGAAGATGGTCGCTTTTACGACCGATTCAAACGCAACCAAAAACTCATTTTTGACCGTTACATGCTTTTAAAAAAATAATTAGGGATGTCGGTCTTTTTGTTACACTAAGTTGGTCACGAATTAGTCATGAAAAGAGAAAGCTAATATAACGATGAGGATGTTAGTCTCTTGGTGGTCAGTGTGACTGCTAATCTTAGGAGGGTGGCAGTGGTGGGCGGTATCACCATCGGCATGGCATTGCCGGCGGTGAACGCCGCCGCCACCTCGCCGGCAAGGCCAACGGCAAGCCTCCAATGGCATATTTTGCCTCTGCGGTTTGGAAGTTTCAAAGCAAAAACGTTACCGTTGGTAATTAATTTTTGGAACGTTGGAGTGGAGGAGCGGTGCAAACCAAAAAATAAAAAAATAAATAAAAAATAAAAAAAATCCCTTATATATATTAAACTAAAACACATACATTTTTAACACAAACAATACAATTCACATATATAAACAATTCACATATTTTTACAATGGTTTTATCATCTTCTTCGTCCGAATCGTTAGTGAGTCCCCCCGGCGAATTGTCCGAACTAGTGCCATCCGGTAGCACCCTAGAAACCTTATTAGCCGCGTAGGATGCAATTGATGACACGGCAAGCTCTACCGAAAGTCGGGAGTATGTAACCCGTTTTCGTGAAGAAGCTTTACGAACCTTTATGAATGATTATTTCGTTGAACGTCCAAAGTTTAACGACGAACGTTTTCGTAAACGGCTTCGTATGAATAAAAGCTTGTTTTTAAGAGTTGTTGCTGATGTTGAAGCGAATTTCTAATGGTTTCAAGAGAGCTTAGATGCGAGGGGAAAAAAAAGTTTCACGGCATTACAAAAATGCACATCGGCCATTAGGCAACTCGCAACGGGTGAACCTCCAGATAGATTTGATGACTATTTAAACATGGCGCGCCGAACGTCAGGTTATATATATTTTTTAAAGTTATTGTTATTAATTTTTTTATAGGAGAATGTCTTGATCATTTTTGCCAAGCGATTATTCAATTATATGGTCGAGAGTTCTTACGTAGGCCGACATCCCATGACATTACACGCTTATACAAGTTCCATGAAGATAAACATCACATTCCTGGAATGCTTGGTAGCATTGATTGTACACATTTCCCACGGCGTAATTGTCCTAGACATTTGAAATGTCAATATAAGCGAGGTGATCATCAATACCCAACTATTATGCTTGAATCTGTCGCTTCTTACGATTTGTGGATTTGGCATTCGTTTTTTGGTCCTCCAGGTGCAAACAACGATATCAATGTTTTGAATCAGTCATCATTGTATCTTACGGAGCGAAACGGAACGGCGGCAAACAGTTCATTTCATGTAAATTGACGGTTTTACAAACGTGGATATTATCTTACCGATGGAATCTATCCTACATGGTCAACGTTTGTTATAGCATATAAGCATCCGGTTGAACTGAAGGAAAAGAGATTCAAGAAGCTACAAGAGTCTGCAAGAAAATATATCGAGCGAGCTTTTGGTCGTCTTAAAAATAAATGGATGATTCTCCCTCATCCTCTCCGGGCAATGTCGGTTGACAAGATTCGACAACTTGTTTATACGTGTATCATATTTCACAATATGATTTTAAAAGACGATCGAGTTGCAATATCACCGGTTCATATAATGGATCCGCCAGTCGCGCCAGTTTATGACGATAGTGTATTACTGGAGTTAATCGACGAACAAATGCATTACCGACTCTTATATGATCTTACGGACCACGTAGAGGCTCAAAACTTAACATATCTCGATGATTAGTTATTTTATTTTTTTAAAAAATAATGTAATTTTCTTTTAATTATGTTTTTTTTAAGTATTATGTAATTTTCTTTTAGTTATTAATGAAATATTTACGTTTTAATTAAATTGTTTAATTTAATTTATGAAAAAAAAAAAAAAAAAAAAAAAAAAAAAAAAAAAAAAAAAAAAATTGAGAGGTATGAAAAAGGCATGGTTGCCACTAAAAAGGGGTTGGGACTTGGGAGGTATGAAAAAAGTATGAATGGGGTGAAATGAGGTGGAATGATATTATTGGTGGATTTATGAGGTATGGATAATTTCGGAAGCATGACTGTCACCATTCTTATAAGTTTGGTTAGTAGGGCTTAACAGCTAGAATTTAGACATGTGTTTTTTTCACTATGGTCAACAGTTTTAAAAGTGAAAGTGTGGCATTTATGAAAAAGGGTAAAAACCATACAATAGCCACGTACTTTTCAAAATTGTCCGTCTAGAACCACTTACTTTTTTATTACCTTACTTCACCAACGAACTATCAAATTCTGTTCGACTTCACCAATATAACCTTGAAGTGACAATTTTACCCTTATCTTCCTTACCCTCACTTGCATCGTTAGTCCTTAATACTAACGCCCGTTAGTTCTTTTGCACCTTTTTTAGAAAAAAAATAAAAAAAATTTTAAAAAAATATTTGAATAAAAAATTTTAGAAAAAAAAATATTTTTTCTAAAATATTTTCGAAAAAAAAAATATTTTTTAGAAAAAATAATTTTTCTCGAATAATTTTTTTTTTAATATTTGAATAAAATATTTTCGAAAAAAAATATTTTTTCTAAAATATTTCCGAAAAAAAATATTTTTTAGAAAAATTATTTTTTTTTTGAAAATTTTTTAGAAAAATATTTTTCTAAAATATTTTCGAAAAAAATTATTTTTTCTAAAATATATTTTTTTCGGAAATATTTTAGAAAATTTTTTTTTTTCGAAAATATATTTTCTTTTCGAAAATTTTTTAGAAAAATATTTTTTTTCTAAAATATTTTTTAGAAAAAAAAATAAAAAAAATTTAGAAAAATATTTGAATAAAAAAAATATTTTTTTCGAAATTTTTTTTTTTTAAATATTTGAATAAAAAATTTTAGAAAAAAAATATTTTTTCTAAAATATTTTCGAAAAAAAAATATTTTTTAGAAAAAATAATTTTTTCGAAAATATTTTAGAAAAAATATTTTTCTAGAAAATTTTCGAAAAAAAATATTTTTTCTAAAAAACGAACAAAAAGGTGCAAAAGGACTAACGGACGTTAGTATTAAGGACTAACGATGCAAATGAGGGTATAGAAGATAAGGGTAAAATTGTCACTTCAAGGTTATATTGGTGAAGTCGAACAGAATTTGATAGTTCGTTGGTGAAGTAAGGTAATAAAAAAGTAAGTGGTTCTAGACGGACAATTTTGAAAAGTACGTGGCTATTGTATGGTTTTTACCCTATGAAAAATAATGTACTCCGTATTAACTTACATTAAAATCAACCTTAATAATAAGTTAGGGTAGGTTCGTGAGTTTAATTATATGAAATCACAAATGTGAAGCAGGGTCCAAGAAATTTGGTAATAGTATGTAGAGTAATTGTTTAGGGTTTAATAATGCATATATTTTAAACTTCTTTCAGAATATATGTAACTAAGGATCAAATGAGAAGAATCTTTAAAATAAGAAGGATGAGAAATAATTATAACTACATATTAGAGATGCATCAATTTGAATTACATGCATCCTTAATTTTTTATATGCATCATAATATATTTTCTAGCTAAAAATTAGATGCACGTACATATATTAGATGCATTTCGTCAAGTTAGACGAATCCTATGTATTTTTCGTCCTCTGCGGGTCAAATATGTTGCTAGTACTACTTTACATCGTTTTCACTTCAAATTCACTTTCGAAACTAATTGTGATGCATCTAAATGAATAGAGATGCATCTAATTCAAGTCGATGCATCTCAAATATGCGGTTATAGTTATTTCTCATTCTTCTCATTTTAAGTTTTCTTCTTACTGGATCCTTACCTATATATATATACATTAACTAATTTTAGACTCACACGGGCGCGTGGATTTGACATTAGGGTATTAACAAGTTTGGGCATATGTAGGTCCAATTTAGTACATATCTTGTATATAATAAAACAAAACCTTATTTGGAATTTTCATTTTAAAAAAATTGATTCATACCTTATTTAGTAATAATTTTATTTTAAAAAAAAATTTAGGTAACATTTTATATTTATCCATAGCACAAGTAGAAGATAAATACAAAAAATATAGATAAGATACAATTAATAATAAGATTAAAATTTTTAAATAATTATCTTTAATAATAAAAAACTATAAAAACATCATAAATCAAACAAAACAACGATTAAATTATTTGTTTTTTAATAAATAAAAATATATGATTCAAAAAATTTTAAAAAAAACCCGTGCCTGCGCGGGCGTTATAACTAGTTTGTGCATATATGTTATAATCCCTTGCGTATATGGGGTTTTTGTATAAAAATTAATTAAATTTATCTCAATTAATTAAATTTATCTCAATAACGCGTGTTTTTATGCGTGTTAAACTTATAAATAGGAATGACGTTTACTATTAAACGCAGATAGTAAAAAGAAAAAAGTTTTCCAGACATCATTACTTAACTTGCGCTTTAGAAAAGTGATCATTAAGGAAATTTTGTGACTTTTTTTCTTTTCCAAAAGCATGATGTACAAATACATTTTCATACACATGTAAGAATTAAGATCGACGAGTTGTTTATAGTGTTAATATAACCTTGAAATGACACATGAGTGATCCAATGAATCTTTTAGAATTTACACTCTGTTCCCGAGTTTTTATTTGGAGAGAAAATAAGAGAAGAGGAGAGGAAATGACAAAATATTTATGTTCCTAAGTTTTTTTTTTTTTTTTTTTTTTTTTTTTTTTTTTTTTTTTTGAGAGAAGAGAAGAGGGAAGTAAATTATGCAAAATTTCCCCTCCTAATCTTCTTCCCAAATTGGGATGATTTGGAGAGAAGATGATTTTTGTGCATAATTTTATTAAATCTCTCTTCTCTTCTCTCCAACTTGGGAACACAAACAAAAGATTAATACTTTTTTCCTCTCCTCTTCTTTTCTCTCGTTTTTAACCTCTTCATTTCTCTTCTTTCCATTTTATATATCGGGAACAGAGTGTTAGGGGGTGCTTGGTAGGGGGTTTAAGGAGGTGGGGAAAGAATAAGGTATTCAATAAGGCCCATCATTATAGAGTTTTTGTGCTTGGTTAGTGTGGGTAATGGGATTGATTACCCGGTAGTGGGTAATCAACTATTATAGAGTAAATTTTGGGGTAAGGTATTAATTACCCACCTCACTCATTCTTTTGCATTCCTTTCTCTTTCCCTTTCCCTTTCCCCACTTTGAACCAAGCGGGTCCTTAAGTCAGTGCGATGTTGTTAATTACAATTAGAAATTTATAAGTACTCGTACGGTACCACGTATATCTTATCATGAATGTACACTTTATGTGCAAGTTAGGAGTATGTTAAATAGATAATGAGATATTCATCTTGTTTATGAAAAAAAAAATGAACGAATGGTTTGTGGGATTTATTTTATATGTGTGTTTTTTGTTGTCTTAACGAGTTGAGTAAAGCGAATAAAGGGATGAGATTTTGTTGTTCAGGTTATCTGGAAATGATGAATCTTCGAATTTGACTCAGAATACGCTACTAATCTAGTATTACGTGATTATTTCCAAACCCTAGCCACCCCCTATATGCACGTAAATACAACTACTATATCACTTTTGGTGATTGTTTGTTGCCGAAACAAATTGGATTTTACTTAAAGGGTTATGGTCACAAAATAGCAACAGATTTTTTTCAAAGTTCCGTCTTGATACGTGAACTACAAAAGTATCAAATGCAACGAACTTTCATAAAGCGTTTCAATATGCATATTTTAACGTGACCAACTTTTTTCAATGATGTGTTGTCATGCCAGAGAAACTGACACATGTTAAAACGGAAGTTTAAAAAAGTTCATTGCTATTTTGTGGCCGGCTTAAATCAAAAATTGCACAATGAACGGTTTGGGTTCATATTTAAGTAAGCTAATGCTATACACATGTCAAAAATACAACTTTTTGTGTGGTTGATATTTATAACTAATCCTATTTGACACGCAAATGTGTTGTTAGATAGAATTAGGGCCCAATAAACATAAACTATGTAAGTCCTAGTGCTATCATACAAGGTCAAAAGTTCATCAAATTAAAGTTGGTCAATAAATGTATGTAGTTGAGTATAATGGGTGATGTATAATCAAGTATTAACAACGTCTTTTCTCAATAACAAGTTTGAAATAATATGGTATTATTTAAATGACTTTAAAGATGGTCTTAAATTGACAAGGAAAACTATAAAATGGATTCTAAGCCACTTTTGAGGTCAAAATCTACAAATGAAAAGGTAATACTAGAAAACTTAAGGAATAATGGGGCCAAACTTAATACCAAACTTGCAACTTAAAAGGAATCTTGATTTGGTGAATATTGTTGCACCAAGAAACTAAAAACACACAACTAGGAATACTTTAAGCTTTCTAGTTTCTAGTAACTATAGATTTCTAGATTGTTGTTTAAAAAAGAGGTCAAAATGTTAATTTGGAATTAAAGATCAGAAAAAACAGATAAAAATGTCAAACATAAAGCGTTTTTTTGTCAATAGTCTATTTGAGTTCTAGCCAAACTTTATGTGTTAATTTTAGAATGATATCGTATAACAACAACCGCACTTTGTTACATGATATGCGGTAGGGATCCGGTGAGAAGAAAACTTGAAATGAGAAGGATGAGAAATAATTATACCTACACATTTGAGATGCATCGACTTGAATTAGATATATGTGTATCTGATAATAATATCAAAAGCTATTGATTTAACATGTTAAACTCATTGATGAGACATTGATTTTATTAATTAAACATAACACATGGGATAGGACTTCCATTTAAAAGGTTTGTCCAAATGCTAAAAGGTGGTAGTATTTTGACATGAGATGGACATAACAACCATAAATGGTCTTTCTTTGCTCTCTAGTGTTAATTACATGAGTAGAGTATAAGCAAAAACACATTTACCTAAAGTCACTAGTGTCATCATAATAACATCTATTTCTAACCTAATATTCCCCTTAACAAACTTCACTTTCAATGTTGCTATCACAGTTTAGTAGCGTACACAAGCCTTACTTTTTGGGCTTTGCAAGAGTCTAAAAGTACATTCATGATTCTTCAACTTACAAATAAAGAGTTCTTATCTTGCCAATTACATATCTTGCACTATACTAATGAACTGTGTTTATGTAAGAACATCATAGAGATAAAATATATAGGGTTTTTCTGAAATGTGCTTTCAGTCACATGTTAAGTTGTATGGAGTATTTACGAAGCTCAAATGCCCCATTAAACCAGAAACACAATTTAAAATACTTTAAATAACTTATAGATCACTATAACTAAATGTAAATGTAAACAGATGAGGTTTCCTATTCAGTTACGGAGCGATTCTTGACCAAGTATACGCGACCTAACCGAAGCATCATCATGGCCGTTTCTGATCCTTTCCCAAACCACATCCACATGTATACTTAGTAATGTTTGAACTCTAGAACTTAAGTAAGGAGGTAAGCTGCCTTACTACCTAATTACCTATCTATTTGATTGTCGTTAAAACTACCTTAACTAAATGTAATGTTGGTTAATAAACTCAAACTTTATTTTACAATTCATTTAGGGGGCGTTTGGTTTAAGGGTATAGAAATGAATGAACGACTCTTATTCTCAATACAGTTGCTTGCTCTATTGGTTTGGTTTTGAAAATGGATATGAAACCCACAAAATAGGCATTTTATATAACCACCAATAGTGATGAGTTTACAAACCCATTCCCATAAAAATATCCATAATCATTCCCATATACACACCAAACGCCCCTTAACATGTGTTTGAGAGACATTCTAGAAAAACAACACTTGCATAAATGATGAAACATCATTTTTCCTTTTTAGGACAAGTGCTCCACCTTTAATGAATGATCTTGTTTGCTTTCCAAATGGATTATCTAATTTAATTTTGTAAGGCATGCTTTTACTTTAGACTTAAAATAACCAAACACATTGTGGAAGTTCTTGCACACGAAATGTTTAAAAAAAAGAAACCCATTATGAGCCCAATGGGTCCCCAAAAGGCCAAAATGACCATATTCATACTCACAAAGTCACAATAATCTACTGTAACCTTAGATCATCTTTTGCAAAGATTAGAATCTACTTATCTACTAGACTGAATTAATGATAATATGTTTATTACGACGTTTTCAGCTAAGAGAAGCTTGCGCACAAAATAATTGTATGATAGAAGTCAAAACAGATTGTCGATCAATTGACCACTGAGGACCACCTCGCTTTTAGACTAGTGAAATACCATCAAAAGATGATACACAAAAGTAAAAGTGACAACTCTTACAATCCATCAATTCGAGCTCTATTTTATTGATAACAGGTCAAACTAGACAAATGCATAAAAATAGATAAAAATGACGGCCGACAGCGGTCGAATGGATTGAACGGGTCAAAAATTGCCTGTAGTCTATTCAAATGCTTACAAACTACAATAAAATGTAGGTGGCCTTTTTGAACAGATAAAACTATCCTTTTTCCGAAACCCAATTTGACCCATAATGAGCCATTAGTCCCAATCGTTTTGCTACCTTCATGCAAAAGGTAGGCTGCAACCTTATAACATCAACTAGAGGCATGTCGTTTTCAGTAATATAATCCAATAGAGCTACCTAAATGAATCCTGCATGCTTAAGCTGCATATAATGCAGGTGCACTTTTTTTAAGATCAAAACCCGCCCAGTTCATGTAGCAAATAAAAGAGTATCATATCAATGGTAGTTGATATACACCAGTTTAATTTGGCTACTAGATTATCGAACAAATCCTGTACATACAATCCCATTCGACACACTAAGGACGCAACCCATTTATAGGCGACTTGACTAGGTCCAACAGGGGTCAGGGGCCACAGGTTAAAAGAGTCTATTGTAAATGCATAAAACCTCCAAAATCTTTTAGTTCATATCGAAACATATTATCATTGAAAACTAACTGTTACTGAATTCAAGAAAAAGAAAGATAAACACTGCTTGCGGGTCTGTGTCACCCGGCTGTTTCGATACATGCCAAAAAATGACCTATTTTCACCTCAACTGTGCCTAGAGACACAATCTCTGAAAAAAAAAAACCCCTTAGATATTTAAGGTAAGTAAATTTCCATAAACTAACACAGGATGGTTATATTAAATGTCAAAATGTCTATATCCCATCCGTAAGCTCCGTCCTTGGGCCCAAACATTTACGGGTTACTTTAAATTACCTAATTCTACAACTTCTGTCATCCTGTAACAAAGTTACGGATTAACAGATCCCTGAAGCTTTATAACAAAGTTTGTTTTTGGATCATTAGATAAACTAGATACTAGTTATCCGGCTCACCTGGACGTTGTCGACTCCAATTACCTGAACCACCTTTGCGCTCCCCTCGCTTTCTCTTGGTCGTTGTAATCTGAATTTCTGTTTTTATACATGGTTTAAGTTCTTGAGGAACGGCATCTTTTGTTGCAGTGTCGGTCTCCATTGGCACATCTTGATGGGTGCTTTCTTGTTCTTCACTTTTTACTCTTTCCTGCTTTACTATGACTTGGTTTTGGCAACTTCTTAAGGTGTGTCTTTCTGCTTCGGTAGGTTCGTCATGTACCAGCATATTGTCTAATATCTGTAATAACATAATCATACTAAAATTATGGTCTATCTTACTCAAGCATTGCATTACCATTCACGTAATAATGTAATATTAAAAAGTCCAATTTTATCGACCAAGACTCTGAGAGTTATGCTCATAACATCATCTCTTAAAAGGATAAAAAGTATTCAAAAGCAAATAAATGATGCAAAGTAGAAACTAAATGTGGCGAACAGGTGGAGCAAATAATGAAGCAAAACAAGTTTGTGTGAGAACGGGTACTTTTGTATGGGTTGCGTCAAACCATAACACAATTTGTCCAAATTATATAAATCTTCTATAGCACTTAATG
Organism: Artemisia argyi; assembly: GCA_030686995.1. Taxonomy (NCBI): domain Eukaryota; kingdom Viridiplantae; phylum Streptophyta; class Magnoliopsida; order Asterales; family Asteraceae; genus Artemisia; species Artemisia argyi. Next base: position 4,295,637 of record CM060686.1, read on the forward strand.
CGTCATATACGATTACATAACATATACTATCTCAATCATAATCTATCTTTTTATATACAAAATGATGTAGGTTTTATGCATCTTTTAAAAAGCTGGAAAGTTTCTATTACCACTGATCTAGAAAGAGACTAGAAGCAGTGCATTATGAATTGATGGAATTTATGGATTTACAGGAAGCAAAAATAAAAGGGAACGCCCACTAATACAGCCACAAAGGACCCCATCAAACAGATCAGCTGAAGACAGACCCAAGATCTGATAGCCAAAAGTCCATGACAGCATACAAATTTTACCCACAAGTAAGACATCACCTTAACTAGAGTGAAGAAGGTTTAATTGTGTGGCCGTGTGACCATTTCGTTTTTAAGTTGATATTTGTTGCTTTACCTGTTTGACCCAGTAAATATAATAATACCCAAACAGACCCATTAATGGACCAAAAAGTGCCACGTCTAGTACAAGCTGAAAAAAAAAACGTAGCCTGTTATCAGATAGAGTGAGAATGGTGTCTGTGAAGTGGGACATGATTTGTCAAATGGCCCCATGTCCAGTTATGTAAACAATAAATGAGTTCAACAGTGAGATAACTTGTGTAATGGCAATCACATGCAGCTATGTTATAAACGGTAATAATGCTCCATCAAAGTAGACAGAAAATAACCACCGATTATAGCAAGTGAAAATGGACACATGATGACATACCTTCTCACAAGAATCTCCAGTTTGAGACTGGTGGCGAGTAACATCAACAGATAAGGTCCCCACTGTGCTTTCAATAATATCAGGTATATGAAAACCTTCTCCGTAGTTTGAAACTGCATGTTCAGACATTTCTAAACCTTCTAAATCTAACTCTGAGTTATGCCTAGTCATGCCACCTAGTCCTCCTACAGAAACTGCATCTGCATTGCACGTCGAGAAAGTAGGGCTGTGAATAGCACTTGTTTGTGCTTCAGAAGGAAACATCTGAGCGTTTTCAGAAATCACTAAATCAAGCTGAGTTTTTAATTTTTGCACGCGGGTGTCCGCCATATCAATCTTCTGGAGAAGTTGTTCCATGTCATTATCATCATTTTCAAGAAATGACCAATTCGTATGCAATCCGTGATCAAGTACTTCTTGACTGGTTGTATTTTGTTCTGTAAACACATTTTTGAAACAAATAACATGTGTTAGATTCAACCACCCTAAAAGAAGGCTCGACAGAACGAGCTGCAAAAATTGAGACATAAATTACACATACAAACAAAGAAGATCAGGAAATAATACTGAGTATTTCACAATCCCACTCTATTGATTTATCTAACTATGGACATAATACTGTTGCCTATTTCGATCATGAAAATACTAGTACTGCATAATGTATAAATTGCCATTAATAACGTGATTGTAACAAATACCTTTATGACAGCTAAGACCGAATCATAGTGTGAAAGTTAAATGACACATAAGGCTATTTCTAACTTGCAGCCTACGGGCACACATTTAATGAACTTAGAATTTCATTTATAAATGTATTTGATATTAATGGTTTTATATATTTTTTGAATCTTACCCTCTTTACCCTTGTTTATATCAGGAAAGTTTAAATTTCTGAATAATGCAGTACTAAAAGTAAAGGTTAACGGGTAAAGTATAAAAATTATTAGATCACTGGTGAGCACTCCAGGCTAGGCTCATTAAGAAGGAATTTAATCTCCAAACATGCCTCTATGGGAAGATATGAAATTAAGGTGATGATATAAAAAAATAAGACGGACCATAAGATCTCCAAAGAAGTTCCTATATCGATCCAATATTATAGAACTTAAAAAATCAAATACGTAGTAATATCATGAAGCAAAACCATTTTAAATTGAAGTGTTCATATCATCACCGTGTTACTAATATATTTCCGAATGTGTCAATTATCAAGTTTGCATAGTGTGAAAGGTGGAAATACCTGGCTTGTGCTGGATCATATTAAGGCATTCGCTACATCGACTCGAACCATCAATTCTTATACCAGTTATCATAAAATAATTTGCGCACTCCAAAACAATAGCCTAAAGGTTGCTTTAAATGTAGGTGTGATAGAAAACATATTTGATAAAGATGTGTTCGAATTTTATGCTGTGCTATATATTTGGTGCATTGTCGCATTCATATAACAGTTACGATTTCAAGTTGATGTTTAAACAGGAGCAACAAACTGGGAAGGATTCAACGAAAGAATTTATGGGCTCATCCTAGATATAATTGCAAATGTTTACCTGGTTCATCAAAATCATCCATCAAAGAGATTTCTTCTGGATCAGACTTCTTACTATCTGAAATAATAAGAATATTTACGAGTCACCTTCTGCTCAGACACTGATAAGATAACAAATCATATCGTAAAAGTAAAGAGGGAAATAGACCATGGTAGGAGAAGAGAACATGCCGAGACATGTATAAATCAGCATTGGTCGTCTCTTCAACTCTCACCCTTTTCCTCCTTTTCATGAATTTCCTTTGGCGCCTTTGAGTATACGGCATCGACCTTGAACTAAACCCTTCTGGTATAGGCTGACTTGAAGCCAAATGTTTTGTCAGATCAGCGGCTGCAATCTTTTTGGCATATTTTAACGCTTGTGACTCAAACTGCTTTATCTTCAATTCTGCCCATTTACAACGCCACATCAAAGGACGTACAAAGCTTTTCCAGTGATTTGTCAACCGTTTCTTCCTAAAAAACCGGGACCAAAAAACGACAATGTATCACTAAACGAACTAGATCACATACAACACGTGTATTCAAAAATTATTCAGCTAACACCACATCAACCACAAGAAATAATTTAGAAAGTCTATTGGGATTCAGTTAATTCATAATATGAATGCATTGTTACTATCTAGTAGAATGAAACTACAATCATAATAAGTTAAAGACAGCCATCGTCCCCGAACAGCATTAGCAATATCATATAAAAAGATTACACCAAATCAAACCAAATATAGCAACACATATTACATGACGGAGTTCAGCTAGACTATCGATTATTAGTTATTTTTGGGACATAAATGCAGACCTGATATGACGGTATCAAAAGGCTAATTTGAATGAATAGGTCACACGGTTACAAATTCAGGTAAACTATAGTAACTGTTATCAGCTAAAATCATCCTAAAATCCTTCCATAAAAGGAAAAATAATCGAAAGCATGTCTCACGTGATGGAGAACTCAAAAATTATAACACTAGTCAATTAGCATCTACCCAGTCACGAATTTCACGATCACACTCAAATGTAAGATCCCCTCCGTACAAGTATACGCTAATGAAAAACACACCTCACACGGCTAGCAAAAACATGCACGACAGACGGGGAACAATCACAGCAATCAATAAACATCACCAATGCTACAATCACATTCAAAAACATCTCAAATTCCTTCTATACATGCGGAAGAAACTAAACAAAAACATCATATCATAGCTAATCTACTCGTCAAATATAACAAAATTATAATCATATACATAAGAACAGCACATCACACTTATCAATTAACATCTGCACGCTAAAAAATCATCCAAATTTCCTTCCGTGCAAGCATAAAATAAAAAGACACAAACCTCACGCATAGAGCAATTTAAGTACTTTTTGTATCAAATGTAACAAAATCATGATTATGACAAGTTAAACATATTGAATACCGCAATAAACATTACAATAACATATCAGGGTAATCAACAACATCTACACGATCAGTAATTTTATGATCACAGTCAAATGTATCATAATCATAATCAAAACAAAAACATATATCATAATCATAACAAGTTAACATATCAAACGCATCTAAAATTACAATCACACACAAACACATCATAAATCCTTCCGTACAAGCAAACCTAACACAAAGAACACTAATTTCACTATCACACTCAAACGCAACCTAAATCTTTCATACAAGCAGAAAACTCAACAAAATTGAATAACTTCACAATCACACTCAAAACGCATCCTAAATTACAGCAAAATTATAATCATACAAGTTACACATATCGATTATCGCAAACAACACCACAACACCACATTCACAGTAATCAATCAACAGATACAGGATCACTAATTTGACTAAATTTTATCATAACAAGTTTAAATGTATCGATTTTCGCGAAAAACATAACAAAATATCACAATAGTCAATCAACATCTACACTATCACTAATTTCACAAAATTATAATCATAACAATAAAATATCACAGTAACTAATGTAATTAGCTTCTACACAATCGCTATTTATAGTAAGTCACTTCACTAAATTTTATCATACAAGTAAACTGTGTCCATATCGTACCGAAATCGTCATCACTTGTTTCACTAAATTTTATCATAACAAGTTAAATATATCGAAATTTTCGCGAAAAACAGGTTAAACATAACAACAACATATCAAAATATCAAAATAATCAATCAAAATCTAAACTATCACTAGTTTCACCAAATTATAATCACAACAATAAAATATCACAGTAACTAATGTAATTAACTTCTACATGATCGCTATTTATAGCAAGTTACTTCACTAAATTTTATCATACTAGTTAATGTGCTGAAATCATACCGAAATTGTTATCACTAATTTGACTAAATTTTATCATAACAAGTTAAATATGTCGATTTTCGCGAAAAACATAACAATCAACATCTACACTATCAAATTCAGATGAACCTAAATTACAATCACAACAGGTAACTAACTAATATCTACAGGATCGCTATTTATAGTAAGTTGCTTCGCTAAATTTTATCAAAACAAGTTCAATGTATCGATTTTTTCGCGAAAAACAGGTTAAACATAACAACAACATATCAAAATAATCAATCAACATCTAAACTATCACTAATTTCACCAAATTATAATCATAACAATAAAATATCAGAGTAACTAATGTAATTAAATTTTCACTAAATTTTATCATAATAACAAAATAATCAATCAACATCTACACTCTCACATTCAGATGAACCTAAATTACAGTCACAACAGGTAACTAACTAATATCTACAGGATCGCTATTTATAGTAAGTTAATTCGCTAAATTTTATCATACAAGTTAACTGTGTCGAAATCGTACCGAAATCGTCATCACTAATTTCACTAAATTTTATCAAAACAAGCTAAATGTATCGAAATCGAACCGAAATCATCACTAATTTCACTAAATTTTATCATAACAAGTTAAATGTATCGATTTTTGCGAAAAAATAATCACTAATCACTAATTTCACCAAATTATACAGTACCTAATGTAATTAAATTTTCACTAAATTTTATCATAACAAGTTAAACATGCCGATTTTCGCGAAAAACATAACAACAAAATAATCAATCAACATCTACACTATCACTAATTTCACTAAATTATACAATTAACATCTACAGGATCGCTATTTATAGAAAGTTAGTTAACTCGGTGAAATTAAATTTAAAAAAAAAATAAACAAACCTAACACGAAGAACTGAGCTGAAATCATCATCACTAAACAAATTGTTGTTATTATTATTATTACTGGACTCAACTTCGGAATCAGTGACTGAGTCGCCGTCGTCATTAGCGGATGATACAGAAGTCGTGTCGCCGAATGAGGTTGAGTATTCAGTTTCATCTATATCAGTTGTTACTGGCTGTTGTTGTTGATGGTTATTTAGCTGAGCGATGGGCATTGGTGGTGCTTGAAGAGGTGCTGAAGAGTGTTTGTTGTTGTTGTTCATTTTTTTGGTTTTTGAAAGATGGCGGCTTGGTTTTGGTTCATGCAGTTAACAAACCCTTGAGGGGGTGGATTTCCGGTTTTGGCCTTGTGGTGACACGTGGCGTTGTGTGATATTTTGTAAATATCTTTTTGTTTGGTTTGTGGTTTTGCTTTTTTTGAAAGTGCATTTATCGTCCCTGTGAGGTAGGGGTGAGCATCGGGTCAAACCCACAAAAACCGACAAAATGAAAAAGAAAAAAACTCAAACCAATCTGAGCCGATAATAGATATCAAAATCGAAACCGGACCGAATAACTCGGTTCGGGTCGGTTTTGGGTTTCGAGCTGAAAAAACTGACAAAAACCGAATCGAACCAAAACCAAATCGAATCCGACAAAAACCGAACCGAATACTCGGTTCGGTTCAGTCCGGTTTCGGTTGGTTTGTCGGTTCGGGTCGTTTTCGGGTGGATTTTTTCAGCCCTACTTTGAGGTATGGCTGAGCAGCAGGTTCAAATACGAAATGAATCGACCACACCCGATCTGAACTGAAAACCGATTTTTAGTTGATTATTTAGTTGAACGATGGACATTGGTTGTAGTGGTGGAGGTGCTGAAGAGTGTTTGTTGTTGTTGGTGCTGTTCATTTTTTTTGGTTTTTGAAAGATGGCGGCTTGGTTTTGGTTCATGCAATTAACAAACCCTTGTGGGGGTGGATTTCCGGTTTTGGCCTTGTGGTGACACGTGGCATTGTGTGATATTTTGTAAATATCTTTTTTTGTGTGGTTTGTGGTTTGGTTAAGTTGTAGATTTGGTATTTGCTTTTTTGAAAGTGCATTCGTCGTCCCTGTGAGCTGTAGAGGGGAGCATCGGGTCAAATTGACAAAAACCGACCTGACCAGAAAAACGAAAAAGAAAAAAACTCAAACCAATAACCGAGCCGATAAATAGTATTCTAGGGTTCAATATTTAACTTTTTTGATACATAAAACGTATATCTGTCATACTCAAACCACCAAAACCAAGTGTTAAACGAGTCGTTTTCATGTTTGAAACTTATGTTATTCGCGCGCTCAAAACCTGTTAAGACCTGTTAAGACACGATTTGCCAGCTCTAACAATAACTAATGTAATTAACTTCTACACAATCACTATTTATAGCAAGTTACTTCACTAAAATTTTATCATACAAGTTAAATGTGTCGATATCGTACCGAAATCGTCATCACTAATTTCACTCAATTTTATCATAACAAGTTAAACGTATCAATTTTTGCAAAAAAAACATAACAACATGTCACGATAATTAATCAACATCTACGCTATCACTAATTTCACCAAATCATACAGTACCTAATGTAATTAAATTTTCACTAAATTTTATCATAACAAGTTAAATGTCAATTTTCGCGAAAAACATAACAATCAACATCTACACTATCAAATTCAGATGAACCTAAATTACAGTCACAAGAGGTAACTAACTAATATCTACAGGATCGCTATTTATAGTAAGTTAATTCGCTAAATTTTATCATACAAGTTAAATGCGTCGATAGCGTACCAAAATGTCGAAATCTTCATCACTAATTTCACCAAATTTTATCATAACAAGTTAAATCTATCGATTTTTTCGCGAAAAACAGGTTAAACATAACAAGCTAAATGTATCAATTTTCGCGAAAAACATAACAACAACATATCAAAATAGTCAATTTACATCTAAACTATCACTAATTTCACTCAATTATAGTAATCATAACAATAAAATATCACAATAACTAATGTAATTAACTTCTACACAATCACTATTTATAGTAAGTTACTTCACTAAATTTACTGTATAATATAAGTTAAATGTGTCGAAATCGAACCGAAATCGTCATCACTAATTTCACTAAATTTTATCATAACAAGTTAAATGTATCGAAATCGAACTGAAATTGTCATCACTAATTTCACTAAAATTTATCATAACAAGTTAACTGTATCGATTTTCACAAAAAGCAGGTTAAACATAACAACGACATATCAAAATAATCAATCAACATCTACACTATCACTAAATTATACAATTAACATCTACAGGATCGCTATTTATAGAAAGTTACTTCACTAAATTTTATCAAAACAAGTTAAATGTATCAAAATTTTCGCGAAAAACAGGTTAAACATAACAACAACAACATATCAAAATAATCAATCAAAATCTACACTATCACTAATTCCACCAAATTATACAATTAACATCTACAGGATCGCTATTTATAGAAAGTTAATTCAGTGAAATTAAAAAATAAAAAATAAACAAACCTAACACGAAGAACTGAGCTGAAATCATCATCACTAAACAAATTCTTGTTGTTGTTATTATTACTTGATTCAACTTCGGAATCAGTAATTGAGTCGCCGTCGTCATTAGCGGATGATACAGAAGTCGTGTCGCCGAATGAGGTTGAGTATTCCGTTTCATCTATATCAGTTGTTACTGGTTGTTGTTGTTGATGGTTATTTAGTTGAGCGATGGGCATTGGTGGTGCTTGAAGAGGTGCTGAAGAGTGTTTGTTGTTGTTGTTGTTGTTCATTTTTTTTGGTTTTTGAAAGATGGCGGCTTGGTTTTGGTTCATGCAATTAACAAACCCTTGTGGGGGTGGATTTCCGGTTTTGGCCTTTGGTGACACGTGGCGCTGTGTGATATTTTGTAAATATCTTTCTGTGTGTGGTTTGGTTAAGTTGCAGATTTGGTATTTGCTTTTTTGAAAGTGCATTTATCGTCCCTGTGAGGTAGAGGTGAGCATCGGGTCAAACCCACAAAAACTGACCTGACCAGAAAAACGAAAAAGAAAAAAAAAAACTCAAACCAATAACCGAGCCGATAAATAGATATCAAAACCAAAACCGGACCGAATAACTCGGTTCGGGTCGGTTTTCGGGTTTCGAGCCGAAAAAACCGACAAAAACCGAATGGAACCAAAACCAAACCGAAATCGCCAAAAACCGAACCGAACTGAATAACTCGGTTTCGTTCGATCCAGTTTCGGTTGGTTTGTTGGTTCGGATCGTTTTCGGGTGGATTTGTTTAGCCCTACTTTGAGGTATGGCTGAGCAGCAGGTTCAAACACGAACTGAACCGACCACACCCGATCCGAACCGAAAACCAATTTTTAGTTGATTATTTAGTTGAACGATGGACATTGGTTGTAGTGGTGGTGGTGGTGCTGCTGAGTGTTTGTTGTTGTTGTTGTTATTGTCCATTTTTTTAGTTTTTGAAATATGGCGGCTTGGTTTTGGTTCATGCAATTAATAAACCCTTGAGGGGGTGGATTTCCGGTTTTGTCATTGTGGTGACACGTGGCGTTGTGTATTTTTTATAAATATCTTTTTGTTTGGTTTGTGGTTTTGTGGTTTGGTCAAATTGCAGATTTTGTCTTTGCTTTTTTGAAAGTGCACTCAATGTTCGTGTGAGGTAGGGGTGAGCGACGGGTCAAACCTGAACTGGACCGACAAAATGTGACCCGAACTGAAAATCGATTTTGTGAAAAGCATGAAATGAGAAACAAACCAAAGTGACTCAGTTTGTGTCGGTTCATATAGCTTTGGTGTGTTTTTCTCGGTTTTGGCTCGAACCGAACCGAAACCGAAAACCATTAGTATAGAACCGAAATAGAACCGAATATGGTTGGTTCGGTTTTGGTCGGTTCGGCTCGGTTTTGTGCTCAGCCCTTGTTCTTAGATTTTTTTATTATTTTATTTATTTATTTATTTTTATTATTTTTTATTTTTTTGCTTCATTTGGTGTGAAGGTGAACAGTGTTTGTCATTCGGCGCTTTAACAAGGTAATTTATCTTTGATTTTTCATTTTATAATTAAAAATATAATTTAATCCTTTATGCAACATGGACAAAAGCACACATTTATCAGTTGTGTATCAAAAGAAAAGAACATATATTTTGTTATCCGAAATTTCGAAGTTAGTGTAAGGTCAAATGTAGGTGTCAACATAAATTATATGAACTAGGTAAAATGGTTCAGATAATTTATATTGCCACCCACATTTGACCATACACTAACTTCGGGTGACAATATTAAATGTTCTTTTTTCTTTTGATGGACAATCGATAAATGTGTGCTTTTTGTCGTTGTTGCATAAAGGATTAAGTTATAGTTTTTAACATAAAATCAAATATCAATTACTTTGTTAAGACACGAAATGGTAAACTCTAGTTCAACTCCACCGCATAAATGAAACAAAAAAGAAGATCTCTAAGAATTTTAAGGAGAATGTAGTTGATGAAAATTTTATAAAACTTAACCAACCCTCAGATTTTTTAGCCTTAATAGAGTAAATTTATCTTTAATTTTATGTTTTATAATTAAAATTAGAACTTAACACTTTATGCAACGAAGACAAAATCACACATTTATCAGTTGCCCATTAAAAGGAAAAAAAAAAAAAAAAAAAAAAACATATATGTTATCATCTGAAATTCCAAAGTTGTTTGGGTTAAAATGAACTATTTATCTAGTTCATATAATTAATGTTGAAACTTATACATTTCACCCTAAACTAACTTTGGATGACAACATTACATGTTCTTTTTTCTTTTGATGCGCAACTGATATAATGTTTGTCTTTGTTCCTCTTGCATAAAGGACTAAGTCATAGTTTTAATTATAAAGCATAAAATCAAAGATAAATTGCCTCGTTAAGGCGCGAAATGGCAAACACTAGTTCTCCTTCGCACCATAAATGAAACCAAAAATCTATAAGAACATGAAAAGGAATGTGGTTGAAGAAAGATTTATAAAACTTAACCAGCGCCCAGATTTTTTATAACGAGAAACTGGTTCAAAGTAAACATGACTATGGTTAAACACATTCATAATTACCAAAAGAGAAAATGAATTAAAAAAAATACATTGAACTTGACACTTTTTACCATTGTATGTTGCCAACTATTTTTTTTTTCATTGTAACACAAAACTTTTGATTTTTTGTCATTGTATGCACTATTTCCACTCTGTCACTGCCAGCGTGTCCTTTTTTACCCCGTAAGATGCCAGCGTGTCGAGGTTAATTTTTTTATTCTTTTTTATTATACCTGGACCATTTATACCCCACAACCCACAACTACTTTACACATTCCATCTCTCGCTATCTCACCATTTACCCCACGAACCCTAATTTAATATACCACCAAAATTATTGTCGATTACAGTGCTTTTTCTTAAATTGATGTGGCAAAAGGTAACTTATTGTATATTTTCTTGGTCCCCTACACTAATTTGTTATTTTATTTGTGTTTTCATATGCATGGTGTTTAGGGTTTCAATTATTGAATATATATATTTATTATTTTTATCATTATTGTGTTACAGGATGGCCATTATTCCCGATGCCTACCTCGTTGATGTGCATTTTGATGGTGTGTTTTACTTCTCACCATTAAGGTAAGAAAACGGTGTTGTTTATCACTTGAGGGTTGTAAAAGATAATAAGTTTGACTCTGATAGTTTGCGTAAGTATTTAGAAGAGAAGCTCGAAACAACTTTTTATGCCATGTTTTTTAAGTTACCAGAGTGTGAGTTAGAAGTTCAATTGAAAATAATTGGAGGTGATGTCGAATTGGAATCAATGTATGGATTTGCTGAAACTTATGAGAAAGTAAACATGTATTTGGCACACATTCCTCAAAAGTTGGAGGATTATTACATTCTCAACTGTGTTTTGATGATTCTTGTGATGAGGCCACATATAAACTTATGATTAATGGGATTAGGAAAAAGGATGTTGGGAATATGTCACGGGATGAACTACTTGGATGGGCTGAGGAAGAAGCACAACACCTACATTCACTACTTAAGCCTAGAACAGCTAGGAGAGAACATGTCACTCAAACACAAGTTAATGATGAAATGGTTGTTGATCATTCTGATGCACCACAAGTTAATGATGAAACACAAGTTAATGATGAAACACAAGTTAATGTTGATGAAGTGGTTGCTGAGCATTCTGATGCACAAGTTAATAAGGTAGTAGATAAGGGTAAGGGTATAATGATTGATGAAGGTAAAGTACCGAAAAGAAAGTCGGTGGTTAGAAAGGCTAAGGGTATTGTGATTCAAGAAAATGTGAACCCAAGTGTTATGGATCATGTGCCTAGTGACAGTGAAAGTGAATTAGAAGAAATAAGGAAATTCTCAATGTATCATGATTCTAGTGATAATGACAGTGAATACTCCGATAAGTCTATAGATTACTTATCATTAATACATACAACCTGTAGATGGAATGACATTTTGGAATGATTGTAGTGACATGTCTAGGGTATTGCCTCCTAAAGCTAAGAAGATGCCTGGTAGGCCACGTAAGAAAAGAATTAGAGACCCTCATGAAAATAACTATAACCCAAACATAGTGACTAAGACTGGTGTTAAAATGACTTGTCAAAATTGTTTGCAACAAGGACATAATAAAAAAGGTTGTAAGAATCCAACAGTTGTGAAACCACCGAAACCCCCAGCTAAGAAAGGTAGACCTAAGAAAGATAAGTCAGTAGGTGATAAGGATCCTATGGTACCACCATCCGTTCCTGTTCCAGGTTTTGAACCAATTCCACCAGTAGTACCACCAATTGCAACTGATGGTGATCCTAGTCAGACATCACAGACAACTGCTGCACAATCAGATGTGTTACCACCTAAAGCACCTTCAAAGAACATTAAGAAAAGGGTAAATGTTGTTAATAGTCTAAGGCAAAGAGGGACAGTGCAAAAGGGGTCAAGTAAAAAGAGAAGGGGTAGGTTTTTTTATGGTTCAAGGTTGGGAAGATGGTTTGGTATTGGTGAAACAGATAACATGTCAGATCCAATTATTGAACCTACTCAGACTCAAAATGAAGTTGGACCTTCTCAGACTTATACTTATGTGAATCATAGCACCTACTTAGTCATCACAGACACCATCAGCTACTATGGCACAACAATCAGCTCCAATGCCACAACCACAACCTCCCATGCCACAAGCACCAGTTCCAATAGGAAGGGCAAACTTTGTGAGACCAAGAGAAAGAAGTGAAAGAATCCTTAAGAAGAAACTTGCAAAGAATCACCCGGGAATTGGTAGCTCAAGTTCCAACCCTCAAAACTTGGGATGAAATGAATTATCAATCTGTCCACTTCTTTTGTATCTATATGTTGTGGACTTAAACAATTAGAAGTTGTGTATGTAATTAATGTTTTAACTCTGTGCACTTCTTTTGTAACTATATGTTGTGCACTTAGATGTAATCTTGTATTTGGGTAACTGTCATACCCAATTTGAAACTAAAAACTAGTAAGTGATGCAGTTTGATGCCACTTCAATGCCCAATTTTGTACATTTATGGGCATTAGGATGTATTGACAGTCTTCCTTTTGGAAATGAATTTGGTATGTTTTTACATGTTTTTTATGCATCTAGATTTGGTATGAGTTTGATGTCAATTTTACATGTTTCTTATGCATCTGAATTTGGTATGTTTATAACAGCTTTAAAGAAACATTGTAAACACAAAATAAACTTAACCATTGCAATGAATACTACAATGCTACATATTATAGTTGTAGGATGTTACATACAATACCAAAACACATCCTACCCACAATTTAGATCCTAGTTGCAACAACAAAACCTAACACAAGAACAAAGACACTTAAGACAACCACAACTTTGTCATACACTCTAACTTTTGACCTTATCACAGTCAATTCTTCCTTCATCTGACCCATTTACAAACTTGAACCTTCATTGTAGTTTCTTCTCTTGAGCATGTTCTTCAACTTTTTGTTTTCATCATGTAAGTTGAAAAAGAGATATCTGTAGTAATCACTTGGTAGCTCGGGATCTAAAAACCCATAAAAGCTACACTTTTCCTTTTCATCCTATCACAAATACAAGAAAAATCAACATGTATCCAAACTAAAATAACACCAATCTATTAAAACCAAAATACGCAAAGGAAAATTCTTACATAAATCGGGCAAGCCTTAAATCTTCTTCCCGGGTTATCAATTGTCCAAGCAACTTGTTCTTCGATAGGCAAAGGACACTTACAATGAGTAGCATCCCAGGCTTCTTGCAAGGTCATACGATTGGATCTCGAAAAAGATGATCTGGAAAAAGATGATGAAGATCTCATAATTGGTTTTGTGTGGATAGGGTGAAAAGGGAATTAGGGTTTGTGTTATGGAATGTGTGGTTGTGGGTTGTGGGGTATAAATGGTCCATGTATAATAAAAAAGAATTAAAAAAATTAACCTCGACACGCTAGCATCTTACGGGGCAAAAAAGGACACGCTGGCAGTGACAGAGTGGAAATAGTACATACAATGACAAAAAATCAAAAGTTTTGTGTTACAATGAAAAGAAATAGTTGGCAACATACAATGGTAAAAAGTGTCAAGTTCAATGTATTTTTTTAATCATTTTCTCTATTTTTAAGTGTGTACAAAAATTGAATCTCATAAAAAACTAAAAGTTGCCTCGGTGTTACTTAACTTACCATAAGATAAAGAAAAAGACAACATATTAATATGGTTTGAGAGCTTATTAGGCAAACCACAGTGGAAGTATCAAGTATTTAATTAGTTCTCTAAGTTCGTTAATAATATGCTGGTGATTCACCCATCATCTTCTTCTTTGGTTTTAAATATTTGATGAGGCGAAAAATGAACCGTTTTTAGGGGGTCATTTAAGCCCAGAATTGAATTTATTTGATCAAATATTGCCCTAAATCGTTCTTTTGTGATTTTAGGTACTTTGGGAGTGAATTCTGGAAAAAGAAGCATTTTGGACGTTTTTGGAGCATAAAAGTGAAGAAAACGGCAAAGACTTAATTTTCCATGCTGAGAACAGTACCTGACGGCGTCAAGAAGGAAATTGTGACGACGTCAGGAAAAAATCCATGACGACCCAGAAAAAAACCTGAAGGCGTCAAGAGAAGGGCGTCAAGAGTAATTTTGGTGACGGCCTGCAAAAGGAGTACACGTGACGGCGTCAAACCCAGATCTAGGCAGTCCAAGAATTTATTTGGCGGCGAGATGACGGTGTCAGACATTTGCTCTTGACGCCGTCACCTCACAAAATCTATATATACTTTTCTATTTTTCGTTCATAAAGAGAGGAACTTGTATGGAGAATACTAGGGTCGAACCTAATAAACCTTAGGTCGTTTGTAACAGTATTTTCAAGGGTTTTCACCCCTTGAAACCTTTCATGTTCAATTAAGATAAGTCCTCTTTCAATTCATTCAATATGTCTATGTGTTGTTTGAATATATCTTATGCTTGTCTTGATTTTAACATGCTAGGCTAGATCTTTCATGTGTTTGCTTAGATGTAATGAAACCTAGATGTTAATTATAGGTTGATTGTTTGTTTATAGTTGTAATGAATGAATGATTTCAATGTTAGGCTTAAGAAAACTGGCAGATCTCCATTGTGTAACTTGCTTGAACGTCTTAAGAAACATGAACCGATGTGTACTAGGTTTTATTGGTTGTATTTAATGCATGAGCGAATTCTAGTGATCCCATGTTAGGAGCTTCTTAGCCGGCTCGACATAGGAGTGAAGTAGGAGCTTATAGGATTGGGGAAGTAAGTACGCCACCCCATGAATGGTATTAAGGAATACAATCCGTCATCCACGCAACTGTAACAAGTAATTAACCTGTAAAAGATATCTAGGGAGTAGTGAAACCTAAGTAAACACAATTCTCCCATATATTGCTCACACCTCTAGTTAATTTAGTTTATTTTCATTTTTAGTATTTTATTTTGATTGCATCTTAGTTATTGGGTTAGTTGACTAGCAACTAATTCCGCTCACTCCTCTAAAAATCGAGATTTTTAATTGCTTTCATAAAAACCTAAAAATACAAAAAAGAATCATCCCTCATCTCTAGACCTAGTCTTTAGGTTTTCTAATCCTAGCGACACTATTCCCAAGCTGAACGATCAATCCCCCGGTACTTGTCACTATACTATACTACAACGATCAGGTACACTGCCTGGTGGGGGTTGCAAGCTTCTCGAGATCCCTCGAGAGGTAAAGCCTGGTGCAATCCCTACGCATCAAGTTTTTGGCGTCGTTGCCGGGGAATAGTTATTGTCTAGGTTAGGATTTCATTTTATTAGGTCTACTTGCTAGATTCCTTTCTAGTAAGATTTTATTTTTATTTTTAGGTTCTCTTTAGTCTATCTTATTTCTTCGTGCCTTTATTCGTAATCTCCACCATTCGCCATTATGGCAACCGACAAATTCTCTAACCTTAGAATCACTAGGAGTCGTAGTTCCGCTAGAGACCTTGTTTTGCCTTATGCAGAACCCGATAGAGAAATGCGTAGGCTAAGACGATCTCACTCAACACCTGAACCATCTAGCATAGCCATCGATTTTGATGCACCCCTTTCTGAAGAAAATTCGGAAAATCACCTTACAACTCCTAGCTCCCAATCCAACAACGAGATAAGTACCCCCGCAACTCCCATTCCTAAGCGCCTTAAGGACTACTCCTCCCCAAATCCTCGTGGTTTCTCAAACGCCATTGTCTACCCAAACGAACACACCAATGAGGTCTTGCATGCGACCGATGTTTGGCTTGTCCAAAGGGTGTGCAAGTTTTGTGGGTTAGATGATGATGACCCAATTCAACACATCAAGGACTTCTTGAAATTAGTAGACACCCTCCATACGGATGGGGCTACTAGAGACACGTCCCTATTACGATTCTTCCCTTTCACCCTCTACAAAAAAGCCCAAGAGTGGTACAATAAACTTCCTTCCGAATCTATTTTCACATGGGAGCAACTCATATCCAAATTTTATGAAAAGTTCTTTCCAGCTGGGAAAACTTCAGCGTTTAAAGATAGGATCCTCCGCTTCCGGAAGGGGAAGGACGAACCCTTCCATAAATCGTGGATTAGATTCAAGGATTTAATAAGACAAGTTCCCCATCATGGCATCGAACTTTGGCTTTTGGTCCAAATCTTCTACGACAATGTCTCCTCAAATGATCGGAACGGAATCAACAATTCTAGAAAAGGGAGATTAGCCAATCTTAGTGCCGAGGAATGATAGGATAGGATTGAGGAATATGCTCAAGACCAGGATGACACTTGGGATGAACCCGAGTCGACTGTCAGCATGACTGAAATCACTTCAACATCTTCAGATCGGTTAAGAAAATTCACAAAAGAATGGAATACCTAGCTGGGTCACAATCACCTAAACGACTTTTAAATCCTTACTTGATCTGCGACTACTGTGGAGGCCCGCACGAGGTAGAGGAATGCGGAGGAGAACCCACGACTGAACATGCGTGCTTGTCAGGAGGTGACATCTATGCTGATCCCTCCCTTTTGCCTTTTTACCAAAACGACGATTACACCTTCTGGGGAAATCTGGTAAAGAGAAAAGAAGGAGAGGAAGGCCCTGAATTTGAAATCAGGAGCACTTTTGAAGATGACCATGGTCACTTCACTCAGGAAAAAGGCTTACAATTAAAAGGTCTTGATGAACTGGTCGATGAGCAACAGAATGACGTCGGAGAATGGTTCAACAAGCTCAACTCCACCCTCGATAACCTAGACATGCCGTCAGTAAGCCAAAAAGACCCCATGCTCGCTATAACCACTCGAGCTGGAACAACAACCAAAGACCCCCTTACCCGAGCTCGCACCCTACCACCCCCGATCCAAATAAGCCTCGCGAAGAGGAGGGTGATGTGAGCAGCGAGGCTCCCGAACAACCTCCCTTGGCGATCCCGTCCCCATCGACCCTGCCTAGCCAACCTGTGAGAATCCCATTCCCATCCCGATTAAACCAGAAAATTGAGAATGATAATAAAATATTCTTGTCATATCTAAAAGACTCAGTAGTCACCATACCCCTCCTTGATGCTTGTTATCACATGCCGAAGTATAGCGCGTACTTTAAAAAATTACTCACCAACCGAAAGAAACTCGAGGGTCTTGTGATCCTAGGGGAAGAATGTTCGGTGGTGACCCATCGAGGGCTACCAAAAAAGGTAGACGATCCAGGCAGCTTCACCTTGCCTTGCTCCATAGGATCTCTATCGATAAAGAATGCTCTTGCCGATTTGGGGGCGAGTATCAACCTCATGCCCTACTCTATGTTCCTTAAACTAGGATACTCTGGATTGAAGCCTACCCGTATGAACATCCAATTAGTCGATAGATCAGTCAAATACCCCATAGGGATATGCGAGAATGTGCTAGTCAAGGTTGGGAAATTCAAATTCTTGGTTGACTTCGTAATCATGGAGATGGAGGAGGATGACTTGGTACCCATCATCTTAGGGAGACCATTTTTTGCTACCGCTCGTGCAGTCATTGATGTTCATGACGGCAAGTTAACCTTACGAGTAGGAACTGATAACATAACCTTCGACATTAAAGACACTATGGACCTCTCTCTCGAAGCAGCTAACCGGCTCTATTTCATTGGAGAGGTCGATGAACTCACGGACGTCATTGATGACTGTGTTGATGAACAGATCGAGGAAGGCTGGTTACGGGATGAGAGTTTTCTCCCCTTGTTGGAGGTAGAAAAGATGGAGGATGTTGGTGCAGTCTCCTTCTACCCTAGACAGGAGGCCACTGAGCATCTCAAACTCCGAAAGCCCGAAAACAAGCTTAAGTCTTCTATTATCGAACCCCCTGAGCTAGATCTTAAGGAACTTCCTAACCATTTAGAGTACGCCTTCCTTCAGGGAGAGGACTAACTGCTGGTGATCATAAACTCCTCCCTCGAACATGAACAAAAAGGTAAGCTCTTAGAAGTCCTAAAAAATATAAGGGAGTGCTTGCATGGAGTGTAGCCGACATTAAGGGGATTGACTCAAATTTTTGCACACATAAGATTCTCATGGAAGAGGATTATAAATCTACCGTGCAACCCTAGAGGCGGGTGAATCCCAACATTAAGGAGGTTGTGAAGAAAGAATTCATCAAACTTCTGGATGCAGGATTAATTTACCCAATCTCTGACAGCCCGTGGGTCAGTCCTGTGCAGGTTGTACCAAAGAAGGGAGGGATGACTGTGGTTAAGAACGACAAGGGTGAGATGGTATCCCAGAGAATGGTTACGGGCTGGCGGGTATGCATCGATTATAGAAAGCTCAATGATGCCACGAGGAAAGATCACTTTCCCTTACCTTTCATTGACCAAATGTTAGAGAGATTGTCTGGGCACGAGTACTATTGTTTCTTGGATGGATTCTCAGGATATTTTCAAATCCCCATAGCACCTGAGGACCAAGAAAAGACCACGTTTACTTGCCCTTATGGAATGTTCGCCTACAAAAGAATGCCTTTTGGGCTGTGTAATGCCCCTGCCACTTTTCAGCGATGCATGACCCCAATCTTTCACGAACTTATGGAAGACAGCATGGAAGTTTTCATGGATGAATTTTCAGTCTTCGGGAACTCTTTCGACCGCTGTTTTGCTAATCTGGAAAAAATGCTTAAACGCTGTGAGGAAACCAACTTGGTGTTAAATTGGGAAAAGTGTCATTTCATGGTGAAAGAAGGGATTGTGTTAGGACATAAGATCTCAGGGAATGGGATAGAGGTGGACCAAGCTAAAGTTGAAGCTATATCTAAGTTACCATATCCCACGACTGTTAAAGCAATACGCAGCTTCTTGGGGCACGCCGGGTTTTATCGGAGATTCATCAAACATTTCTCTAAAATAGCTCGGCCAATGACTCAATTGCTAATGAAGGATGCTCCTTTCGATTTCTCTCAAGAATGCAAGGATGCATTCGATCTCTTGAAAAAAGAGCTCACACAAGCTCCAATCATGATTACACCCAACTGGGAGTTACCGTTTGAAATCATGTGTGACGCTAGCGATTTCGCTGTCGGGGCTGTATTAGGCCAACGGCGTGACAAGCTATTCCAACCTATTTACTACGCTAGCAAAACCATGAATCCTGCTCAAGAGAATTACTCTACCATCGAAAAAGAATTGCTAGCCGTAGTGTTCGCGTTCGACAAATTCCGTCAATATCTTGTCCTTTCAAAGACAGTAGTTTTCACTGATCACTCGGCTCTTCGATATCTCTTCGCTAAGCAAGTTGCTAAGCCACGACTAATTCGGTGGATCTTGTTGTTACAAGAATTTGATGTTGAAATTCGTGATAAAAGGGGAGCAGAAAATCTGGCCGCAGATCATCTATCTCGTCTTGAAAATCCCTTGGATGAGCACGATAGAAGTGAGATTCGGGATTCATTTCCTGACGAACAACTCATGTCAATGACTGATTCGGAGCCTTGGTACGCCGATTTTGCCAACTATCTCACAAGCAGACTCGTTCCAGAACACCTGACTAGATACGAAAGGAAAAGGTTCTTTTCACAGCTAAAATACTACTTCTGGGATGAAACATTTTTATTCCGGAGGTGTCCTGACCAAATAATCAGGCGTTGTGTTTCAGAAAGTGAGGCGGTAAAAATCATGAAAGAATGTCACTTTGGCCCCTCTGGAGGCCATCATGGGATAAGCACCACCGCCCGAAAGATTTTCGATGCAGGATTTTATTGGCCCATAATTTTTCGGGATGTCAAAGAAATGGTACAAGCATGCGATGCATGTCAACGGGCCGGGAACATATCACATAGGGATGAAGCACCTCAGAATTTTATACAAGTATGTGAGGTTTTTGATGTCTGGGGAATTGACTTCATGGGACCCTTTCCATCTTCAGGGGGAATGAATACATTTTTGTTGCCATCGATTATGTTTCAAAATGGGTAGAGGCACAAGCCCTTAGGACCAACGATGCCAGGGTGGTTATTCACTTCCTGAAAAAGCTTTTTGCTAGATTCGGGATTCCTAAAGCCCTCATCAGTGATAGGGGAACCCACTTTGCAATGCGCAAATGGAAAAGGTCATGAGAAGATATGGGGTATCCCATCAATTCTCCACCGCCTATCATCCACAGACCAATGGCCAGGTCGAAAACACAAACAGGGCTATTAAAAGAATACTAGAAAAAACGGTTAGTCAGAATAGAAAAGATTGGTCATTTAAACTCGACGAGGCCTTATGGGTATTCCGAACCGCCTACAAGACACCTATTGGGACAACCCCGTTCCGCATGGTGTATGGTAAGGCATGTCACCTTCCGGTAGAATTGGAACATAAGGCTTATTGGGCGCTTAAGGCATGTAATTTAGACTATACAATTGCCGGAACCAATAGGTTCTTGCAATTACACGAGCTTGATGAACTTAGATTAGAAGCTTATGAGTCCTCTATTACATATAAAGAAAGGGCAAAAAGATGGCATGACCAAAGAATTAAAAAACCCAAGGAATTTTCAGAAGGGGACAAAGTCCTATTGTACAACTCTCGGTTAAGGTTATTTCCAGGGAAACTCAAGTCTAGATGGTATGGACCATTCACGGTGAAAAGTTCCTCTAAAACTGGAGTCGTTGTGTTACTAGACGATGAAGGTAGGGAGTTTACTATCAACATACAACGTGTAAAACATTATCAAGAAAACAGTAATGAAATGATTAGTGAGGAGGATGTAACGTTTGATGATGAAGTCACGTAGTAACCCATGACCTTGAGCCTAGCTACAAGACTCGTAAATAAAGAAAAACGCTTCTTGGGAGGCAACCCATGTTTTGTGTGATTTTTATTTTGTTTGATTGTTATTTGCTTCCGTATGCATGCTTTATTTTTATTGTTGGTATATCATGTTTCAAAACTAAAATAGTGAAAATACTTTACTTTGTTGTTTGGCCTAGTCTTAACTTCATCCAAAGGTATTTCGCAAAAGATAAGTGTAAGGGGAAACCCCAAATATGTTTTTAAGAAACAAAATTGATCATGATTCTCCACAATATTAAGTGAACATGTATATTCATATTTGTTAGAGTCAAATGCTTGTATCGAGTCATAATGATGTTTTGCAGGATTTTCCAGGAGGTAGGACGAAGTTTTTCCAGAAATTTTCCAGAAACTTAACATAAGAATTTCTGCAGGTCACTTCTGACGGCGTCACGAGTTTACTCTTGACGGCGTCATGTGTAAAATTCTAGAAATTTTACCAGTTTTGTTTTTTCTAACGGAGTCTTAAATTTTTTGTTGAATCTTTAGTTTTATAATCTCCAGGAAATCTGCAAACATCATTCCACAAGAATTATATCTTATTTTCTAGGATTTGTTAGCATATATAGATTGCCGCCGATTTTACGCGAGGTTGCCTTGTCTGTTTTCTCAGATTTTACAGGTTATTTATGACAAGAAGATGATTTATATTCTGGAAGGGAAGCTTTGATTGTTCATTTTCTTGGAGGAAGATCTAACCTGGCCACCTTATTATCCATACCGAGCGAATCAGGGGAGTATTTGATTTCATTCATTTTACTTATTTCACTTTTACATTCTTTACTTGAACATCGGGGACAATGTTCATCCTAAGTGTAAGGGGAGGGTAAATGATGATACCTTATAGAATACACTTTCGCTTGAGTTTGTTTGTTTGATGGTAGATGTGTAATAAAACTATGAGAAATACTTGTTAGTGCAATTTTAGCGCCAAATTTAAATTTTTTTACAACATTTAGGAGTGAAACTTTAGCTATAGCAAGCATCTCATGGATAGGAGATTGTATGACTAGCACAAAACCGTACTTTTCAGAAAAAAATTTCATCCAAATATGTGAGGTTCGCCTTTAGATTTGATAGGAAAAGCATTTACTATTAGTGCTTATGAGTGTACCGGTAGCATTTAGATTCTAGAACTTGCGTTAGTGATGCATCCCGAGACCGCTAGTGAGACTACATTCGTGTAGTAGGATTTACTACATGATAAGAGACATTAGGATCACCCTTGTGTTAAACCCGTATCATAATTACTTGACCATTTAAGTCATATTACTTGGCTAGTTAAGTCAATTAATTTTTCCCACACCCTTAGCGTTGTACTCATTTTTAGTACACGAAACCCCTAGTACACCCCTCCGAGCCTATCTTTTCGTTTCTAACTTTAAGCATCTTACTTAAAGGAATAATTTGTTACACCCCACTTAAATGTACACCCAAATCGCCTTAGCCTTCCGTGTATGCACTCATCTTTAGTGCATTATTGTTATTTGTTAAACCCTAAGTTAATTATCTAATTGATTACATGGTTGCTAAGTCGAGTCATATCCTTGTACATATTGTTTTGGGACGATTGGGACTCATGGGTAAAGTACTTATTTTATGGAGTAATGGGGAAGAACATCATATTATTACCCCCATATGTACGTTAATCTTAAAAGTACTCCAAGTGTTTTGATTATCTTAATTCGAGTTATTAGATTAGTTTATTGTAAAGTATGTAAAAATTCAAGTGTAAGGGGAATGTTCATTCCCTATGATGTATTATTTTGGATGGTAGGGTAAGAGTGTAAGTAAAAAAAAAAATCGAAAAAGTCAAGAAAAAGAAAAAAAAAAAAGAAAAAGAAGAGAGAAAAAAAAATCATACGGACTACCATCCCTTTTCGTTCTATGTTCATTTTATGTTTTTGTTAGTTTTCATTTATTAGCTTAAGTCGAGTCTAGCCTTGGCTTAGCAACGCCACATTGTATATGTAATTAACCAAGATGATTAACTCGCCACCAGTAAAGACTGCCTATATCCAACAAAACCGTGTATTTCATATCCCTACACCTAACGTTATAACCCTTTAAAAGACCTCTTTGATAGTTTATCCTAGGTGCTTACGCCATGTGGTGGAGGTTTGATCTAGGGGTGGAAACGAGCCGAGCTGCTCGTAAAAAGCTCGGGATCGGATCGGTAAAAAGCTCGAACGAGACGAGCCTAAACGAGCCCGAGCCCGAGCCTGAGCCTAAATTAGAGCTCGCTTAATAAACGAGCCCGAGCCCGAGCTTTATATACAAAGCTCGAATAGGCTCGCGAGCCTTAACGAGCTTTAGTACATAAATAAAACTTACTATATAAATGATTCCCTAAATAGTCTCTACCCTAAAATTTTCTAAACCCACTACGCAGCCTTTCCAACTTTTTTCTTTTTTCATTTCAATCTTAGCCACCACCTAAACTTTTTGCTCCTCCCAGTACTTCTTTCATCAAACCAAATCTCAAATAAAAGATAATAAAGTGTTTCATCTTCTTTTGATAGCACTTTTATTATACCAATTATAAGCCGAATCACAAACACTTCAATATTTCTTCTCGATCCACTTGTAACTCACGAACTCAGAACCCATAAACGAAGATTAAAGAAAACAGATCTGAGATTTTGTCTTGGTCGAGTCTTGTTTGTTTTGTGAGATGGAGATGGAGTTGTCAACCAATCCGTAGTTTGATTTTTTATCTTGTTCATTTATCAAGGTGGGTAGTCAATTTGATGGATATCATTTCTTTTATTAAGTGTGGATTTCTGCCGTAGAAATGGGCAATAGTTTTGGATAAAGACTCCTAAAAATATACTGTAATGTAACTAAAAGAAAGAAACTATGTACTTCTAACGATTTCATTACGAGCTCAAAACAAAAACGAGCTCTACATAAACGAGCTCGAACACATAAGGTCAAGAAGCCACAAACGAGCCGAGCTCGAGCTTTATATATTATACCACGAGCCGAGCTCGAGCTCAAATCTTAAGGCTCGAACCGAGCCGAGCTCGAGCTCGAGCTTTCTTAAATATAAACGAGCCGAGCTCGAGCTCTGGTGGGCTCGGGCTCGGCTCGGCTCGTTTCCACCCCTAGTTTGATCCTTTCCCAAGCCTATGGTAATCTATTTTGCTATGACAGGTAGTGAGAGATGTTTTCCATTTCCATATTGTGATATTACTTTATTACACCCGAGAGATGTGAGTATCTAAACACTATTTGTGAGGTGCTAGTGTATGACCTCCGTGCTTGTCTTTGGTCTTTAGTAGAACGATTATTTGTTGTAATTACTTTTATATTAGTGTTAAATGACCCCTAACTTGTATTTTGATTAGAATAAAAGCGCATTTGCGTGAGGACAAGCAAATCTCAAGTGTAAGGGTATATGATGAGGCGAAAAATGAACCGTTTTTAGGGGGTCATTTAAGCCCGGAATTGAATTTATTTGATCAAATATTGCCCTAAATCGTTCCTTTTGTGATTTTAGGTACTTTGGGAGTGAATTCTGGAAAAGGAAGCATTTTGAAGCATAAAAGAAAAGAAAACGGCAAAGACTTAATTTTCCATGCTGAGAACAGTACCTGACGGCGTCAAGAAGGAAATTGTGATGGCGTCAGGAGTAAAATCCATGACGACCCAAAGAAAACCTGAAGGCGTCAAGAGAAGGGCGTCAAGAGTAATTTTGGTGACGGCCTGCAAAAGGAGTACATGTGACGGCATCAAACCCAGATCTAGGCAGTCCGAGAATTTATTTGGCGGCGAGATGACGGCGTCAGACATTTGCTCTTGACGCCGTCACCTCACAAAATCTATATATACTTTTCTATTTTTCATTCATAAAGAGAGGAACTTGTGTGGAGAATACTAGGGTCGAACCTAATAAACCATAGGTCGTTTGTAACAGTATTTTCAAGGGTTTTCACCCCTTGAAACCTTTCATATTCAATTAAGATAAGTCCTCTTTCAATTCATTCAATATGTCTGTGTTGTTTGAATATATCTTATGCTTGTCTTGATTTTAACATGCTAGGCTAGATCTTTCATGTGTTTGCTTAGATGTAATAAAACCTAGATGTTAATTATAGGTTGATTGCTTGTTTATAGTTGTAATGGATGAATGATTTCAATGTTAGGCTTAAGAAAACTGGCAGATCTCCATTGTGTAACTTGCTTGAATGTCTTAAGAAACATGAACTGATGTGTATTAGGTTTTATTGGTTGTATTTAATGCATGAGCGAATTCTAGTGATCTCATGTTAGGAGCTTCTTAGCCGGCTCGACATAGGAGTGAAGTAGGAGCTTATAGGATTGGGGAAGTAAGTACGCCACCCCATGAATGGTATTAAGGAATACAATCCGTCATCCACGCAACTGTAACAAGTAATTAACCTGTAAAAGATATATAGGGAGTAGTAAAACCTAAGTAAACACAATTCTCCCATATATTGCTCACACCTATAGTTAATTTAGTTTATTTTTATTTTTAGTATTTTATTTTGATTGCATCTTAGTAATTGGGTTAGTTGACTAGCAACTAATTTCGCCAACTCCTCTAAAAACCGAGATTTTTAATTGCTTTCATAAAAACCTAAAAATACAAAAAAGAATCATCCCTCATCTCTAGACCTAGTCTTTAGGTTTTCTAATCCTAGTGACACTATTCCCAAGCTGAACGATCAATCCCTCGGTAGTTGTCACTATACTATACTACAAGGATCAGGTACACTGCCTGGTGGGGGTTGCAGGCTTCTTGAGATCCCTCGAGAGGTAAAACCTAGTGCAATCCCTAAGCATCAGTATTTTATATATCTTTGCAAGTTCAAATATATGTACCTTAGATAGATTAATCTTGTTTAATAACAAAAACATGGGGCATTGCTTTTGTATATCTTACATTTTCTTTATATTAAAAAAGAAAAAGATATAGATAAAGATAAATTTAAAGTTAAAGATAATTATAGGACAAAAGAGAAATATTTGCTTTTTTATTTGAAAAATCCATTATTTGTTCAAACAAGATAAGAGGTTTCTATACCTACTTTAAATCTTTTAATAAGTCATGCATGCATTAATTATTCGTTCAAATTTAGCAGGCACAAATGTTTAGATGCATGGTTTGTTCAAACTTAAGGAAAATATTTAGATGTATGATGGTCGTTGTCCAAAATTGATATTTTGAATCGGTTATGATCCAAAACCGATCTCGTGCATCACTTAATCCCGTAATTGCTTAAATTTAGAGGTTTAGATGCGTCGATATGACGAGATGCATCGTAAGAACGTGGCATATCAATATATATTGTTCGATATATATATAGTCAGATGCATATATAGATTATACGAACGTGTGTTGACCCGTCAATTAAGTGATATCAGCCTACCCACAATTTAGATCCTAGTTGCAACAACAAAACCCAACACAAGAACAAAGACACTTAAGACAACCACAGCTTTGTCATACACCCCAACTTTTGACCTTATCACAGCCAATTCTTCCTTCATCTGACCCATTTCCAAACTTGAACCTTCACTGTAGTTTCTTCTCTTGAGCATGTTCTTCAACTTTTTGTTTTCTTCATGTAAGTTGAAAAAGATATATCCGTAGTAATCACTTGGTTGCTCGGGATCTAAAAAACCATAAAAGCTACACTTTTCCTTTTCATCCTCTCACAAATACAAGAAAAATCAACATGTATCCAACTAAAATAAGACCAATCTATTATAACCAAAATACGCAAAGGAAAATTCTTACATAAATCGGGCAAGCCTTAAATCTTCTTACCGGGTTATCAATTGTCCAAGCAACCTGTTCTTCGATAGGCAAAGGACACTTACAATGAGTAGCATCCCAGGCTTCTTGCAAGGTCATACGATTGGATCTCGAAAAAGATGATCTGGAAAAAGATGATGAAGATCTCATAATTGGTTTTGTGTGGATAGGGTGAAAAGGGAATTAGGGTTTGTGTTATGGAATGTGTGGTTGTGGGTTGTAGGGTATAAATGGTCCAGGTATAATAAAAAAGAATAAAAAAATTAACCTCGACACGCTGGCATCTTACGGGGCAAAAAAGGACACGCTAGCAGTGATAGAGTGGAAATAGTACATACAATGACAAAAAATCAAAAGTTTTGTGTTAAAATGATAAAAAAAATAGTTGGCAACATACAATGGTAAAAAGTGTCAAGTTCAATGTATTTTTTTTAATCATTTTCCCTATTTTTAAGTGTGTACAAAAATTGAATCTCATAAAAAACTAAAAGTTGCCTCGGTGTTACTTAACTTACCATAAGATAAAGAAAAAGAGAACATATTAATATGGTTTGAGTGCTTATTAGGCAAACCACAGTGGAAGTATCAAGTATTTAATTAGTTCTCTAAGTTCGTTAATAATATGCGGGTGATTCACCCATCATCTTCTTCTTTGGTTTTAAATATTTTATATATCTTTGCAATTTCAAATATATGTACCTTAGATAGATTAATCTTGTTTAATAACAAAAAACATGGTGCATTGCTTTTGTATATCTTACATTTTCTTTATATTAAAAAAGAAAAAGATAAAGATAAAGATAAAGATAAAGATAAATTTAAAGTTAAAGCTAATTAAAGGACAAAAAAGAAATATATACTTTTTCATTTGAAAAATCCATTATTTGTTCAAACAAGATAAGAGGTTTCTATACATACTTTAAATTTTTTAATAAGTCATGCATGCACTAATTATTCGTTCAAAGTTAGCAGGCATAAATGTTTAGATGCATGGTTTGTTCAAACTTATGGAAAATATTTAGATGTATGATGGTCGTTGTCCAAAATCGATTTTTTGAATCGGTTATGATCCAAAACCGATCTCGTGCATAACTTAATCCCGTAATTGCTTAAATTTAGAGGTTTAGATGTGTCGATATGACGAGATGCATCGTAAGAACGTGGCATATCAATATATATTGTTCGATATATATAGTCAGATGCATATATAGATTATATGAACGTGTGTTGACCCGTCAATTAAGTGATAACAGCCTACCCACAATTTAGATCCTAGTTGCAACAACAAAACCCAACACAAGAACAAAGACACTTAAGACAACCACAGCTTTGTCATACACTCCAACTTTTGACCTTATCACAGTCAATTCTTCCTTCATCTGACCCATTTCCAAACTTGAACCTTCACTGTAGTTTCTTCTCTTGAGCATGTTCTTCAACTTTTTGTTTTCTTCATGTAAGTTGAAAAAGAGATATCTGTAGTAATCACTTGGTAGCTCGGGATCTAAAAACCCATAAAAGCTACACTTTTCCTTTTCATCCTATAACAAATACAAGAAAAATCAACATGTATCCAACTAAAATAACACCAATCTATTATAACCAAAATACGCAAAGGAAAATTCTTACATAAATTGGGCAAGCCTTAAATCTTCTTCCCGGGTTATCAATTGTCCAAGCAACTTGTTCTTCGACAGGCAAAGGACACTTACAATGAGTAGCATCCCAGGCTTCTTGCAAGGTCATACGATTGGATCTCGAAAAAGATGATCTGGAAAAAGATGATGAAGATCTCATAATTGGTTTTGTGTGGATAGGGTGAAAAGGGAATTAGGGTTTGTGTTATGGAAAGTGTGGTTGTGGATTGTGGGGTATAAATGGTCCAGGTATAATAAAAAAGATTAAAAAAATTAACCTCGACACGCTGGCATCTTATGGGGCAAAAAAAGACACGCTGGCAGTGACAGAGTGGAAATAGTACATACAATGACAAAAAATCAAAAGTTTTGTGTTACAATGAAAAAAAAAGTTGGCAACATACAATGGTAAAAAGTGTCAAGTTTAATGTATTTTTTTTAATCATTTTCCCTATTTTTAAGTGTGTACAAAAATTGAATCTCATAAAAAACTAAAAGTTGCCTCGGTGTTACTTAACTTACCATAAGATAAAGAAAAAGAGAACATATTAATATAGTTTGAGTGCTTATTAGGCATACCACAGTGGAAGTATTAAGTATTTAATTAGTTCACTAAGTTCGTTAATAATATGCTGGTGATTCACCCATCATCTTCTTCTTTGGTTTTAAATATTTTATATATCTTTTCAATTTCAAATATATGTACCTTAGATGGATTAATCTTGTTTAATAACAAAAAACATGGGGCATTGCTTTTGTATATCTTACATTTTCTTTATATTAAAAAAGAAAAAGATAAAGATAAAGATAAATTTAAAGTTAAAGCTAATTAAAGGACAAAAGAGAAATATATACTTTTTCATTTGAAAAATCCATTATTTGTTCAAACAAGATAAGAGGTTTCTATACATACTTTAAATCTTTTAATAAGTCATGCATGCACTAATTATTCGTTCAAAGTTAGCAGGCATAAATGTTTAGATGCATGGTTTGTTCAAACTTATGAAAAATATTTAGATGTATGATGGTCGTTGTCCAAAATCGATTTTTGAATCGGTTATGATCCAAAACCGATCTCGTGCATCACTTAATCCCGTAATTGCTTAAATTTAGAGGTTTAGATGCGTCGATATGACGAGATGCATCGTAAGAATGTGGCATATCAATATATATTGTTCGATATATATAGTCAGATGCATATATAGATTATATGAACGTGTGTTGACCCGTCAATTAAGTGATATCAGCCTAACCACAATTTAGATCTTAGTTGCAACAACAAAACCCAACACAAGAACAAAGACACTTAAGACAACCACAGCTTTGTCATACACTCCAACTTTTGACCTTATCACAGCCAATTCTTCCTTCATCTGACCCATTTCCAAACTTGAACCTTCACTGTAGTTTCTTCTCTTGAGCATGTTCTTCAACTTTTTGTTTTCTTCATGTAAGTTGAAAAAGAGATATCTGTAGTAATCACTTGGTAGCTCGGGATCTAAAAACCCATAAAAGCTACACTTTTCCTTTTCATCCTATCACAAATACAAGAAAAATCAACATGTATCCAACTAAAATAAGACCAATCTATTATAACCAAAATACGCAAAGGAAAATTCTTACATAAATCGGGCAAGCCTTAAATCTTCTTCCCGGGTTATCAATTGTCCAAGCAACTTGTTCTTCGACAGGCAAAGGACACTTACAATGAGTAGCATCCCAGGATTCTTGCAAGGTCATACGATTAGTTCTCGAAAAAGATGATCTGGAAAAAGATGATGAAGATCTCATAATTGGTTTTGTGTGGATAGGGTGAAAAGGGAATTAGGGTTTGTGTTATGGAATGTGTGGTTGTGGGTTGTGGGGTATAAATGGTCCAGGTATAATAAAAAAGAATAAAAAAATTAACCTCGACACGCTGGCATCTTACGGGGCAATAAAGGACACGCTAGCAGTGACAGAGTGGAAATAGTACATACAATGACAAAAAATCAAAAGTTTTGTGTTACAATGAAAAAAAAATAGTTGGCAATATAAAATAGTAAAAAGTGTCAAGTTCAATGTATTTTTTTTAATCATTTTCCCTATTTTTAAGTGTGTACAAAAATTGAATCTCATAAAAAACTAAAAGTTGCCTCGGTGTTACTTAACTTACCATAAGATAAAGAAAAAGAGAACATATTAATATGGTTTGAGTGCTTATTAGGCAAACCACAGTGGAAGTATCAAGTATTTAATTAGTTCTCTAAGTTCGTTAATAATATGCTGGTGATTCATGCATCATCTTCTTCTTTGGTTTTAAATATTTTATATATCTTTGCAATTTCATATATATGTACCTTAGATAGATTAATCTTGTTTAATAACAAAAAACATGAGGCATTGCTTTTGTATATCTTACATTTTCTTTATATTAAAAAAGAAAAAGATAAAGATAAAGATAAACTTAAAGTTAAAGCTAATTAAAGGACAAAAGAGAAATATATACTTTTGCATTTGAAAAATCCATTATTTGTTCAAACAAGATAAGAGGTTTTTATACCTACTTTAAATCTTTTAATAAGTCATGCATGCATTAATTATTCGTTCAAAGTTAGCAGGCACAAATGTTTAGATGCATGGTTTGTTCAAACTTAAGGAAAATATTTAGATGTATGATGGTCGTTGTCCAAAATCGATTTTTTGAATCGGTTATGATCCAAAACAGATCTCGTGCATAACTTTATCCCGTAATTGCTTAAATTTAGAGGTTTAGATGCGTCGATATGATGAGATGCATCGTAAGAACGTGGCATATCAATATATATTGTTCGATATATATAGTCAGATGCATATATAGATTATATGAACGTGTGTTGACGCGTCAATTAAGTGATAACAGCCTACCCACAATTTAGATCCTAGTTGCAACAACAAAACCCAACACAAGAACAAAGACACTTAAGACAACCACAACTTTGTCATACACTCCAACTTTTGACCTTATCACAGTCAATTCTTCCTTCATCTGACCCATTTCCAAACTTGAACCTTCACTGTAGTTTCTTCTCTTGAGCGTGTTCTTCAACTTTTTGTTTTCTTCATGTAAGTTGAAAAAGAGATATCTGTAGTAATCACTTGGTAGCTCGGGATATAAAAACCCATAAAAGCTACACTTTTCCTTTTCATCCTATAACAAATACAAGAAAAATCAACATGTATCCAACTAAATTAACACCAATCTATTATAACCAAAATACGCAAAGGAAAATTCTTACATAAATCGGGCAAGCCTTAAATCTTCTTCCCGGGTTATCAATTGTCCAAGCAACTTGTTCTTCGACAGGCAAAGGACACTTACAATGAGTAGCATCCAAGGCTTCTTGCAAGGTCATACGATTGGATCTCGAAAAAGATGATCTGGAAAAAGATGATGAAGATCTCATAATTGGTTTTGTGTGGATAGGGTGAAAAGGGAATTAGGGTTTGTGTTATGGAATGTGTGGTTGTGGATTGTGGGGTATAAATGGTCCAGGTATAATAAAAAAGATTAAAAAAATTAACCTCGACACGCTGGCATCTTATGGGGCAAAAAAGGACACGCTGGCAGTGACAGAGTGGAAATAGTACATACAATGACAAAAAATCAAAAGTTTTGTGTTACAATGAAAAAAAAAAATTGGCAACATACAATGGTAAAAAGTGTCAAGTTCAATGTATTTTTTTTAATCATTTTCCCTATTTTTAAGTGTGTACAAAAATTGAATCTCATAAAAAACTAAAAGTTGCCTCGGTGTTACTTAACTTACCATAAGATAAAGAAAAAGAGAACATATTAATATGGTTTGAGTGCTTATTAGGCAAACCACAGTGGAAGTATCAAGTATTTAATTAGTTCTCTAAGTTCGTTAATAATATGCTGGTGATTCACCCATCATCTTCTTCTTTGGTTTTAAATATTTTATATATCTTTGCAATTTCAAATATATGTACCTTAGATAGATTAATCTTGTTTAATAACAAAAAACATGGGGCATTGCTTTTGTATATCTTACATTTTCTTTATATTAAAAAAGAAAAAGATAAAGATAAAGATAAATTTAAAGTTAAAGCTAATTAAAGGACAAAAGAGAAATATATACTTTTTCATTTGAAAAATCCATTATTTGTTCAAACAAGATAAGAGGTTTCTATACATACTTTAAATCTTTTAATAAGTCATGCATGCACTAATTATTCGTTCAAAGTTAGCAGGCATAAATGTTTAGATGCATGGTTTGTTCAAACTTATGGAAAATATTTAGATGTATGATGGTCATTGTCGAAAATCGATTTTTTGAATCGGTTATGATCCAAAACCAATCTCGTGCATCACTTAATCCCGTAATTGCTTAAATTTAGAGGTTTAGATGCGTTGATATGACGAGATGCATCGTAAGAACGTGGCATATCAATATATATTGTTCGATATATACAGTCAGATGCATATATAGATTATATGAACGTGTGTTGACCTGTCAATTAAGTGATATCAGCCTACCCACAATTTAGATCCTAGTTGCAACAACAAAACCCAACACAAGAACAAAGACACTTAAGACAACCACAGCTTTGTCATACACTCCAACTTTTGACCTTATCACAGCCAATTCTTCTTTCATCTGACCCATTTCCAAACTTGAACCTTCACTGTAGTTTCTTCTCTTGAGCATGTTCTTCAACTTTTTTTTTTCTTCATGTAAGTTGAAAAAGAGATATCTGTAGCAATCGCTTGGTAGCTCGGGATCTAAAAACCCATAAAAGCTACACTTTTCCTTTTCATCCTATCACAAATACAAGAAAAGTCAACATGTATCCAACTAAAATAAGACCAATCTATTATAACCAAAATACGCAAAGGAAAATTCTTACATAAATCGGGCAAGCCTTAAATCTTCTTCCCGGGTTATCAATTGTCCAAGCAACTTGTTCTTCGACAGGCAAAGGACACTTACAATGAGTAGCATCCCAGGATTCTTGCAAGGTCATACGATTGGATCTCGAAAAAGATGATCTGGAAAAAGATGATGAAGATCTCATAATTGGTTTTGTGTGGATAGGGTGAAAAGGGAATTAGGGTTTGTGTTATGGAATGTGTGGTTGTGGGTTGTGGGGTATAAATGGTCCAGGTATAATAAAAAAGAATAAAAAAATTAACCTCGACACGCTGGCATCTTACGGGGCCATAAAGGACACGCTAGCAGTGACAGAGTGGAAATAGTACATACAATGACAAAAAATCAAAAGTTTTGTGTTACAATGAAAAAAAATAGTTGGCAATATAAAATAGTAAAAAGTGTCAAGTTCAATGTATTTGTTTTAATCATTTTCCCTATTTTTAAGTGTGTACAAAAATTGAATCTCATAAAAAACTAAAAGTTGCCTCGGTGTTACTTAACTTACCATAAGATAAAGAAAAAGAGAACATATTAATATGGTTTGAGTGCTTATTAGGCAAACCACAGTGGAAGTATCGAGTATTTAATTAGTTCTCTAAGTTCGTTAATAATATGCTGGTGATTCAGCCATCATCTTCTTCGTTGGTTTTAAATATTTTATATATCTTTGCAATTTCAAATATATGTACCTTAGATAGATTAATCTTGTTTAATAACAAAAAGGAATCTCTAACAAAAAACATGAGGCATTGCTTTTGTATATCTTACATTTTCTTTATATTAAAAAAGAAAAAGATAAAGATAAAGATAAACTTAAAGTTAAAGCTAATTAAAGGACAAAAGAGAAATATATACTTTTTCATTTGAAAAATCCATTATTTGTTCAAACAAGATAAGAGGTTTTTATACCTACTTTAAATCTTTTAATAAGTCATGCATGCATTAATTATTCGTTCAAAGTTAGCAGGCACAAATGTTTAGATGCATGGTTTGTTCAAACTTAAGAAAAATATTTAGATGTATGATTTTTTGAATCGCTTATGATTCAAAACCGGTCTCGTGCATCACTTAATCCCGTAATTGCTTAAATTTAGAGGTTTAGATGCGTCGATATGAAGAGATGCATCGTAAGAACGTGGCATATCAATATATATAGTCAGATGCATATATAGATTGTATGAAAGTGTGTTGACCCGTCAATTAAGTGATCATGGTTTCAATTTTGTTCCAAACTTCATTATGCATTCAAGGTTTGACAATGAAGTGGATGCATATTGATGTAAAAACACGTACTGGTTTGATGCATCGATATGTATCAATTTCATCATGTGCATGTTTTAACGTCTTGAAAAGATTATAGATGCATGAATTAAATTGATATAATTATTACATGCCTTGTTCATAGTAACTCGTAGAATTAGGATTGGTTTTAACTGGACTAGACTTTGGCTACGTGTAAGACCTAATCAACTAACTTAACTGAGTCCCTTGTATTAGAGCCCGGTCCGTGGCATATGTTGAAATAATTGTTATTGGCGCTCAACTGGTTGCATTTAGTTCGTTAATCCCATTTTATAACCCTGTCCTCCTCTCGTCTTCACTAAATTCTACATAGTCCGGATTACTCTGGATAAAAAGGCTGCAAATCTACTAGTAGCGGATGTTCATTTTGTGTCACTGTAATTGCATTTT
The DNA here is from genome assembly GCA_030686995.1 of Artemisia argyi. Lineage (NCBI taxonomy): Eukaryota > Viridiplantae > Streptophyta > Magnoliopsida > Asterales > Asteraceae > Artemisia > Artemisia argyi. Next base: position 4,331,072 of record CM060686.1, read on the forward strand.
CAAGGTTTGGAAATTTGGAATTGGAGTCCATATATGAAACTTGCGGGGTAGATTAACAAAAAAGAAATATATGGACAAATAGTAGATGGCAAACAAAGAAGATGGAAATCAGAATAGGGTACAACATAGATTAAATGCTATGAGCAAGTTTTTATAGGAATTTCATCCCGTTAAGTTAGCATAAAGCTAAAAATTATAAGTTGTGTGTTTCTCTTTTGTCCTTGATTCCACATATATTACTAACATTTAGCAGTATTACGTATTAGTTTTTACTTTATTCCACATATATTACTAACATTGAAACTAGTTACTAACCAAAAACCAATTTACATGCACTAATAATTTAAATTTTGTGATTTGAGGTATTGATCAGGTTCTATATCCCAGTCAGCATAAATTCATCGGTGGCCTTATTTGATCGAAGACGCGTCTTGCATGTGTAAGTATAGTAAGGTAGCACTTGTGTTATTTTGCCAGCACGGACGAAGACCAAGTCTTGAAGGGCTTATTACGCCTGGTCTTAAGAGTTTGTATATGCTACTGACTTATTCTTTTATGTTTTCTTTCTTTTGTGATCGTATTCGTACTTCATGATTCCACTAAATATTTATGGTTACTGTTATTGGAATCAAAGCATCTCTATATAGTAAAGGTTTATAGAGAAGGTGTATGTCATATGGAGGTAGCATGAAGGACACCCACTCGACTATAGAAGGAAAGGCTCGTTCGAATTTGGAGAACAAGGTTTATACTATAATGAAAGTGACATTGAGGTTTATAATTACTTACAAATCACCTAAGGATTTGAATGTATAATCGATCGATAAGATAGATGCACTATTCTCTTTTTTGTAGTTAATTTAAAACATATACTGTTTGCAAATTATCGGTTTGACAAACACAAATAACAAGTTCTCTTTGTAAAATAGACATAAAGGTGCCACTGCTCGGATTCAAGGCTGTAATGGCGGATGAATTGAGTCGTAAATGCGCTGAAATTTATTATGTTTGTGTTGATAAACCCGACACCCAAGTGTACTAGTTATTCAATTATTTATAGTTTCAGGGGGCACGCCACCCTCGTGTATTAGGCCGAAAAAGTTAGTTGGATGGATATAAATTGAAAGGAAATTTGCATTTGTATGGCACAAAAATGTAGATTTAAATTTTAAGTATAAAAAAAATGCATGTAACAAAAAATCACAATTTAATTAGTACTGTAGCATCTTATGATGTTGATATAATTGTATTTCATTTATATTCATCTCATATACAAATTTTAAAAACACATAAAATAATAATGATAACAAATTCCCTAACACGTTTCAAAACATTTTGTCCCAATAAATAATCAACTTGTGTCGATCACTTCTGAAATGGATGACTAAAAACGGTTTATTTTAAAAGTAATGTTACATTCACAAAAAGTTTATAAAAAAAATATTCACGTAATTACTTGTTAAGTGTAGTAGTTCAATCATATATTATCATAATTTCCCTTTCTTCTTTCTTACCTTTCATATTTAGTTGACAAATCATGGTATGAATAAAATTTTTGTTTAGTTCTCAAGTTAGTTTAGTAAGTAAAATGAAAGAAATTGTTATTAAACATTTTCAGCCAAATTTAAAAGCAAATATCTTACTTCAAAATCAACCAAAACACTTTTTTTTTTTTTTAGTTATTTTCTTTTACTTTTCTTCACTTAACTGATACTCGAGAACACCCATTTTTTGTTTCAATTCATAATCTTTATTTATTTTTTCTTAAGTGATACTCGAGAACACAATATAAAGAGTGTTTCTTTAAGCTCTTGATCAAGCTTACATGAAGCTTATGAGTTTATTTATCTTTTGGCTTATTTCATAAGCATAATTTTTTGACTTAGTTTGCGCATGTGAGCTTATATAAATTTATCATGATTGGCCCGTGGTATGTGAGTGACCTATCAACATAAAGATTGTGAGTTCAAGTCGCATTAGAGATACATGAGATAAAATTTGTGAGATAAGTGGTTGGTTGTAAAAATTTGTCGTTCTAAAAAAAAAAAATAACTCATATAACCCAACAAATTAAAAAAAAAGCTAGAAAATTAACAAAAACCGGAATCAAATAAGTTAGGGTGCGTTTGGTATCCCAGAACGAGAATGTGGGAATGAATTTTCATTTCAATCATGTGTTTGTTTAAGATGCAAATCTTTTATATATGGGAATGAATGATATATAAGTTCAATAGTCCATATACCTCACAAGAGCAAAGTATGGATCTTTCATACCGAGAGGTTCACCACTATTATCAAACTTGTACCCATTGTGATTCATTGTGTCATACCAAACACACCCTTAAACAAATCAATTTGTTAACCATTTCTCTTATTTTAATGAGTTTATTAACCTCCAAAGTCCCTAGCAGTTATTGCAAAACTACAAATCAAATCAAATTCCACCTGTACATCAATCCTTCCGTCATTTATCTTATTTTAACCTCTAACAACAACACATAATACATTACATTATATATAAATTATCATAACTACATCATATTATGAATCAAATCACTTTTCACAATAATATTAAGAAACTTATATAAGCCCACAACTCTCAAAATAAGCCGGAAAATTAAGGCTTATCTTATATAAATCGAAATCAAATAAGCTCATAAGCCCACATATAAGCCAAAACGAACACCTCATTTAACCACCATTGTTCTTTTTAAACGTAAATTGCAACCGAAAGACAAAGACCTTCTCAACAAGAAAAAAGAAACGTCAAAAACAGTTTAGCAACGCCATTATGTATGAGCCCTTGCTAAAAATCACAAAACCAAACTAGAAACATCAATAGTCGACATGAGGGGTGCGACTTTTATCTTTTTAAACGATACATATATACACAATAAGAGAACAAACACATGAAAAATCAACACTACCGTTAACGTATTTTGTCGAAAACTATACACCGCTGCCGCTAGGCGCGCATACTCACATACTACTAACCAGGGCTGCTCATCGGTCCAAAACCGGTCCGGACCGAGAAAAACCGGACCGGACCAAGACCGAATCCGGCAAAAAATCTAGACCGAGACCGGACCGAATATTGTCGGTCCGGTTCGGTCCGGTCCGGTCTCGGTCTAAATAAACTAAATATCCGGTTTTTAAGCCGGACCAGACCGAGACCGACCGGACCGAGACCGAAATTATAAAAAAGCCCGGACCGAGACCGGACCGAATGTGTTCATTTCTATTATTTAATCCCTTTATCAACGTCCAAAGTCCAAGCAGGTATTACAAAACAACAAATCAAATCAAATCAAAATTCCACCTATACATACATCAATCTTTCCGTCATTTCTCTTATTTTAACCTCTAACAACAACACCTAATACATTTACTTACACTATATATATAAATTATGAATCAAATCACTTTTCACAATAATAATTTTAATAATTATAAAATGAACGAGACACGTATAGATTTATTACTCCCGTCGTGGTGGGAAGTTGAAGTCACCGTCGCTGCTGCGGTGTTTGTGATCGGCGCCTACTGGTTTTTCACTTACGACGGCGGTGTTAGTGGTGGCGGTGGTGATGGCGGTGGTACCGGTGATGGTGTTGATGATCGAGAAAAGGTTGATTTATTTATTTATTTTTATTTTTTTACTTTTTTACTTTGTACTGTTTGTTGTGGTTATATGATGTGATCATTTGTTGTAGGTGCCCTAATTTGTGTTATTTATGAGTTATTATGTGAATATTGACCTAGATATTAGTTTTGATGTGATTATTAGGCGTAATTTGCGTAGGTAGCGTAGATATTAGTTTTGATGTGATTATTTCACGTAGCCGCGTAGGTAGCGTAACTTGCGTGTATTTTGTGATCATTTGCGTGTGATTCGCGAATGAGTTTTTGAATTTGACTTAGATATTTGCTGTAGGTGCCCTAATTTGTTGTGATATTAGTTTTGATGTGATTATGGCGTAGCTGCATAGGTACTGTAATTTGCGTGTGATTCGTGAGTGACTTTAACCTAGTAGTTTGTCTATTTTGTGATCATTTGCCGTAATTTGTATGTGGTTTTGACTTTGTCAATTGGACCTAGATAATTATTTTGATATGATCATTTGCGGTAAGCAGACTAATTTGCGTGTGATTCGTGAGTGAGAGTGTGAATTTGACCTAGATATTAGTTTTGATGTGATTATTTGTTGTAGGTGCCCTAATTTGTGTTATTTATGAGTTAGATATTAGTTTTGATTTGATTATTTGGCGTAATTTACGCGTGATTCGTTAGTGAGTTTGTGAATTTGACCTAGATATTAATTTTGATGCGATTATTTGGCGTAGCCGCATAGGTAGTGTAATTTGCGTGTGATTCGTGAGTGACTTTGACCTAGTAGTTTGTCTATTTTGTGATCATTTGCGTGTGATTTGCAAGTGAGTTTGTGAATTTGACTTAGATATTTGTTATAGGTGCCCTAATTTGTGTTATTTATGAGTTAGATATTAGTTTTGATGTTGATTATTTAGCGTAGGCGCGTAGATAGCGTAATTTGCGCGTGATTCGTGAGTGACTTTGACCTAGATATTAGTTTTGATGTGATTATTTGGCGTAATTTGCGTGTGATTAGTAGTTTGTCTATTTTGTGATCATCTGTCGTAATTTTCGTGTGATTCGTGAGTGAGTTTGTGAATTTGACTTGATATTTGTTATAGGTGCCCTAATTTGTGTTACTTATGAGTTAGATATTAGTTTTGATGTTGATTATTGGTGTAGCTGCATAGGTAGCGTAATTTGCGTGTGATTCATGAGTGACTTTGACCTAGATATTAGTTTTGATGTGATTATTTGGCGTAATTTACGTGTGATTAGTGAGTGACTTTGACATAGTAGTTTGTCTATTTTGTGATCATTTGCGTGTGATTCACGAGTGAGTTTGTGAATTTGACTTAGATATTTGTTGTAGGTGCCCTAATTTGTGTTATTTATGAGTTAGATATTAGTTTTGATGTTGATTATTTAGCGTAGGCACGTAGGTAGCGTAATTTGCGCGTGATTCGTGAGTGACTTTGACCTAGATATTAGTTTTGATGTGATTATTTGGCATAGCCACTTAGGTAGCGTAATTTGCGTATTCTGTGATCATTTGCCAGTCATTTGTGTGTGATACGCGAGTGAGTTTGTGAATTTGACTTAGATATTTGTTGTAGGTGCCCTAATTTATGTTACTTATGAGTTAGATATTACTTTTGATGTTGATTATTGGTGTACTTGCGTAGTTAGTGTAATTTGCGTGTGATTCATGAGTGACTTTGACCTAGATATTAGTTTTGATCTGATTATTTGGCGTAATTTGCGTGTGATTAGTGAGTGACTTTGACATAGTAGATTTTCTATTTTGCGATCATTTGCCGGATTTGTGTGTGATTAGCGAGTGAGTTTGTGAATTTGACTTAGATATTGTTGTAGGTGTCCTAATTTGTGTTATTTATGAGTTAGATATTAGTTTTGATGTTGATTATTTAGCGTAGGCGCATAGGTAGTGTAATTTGCGTGTGATTCATGAGTGACTTTGACCTAGATATTAGTTTTTATGTGATTATTTGGCGTAATTTGCGTGTGATTAGCGAGTGACTTTTGACCTAGTAGTTTGCCTATTTTGTGATAATTTGCGTGTGATTCGCGAGTTTGTGAATTTGACTTAGATATATGTTGTAGGTGCCCTAATTCGGGTGTTATGGAGTATTTGTTAGTTAGTGTGTGAAAAATGACACCTAATTTATAATATGTGATCATGTTGTTATAGGTGCCCTGATTTTGAGTAATTTTTTGAATTTTGACCTAGTTGTTGACTTTGAATGTGAATGTTTATTTTAGGCGCGGTAAGATTGCGTGTGATTAGTGTGTGATTGTGACTTAGATAGTTAGATATTGATGTTGATATGTGATCATTTGCCATAGTTCCGTAATTTGTGACGCATATATTAGTTTTGATATAAGCGGGAATGAGAATTTGATCTAGATGTTATTTTGGTGTAGGCAGACTAATTTGGTGCGATTCGTGAAGGAGTGTGAATTTTGACCGGATGTTAGTTTTGACGCGATTGTTTGCCGTAGGTAGACTAATTTGTGTGTGATTCGGGAGTGACTTTGTGAATTTGACTTGATATTGACGTGATCATTTGCAGTAGGTGCCGTAATTTGCGTGTGATTAGTGAGTGACTTTGTGAGTTTTGACCTAGAAATTATTTGCGACATATCGTTGGACGTAGGTAGACTAATTTGTGTGTGATTAGTGACTGTGAATTTAGATGTGATCATTTTCCGCAGGTGTGGTAAATTTGCGTGTGATTTGTGAGTGACTCCTACTGAGTTGTGAGTGACTTGGTGAATTTGACTTAGATATTGATTTTGATGTGATCATTTGCCATAGGTTGTGTATTTTGCGCGCGATTCGTGAGCGTGTGAATTTTGGTCTGGATGTTAGTTTTGACGTGATCAGACTAATTTCGTGTGTGACTTGTGAATGAGCGTATGTAGCCAAAATGTTATGTTTGGCATACGTATATGGAAGAAGAAAAGAATACAGTTTGGCATGATCTATCTATAACTTATTTGAACTGTATGACAGATTTCAAATTTAGTGTTTAGTACTAATGAAATCAGTAACAATGCCGATATTAACAGCTGATAATATAAGGTTGCTTTTTAGCTATGTTGTTATCTCGGTCAAAAATCTCGTATCGTTCAAGGCACGATATTTGAAATATCGGTTTTCGCGGTGAGATATCGGTGAGATATCGGTTTTTATATTTCTAGGAATATTATATTTTTTATATATTTCTAGGAATATTATATTTTATATATCTAGTAATCAATTAAGCAGAAATTGACTAAATGAAGAAAAGAAGCATTTAATTAAAGTTGGGTGGGTTATAGTTTAATTAAATTGGGCTAATAGTCAGTTGGGCTGTTGGGCTGAAAAAAAAAACCCAGCAAAAGTCAAAAAGTCAATATCTCGCCGATACCAAAATATCGCGATTCCAAAATATCGTCCAAATATCGGCCAATATCGCCGATATTATCGGATCCGATATTTTGGGGCGATATTTTGATCCGATATATTTTTTAGGGGCGATACACGATATATCGACGATATATCGCCGATATATCGCGATATTAACTACATAGCTTTTTAGTTTAAAGTATTAAATTGTTGATGTTACCTTTCATTCTTGTAAAATTAAAAGGTAAAAGTGCTATGACTGAGGAAACAACAATGGCTTGTACACTTATATATGAGAAATAACCATCATACTATCATAGTATAGAAGGTTTGGAGCTAAAAGTTTGAGATAACTAAACTTTGAGATTAGAATATATAGATTCAGGTTTCCCAAACCAGATGTGCATTTTAGTTAGGTTGTGTGGCAAGCAATTGCGATACATACATCAATCTCATCAGTGTGCAGAAGAGGAATAACCTTAAACTGCAAACTTATGATCATTGCCCGGTTTTGGTCTCTTTACTTATCATACGCTTAGTTTTTGTATTTCCATTTGTATAACGTGTACTTATTCACTTACTTTGTAGATAGATCAACTGAAGGGTGATCCTAATGGCAGCTCTGCATATCTTATAAAGGTATATCTAAATGAACCAGTATAAAACTATTCTTGTATTTCCTTGGAGTTGCTGTATTGTCTATCTTTTCCTTTGAAAAGATGTTTTATATTATTATATTACATAGATAGTTATTACAGCAAAGCTCAACATGGGCTAACAATGCAGAACCGAATGAGAAATATGATGAGTACCTCAAATTCGAATTTTATGTCTAAACATGATTAACTTTTTATTCTGGGAAATGGCGAGAATTACATCAAAAACATGATTTAAAATTGTAATAACTACTCTGTTGTAGCCATTGATGTATTTGTCTTTTATCTTTATTGGAACATGGTTGGTTGCATTAAATATTAATTCAATCAAGATGGGTTATTTTTTATAATTCTTTGCCGTTGGGTATGTAACTGTGTTTAGAAGATATCTGTAGTGTCATAGTTTTGGTCGAGGCAGATGATTACTTATTGAACTTTCTTTTGCTGATTACTACTATGGTTTTCATGTTGCGTAGGTGGAACTGTTAGCAGCGAAGAATCTTATTGGTGCTAATCTAAATGGCATGTCAGATCCTTATGCAATCATCACTTGTGGTACAGAAAAGCGGTTTAGGTGAGTTATAGTATCAGTCGGTACCGATAGCACTTAAACTTATATAAATTTCAGCATGAAACAAGTTAACTGGTATTTAGTCTTTTTGTTGTAAATATAAGTTTAAGTGCTATGGGTTTCTTGCATGCTTAAGAATGCTACAATTATGTAATTTTTGTAATTGTTAATTCTGCAGCTCGATGGTTCCCGGTTCAAGGAATCCAATGTGGGGAGAGGAGTTCAATTTTTCTGTTGACGAACTTCCTGTAAAGGTACTTATTCAGTGTTTCGGAAACCTTGAATGTATAGGATATAGGAAATTGCAGATAGATCCACTTGCACATCATTTTTCCGTATCAAGTCAAACTACTTATAGACACAGTTTGTATCAGTCTATCAGATCAGTATTATAATTTGCAGATATCTAGGTGAACTAATTTCTGTTGGGAGCAATAGCGATGAGTGATTGAGAGCGTTCTATTAATAAACGTAATTATCATTATAGCGTACAATATAGATGCATTTGAAACAATTATTCATGAAGCTTTAGACCTGAGTTTATGTTCTATTAAACTATACTTAGATAGAAAACTGTATGCTATGCTTTAAATGTCTAACACAACATCTTCATTTAACTAATGCAAGTAGTTTTTGTGGTTCATTTTTGATAGTAATCATCATTCATCATTGGACAGATTAACGTAACAATATATGATTGGGATATAATTTGGAAAAGCGCAGTTCTTGGTTCGGTGACCATTCCCGTTGATGGTGAAGGGCAAACTGGTGCATTATGGCATCCCTTGAGTAGTTCGCCGGGACAGGTGATATATATTTTGCTTTACTTTCTTTACTTTTTAGTTGTGTATGTATTCATATCAGCCTCTTATAGTGTTTAACCAAAGATGTTTGAAGCATTATATCTCAGGTTTGTCTCCATATCAGAACAATTAAACTCTCCACGAACTCTTCCAGGTAGCATGCTCCTTCAATAATTTTTTACTAGATAATTTGTCTTTTATGAACTACTCTTTGGTATGTAAAGATTTGGTACTGTAGGCAATATTAGTGTTTCGCAAAGACTGGTCATTTGTGTTTGTGAGAGAATTTGTTAACAGCCTCGTGTGGATATGCATATTCTCTTAATGTGGGCTTTTATTCAGTAGAGTACAGTAGACTTTAAGCTATGTAAAACCTGGATCTTTCTTTATCTGGATCCTCATTTCCTATATATTTATTGTTTCCATTCAAGGTAGCTATATCTTTTTTTATTGTTTCCCACACTGTCAACAGTGAAGTTGCATATAATGATCAACCTTTTGGTCAAAGTATGTTTCTTTGTGTATTGGGTTAACGGTTATGGTTGTCAAACATAATGGCAATGTATTTGTTATCTTTTCTTGAGAAACACATCCCACTCTCATTGCCTTCCCCATGTACAACTGAACACGTGATTATATTGAAATTATGGCCTGATCCTGTTTGTACTCAGTTATGTGCTGCCTGATGACCATCAATCTGCTTTTCAGGGGTTTAAAAGGCTATGCTGGTGCTAATACTAGAAGACGGGTACAAGAGCCAATAGTGGTACATCAGAAACCTGGGCCTTTGCAGACGATATTTGATCTTCTACCTGATGAGGCAATTTAAATAACTTCCATCTTTTGTAAATACTTTCCATTTACTTTATCAACAATCTGATTCTTATCCAAAAAACTTGAGAACACAAACACAACTGCCTCCATAAGTTGCTCTGATAGTTCGAATGTGTATGTTTCAGATTGTTGAACACAGCTATTCATGTGCAATGGAGAGATCATTCTTGTACCATGGCCGTATGTATGTTTCGGCTTGGCATATCTGCTTTCACTCTAATGTATTCTCCAAACAAATGAAGGTTAATGCGCTATTCTCTTCACATAATATATGCTTTCGTTCATTTACTGCAGAATTACTTGCACCGCCGTCCTCAAGATTATTATCTACCTTCTATTCTCTCTTTTTTTTTTTTTTTTTTTTTTTTTTTTTTTTTTTTTTTTTTTTTTGCATAAAGTACCAACATATGCTTTTTCATTTGTTCCGTGTGATTGTACTATTTGTACACCAGAGTCATTATAACTATGTTTTATGTTCTGTTTGGGCGATTTTGTAACTCGTAATCTTACTTTCATATAAGCTTTCAACATTATGCATATATGTCACACTTTATCTATAGAAAAATGATCTTTTTTGAAAGTTTAAAATGGTTTTTTGCTTACAATGATCCAAATGGGTAACAAAGCCATCTTATAAGGACTCATATGTACAATGGAAAAGGTAGTTGGTACTTAATGCAGCCATCCCTTATTTTATTGTGACATGTTTCATCTTTGTTGTTGGTCCCCAAAAGGCTTTCAGTTTGAACCTGAATTAACTCAGTGCAGCCGTTTATAAATGTCACATATTGCCTTTTTTCTTTTTTTCCCATCATGATTTCCATAGTTAAGTTTTTACCTGTGATTAGCATTTTAATTGAAAAACAATGAAGAAATCTGTGAGCATTGAATCCATTGACTTTATATGTTTTCCGTTTTGCAGGTGATTATTCCTTTTGGAGATATAGACGAGGTTCGTAATCCCTGCCGTTTTTCGTTGTAAGGCTTGATTCTTGTATATGGTATTAAATATTGGAAGTACATTGCCTGTTTTTGCAGATAAGAAGAAGCCAGCATGCTGTTATTAATCCCGCTGTAACAATAGTTCTTCGCATGGGTGCTGGTGGACATGGTGCTCCTCCTTTGCGAAGTCCAGATGGTCAGTTTCAATAGCTTTTTATATCTTAGTTTTGACGTATTTACGTCATTCAAAATGTTTTTTCAGATTTTCTTGTGATACGATATGATATTCGACTGTCTAGAGGTCAATAAGCTCCAAATCAGTAATCCATAATATTTATCCCTTAAAATTCTTGTTCTCCAAGAATTATACATTCCAAAAACTAAGATTCTAATCTTTGACAAAAATAATACCTGCCTAATAAATAATTACTATAAATAATAATTTCTTAACTAATTAATACTCAGAAATAAAATAATTCCTGTATAATAAAAACTGAGTTAATTGCATTTTTGGTCCCTGTGGTTTGGCGAAATTGCAGGTTTCGTCCCCAAAACTTTGAAAGTGCAATGATAGTCCCTATTTTGAAGTTTAGATTGCATTTTTGGTCTCTGGATAAAGTTAATTGACTAAAATACCCTTTGTTTTCTTCAGAAAAAGACAAGGGTAATTTCGTCATTTCATAACAAAAAGGACCAAAAATGCCACCCAAACTTCAAAATGGGGACTATTGCTGCACTTTCAAAGTTTTGGGGACCAAACCTGCAATTTGGCTAAACCACAAGATACCAAAAATGCAATTAACTCATAAAAACTGTTCTTCTCAACTGGTTCTTGCATTTAAATGGGTCTTCATCTCAATTACATCTTTTCATTTTTACTTCTTTCTTATAGTGTGTTCTCTGCATCATTAGCATGAATGGAACTTCATTCGTGACTCAAAAGTTTTTAAAATTAATTTACAGGTAGAGTTAGATATATGTTTGCATCGTTTTGGAACAGAAATCATGCAATAAGAACCTTACAGCGCGCTGCAAAGAACTACCACTCAATGATAGAAGCTGAGAAGAAGGTCTACTTTGTTACATTCTCTTCTTGATTATTTTCACAGCCACTCTTATGATTATTTGAGAATTTGAGGTTTCTGCTCTAATTGTATTTAATTGACATGCATATATACCATGTACAGGAGCAACAACATTCAGAATTGCGTGCTAATAGTAGCTCTCTAAAACATAGAAAGCAGGCTAAGGTTTTAGAAGAAAGTGTACCCAAAAAAGACCAGAAGTTTGTTCAAGAGGATGTTCTTACTGGCATATACAATGTATGGAACAGCTCAATACTCTTCTTTGAGTGCCTTCTTTGATCATATTGATAATATTTTTTTAAAATTTTTGTCCAGGATGGTTTTCCATGCACTGCTGAACGATTTTTCGACCTGCTGTTGAGCGATGGTTCAAGTTTTACAAGTGATTACCGTTCAATTAGGAAGGACACCAATCTTAATGTAAGCATCACACTTTGTTATCCGCATTCATTGATTATAAGTTCCTTTGTACTTTCATCATAATTCCATCAAAGTCGAATCATGGTATGGTTCCAACTTATGTAAGTTCATGTGTATGTGTGCATGTCTGATACTTTTTTCTTATTTTGGCTGATATAGATGGGCCAGTGGCATTCTGCTGATGAATATGATGGTCAAGTTAGAGAAATTACATTTAGATGCCTTTGTAATAGTCCTATGTGCCCTCCAGACACAGCAATGACAGAGTGGCAACACATTCTGCTGTCCCCTGACAAAAGTTCTCTGGTGAGTCTTGTATTGTTGATGTACAGAAAATATCCTTGATGAGCATGTTATATGGTTCCTATATATGGGTTCAGTACTCTTTTCACTTTTAAAACGGGTTGCATGCTCAACTTCCTCCTTAAATGCTACCTTTATAAACTTTGACAGATTACATCCTTTTTATAGGTTTTTGAGACTGTACAACAGGCGCATGACGTTCCATTTGGATCTTATTTCGAGGTATCTTTCTGCTTCAATTGTCATTTGTTGACGCATTACATTAGATTTTTTTGTTAATACTTCAGGTTTTTAGTATTTGAAAGTTGTCACTTTTATCAAAAACTGCTGATATTTGGAACACTCTTGTACTAATTTCTTAAATATACATGCTCATAGTAGAGATGGCTGTTTGACTGTTTCAACCTTTTAGTGTGAAAATGGGTCAATTTGGGTTGATTCAGGACAAACAGGCAAATTTGCAAAATTTAGCTAAAAAAGGAAATGGGTTAAATGGTTTTAAAGGAGCACAAAGTATACTTAAATGTTTACGACTTTCTATACTGCTTTATGCAAAACTTTTGGATCATTGTTTTACTAATGGTTTCTATAGATTATGTTTAACATGTTAATATTTAATAAGAATGAAGTTAAGTCTCGTTTTTTTCTTCTGCTACTCTTACGATGGTTGACAATTTGTGTTGCATTAGGTGCACTGTAGATGGTCTGTGGTGAATACAACTGAATCTACATGCAATATTGATGTTAAAGTCGGTAAGTCCCCTTCTACATTAACTGTTACTAGAAACATTCTACTTTTAACTCCTCAGGGATGAAAATCATTTATCTAAATACCATTTATACCGTATAAATGTATAATCAGTTATGATCCATTTTGTGAGTCCAGTCCTCACATCAAGCTGATTATCGTGTTACAGTTTCATTCACTATTTCCATCACCATATAAGCTAGAGGTGCCAAGGTCGGGTGGGTTGGGTAATGATAAAAACAAGGCTGTGTTGAAAGAGGTAATGATTTAGTTAGTTGAATTTGATTGAAAACTGTACAATAATCAAAGTGATTTAGGAATTTGTGTGCCATAAAAATAAACTTTGCCGGCTTTGGACCCGTTCGACCACTCAATCTTTTCTAGTTATATTTTTACTTGACCCGTTTGAGATTACATCACAGTCTACCCATTCATAAGTACAATAAGTTTAAAGTTTGAAATCACAACCTCTAGACTCCGGTACTAATACGGATTTCACAGCACACCAAAATATCTAATGAACGTTTTCATTTTTTGTTGAATTGACAGGTGTGCATTTTAAGAAATGGTGTGTAATGCAATCTAAGATAAAGTCGGGTGCCATCGCTGAGGTACAACCTGACCCTTAGTCATACAATAATAACCTACGAAAATAAACTAATCTACACAATTTTACATGTACAGTACAAGAAAGAGGTGGACCTCATGCTAGAAGTGGCTCGCTCGTGTATCAACCCCAGCACAGTCGGTGATGATACCGCAATTGTCGCTCCTGTATCAACTACAGAAGGCAATGCTTAACCTGCTCATATACACAAAAGGTTTTGGTCTTAAACGTATACTTTTGATTGGAGGATTTTTATAGAAGGTCAATCAAGTGTTGTATGTAGTTGGCTTTCGTAATCTCTATGCCATTAACACTAACATTATATATAAACTATAATAGCATGTTGATTTTAATTTCACTGATTTTTTGCCATTTGATGGTTACAGGTAAAAGTAGCCAAATGGGCAGGTCAAAAAGGTCGAGTCGAATTGACCTACAAACTGTTTTGTCCGACTCTTGACCCAGTAGACCCGTTCAACATGTTTTCATTTAGCTATTTTTGTTTTAAGAATTTTCGCATGTTAGAACTTGGGAGAAATTATAACCTAAACCCACTTGTTTTACTTTAGTTGGGTTTAAATGGTTACCTATAGATATGGCTCGTAAAATCACGGGCAATGTTTAAGGTCTCTTTTTGTTTTTTGGGTTTTGGGTTTCGGAACTTGGTTGTACAAAACTTTGCAATTCATGGTTTTATGCGAAAAAGTTTATTGTGTGGCTTATACGATGTTTTGAAAGACTTGCCTTGAGAAGTAGCTTGAAAACCCAGAATTGACCGCTGTCGGTTACTACCTTATTTATTTATTTATTTATTATTATTATTATTATTTTTTTATGATGATGAAAGGTTACTCAAAAAAGAAAAAAAAAGAAAAAAAAAAAAGAAAAGAAAAAGTTAAGTACATAGGATGTGAGTGGATATCACATCTCGCATCTCAACCTTTTACATAGGCGAAAAACAAATGCATTTGTGCTTTAAAGCAATCCTATTTGTTTTTGCATGAAATATTTAGATGTGTTTATCATAATTTAAATCTTTAACATGTATTAATTCTTAAGGATTCTTGTACCGTTTAAATGATGCAAAAACGCTATTTGGAGAAGTTAATTACAATCATTTAAATGACATACAAAACATTAACATTTATATGACACAAAAATGGAGTAACCAGAATAATACAAGAATACTATTAATTGTTTCAGTTTTCAAAGATATAGAATTAGAAAAGAGTAAAATCTAAATAAATAATTATACTAATTAATTATTTACTTCGAATTACCACACCGACTCAATTCCAAGTTATGTTCAAAACTATATATATTATTGACTTTACTAAAATATTGAAAACAAAGTCGACGCAGGTTTTTCTCAAAAACCATAAACCTAGTTTTCAACATCCAACTTCTACGTTATTTTTATCTACCACCGTCGTGTTTTATATATTTTTTGTACGTAGTGACCATGCAAGCACCTGTTGGCAATCGGCCTCCAGTTAACTATGTAGCCGGTTTAGGCCGTGGAGCTACCGGTTTCACCACACGCTCAGATATCGGCCCTGCTCGTATTTTGTCTCTTGGCGAGGAGGATGATAATAAAGGATATGATGAGAATCAGACATTTGATGAGTTTGAAGGGAACGATATTGGACTGCTTGCTTCTGCCGAGTATAATGAGGAGGATAAGGAAGCTGATGCAAGATGGGACAATGTTGATAAACAGATGGATTCTAGGAGGAAAGATAAACGTGAGGCGAGGCTGAAGGAAGAGATTGAAAATTATCGTGATTTGAATCCGAAGATTACTGAGCAGTTTGTGGATTTGAAGAGGAAGTTGAAGACAGTGTCTGATGCGGAGTGGGACGGGATTCCTGAGATTGGTGATTATTCGCTTAGGAATAAGAAGAAAAGATTTGAGAGTTATGGGGCGGTGCCTGATACATTGCTTGAGAAAGCTAGGCGAGAAAAGGAATATGATACTACATTGCAAGATTTGACTGCGGTTGGTGAGGGTCGAGGAACTCTTTTGGGTTATAACTTGGATAGGGTTTCCGATTCTGTTTCTGGTTTGACTGTTGTTGATCCGATAGGGTACTTGACTGATCTGAAGAGTATGAAGATTAGTAATGATGCTGAGGTATCGGATATTAAAAAGGCGAGGTTATTGTTGAAGTCTGTGATTCAGACTGATCAGAAACGTGCACATGGTTGGATTGCAGCTGCGCGATTAGAAGAAGTAGCGGGAAAGATTCAGAAAGCAAGGGAATTGATTCAAAAAGGTTGTGAAGTATGTCCAAAGAACGAGGATGTGTGGATTGAGGCATGTCGATTAGTAAATCCAGACGAAGCTAAGGCCGTGATAGCTCGTGGTGTAAAGGCGATTCCCAATTCGGTTAAACTTTGGATGCAGGCTGCAACATTGGAACACGATGACGTCATTAAAAGCAAAGTACTAAGAAAAGGTCTTGAAAGTATACCCGATTCTGTGAGGTTATGGAAAGCGGTAGTGGAACTCGCTAATGAAGAGGATGCAAAGCTTTTGCTTCAAAGGGCTGTGGAGTGTTGCCCGTTACATGTTGAATTGTGGCTCGCTTTAGCTCGGTTAGAAAAGTATGATGCTGCGAAACAAGTACTAAATAAGGCACGAGAAGTGCTTCCTAAAGAACCTGAAATTTGGATTGCTGCGGCTAAATTGGAAGAAGCTAAAGGAAACACGTCCATGGTTGGGAAGATAATAGAAAGGGGTATTCGGGCTTTACAAAGAGAAGGGGTTGAGATTGACCGTGAATCTTGGATGAAGGAAGCCGAAGCTGCTGAACGGGCTGGATCAGTAGCAACATGTAATGCAATTGTTGGCAATATAATTGAGATCGGAGTTGAAAAAGAAGACCGTATGATGACTTGGTTTGCTGATGCAAAAGAATGTGAAAAAAGAGGCTCAATCCAAACCGCTAGAGCAATTTATGATTGCGCAATTGATGAGTTTAAATCCCAGACAGATGTATGGCTTAATGCAGCCCGATTTGAGAAGGCTTATGGAACTCGCGAGTCACTTGATGCTCTGCTTAGTAAAGGTGTTAAATACATGCCACAGGTTGAGGTGTTATGGCTAATGGGTGCTAAAGAAAAGTGGTTGGCTGGTGATGTACCTGCTGCAAGGAAAATCCTTCAGTCAGCTGATACTGCTATTCCTGATTGCGAAGAGATATGGCTTGCTGCGTTTAAGCTTGAATTTGAAAACAACGAGGCTGAAAGGGCGCGAATGATTCTTGTTAAAGCTCGTGAAACTGCCCAAACACTTCTTGCTAAAGATAGTCAATGGGGAGGGGAAAGAGTGTGGATGAAATCTGCAATTGTTGAGAGAGAATTGGGTAACGGTGAAGAGGAAAGGAGGCTGCTTGATGAAGGGTTGAGATTCTTTCCTTCGTTTTTCAAGTTATGGTTGATGCTTGGTCAGCTTGAGGAAAGGTTGGGTCGTTTACCGAAAGCAAAAGAGGTATATGAGTTGGGTTTGAAACAGTGCCCGAATTCAACTCCGCTTTGGCTCTCACATGCAAAACTTGAGGAGAGAATGAGCGGGCTGAGTAAGGTTCGAGCTGTTCTTACCACGGCTAGGAAAAGGAACCCACAGAATCCTGAGTTGTGGCTAGCTGCAATTCGAGCCGAGGCTAGACAAGGATCCAAAAGAGAAGCCGATATTTTAATGGCGAAAGCTTTACAGGAATGCCCAAACAGCGGGATTTTATGGGCTGCTAACATTGACATGGCTCCAAGACCACTAAGACAGAGTAAAAGTCAAGATGCCCTTAACAGATGTGAACACGATTCACACGTAATTGCTGCTATTGCCAAACTGTTTTGGCATGACCGCAAAATTGATAAAGCTCGAAGGTGGCTTAACCGGGCAGTGACTTTGTCTCCTGACGTTGGGGACTTTTGGGGTCTGCTATATAAGTTTGAGATTCAGTATGGAACCGAGGAACAGCAGAAAGAAGTCTTGAGGAAATGTATCGCCGCGGAGCCAAAGCACGGCGAGAAGTGGCAGCCGATTTCAAAAGCGGTAGAGAATTCACACCAACCTGTGGAAGCCATTCTGAAGAAGTTAGTCATTACTCTTGGGAAGGAAGAGAAAGCTGCAAAAGAGAACAAACATTAGTGATCTCTATTTCGACTTTTTTAGGTACTCTATATGTCTCGTTCTGTTTACTTATTTACTGGAAACATTTGTCTTTAATAATTGCGAGTTTTCAAGTTTATTATGTGTAATGTCTTTGTCCCTTGACGTTTTGACGCTTGAAACAATGATACATTATGATTTCAAATTCAGGTTGTGCATGTTTATTCTTACTTGAAAACGAAATTACCATATCTCATTGTGTTGCAGATGGCTAAAAAGTGTTTTAACACACTTTTGATGGGCTGCAAGATTTATGGCAGCTTCTCTAGGAAATACTTTTTGCAGATTATAAGTTCTCGTGCCTGATTGATGTATGAAGTAAGTTTTGTTGTATATTGCTGCTGAATTTTGATAAATTTGTTTAGAGGTTTTGTACGATTGTATTGCAAAACGGGTTTTAGAGGGCTATAAAGTACTTGGTAAACTTCTGCCAGCATTTGCATTGAACAACTTTCTTCACCATCAGTCTTTTGTAGAGCCGAAAGATTAGTATTTCTTGTTAATTGTAGCTTGTGTTATAGCATGTACAATTACTAGCCATGTAGAATAGTGAAGTTTTGATCTTAGCGATGTTGGCTAAGACTAATTCCATATTGTACGTAGATTCCCTAGACTCTGAGGCCAGTTGAGTAACAAGCCACTTTTACTTTATAATCATTATCTGGGCTGGGGTTGGGGTATATACGAACAAGCCACTTTTAGTTTGAGGTTTTTTATCATGCTTATGCACACACAATTTGTGTATGCTATCTCTATTCCGGTACGTAGTTATTATTTGGCTAAGGGTCGGTTTGGTTCTCATTGATGGCTGTTGAACCTTTTTCTAAAACATACTTGAAAAACTTCAGACACATTAAATAGCAATTGTGGTTCTATGTGAACCCTGTATATTAACTACCTCAATAATCAGTTTAATCCATCTGGTTCCCTTTAGCTTGACGTGAGGATGGACGACAGAAACTTATATGGTATAAATGATATCTAGACTTATGGCCTTATGGGAGCAAGCACATACCTGAATTTTCTTTAGTACTAACAATTACTGGAAGAAAACTAACCCAAATACCATCTATAGGGCATGAGGATACGGATACATACTTATTTTAAATAGGGTTCAAACAGTTGCCATAGAACCCCGTCGATAGGGCATGAGGATACAGATGGCAAACCATAGTACCCTATTTACCGTGAATCTGATGCAACAAGAGTTTGCAAGCATGGTAATACTTATATAAAATCACAATTCCATCTGTTGTGCCCATTTTATACACCAAAGAGTTCATTTCTCTCTAAATTTGTGTATAGTATTTCAATGCATTAAGGTAGAAGAGCATTATTATTTATTTTACCTGCTTTAAAATACCTTTTCTAGAAGTGTTTCTGGAAACTTTTTACCTTAATGTGTGTAGATTGCCTAGACACCGAGACCAGTTGAGTATATGTACCCATTTATCAGCTTTTCGAATATTTTTCTGAAAATGTCAATGTTGCGTAGATTGCAGAAGGTCCAGTCATGCAGGTCAGGAATATTTTTCTGAAAATGTCAATGTTGCCTTGGAGAAAGTTGCATCTAGGGGATAGGCTGCAATTGGTGTATATAAAATGAAGGTTTAGTAAGGGATGGCTATCTTAAATTCTACCACCGATAAACGTGACATTTTTTAGCCATATGAAAATGGGCCAGTTGGGTAGAGGGTCAAACGGGTTAAATATGATTTTTTTAGCATAAATGGAACAGATCTAACGACTTTAACAGGTGTCTAACTGAAGAGCGCGTGTGTGTGTGGTGATAATACATATGAAAGTGGGAGTTCAAGATTGCAAGTTTTAACAAAATCAGTTATCTGCTTACTCATTTTGCATTGTGCAGATTATTCCCAAAGCTCTAGTGCATCTAAGGTAATTTCCTTTTAAAGTTACAATCATCGAGTTTGTTTAGTCATGACTGCATATCCTTTTTGTGCAAAATGGTTCAGTTTGTAGTTAGGTGTCATGGTCCGTGAACACAATGTCAATCTTGAAGTCCCTGCAAGTGTTATTGTGGTGCTTTTATAATTACTACTAAGCATAATAGTTGAGATCATGTTGCACCACACGAGCGAGAGTTGTCATATGGAGCAACTTGGAACTCATCCGAGAAAGGAGCACAACCAGTTATTCTCGTTCAGCCCGAAAGAAGCTATCATTTCTCAAAACTATTAATTACTGTCTATTTGTTTCATACGTATTGTTGCCAATATGTAATTGTGATTATATCAGTGTATACCATTATGTTATGTACATATAATCTATTTGGTAATGTAATGAACCACGAAAATGTCTATCTGGTAAAAGTAAATCACAATCAAACTTTTTGTTTCTTTTTATTTGACTTATATCATATATCCTCGTCTATAACTTTTAGTTTCTTTTGTCTTTGTTCAACTCCCCTTTGAATCGACTATGCGTCTTCTCCATGTTGAACTCCCCCTCACTCGCGTTTGCATCTTCTCTTTCCTTAAAAAGCTACATAAACAGAAGACCAAGTATATTGTCAAGTGAGACTGTTGCCGAGACAAGGCCAAGTAGTTTGATATGATTTCACTAACCGTTTCATGCTTCTTCAAAAAGTTATCAACCAAGTTTTTCTTGACATCTTTAAGAAGCAGGACATCTGGAGTCATACCTTCCTTACTGAAATAGAAAAGCTACATAAAGAGAAACAAAACTATATTAACATTGTTAGCTCTATTTAAATTAAGCATAAATAAAATTATTAAAGTAACCAGTAAAAAAAAAAGCACATCCCTCTAGACGTCTTTGTGTCGTTCCTTTTCCCTTCTTGAAAGAAGGGATGCCCCACACAGAGTATCTATGGCATGTGTTACCTACTTCTTGTTCTTCATATCATCAAGGTTATTTAAATAATTCCTATTCAAGGTACTTCCTCCAGGTACAGAAACAATATGAAACGGGGAAAATAGAGCATAAGCTTTGGTTGCGAGATTTATGTCACTATCTTTAAGATGTTTCAAAACCTATACATAGAAATTGCTTATTCCCATCTCCAAAGAGTTCATTTAACTCTTCCGTTATCTTTTCTTAAACAATCAGTTTTCAAATCAATCTTTTCCCCACCATACTCTTACTAGTACACATCAATGATTGTGACTATATAGTCACACCAGAAGACTTTACGTTGATCATGGAAATTGAATATGGTGGGGAAGAGATTGATTTGAAAACTGATTCTTGAGAAAAGTTAATGGAAAAGTTGAAGGAACTCTTTTCAGATGAGAAGAAACAATAAGTGTGCAAGAAAAAGGTTTTGAAACATCTTAAAGATGGTGACATAAATCTCGCGAACAAAGCTTATGCTCTATTTTCCATGTTTTATATTGTTTCTCCACCAGGACGGAGTGCCTTGAATGGGAAGTATTTGAATAACCTTGACGACATGAAGGACAAGAAGTGGGCAACCCATTAAACTGCTTTAAGTCACTGAAACCACCATAAACCACCAAAGTCACTGAAAAAAGAATTGTGTTTGGTTTGTGTGAATAGAGATGGGTAGGGGGTTGGATGGGGTCTGAAGTCACTGACAGAGTTTTTTGTGTGTGTGTTTCTTTTATGAGAGTTTTTTTTTGTGTTTTTATGTGAATATGTGTGCATTTTATTTTATAGGTGTGTGGAGGTGAGCGGGAGTTTGAAAATCTTGAATTTGGAGGTTTGATTTTGGGTTTGGGGATTGGACGGTGGAGATGAGGGGATTGAGTGGAGTTGGGATTGTGATCCGTGTGGTTGAATTATGGCTAATAGGAAGTGGACACGTGGATATCAATTTAGAGCATCTCCAATGCAGGGTGCAATACATAGTTCAGTACACTGCCACATCAGCGTCACATCAACATCTTATTTATTCAATATAAACTCTCATAATGCATTGAACTTTACACAGTTTAATGCATTTCCACATCATTATAAATTTAGTCATTTTTTAAGATTACATTAATATAAAAATAAGGGACAAGTTACATAGAAATTAAAAAGACACAACTTAGTTGCATAAATAGAAACTACCATAAATCTAAAATTATCATACGACAATAAACTAAACTAAAAATTATACTTTTCTTTAATCTCCATATAAAGGTTTCTCCAAATCTCTCGTGCAAAATCCTCTATTTTTTTAGAATCTTTAGACAAGATTGCAATCTCTTTATTTTTTGCTTTGAGGGCTTTGACTTTTAACTTCTCAACTTCAACTTTAATCTTTTTTTTTCTTTCAACATGTGGTGTCAGTCTGATTGTTTGAACTTTCAAGATCTTGGGAAGTCATCAAACTAGTGTCAGTTCAAAAAAAAAAAAAAAAATTAAACTAGTGAAATAATTTGGGTTAGAAGGATTGATATTCATGGTTTTTTTTAGTAATAATATTTTGACTGAATTTTAGTTGAGACTAATAAGACTTTATAGTAAATAAATGTTTGAGTAGTTGGACTAGTAAAAATGATGTTGGAGAGTAAATAAATTTGAATAGTTGGAGTAATAAATATGAATGGTTGGAGGTTGGAGGTTGGAGTATTAACTATGATTTGTTGGAGTCATAAATAACTATGAAGGCAACATTTGAGAAGTTGGAAATAAATGTTCAGAAGTTTAAATAACTATGAATGCAATGTTTGAATAAATAAATATTTGAGTAGTTGAGGTAATAACTATGAATGGTTGGATGTTGAGTATTAACTATTAAATGAAAGATACGTGTTCATCGAGGACCAACACAAAATTCGATTAGTGATTGGTCGGATGATGTAGATCCTCCGATACATGTTCATCGAGGACCAACACAAGAAATTCGATATCAAATACAAAGGAATTCTGTGTTTGTAATAGATATATGTGCAGTGATACTATCCACTTTATTTAATTTAATTGCTAAAAGAAAAGTTAATTTGCATCATAAATATGTATTTACTAAAGCTCATATATCGAGTTACCAGAAAATAAATACAGATCAAAGTCAACACCATATTTGTCATTCTCACAATGAATTTAACGTATGCATTGTCAATTAAACTTCTCAATATACTTTGGGTTGTGGATGCCCTTATTAAGTGTTTCATTGGCTTCAAGTTATTTAAATGATGTTTAGGTAGATTTCAAACATCAGTGTTTTAGACTAGTTGTAATTAACTAATAAGTACCCTCAAGTGACCTACATCTCCACTGCCACTTCAGTTTTTTCTGTCCAAATTACTTCGTGACCAACTTAGTGTTAATGAGACCGACATTACAAAAATATACCACACAAAAATACATTTTAAATAAATACTCACTCACACAAAATGCACACAAGTCGATCGGCCAGGCGACCCTCATCTCCATTTTGTCACCGACCAACCGAGTATGTGTGATAAGGCCGACCGACTTAGACTAGTCCATTATGGGAGACAGACACTTGGCTTAGGTTTCCTTGAGCGTTCAAGAACTTGTGTTTTAACGCTAATGTGCGGCCAGTTATCACTTTCTCATGTTAAATGTCTTCATTTTCAAGTGCAGTGGCTTTACTATGTCCTTAACTAAAACTATGTAAATATATACGTAAAGAGTTAATATGATTAAATCGCATCCTGAGTTTTGTTCTAGTTTGATCGCTGAAGTTTGAATTTGTCGGTGTAGTGATAATTATGTTAGAATGGTTAGAAAAACTAACTTGCAAAATGAGTTTGAGCACACAACACCTAAAAACTTAACCCGCTTTCTTCCCCTCGCCTCCCGTAATTTGTAATTACACTTCATCTTCAAAATATATAGGCTATGTTTGGCAAAAGTAGCTGTGAGCAGTAGCATTGAGCATGAGCAGTGAGCAGTAGCTGTGAGCTGTGAGCAGTAGCCAAAAAAGCTCACAGCTTCATAAAGAAGCATTGGGAAAATGAGCTTTCCTGAAAAATAGCAAAGCCCACAGCTCTCATGCCAAACAAACATCAAAAATAAAAAAGCTCATTCTTACCGCTCATTACCCAAAAAAGCTATAAAAAAGCTCCACGCCAAACATAGCCATAATCCCACATTGGTTCAGTTGTTTGAGAGTCGATTGTAAATAAGAAAACGTGCCATGGTTGAGCTATGCTTGATGCTTTGTTGGATGGTCCATGTTTTGGTTGTTGCATAAGGGTGTACAAGCAGACTCAACTCGGCTTTTTCTTAAAATTAAGAGTAAACTACATTTTTGGTCCTTGTGGTTGTATCAAAATTGCACTTTCAGTCCAATTTTCAAAAAGTGAGACATTTGTCCAAAAGTCCACGTGGACTTCACTTTTGGTCCAATTTTCTAACCTAGTTAGTTTAGTCGTTAAGTCAGTTGCAACATTAGTCCTTTAACCTAACGGTCGTTTGCAAAGTTCGTCCTTTATACCAAAGATCGTTTGCAATGTTAGTATTATCGTAAAAGTACTTTACTAAATTAGCAAACAAGTTAGTATTATCGTAAAAATACAGAATTATCAAAACAGACAAACAGTGGCAGGCAGTTTATATTTCTATCACATTAGCTCAAACTCTAAACCTAAATACTAAGCTAACCTGAAATAACAGGGGAGGTTTGTTAGTAATATACATCCACATCCACTAATCATCTTCCTTAATCTCAATCTGCAACAACAAACATATTACAATACATATAAACTGTAATGAATTGAATACAAAGTAATGTTTGGTCCCCCTCGTAACTAATAGCAACCAGAAGTTTAGTTTTCACACAACTTAATGGTACTAAAATGTAAGGCTTTGTGACTACTACTGAAGCAACGAGAACCGAGTTTATTCCAGCTAATCATCTCGAATTGTAGGTTATTACAAAATTATTAGATAGAAGTTTTCTTTTTAATGTTTTGGTAGTTTGTCAACAACAGACAAACAAAAGCAAACAAGGTGATATATGGATATCATTACAAGAGGAGTTTGAGCATCCAGTTCAAGATTAAGTTCAACAGGTTAAACGTAAAAGGCAATAAAGCAATTCAAAATGAAAAAACAAAGAATCGCACTCTTCATAATCATATGGCTGCAGCTGCTGCTGCTTTCTTCATCATATCATCTTGTGTTTTTTCTTTTCAGATTCCTCCTCATCATCAACAACGTGAGATGTGTTCTCCTGTATAGTTAATACATAAAATCGTTGTGAGTGAAAAGGTTATGTGTGAAATTACGCAATGATTATCTAAGAACTTTTACTATTTACTTATTTAGAGGCGAGCCTTATGTCACTTATTATGCGTCCATGTATATAAGAACTGTGACAAGAAAAATTCATAAACATGACCAAGAATAAATACTACGAGTACTACAACTAAATAGGAGTAATCAGTGGCGGATCCAACATTTTGAAATAGGTGTGGCACAAATTTTTGCTCGTGATAATTAAACACGTTAACCAAATTACTCCCATCGTCAAATAACAAATTATCTTTTAAAATACAACTTGTATTGATTTTATATAATCAAATAAGCCTCAATAAAAATAAACATCCTTAATCCATATTCAACATAACAATGATGCGGAATATAAATTTTAGTTCAAAAGGAATGTAAAAAGTAGACAATTTTCTTTTGAACATAGAAAAGTAGACACTTTAAGTTGTGGAAATGCACAAATTAATAGTTTGACTTTTGACTATATTGTACTCCCTCCGTCTCAAAATAAGTATTCAGTTTGACTTTTCAGTAGTCAAACTGGTTCAACTTTAATATTAAATATTTTTTTGGTATTATATAATACTTGTGAAAAATTATACCAATGAAAAATACATTTAAAACCTAATCATTCATAAATTTTGCGTCAAGTATTATATAACGACCGAAAAAATAGACAAGGTCAAAGTTGAACAAGTTTGACTATGAAAAGACAAACTGGACATTTATTTTGATACGGAGGGAGTAATACTATATATCATTTTTAACTCTACATAACAAAAACATAAATACAAGGAACTTACAACTTTTATAGAAAAATACCATGACTGCCAGCAACTTCATGTGTCCCACACGTGGCGTGCTACGCCACACGGAGCCATGCTTTAGAACCGCCCCTGGAGTAATACCACAAGAAGCTAAGTTAATTAATCAATAAAGCAAGTAGTAATAATAAGCATAGCCGTATACGAACGAGGGTGTGCGAGATGTGCTATCGCACAAGGCCTCAAATCTTTAGGGGCCTCAAAATATATTGAGGCTTTAAAATTCACTTCTAACAAAAAATGTTAACGTTGTACAATCTAATGGTCGTCTATATTTGTTAAAACTTAAGATAAAATCAAAATACTATGTTTATGTTTTTTGTTACAATAGTCGGTATAATATTTTTTTGACCATCATATAGTTATTGTATAAGATTTTGCACAGGGCCTCTGTTCGCTTAGCTACGCCCCTGATAATAAGATTAACAAACCTTGCGAATCAGGTGATCCTTTGTCAATACAATCTAGCCATTGCATGAAATTAGCGTCCGGACTAGAAGAATAATCACGATACCTATGGAAATCGACCAGTGCATTATATGGTGGCAAATAAGTTTCCTTAAGGGGTGCATCCACAAACAAATGTTTTGTAACCCAACGTTTCTCATCACCAGGTTCTTTACCGACATCTTCAGTCATAAACTGTGTAATAAATTTTTGTGCGTCGTCTGGCAAAGCGTCGAAATCCCTCTTCGCCTCTTTAGACATCCCTTTTAGTACTACTCTAGGAGGAAATTTGAATGGTAGCTGATTAACACGAATCCGAAACTCCTGATGATTTTTACTTTTACGGTACTTAAACTTGTCTTTAGCTTCCATCTCGCAACCACGGCTCCTTTTCCTGCCAAAATCTCTACCATGAAAATCCATAATGATTATTGGGTAGAATCACTTTGTTGGTTGGTCGAACTATCCTGGGGTTGCCAAAAGTTCCATGTAGATCTAAGATTTACCAAAGATCCCATCCATTCATCTCGTCCGTCCATTTCTATTCCTCCCAACCGTTAGATTGATTTGTTTTTTTGTTAGTTTTTTTTTTTAATAATAATGAAAAGGGCAACATGGTCATTCCTTACCTCTCTTTTTTCTCCTAACCATCTCATTCAAAGAGATACGCTCTTTCAAACCATCCTTTCCACCATTACTAAAACTCATCATTTCCTTAATTTCTCGTCTCATTTCTTAACGAATTTCAAATCCAAAACCATCATTCGATTCATCTTATCATTGCGCACACAATGATATGATTTAATTTGATTTTCGTTAGGTTTTGAGAAATCCCCCATTTTGATGATTTTGACCTAATTTTGTTTATTTTGATTATCTGTTAGTTTGATGATCAGGTTGTTAGATTGATGCTGAAAATGAGATGGCGGCATGGTTTGTCGATAAAAAGCTCAAAAACTAATGCACATTATGGTAAGTTCTTCAAGTGTCGTTAGTTTTTTAGGTTTTACGCTCTTATTAGTGATTCTTCATAGATATGTCATTATCAATACTGCTAGTAATGATAATTAAATGATTAATGTGAAAGTTGTTAGGATTTTGTTGCTGATATACTCATGTATTTTGTTAGAATCTAAACTGATGTACTGATGTATATGAATCTTATATGATTCAATGTGAATCATACATGATTCTGGTAGAATCATACATGATTCTACCAAGGTCTTGGCTCTTTTGTGGAGTTTAATTATAGGACGTCCTAATACTCATCAAGCCTTTTTTGATATTGCTGTAAGGGTAAGTGTGATGTATATGAATCATATATGATTCAATGTGAATCATACATGATTCTGGTTGTTTACTTTTACAAGTGAAATAATGGTAGTTTATTAGTTAAAAAGTCAATGATAGCTTGTAATTTCCATATCTGCTGGTATAAGTGTTCAAGGGAATCTGTGAACCTGTGATTTGTTGCTTAATGTGTTCAAGCTAATGTATCAAGTGTTTTAACAGTTTTACTTTACTTTTTTTTTTTTTTTTTTTTTTTTTTTTTTTTTTTTTTTGAGAATTGATCATTTGAAATCCAATTTTGTCAAACTTGGTGTTCACAATAAATAGTCAACATCTGGTGCATATGCTTGTTAACCAACCTGTTTCATTAGCTAGTTTGGGTGGTCATTTGGAGTTGTTATGGTTTGAAAGTTTTTGTTAGTAAAATTCATATTGCTAAGTTTACTTGTTTCAAGTTTCAATCATTTCCACCAACAACTACTTGTTCTAATCTGTGTGCAAATCTGCTTGTTTTAAGCTGTTCAAAAGTTCATGCAGACATGTGTAGAATCATATATGATTAAAGGAAAATCATATATGATTCTTTGTCTTAAATGATATTCTGATTGTATGAGAGCAACTGAACTATGTTACCTTCCTTTCGCCTATTGATAGATGTTAATGCGTTAATAATCTTTGTCTTGCTTTATGCTTTATGTTTCCTTCTGTGGCTTATCTTCTTAAAATCATAAGGTTTTTAAAACCAATTGTGTATGTTTGTAACGTGGGAGCCTGACCGGTTGACTCTCTTAGCCTTTTACACAGTTGATCTTCTTGTCAAGGTCATACTTCTGGATGTCCGTTCTGTTGTCTGTATGTCAAATCCTAGTGTAACAGCAATATAGGTCACCAACATTTACCTGAATGTATCTGTCTCTATCTATACAACTTATCTGTATGAACGAACGTTTTTATGCATCACATGGGTAACACTTGAAGATGAAACCAAATAGCAATGACATGTTGGGTGGACAGAGGGGGAAACACTTGAACATGCCCCCTTAGAACAGCAGCCCTGCACCACTTTAGCATATGCCCAAAATTGCTTTTAGATTTGAATTTTCATTAGCTCAGTTTAAGCCCATAGAAGCTAAAAATTGGTATGATAGTTATTGGGTTGCTAATATAGAGTAAATAGAAACAAAAATCATGAAATTGGAACAAGTGGATAAGCCAAAAAGTGAGCGAGAAAAAGATGAGCTGAGAGATTAGGGCTGCTGATGCAGTGAGTTAAAAAGGGTGAGAATGAGCTATGAAAAGCTATTATAAATTTCAATAAAAATCAAAAATTCATAAGCTCTTGATTGATTTTTGCTTATTCATTTGCTTATTCAGTTTAGAGAGATGATTTAGGTTAGGACTTAGTAGTTTTTAGCTTATTCCTTATTTGCTTGTGCCCTTTTTAGCTTATTCATTTGATGTACTAATGTATATTATGTTTTTTGTTTATAAGTGGATTTCGTTAGAATCATATATGATTCACATAGAATCATATATGATTCACATAGAATCATATATGATTCTGTGTGAATCATATATGATTCTATGTGAATCATATATGATTGTGTTAGATTATTTTATGGTTATTAACATTTAAAATTTTTATGCAGGTCGATCAAAAACTTTTGCACATAAGCCTAAAGAGAAGATAACAAATGAATAAGATATGCAGGTTTCGTTGTTGAGGCGAATGAGGTTCAAAATTGCTACCAAGATTCTGTTGCATGAGTTGAATTTGCATTCACAAAAGATGTATGATTTGGCTTTCAAGTTCCAGGAGATAGATGAACAAACAAGGATCTCGATTATTGTGAATGCAATCAAGAACAGGGCCGATTGTGATCCAGAAAAAATCGTTCTTAAAGAAGATGTGCTTAAACCTGATAAATAGATGTCGTTAAGGGATTGTGTACTAATGGTAGTTTTGGGTAAACGGATGTTGATAAATAGATGGGCCCCTTTGATTGCGTACTAATGGTAGTTAACTGATGTATTTTGGTAAAATCTGATGGTAGTATATTTTGTAAACTGATGGTAGTATTGAACAAGTTCTGATGGGTAATGAAATGGTAGTATTGAACAAGTTTTGATGTATGTTTTAATTTTTCTGATGGGTAGTATATGTTTTAAGTTTATCTTATATTTTTCTGATGGGTAGTATATTGTGAATCATGCATGATTCTATGTGAATCATACATGATTCTGTGTGAATCATACATGATTCTGTGTTAAAAGTAAACATAGTAATCCTCACATATATTCAGAATCACTTGTCCAACAGTTTTCCAACACTTTTTCAAAAAAATTCAAATAAACATAGTTGAATTAAGATCCTCATAACACTTTTCCAACAGTGCATTTTCAAGAAATTAAACATAGTTGAATTAAACATATAAATAAATTTAAAGAAATTGATATTCAAGAAGTGTTAGTTGCTTGTTCAGCTGCGACATTTCTCGTTGCTTGTTCACTTGCATCAGTTCCATCCTTTTGTGCAGCAGCAATTCTTGCAAGTTTTACAATATACGTTGGATTCAATGGACAAGTTGTTAGTCTTCTCACCACAAAATCCACATTTCCTTTTCCGCTTAGATGTTTCTTTAAGTGTTATTTCAGCATATTTGTTGTACATTTCAACACATTCCTCTATCTTATTAAACTTTTCCCCCTCAACAGGTAAATAAATATCATCAACAACAGGTTCCCAATTAACAGATCCCCCGGGAGTTTCTTCATGTGCGTATAAAGTCGGCCTTAGTGTCGTCACAGATGCTGAAATATAGTATTTTCATTAGAATCATATATGATTTCACAAGAATCATATATGATTTCACAAGAATCATATATGATTCTACAAGAATCATATATGATTTTTTTTTCTTTTTTGATTTACAGAATGTATAAAACAGAATAATAATAAACAAATTTAAATAAATTGTTGTTCAAGAATCATATCAAATCTGCTGAAATATCAAACAAAAGGTATTCAATTAAACATAGTTGAATTAAGATCCTCATAACACTTTCCAACAGTGCAATAATAATAAATAAATTTAAATAAATTGTTATTCAAGAAGCCTTATTCGCTTTTTTAGCTGTGACATTTCTTGTTTGTTGTTCACCTGCATCAGTTCTAGGCTCTTGTGCAGCAAGAATTCTTGCGTTAGTCGCTTGTTCACTTGCATCAGTTCCACCCTTTTGATGCTGAAATATAGAATCATATATGATTTCACAAGAATCATATATGATTCCACAAGAATCATATATGATTCTATGTGAATCCACTTATAAACAAAGTACATCAAATACATCAGTACATCACTCACAAAATCTCAGACGCCGAATTCGACAGGGATATTGACAAGCATTTAGATATACCCTATTCATGTTGATAAAACTCAGACACCGACCAAACGTACTCATGTTTCCGAAAACTTAAATTTTTTACAAGGATGCTTCGGTAGTAGGACTCATTTAGCTATGATTTCATAAACTTAGCTTCGTTTACTTCTACCCACATCATTTAGCTATAATTTGACCCATAGATAGAACTTAACCTGAATTGGCATACATGTCAATCACATGTAATTGGCATGTAGCATACATGTCAATCAAAGCAGTGGCTACATATATATCTTTTTACAAACCTCTTTCTGATGCATATGATTCTTGTCAGTAATTTCATCAAACACCTTACGTGCACACCCCCAATTCCCCACACCGCGCATACATACTAATCAACGAATGCCTAACATACTCACCCACCATCCACCCATATTTCACCACATTACAATGAGCCAATCTCCCATGATCAATTGCCACAACATTCCACACACGATAAACACAAAAGGTATGTAAAATTAAAGAAAAAACAAAAGGTTCATATTACCTGCTACCCACTGGTCCGTGAAGAATTTGATCGATTAGAGATCTTAATCTTTTCGAATTGAAGGTTTTTGATCGAGTAACTATCTATTATGACGATTGGGGAGGTGATGAACGGTTGGAGATGACGGTTAGAGGTGGTGAACGGTTGGAGGTGGACGGTGGGGGTGGAGAACGCATCGTTGGAGAAGAGGATGTAAAAAAACACACCGGTGTGTGTGTTTTTTTTTTTTTTTTTTTTGAAGAATGAGGTTAATGAATTTTTTTTTATTATGTAATTGCCTTTTTTGCCCCTCTAGTGTAAATATTATATCTAATCTAAGCCATTTGATCAAATTAGATTGTATGGTTATGATTTGTTGATTGAATCTATGGCAAGGAGGGGTCTTCATGGATCTCAACTCTCCTGGGGTTATGCGAGTGGAATGGGGATTTTAGTTTAGGTTGTGTTATATTTATAGGACTCATTCTTGATAGTAATTAACTAGCATAGTAATTATCTTTTGAGTACATAAAATTTTTACAAGTTGTCAAACTTATTTTATTATTATTATTTATTTATTTTTATTTTATTTTTTCTTTTAACGAAGGTGTATCATGTTGTGTTTGTTTTTCAAAGGGTTTATGTAGAGATGGCAAAAAAATCCGTACCCGACGAGGACCCGATCCCCAAATCCGATTTGACTGGGGAATCCCCGAGTTGCCCGGGGATGGGGATGGGGATGGGGAATCCCCGAAATATAAAACCGGGGATGGAGGCGGGGATGGGGATAACAAAAATCCCCGACCCCAAACCCGAACCCGAACTTTTAATGTATAAGTATACATTGTATAAGTTATATGTATATTAATACTACATATACTTGTATATGTGTATGTTAGTGAATAGTGACAAGTATTATACTGGAAGTATATATGTATGTATATATGATATTTAGTGGATCAAATACTTTAAAAATGTTAAGCACTATCTACATATTATTCTACCAATATTTTGTCCGAATACACACATTCGATACAGTTTATTTTTGTACTATATGTGATGTTTCAGTATTTACGATATTTTAAAGTTGAATGACATTTTAATTAATCCAACTATTTACGATGTATGCTTTTTAAGACATTTATAGATCGGTTCTTTATAATTTTGATTACTTATGTAATTTTTATTCTCAATTTATAAGGCCGTAAAATCCCCGAATACCCGTGGGGATCCCCGATCCCCATTGGGGATGAGGATGGGGATGTAAAACGATTCCCCGATGGGGATGGAGGCGGGGATGGGGATGGGGAGTGAGAAAAGGGGATGGGATGGTAAATACAATCCCCGATAATCCCCGCCCCGTTGCCATCCCTAGGTTTATGTCTTCATCCGCTGAAAATAAGAGGTTAAAACAGTAAATATGTAAACTCATTTAATTGCAAGCCTTATGCCCTTATCAAACAAATATAGTTAATTACTTGAAAATGTATCATACTTGCCACTTTTTATTATTGTATGTACTGAACTATTTTTTTTCTTATTATATGTAATGAACTTTCAAATTTCGATTATTGTGTGTATTTTGAGTCTATTTAGCCATGTGAAATGACCATTTCACCATTCGAAATTTAAAAAAAATAAGGGTAAAATGGTCACAAAATACACACAATAATTGAAATTTGAAAGTTCAGTACACACAATAAGAAAAAAAAAAGTTCGGTACACACAATAACAAAAAGTGACAAGTATGATACACTTTCAAGCAATTAATCCAAACAAATATTACTTGTTGTATCTGATTGTGGATTTGAATTCAAGAATGTATTGTTATACGAATTTGAATTACAATTATAGTTTGGATATTACTAAAAGGAAAACGATTGAAAGGTATAAATATAAACTAATTTTGTTCATAAATCGACGTGACAACGATTTACTTGTTTGTGAAGGGTTCCATGTGATATCACCAACAAAATAATGCTAAGTTTAGTCATACAATTAGGTATAACAATCAATGTTGATCTATGTGTAGTTATTTATACACTATTTTCATCATCATCAACAACAATACACAATCCCCTACTTGCAAAGACCGCTTCAAGAAATACCTCTGACAATAATACGACCACATTGTCATACAAACATCTAAGGATTATATGAGTCTACGTACATACAAACTACAGTAGAAACTATATAAAATAATAATTATATGACCACCTCAATTTATTAAGTAAAAAAGTTTTTAATTAACCAATATTAATTTATCTATAAATTAATAAATCGAAACATACAAAAACATTACTTTTCTTATTTATTATTATTTTTAATCAATTTTACTAAATCACAATATCACCTTTTATTCAACATCCACAACAAAACAAACACCCCACTAACGGCCTATTTATTTCTTTAAACTCTGTATAATGAGTATCTCCTTTTCTACAAGAAATGAAAGTAGCACAACTCAAGAAATTGTCAATTCAACCAAAAATGGGTCCTACTGTACTATCACAAGTCACATGCTCATAGAGTTTTTAGCCTAAGTCATGGTGAGTTTTGGGTATTTATAACAAGGTTTAAAGGTTCTGGGTAAGCTTGGCCACCGTTGACCGTCATTAACTGTCGTTGACCATGTTTGACCGATTTACACAAATCGGATATGTTAGTGGCCTTGTAGTACCTAATCGGCGATTAATTGGCCTTGTAGGCCTTGTTTTGCAACATTGATGTGAACACTTGATCAGTCTTGTAAATTTTATTTTTACATTTTGCCATTTTGGCCTTTTGTTATTTAGAAGTTGGACCCTTAAAAATCTATGAAATCTTTGAAACTCAACTAATGACATAAAATAGTTTAATATATTTGTCAACCAAAGTATCATGATAACATGATATTTGTATGTTTGTGTGATTATTGCAAAATCGACGGGCCAATCAGTTTTTTTCTTTAAAACTGGCTTCCAAGTGACTTTACCGATTTATGGTTGAATCGGCTGGATCAACTCAGATAATTATAGATTTTGTATTAACAATCTCCCCTTTTTTGTTGACGAAAAAACATAAATTTTATTTTTACGGAAATGAATAATTATAGATTTTGAGCCTTTTGAAAATTTACATTTAACATGATTATTTCAACTTTAGAGTATGTCATTTTAAATGATGTATTAAAGTTGATTTGGTAACATATATTATCTCCCCCTTTTTGTCGAAACAAAAAGAAGAGTAGCGAAGCGGAAATGTGTCAAGCCAAATGCTCCCCTTGAACAATACTCCCCCTAAATGGAGTGCCAAGAGAGGATACATGGATTTTGGTCCTACAAGAAAAAGGTTAGTTTGTTGTAGAGATAAGGATAAGAACATAATACCAAGTATAAGAGAATAAACATTCATCTCATGACAACAACTATTTAGTAATAAACAACCAAAAGAGAATAACCAACACAATATAGTGGCCCAACTATTCTCATATAACAAGTATCATTCTACATGTTATGGACTACGTCTGCTTTAGGGATGTAAAAGAGTTGAATTGAGTATAATTTTGATAAAGCTCGACTCGACAGTATTATGCTTTGCTCGAGCTCGGCTTGATAGATCGACAAGCCTTTATGAGGGAATTTCGAGCTCGACTTGAAAAGCTAGATTTACTCGTAATGACGTGTTTTGTACACTAAATTAAATTTGTCTCGAACTCGACTCGAAAAACTCGATACTATGTATACTTTCTGTATTTGCATATAAGCCCCTTAAACATGCATACTCTATAAAAGAAAAAACATATCTAACATTAAAAGAGCAAAAAGCTCGACAATAACTTGAGTCGAGCCTATATAAGCTCTAGATCGATTGGTTCGAACGAACTCCTACTTGAATTAATAGATAAAAACTCGAAAACGACTTGTTCTTTTGAAACCCGGCCGGTTCAACCATTTTTTTAGCAACGACCCGGGTAAATTTCATACCAAAATATGATTTCACTACAACTCAAACCATATTTTGAAGTAAGGCTGCTCATCGGTCCAAAACCGGACCGGACCGAGAAAAATCGGACCGGACTGAGACCGAATTCGGCAAAAAACCTAGGCCGAGACCGGATCGAATGTGGTCGGTCCGGTCCGGTCTCGGTCCAAATAGGCTAAATGTTCGGTTTTTAAGCCGGATCGGACCGAGACCGAAATTATGAAAAACCCTAGACCGAAACCAAACCAAATGTGGTTGGTCCGGTCTCGGTCTGGTCCGGTCCGGTCGGTTAGTTCGGTCCATCCTGTCCGTTTTTGCTCACCCTTATTTTGAAGTAGTTTTTACCCGAAACAAAACAAACACCCCCAAACCGACTCGACCATCCGGACCCTATAACCATCACCGTTCTCATTCATCATCACCCAAACACCCACCGTCTAGTTAGTTTCTCCGATCATCATCATCATCATCATCATTTAAAACGACGCCGTTTTCTCCTATTCATTCACCGGTTAGTAATAATAATCTCTATTCCTTATTTCTTTTAATTAATTAATTTGATATATTTATTTCCATTCACCAAACCCTAACTTTTACCCTTTTTCTAATTCATTAACTTTGTCTTATTATTGTTACTCTTATTCATTTATGCTTATTTGATTTCTGCTTATTTTTCATTAGCCTAAATTTTACGTCTCGAAATTTATGCCGAAATCAAATAAGCTCGTAAGAGGCGTTTGTTTAAGCCGTATTTACGGGCTTATTTGATTTCGGCTTATATTTCATAAACCTAAATTCTCCGTCTTATTTCGAGACTTACATAAATTTATTATATCATAATAAACTTATATAAACCGATAAGTCTCGAAATAAGACAGAGAATTTAGGCTTATGAAATATAAGACAGAAATCAAATAAGCCCGTAAATAAGGCTTAAACAAACGCCTCTTAGGTTTATATAACTGCTTAATTTAGTCTTATTGTTATTGCTCTTAGTTTAGGGGGTCTTTGTTTAAGCCTTATTTGTAGGCTTATTACGAGCTTATTTTATTTCGTCTTATATTTCACAAGCCTAAATTTTCAGTCTTATTTCGAGACTTAATGGCTTTTATAAGTTTATTATGATATAATAAACTTATGTAAGTCTCGGAATAAGAAGGAAAATTTAGGCTTATGAAATATAAGATGGAATCAAATAAGCCCGTAATAAGACCGCAAATAAGACTTAAACAAACGTATCGTAGGTTTATATAGTTGTTTAAGCCTTATTTATGGCCTTATTACGAGCTTATTTGATTTCTGCTTATTTTTCATAAGCCCAAATTTTCCTGTCTTATTTTGAGACTTATCGGCTTATATAAGTTTATTATATCATAATAAATAAGTCTCAAAATAAGACGGGAAATTTGGGCTTATGAAAAATAAGCAGAAATCAAATAAGCTCGTAATAAGCCCACAAATAAGGCTTAAACAGACACATCTTAGCTTTAATTGATTAATGTTAGTGTTATTAGTTTAGAGGTGTTTGTTTAAGCCTTATTTGTGAGCTTCTTATGAGCTTATTTGATTTCGGCTTATTTTTCCAGAAGCCTAAATTCTCGTTCTTATTTCGAGACTTAAAGGCTTATATAAGTTTATTATGATATAATAAACTTATGTAAGTCTCGAAATAAGACGGAAAATTTGGCCTTGTGTAAAATGTGCCGAAATCAGAGAAGCTCGTAATAAGCCCATAAATAAGGCTTAAACAAACACCTCTTAGGTTTATATAATTGATAAGTTTTATGGCATTGTCATTGTTATTAGTTTAGGGGGTGTTTGTTTAAGCCTTATTACGAGCTTATTCGTCATATTAAACTTATATAAGCCGATAAATCTCGAAATAAGACTGGAAAAATTGGGCTTTTGAAAAATAAGCTCGTAATAAGGCCGCAAACAAGGCTTAAACGGACACATCTTAGGTTTATATAGTTGATTAATGTCAGTGTTATTATTACCTTTGATCTAACTAGTATTATTGTTTTTGCTGTTATTAGGAATCATGCAAGCCCCGGTTGCTCCAAAGAATCGACTCGAGTTTCTCAACACTAGGCCACCACCAAACTATGTAGCAGGTTTAGGCCGTGGTGCGACTGGTTTCACTACCCGGTCCGATATCGGTCCTGCCCGTGCTGCGCCCGATCTCCCAGACCGGTCTGCTGCGCCGTTAGGCGCCCCGGCCGCGCCCCGCAAAGAGGAGGAAGAAGAGGAGGCCGAGGATAAAGGATACGATGAGAATCAGAAATTTGATGAGTTTGAAGGGAATGATGTCGGGTTGTTTGCTTCTGCTGAGTATGATGAGGAGGATAAGGAAGCGGATGCGGTTTGGGACGAGATTGATAAACGGATGGATTCGAGACGGAAGGATCGGCGTGAGGCGCGGTTGAAGGAGGAGATTGAAAAGTATCGTGCGAGTAATCCGAAGATTACGGAGCAGTTTGCGGATTTGAAACGGAAGTTGGTGACATTGTCTGCGGCTGAGTGGGATAGTATTCCGGAGATTGGGGATTATTCGTCTCGGAATAAGAAGAAGCGGTTTGAGAGCTTTACGCCTGTTCCTGACACTATGCTTGAGAAAGCTAGGCAGGAGAAGGAGAATGTTACTGCATTGGACCCGAGGAGTAGGGCGGTTGGTGGGACGGAGACGCCTTATTCTCAAACGCCGGATTTGACTGCGGTTG
This sequence comes from Artemisia argyi, assembly GCA_030686995.1. NCBI lineage: Eukaryota > Viridiplantae > Streptophyta > Magnoliopsida > Asterales > Asteraceae > Artemisia > Artemisia argyi. Next base: position 4,369,543 of record CM060686.1, read on the forward strand.
GTGAGGGCAGAGGGACGGTTTTGTCGTTGAAGCTGGATAGGTTGTCTGATTCTGTTTCGGGTTTGACTGTTGTTGATCCGAAGGGTTATTTGACGGATTTGAAGAGTATGAAGATTACTAGTGATGCTGAGATTTCGGATATTAAGAAGGCGAGGTTGTTGTTGAAGTCGGTTATTCAGACTAATCCGAAGCATCCGCCTGGTTGGATTGCGGCTGCGAGGTTAGAGGAAGTTGCGGGTAAGATTCAGTTTGCTAGGGATTTGATTAAGAAGGGGTGTGAGGAGTGTCCGAAGAATGAGGATGTGTGGATTGAGGCGTGTCGGTTGGCGAATCCAGATGAAGCTAAGGGTGTGATTGCTAGAGGTGTTAAGGCGATTCCTAATTCGGTTAAGCTTTGGATGCAGGCTGCGAAATTGGAACATGATGAAGCGAGTAAGAGTAAGGTTTTGAGGAAAGGTCTTGAGAATATACCGGATTCTGTAAGGCTGTGGAAAGCGGTCGTTGAGCTTGCTAATGAAGAAGATGCGAAGCTTTTACTGCAGAGGGCTGTCGAGTGTTGCCCGTTGCATGTTGAATTGTGGCTTGCTTTGGCTCGGTTAGAGACATATGATGCGGCTAAGAAGGTGTTGAATAAGGCAAGAGAGAAGCTTCCTAAAGAACCCGCAATCTGGATCACTGCAGCGAAATTGGAAGAAGCTAATGGAAACACGGCTATGGTTGGGAAGATTATCGAAAGGGGTATTCGGGCTTTACAGAGAGAAGGGGTTGAGATTGATCGTGAAGCTTGGATGAAGGAGGCTGAAGCTGCTGAACGGGCTGGATCAGTTGCAACATGTAATGCGATAATTAGTAATACAATCGGGATTGGAGTGGAAGAAGAGGATCGTAAGGCGACTTGGGTTGCTGATGCAGAAGAGTGCAAGAAACGGGGATCCATTGAAACAGCTAGAGCAATTTATAGTCATGCACTTGCTGCGTTTTTGACGAAAAAGAGCATTTGGCTTAAAGCAGCCCAGCTTGAGAAGGCTCATGGTACTCGGGAGTCGCTTGATGCTCTCCTTCGTAAAGCTGTTAGTTACACACCACAGGCTGAGGTGTTATGGCTCATGGGTGCTAAAGAAAAGTGGCTTGCTGGTGATGTGCCTGCAGCTAGACATATCCTTCAGGAGGCGTATAGAGCTATTCCTGATTCTGAAGAGATCTGGCTTGCGGCGTTCAAGCTTGAGTTTGAAAACAATGAGCCCGAACGTGCCAGAATGCTGCTTGCTAAAGCCCGTGAAAAGGGAGGAGAAAGAGTGTGGATGAAGTCTGCAATCGTTGAGAGAGAACTCGGGAACACTGAAGAGGAAAGGAAACTGCTTAATGAAGGGTTGAAATTGTTCCCTTCGTTTTTCAAGTTATGGTTGATGCTTGGTCAGCTCGAGGAAAGATTGGGTCGTTTACCGCAAGCAAAAGAGGCATACGAGTTAGGTTTGAAGCAGTGCCCGAATTCAACTCCTCTTTGGCTCTCACTTGCAAATCTTGAGGAGAGAATGAGCGGGCTGAGTAAGGTTCGAGCTGTTCTTACCACGGCTAGGAAAAGGAACCCACAGAACCCTGAATTGTGGCTGGCTGCAATTCGAACAGAGGCTAGACACGGATCCAAAAGAGAAGCTGAGATTTTAATGGCGAAAGCCTTACAGGAATGCCCAAACAGCGGGATTTTATGGGCTGCTAACATTGACATGGTTTCAAGACCACTAAGACAGAGTAAGAGTCAAGATGCCCTTAAGAGGTGTGAACATGATTCACACGTAATTGCTGCTATTGCCAAACTGTTTTGGCATGACCGCAAAATTGATAAAGCTCGAAGGTGGCTTAATCGGGCGGTGACTTTGGCTCCTGACGTCGGGGACTTTTGGGGTCTGCTATATAAGTTTGAGCTTCAGTATGGAACCGAGGAACAGCAGAAAGAAGTCTTGAGGAAATGTATCGCCGCGGAGCCGAAGCATGGCGAGAAGTGGCAGCCGATTTCAAAAGCGGTAGAGAATTCGCACCAACCTGTGGAAGCCATTCTGAAGAAGCTAGTCATTGCTCTTGGGAAGGAAGAGAAAGCTGCAAAAGAGAACAAACATTAGTGATCTCTATTTCGACTTTATCTAGGTACTTTATATGTCTCGTCTCTATTTACTTAATTGCTGGAAACATTTATCTTTAATAATCGGGAGTTTTCTATGTGTAATGTCTATGCCCAATGATGTTTGATGCATAGAATGATTGTTATAATTTCAAATTCAGGTTGTGTACGTTTATTCTTATGTGAAAACGAAATTACCACATGTAATTGTATTGCAGATGGCTAGATAGTGTGTTCACACACTTCTGATGGGCTGCAAGGTTATGGCAGCTTCTATAGGAAGTACTTTTGCGGATTATAAGTTCTGGTGCCTGATTGATATATGAAGTAAGTTTTGTTGTTAACTGGTGTCGAATCCTGATAAATTTTTGTAGAGGTTTTGTACTTTTGTATTGCAAAAAGGGAAAGAATACTAGGAATACTGAAACATCATTTTAGAGGGCTATAAAGTACCCGTGCACTTCTGCCAGCATTTGCATTGAACAACCGTCGTCACCATCAATCTTTTGTAGAGCTGAAAGATTAGTAGCTCTTGTTAATTGTAGCTTGTGTTATAGCATGTACAATTTGCTAGCCTACGTAGAATGGTGAAGGTTTGTTGATCTTAGCGATGTTGGCTAAGACCAAGTCCATATTGTGCGTAGATTGCCTAGATTCTGAGGCTAGTTGAGTAACAAGCCACTTTTAGTTTATAATCATTATCTGGGCTGGGGTTGATATACGGACAAGCCACTTTTAGTTTGAGGTTTTTATCCTGCCCATGCCACATACACAATTTGTGTATGCTAACTCTATTCCAGTAGTTAATATATGGCTAATGGTCGGTTTGGTTCTCATTGATGGTTGTTGAACCTTTTTCTAAAACATACTTGAAAAACTTTCAGACACAATAAATAGCGGGTTGTGGTTCGGGGTGAACCCTGTGTATTAACTACTTTTTTTATGATCAGTTTAATCCATTGGGAGCAAGTACATATGGCCCTATGGTTCGGGGTTAACCCTGTATATAAAATTATTAACAATAAATAGCGGGTTGTAGTTCTAGACTTATGGCCTTATGGGAGCAAGTACATACCTGCAATTTCTGTATTACTAACAATCACTGAAAGAAAACTTGCCCAGATAACATTGATAGGGCATGAGGATACAGTTGTAGTCACCATAGTGTCCCATTTACATTGAATCCGACGCAAGACAAGTTTGCAAGCATGGTACGGATACATACTTGGATATATAAAATCACAGTTGATTTATTATGCCCATTTTGTTTCCCAGAGAGTTCAATCTATACCAATTTATGTAAAGTATATTAATGTATTAACATGAGGAGCATTATGTTACTTGCTTTAAAATACCTTTGCTAGAAGTGTTTCTGGAAACAGATGTGTATGACTATAGTTTGCCATCTGGAAACTTTTTAATTGGCACTGAAGGCGCTGAACGGCTGTTTTGTGCTTCAAGTTTTCAAGTGTCCGGATTTTATTTGAAATATTGAAATATTCTCAAGGATATTGATTGTCTTCTCTTTCAAGCCACTAAAACGGTGTTAGTAAAAGAATGAGTGAAATGCCAACATGAAATATGGTGGTATGTCACTATTCTTTAGGCTTGTTATTTCTACCGCACCCCTGATTCTTATTTGTTCGTAAGCATGTTTGTTTTTGTGTTTACCGATCCTTATTTTAAATGAGGTTCAAACAGTTGCCACGGGAATATATGTCATCACTGTCTAGACGGCACATAGGTCTGACATGGCCATGACATTCATCATGGAGGGCTACCGGCCGGTCTACATGATCAATATAGTGAAATATAAGAACTAGAAAATGGTGGAAGCCTGGGTGGAAGTGATTATAGCATTCGAAGTGTGCCAAGTTGGCTGGTTTATAGGGTTGGTTAACCCATTAATACAGGTAAATATATTTGATTTTTGTCAAAATGGGTAGTTACACATGCAAAAAGACTACAAGTTGCGAAATGGGTGGGTGCGAATCTGGGATTCTGGGTAGTGTGTTGAAATGTGTAGTTATTCAAGTATTGTCAACATGGATAGGTAAATGGAGCATGTCCCTTGACCATTTTATAATAGTATTTGGTGATATATGTATAACAACAAATATTGTTATGCTGTATGAACATTCCCAGAGTTTGTGTAAGAAATACATATCGTGCTCGTTTAATTTAGTAAATTCTTTGATTCTCAGTATAGCTCGCTTGAACTAAAAAGACAAATAACTTACAATGCAAGGATCAACAAAATGAAATAAAATCACAGCAAGTCATAAAAATCAGTATGGAAAATCTCGGGGCATAAAAGATTTTGCTGCTGCTCTGCACGCATGATTTCTGTTTTAAAATGACGCAAACTGATGTATAATATATGTAAATCAGTTTTAAGATCTGTAAGCCACAAATGGAGTTCCATTCAGGCATTCATGTTATTTCGATTCAAGTGATTCTAAAGTTTGATAGGAGACGTAACATCTTGACCAATACGTTGAGTGGAAGAAAGAGAACAACGAGCGACGTAAGAAGCCTCTTGTTTGTTCCCTGGGTTAATATGAGAAATGATCTTTGTACATGCTATTGCCATGTAAGGACATTTTCTAAAGTTTGACAGGCTTCCCGCAGTGCAGTTTTTATAGGAGTATAGAGCCATGGTCTGACAGCACGAAGCAATTCGTGACTATGTAATGGGCATGGGGTAAATATATGGCATGGCGTAGGTTAAGAAACACTTTCACGAACACCACCACCAGAAGCAACGATGATTTCTCGAAAACTATACATTTACCGTCACTAAAAAAAGATTTATGGATCGTCATTAGAGATGAGTTGTACTTGTAAATTTCGATCGAACAAATGTGAACGATAAATCAAGGTTAACAAAAGAGGCGAGGTTTGAGCTCAAACTTTTCCTCAATTTGTTTTAACCCTTTGGTTTGATGATATTGCTATGAGGGAATGAGATTGACAATGATAGCTCATGTTTGGTGTACATGATGGGTTTGAGGATGCCCAAAAATATGACTTTCTCATACCATATAGAATAGGTAGGTTTCCCAAATCCATTCCCTCGGGCCCACTCAATTGGTCCGCTATATTTTTAATTTTTTTTAAACAAAACAAGAAAGACATGATTGATAATTTTAGTTATTTTTTAATCAAAATATTCAAACCTGATTTTCTTAACCAAACAACTAAAGAATAGATTTGGATCTATCATATCATATACATTTCAATCCATTTTTGAAATCCATACCTATAGTGATTCCAATTAGCAAACCAAACGACATCTTTTGTAGATTCGGGTTTTGGGTAACCTTTAACTTTTCTCTAGACTTTACAATATTAATATGGCAAAAGGTGGTCAAGTTATCTTTTCAAAAACACAAACTAACTATCTCACAACATACAACTCATAAATTTACTTACTACACTTGTTACGAATAAGACTTGAATCTATAACCAATTAATTGACGAGTATTATAACTCTCAAAGGTATGGTTAATATAATCTAATAAGTAACAATTAACAGCTTGCGCTAACAAAATATTTTATTTGCTTTACTAATTGTATTATCATTTTTGAAAAAAACATAGGCAATTACAATGCTAATTAAAACTTACATATTTACAAATTTACCTAAAACATGCTTAAAGAACATTGTACATTATGGGGTTGTTTGTTTATCTCTTAATGAAGCCACTCAGAGGCTCCCACTTATTCGGTCAAATGCCTATGTGTTTGGTAAATAAAAATGTTGCCCACTGAATTGAATGGTATGTAACGAATCGTTCAGCATCATGGGCTTGCTAAACCATACAACATTTGTTTTCTTCCCATGTTTGCCCCCACCAACGCTCCTCCCCAAACATTCTTATATATATATATATATTTTTATTCTTTTTCAAATTTAATGGTAATTGAAAAATGTAATCCTCATTTAATTGATAGATATATTAATTTATAAATTTTCATATATTTTCTCATTTAGTTGTTCAATACATTATTTTTTATTTTCTCATATGTAGTAATGAATTATTATATGACAAAATTATGATAATAATCGTATCGTATATGTCTATGTTTTACGGGGCATTTTTTTTTCTAATATCAAGTTAGATTTAAATAGTTTTTAAAAAGAAAATTAAATTTAAACTATAGTTGTACAAGTAGCATTAATATTCTGTTAGATTAAATGCAAAGGTAAAATAGTAACATTTGATTGTTCAAATTATTCAGGGAAAAATCTTTAAAAATGTACCATACTTGCTAAAAAAATAACTTTCGTGTAGCGAACAATTTTTTTCCGAGGGGTAAAAATGTTATAAAAGTACATCAAAAATGCCAAAAAATGAAGTTCAGTACATAAAAAAGGACAAAATAGTTGAGTTTAAGGGAGAGAAAAAGATTTTTTTTTTGTACAGTACGCGAAAGTCATTTTTTGACAAGTATGATACATTATTAAAGATTTTTCCCAATTATTTATTTAGAACACCTATCAAACAGCATGTTTTGATTCAGAATCAAATTCATTCAGAGTCTAAGAATCATTCAGAGATGAGAGTCATTTAGTGCAAAATCGTTCAGTTTTATCAAACGGCCCCTATATGTATTAACAACTTATATTTTGAAGAAATATGCAAATTTCAAGTTTCATTGAGTATATATGCAATTCTCCCTGCTATAATCATTAAAATGCCAGAGATTTCAATTTCAGTTCATGCATGGCTCAAATACTTCTTAGAGCATCAAGTGCAGTGGCTTGAGTCAAAACCCAAAAGGATGTCACGTTATGCAACCTCAGCATTTTCTCATTTTACTTCCCATATCACTCATATCACTCACACACTCAAAACCTCCTCTCATGCTAAAATAACTCTTTTGGAACCCACACTTTTATTTTATTTTTCAATTTTTTAAAATAACTAATTTTTCATTCATTAAAACAAAAATCTAATTTACATAAAAAAAAAAAAAAAAAAAAAATACTATAATAGTTTTGTTGTTGTTGCCAAATATGCCAATTTGTTTTGGGTGTGTATGACTGTATTTAGCTAGCCAAAATATAAAAAGGGTCTTATTAAGGTTAATCTCCTTACAACTACTACCTCTACCCCACTTTATTGACACAACAATACATTTTTTTTTTTTTTTGAATTTCATTATTTTTGATTTGTCAAACTATATATTTTTTGTTTCGCACATTTTTTTGGCAATTTTACAAACTTTATTAACAGGACAAAGACAATCATTTATCGTTTTTTGTTCCTTATTTTTTTTTGTTTTACTGCTTTTGACTTATTAAACTTTGCATTTTTCGTTCACTTTTTTTTTTTAATTATATACATTTTTTATATTTCACAGTTTCATAATAAAAAAATTTTAAAAATTTAAAAAAGAAAAAAAATATATAAAAAAATCAAGGAGAAGTATTAGGGTATGATTGGCGAAAGTAACTGTTGCTGGACTGGTGCTGGTGCTGGAGATTATAAAAAGAGATTATTTTTATAAGCTACATGAAGTAACCTTTGGTTTTAAGAGATTATGGAAGATTATTTTTTTTAGAATCTCTTATAAGTTATGTCTGCCAAACAAAGATTATTTTTTAACTAGTTTATTTTTTGAAAAAATAAGCACAATCTCTCAACAATTTTGTTTGACAAACATAGCCTTACTTGTATTTTAAAGGTACTATCTAATCACGTACTCCTTCCGTCCCAAAATTATTGTCCCCCGACAAAAAATACACAGTTTAAGAAAAGTGCATTTATTACATCTTTTTCTTTCTTACTTTTTAACGGAATGACAGTTTTACCCTTAAGTAATTAATTAAGTTATTCATTAAAGTTTGTAATAATAATTTCAATCAAGGGTAATATGGTAAACTCGATCAAACTTTCCTATCTATATTTAGTAGGGGACAATTAAATTGGGACATCCAAAAATGGTAACATGGACAATAAAAATGGGACGGAGGGAGTATTAAAAACTTAAAATAAAAATAAAAATAAAAGTAGGAATATTTAAAAATAACCGGGTCAGGTCGGGTCGGAAGATCCAACCGTAAATGTAAATCTTCATCTTCTTCTTCTTCAAGTCAAAATCACCCCTTCATCCAATCCATCAATCAGATCACTAAAAAAAATGTGGAATCTAAACTACTACACATTACTTTTACTATCACTCACCTTAATAACGATAATCCACTCAAAAGCAGAAGAAGCTGAAAAGCTGACCACAAAAGAATGTGAAAAACTCGGATTTACAGGACTCGCACTTTGTTCCGATTGTAACGCCCTCTCTCAATATGTCAATGATCAAGGTCCATTTAATTCTTTCTTTTTATTTCTTTATGGGGGTGTTTGTTTAAGCTTATATAGTGGGCTTATGAGCTTATTTGGTTTCGGATTATATTACATAAGCCTCAATTTTCCGGCTTATTTTGGGATTTATGGGCTGTTTAAGCTTATATAGTAGGCTTATTATGAGCTTATTTTATTTTGATTGTATTTCATAAAGCCTCAATTTTCCGACTTATTTTGGGATTTATGGGCTTATATAATATATATCCTTATTATAGTATAATAAGGTTATGTAAGCCCATAAGTCCCAAAATTAGTCGGAAAATTCAGGCTTATGAAATATAAGGCGAAATCAAATAAGCTCATACTAATAAGCTCACAAAAAAGCTTAAACAAACACCCCTAGCTTATATGTGGGCTTATTATGAGCTTATTTGATTTCGGATTATATTTCATAAGCCTGAATTTTCCGCCTTATTTTGGGACTTATGGGCTTATATAAGCTTATTATATACTATAATAAACTTATATTATTATAAGCCCATAAGTCCCAAAATAAGCCGGAAAATTCATGATTATGAAATATAATCCGAAATCAAATAATCTCATAATAAGCCCACATATAAGCTAGGGGGTGTTTGTTTAAGCTTGTATGTGGGCTTATTATGAGCTAATTTGATTTCGGATTATATTTCATAAGCCTGAATTTTCCGCCTTATTTTAGGATTTATGGGCTTATATAATAGTATAAGTTTATTATACTAGTATAATAAGCTTATATAAGCCCGTAAGTCTCGAAATAAGGCGGAAAAATTCAGGCTTATGAAATATAATCCGAAATCAAATAATCTCATAATAAGCCCACAAATAAGCTTAAACAAACACCCCCTAGCTTATATGTTGGCTTATTATGAGCTTATTTGATTTCGGATTATATTTCGTAAGCTTGAATTTCCCGGCTTGTTTTGGGATTTATGGGCTTATAAAATGCAAATATGTCAATGATCAAGGTCTATTACATTCTTTCTTTTTATTTCATTACGGGGGTGTTTGTTTAACCTTATATAGTGGCCTTATGAGCTTATTTGGTTTCGGATTATATTACATAAGCCTCAATTTTTTTGGCTTATTTTGTGGCTTTTGGGCTTATATAAGGTTATATAAGCCCATATATAAGCTTATATGTGGCTTATGAGCTTATTTGTGTTTCGGATTATATTTCATAAGCCTGAATTTTCCGGCTTATTTTGGGACTTATGGGCTTATATAAGCTTATTATATATACTATAATAAACTTGTACTATTATTATATAAGCCAATAAATCCCAAAATAAGCCGGGAAAATTCAGGCTTATGAAATATAAGGCGAAATCAAATAAGCTCATACTAATAAGCCCACATATAAACTCAAACAAACACCCCATAGCTTATATGTGGGCTTATTATAAGCTTATTTGATTTCGGATTATATTTCATTAGCCTGAATTTTCCGGCTTGTTTTGGGATTTATGGGCTTATGTAAGCTTATTATATACTATAATAAACTTATATTATTATATAAGCCCATAAATCCCAAAATAAGCCGGGAAATTCAGGCTTACGAAATATAATCCGAAATCAAATAATCTCATAATAAGCCCACATGTAAGCTAGGGTGTTTGTTTAAGCTTTTTTTGTGGGCTTATGAGCTTATTTGATTTCGCCTTGTATAATAAGCCTGAATTTTCCGCCTTATTTTGGGATTTATGGGCTTATATAATATAAGTTTATTATACTAGTATAATAAGGTTATGTAAGCCCATAAGTCTCAAAATAAGCCTGAAAATTGAGGCTTATGAAATATAAGGCGAAATCAAATAAGCTCATAATAAGCCCACATATAAGCTTAAACAAACACCCCCTAGCTTATATGTGGGCTTATTATAAGCTTATTTGATTTCGGATTATATTTCATACCTTGTTTTGGGATTTATGGGCTTATAAAATGCAAATATGACAATATGTCAATGATCAAGGTCCATTTAATTCTTTCTTTTTATTTCATTATGGGGGTGTTTGTTTAACGTTATATAGTGGGCTTATGAGCTTATTTGGTTTCGCCTTATATTTCATAAGTCTGAATTTTCCGGCTTGTTTTGGGATTTATGTGGGCTTATACAATATAAGTTTATTATAGTATATAATAAGCTTATGTAAGCCCATAAGTCCCAAAATAAGCCGGAAAATTAAGGCTTATGAAATATAAGGCGAAATCAAATAAGCTTAAACAAACACCTTATTAGGAAAGTAGCTAACATAAGTTAATATACGGGGTGTTTGTTTAAGCTTATTTACGGGCTTATGAGCTTACATGTTTTCGGCTTATTTTTCGGAAGCTTTGTTTTTTTGGCTTATTGTGGGACTTACGGGTTTATAAAAGTTTATTATGACATAATAAACTTGTATTAGCTCATGACTTTCATTAAGCCAAAAATAATTGAGCTTCTGAAAGATAATCCGACAACATGTAAGCTCATGAGCCCTCAAATTAGCTTAAATAAACACCCCCTAAAAAATTAATTTATACTAGCCCATAATTCCCAAAATAATCCAACGGGCTGTTGAAACATAAGCCACAAACAGAAAAGCTAAAGAAAACACCCCCTAAATATACTAATAGATATTTGTTGGTAGTGATCATTTAAGTTTCGCAATTTGTTAGTACTAGGTTTTAACATGTAACTATGGCAACGTGATACACCTCTAAGTCGATGTATAATTAGCGCCGAAAGCAACACTTGACGTAGAAGTGTAGAACAGTCCGCACAAGTCAATATTTAAGAAGTCTTGGGTTTTTTAATACTTTTTGCAAATGACTAGGATGTTTTGGGATTGCTTATTTATACTGCTTATAAGCAGAATAAAAATAAGCACTTCCGGAGATAGTGGTTGGATATGCTTATTTCTAGTTTGTCTTATATTAACTTTTTGAGAAGTGAAGAGCAGAACGTTAGAGTACTGTATATTACAACATAAGCAGAAAGTAGATGCAATCCAGACTTTACAAATCCTCCAAACTGATTATTATATATAAAATAAGCTATTATTATATACACCCTCTGATTCTCATTGGGCGAGCCTCTATGAAAGTGGACGCCTGCATGATGTTATTTAACCTTCATGTTGACATGATTTATTGCCCATTGTATCCCTTGTAACCACTTGAATGCTGCATTGAGTGCCTAGCGTATTTGAATTAGTTATCTCACAGATGAATGATGGTCTCTACAGCATGTTTTTATCCATTTGATAATAAGACTGAACTACTACACTTGTTTGAATGATTGCAGAACTCCTATCTGATTGCCGAAAATGCTGTGCTGAGGATTCCGATGAGTACACCAGCAAGGTATCGATTCTATACTTTCTCATATTTAACCATTTTTTCCTCGTGTCTAGTTTAAAGGCCTATAGCATGTCATTGTATATGGTATGTATCTGACCCTTATGGATTACAGATTATCTACTCTGGTGCTGTTCTGGAAGTATGTATGAGGAAACTTGTGTTTTACCCCGAAGTTGTTAGCTTTATTGAAGATGAGAAGGATAAGTTCCCTTCTGTCAAAGTTCAATATGCGTTTAACGCGCCACCTAAGTTGATCATGTTGGATGATGCTGGACAACATAAAGAACATATAAGGTGCTTTGTATTTAATTTGTTTTATACTTTTCGTCAACCAAAACATTCTGCATATCCTTAACACCTTGTTGACTATAAAGTAGCGTATAAGGGGGTTCGTGCGCTTAGAAATCAACATTCCTGTTACATGATAGGTTGGTTGGATAATACGCTAAAACTTTAAGACCTAATGCATATGTTATTTGATGCAGAATTGACAACTGGAAGCGTGAACATATACTTCAATTCTTAAAGGAAAAGCTGAAGCCAACATCAGCAGTTTGATCGGTCAGTTGGTTCTGTTGTTGATGACATTATCTAGGCTCGTTTATGTGATACCTCAGCCTGAACAATTTTCTGAGCTTTTATTGCTACATATAGAACAATTATATCTCCCTTTGTTAACTATTGCAGTTCTGTACTAGTCAGATATATGACCATATGAAAGGTTTTATGCATGTCATTCTTCCTGCTTTAAAAACGCTTGTTCATACTGATTTGACACTTAAGTGAAGGTCTTCGATTGCTATAGGAAAAAATAAGGGAAAAAAAGCTCTCCCTAGTTCCAATTAGTCCTCCTTTATGTCATTGAACCTTCAATTTGTGGTCACAGTTGAGATTATATTGGTCTACCTCTTTGTGTTTTCACTTGAACGTGACTCTGTATATAGGTTTTCAAGTCCTTAGATTCCTACTTATGGTCTTTTCCAATTTGAAATACCTAGCTCATATGGATCATAGGCCCTGATAGGGGTGGTAAAATGGGTGGTATGAGGGCTTGGGTAATGAGTCAAATTGGGATCGGTTTGGTGTTGATGAACCGTGAACACACTGTTTTTAAGAAGATACGTTCAACCTGCTTAACCCATTTTCTTTCTAGTTGAATCTTTATGCTTAACACTTGATCCGCTTGAAATAAACATCATCCAAATCAACCCATTTGTATGTGAACGGGTCCAAACTGCCACTTCTAGGCCGTGGCTACACAAATTCAATGTGTTTATGCGATTTGGGGTATATATGCTGGTGTAAGCACTTCTGTTTTCCCTGCTAAAACAGACTACATCAAGGGTCAACATTAGTCTTTTATTGCTTGCAGTGCGATATAGGATAGACCTGACAACATATAACATGAAATTCTATGGTATCTGCTTTGGTTTAGTGCTACTTTACGAGGCTAGTTTTATGTAGTAAAAGAACAAAAAACTGGATATATGATAAACACAATGATGTTAGTTCACATCTTTGTTGTCCTGCCGTTTGAATAAAGATACCATTTTCTCACACTATAAATAACTACCAACGATGCAATTCCAAGAGACAATAAAAACCGAGTATGGGTATCATGAAAACGATTATGATGATATGCATGATGATACTTGTAGTAATGGGTACTACAATGGCATCAAAACCATTCCCATTTGATGAGCATCCAGATGAAGTTTGTTGCTACCCGGGTTACCCTTGTTGCGATGTCCCCTTTCCACCCTCAGCCGATGAGGATGATGACAGTGTCAACGAGAACAAACCTTCATCGTCACCTTCAAAGGCTTCTGGTCCTTGATCTGGAAGAAAGAAATGGCACTAAATAATGGCCTGTGTTGGCTCAAACTCAATAAAGATCCATCTAATCGTTTGTGTAATATAATTTATGTAATAATCGTTGTTAAATAAAATGGGGTTTCGTTAAAGTGGTTATAACTTATAACCTGTATTCATATGGGAAATACAGTTTGATTAATGAAGCGCCGCTAAGAATCGAGTGTCCTGATAACCTGTAAAGGGTCTAAGACCAGGCCTTCCGTGTAAAGGGTCCTGATAACCTGTATTCATATGGGAAATACAAAACCACTTAAGGGTGGCCTAGTGGCAAAAAGGCTTGTGGCTATCACTCTAACATGTGTGAGGTCTTAAGTTCCATAGGTGCAAACAACCTTAAGTGGCCACGCCACCTCCTGAAAATGTGTGGCGGTGGGTTCAAACCCCGTGAATTAGTCGACCAAAAGGTCGGAAATCATGGTTAAAAATGATAATGATAATATGGGAAATACAATATGAGTAATCTAATATTAACCATCAAAAATAGATTCTAGAGTAAATTACACCGTCCGTCCATGAAGTTGTACCAAAACAACATCAATCATTAGTTTTTGAACGATGTATTTTACTCTTAAATAATTAACATAACCTGATGAAATGATCAAAATACCCTCATGTGCAAGCTATATGTGAGAGTTAACGGATGTTGACTGACGGCAGAAGGTCAAAGGGACCTTGGGTGATGCAAAAAATGAATAGTAAAGACCTTAGGGGTATTAATTTTTGTGAATGACTCAGCTTGTAGTTTGGGTACAAGTTCAGGAACAAACGATGTATTTTACCCTATTTCAATATAGTGACTTGGACAATAGGATCAAGTACTCATGAATCACGATTGAATGAGAAAATAGATGAGCTTCAGTAACCACTAAGTAAAATACAAAATATGAATGGACAAATCAACGAGCATAGTATTATACGTAAACTAATGTTCACTCAAGTCATATGTCCAATATCAATCTTACGTACGTATATAAAGCATGTTGCGTATATATAAATAGATGTCCATAACTCTAATAACATATAAAAGCAGAAGTTACGAATTAAGAAAATGAATAATGGGTGGTAGTAATAGCTGAAGCCAACATGCCACGAACAACGACCATGTCTCTAACGGCCACCATTGTTGGTACGAAAAAGAAGGTACTTGGTCGAAAGGCTTACAACATAACCCCGTCAATCATTATCATAATTAGAGGATATTGAATCGAGACTTTGTGTTATGTTTCTTACTTTTAAGTTTTCAATAATGTGATTCATCTTTCTATTAGTGAAATGCTCGTTTTGATTTTAACAATTGAACTCACGTTATGTTTGGGACGAAACTGGGGTGGGTCCCGCGGTGTCACGGGATCTTGATAGAATTTTGTTTCGTATTGCTAATTTTCGTAAAAGACTGTGTTTCTTGTTATTGTTTAGTTAGTATATCAATAGGTGAAAAGTGAATTTAGTTTTCATATAATTCAATAAATAAGTGAAAAACATATATTTTGTTAATTATGTTTCTTATACTACAATTAAAAAAAGTCACGCGACTGATCACTTTTAGCCATGGTTCTTTAACTGCAATCGACCCTACGCAGCTCTCGCTCTCTCACCTTGATGCAAAGTAAAATGCGGTTATCAACCTAAACTAACTGTGGGTCCTAAGTTCCGTTATCAACCTAAAGCGCCTCCTCCTGAGCCCAAGAAGGTGGATGTTACAAAGAAGAAGGCCACTGAAGTGGCGAGTACTAGTGGGACGAAGTGGGATGAAGATTGCTACATAGAATCCCTTTGATGCCCTTAATATGATCGATACTGATGAATGTGGCATTCATACTGATGTCATGGCCAAGGATGGGGCTGAGTTGGTTTTTAGCAGTGAGAGTGGTATTCCTTGTCCTACTCCTATTGTTGAGAAAATTAGGAAGCTTGAAAAGCTAATTATTGATGGGAAAACTACTCTTGTGAATGATGATGGCATTCCTCTTATAAAGGTTGATTATCCGGGTAATAAAAAGGAAGCTAAGGTGGATGGGTCTCAAAAGACTTGTAATGTATCACAAGAACCGCTTGTAAGTGTTGTGAAAGAGAAGGTGCAGGTCGCAGCTTGTAAGCATAGTTCTTTTTCTCAGTCTACTTCTTCTACTAAGAGGGTTAGCCCATTCTCTAAGGTAGGAGAGAATGTTGATTCCGACAATGATGAGGAGGACGAAGTTATTAACACTTTTGATGTGTCAGTGAACCTATTTGGTGATAGTCACAAGCTTGACGATGATTATGATGACTATGCGGATCAGGTCTACAATCTTCTAAGGAATTTAGATGCTTTTTATTACATGTATGATATCAAGCTCCAAGGTCTTGGTAGGAAGTAATTTTGTTTTTGCAGGAGTCTAATGTTATCTTATTAGTAGTGGTTTATTTTCTTGTTTAGAGAATATGAAGTATCTTGTTATGTAAGCTTTTTCGCCTATGTAACGGGAGGAGATATGAGATTCACCAATATCCTTTGTACTTAAACGATTTTTTGAGTAATATATTTACCGGGTCGTTTGACCTTTTATCCAAAAAAAGTACAATGCAGTCAATGGACAAATCAATGAACATAGGGAAAAAAAATAGGAATAAAAAGCTCTCCCTTGTCCCAATTAGTCATCCTTTATGTCATTGAACCTTCAAACTGTGGGCACACTTGACATTATATTGGTCTACCTGTAAGTAATGTGATTGATAGGATAATGAGTGAATTGAATTGATTGATTGATAACTGATTACATGGAAAAGATATATTGCGCACTACAGAACATTCTAGACTTGGGCTTGAGCTAGTTACACAAATTCAAACGATACGGGCTAACACTCCCCCGCAGTCCGAGCGGCGAAATCGCGAAAGCTCGAACCGGAGAGTAAAATATAAATATAAATAACTGTTGAAGAAGACATTCGATAGCAAGCGGAAACATATCTTCAAGCAGCAGCAGACATAAACACGCAACAAACCGGATAAACCAAAGTATCTGAATCAAACAGGATAAACCAAAGTATCCTGACCAAATGGGATAAACCAAAGTATCCCTTAACAAACAGGATAAACCAAAGTATCCTGACCAAATGAGATAACCCAAAGTATCCTCCACAACTAAAATAAACGGGATAACCCAAAGTATCCCCTACAACTAAAACAAACGGGATAACCCAAAGTATTCCCTACAACTAAAACAAAAGAAATAAATAAAATGATCGAAAAACGAAAGTTGGTTCTAAAACTTCAACCCCCAAAGAACCTTTCGAACAAACGGGGCGTGTTTTTTCCTAAAAAAAACATAAAGATCCACCTAACAAATAATGTTGCGCCTTTTTTTTTTTTTTTTTTTTTTTTTTTTTTTTTTTTGAAACGTAAATGACCTTCAATTCACAAATTCAGCAAAGAAAGAAAAAACACTATACATAGTAAAACAAAACAAGATATTGACGGGAACTATCATTCTAGTTTTTGGCAAGGAATCACTAGAAATTTTTAACTTCTTGAGATTACGATTGAGAAAAAAGAAAAGAAAAGAAAAAAAAAAATGAACATGTGATATGGAAAATATATTACGGTAGTATGTAGGAAATTAAGGTGGAGAATAGTGATATACATGCTCCGGACCGCCGGCCGGAAAAATTAAAGTGGCGGCTGAAGAATTTAGGTTTAGGGTTATAGATTTTAGGATCGTATCTCTGATACCATGTAAGTAATGTGATTGATAGGATAATGAGTGAATTGATTTGATTGATTGATAACTGATTAAATGGAAAAGATATATAGCGCCCTACAGAACATTCTAGACTTGGGCTTGAGCCCGTTACACAAATACAAACGATGCCATCGTTTGTATTTGTGTAACGGGCTCAAGCCCAAGTCTAGAATGTTCTGTAGGGCGCTATATATCTTTTCTTATCAATCAATCAAATCAATTCACAAATTATCCTATCAATCACATTACTTACACTACCTCTTTGTGTATTCACTTGAAAATGATTGTGTATATAGGTTTTCAAGTCCTCTGATTCTTACTTAGGATCTTCCCATTCTGAAATACCTAGCTCATATGGGTCGTTTTCAGTAGATCATAGGCGCTGATAGGGGTGGCAAAATCGGTTTGGTGTTGATGAACCATGAATGCTCTTATGTTTTTTTAAGAAGATACATTGACCCTGCTTAACCCATTTTCTTTCTAGTTGAATCTTTATGCTTGACACTTGGTCCACTTGAAATAAACATCATCCAACTCAACCCATTTGTATGTTAACAGGTCCAAACTGCCACTTCTACGCAGTGGCTACACAAATTCAATGTTTTTATGCGATTTGGGATATATATGCTGGTGTAAGCACTTATGTTTCCCCTGCTAAAACAGACTGCATCAAGGGTCAACATTAGTCCATTATTGCTTGCAGTGCGACATAGAATAGACATGGCAACTTATAACATGAAATCCTATGGTATTTGCTTTGGTTTAGTGCTACTTTACGAGGCTACTTATATGTAGTGCTCCATAATACTTTGGAATTAAGAGGTTTTGGACCTTGGCAAAATCAAACAGTTTTTCTGCTACCTAAGAATGATATCTGTAGTATATAGGAGCCATAATTCTGTAGAATAGAGATGATATTCACCTTGACAAAATCGTCCCGTATTGTGGAACGTTGGAGTATTTGTATTAAATATAGTTACCAGTAGACAAAGAACAAAAAACTGGTGATAACCCAATGATGTTAGCTCAATCTTTGTTGTCCTGCCGTATGAATAAAGATACCATTTTCTCACACATTCTCTTGTATAAATAACTGCATTAAGCACCAACAATGCAATTCCAAAAACAATAAAAACCAAGTATGGGCATCATGAAAACGATTAGGATGATATGCATGATGATACTTGTAGTAATGGGTACTACAATGGCATCAAAACCATTCCCATTTGATGAGCGTCCAGATGAAGTTTGTTGCTACCCTGGTTACCCTTGTTGCACTCATCCTTTTCCACCCCCAGCAGTAAAGGATGATGACATTGTCAAAGTCTATGCACCTTCACCTTGAGCGACTTCTGGTCCTTGATCTAGAAGGAAGAAATCATACTAAATAATGGCTTATGTTGGCTCAAACTCAATAAAGATCGATATAATGTAATCGGTTGTGTTATATAAATTTTGTGACTACGATAAAAGGTATGAAGTATATAATGCTAGTTGGGTTTTGTTGAAGTAGTTAAACGGTTAAACTTTTGCTCATTCAGTGTTAGAAACACGTGCATTGCCATTCGTCACATACTCACATGTATGCATATGGGAAATACAAATCTCAGTATCAAAACGTCGCCGAGATACTGTAAAGGTTTGTATAAGTAAGGGTCTAAGATCAGACCTTCCGAGTGATTAGCTGCTTATGTTTCTGGACCGGATCGCACTTAGAAATAACATAAACAAAAATAAAAATAGAAGTGAAACCTAAGCACGTTCTATGACAGTATGGTTTCGGTTTAGGAAAGTTTGCACACATACAGGACCTAGCTTTAAACCTAAAGCGTCATCATTTAAACTGCATATAGTTGCTCTCAGCTTTGGAACCGGCTTGGTCGTCCAAAATAACATATTTCGAATCAGGTTAACTAAAAACTAAACAGATATAGCTTGCAGAACAAAATTTCATTGATCTTAGCATTAATATATACCGATCATTACTCTTATATTAAAACACGCATATATACTTTGAACACGTATATTTGGAAGCATTTTTGTTGGAGGTATTTTTGGAAGCAATGTCTACCTTTAGGTAAATGTATGATTGTTTACAACTTACCTCCTCATACTCCTTACTCAACATGATTGAGTATTTGTGTTGTTGTTAGCATATATATATAAGAGGGTCTCAAGCGTCCGGAGGCCTAAAGTGAAGATCGGAGATAAGGCCTTTTTGCTTGGAAAAATGAAAGCTATTTGTTTTTAGTACTTAAATGTTGATACAAAATTTAGTACTTTAGTGTTTTTAAATTTTACATAAACACATTTAACTTTGCATAGCTTTAGGTAATTATTTTTAGTATAACTAAATTAATAAGTTTTTTGCTTTCTTGCTTAAAAGTAACCTTTTAAGTATTTTGATATCTGCAGTGTATAGGAGTCATAATTCTGTAGAATAGATATGATATTCACCTTGACAAAATCATCCTGTATTGTGAATCGTTGGAGTATTTGTATTAAATATAGTTACCATTAGACAAAAAACAAAAAACAAAAACTTGTGATAAACACAATGATGATAGTTCACATCTTTGTTGTCCTGCCGTATGAAGAAAGATACCATTTTCTCACACATTCTCGTGTATAAATAACTGCGTTAAGTACCAACGGTGCAATCCCAAGAAACAATAAAAACCAAGCATGGGCATCATGAGAACGATTGTGATGATATGCATGATGATACTTGTAGTAATGGGTACTACAATGGCATCAAAACCATTCCCATTTGATGAGCGTCCAGATGAAGTTTGTTGCTACCCTGGTTACCCTTGTTGTGATGTCCCTTTTCCACCCTCAGCCGATGAGGATGATGACAGTGTCCACGAGAACAAACCTTCATCGTCACCTTCAAAGGCTTCTGGTCCTTGATCTGGGAAGAAAGAAATGGTACTAAATAATGGCCTGTGTTGCCTCAAACTCAATAAAGATCCGTCTAATCGTTTGTGTAATATGATTTATGTAATTATCAAGGTTTAATGAACTTGGGTTTTGTTAAAGAGGTTATAACCTGTACTCATCATATAGGAAACACAATTTAACAGGTACTAAAAAAAGGTAATCAGTAGAAACTCCGGGTGCGTATCATTAATAGGTGTTGCCATCGTGGAATGGGTATGATATCCATTGGGTTTGTTTGGTTGATAGTTATATGATTTATACAAGGATTTGAAACATATACTTAAAACTCATGGGAAGGGGTGGGTAATATGTCAATATAGTGACTAAGCTAGGATAATAGAATCATGAACTCATGATTGAATGAGATAATAGACGAGCTTCAGTAATCTCAAAGTAAAATACAAAATATGAATGACCAAATCAATGAACATAGTATTTTAGTAAACTATTATTCAAGTTTGAGTCAAACATGATTCGTCGCGTTAGTTTTATTGCGAGAGTAAATAAATAAGTAGGCCCATAACTTTTATTGAAAGAATTTTTTTTATATCTTTAACTTATTTGTGATGGGTGAACATGATTAATCATGTTTGACTTAACTTAAAAGAATATTTATATAAAGCATGTTGTGTATATATAAATAGATGTCCAGAATTCTAAGAACATATAAAAGCAGACGTTACGAATTAAGAAAATGAATAATGGGTGGTAGTAATAGCGGAAGCCAACATGCCACGAGCAACTAGTCCGATGGCCACCATTGTTGGTACGAAAAAAGAAGGTACTTGGTCGAAAGGTTTACAGCCTAACCCCGTCAATCATTCATCATAAGTAGATCGAGGATATTGAATCGAGATTTTGTTATGTTTTTTACTTTTATGTTTTAAATAATGTGATTCATCATTTGAGAATGTTTTCTATTAAGGAAATTACTCGTTTTGATTTTAATAATTAAACTTACGTTACGTTTGGGACGAACCTGGGGTGGGTCCCGCGGTGGGATCCCAATAGAAATTTGTTTCGTATTGTTAATTTTTGTAAAAGACATTGAATTTTCTAAAACCCGGTCTCATGCATTGTGTTTATTGTTATTGTTTAGTTAATATATAAATAGGTGAAAAGTGAATTTAGTTTTCACATAATTCAATAAATTTAACTGAAATCCGTAAATTTTGTTAATTATTTTTCTTATACTACAATTAGAAAATGTTTAAAAAAAAAAACTAAATTTACAATTTATTATAGGCGTATGCACATATGAAAATGGTGACCTTGATGAAAAGTACAACGCATGTGAATGGACAAATCAATGAACATAGTAAGTAACAATCTTACAACTTTTGTTTAGTGGCCTAATATTGATCCTACATATATGAATGTATTGTCTACATAAATGTTCAGATTTACAAAAACACGAATTCACAAGTTACCAATAAATTTAAAGAAAAAAAAATTATTATGGAAGGTGCTAATAAGCAAATGAAGATGATTGTGATTAGTTTGATGTTATTCTTTATGGGTACGACCGCAGTGGATGTTGAAGGCGTTGCATGTTGCATCGGTACTGTGTATACGTGTTGCTATGAATCCGATTTGCCACCAATGGCTATGACACCAATGGCCATGAGTCCGATGCCTGCTCCAGGCCCCATTATTGGCGAGAAGAAGAAAGTGCTTGGTCGAAAGGCTTATTCCATAATCCCGTCAATCATCCATCATTAATCATAGCATATTTTGTCTTTCAAGATACTTTTTTTAACATATCAATCCATGTTCGGTCGATATTTTGTGTTACGTTTCCTATTTTGAAGTAATTTTATTCATGATTACGAATGTTATAGTAATATTTTTCATATATATTAATAATTTCGTGCGTTGTGGTTTATGGAACGAAGAAAGTTTGATATGCATTATCATAATCATACGTTGACTCATTGCGATTATACTTGTGACACTATAAGTTATTTGTAGTTGCTCATATACGCCCAAGAAGGTACAATAAGTAAATAAAAACAGACTAAGGATCAAATGAGAAGAATTCTTAAAATAAGAAGGATGAGAAATAACTATAACTACACATTAGAGATGCATCAATTTGAATTAGATGCATCCCTAATATTTAAGATGCATCATAATATATTTTCTAGCTAAAAATTAGATGCATATACATATATTAGATGCATTTCGTCAAGTTAGACGAATCCTTATGTATTTTTCGTCATCTGCGGGTCAAATTTGTTGCTAGTACTACTTTGCATCATTTTCACTTCAAAATCAATTTCGAAACTAATTGTGATGCATCTAAATGAATAGAGATGCATCTAATTCAAGTCGATGCATCTCAAATATGCTGTTATAGTTATTTCTCATTCTTCTCATTTTAAGTTTTATTCTCACTGGATCCTTACCCAATAAAGACTTGTGTGTTCAAAAAAGTAAATAAAGACATGTTTCACATTTAGATATTGTCATAATTGTCTACCTCTTTTTGGTGACAACCATATAACAAAGCCAATTCGAGGGGACTTATACAAAATGGTCAAGTTTTTTAAGTATTTGCGAACGCCTTTTTAGTAGGATAACTGGTACCTAGTTACTATTAACAATGCGATTACAAAAACAATGCTTAAGTTAAGTCACTGACAGACTATGTAACAGAAAGTTACATAAAGAGTCCATGAAAGTTATCTCATTTAGTGAAATTCATCGCTATGTGAAAAGTTACATAAACAATTTCTTTCATTACCTTAATTTTTAAAAACCGCCTCTAAGTTCACAATTTAATCATATTCTTCTGTCATTTTTTTAAGTTTTACATAAATATTTTCAATTTTGCATTCAAAATTTAATCATATTCTTCTTTCGTTTTTTCTCTTATTTATTTATTTTAATTTACATAAATACTTTTAGCTTTACATAGTTGTAGTTTGATGCGTGGGAATCGCAACAGGCTTTACCTCTCAAGGGATCTTGAGAAGCTTACAACCCCCACCAGGCAGTGTACCTGATCGTTGTAGTATAGTATAGTGACAAGTACCGGGGGATTGATCGTTCAGCTTAGGAATAGTGTCGCTAGGATTAGAAAGCCTAAATACTAGTTCTAAAGGTGAGAGATGATTATTTTTGTGTTTTTATATTTTATGGAAAGCAATTTAAAATCTCGGGTTTGAAAGATTTGGGCGGAATTAGTTGCTATTCAACTAACCCAATACTAAAATGCAATCAAAATAAAATACTAGAAATGAAAATAAACTAATTTATACTAAAGTTGTGAGCAGTAATTGGAGAAAATGTGTTTACTTAGATTTCACTACTCCCAAGATATATTTTACACGTTAATTACTTGTTATAATTGCATGGATGACGGATCGTATTCCTTAATACCATTCATGGGGTGGCACACATAACTCCCCAATTCTATGAGCTCTTATCTCCTCCTACACCATGCCCAGCACAACTATAGGGATTGTAAACAGTGGCTCATGCATTAAATACAACCAATAAAGACCTAGTGCGCGTTGGTTCATGTTTCTTAAGACGTTCAAGCATGTTACCAATTGGAGATCTGCCAGTTTTCTTAAGCCTAACATATAAATCATTCATCCAAGACAAGAATAAACAAGTAATCAACACATAATCAATATCTAGGTTTCATTAGATCTAAGCAAACACAAGATAGATCTAGCCTAGCATGATGGAATTAAGACAAGAACAAGATATAGACAACCAACACATAGACATATTGATTGAATTAGAAGAACACTTATCTTGATTAAACATGCAAGGTATCAAGGGGTTGGAACCCTTGAAAAACCTGTAAAGTTACACCAAAATCGTACTTAGGGTTTCTCCCAAAACTTCTCTCCTTAAATGTGAAAAATTAGAAAACTATATATAGGAAAAGGGGTCTGACGGCGTCAAGACCAATTAGGTGACGCCGTCACCTCGCCGCCAAAACAATCCTCGGACTGCCTAGATCTACATTTGACGCCGTCAAGTACAAATCATTTCCAGGCCGTCATGACTTTTACTCTTGACGCCCTACCTTCATGACGCCGTCAAAACTCTTCTGGATCGTCATGGAATTTTACTCTTGACGCCGTCAGGGAACTACTCTTGACGCCGTCACCTACTGTTCCCAACATGGAAAATTAAGACTTTAGCGTTTTCTTCACTTTTATGCTCCAAAAACGTCCGAATTGCTTCCTTTTCCAGATTTCACTCCCAAAGTACCTAAAATCACAAAAGGAACGATTTAGGGCAATATTTGATCAAATAAATTCGGATTCGGGCTTAAATGACCCCCTAAAAACGGATCATTTTTCGCCTCATCATAGTTGTAGATTTACATAGTTGTAGTTGTAGATTTACATAGTTGTAGTTAACCTGTAAAAATGGGTGAACTAGGTCGGACTGGGATCATTTTTTGTTCTCCGGTTAATCAGTTCGTCACTGTAATTTCTTTTTCTATTTTTTTTTCTTTTTCTTGACTTTTTCGATTTTTTTTTTTTTTTTTTTTTTTTTTTTTTTTTTTTTTTTTTGCATACACTCTTACCCTACCATCCAAAATAATACATCATAGGGGATTGAGCATTCCTCTTAAACTTGAATCTTTACATACTTTACAATTAACTAATCTAATGACTCGAATTAAGAAAATCAAAACACTTGGAGCACTTTTAAGATTAACGTACATATGGGGGTAATAAATGATGTTCTTCCCCATTATTCCATAAATAAGTACTTACCCATGAGTCCCAATCGTCCCAAAACAATATGTACAAGGATATGACTCGACTTAGCAACCATGTAATCAATTAGATAGTTAACTTAGGGTTTAATAAATAACAATAATGCACTAAAGATGAGCGCATACACGGAAGGCTAAGGCGATTTGGGTGTACATTTAAGTGGGGTGTAACAAATTCTTCCTTTAAGTAAAATGCTTAAAGTTAGAAACGAAAAGATAGGCTCGGAGGGGTGTACTAGGGGTTTCGTGTACTAAAAATGAGTACAACGCTAAGGGTGCGGGAAAATTAGTTGACTTAACTAGCCAAGTAACATGACTTAAATGGTCAAGTAATTATGATACGGGTTTAACACAAGGGTAATCCTAATGCCTCTTATCATGTAATAAATCCTACCACACGAATGTAGTCTCACTAGCGGTCTCGGGATGCATCACTAACGCAAGTTCTAGAATCTAAATGCTACCGGTACACTCATAAGCACTAATAGTGAATGCTTTTCCTATCAAATCTAAAGGCGAACCTCACATATTTGGGTGGAAAATTTTTCTGAATATTCGGTTATGTGCTAGTCATACAATCTCCTATCCATGAGACGCTTGCTATGGCTAAAGTTTCACTCCTAAATGTTGTAAAAAATTTTAAATTTGGCGCTAAAATTGCACTAACAAGTATTTCTCATAGTTTTATTACACATCTACCATCAAACAAAACAAACTCAAGCGAAAGTGCATATGTAAGGTATCATCTTTTTACCCTCCCCTTACACTTAAGATGAACATTGTCCCCAATATTCAAGTAAAGAATGTAAAAGTGAAAAAGTAAAGAGAATGAAATCAAATACTCTCCTGATTCGCTCGGTATGGATAATGAGGTGGCCAGGTTAAATCATCCTCCAAGAAAATGAACAATCAAAGCTTCCCTTCCAGAATATAAATCATCTTCTTGTCATACATAACCTGTAAAACCTGACAAAATAGACAAGACAACCTCGCGTAAAATCGGCGGCATCCTATATAAGTTACTAAATCCTAGAAAACAAGATAAGATATAATGCTTGTGGAATGAAGTTTGCAGATCTCCTGGAGATTATAAAACTTAATAATTCACAAAAACCATAAGAATCCGTTAGAAAAACAAAACCGGTAAAATTTCCAGATTTTTACTCCTGACGCCGTCAAGAGTAAACTCCTGACGCCGTCAAGAGTAAACTCCTGACGCCGTCAGAATTGACCTGCAAAAATTCTTATGTTAAGTTTCCGGAAAATTTCTGAAAAAACTTGGTCCTACTTCCTGGAAAATCCTGCAAAACTTCATTATGACTCAATACAAGCATTTGACTCCAACAAATACGAATATACATGTTCATTTAATATTGTGGAGAATCATGATCGGTTTGTTTCTTAAAAACATATTTGGGGTTTCCCCTTACACTTATCTTTTGCAAAAATACTTTTAGGTGGAGTTAAGACTAGGCCAAACAACAAAGTAAAGTATTTCCACATTTTAGTTTAGAAACATGATCTACCAACAATAAAAATAAAGCATGCATACAGAAGCAAATAACAAACAAACAAAAATAAAATCACACAAAACATGGGTTGCCTCCCAAGAAGCGCTTTTCTTTATTTACGATTCTTGTAGCTAGACTCAAGGTCATGGGTTACTACGTGATACGGGTGAGTTCCTCGTTGAGGACATCTTTGGGATCAAACTTAGGTTTCAACTTCCTATCGGTTTCCTTAGTATGGTATGACCTTTCAAACTTTTCTCCATCCGGGTCATACAAAGTCATTCTAATATGCCATGACCCGTCACCTTCTTTAGGCGGCTTGTCCCACCTCCATTTACACTTGTCTCCCCCTCTTTTCCATTTATTCCTTTCTATGTTGATGGGCATTACGCTTAATAACTCAATCATCTTCCTAAAGACTAAGGGGTCCTCAAAGGGGTCTAGCTCTTCATCTCTAGCTATGAGTTATTCTACCGAATGTGTCTTTTCAACAAAATCTTTTTCTAGATAGAATGGGCATTGAGGTCCTATAAAGTTCCTTTCTATCCAAGGTCCATATCTAGACGGTCTCATATTCATCTCTACCTAATGCGGTGTCGGTTCATCATCACAATCATAACTATGCTTCTTTACATCGTACACCGACCAAGTATCGCCTTCACCTACCGTTATCTTGGATTCCTTGCAATCTATCATGGCACTAGCGGTTGCTAAAAATCCTCTTCCTACCAATAATGGGCATGTAGTGTCACTAACCATGTCTAGGACGTGAAAATACGCTAATATAGTTAACTTTCCTACGTGAACAACTACATCCTTAATCATTCAAACCGGGTGGGCAATACTCCCATCCGCTAGCCCTATCAATACCTCCGTTTCCTCTAACTTTCCTAGCTTAAGAGCGGTGAATAAGGATAAGGGAATCAAGTTGAGGCTTGACCCTAAATCGGCTAGTGTGTCGAAAGCTTTGGATCTTCCTATCTTACAAGGCAAAACAAATATACCCGGATCATCAAGCTTTTTAGGCAACTTGTTTTGAACGAAGGCGGTCCCATTTTTACCTAGCTTACACTTCTCATATTTTTCTAGGAGGGCACTATAGTAAGGAGCACGCGCTAAGACATCAATGACGGGGCGTTCAAGGTGAAGTTCTTTGAATTCATCGTCAAGGTCTTGCGTAAGAGGTGTTTCAACTATGCTTTTGACCGGCTCTATAGTGGGTGTTTTATTTGATTGGTCCTTTTGGAGAACTTGGTTTTGTTTGAAACACGTGCTCGTTGATTTAACCGAGTAGTATTGTGGACACGAAGTGGGTGAAAAAACTGAGGATATGGAATTAACGGTTAGTTTCGGATTCTTGACTGTGTCGCTTGGGAGTGCTCCCATTTCTCGGTCATTGAGAACTTTCAACAATGCATCAATTCTAGTGGTCATCTCGCTTTGCTTTTGTTTGAAATCGGCTTCAAACTTAGATATGCGAGCTTCTTGAGATGCCATGAACTTTGACATCAATCCTTCAAGATTGTTGGTACTACCATAGTTGTTAGAAGGATTGTTGTTGAAAGTACGGTTGGATGGTGGACCGTTTGGTTGGTAACGATTAGGCGGATTGGAAGAATTGGGTTGATTTTGTTTCCACCTAAGGTTTGGGTGATTTTTCCATGAGGGGTTGTATGAATCACCGTAAGTGTTTGGCTCGGGCTTGAAAGTGTACCACTTATCTCCCGCTTCGTCGGTACGTGTGGATGCGTAGTCCGCAAAAGCTGTTCCGGGGAGTTTCACACAATCACGAGTGTCATGGGGACCACTACATAATTCGCATGAAGAAGTGATTTTGTTCACTTGGCTTGAAGGCTTAGGAGCTTCGTAAGATTTCATGAGAAGCTTGACTTGGTCCTCAAGTTCCATGATCCTACGGTCGGGAGTGCTAGAATTGTTCGAAGGCAAAGATATTGCCTTGACCATTTTATTCAAGTCACGGGGATCATTCCAACTTTCGTTGTCATAGAGAGCAAGATCTTCTATGAGTTCCCATGATTGTTCCGCACTAAGATCACGTAGCTTACCACCGGCCGATTGGTCAATGGCTCGCCTCGTGGAGATGTCGATATGGTCATAAAAGATTTGTACTTGGAGCCAAAGATCTATGCCATGATGAGGGACTTTTTGGAGTAAGTCCTTGAAACGAATCCATGCTTCATAAAGAGATTCATTTTGACGTTGTTGGAACATCAAGATGTCATTTCTAAGCTTAGTAGTTCTCCCCGGTGGGAAAAATTGAGCAAGGAAACGAGTGGTGAGATCATCCCATGTGGTGATGGATCTCGCGGGTAAACGCTCAAGCCATTGACTAGCTTGATCCCGTAGAGAGAATTGGAATAGGCGTAAACGGGTAGTCTCTCTAGTTTCAACACCTAGGTCTATGGAATCTACGATTTTGAGAAAGTCCTTAAGATGTTGGTTTGGATCTTCGGAACGAAGTCCATGGAATGCACATCCGCTTTGCACCAACCGGATGGTGTCGGATCACAAGGGGGTCACATTGGCTCCGGTGAGCTCAATGGTGTTTCGGTAGTCTTGGTGGCTAGGTTGGGAATACTCTCCTAAGGTTCGGGGCCTAAGGGGTTCTAATGGTGGGTTTTGTTGTGGTGGGATGACGGGTTCAAAGATGTTACCACCTTCCATGATGTCGGATGGTAAAGAGTTACGAACAAAAGCACAAAGAAATGAGATAGACTAAAGAAGACCTAAAAATAAAAATAAAATCTTACTAGAAAGGAATCTAGCAAGTAGACCTAATAAAAAGAAATTATAACCTAGACAATAACTATTCCCCGGGCTGCGGCGCCAAAAACTTGATGCGTGGGAATCGCAACAGGCTTTACCTCTCAAGGGATCTTGAGAAGCTTACAACCCCCACCAGGCAGTGTACCTGATCGTTGTAGTATAGTATAGTGACAAGTACCGGGGGATTGATCGTTCAGCTTAGGAATAGTGTCGCTAGGATTAGAAAGCCTAAATACTAGTTCTAAAGGTGAGAGATGATTATTTTTGTGTTTTTATATTTTATGGAAAGCAATTTAAAATCTCGGGTAAGATTTGGGCGGAATTAGTTGCTATTCAACTAACCCAATACTAAAATGCAATCAAAATAAAATACTAGAAATGAAAATAAACTAATTTATACTAAAGTTGTGAGCAGTAATTGGAGAAAATGTGTTTACTTAGATTTCACTACTCCCTAGATATCTTTTACACGTTAATTACTTGTTATAATTGCATGGATGACGGATCGTATTCCTTAATACCATTCATGGGGTGGCACACATAACTCCCCAATTCTATGAGCTCTTATCTCCTCCTACACCATGCCCAACACAACTATAGAGATTGTAAACAGTGGCTCATGCATTAAATACAACCAATAAAGACCTAGTGCGCGTTGGTTCATGTTTCTTAAGACGTTCAAGCATGTTACCAATTGGAGATCTGCCAGTTTTCTTAAGCCTAACATATAAATCATTCATCCAAGACAAGAATAAACAAGTAATCAACACATAATCAATATCTAGGTTTCATTAGATCTAAGCAAACACAAGATAGATCTAGCCTAACATGATGGAATTAAGACAAGAACAAGATATAGACAACCAACACATAGACATATTGATTGAATTAGAAGAACACTTATCTTGATTAAACATGCAAGGTATCAAGGGGTTGGAACCCTTGAAAAACCTGTAAAGTTACACCAAAATCGTACTTAGGGTTTCTCCCAAAACTTCTCTCCTTAAATGTGAAAAATTAGAAAACTATATATAGGAAAAGGGGTCTGACGACGTCAAGACCAATTAGGTGACGCCATCACCTCGCCGCCAAAACAATCCTCGGACTGCCTAGATCTACATTTGACGCCGTCAAGAACAAATCATTTCCAGGCCGTCATGACTTTTACTCTTGACGCCCTACCTTCATGACGCCGTCAAAACTCTTCTGGATCGTCATGGAATTTTACTCTTGACGCCGTCAGGGAACTACTCTTGACGCCGTCACCTACTGTTCCCAGCATGGAAAATTAAGACTTTGGCGTTTTCTTCACTTTTATGCTCCAAAAACGTCCGAATTGCTTCCTTTTCCAGATTTCACTCCCAAAGTACCTAAAATCACAAAAGGAACGATTTAGGGCAATATTTGATCAAATAAATTCGGATTAGGGCTTAAATGACCCCCTAAAAACGGATCATTTTTCGCCTCATTATAGTTGTAGATTTACATAGTTGTAGTTGTAGATTTACATAGTTGTAGTTAACCTGTAAAAATGGGTGAACTATGTCGGACTGGGATCATTTTTTATTCTCCGGTTAATCAGTTCGTCACTGTAATTTTGTTAGCGTCTAAATTTTAATCACAGGGTACTCGTCGCTGCAACGCACGGGTACCCTGCTAGTTATTATCAACAATGCGATTACAAAAACAGTACTTATGTTGTATAAACCAAACTTATATAAGCTAATAAGCCCATGTATAAGCCGAAACAAACACCCCTTAATACTGTTATAGTAAAAGCAAAATAAAGTAAAAGGTAAAAATTGCTAAAGTAAAATAAAGAGGACATGTAAAAGAAAACAAAAGCAAAGGTTAATACTTAATACTACTAAATGGTAGGTCTCATATTCTTCTTTTCCTTCTTTTGATTTTTCTCTTTTCCTTTTTATTTATTACTATGTCTTTTCTCGATGTTATAAACTAAAGTATATTTCTATTATATAGTAAGATTCTAAATCTTTTATATTGTCGAATCTAAACAACTAATACACAATCATGTGGGAGCGGGATGTGAAGAGTTAAGATGTAAGTAATCATTATATATACCCAAAAGTAAACCTGATGATAATAAATCGCTTTAAGAAAGAAATTCACTGAACACTTGCGCTCTCAAGAACTACGTAGCACAATGGCGACAAAACCATTTCCATAGGATGAATGTCTAGATAAAGTTTATTGCTACCCAGTTTCCCATGCTATCAATCGAGTAAATTCAAATCCTATAAACCAATAACAGTGATAAATATAAATGGTTATTAGTTAATAGAATGAAATACAATATCAAAAGAAACAAAAACATAAAAGCAACACACTCAAGTATATGTTACTATTTTTGTTCAAAAAAGTAAAAACAAGTATAATATGCTTCTTTAAAGTTCACCAAAATATCCATAAAAAAATGTATGTTGCTTATTTTTAACTCGAGAATAAATAATTTATTTGAGAATAAAAGATGCGGGTGTCGGTGGCATGAAGGCTAAGCATGGTCTCTTATAAATGTTAGGTCACCAATTCGAGCCTTCGATCCAAACCCACACTCATTTTGTTTTGTTTTTGTTTTTTTGTTTTTTTTTTTTGTTTTTTTTTGTTTTTTCTTTATCATTTATTATTTATACTCATTGTGGTCACTTGGTAAAATCGATTGATATGATTTTTCTCGGTTTTAGTCTTTTAGAGATGAGTTAAAGAAACGTGGATTTAATTCCCAAAATGTATCATTACCAAAATAAACTAGTACACTCGGGTTTATCAACACAAACATAATAAATTTCAGCGCAGCTACAACTCTATTCATCCGCCATTACCCGTTTGGCCCTTGCCAATTTAAGCCAGTACCCATTTAAGCTCGTGCCCGTTCGGGCCTGACCGTTTGGACTGTGGCCTGTGCCTGCAAGGCCCGTCCATTTTGCCTCCTCCTCTGCATGCATCTTTTTAACTCAATGAATACCAATTCAGTTTTAAATCCTAAAATAATAACCGGTAAGTTTCTATGAACGATGCATGTAATAATCATATCAATTTAATTCATGCATCTATAATCTTTTTAAGACGTTAAAACATGCACATGATGAAACTGATACATATCGATGTATGTAACTTGTTCGTGTTTTTACATCGATATGCATATACTTTTTTTTTTGGTAATAATGGGTTTCCGACTCGACATTGCGAGCCGACTAATCCCACGACGACTACCCCTTTTGGATAGCCCGGAGTCGGCACAGGTGAACCTCCGTGGCCATAAGGGGATTAATTTTCTCCCCTTTGGATTCGAACCCTTGACCTCCTCTTTGAAAGGCTGGTATTCTTACCGCTGAGTCACCCCTTGTGGTTTCGATATGCATATACTTTATATGCATATGACTTTATCGAACTATATATATTGATGTGCCACGTTCATACAATGCATCTCGTCATATCGACGCATCTAAACCTCTAAACTTAAGCAATTACGGGAATTAAGTGATGCATGTGATTGGTTTTAGATTATAACCGGGGAAAAAATTGATTTTGGACCATGACTATCAAACATCAAAATCTTTTCCTTAAGTTTGAAGAAACCATGCATCTAAACATTAATGCATGCATGACTTATTAAAAGATATAAAATAGGTATAGTACCTCTTATATAATTTGTTTGAACAAATAATGCATCTAAACACCTCGTCATAATAATAACGTTCTTTAATGATTTTTCAATTGAAAGGGTATATATTTCTCTTTTGTCCTTTAATTAGCTTTAACTTTATCTTTTCTTTTTTCATTTTTAACATAAAGAAAATCTAAGATATACAAAAGCAATGCCCCATAGGTAGGGTTTCCAATCATTGCACGCATCGCCTTTTGTACGATGTGCATTGTGGGTTGTAAGGTTTG
The DNA here is from genome assembly GCA_030686995.1 of Artemisia argyi. Taxonomy (NCBI): domain Eukaryota; kingdom Viridiplantae; phylum Streptophyta; class Magnoliopsida; order Asterales; family Asteraceae; genus Artemisia; species Artemisia argyi. The sequence continues at coordinate 4,402,852 of CM060686.1, forward strand.
ACCAAACCCCCTATGTGACAGTATTGGGAGAGTTTTTATAACACAACCCTTTTAAGTAATGTCTCGAATTTGATGACAAAGATGTGTTTTTTTAAGTAATACGGAGTATTTGCTTCCTCAATGGATTTTTTGCTTTTTAATATTTGTGTTTTCAACTTCTAAACCTTAATACTTGTGCTACTTTTTTTCGTATTCCACAGAAGAAGATAAATAATTAATGATTAAAGTGGGACTTCTAATATAATCAAAGTGCAATTCATAAATAAAGATTTTTCTTTTTCTTTTTCATTTTTTAACTCAACATATGCTATGGACCAGGGTCTAAGACCAACTTTAGATTTTACTTCTAAATCACAAATTTTAAATTATTAATGCATGTAAATTGGTTTTTTGTTCCATAAATATTCAGTTATCTAGGTGACTTGTTTCAAGCATTTATTCGAGACAATCATTGTCTTTACTTCTTGTTTTGTATATCTTATCGATTCTTTTCTTTTTTTTAAAGGAAAAGTAAAATAAAGTAAAAGCAAAAGTTAATACTTAATACTACTAAATGTTTGTAATATATGTGGAATAAATACATATTCTTACCTCCTTATATAGACACAACTAAGAATTTTTAGCTTAATGCTAACTTAATGGGATGAAATTCCTATAAAAGATTACTCATATCATTTAATCTATATTGTACCCAATTCTGATTTCCATCTTCTTTGTTTTCCATCTACTATTTGTCCATATATTTCTCTTTTGTTAATCTACCCCCAAGTTTCATATATGGACTCCAATTCCAAATTTCCAAACCTTGAAAATATGATTACAGTGATGCAACATGAGCATCCGCTTCATCTCATAGATTTGCATCCATGTTATCCAGAGTCCAGACTATGTAGAATTTAATGATGACGAGGAGGAGGATAGGGTTATAAAATGGGACTAACGAAATAAATGCTACCTGATGAGCAGTTGAGTGCCAATAGCACAAGACACGCTCATATATTGCACGACACATATACCAATTTACTCCCAACATATGCCATGGACCGGGCACTAAGACCAACTTTAGCCCGACAATTGTATAGAATATAATTATACAAGAGACTCAGTTAAGGTAGTTGATTAGGTCTTATAACTAGCCAAAGTCAAAATCAATCCTAATTGGTACCAGTTACTATACGTACGGTCTGTGGTTCTTAGTATGTTTAGTTGATTAGGGATTCACAAAATGAGAAGAAGATTAGATAATGGCAAAATGGTATTAAAAAACTAGATAGACTCTAATTTAAATGATGAGATACCTTATGCAAAGCCATTAATTTCTAATAAGAATTAATCGATAAAACCGGCCTATATCATATTTTCAACAGTGATCATGCATCTTTTTAACTTAATGAACACCAATTCGATCAATTTTAAATCCTAAAATAATAACCAGTAAGTTTCTATGAACGATGCATGTAATTATATCAATTTAATTCATGCATCTATAATATTTTCAAGACGTTACATTAAAACATGCACATGAAACTGATACATATCGATGCATCTAACCTGTTCGTGTTTTTACATCAATATATATGCGTCTACTTCATTGTCAAACCTTGAATGCATAAAGAAGTTTGGAACAAAATTGAAACCATGATCACTTAATTGATGCATCAACACACGTTCATATAATCTATATATGCATCTGACTATATATATCGAACAATATATATTGATGTGTCACGTTCATACGATGCATCTCGTCACATCGAAGCATCTAAACCTCTAAACTTAAGCAATTACGGGAATTAAGTGATGCACGCGATTGGTTTTGGATCATAACCGATTCAAAAAATCGATTTTTGACCACGACCATCATACCTCTAAATATTTTCCTTAAGTTTGAACGAACCATGCATCTAAACATTCGTGTCCTCTAACTTTGAACGAATAATTAAAAAGATTTAAAGTTGGTATAGAAACTTCTTATCATGTTTGAACAAATAATGGATTTTTCAAAGGAATGAGTATATATTTCTCTTTTATCCTTTAATTAGCTTTAGCTTTAACTTTAATTTTATCTTTTTCTTTTTCTAATATAAAGAAAATGTAAGATTACAAAAGCAATGCCCCATGCTTTTTGTTATTAAAAAAGATTGATTTATCTCAGGTACATATGTTTGAAACTGAAAAGATATATAAAATATTTAAAACCAAAGTAGAAGATGATGGATGAATCATCAACATATTATTAACGAATCCAAAAAACTAATTAAATACTTTATATTTCCACCGAGGTTGGCCCAATAAGCACTCAAAGCATATTATGTTCTCCTTTTCTTTTATCTTATGGTAAGTTAAATGACATCGAGGTAACTTTTGGTTTTTTCTGAGGTTGGATTTCTGTACACACTTAAAAAGAAAGCTTAATTAATTTAAAGTTAAATATTATCTACCAGTTGTATCAAGAAAGGCTCGATACCAGTTGGTTCTACCTCGAACTCGACACGAAAAGCTCGAAACATCCATAAATAAGTATTTACTTTTAGTGTATTTATATATTAGCACGTAAAAGCTGGACAATTACTCAAGTCGAGTATGTATAAGCTCGAGTTCGGCTCGATAAACATTTTGAGCTCACTTTTTGGGCTCGAGCAAGAGACTCGATAAAGTTCGAATCAAACGAGCTCAAGTTACTCGACAAAAGCTCTACTCGTTTACACCCCTAAATTCAAATACTTGGTATTTAGATTCCCTTCTTATTTTAACAATGTGTCAGCTTGTAGTATTCTATGCCACATATCGTACTACTTATTTTTTCTCTATTAGTGTTATTATTTTTTCTTCTTCTGGAACATCTGACGAGCAATATTTTCCTTGGAATAAAGGACAAAAGAGAAAGAATTGTAGACCAAACTTTAGAATGATTGTCTTTACTTCTTGTCTTCTTGTTTGTATATGTTATTGATTCTCTTCTTTTATAAAAGGAAAAGTAAAATAAAGTAAAAGCTGATACTTAATACTGCTAAATGTGAGTAAAATAAAGTAAAAGCTAATATTCTTACCTGACACAACATAGAATTTTTAGCTTTATGCTAATTTAAGGGGATGCAATTCCTATAAATGCTTGCTCATATCATTTAATCTATGTTGTACCCAATTGTGATTTCCACATTCTTTGTTTGCCATCATACATATAACTATTTTCCTTAAGTTTGAACAACTTTGAACAAATAACTAATGCATGCATGACTTATTAAAAGATTTAAGGTAGGTATAGAAACCTCTTATCTTGTTTGAACAAATAAGGGATTTTTCAAACGAATGAGTATATATTTCTCTTTTGTCCTTTAATCAGCATTAACTTTAAATTTATCTTTATCTTTTTCTTTTTTAATAAAAAGAAAATGTAAGATATACAAAAGCAATGCCCCATATTTTTTGTTATTAAACAAGATTGATCTATCTCAAGTACATATATATTTTTTAACAAGTTTTTTACCGACTTGGTAAGTTTCTATTAACAAACTAAAAAAATATTTGAATCATCAACAGATTATTAACGAAGTCAGGGAACTAATTAAATACTAACTAATAAGCTCTCGAATCATATTAATATGTTCTCCTTTTCTTTATCTTATTGCAAGTTAAATAACATTGAGGCAACTTTTAGTTTTAATGAGGTTGCATTTTCGTACACACTCAAAAAAAAAAAAAAAAAAAAAAAAAAAAAGGCTTAATTAATTTAATGTTAAATATTTTCTACCAGTTGTATCAAGAAAGGCTTGATATCAGTTGGTTCTACCTCAAACTCGACACGAAAAATACATCCATAAATAAGTATTTAATTCTAGTGTATTATATACAAGCATGTAAAAGATCGAAAAACTCGACAATTACTCAAGTCGAGTATGTGTAAGCTCGAGTTCGCCTCGATAAACATTTCGAGCTCACCTTTTTGGGCTCGAGTTACTCGACAAAAGCTCGACTTGTTTACACCCCTAAATTCAAATACTTGGTATTTAAATTCTCTTCTTATTTTAACAGTGTGTCAGCTTGTAGCATTCTATGCCACATATTGTACTACTTATTTTTCCTCTATTGATGTTATTATTTTTTCTTCTTGTGAAGCATCTGATGAGCAACATTTTATGAATTACAACTAAAGTATACATATTCTTACCTGTTTATCTTATTGAGTCTTTTCTTTTTTAAAAGGAAAAGTAAAATAAAGTAAAAGCTAGTACTACTGCTAAATGTTAGTAATATATGTGGAATAAAGGACAAAAAGATATGTGGAATAAAGGACAAAAAGAGAAAGAATGCATATTCTTACCTTAAAAGACCAAACTTAGAATTTTTACCTTTTTTCTTAATCTAACCCCCCAAGTTTCGTATATGGACTCCAATTCCAAATTTCAAAACCTTGAAAAAATAATTACAGCGGTGCAACATCAGCATCCGCTTCATCTCGTAGATTTGCAGCCTCGTTATCCAGACTATGTAGAATTTAGTGATGACGAGGAGGAGGATAGGGTTTTAAAATGGGATTTCACTCATACATGTAATCAGTGTCACAAAGATATCAACGTGTATCATAGGTATTACTACAAGTGTACTGATTCATGTGATTATGCGCTCCACACACTGCGTGCAAAGCTTCCTTCGGTGCTAATAGTAAAATCCCATGATCCAAGTCATACGCTTACCCTTGAGAAGTGGGGTGATCGGCATGGCTTTTCCTATTGTAGTGTATGTGATAAAGGGGAGCCTGAGAACTAGTGTTATGGGTGTTCAATTTGTGTCAGCAGGTCACTTTGTTTTAACATGGTACATGTAAAATGCGCCATGATTGAAAGAGAAAATCATATCGTACTACTTATTTTTTCTCTATTGATGTTATTATTTTTTCTTCTTTCAATTCTGAAACATCTGCCGAGCAATATTTTATGAATTACAACTAAAGTATACATATTCTTACCTGTATATCTTATTGAGTCTTTTCTTTTCTAAAAGTAAAAGTAAAATAAAGTAAAAGCTAATAGTAATATATGTGGAATAAAGTAAAAAGAGAAAGAATGCAGATTCTTACCTTGAAGACCACACTTAGAATTTGTAGCTTTATGCTAACTTAATGGCTATAAAAGCTTGCTCATATCATTTAATCTATATTGTACCCAATTCTGACTTCCATCTTCTTTGTTTGCCATCAACTATTTGTCCAAATATTTCATTTTTGTTAATCCACCCCACCAGGTTTCATACATGGATTCCATTTCCAAATTTCAAAACCTTGAAAAAATAATTACTGCGGTGCAACATGAGCATCCGCTTCAACTCGTAGATTTGCAGCCTCGTTATCCAGACTATGTAGAATTTAGTGATGACGAGGAGGAGGATAGAGTTATAGGATGGGATTTCAATCATACATGTAATCAGTGTCACAAAGATATCAATGTGTACCATAGGTATTACTACAAGTGTACTGATTCATGTGATTATGCGCTCCACACACTGTGTGCAAAGCTTCCTGCTGCGCTAATAGTAAAATCCCATCATCCAAGTCATACGCTTACCCTTGAGATGGGTAATCGTTATTCCTATTGTAATGTATGTGATAAAGGGGAGCGTGATAACTTGTGTTATGGTTGTTCAATTTGTGCCTGGTCATATTATTATTATGACATGGTACATGTAAAATGCGCCATGATTGGAAGAGAAAATCATATCATCTATCATCCAAGTCACCCGCACCCACTACAGTCTGGTACATCAGAACCAATTATTTGTACTTGTGATGCGTGTGGGAAGAAGCATGAAGGTATCTTCTATCATTGTACCACATGTTTTCACCACACCATCCATATTGATTGTGCATTCCTCCCCAGAAAGTTACACATTCAACATACTCACCCACTCATCATTTCTTATTCCTCCCAAGATATTACATATCATAATAAATGCAGGATATGTCGCGAGCATTTCAAATTTAAATATCTTTGGAGTTATCAATGTGAAAGTTGCAGGTACTATGTGCATCTAAATTGTGCAACATCTCCTGGAGGTAATAAAAATACATATAAATTTACTAAATATCTCATGCTTCGAATGATTATGTGGAATTTTGTTTGATATGTACCAACATCTTAATATTTAACCCATTTTCAATTCATAACAGGTATAGGCAAAACGATCAAAAATTTCGAAGAGGCTGATCATCCTAATCTTGTCAAACTCCCATTCCCCGATCAAACATACAGCATACTACAACACTGGCTTTCCAAAGAATTGGGATCTACAAGTGAAAGGAACCTGAACCATAGCGGTCATCAGCATCAGCATGTGCTAAGTCTGGTAGGCACACAATCTGACGACAGTAAAGGTGCAACCTCTTCAAGCGGCGTTAGTTCATTATCTTTGCACGACCCAATGAAAAGGATTGAGCTATTATGTAACGGATGCGTGAGACCAATCATGGATGTGCCCTTTTACAAATGCTCCAGCGAAGACCAATGTTGCGACTTTGTTCTTCATGAGTGGTGCACTCGTTTACCTGCTGAATTGCCAAATCACCCAGGTCACACACACACTCTTACTTTCCTTCCAAAAGTTTCAGAAAATATATTTGGCATTTTCGATTGTGAAATTTGCAAATTACCTTGCAACGGGTTTGCTTACGGGTGCACCAAATGTGAATACTACATTGATGTTAACTGTGGATTCATCCCCAATGAAATTACACATGAAGCTCACCCCGATCACATTCTTTCACGGTGTGAGGGAAAAATGAAGCAGGCATGCGTTGCAGACGGGTTCGCGTATAGAAGTGATATTTATTTTATTTGTCGATCTTGTGATTTTTACCTCCATTCTTATTGTGCTTTAAACTTGCCTGGTATTATACATCACAAGTTGGACAAGCACCCCATGAGGTTGACATACGGTCCGGTAGAGAACCATAAGAGTGAATACTTTTGTGAAGTTTGTGAGGAAGAGCTGTACATAAATTATGAGTGGTTTTATCATTGCCATGTGTGTGCCTACTCTTTACATACTCGTTGTGCTCCGGTGATACTTAACTTTGAAGCAGCCTATTACAATGGCAGAAGCGTTTATGAGTATTTGAATATTAAGTTTGGGGGAATTTATAATATGGAAGGTCACGAGCACTCTGTATCACTTGCTCTAGGGTCTGACAAAGATGGAGAATGCTCAAAATGTCATTGGAGGGTGAGAAAAAATATAATCATTAAGTGTCAGAGTTGCAAGCTGGCAATGCATTGGTATTGTTGTAAGAGATTAATGTAATGTGTTTTTTAAGTAAAGTCTCGAATTTGATGGCTTGTAACCCTTTTGTTTGTTGTTCACTTTTCGGTTCTTTTATAATATTTGCTTCCTCAATTGACTCTATGTTGGAGCGTGTTTATTTGTTTGAATATGAATTAAATGAAAATAATCCTTAGTGATCAAATTATGAAAATAACAATTGAGAGATATCCTTGCTTCGTGATATTAATAGTAAACTTAACGTGGTTGGAAAATCTATGATTTTAATGATTCATAATTTTAATAAATCTATTCATATTTAAGTTTTTGCTTTTTCATATATGTTGTCTTATAGAGGTCTTCAAAGTGTTTGATGTAATTCCTGAAAGATAATAATTGTATTTTGTTATAATTCGAAGAAAGCCTCATGGAATTGTATTCCTTTCTTTATACAATTGGTAAAGAATATTTACCTATAACTAAATTAAGCTTTCTTTTTAAAAGTGTACCGTATGATAAAAAAGCAAAAGTCGCATCGATGTTATTTAACTTACCATATGATAAAGAAAAGAAGAACATAGTATACTTTGAGTGCTTATTAGGCCAAACCACAGTGGAAGTATCATGTACGGAGTATTTTGTTCTCTGAGTTTGTTAAAAATATGTTGGTGTTTCGCCCATCAATTTTTTTTTCATACATCTTTGTAGTTTCAAAAATATGTACATGAGATGGCTCAATCTTTTCTAATAAGAAAAAATATTGATTGTATCATGATAGCATTGCTACAAATCTCAAATTTTAATTGCAAGTGTAAGGTAAGTAACTAGGTTCGAGCCTTAATTTGAAACTATTGTCTTTACTTCTCTTTAGTCTTTTGTGTATCTTATACGAGTATTTTTTTTTTTTTTTTTTTTTTTTTTTTTTTTTTTTTTTTTTTTAATTATAAAAGAAAAGGGTAAAGCTAAAGTTAAAGTTAATAATACTTACTGTATATGCATAATAAAAGGAAAAAAGAGAAAAAAATAAAGGAAATGATTAGGAAGTTTTAGCTTTTAGCTAACTTAACACAGTCTATAAATATTTGGAGATATCAAATAATATATATATTAATCTTAGCTGACTAAAATAGTTAAATTAAAAAAATTAAAGTAAATATAGCTAAAATAATGTACTCAAAGGGTCTGAGGGCCTTTTTTTTTTTTTTTTTAAACAGAAAAGGTTTGAATTTTTAAATGAGCTGAACACCTGAATCCATTAAAAGTTTTGTAAAATGTATAGTAGCTTATAACCATTTCAATCTTGTTTAATCAAAAAATGAATTATAGACTAGCATGCACCTTTGTTATGAATTCCCGGTACTAGTTGTGATCATACAATTAAATTAATACTAAAATCCCATAGTCTTAAGTCTTAAGTCTTAAGTCTTAAGTCATAAGTTAACCCTTAATCAGCTATGCGCATACAAGTAAGTTTTGCTATTCATGTCGTACATATATAGATGATGAAGTGTATTGTGGTGGGGTGTCACAGTACGGTTCCTCTTCCTCCTGGTCAATATATGATGATGAGGATAATAACGGTGTTAAAGTCGTCATTGCACCTTCAACTGTAGCTCCTGGTCTGAGATCTTGATGTAAGAAATGATAAGTAATAATTGTCTAATAAAGATTATTGTTATCGTGTATGTGATCAAAAAATCTGGTGTTTATGCATAATAAGGACATGTAATGCCAATTGAAGTTTTTTTTTAAGTAGTTAAGAACTTTGTTTAATCATTATGTGCATGCAACTTGTTTAACTTTATGAAGCTAATAGATCTTTAGTCTTAGCTTCATGCAAAACATACATAACTTTGTTCATTTGGTCGTACAATTAATAAGCTAATATGTTTTCACCTTTAAACTCTATGAACATTTGGCGCGGTTACAACTCCATGCATCCGCCATTACAGGCTTTGGATTCGAGCACTGGAATGTTTTATAGAATTTTACAAAGAGAACTCCTATTTGTGTTTGCCAAATCGATAATTTGCAACAACATGTGTTTTTAATTTACTACATAATAGAGACAGACAATGCAACTGCATCCCGCCATAAATCGACTAAATTCAAAAAGGGTTATAAACGATTCAGTTCAAGTCGAACTTTGGTAGGGGTTAACTTGAATCGACATTATTATATTCGGATTGAGCTTGGCGATCCTTCACGAAAAAAGCTCGAGCTAAGCTCAAGAAAGTTTGAATTTGGCTCAAAAAGCTCGATTTATTTATGATAATGTTTTTTTTCTTCTCAAATTCGGCTCGAGATCGGCTCGAAAAGCTCAATACATCTATAAATAAGTATTTACTTTTAGTGTATTTATATATAAGCACTTAAAAGCTCGAAAAGCTCGATAATTACTCAAGTTGAATATATATAAGCTCGAGTTCGGCTCGATAAACATCTCAAGCTCACTTTTTGGTCGATAAAATTCATTTACTCGAAAAAAGCTCGACTCGTTTACGCCCTAAACTCAAACACTTGGTATTTAAATTCCCTGCTTATTTTAAATGCGTGTCAGTTTGTAGCCTTGTAGTATCCAATACGACATATGTATGTTTTTGTGTTTTTAAAATAAACTTTTCTAATAAATATATGAAAGTATGGGTGGGTTGAGGGATATAAACCTCGTTTCTCATAAACGGTAGGTCTCGTGTTTGAGTCATTGCGCTTCCTAATTATATGCAATTATCAAGACAAATGTACGTGGAAAAATACATGTAGGTTTAAATCTAACGCGACGAGCAATCATACATACTACATACGTACATCAATTTCTTGCCAATTTGTAGGTGTTTTTTTTTCTTTTTTTTTTTTTTTTTTTTTTTTTTTTTTTTTTCAATCGTTAACATACGTATCACCAACGTTTTTATATCCTATGTGTACGGTAGCGCCACTAAAGAATTAACATTCTTTAAACTTTAGTTGCTAAATGATATTACTCCTAGTAGTATATAACGATCACTTTAGGAAATATGTATAGTCAAAAATTCTTGGGTCAGCCACCTTGACTTGTAGTAAACTGTTTCTATAAAAGAGCTTTCGTTGAAAAGAAAAAGAGAAATGTGCGTTTTCTGAATATATAAACTCAAAGAGATTTGGAATTCAGTAAATTAAAGCAACTCAAGATTTACTTAATTATACACGAAATATCTATGTACACTTTAATTTATTTTTCTCCTACGTTCTACTTGTGTAAACTTGGCATTGTATAAATTTTATTAGACATCCACCAATGAGGGTTTACAAGTTTATAACATGAGTTTATGGTGACATGGCTAATGAGGTGAAGTGAAAGTTTATAAGAGCATTTGGTACCAAACATCATATGATGCGTTATTGTCTCATATTGCGACTTTAATGATATCATCCCATACCATACCTCAAGTTATAAGGCTCGGCATCAAATTTGCCAGTCAAGTTATAAGGCTTTTTACTCTCTTTTTTTATGTGTTATTTATGTTTTATTTTAAAATATGTGAGCACGGGTGTGTCATATAACTTGAGTGATGATAGGAAAGTGTTTTTTGGTTAAGTTATAAGTTCCTATTTATAAGAAAAAAAACTAAGGTAACAACATGTTTTCCTATACAACCATCGGATAAAACCAATCGTACTTAGTGCTCTAAAAAGAGAGGATGAACAATGTTTTGAAAACCGGGTTCGAAATTGACCCGGTCGAGTCACCGGGTACCAGGTTAACCAGTCCGACCGCCGGGTCAACCCGGTTTTCAATTTATTATTTTTCTATTTTTTCGACCGGGTCAACCGGTTCAACTGCCGGGTCAACCTGGGTTTTTATTAAAATTTTTTGAAAAAACGAAACCCGGCCGGGTTTCGAGAACCGGGTTGACCCGGGTCACTCAAAACCCGGCGGGTCTAGCCGGTTTTAGAAACCCGGGTTTTTTTTGCCGAAACCGGTCGAACCGGTTAACCCGGCCGGGTCGACCCGGGTTTCAAAACACTGAGGATGAAGTTCATACGGTTAAACTTGAGAAGTAGAACATTAGTGGGTCCATTTGATATTTTTTGCACTCACGTATATGATTAAAACATAGATTTACCTCATTTATAAACTTTTTAAGTTTACAGGATCAATTGAGTAAGTTTATATATATGAGTTAATATTTCATAAAATTATAAAATTTTGACGTGTCATGCAATAATCTTTATAAAGTTTATAGCGTTGGATATGTTCTTATAGATAAAGCTAGTTTTTACGAAGTTATTTTATCTTAAAAATCTCACACGTTAATATAAGGGGGAATTGCATATGCAATATTTGAAAGAATATATATGCAATGCACTCAATGATAATGGATTTCATCCATTAAATTTCTGGTTTTATTTATACTAGACTAGATTAAGCGACACTATTTTTATTGGTTTAGTTTTACATTCAAGTGGTTAAAATTATGAATAGGTCACAAGAATAGTACCAACACCGTTACTAGAAAATTTGACACTTAAGGGCCATATTTAAGTTATATTGAATATTTTGCAACTGTAGAAATACATCTAAGGTGCGGTTTAGTTGGGGTATAATAGGCATATCATTTGCATTTTAATTTCCCTCTAAATATTGTGTTTGGTAATATAAATGGGGGAATTTAAAACTCCATGAATTGCCAAAATGGGGATATTAAAATGGCTTCACAAAGTGAAAAATTTTCATTTACTTTGAAATTTTTTTTATAAACTTTTTTTCTTATTGTTTTTTATAAACTTTTAAATAGAATATTTATGATTTGTTTTATAAACTTTTTAATAAAATTTTATAAACTTTTTTTTATAAATTTTATTTATAAACTTTTTTTTAAAACTTGTTTTATAAATTTTTTATAAACTTTTTTATAATTTTTTTTATAAACTTTTTTTATAAATTTTTTTTTATAATTTTTTATAACTTTTTTTATAAACTTTAAAATAGAATATTTATGAAATTTATATTAAATATATATATATATATATATATATATATATATATATATATATATATATATATATATATATATATATATATATATATATATTTATTTATAAATATCTGTCAACCAAATATGCGAAGATATTTTAAATTCTAGAATTTAAATTTTCTATAATTTAAAATTCCCTAACCAAACACCCACTAAAGCTAGTGATAATCCTCGCTATAGTAGTTTATGAAAAGGTTTATAAAATGACGAACATGTCTAAGAACTTGTAAACCATAGTGAAGATAGGTTTATAAATATGTTTATGATTAATAGGTCTAGAATATTAAATCTCTTCATAATTTAATGCATTTGAATTTTGTATAATTTTCATAAAGCTTTATGAAGTTTATACATAGTGAAGATAGGTTCAAAGTTTTTTAATTAATTTCATAACAAAACTATAAACCTTTATAAAGGTTTAACATAGTGGATGATGCTTTTAGTTTACATCTTTATAGTCTTGTCGATTCGAACCGGCCTTTCCTTTTATAGTCGAGTGGGTGTCCTTCATGCAACCTCCATATGACAAAAGAAAGAAAACCTAGAAGTACAAATCAGTAGCATATAGATGTTTTAATTACCAATACGAGTTAATATAAATATTTAGTTCACAAAAGAAAGAAAACATAGAAGTACAAATCAGTAGCATATATAAAACAGTTAGACACGCATATGCTACTTCAATTCAAATTCCATCAAAAGCATCATAGACCAAAACAAGAAAAGACAAATGTATGGTGCTTATTTTTAACACAAGAATAAATAAATAAACTTGAGAATGAAACATGAAATTGTAGCTGGTTGGAAGGCTAAGCTTTATCCCTTATATGTATAAGGTCGCAAGTTCGAGTCTTCAGTACAGTTGCCATTTCGCTTTTTTTTTTTTTTTTTTTTTTTTTTTTTTTTTTTTTTTAGTATGTCTTCTCAATGTTATTAGTGTAAAATCTATTTTATAAATATTATAATTCCGTTGCTATCGAAATTAAATATGTGATTTGTGGATCACGAGGTTTGTGTTTAAGCAGATATCATCCACATTAAAAATGGCATACGAGTGGTCAAGCGGTAGAAGTTTGTGAGTTGCGATTATAATCTCTAAAACCGTAAGTATCTTAAGTTTAGATGTTTTGTTTAACAGCCATGAAGTGGTTACGTTAACTTCATTACATTTTTCTCGATTTGACTATATGTGTAGCAATGAGTGATGAGAAAAAAAATTAAAAACTACTCGAACCAAAGGTTTATACATTAAGACATAAGACTATTAAACTCGTATTCAACACATAATTATATTTAACTTTTTAAACATGACATAAAAGAAATATTATTAAGAAAACGGTTGAACCATGAGAATGATATGTTTTCTGCTTTAGTTCCTGTATTTTTATCATTAATTGTGTGTGATTTCAAGATGATGCAATGTTCATTTCCATTTCAATGCAGTTTCTACATAAACCAAGCCGAGGACGAGGCAAAGCAAGAAACCTGCACAATCAATAGATCAGCAACTTCATAACAAGAGATAACTGCTAAGCCTAATTGTTAGCTATGTTAAACTATTGAGCCATTTTACAAAATGTTTGCTTCAACAAATTTATAATTAATAATATGCGTCTTCTAAACCAACAAATTTGAGCTACGAGCCCCAGCAACAAACAGTACGTCTATATTTCAACCAGTACAAAGAAAAACAGTAAGATGATTTGTTGTTATATAGGCAACTCATGAAAATGATGCTTGACAGCTAACGGGTTAGTGGCATACCGCTTATGCATGTATCTAGCACTCGAATTCCATTTTTCTGAAGAACAAAGTTCACAATTGCAGATGAGAGGGAGAAACCGTCATCGCTGCCACCGTCTCTGATCAATGAACTAATAGAAATAACCACCAGCTTTTCAAAATGATGCTTCTGATTTGAGAAATATTTCAGGCCGTGTAAAACATAGGCGCCAAACTATTTGGAGTGGGCTAGTTTGGTATACACACTGCATTCCTAAACATTCATTTATACTATGGCTTGCTATTCATGGAAGATTGGATACTCAAGATAGAATGATTAAGTGGTTTCCTAATCAAGATCTGAGATGTTCACTTTGCAAAGAATGTATTGACAGTCACAGTCATTTATTTTTTGAACGCTCATATTCCAAAAAAGTATGGGATAAAATGTGCAGTATCTTAGATCAGGGTAAGTTTGGATATGAATGGGAAGAAATTGTGATGAGCATGTGCTCAATGAAGTGCAACAAGAATATTGCGAGTGTAGTCAGAAGATTGGTTTTAGCAGCTTGTGTGTATCACATATGGAGTGCGAGAAATAAAAGACTTTTTTATGATAAGCAAAGAGATTGGTTGGAAGTGGTCAATGCTATTGTTACTGAAGTAAGATTCAAAATGGCAGGTCTACAAGTGAAACAATGGAACCAAGTTAAGGATATGGCTGATAAATGGAAAGTAAAGATGAATATGAGGAACTGATGATGATCAACTCATGGACAATATGGAAGTGTAGGTTTGTACTGTGAAATATGGTATGTTTGAAATAGTATAAGATGAAGTTTGATAGAATGATTGGAAGATTGGAAATTTGATTGGAATATGGAAGCAATATACAAAAAGTTAAGTTTCCACTGCCTAAAGGGGTGTTTGGAAACAGGTTTAACAGCAAGTAAAATTTTAATTGCTGTTAAAATTAGTTCTTTGCAGGCCATTATAAAGTTCAGTTGGCCTAGGGGGGACTGAACAGGTATGTTTGGCTAAAATAGGAGGTCTATCTAGTATGAA
Organism: Artemisia argyi; assembly: GCA_030686995.1. NCBI lineage: Eukaryota > Viridiplantae > Streptophyta > Magnoliopsida > Asterales > Asteraceae > Artemisia > Artemisia argyi. The sequence continues at coordinate 4,417,905 of CM060686.1, forward strand.
TGTACCAAAAAGAAGGGTCTCGCTTTATGAAGGGTAAACCTGCTTGGTCCACTCAATACATAGGCATAGGAGGTAATGGATGGTCATCATGGAGGGTGTGTGTTCCCAAGCAACTGAAGCCTTCCATTGAGAGGGAAATGTAGGTTGTTTTGGTAGAGCCCCCCATGGATGGGTTACGGGTTCCTAGTGATGCCTTTATCCTTTTCTACCTTGTCTACTACTTTGGTGGCAGGTTGAGTGGATTGGTAGAAAGGATTAAAGGAAATGTAGCTAGATGGGAGGTGCTAAAATAAAGTGAATCAGAGAGGTGAATGAATAAAGGATAAGAAGTTTTTGGACCAGAGTGATGAATGGAAAGAATGAAGATGCTCTGTTTTATGCTCTGTTCTATTGTATCAGATAAGAGTTTTGTCAGACATAGGATGTTGCTTTGTCTGTTATTGGATGGAATTAGGATGTTTGTATTGTCTAGTATGGTCAGTTGTATAAAAGGTTTGGGTTTGTCCAAATCTTTGTTAAATTCTTATGATGTACATCATTTTGAGAAGTTAATATAAGTATTCACCTTGCACCAAAAAAACAAAAAACAAAAAAAACAAAAAAACAAAAACAAAAACTAGCAGTTACGTAGTAAATATTAAAAGCTCCTAAATGTGGCGAACTGAAGAAAGGTTATACTATTGATTAATATCTAACAATATTGGAGGGAATAAGAACAGTAGAAATTTCAGATCACATACCATAAGCCAGAGACCAACTGATTGTGGATCATTTGGAGGGAATACTGAAGTTGAACGGTTGAGTAACGAAGTGTTTAAACTTGCAGTGGAGGCTTTTATATCGAAGCAACAAACTCTGATCAAACAGCAAAACAAAGCAAGAAAACACCCGATACCATTGAGACCTTGTTGATTTGTGGAATCGTTTTAAAGCCGCCTACTTAGAAACACCGAACACAACATTTTAAAATGGTTATCTCTACATCCAACTCCGTTAGGAAATAGAATCACATACCTATTTGATATGAACAGATGAATTCAACTGTCTCAAAACTACTTATTTCAACTTAAATTGCAATATACTTGTGACAGTTTGTTGTCGTTTATATATGAACACAGAGGTTAAGAACAAGAACATATCAAGAGTAAGAAGAATGGGTGGAAGTAATAAGCAAATCGGGTCGATTGTGATCGGTTTGATATGATGCTTTTATTTTTGGGGACGACAATGATGGGGATTGAACCTATCTATTGCTGCAGTTAGAGGTGAAATACCTACTTGTTGCTATGATGCCAACACACCACTAGCAACCACCATGGCACCTATGCCTTCTCCGGCCACCATTGTTAGTGAGAAAAAGGTATGACGAACACTCGAAATGAGATTTTGAAGTTATTCAAATATGTACTTTGAAACAAACTGCATTTTGCTTTCATATCAAGCTTTGTTAGATGACATATGTTTTTGTAATATGTGTGTTTGTGAAATCGATAAAGTGCAAATAATATGTCTCCAACTAAGATTAATTACTAAGAATAAAATTATGAACAACAAGGATGCACAAGCAGAGCAAAATTGTAAATTAAAATAAATACATACAGATGTTTGAGAACGAGTATGATCATTACGGTCACCCAAACACACCCCATAGCTTCCCGCGACCTATAGTCTCTTGTAGCTTCATTGCACCATCAACATCCATTTCTCCAAGCTTTTGTAAAAACAAAAAAGCACCCACGTTTACCATCTGTATGCGACATTTCTTCGAATGAGTTAAAGACATTAGAATCGACACAGGGTACTTGTTATCATAATTCGGTATAGAAGGATCTAATAACTGAACTACTCTCACTATCACCCTTTCTTCCTTGTGTTCCCCGAACAAATCAATATAACTGACAACGCTCTCACAGCCGCTTGTTTGTCCTCAATCGCTTTCTCATCCAACATACCAATCAACGGTCCTATACACCCCAATTCCCCCAACTCCTTGGCACACTGAATCCTCAATTCCTCACTCCCAACACCCCACAGCTCAACAAAATCACCCCTAACATGAACAAAACTCGACAAGTTACTCAACACACAACACGCGACATTTCGCGAATTCGGCATTCCACTCTCACACAGCTCCAACAAGGAACCTACAGCACCGCGCGAACTAATCAGCCTAGCATTATCCCTGACACACGCCCTCTCTTTCGCATAGCTACTACTAGACTCAACTACCAGTAACCTTGTTGATATTGTGGAATCATTTCAAGCTGACAATGGGTCTTGGCCGGACCGCGTCTCGCCGGAAATGACCGGGTCTAACCGGGTCTTGGCCAATATAACCGGTCCTGACCGGGTATAGCCGGGTCTTGACCGGAAACGGCCGGGTCTAACCGGAAAACTACTGTAAGGCGTGTTGATGGCAAAATATAAGACAGCCACACAAGTATTTGAAAAAAGAAAGAAGAGGGAGGCATATGTTGGTTTTCTTTTGAAAGAAATAAATTATAATTAGTAAAGTTGTTAATTGTTGGTAAAAATGTCACTGCATTTGAAGCCTCCTAGGTGAGATATAATAAAATCATGAATTGGTTGGTAACATACCTTGGCAGTGTGGATGGTTCGCTGGCTAAGATTGATATCTTATAAGTGGTAGGTCTCATTTTCGAGTCAGCAACTTGTTCACCAACTCTTTTTTTTTTTTTTTTTTTCCTCAATTTCTTTTTCTATTCACTTTTGCTCATGGTTTTAAAAGGTGCACGAAGGCGTGAGGCTTGGTCATGCCGCCACGTCATGTCGCCACGCCGCCTTATGTCACATCTATTTATAAATTCGATATATATGAAATATGATATAAATATATAACTATTTTTATACTTTGTGCCGCATTATGTCACGCCTTACAAACTCAAAAGATTCGCCTTAGCTGCTAAAGCATGATGCTTGGTCACGCCGTCATGTCACGCATCGCGCTATTTTATTACCTTGCTTTTGCTCTTTAATTTGTTACCACGCTTTTTTTTTTTTTTTTTTTTTTTTTTTTTTTTTTTTTTTTTTTTTAGCGGCGGTGAATTTGTTACCACATCTTAATGAAAGGTAGATTAATACAGTAACTTTTTTTCTTCTTCTTCATATAAGTAGTTTAGTGATCCATTTATCATTGTTGTAAGGATTTAGGACAAACAATAGCAACGAATTTTTTTTTCAAAGTATATAAACTATCATTAATGCAACAAACTTTTATAAAATGTTTTAATATGCACATTTTTTATGTGTTGTCAAGGTAAATATTAGTGACACGTGTCATTTCTCTGGTATGACAACAAATCAAAATGTGCATATTTGAACACTTTATGAAAGTTCATTGTATTTAATAATACCTTTTATAGTTCATGTATCAAGACGAGACTTTGAAAAAAAATTCATTGCCCTTGTCTGTAATTTTTTTTTTTTTTTTTTTTTTTTTTTTTTTTTTTTTTTTTTTTTTTTTACCAATGACTAGAAGTTTTTTAAGTCATTTGATAGATGATTTGGCACTTTGAGCAAAACTCCCCTCAAACTATATATGGTTTTTTAAGCACACCAATTTTACACAATTTCAGAATATTAGTGTTTTTTATGTTTGATATAAGTTTGAGTGACCAAACCAAAACACTAATAAAATTTGGTTGTTATTAGATGACACAAGTAAATGCTACTTCGATTCAGAATAAATCAAAAGTATCATAGACCAAAATAAAAGAAACATTGACAGTAGTACACTTGTTATTTTTGGTAAAAATATCAATGCATTTGAAGCTTCTTGAGATGAAGTACATATATGATAAATAATAAATATTGAGAATAAAACTTGAGACTGAGTGAGCCATCAACACACACTCTCTCTCTCTTTTTCTCTCTCTCTCTCTCTTATTTATTTATTTACTTTTTTTTTCTTTTGCTGTTTAATTTGTTAGGTTAAAGTCACGTGAGTTGATCGACCAATACATTAAAAACAATATTTCGTGAATGAAAAAGTGCACTCAAATTTATCAACATGAAAATAATAAATTTTAACCGTTAACTTTATAATCTTATCGATACTATATTAAGCGACACCAATTTGTCGGTGTAGTTTTTTTTTTTAAATATTACACTAAAATAACGAGAAATGTGATTAAAAAAAATTATTAATTGGTTCATAATAACTATTAGAGGATGCGTCAGTCAGTGATTAGTTTAATCAGAAAGAAGAGAGAGAAACTATAGTAAAATCCACCAATCACTTACTGACATGTCAGCATGTGGATTTCTTGTGTGGTTCTAGCATCCTCTAATTATTAACCCATTTATGGTCGTCAATCGTCATGGAAAGAGTAAAAAATAATCAGGGGAATACTTTGGTTAAGCCAAAGACTCCCCCTAGCTCAATCCATTTATAATTCCTATGAACAAAGATGATACTAGCCGAAACATGTATGTCCCATATTTTGGTACTAGAGTTGTTATTAGTTTTTTTCGGATATTTATCAAGTTTAGAAAAATAACGAAAGCTAGTGATAATCTTCATGTGTTACTACACATCTTTGTAATCTTATCAAATGTAAAAAAATATGCCATTTTCTCACTAAATTTCACATTTAAATAACTACATTAAGCATCCATCATGGAATACAAACATTTTAACTAGAAGAAATTATGGGTATAATGAGAAAGGTTATGATATGCGTGATGATAGGAACCACTACAATGGCATCAAAGCCATTTCCAATCGATGAGCGTCCAAATGAAGTTTGTTGCTAACCCGGTTTCCGTTGTTGTACTTTCCCTCTTCCTCATGACCCCGATAATGAGAATGACAACGGTCATAAAGTCATTGCACCTTCACCTGTGGCTCTTGGTTCGTGATCAGAATGGAAGACATGTGGACTAATAATGATTGATATAATCGTGTATGTGATATAAAGTATCGAGTTAATTTACGTAAAATAAAGACATGTAATGCCAGTTGGAGTTTTGTTAAAATGGTTAAGAACTTTGCTTATTTAAGTCGACTTTTGTGAGAATGACCGTAGAAGGTTTACCGATTGTAAGTCGTTTAATCATGCATGTTAGCGAGTCCATAACAAACCAAGGAAGTTTATTTACACGCAACTTGTTTTACTTTATATGAAGTTTATCAATCTTTAGTCTTTTTTACTAAACATAACAACATTGTTAATTTGTGCAAAATAGTTGATATGTTTTCACATTCAAACTCTATTAACACTCAGCCAAGTTACAACGCGCCCTATATTCAGGGACGGAGTCAGAAAGAAATATGACCGGGTGCACAAGTTTTTTTAACCGTAATATAATAGAGTTAAAAAGTGGATCAAAACGAAAATTTCATTAAAACAATAAATAAATGAACATATTACCTTCTAATTAGTGATTCTACGATCTCCCATAGCAAAAAAAAAAAAAAAAAAAAAAAAAAAAAAAAACCTTACGTGCACCCTCATTTTTAATATTAATAAGTTCTTCTTTCTCAATAGCACAAGTTAAAGCGCCGTTAAAATAATCATCACTCATCCGATTACGCAAATCAGTTTTAATGAGCATCATTTTAGAAAAGCATCTTTCAACCGTAGCGGTAGCAACAGGCAAGACTAAAACCAACTTCATTTAAGCAATACTTTTCATATATATTGTAAATCCGACAACAATAAAAATGCCCCATGACAACACAATTGGGGTACTATTCATATTCTAATATATTGTTGACTATCACTTAAACTTGTTATCCGTATTCGGCTTATAGTTATTCACTTATTCTTATTGCCCTAAGCCCTTATTGATGATGATAGACTATACGGAACCAACAAATTAGTCAAGATTTCATAAAACCAATCAAAACATGAAAACTTTAAAAGACATAATAAACAAATGAAAGATATATGTTATGACTTACGAACATGTTTCATCTTTGTGGTGTTGGTTCAATTTTGGATTTTGTAAATTGTTACGATGATGAATAAACTTGTTCCATTAAAAAACCTATTTCATGGGCTTTTGCGCTTTAATTTATCAAACTTGTTTCATATTTGGGCTTTTACAAAATTTTATATTTATTTTTTATTTGTAAGTATACGAACTAAATAATACTAGAGACACATTTTAATGCACCGGGTGCATTTAAGATACATTTAGGAAAAATCGACAATTTTTTCAAAAATTAACACTATATCGAAAAAATCCATGGGGTGCACGTGCACCCGCGTGCACCCCCTTGGCTCCGTCCCTGCCTATATTACAGGCTTGAATTCGAGTAGTGAGATGTTTTATGTCTATTTTACGTAAGTGGGGAAGAGGAGAAAAAAAAAACCTTGTTATTTGTGTTTGCCAAACAATATATAATATGCAAATAGTATTCACTACAAAATATTGGCTACCGCATCCATGCTATCAGTCGAGTACATACAAATCCTATAAACTCTTACGAAGACTGAAAAACTATATATAAGAATCAAAACACAGTCGAGTATATGCTACTTGTGTGTTCAATAAAAACAAGTATATATAATATGCTTCTTCAAAGTTCATCAAAGTATCATAGGCCATTAAAAAAAATGTATGTTGCTTATTTTTAACTCGAGAATAAATAAAATTATTTGAGAATAAAACTTAAGGATGTGGCCAGGCTAAGCATGGTTTCCTATTACCGTTAGGTTACAAGTTCGACCCTTTATAGATGTCCCACTTTTTTTTTTTTTTTTTACTCATTGTGGTCAAGTGGGAAATTTGATAGATATGCTTTTTCTCTTCATATTGCTTTCGTATCAAGCTTTGTTAGATAACATATGTTTTTGTAATATGTGTGTTTGTGAAACCGATAAGGTGCAAATACTATGTATTTTCGATTCACTACAGAAAATGGTATAACTTTGACCACAAATATATTTTTTTATTATATAATACTTGATAAAAAATTATATCATTGAAAAGTAGACTTAAAACCCAATCAAGGTCAAAGTTGAAGAAAAAGACTAAAAAAGTCAATACTAGACAATAAATTTGGGACGGAGGGAGTAATATATTTGTAGTGGTTGTTAGAAATAACACATGCGTGTAGGTACATAAGAAGCAATTTGTTTAGTCACTTCTGTAGTTTAGCGTTTTTGCTTTGTACAAATTTTTTAGATCAGAGATTAAGCTGAAAACAACCATAAAGTAGGATTCTATTTTTGGATTATAGGTATTAGTCATTCCGTGACGCGTTTGTAATTCTACCAGCTTATAGTTAACTTAAGAATTATAACTTTATCCTCGGATCATCGCCTAAAGCCTCACTATTTCTCTCAATCTAATCAATGCTTTCTATGCCTGTGTCATTCCCGGGAAAATGTTTCAAAATAAATCGGAGATGTATTGTTGACTTTTAACGGTCATAGATACAAATTTCCATTCCTCAAAGTTGGATGACCATGTATTTAGTTTTGTACATAATAGTATAATACAGATAAATACACCACTCCTAATACAGACATAACAAAAAGTATATAAAGGTCTAATATTCGCATCCGCCACTGGTGCTTCAGCTGCAGACGGCATCACAATGGCAAGTGTCGTTGTGTATCGTTTCTGATACTCTTCAGCTTGTTCAACCTACACCAGCTCACGATATGTTGCATAAAATTGTACCGGTCTGGGGTTTTTTCCCTTCAAAAACCAAACCGAATCGAACCGGTTTTTGTTCAAAACCGGTTCTTGACTGTTGACCAAAAACCGGTCCGTTTTTCAAACCCGAACCAATTTGTGAAAAAAACCAAAAATGTACACCTCTAACTAGCATTCAAAGAAAAGGATGGGCCTGATGTTAAATGATAAAAGACAGATTAGAAATGGTTAATCTCCCAAGAAGGAGATAGAGAAAACGAGATGATAAAGCCCTTTAAGCAAGCAAGACTCCAAGAAAACTAGAGAGAAACTAAGGGTGCATTTAGTTGGTGAAATTTTCTCATTTTTCTAGGAAATTTTTCATGTGAAAATGAAAAAATTGAAAATCCAATTAGTCACACTTTTTTCCTACATTTTTCAAAAAAAAAAAAAAAAAAAAAAAAAAAAAAAAAAAAAACTCATTTTCTAAGTTTTAACTAAAAAATTGAAAAGCACATTCTACTATCTTCACTTATTTCTTTCTGAAAAAAAAAATAAAAAAAGAAAAAAAAAACACCATTCTACCCCTAATCTCTCGTGTCATCTACCGCCCATCGTCGCCGCCGTCGCAATTTGAGGTAATTTTCTCATCATTTTTTAGAAAGGAAATATATATCCAACTAAACGGGTTTTCAAAATTTTAAAATTTTCTCCAAAAAAAAAAAATCATTCCCTTCTCAAAGAATTTAAAAACGAAAAAAAGAGAAAATATTTTATACAACTAAACGGCACCTAAGACTTTAATCAATTTTCTTCTTAACTTCAACTAAAGCGATGGTTACATATTTATAATGTAATAAGTAACTGCCAACTCTAACTTACGGGCGGAGCCAGGATTTTAAGTAAGGGGGGCCGGGCCACACTCTATTGTGACAAAACAAAGTCGATTTTTTGTTTTCTTAAATGGAATTGATAGTTCTTTTATCCTAATTAGTGATTAAAAGGTCCAAATTTAAGTACTCTAATTGTTTTAGGCCCCACAAGTGTAAGATAACTAACAAAGTGCATCATATACAAAAAAGAAAATTGTGAATATAGATTTTCAACTTTAATGCTTCGAGTCATAATAATAGTTTACATTGAAAATTTAAATCTTGAATAGAAATTTTTTGAAAGCATATGATACATAAGGCTTCAAGTAGGATCGTTTTGTGAATTTAGAAAGCCCTGTGCTAAAATCAAAATCTGAAATATGACCTTTATTAAGAAAAAAAATAAAGTTTAACTATTCAATAGAGATATGACTTATTTTACTTCAGTTCTACATTATATCTTTAATAGCATTAGAAAATTGTTTGTTTTTGTTTTCGTTTTTGTTTTTTTTTCCCTTCGTTATTAATATATAAACTATTTTGGTTTTCAAAATATATAAAATATTAACGCTAAAATATAACAAAGTAAGTAGTAGTTAAGGAAATTCAAAGAATATGTCAAATATTGTTGTCATTTTGGGCCTTCAATACCGAGGGTTTTGAACTAATTTATATATATAACATGAAGGTTGAATTTAACAACTATTAAAGTTTTAAAGGGTGAAAGTGTAACTTTATATAATAATAAGGAGTGGTCCCGCAAGCAATAACCTTCTCTTTCACTGTCCATCTTCTTCATCAGTTTGTTTATTACAACCTCCATTAAAGCACATATACAAGTATAAAATAAATGGTAAAAATTATACCACGAAACACCAGTTAACCAAAGATGAATATCACATATCACAGTATGTTAGCTTGTTAGGGGATGCCGATTACACGTATTCCTTAAACTCAAGGCGATGAACCTATATTACATCCAGGGGTGGCTCAAGGGTAAAGGGGTGGCTCAAGGGTAAAGCTACTAAAGCTATCGCTTTAGGCCCCCAAAATTTTAAGGCCCCCGATTTTATAAATCACCATCATGTATAAAGTCATTAAATATGTTCTTCAGCATCGCCTTTAGGGCCCCGATATTTTTAAGCCGAAACCGCATCTACATTTAGCTTTGTTCTTTAAGCCCAAAGTTTATTAGATACTAAGTCCATCATTTTAGTTTTATGAAAATGATCTAGATTGTCTTTTGGGTCAATGGAAAACAGTTAGTTAAACTCATTTTAGTAATTTTTAGGCCCCTGGTTTACTAAAATACATGATACAAGTTAGAATTTGAGGTCACATCTAGTTTTATTTTTATTCTTTAGGCATACGGACAATCAAATACAAAGTCCATCATTTTGCTTTTATAAAACGGACCAAGATCATCTTTTAAGGTAATGGAAAAAATGAACTAAGCTCATTAATCATTATTGTAATCCAATTCTTAAAGACCGGAGTAATAGATAGGGTTGTAAATGAACGAAAAGCTCGACGGTCTATTTGTGAATTCTCTTTTGATCATGTATTCTTTTGTACTTTTTGTTTAATGTGTTAATAAATGAATATGAAGAAACTTTTTTCTTATCTAATGAGCACGAGCATAAATTTTCTTTCGTTTAATTGTTTTAAGTATTCATGTAGGGTTTGTTTGATTAAATGTTCACGAAAAAACACATACAAGTGCACTCGTGTTGTTCAATTAGTTCGTGTTAGCCCTACTTCTAGATCCCGGAAACAACTACGTTTGGTTTTTCTACTTGTCATTTTGTCTTTCAATGATCAACCGGCTCTTAATCTACTAAGCGTTCTTAGTTTTTCTAGATAGACGTTATATGGACAATTTTACTAAAATCATAGCAAATAATAAAAAGGCCCCATTTTTAAACTTTGCTTTAGGCCTCGGTAAGGATTGAGCCACCCGTGATTACATCAACCTTATTGGGTTCATTGGGGGGGGGGGGGGGGGGGGGGGCTAGCACCCGCTAGCCACCCCTGCCTCCGCCTCCCCACTAAGTACCCACTGTAACCTACATGAAACTTGCATTGCATGAGAAAATGTAAACGTGCATGGAATACTAAAACAATTATTTTGACTAGGTCATTCAGTCACCCACGATAACATTGTGCACATTCAGATACATATCATTAAACAACAGCACATAACAATAAGCATTAAGATGGCACGTTTTCCACTAGCTAGATGATTATTCAAGTGCAGGTTCACTGGCCATTTGGTCTCATAATCAAATCATCAAGTAGGTGGTGGGCAGATAACGCAATGCTAAATGGCAAACAATATCAATGTTTTCAAAATCGGGTTTTAAATCGACCCGGTCGAGTCACCGGGCACCGGGTCAACCGGTTCGACCGCCGGGTCAACCCGGTTTACATTTATTATTTATTATTTTTTTCGACCGGGTCAACCTGTTTGACCACCGGATCAACCCGGTTTTTATAAAGAAAAAATGAAAAAACCAAACCCGGCCGGGTTTCAAGATCCGGGTTGACCCGGGTCACTCAAAACCCGACGGGTCTAACCGGTTAACCAGGGTTTTTTACCCATTTTTGTGGCCGGGCACCGGTCCGACCAGTTGAACCGGCCGGTTCGACCCGGGTTTGAAAACATTGAACAATATAATGTTACTTGAAAACCTACATACAACCTGCTCATACTTTTAGTTTGGTATGTGCAACTAATTCGTTTCCTCTAAATCACAAACATCTGAAAGACAAGTTAGACATACTAATAGTCAAGTATATGTTACAATATTGTTTAACAAAAGAAATACAGTATCATACAACATTAGTACTCATATGATATCCCATTGCCATCATTGTATTTATACAATAACCTTTATATACTAGTTTATAGTATAAAAACTAAGAAAATGTGTGTTGCCATCATACTTCAAAAAACAGCTCAAGAATTTCAACATATGAAATGAAAAATGCTACAAAAAACCCAAAAGTACAGACGTACAGTCCTTGTCACTTGAATCTACAGTTCTATATGCTTGCATAATAATCAAAATAACAAAAAAACTTAGTGAACAGCCATTGATTAAGGTCAACATTATTAATACATGATCGCCTAGTGACCAAGTAAAACTTTTTATGAAATACTAACAACAATAACCCAAATAGACAAACCACAAGCATCATAATTCAAAAGCTTATATACGACTGCATAACTTAAAAGGTCCCAGCTCCACCGCACCCCAAACTCCTATACCTGCATAACAAATTGTTTTTGAGCAAGAAAATTATTGAGCAAGGCATTTTGCAAAAATTGATTAAATAAGAAAACATATGAAATATCGTAGCTTTCATTATCTAACATCATTTCCCAATATATACATATCTTCTTTTGTTTCGCGCCAAGATCATGTGCTCCCCTGCATCAGCAATTGCATTGAACCACTTGACTTTTCTTGTAGACAACATGCAATATCCCATCACCAATCCGACTAATGTTCCACATCCATATCCCAACATAACCACTTCCCACGTAAATCCACTCTCCTCCTCGTCATCATATTCTCCATCATCTTCAACTTGTGAGGAACTTTGATGTTCACGTTTGGGCAATGGAGACCCATAGAGACCAGAATTCCCTCCAAAAGAAGTGCTAAATGTGCTGAACTGTGGTCCTTCTGGAATGCGTCCCACAAGATGGTTTTGCGAGAGATTTAACACTTCAAGGGTGGTGATGCGTGCAAGACTTTGTGGAATCTCTCCTGAGAGTTGGTTCCAAGATAGGTCTAATGATTCAATTTCACAAAGATTTCCAAGAGAATGTGGGATTCGACCATTGAGGTTGTTGTGGGATAAGTTGAGCACTTTCAAAGAACTCAGATCTCCGATGATATTTGGTATCTCCCTATCGAAATAATTGTTTGATAGATCAATAATTGTTAGGCTAACAATAAGTTTTGGAATATGTCGATCCACCCCTTTCATCGCAACAACGAAGGAGTAAAATGAGTTAGGAAATACACTCATGATCAAATATTCTGGTTGTGTGCTGTTTTTCACCATATTCTTCATGGAATTGAAATTTTGAAAATATTTTGCAGGGAGTTGCCCTACAAACCCATTATAAGACAAGTCAAGAACTTGAATATTTGGAAACGGGAACTCCACATCAGAAGAGAGTTGAATTTGGCCATGAAATCTGTTTGATTTGAGGACAAGAACCCTCAAATATGGAAGATCACCTAACCATCCAGGGAATGTACCATTCAAATGGTTGTTTCCCAAATCAACTACTTTCAAGGATTGACATCTGGACAAGGAAATCGGAACCTCACCTTCTAATTGATTTCCTTTTAAAACAAGCCCCTGTAACTCTTTACAGACATCATATAAACTAGGAATCGTTCCTTGAAAGCTATTGTTCCCCATATCTATCATTTGAAGAGATGAGCTGATATTTCCAAAGCATTGTGGAATCGATCCACCAAAGCGATTATTCGACATATCCAAATACCATAGTTTGCTCATGTTGCAAATTGATTGGGGGAATGGCCCCTCAATCAAGTTGGACCGGAGATATAGTTGTCGTAGTGCATACCATTGAAATTGTGGCAAGCCTGTTATGAAGTTATGTGAGAGATTCAAATATTGCAACCCATAATTAGTACTTCCTATCTCCCCTGCCCAATGAGGAATTTGGCCATGGATTTCATTGCTAGAGAGATCTAAGTGATAAAGTTGTTTCATGGCTTGAAATGAATTCGGAAACACCTTTAGCTTGCAAGAGGCCAATCCTAAGTAAATAAAATCAGGGTTGACATAATGATTGGCATTCTTTGTGGTAACAGCGAAACCGCTGTATGAGAGATCGAGAGATTCAAGGTTTGTGAGGCTGGATAACAGTGTATCCAACTCGAATTCACCACTAAAATTATTATTTGAAAGTTCTAGAGAAGTGAGGTTGGTGAGTTGTCGAAATGTTTGCACATCAATTTGGCCGGCTAACTGATTGTAACCGAGGTATAACTTTTTTAATGATGGAAGAGCAAATGATTCGAAAGGTACATTTCCACTAAACATGTTATCATATAGACAGAGATATTCTAAAGAGGGGGAATTAAACAGCCAAGATGGCAATGTCCCATTAAGTTTGTTAAACGATAAATCCAGATAAGTAAGGTGCGTTAGGTTGAAGAGGGAGCTGCCAGGATGAATTGTACCTTGTAGCTTTCCGCAAGTGAGATCGAGACCGATGACATCACCGGTGGAGTCGTCGCAACTAACACCATCCCAGTTACAACAATCTGTACTTGTGTTCCAGCTCATCATTTTTGGATGATAATCAGAACCATCGTAACAGTGCTCATTTGGGTAATTGATGGATGAAAGGTTATGTTTAAAAAGAAGCAAAGCTTCACTCTGATTCTCAGGGCATTTTTTAATCCTATTTAAGAAAGCAGGAGAAGCAAAGAGGGTGAAAAAATAGATAAAGAAAAAGATAGTAATAAACAGTTTTGAATTAATCATTGTGTTTCACAAGTATATGAAAATGTGTTTGGTCTTGGCTTTATTTATAGACGTAGTATATCAAAATTGATAGGCTCTAAACTTTAAATGCTGTTGTTAGACTTTCAAAGTAAAACACATTTCGGTCTACAACTCTTTTGTCACTCCTTTCCTTCATCTTTCCTTCATCAGCTGGCCCTTTTAATGTTTCGGGCATTTATACGCAAATGCCATGTAACATAAACTATTGGTTCAGAAACATGAATTGCTTCATAAATCAAATTCACAAGTATATCTGTAACATAAATTTGACTTTATAATTCACAGACTGTTATGGGTTAGGAACAAGGGACTTAATTAAAGCGATTTAATGCACTACTTTTAAATCAAAAACCAACAAAGATTGAACACCCAGTGATCTCTTTCGGTATGATTTATGCCTTATATGTGTATTTTTTTTAATTGGCCAAGTGTTCACAGAGCCAAAGCTGTGCGGAACTGCAGCATCCACAAGGCTACTTTCATTATGAAAAACCGGGCTTGAAGTGAAATCTCCTCCAACCAAACATGGAGCAAGCCAAAGCCAGACTTTGCATGTGATAACTTTTCCTCAATCAGAAGAAACTCTTCCTATAATAACGAAAGACTCCACAGAGGGTCTTTTTATTTGTCGATAAGTAATACCCAAACATCAAATTCTAACAATTACAGATATTCTGTGGATCCTGACAATTATAAAATTAGATTGGCTAAAGACATACCAATGCGTTATTGACTGAACGCAAGCAATCATTAGTCTTTAACATTAAAAGGATCACACGTGGCAGTTTATGCAGAAGTTGCGTGATTTGAGGAAATAGAGGGAAGCATACATCTGCAAAACAAGAAAAAGGTTCCATAAGTCAATAGAGCCATAACACTTGGGTATTAAGATACAGATGCTCAATTTTCATAACCAAGAGAATGAAACTAGAGCATTTGAAAAAACTACATGTTTACCCCCAACAACAACTTGTATTTGAGAGCCAGCTTTAATCAATCACCTAATGGACAGTGTCATTGCAGCCTACGTGCTACATATATTGTTGCTAAGAATAAAACGTCATGTTTACCCCTAACAACAACATGTATTTGAGAGCCGATTTAGACTAATTAGCTAAAAAAACATATACTTGACTTTAAACCTAGATATAAATTGATTACTTTTGGCATGAAATCGGCTAATTATGAGAAGACTTGGTCCTTTTTGTTGTTAATGTGGTATCTGTGTGTATCAAAATATAGTAAAATATGCTGAAAATGTGTACGTAAAAAGGATGTTCCTCGCCTATAGTTTGCGAGTTTTATTGTTTAATTTACTCCCCTTGTACTTTAGAGTTTAGACGCATCATAATCGAGG
This sequence comes from Artemisia argyi, assembly GCA_030686995.1. Lineage (NCBI taxonomy): Eukaryota > Viridiplantae > Streptophyta > Magnoliopsida > Asterales > Asteraceae > Artemisia > Artemisia argyi. The sequence goes on from CM060686.1 coordinate 4,433,307, forward strand.
GTCGGTCTTGTGGTCGGCCGCCCCCTTGAACGTGTAGAGAAAATATGAGGAATATAAAGTCGGGGTAAATGCATTAGTAGCAAAAGGTCGGATAATACCAGAGGACGGATGGACCATGCAAGATGGAACACCATCGCCAAGAAATAACCCAAGAGACCATCCTAGCATGATTCAGGTAAATTATCAATTTACCCTGTCCTACGTTATCGCTAATTGCTTATTACTCATCCAAAAGGTCAAAATTACCCTTTCAAAAGTCAACTGAGATGCTTATCTGTTACCTGCTTTTTTGTTGCATATATAATGTGATTGGTGGTTTAGATAAGGACTATTAAATACCCTGTTTGTTTGATTGGGTTGTGACTTGCTGTCAATATAAATGCACCATTTGCTTTTGAACCCTGAAACATTTAAGTATTTCCACAACCAACTAATTAAGAATGCAAGTATAGGACGTTCACACGTTTTTGAGGTTATTGTTACACTTGGGAACTCAATGTTGTTGACGGTTAGCTTAATTGTTTTTTTTGGTTAAAATGTCAAAAGACCCGGTTAGCTTAAATGTTTGAGGAAATGGTAGTCGCAAGTCACGGAAAGTTGTCACTTTGATTGGACATTATATACTTTTGGACAAAGCTTATCTTTTCTTAGATTAATGGTATTAATCTATACTACTATACCAGCCGGGTACCCGCGCGTTGCGGCGGCGGGTACCCGTGTAATTGAATTCCGGCATTAAACTATCAACGCTTATGACAATTTTTAAAGACATAAGTTTATGATTTATTGTCTACCTGATAATATTAGTGTAAAAAAAAAAAAAAAAAAAAAAAAAAAAAAAAGCGATTCAAAATTACATATAAAATAGAATGATAATAATTAATTGTTGTAAATAGTACCATGAGTCCATGGCGATAGAACAATGTCACCGGTATTAAAAGTTACTATATATTAATATGCGATTTGTGACTTATACAAAATAGTTGATTGTTGTAAAACGATTTTTTTTTTTTTTTTTTTTTTTTTTTTTTTGTTATCTCGACTCGAGCATAGATGACTCCAAGATGCTCATTTTTAACAACATTAACAAATTATGTCTTTAATCACCAAATAACTTGTTCACCTCTAAATGATCATTTTTATACTTAAAAGAATAATCAATATTTTAATTATCATAAAATTTTCAAAATTGTAACGGAAACTTAGTTGTATGACATTATTTTTTCCGTTAAATAAGATAAATCATAATAATGTGAATAATATTAGTAACTTGCTTATGTTTAGTCTAAGTAACATAAATTCTCAATATGGCCATAAGATATATTTTGATTATCAATGTAACATCAATTTATTGGCGTAAGATAACTAAGATACAGCATACTTGTACCATATTTAAGATAGTTGCATGTTTTTATTAACGAATATTAGTTCTTTTTTTTATAGTTACAATGAGTATAACTGTATATGCAATTGTAATTACCCACCAAATAAGCCCTTAAATTAACATGACTTGTTTTCATTTGAAATTTGAATATAATCAAGCAACCACTCAATCTCTAGGTCTTCTAGAATTCAAGGATATGTTTGGCGCAAAGTTTTTTGGAGCTTTTTGTGCGATGAGCGGTAAGTAATGAGCTTTTTTATTTTTAGTGTTTCGTTTGGCAAAAGAGAGGTGAACTTTGCTACTTTTTAGGAATGCTCATTTTTCTAACACTTTTTTAAGGTTATGTTTGGGAAAAGTAGCTGCGAGCAGTAGCATTGAGCAGTAGTAGTGAGCAGTAGCCAAAAAAGCTCACAGCTTTATAAAGAAGCATTGGGAAAATGAGCTTTCTTAAAAAATAGCAAAGCCCACACAGTTCTCATGCCAAACAAACATCAAAAATAAAAAAACTCATTCTCACCGCTCATTACCCCAAAAAGCTCCAAAAAAACTCCGCGCCAAACATAGCCTAAGAAGCTGTGAGCGATGAACATTTAGCTGTGGCTACAGCTACTACTCACAGCTCACTGCTACTTTTGACAAACATATCCCAAGTCAAATGTCTCAACTACCCACTTTTGAAAGGTTTATTTTAGATTTCAATGAGATTGTTTATCTATGTATACGCAGGTCAAAGTATTATTCTTGCTTTACTTTATTGTAGTTTTTAACTTTTTATTGCTCGGATTTTGAGATTTCAAATCTTGTCAAATCTTCACAACGCTGGGCTTTAAATTTATCCCGAATGTTTTCCATTACAAGATTATAAATCTGACTCATGAAAGATATAGGTGATAGTAAATTACAATGTTGGTGCACTTCCAATTTGATCTAGTTTTAAAATCTCTACTACTAAAAGTCTAAAATTGATAGTTAAATATGAATCAACGAAAATTAAATTAACTAAAACTAATTGAAATAAACTTAAAGTCAATCAATGAGGTCATGAATATAATTTTCACCTGTACATAATACACAAGATATGATAATACTATCGCAAAACACAAGATCTAACCAATAAAACACAGGATTAGTAATAGGAACCCATCAAAAAATCATAACAAATAGAAAAATTCTTTTTAGAAGTAGAATTAGATCTACAATCAAAAAATCATACTAAGCAGTCACGGGTATCAAAATTCCCAAACACAAAAATGATAATCAGCTTCATGGGTATCATCAAATCTAAGATTAACCTAAAAGTCGAAGAAGCAATGTCCAAAATGAACTCAAGCATCATTTTAGATTTATTACTAAACACACAAAACACCATTAAAACACACCTTTGGCCCAGAAGCTGATGTAACACAAATTATATACATAATACACACATTATTCACCATCGGTTCACCAACACCGCCGCAAAAACAAAAACGATCAGTGCCTCAAAAACAGAACTCGAAAGATCAAAAAACAAATGCAAGATTTTCGGACAAAAAACTTTGTCATCGGCCTTAAAAGTTAATAACATATCTCGAAGTATCTAAAACCACCAAGCCCACCGCGAGATGATGGCTATGAACAACCGAAATCACCTAAACCACCAAAAGATGGTGGCAGTTTCGGCAGATGATGGCGGCGACGACCGTTGTTTGAGAGAGATTTGGTGTGTGTTTGTTGCTTTTTATTCTCTACGATGGTAAATGGGCTGTTACAAGTAATATTAAATGGGCTGTTACAAGTAGTATTAAATGGGCTTTTACGAGTAGTATTAAATGGGCTGCATCATTAGTCGAACTGTTACCAATTTAGATCTAAATGCACTTAAATTTCCAGCTTTTAGTTACATTACATGTGTGAGACAATTCTTTCCATTATAAGTAAGATGTTGAATCTGAATTTTTAAGCCTTCTATTAATAGCATGTCCCAAATGCATTATAAAGTAGTATGGATAATGCATGGATAAACCAAGCCTAACTCTTAACCAAAAATTAAGATAAGGAGCTCCAATCATGAGGTGACATGTGTCACTTCTCAACTAACTCCAATCCTAACTCCTAACCAAAAATTAAGATAAGGAGCTCTAATAATAAGGTGACATGTGTCACTTCCCAACTTAAAATTCATCTTTATTTTCAAATTGAAATATCTTTTTATCTATTTATTTTTTTTGTTATCTAATTTCACCATATTTTCTAAAATTTTGTGCTCTTTAATTCAACATCCATTTTGATATATTTTTATAAGTTTTTAGTTTTGTAGATTTTTAGTGGGTTTTTTATTCAAAATTTTACAACTTTAACTTTTATTTCAATCAATACAATCTTGATTCGTTAAAATCATATACTTTTGGGTGAGTGTTTGACAGGAAAGAGATTGCGAGGATCTTTCTATATACGGTAATAATGATGTCACGAGAAAGCTACGGAAAACCAAACAAACACATATACGTTCGGAGTGTTGTGAAACGAATTCACTAAGCGGGTAGGGAATTGCGGGGAGAGTTGGGCTAGCAATTCATTACTAACCATGTTACTATATTTTTCGCCGCAGCTGTGCGCGGGTATCCGACTAGTAATTTAAATATGTATTTAAAAAGCATGTACTACTACATTGAGTTACCGGAGCACTTGAAGTGAGTTGTCAAGATTATGACTGGAATTTGTTTTAATATTCTTATTTGCGTGTTCTTAACCAAACTGTTAATCATACTTTGCTTTTTAACGTGTATCAAATACGTACTTACTTTCGGTATGTGAATGGCTGGTTAGTCAAAGGACATCCTTACATGAATTAAGTCATAGCAAAAAAGACTAACTTTGAATTGGTCATAATACCAGGGACTAAATTTGCCAAAGTTTGAAACTTTATATTTTGAGAAAATAAAGTTTAATACTGTACATAAGTCAATAAGCTTGAACCTGCAACTATATTGACCCTACCAATTGACCCCCTACGAATAACAATCACTCTTAACTAACAGCTATTCAACCAAATTAATAATCTTAAAACCAAATTCCTTTGTGGGTTTTGTTCAGATCCGTAAATGGTATCTGAATAACCTTTTGATTTCTCATTTAAGGTTTGTTTCATGGGTCTTTCAAAATCTTTACTATTTTGTCTTTTTATGTCTTTTTTATGGGAATTTGTTTGCTTTTATATGAATTATATGATTTCAGCTAATTTGTTGTAATTATAATTTATAAGTATTGATTTTGATGGTTTTGGTATAAACATTTGTGGCCTTTAAGTTGTTGAATTATTGTCGTTTGTTAATTTAGTTTGTGTTGAACACTACATATTTAAGGTAGAATGACGAGGACTTATACCGAATTTATATAAGTTATTTTGTTCGATTATAGTATGTTTGTAGCTTGACAGATTTTCCTACTACCAGGTATAAATGACAACTTGTTCTCAAATTCGTGTGTTTTGGCTTACTAATTATGAGCAAAGCCTAATGATTGGGCCTTTATGCCAATTATACATGATAATGTGAACATATGATTTTTGAGAAATCATCAAGAACCCCCTAGTAATCATGTATAAATGATTAGACAAGTGACGGGTAGCTTATTTAGATGTTGTAACACGTGTTAATTTTCAGAAATAGTGTTGGTATGGTTTGACAATATGTCAGAAAATGTTGAATCTGCTGATGGGTCACATGCTGCTGAAGACACTGTTAGTACTAGTCACGATGGTGTGACACCAGATGCCGAGTCTGCTGATATGGGAATACCAACTGCCAGTGGGATGTCAAATGGCACTGATTTGGAACGAAATCTCGAATCTAATGATGGGTCACATGCTGTTGAGCACCCTGTTGGGACTAGTCCGGATGGTGTGGCACCACATGCCAAGTCTATTGAGATGGGAATAACAGCTGAAAAGGGGATGTCAACCGGGAATTGTATGGAACCAAATCTCGAACCTGTTGATGGGTCACATGCTGTTGGTGACCCTAATGCGTCAGGTCCCATTGACGTGGCCCCGCATATCGAGTCTAATGAGTTAGGAATTCCAGCTGTAGAATGCAACAAAGAGAATATGGATGATGTTACTGTGAGGGCTGGCACATCGCAAGGTGTTGAAGACCATAATTTAACATCTGGTTCGAGTAGAGTAGTTCATCTTCATCTTCTGCAGATGTAGCACTTGCTGTTTCAGATCATTCAGTACCACCAATTCATGTAGGTTATCCACATTTTTTTTACTTTCTAATTTTTGCATCTTTCATCTAATCTTGCAAATTAAATTTGACCAATTTCATATGCCTCGGCATAGTAAATACTGACTTGTTTGGTTTTTTAGGATATTCAAAGTGAGTGTCTTCAAGTTCAACAACCTCCGGACAGTGGGATTCAAAGATCAAGAAGTGCAACCTAAGTCTACTCCAGTAGTTCAAATTGAAGATAATAATCTACAACCTATAGACATGGTGGAAGATGATCAAACAATTATAGATAATTCATCACCGGATCCTCACAATGAACCAGTTGTGGCTGCTGAGACACCCATTACTGAAGAACAGTCAGCCACTCGTCCAACAAGTGAGGTTTTGGCTCAAACCACTTCTGAACCTATTGTGGCTGCTGAGACAAGCATAGCCGCACCTACCCAAATTCAAAACTCTTCACATCTTGAACCAGATGATGTGGCGCCACATGAGGAGTCGGCTGACTTGGGAATTCCACCTGTAGAATGCAACACACAGAATGCAGATGATGGTACTATGAGTGCTGGCACATCAGCACATGTAGTTTCTGATGATTCAGTACCAGTAATTCGGGTAGGTTATCTGCATTTTCATTTATAATCTCTGCCTCTTTCATCCAATCTGACTTGTTTTGGTTTTTTAGGATATTCAAAATGGGTCTCTTCAAGTTCAACAATTTTCGGACAGTGGGATTCAAAATCAAGAAGTGCTAGATGAGTCTACTCCGATGGTTGAAATCGAAGATAGCAGTCTACAATTTGTAGATATGGGGCAAGGTGATCCAATAATTCCAGATGATTCATCACTCAATTCGTCACAAATGGCTGATATACACATTACTGATTCAATGGTTACTGAAGATCAGCCAGCCACTCTTCCAACAAGTGAGGGTTTGTCCCAAACCACTTCTGAACCTATTGTTGCTGCCGAGACTCCCATTACTGAACCTATAGTTGTTGCTGAGGCACCCATCACTCCACACAACCTAATGCAAAATGCTTCACAGCTCGAACGAATGTCTGTTCTTCAACGGAATGGTAATTTCAACCATATGGGTTTACGAAGGAATCCCAATGATCCACTTCATTTGGAACTGCAGCGATTACATTCTGAAAAAGAAAACATGGTGACATTTCATCAAGAGAATGTAAGTCTCTTGTGTAAAGTAACTCAAACTGTGTTTCTCATGTGTTCATTCTCAGCATGGTATTGTATTTGTCTTCATGCAGATGCAAAAGATAGATGTGGACTGTGAAAGAGAAATAGCAGAAGTCACTGCTCAGATAAGGTTGAAGTATGGGAATAAGCGTCAAGAAGCAGAGACAGCTTTTAACTCACAAAAGAATGAAGTTGAGAGCAGTATGCACAAAGTAGCTTGGAACAAAGTATTGGCAGCAGCTTTCAGATCCAAGTGCCTGGATCTAATTCCTGGCAATGCAGCAGCAGCACCACCACTGCTGCCAGCAACATCAATGCCACCTCCATCGCTACAGCGAACACAAGCACCTCTTCAAATAGTTGACAATCCCTCGGCTCTTTTCTCAAATCCACTGACTAGATATTCACATAATACCAGCCTCAGACCCACCACTACTACACCAATCAGACCACAACCTAACGCCAATCCTATCCCCAACATCCCCTCAACAACCACCACTAACAGAGTACTAACTACTTCCACTACTACACCAATCAGACCACCACCTAACGCCAACCCGATCCCCAACATCCCATCAACAACCACCACTAGCGGAGTACTAACTACTTCCACTACTACACCAATCAGACCACCATCTAACGCCAACCCGATCCCCAACATCCCATCAACAACCACCACTAGCGGAGTACTAACTAGCGCTACTACTACAACAATCAGACCACCACCTAACGCCTACCCTACCCCCGCCATCCCCTCAGCAACCACCTCAACCACCCCTTCTACTGCTATTGCTAGACCACAACCTAATATTTTTCCCATTACCCCCTTGACAACAAGCCCTACTACTAGTAGTAGTAGCAGACCGCCACCTGCTGTCATTCCAATTACTCCCTCCACTACCCCTGCTAGCAGACTGTCAACTAGTGTTACCTCAATTACTATCTCACCAACTACCACTAGCAGACCATCAACGACAGTCACCCCAGTTACTTCCTCAACAACCACCACTAGCATAGCTCCACCTACTGTCACTTCGATTACCACCTCAACCACATCTTCCACCATCAGATTGCCACATGGCTCAAACCATCTTTCTCCATCAACCACACCAATCAGACCACCATTCAGGTTGAGCCCCTTAGACATGTCTGCTGCCAATCTACGAATTAACACCGAAACCCGTGGTCAATCACCGCATAGTCGACCTTTGGTAAACGGTGCAAGTCGTGGTGCACATAAGCTTAGTCATGTTCTTAATAAGCTTCATATAATTGTATGTTCCTAGGCTATAAGTGTTAAGCGGGGCGTACTTAGGAAGCTCGTGATTCTACTCAAGCGATTTCGAGGTGAGTAACATATTTAACCGTAGAAACGGGTCCTTGGTAACCCGTTAGTGTGCCACTTTAATTGTGGTATTCACGTTCATGTTCATGTAGTATATTCGAGTTACTAGTTCATGGTGTTATAATTATACGTTATGTACCTAAATGAGTTACTCTTAGTATGTTTATATGTCAATTAAGCTAGACGGGTCGAAACAGCCCCGAATGACCCTTTTGGGTTTAGTTATGCGATTTTAGCTCTAATTCCACGATATTACTAGTATAACGTCCTAAGTGGGCGACATAGCTGAATTAGCCGTCCTAAATGGACTATTTGCATAAATATATGCATTATGACCCGAAAGAAGGGTGTAGAGTGTTGACGTCCTAAATGGACGACATGTGTTATTATGTCATGACATGCTCTGAAAGGGAACCTAGACGTCGTAACTCCTAAGTGGACGACCGAGCCTTTATTAGCATCTAATATTGTAAAATGGGACTTAGACATCCTATGTGGATGACTTTTGTGTATGAGCGACTCAAAGTCATGGAATATATGAGTTAGACGTCCAAAGTGGACGACTAGAACATTTTTAGCTATATTGAACCAACGTGGGTTCATAGCGTCCTAAGTGGACGACTAGTGCAAGGCTAATAGCAAGCATCCTCAGATTTACAAAGCAACACTAGTATTATGCCGTTTATGTTATGCTTTTATATGTTATCTCACTAAGCGTTGTGCTTATGTTGCTTTGTTGTACTTGTTGCAGATGAAGCTAGTGGTAGTGCTACGAAAGGTACGAAGACCGAGAACTAGACCTCGGTGGGATACTTGGGTAATGAGCCTTTTCCCTACATGCTCTTTTACCAAGAAACACCCTAGGACGTCGTGTTTTGGTTTGTAATTATGTAAACACAGATTTGGTTAATAACTTGATGGTTATGGTTGTGTTTAAAGACCAAAGGGGTGTTTGGCATAGCGCCACTCTAGCTCCAAATGACCCATTTTGATGTTGTACGGGTCTAAATGGATAGTGTACGTTGTGTATAGTTTTCTTATAATATAAAGTATGTTTTGTTTGTGTTAAAAAAAAAAAAAAAAAAAAAAAAAACCCTAGGCGTTTTGATTAGTTTCATATAATCAAATTAAAACTTTGCGCATGAGTCTAAAGGTTGTTTTTATATCGATTGTAGAGAGAATATGAGGAATATAAAGTCAGGGTAAATGAATTATTAGCAAAAGGTTGGAAAACACCAGGAAATAATCTGAGAGACCATCCTGGCATGATACAGGTAAATTATCAATTTACCCTTTCCTACATTATCTGCTAATTGCTTATTACTCATCCAAAAGGTCAAAATTACCCTTTCAAAAGTCATCTGAGATGCTTATCTGCTAACTGCTTTTTTGTTGCTTAGATAAGGACTATTAAATACCCTGTTTGTTTGATTGGGTTGTGACTTGCTGTCAATATAAATGCACCATTTGCTTTTGAACCCTGAAACATTTAAGTGTTTACACAACCAACTAATTTAGAATGCCAATATTGGACCTTTATGTGTTTACACGTTTTTGGTCAAATTACTTTGATTGAATAAGCAATTTCCCAGAGGATGTATTGGGTTGCTTATTCCTTTTTTTGGTTAATCTTATCTTACTTTCTCATTGACCAAAAGACCATATGAGTGGCTCATCTTTCTTTTCAAACACTGAATCTTATCTTTTCATTTCCATTGACCAAAAGAGTGGCTTCTGTTTCTCAAGAAACATTAACACATCACTGCAGCGCTTGAACTAGTTTCTTAATTTCTTCACATAAACTCTTTCAACCATATCACTTTCATCATAATTTACACCTTATCTATTAGTACTTTTATTCAATGGCAGCTTCTACTTCAACTACATCCATTCAAAAGAGGTTTAAGTATGATGTTTTTTTAAGTTTCAGGGGGGAAGACACCCGTAAAACCTTTGTCGATCATCTTTATGAAGCTCTTAAACAAAGAGGGATTTACACTTACAGGGATGATGTAAGAATCCATAAAGGGAAAATTATCAGTGATGAGCTAATCAAAGCCATTGAAGACTCCAAATTTTACATCATTGTTTTTTCCAAAAACTATGCTTCTTCGTCATGGTGTTTGGAAGAGCTTGTCAAGATTATAGAGTGCCAGAAGATGGATGAGCACACTGCTTACCTGGTATTCTATGACGTGGAACCCACCGAGGTCCGCAAACAAAGTGGGGCTGTTGGTGAAGCTTTTGCTAAACATGCAAATGAAGAGGCTGCTGGGAAATGGAGAGAAGCTTTGAAAGAAGCAGCCGATCTGGCTGGTTGGGAGCTGAAGAACACTTTTGATGGGTAATTATTTCATCATATCTCTACTTGCGATATTCCTTGCTTAAGTTTCTTCTTAAATTACTACCGAGTATAGGGTCATCCATGAAAAATGACTATAGTATTATGTTACATAGTATTACTTCGTATATGATTGTATGTAATAGATTATAGATCTAAAACATTGTTTATGTTGGATTTAGACTATGCTAAACGGAACCTTTTACATACATACAGGCATGAAGGTAAGTTCATCAAAAAAATTGTTGGAGAGATTTCGCTAGAGTTACGTTCCATCAATTTTGGCTTTGATGAAAAGTTAGTTGGCATGGAGACTCGAGTAAAGGATGTTGTTTCATCTTTAGAAGTTGGTAGTGATGAAGTTCGCATGATAGGGATCAAGGGCATGGGAGGGGCTGGGAAGACAACTACGGCGAGAGCTGTTTTTGATAATCTATCTAATGATTTCGAAGCTATAAGCTTTGTTTGGAATGTGAGAGAAGTTTCAAATGGCTCAGTGTCTGGTTTGAAGAATTTACAAGAACAGGTCCTTTCAAATGTACTAAATGAACACGTCACTCTAAATAGTGTTGATGACGGGAAAGACATGATGAAAAGGAGGATGTGCGGTATAAAGGTTCTTCTTGTTCTAGATGATGTGGATCACATAGACCAACTTGAGGCGTTAGCAAGTAGGCATAACTGGTTTAAGTCGGGAAGTAGAATTATCGTTACAACGAGAGATGAGCAAGTGCTGGTCGCTCACAGAGTGAACGTGATTCGTGATATTGCTCTCTTATCAGAACAAGAGGCAATTTGTCTCTTCAGTAGATATGCATTTGGAACAAAGAATCCAGTTCAAGGATACGAAGAGCTATCAGGAAAAGTTGTACGTTATGCTGCTGGTCTTCCCTTAACACTCAAAGTCTTGGGTTCATTTCTCTGTGGTAAAGATAGGGATGAATGGATAGATGCCATCAAAAGACTAAAAGAAATTCCCTTACAGGAGACTCTGGAAAAGCTAGAATTAAGCTATATGAGTCTTGAAGATGAATATAAGGAAATATTTCTAGACATTGCATGCATTTTGAAAAAAAAGCCCAAAGAAGATGCAATCAGAATTCTTGAAAGCTGTGGATTTCATGCTATAATTGGTTTAAAAGTTCTTGAGCAGAGATCTCTCATAACTGTTGATAAATATGGGCGCTTGGACATGCATGACCATATAGAAGAAATGGGAAAGAACATTGTTCGTCGTGAGCACCCCGATGAGCCTAACAAACATAGCCGATTGTGGATTGATGAGGAGATTGAAGATATATTGATTAATGACAAGGTAAAGATCAGAATAGTTGTAAGGTGGAGAAAACTAATAAATTTTCATTTGTTCTGACTTCTGACAATGTTTTTGGATTGTAGGGTACTGAAGCAACAACATGTCTAAAACTTGATTTGCGAAGAGGAAAGTCAAGAATTGTTATGAATGGTCTTGGAAAAATGAAGGAACTTCGATATCTTGAAGTGTGCTTTGCATATTTTGATTCTAAAAGTGATCCGAAACTTGATGATAAGTCCAACAAAATTGCGAGAATTGTTATGAAAGGTCTTGGAAAACTGAAGATACTTGGATGTCTTGCAAATCATGATTCTGAAAGTGATCTGAAATTTGATGATATCAGCCAATGCTTTTCAAACTCTTTAAAATATCTAAAATGTTCGGATTACCCTTTCTTGTATTTACCCAAAACATTTCAAGCAAACAATCTTGTTGGACTTGAAATGGTGTGGAGCACAAGAATGGTACAACTTTGGGAAGAGGGAGAAAGAAAGGTAGAATAACTGTTGATTGGTTGTTTTGCATAATTCATAATAAAGCTATTAATTTATTGGTTTGTTAATATGCTAATATTAATCTTTTTGTCTTATTTTTGCTAGCAGGTTCTAATAAAACTCAAATTCCTTTCTCTCTCTGGGTCAAAATTGACGACCTTTGACTTTGGGTTAACTCCGAATATTGAGACATTATCTCTTGAATTTTCTGGTAATTTAGAAGAACTTTGCATGCCATTTATTTGTCAAAAGCTCAAGCATCTCAGTATCAGTCGCTCAAAGTTAAGAACCTTTGACCTGGGGTTGACTCCGAATATTGAGACGTTATCTCTTGAAAGTTCTGGTAATTTAGAAGAACTTTGCATGCCATTTAGTTGTCAAAAGCTCAAGCATCTTGATATCAGTCGCTCAAAGTTAAGAACCATTGACCTGGGGTTGACTCCGAATCTCGAAACGTTATCTCTTGAAGGATGTGCTCAATTTGAAGAACTTCATGTGCCTGTTGCATGTCGAAATCTCAAAATCCTCAACCTTCAAGGATCAAGGTTGAGGAGCCTTGACCTTGAGCTGATTCCAAATCTTGAGAATTTAGATCTTGCATATTGTGATCAGTTGGTAGAAATTAAGGCTCCCGTTGGATGTCTAAGAAACCTTGTCAACTTAGACTTACACAGTTGTTTGAGGTTTAGATCTTTTACGTTTTACAGTAGATGTGAGCCCAAGGTTAATTGTTCTTCAAATACTTTATATCTTGCTGGTGAGTCCATAGATTCATGCCCATTGCACCCCAACAGTAATCTCCCAAAGTTTCGGTTTTATTGTAAATATGAAGAATATCTACCGTCATCAGTTGGAAATATTGAGAAGCTTATTTCTTTTGGTCTATGTGCTTGCACAGACTTTGAGAAATTTTCAGACATGATTTGTAGTTTACAATGTCTACAAGAACTTACACTCAGAGGCGAAAATATTCCAGAGTTTCCCAAAGATCTAGGACAGTTAGAATGTCTAGAAAAGCTCTCGTTGTACTCTGAGAAGATAGAACATCTTCCAGATAGCATTTGTATGTTAAAACATCTGAAGTTTCTCAAACTTGACGGTTGTGCTCTTCTTGAGAAGCTACCAGAGGATCTTGGCCAATTAGAATGTTTAGAAGAGCTAGATGTGGAGAGTAAGAAGATTGAATATCTTCCGGATACCATTTGTATGTTGAAAAATCTGAAGTATCTCATACTTTTTCATTGTGATCTTCTTGAGAAGTTACCAGAGGATCTTGAACAATTAGAATGTTTAGAGAGGCTACATGTGAGTAGTAAGAAGATTGAATTTCTTCCAGATAGCATCTGTTTGTTAAAACGTCTTAAGTATCTCAACCTTGTGGATTGTGATCTTCTTGAGAAGTTACCAGAGGATCTTGGCCAATTAGAATGTTTAGAGGGGCTATGTGTGAGGAGTAAGAAGATTGAATTTCTTCCAGATAGCATCTGCATGCTAAAACGTCTGAAGTATCTCAACCTTCAGGATTGTGCTCTCCTTGAGAAGCTACCAGAGGATCTTGGAAAATTAGAATGTTTAGAAAGGCTAATTATAAACAACACAGGCATAATAAGGGATCATCTTCCCCCAAGGCTTATCTCTGCATCTTTTGAGTAATTGAGCTTTAGTGAGTAAATAACGCACTTTCCTTGTTTTCTAAATTCATTTTTCTCTTATTTTAATATTGAATTTGATATTGCCCAACAAAAATTATTGGAACAAAATAATACTAGTAGCTTTGTAGAAAGAAAAAAGAAAGTAAATTACACGATGGTCCTTATAGTTTATACCAAGTTACATTTTTGGTCTCTAAATACCAAATTTACATAAATGGTATATGGTATAAAACTTGTTACACTTTTGGTCCCTTATTGTGTTAAAGATGTTAAAGTTTCAAAAAGATGGTAGACGGTCCATGGATAAAATGCAACTATTATACCTGTTTTCAAAGATTCTCGATTGCATTTAATTTCATACTAATGGCACATTCTCGATTGCATTTAATTTCATACTAATGGTACTCTGGCATAAACTCAGGATCAAACGGCGGTTAGGGATGAAGCAGCGGCGGATCTAGACAGGGTGTTAACGATCTGAGTTGAGTCGAGTATAGGCCTAAACAAGCTAGGCTCGTTTATTAACTACTCGGTACTCCTCTTTGATGCATTGTTTTCTATTTGCCAGCCCCTGTACATAGAGGCGTATCTTCAGTTGAGGCTCAAAGCCACTGATTGCTTTTTGAAGCTAATTGATATTGGGGCGATGGAAAACAAATCTGGAAATTGGCCGGACCTCAAATATTGTGAAATAAGAAATGGTCTCAAAGGAGAATGGGAAACACTAACAAGCTCTTAGTTAAGTTTAGTTGGTGAATGGTCTCGATGTGTGTTCAAACTTATTGCTCTCCATAGAAGCTGCCTATCTTCACTTGCATTGTTTGATTGTTTTACTTTTTCTATTTACAACGTATTTAGCTAATTTGTTTTTTGTGACTTTCATTGAATCAATTTATGATAATATGGTAGAATGTTTAAACTTACTTATTGTTTTCCATAGAAGTTGCCTATCTTCATCTGCATGTGCTTTACTACTGTGTTTTTATCTCACCACTCTCACCTTATTCATCTTCTTTGAAATCATGCAGAAACTCTAGTGACAGTATATTTAATGAGCGAAAATCCTCGTCAAATATATCAATACCATTTCCTCCTGTAGAAAAACTTGAATCAAATGATTCTAGAACACTTTTATTAATAAACTTCAAAGATTACAAACTCATAAACAAGATACAACCAGTTACCAACGGAATAACTCAATCTGATCTCAAGCAGATTAGCAACCAAGGAACAAGGACTACTGATCTCAATCAGTGAAATAACCAAATAACATCAACCTGATCTCAATCAGGTTTATCACCCAATTATACAATCGGAATAAGATCGAAACAACCAAGAATGACGGGTATTCCAGCTACACTGTCATACCCCTAATATCTACATTGATATTAGTTCTATTACAACGAGGAATCAAATGAAGCTTAACGAAAATAGGAAGAGATAGCAGCCTTTGGTGGTTGGTGGTACAACGGCTATGAAAATAGTTGTTTAGAGAGAGAGAAGAAGAGGATTACATTGTTGAGAGTGTTAGCCCAAATCCAGATGATAAATGTAGTATATATATTCCTCTTCCCAACGGCTCTATCCACAATGACACACTCAGCCCTTCATCTTTCCAACTTCTTCAAACACAGCTTATAACTTCAAGGACAATATAACTGAAAATATAAGAATGGCAAGATTAGTCCTTGTAATATATCCAGGCTTAAGATTATATTTCAACATCCCCCCCCCCCTTTAATCTTAGCCTGGAAAAACACCAAACAACCCTTTTGAAATCAGCTTTAAATCGGAAACAAACTTCTTAATCCTTTTGGACAGAAAACTGCAGTTTGAACTGCATAAATGATTTTATTTGTTTCAAAGAACACTGGAAATAATTTTTTTTCTTACAAATTGCAAGGCAAACGCCATGTTGAAAACAGGACACAATATAATCCAAAAAACAACTCTTTTATAACCAAAGGGACAAAAAAAAAGGAACCATCAACCTGCTCTCAAGCAGGTAGAAATATGAAACGCTTCAACCTGGTAACAACACTGATCTCAATCAGTCAACAACAATCACAGATGCAATCTGATCTCAATCAGATAAACAACAAAGAGCAACGTACAACCTGATCTCAAGCTGGTGTACAACCAACATCATAATCTGAATAAAATCAGATAACCAAGGATGAATGCAACTGATATAAATCAGCCGCAAGAGTAACAACAACCTCCTTTCAAGCAGGTTAACACTAGAAACATTTTGAGCCTGATCTCAAGCAAGCAAGAATTAGAAACAGCTTGAACCCGATCTCAAGCGGGTAAGCAAAAAAGGTTAGCTTTAACCTGATCTCAAGCAGGTAAGTAACAAAAGGATAGCTTCAACCTCATCTCAAGCACGTAAGCAAAGAATAAACCTGATTTTAAGCAGTTTTGTATGAACCAGCACCACACTTGATCTCAATCAAGTGAAGAATGTAACTGAAGCAATAACAACCGAAACAACCTTTTCTTTTCCATGAAACTAAAGAACCATTCAACAACAACTTGTGCCCAGTTCGCATCAGCAAATGCTTCAAGAGAGACATTTGGGCAACTGGTAATATGTAATCCATTCCTTAAACACATGAGATAACTGTTCTCAAACAGTATCCAGGAACCAATAGCCAAATGCTTGATTTCAATCAAGAACAACAACAGAACCAAAGAGTTATTTCATTTATTTTTTATTTTTTATTATTTTTTTTTTGAAAAACAAAAATAGAATTTTCTTTGTGATAAAAATAGCCCTTCATCTGTTTCAAACACTTCAAAATAGATTACAAAAAACTTTAAAGTTGCGTAGAACCAACAAACATGGCACAAAAAGACTTAAACCTAGGAGGCACAAACCACAGGAGAAAAAAAGGCATTTAAGGGCAAAAGAGGCAATATAAGCATACCAAGCAAGAAAAAAACACTAAAAAAGGAGCATAAGAGGAAAAAAAGACAACACAAGAAAAGGCAAACACCAAATGAGAAACATAAAATGAGACTTCCTTACACCGCCTTCACCCTGTGCTGAACAGAACAAGGCTCCCAATAGGCTTTAGAAACATAATCTTGAAAAACGGACTTTGCTACATATTCATAAAAAAGAATGACTAATACAGTTTTAATCTTGAAGGAAAGACATTTTTGTGAATCCTATTAAAACACATTTCTCTGTCATATTACAAAATTGGTCAAGATTATTATTAAGGACTGTAGCAAAGCAAAGATACCCAAAAGTTCAAAAAGAACATTTTCTGTTTACAGACCAAAATATAGAATTTTCATTCAGCACTCAGGGAGGTAGGCAATAATCAAAAAAACATGCAGAGAGAAAACAAACAGATTACAAAATAAGAGGAATCCCCCCCCCCCCCCTGAAACAGAAGGGATCTAGCAACAATAGGTAGATGCCGATGTTTCCACTCTGATTTTTTTGAACTTTTTGACAAACATCACAAATTGAAATATCATCTTCTTGATTAATATCAATATCATTTTTTGTTTTTTTAAAAAAAGACAAGGCTTGATCAGAGGATGCCCAAGACTACAATGTCGCAAAGCTTTAGACAATCAGCAAATAAACATAAAATACTCAAATTCTGAGTCAATATGAGTTTTGATGTCTGTTCATAAGAAAGTGTTGAAGCGGAGCTAGAATCAACAAAAAGATTATTATTGACAATAGTTTTGTTAAAAAACTGAGTGCCCTGATTGTTGTCAAAAAGAAAAACATGTCTTTTTTCCAAAAAAAAAAATAGCAGGGTAACTATTAAATTCACATTGTTCACAACTCAGAGTAGGATCACCAGCATTCACCCTGTTGCATTAATGAAGGTATAGGCACAATGGAAGGTCTAAAAAAGGAAGGAGACCTCTAATAATCCCCTCTAATAGTCAAACTGGAAAAACATATAGAAGACAGAAACCTCTGCGAGATTCTAAGCCAGAGACAATAAACATATTACTAGAATCACGACAAAAAACCATAAAAAAAGAGCAAAAAACCATGACAAGCAGGACAAAGGCATTCAATCAAGCACTCAGGAAGAGAGGAGAACGTAGTTTCCAGGCTTTCCTTGCCACTCACGGTGGTAGGTCAAGGGCACACACAAGCATAACAACAATAAGAATAATAATCAAGACAAGAAAACAATTAGCAATAATGTAGATAATCACGCTAAACAAGACAGCAAATAAGCAAGCAACAAATAACAACAACTTCCAACAATCTCAACACCTACTCCCCATCAATCTAAACAAAGAAAAAGAACTGAAATAAAAGAGAGAGTGTAAGAGCTGTTACAGTGCCCGCATAAATCCAAGAAGCAGCGGAAACAGCAAAGGCTGATGTTCTTGAGTACTTGTGAAGAAACCAGCCCACCAATGGATCAATATTCCCAGAACCAATCAACATCCAAACCCTCTTCCAGTTAAATCTCAAATTCACAAAATCAATCCAAACATCAAACAGACGCATCCATGCGGTCTCCAAATGTTTTGACTGATCCAGATTGCTCTGAAAAACACCAATCCCGTGTGTTTCCTCACTAGTAGATACCAAATACTCGTTCACTTTTTCACAGAACTCATTCCCCAACATATTATCCAAAGCAATATCGATACCATAACAGTCTTTCTGAGTGGAAGAAACAACGATGCATACGAATACAGCCTCCTTTGTTCATCACAAAAGATACATCCAATTTCACGCATATGTTTCCATCCCACATCCATAAATCCAACACAAACCCTATCAAGTTCTTCTGATAACGACGGGTCACAATTTGTGGGTGGTGTAAAGACAACCCAAAACAACCCCAACTCAGATATGTAAGCCATTGCTTTAACGAGTTGGTTTCCATTTACCATAAGATCAACCTCATGAGCAATCCGTTCTCTGCTAATTTAATCAGCAATAGCAGACTTTACATCCTCATCAGCAGCTGCAGCCTTTAGTTCTTCCACCATTTCAAACTCAAACCTTGCTCATAAAATGAATAGCTCTTATAACCCTCAACGGATCATCCAAAAAACGTATCTTTTGGTGGTAACGGGTTCACAATTCATCCAGAATTCAAATCATCCATTCAAACCAAGGGACCTCTGAATTACTTCAATCAAGCCATCAAGATATACTCAAAAAACCAGACTAAAAACCAAAGTTCACCTAAAGCAGGAAACCATCCCCAGATACACCAATACACGACACCAATCCAGCTTTTGTAAAAATTACCACAAGGTACAAGGCCATCTGTTTTGCCCTGCAACAACCACACATCAACCAACACCCAATGCACAAACAAGATTTATATATTTTTCCACTGAACCAATGATTTTGTAGCCTCCTCGTTAGCTGCTTGTGACTTCTTAACTCCAATACCCCAAAATTACAGAAACCCTAATTTTCTCAAAAATTGGGCGTTTTGTAAAAAACTTTTAGATTTAATCAATTAGAGTTAAAAGGCACCAATTAACAAGAGTTAATTGAGTTTAATCGAATTAATTTTGAAAATTCCCAAAATCTTAGTAACCCTAATTTTTGAAAACATTTTCAGAGCAACCTGGCTCTGATACCATGTAGAAAAACTTGAATCAAATGATTCTAGAATACTTTTATTAATAAACTTCAAAGATTACAAACTCATAAACAAGATACAACCAGTTACCAACGGAATAACTCAATCTGATCTCAAGCAGATTAGCAACCAAGGAACAAGGACTACTGATCTCAATCAGTGAAATAACCAAATAACATCAACCTGATCTCAATCAGGTTTATCACCCAATTATACAATCGGAATAAGATCGAAACAACCAAGAATGACGTGTACTCCAGCTACACTGTCATACCCCTAATATCTACATTGATATTAGTTCTATTACAACGAGGAATCAAATGAAGCTTAACGAAAATAGGAAGAGATAGCAGCCTTTGGTGGTTGGTGGTACAACGGCTATGAAAATAGTTGTTTAGAGAGAGAGAAGAAGAGGATTACATTGTTGAGAGTGTTAGCCCAAATCCAGATGATAAATGTAGTATATATATTCCTCTTCCCAACGGCTCTATCCACAATGACACACTCAGCCCTTCATCTTTCCAACTTCTTCAAACACAGCTTATAACTTCAAGGACAATATAACAGAAAATATAAGAATGGCAAGATTAGTCCTTGTAATATATCCAGGCTTAAGATTATATTTCAACATCCGCCCCCCCCCTTAATCTTAGCCTGGAAAAACACCAAACAACCCTTTTGAAATCAGCTTTAAATCGGAAACAAACTTCTTAATCCTTTTGGACAGAAAACTGCAGTTTGAACTGCATAAATGATTTTATTTGTTTCAAAGAACACTGGAAATAATTTTTTTTCTTACAAATTGCAAGGCAAACGCCATGTTGAAAACAGGACACAATATAATCCAAAAAACAACTCTTTTATAACCAAAGGGACAAAAAACTGGAACCATCAACCTGCTCTCAAGCAGGTAGAAATATGAAACGCTTCAACCTGGTAACAACACTGATCTCAATCAGTCAACAACAATCACAGATGCAATCTGATCTCAATCAGATAAACAACAAAGAGCAACGTACAACCTGATCTCAAGCTGGTGTACAACCAACATCACAATCTGAATAAAATCAGATAACCAAGGATGAATGCAACTGATATAAATCAGCAGCAAGAGTAACAACAACCTCCTTTCAAGCAGGTTAACACTAGAAACATTTTGAGCCTGATCTCAAGCAGGCAAGAATTAGAAACAGCTTGAACCCGATCTCAAGCGGGTAAGCAAAAAATGTTAGCTTTAACCTGATCTCAAGCAGGTAAGTAACAAAAGGATAGCTTCAACCTCATCTCAAGCACGTAAGCAAAGAATAAACCTGATTTTAAGCAGTTTTGTATGAACCAGCACCACACTTGATCTCAATCAAGTGAAGAATGTAACTGAAGCAATAACAACCGAAACAACCTTTTCTTTTCCATGAAACTAAAGAACCATTCAACAACAACTTGTGCCCAGTTCGCATCAGCAAATGCTTCAAGAGAGACATTTGGGCAACTGGTAATATGTAATCCATTCCTTAAACACAAGAGATAACTGTTCTCAAACAGTATCCAGGAACCAATAGCCAAATGCTTGATCTCAATCAAGAGCAACAACAGAACCAAAGAGTTATTTTTTTATTTTTTTTTTGAAAAACAAAAATAGAATTTTCTTTGTGATAAAAATAGCCCTTCATCTGTTTCAAACACTTCAAAATAGATTACAAAAAACTTTAAAGTTGCGTGGAACCAACAAACACGGCACAAAAAGACTTAAACCTAGGAGGCACAAACCACAGGAGAAAAAAAGGCATTTAAGGGCAAAAGAGGCAATATAAGCATACCAAGCATACCAAGCAAGAAAAAAACATTAAAAAAGGAGCATAAGAGAAAAAAAAGACAACACAAGAAAAGGCAAACACCAAATGAGAAACATAAAATGAGACTTCCTTACACCGCCTTCACCCTGTGCTGAACAGAACAAGGCTCCCAATAGGCTTTAGAAACATAATCTTGAAAAACGGACTTTGCTACATATTAATAAAAAAGAATGACTAATACAGTTTTAATCTTGAAGGAAAGACATTTTTGTGAATCCTATTAAAACACATTTCTCTGTCATATTACAAAATTGGTCAAGATTATTATTAAGGACTGTAGCAAAGCAAAGATACCCAAAAGTTCAAAAAGAACATTTTCTGTTTACAGACCAAAATATAGAATTTTCATTCAGCACTCAGGGAGGCAGGCAATAATCAAAAAAACATGCAGAGAGAAAACAAACAGATTACAAAATAAGAGGAATCCCCCCCTGAAACAGAAGGGATCTAGCAACAATAGGTAGATGCCGATGTTTCCACTCTGATTTTTTTGAACTTTTTGACAAACATCACAAATTGAAATATCATCTTCTTGATTAATATCAATATCATTTTTTGTTTTTTTTAAAAAGACAAGGCTTGATCAGAGGATGCCCAAGACTACAATGTCGCAAAGCTTTAGACAATCAGCAAATAAACATAAAATACTCAAATTCTGAGTCAATATGAGTTTTGAGGTCTGTTCATAAGAAAGTGTTGAAGCGGAGCTAGAATCAACAAAAAGATTATTATTGACAATAGTTTTGTTAAAAAACTGAGTGCCCTGATTGTTGTCAAAAAGAAAAACATGTCTTTTTTCCAAAAAAAAAATAGCAGGGTAACTATTAAATTCACATTGTTTACAACTCAGAGTAGGATCACCAGCATTCACCCTGTTGCATTAATGAAGGTATAGGCACAATGGAAGGTCTAAAAAAGGAAGGAGACCTCTAATAATCCCCTCTAATAGTCAAACTGGAAAAACATATAGAAGACAGAAACCTCTGCGAGATTCTAAGCCAGAGACAATAAACATATTACTAGAATCACGACAAAAAACCATAAAAAAAGAGCAAAAAACCATGACAAGCAGGACAAAGGCATTCAATCAAGCACTCGGGAAGAGAGGAGAACTTAGTTCCCAGGCTTTCCTTGCCACTCACGGTGGTAGGTCAAGGGCACACACAAGCACAACAACAATAAGAATAATAATCAAGACAAAAAAACAATTAGCAATAATGTAGATAATCACGCTAAACAAGACAGCAAATAAGCAAGCAACAAATAACAACAACTTCCAACAATCTCAACACCTACTCCCCATCAATCTAAACAAAGAAAAAGAACTGAAATAAAGGAGAGAGTGTAAGAGCTGTTACAGTGCCCGCATAAATCCAAGAAGCAGCGGAAACAGCAAAGGCTGATGTTCTTGAGTACTTGTGAAGAAACCAGCCCACCAATGGATCAATATTCCCAGAACCAATCAACATCCAAACCCTCTTCCAGTTAAATCTCAAATTCACAAAATCAATCCAAACATCAAACAGACGCATCCATGCGGTCTCCAAATGTTTTGACTGATTCAGATTGCTCTGAAAAACACCAATCCCGTGTGTTTCCTCACCAGTAGATACCAAATACTGGTTCACTTTTTCACAGAACTCATTCCCCAACATATTATCCAAAGCAATATCGATACCATAACAGTTTTTCTGAGTGGAAGAAACAACGATGCATACGAATACAGCCTCCTTTGTTCATCACAAAAGATACATCCAATTTCACGCATATGTTTCCATCCCACATCCATAAATCCAACACAAACCCTATCAAGTTCTTCTGATAACGACGGGTCACAATTTGTGGGTGGTGTAAAGACAACCCAAAACAACCCCAACTCAGATATGTAAGCCATTGCTTTAACGAGTTGGTTTCCATTTACCATAAGATCAACCTCATGAGCAATCCGTTCTCTGCTAATTTAATCAGCCATAGCAGACTTCACATCCTCATCAGCAGCTGCAGCCTTTAGTTCTTCCACCATTTCAAACTCAAACCTTGCTCATAAAATGAATAGCTCTTATAACCCTCAACGGATCATCCAAAAAACGTATCTTTTGGTGGTAACGGGGTCACAATTCATCCAGAATTCAAATCATCCATTCAAACCAAGGGACCTCTGAATTACTTCAATCAAGCCATCAAGATATACTCAAAAAACCAGACTAAAAACCAAAGTTCACCCAAAGCAGGAAACCATCCCCAGATACACCAATACACGACACCAATCCAGCTTTTGTAAAAATTACCACAAGGTACAGGGCCATCTGTTTTGCCCTGCAACAACCACACATCAACCAACACCCAATGCACAAACAAGATTTATCTATTTTTCCACTGAACCAATGATTTTGTAGCCTCCTCGTTAGCTGCTTGTGACTTCTTAACTCCAAGACCCCAAAATTATAGAAACCCTAATTTTCTAAAAAATTGGGCGTTTTGTAAAAAACTTTTAGATTTAATCAATTAGAGTTAAAAAGCACCAATTAACAACAGTTAATTGAGTTTAATCGAATTAATTTTGAAAATTCCCAAAATCTTAGTAACCCTAATTTTTGAAAACATTTTCAGAGCAACCTGGCTCTGATACCATGTAGAAAAACTTGAATCAAATGATTCTAGAATACTTTTATTAATAAACTTCAAAGATTACAAACTCATAAACAAGATACAACCAGTTACCAATGGAATAACTCAGTCTGATCTCAAGCAGATTAGCAACCAAGGAACAAGGACTACTGATCTCAATCAGTGAAATAACCAAATAACATCAACCTGATCTCAATCAGGTTTATCACCCAATTATACAATCGGAATAAGATCGAAACAACCAAGAATGACGGGTACTCCAGCTACACTGTCATACCCCTAATATCTACATTGATATTAGTTCTATTACAACGATGAATCAAATGAAGCTTAACGAAAATAGGAAGAGATAGCAGCCTTTGGTGGTTGGTGGTACAACGGCTATGAAAATAGCTGTTTAGAGAGAGAGAAGAAGAGGATTACATTGTTGAGAGTGTTAGCCCAAATCCAGATGATAAACGTAGTATATATATTCCTCTTCCCA
The DNA here is from genome assembly GCA_030686995.1 of Artemisia argyi. Lineage (NCBI taxonomy): Eukaryota > Viridiplantae > Streptophyta > Magnoliopsida > Asterales > Asteraceae > Artemisia > Artemisia argyi. The sequence goes on from CM060686.1 coordinate 4,457,814, forward strand.
ACGGCTCTATCCACAATGACACACTCAGCCCTTCATCTTTCCAACTTCTTCAAACATAGCTTATAACTTCAAGGACAATATAACTGAAAATATAAGAATGGCAAGATTAGTCCTTATAATATATCCAGGCTTAAGATTATATTTCAACACCTCCACTAGTAGTTGAAACCACGGCCGTGGAGACAGTCTCCACCAAGGCTGTGGAGGTGGAGGAGAGGAAAAAAATGATAACGAAACCATGATTAAAACTGAAACTTTATGGTTTCTGAAAAGCAAAAACCGAATATTTATGGATTGGTTTCTCTTTTATGCAAAAACCGGGCAAAACCAAACGATGCTCGCCCCTAAATGTTTTGACCTCCAAAAAGTGTGGTGTATTTACAGAAAAACTGTGTAACATGGCGATGATATTATCCTTTTCAAACGTGTTGAAAGTAACTCATCCTTAATTCCTTATTGAGCAAAATGAAATAAGACATTGACATTACAAAATCACATGGCTAGGAACCATCGGTAAGAACCGCAGCATTGATAGCAACCATGGTTATCGCGCGGCAATCCTTGTGATATCTGACTTAGATCCTATATAATTGTTTTAATATTCTTATTTGCGTGTTCTTAACCAAAACGTTAATCATACTTTGCTTTTTAACGTGTATCAAATACGTACTTACTTTCGGTATGTGAATGGCAGGTTTTCTTACTCACTATCCTAAATAAAACAATATTATGTGCCTAAAATATTGCATGTGTAAGTGATTCTACCTAAATCTATTTTGCAAATAAAAGCGAGAATGATGAGGGTTGTTTGGAGATATGGTTTAAGTTAATGAAGATATTGATTAAGACTAAAACAAGCAAGAAGGATAATCATCTGCTGCTGCAGCAATTGCATATGAAGAAATGCAGATGGAAACAAAGAAGAAGCAGAGACTTCCAAGGTAGTAATGCAGTAATGTTACGAAGGGCTGTTTGGAGCGTTTATATCAATTGATAACTTGTCATCTAATTTGAATTGTGTAACCAGTTACTATAAGCAATAACTTGAATTGAATAGTTGAAAATGGGTCGGATTGACCTCCCATTTTTATGTCCATACTAGAATTAAACTTTGGGCCGTGTTCACACCATTTCATTTCTAGCATTTTATTTTTAGTAAGTGGAATGAGATTGCTCCTTTCGTCTACAATATATTCCAGTTTTCACTTTTGGAGTCCTCTTCTTTCTGTTTCATTCTTCATAGTACACATACCATAGTGATTTTTATTAAGAAAATAACCAGAATGACCCTTAGACCATTACTAACGAAAATGGCTTTCCTTTTGTACTTCCATCATCATAACTTTGAATTTTATTCTGCTTAAAACTGTTCAATTTTGTGATAATATTGTGTAACCGATATGATTCTGTGCAAAACGATTTATGAACTATTGAATACTTTGAGTAACTGATATCAGCTGGGTTGATTTTGCTGCCTGTAAACATAAATTACGGGTCAAAATGACATGGTTTTCAACAATGCAGGCAGGTGTCAGGGAGCATTAGTTATTGTGTACACAAACTTCCAAATTTATTCATCCAAGAACGTGTGCTTATATAAGCCCAAATAATCTTCATAATGGTGAAATGACGGTCAGAGAGACATCGGAAATTTCAGGACGGTGCTTGGGGGTCGGCCGAAGATATAAACTACTTGCAGAAATCTTGAGGATGGAAAACGAAGGAGAAAATGCATTCAAGTTTTTGGATAAAAGAGTCTAACCAACTGGATTGTCGCTTCCTTTTAACATGTCTGTTTCATTAGCTGAAAAAACATGAAGCGAACATGTTAAATGGGTGAAACTACCCACTTTGACCCATTACCTCACGTACTTACTTTTTTGACAACGATGGGGATTGAACACACCACTAGCAACCACCATGGCACCATTGTTCGTGAGAAAAAGGTAGGACAAACACTCGATATGTCTTACTGAGGGTTGAGAATGAATCAAGCTTCTATCTAGCCACCATTGTATATATGAGCTTTTGAAGTAATACAAAAATGTACTTTAAAACAAACAACATTTTGCTTTCGTATCAAGCTTAGTTAGATAACATATGCCTTCGTAATATGTGTGTTTGTGAAATCGATAACATGCTAATAATTTGTGTTTACGATTCACAAAACGCTTACCAAGTGTACCGAGTAACAGGGGCGGACCCAAGTGTTGGGTTTGGGGGGCGGTGCCCTCCACGATTCCCCGAAAAACATCAGATTTTAGTGTAATTTTTTTTTTTGACCTTTTTATTAAAGTGCACCCTAAAAAAATCAAATTGCCCCCCACTTTGAAGCCAAAAATGTAAAAACCTTAGTTTTTAGTGTGTGTATATATATATATATATATATATATATATATATATATATATATATATATATATATATATATATATATATATATATATATATATATATATATATATGACTTTTTTATTAAAGTGCATCACGAATTTTATCAAAAAAAAAAAAAAAAAAAATTTGCCCCCCACCTTCTAAAATCCTGGGTCCGCCATTGCCGAGTAATATTGCATTAATATTATGAAACTCCGAGTTCAGATCCTTAATTAATACATAGATTCAAACCATGCACTACAACGAAAGAAGAAAAAACCCGATACCAGTGTAACCGTGTTGATATGTGGAATCATTTGAAGCCGAATATGGGTCTTGGCCAGATATGACTGGGTATAGCCCGGTCTTGACCGGAATTGACCGGGTCTTGACCGAATATGACCGGGTCTAACTGGGTCTTGGCCAGATATGATCGGGTCTAACCGGGTTTTGACTGGATATGCCGGGTCTAACCGGGTCTTGGCCGGATATGACCGGGTGAGCCGGGTTATGGCCTGGTCTAAACGGGTCTTGGCCGGATACAACCGGAAAAGTACAATACCTGTGAGTGGACAAATCAATGAATATAGTATCATAATACTATAGGTATCTAACACAGCCACACAAGTATTTCAGATGTATCCTCAAACTCCGAATCGATTTTTTTAATAAGTTTGATGGTAAGTGTTAATGCAGTTTTATGTTTATGTTTGTGAATTGAATATGATATTTATGTTTATTTGCCACACTATTTTTGATATCTAAATGTCGAATTGCTAAGAACTAGGGTAAAGTTTCGTACTTCTTGCATTATGGGTGTTTAGTACTGGAGGTTGGTTTGCGTACTTGATTAATATATTGCATTTCAACCAACATGCTAGCATCTGAACTTGAGTCTTGAATACGCATACTAATTAGTATTGAGTATAAGTTTGAGAATTTTGTTATGGGGTAAATGAATTACGTACTTTCTGAAATGTGCCGTATTGAACCACAGTTACTTTTTTATTAACAAAGTTTTTTGTTTATCGTTTATGTATTTTGGTCTTACCAACACTGTTGTAAACTGTAACTTGGGTATTTTAGGGTGTGTTGGAAGATAGACGAGAAGTAGCTGTCAAGCGGCTCTCATAAACATAACAACAACGTAAGTCATTAGAGTTTTGCTTTGTGCCGTTTCTCAACATAACAATCGATCAAATCCTCTTTGAATTAGTATTATCTGCTGGTGAATTGGTAATAGGTTTGTGGTTAATTAATGATTTATCTGAAAAGGTAGTGAATTTTAGATTACTTAAGTAATCTTGGGTTTATGTTTGGTTGTTGATTTATGTGTAAAGTTTTGATTCTGAGTGGTGGGCCGGATAAAGTTTTCGAGAGATTGAGTTCTGAGTTACAGAACATTATGTGTGATCTTCGTATAGTAAATTAGAATGCTTTGAGTCAGTACATGAAAATGAAAATTTTTATTTGACGGCAGTGTTGTTTGAGATCGCATAAGGCAATTTCCAAGTATAAAAGCTAAATACATGAACAAGTTGCTCCAATGTTAGTACCGCTTAAATTTTATTTTCATTAAGAAGTTAGGAAAGCTGCAGTTTCAGGTACAAAATCATCCCGAATAACCTTAAAATTAGCTAAAGTATTGACTTTTTCTTTGACCTGTGGCATAATGCCAGAGTTACTTCGTTCAACAAAATTAGCTGTTGAGAAGGGGCGGTCAGGGTCGCAATGAGTCCTATATAAAGCAATTGCTTGCTATATCATACCAGCTCTAATAGATGTGTTACACAAGGTTAACTTTGTCATTTTCCCTCTCCTTATTTCGGGCTGTTTGCAATATTTACTAAATTTTTGCTTACAGGAACCGAGACTGAAATATGCGCAAGTATGCTGGATGCAATCAACGAGTATGTTCATGTGTTTTTTATTGCTTTTTCAAATTACCGAGCATATGTTGGTAACAGTTAGAATTTGGGTTGATTTTGTAATATTTTGAATTGGCCTAAATTTTTCATTATAAATCTGCCAGCAGCATTTACAAGGAAAATATGGCGCATAGAGTACACCCACGGGTTTTTATTTAGTTATCCAGAGAGGAAAACAGTATTCAAATAGGTAGAGATATACAAACAAGTGATAAGTATGAATGGGGTAGAGAGGAGTGTTGACCCCTTGATTATGGCAAGCTTGTGCTGGTGGGATGATTCAAATGCCTTTCCTGAATTCAAAGGTGTCTTGTTTTGCACAGGACATGCTGAACATACACGTACGATTGAAGATTTTAGTGGGATGCCTAGGGTTCCAGCTTTAGTACTTTGCAGGGTGGTTGATGTTAAGTTATGGGCAGACTTTGAAACAGATGAAGTTTATGGTAAGAATAGGTTGAGCCCACTTGGAAACAGTTTTGATAATTATGATTATGGTAATAAAGACCATTTTTCCTCGATTGGATTAGTCATTGAAATGTAGTGACATGGACTTCCATGATAAACGAATACATTGTAAATGGTGACACAATGTGACCCGATTCACTACAAAAAAACACTCAAGAGATAACTGATTTACCAAGTGCAGTACTGAATATGAAACTACTAAGTTCAGATCCTTAATTATTGTATTATTGAGTTTTGGTAATAAAGATTACAACTTAATCAAAGTTAGGACACCACACCGATTAATAAAACACATACATCTCAGTAGACTTTAAACTAATAAGTAATAACAATGCCTCTCAACTAAGATTAATTACTAAGAATAAAATTATGAACAAGGATGCACAAGCAGTACAAAAACTGTAAATTAAAATAAACACATACAGATGTTTGAGAACGATTATGATCATTACGGTCATCAAAACACACCCCATAGTCTCTTGTAACTTCTTTGCACCATCAACATCCATTTCTACAATCTTTTGCATTACATCCCGATAAATCCTTCTGTTCCCGAACAAATCAATTTAACTGACAACGCTCTCACAGCCGCTTGTTTCTTCTCAATTGCTTTGCCATCCAACATACCGATCAACGGTCCTATACACCCCAATTTTCCCAACTCCTTGGCACACTGAATCCTCACTCCCAACACCTCACAACTCAATAAATCGACAAATTCCTCAACACACAACATGCCACATTTCGGGAACAACGAACCTGCACCACCGTGCGAAGTGCGAACAAATCAGCCTAGCATTATCCTTAAACAACACACGTCCTCAACACGTCTCTACTTGACTCGACTACCAGTAACCAAAGTTGTTGATATGTGGAATCATTTCAAGCCGACAATGGGTCAAAGTGGGTATTTAGGATAAAGTACAGAGCATATGGGACAATTGAGAGGTTCAAAGCAAGACTTGTGGCTGAAGGCTTTAACCAAAAGGAAGGAGTAGATTACACTGAAACCTTTGCTCCAGTGGCAAAGATGGTCAATGTTAGAACTCTATTGACACTTGGCATTCAAAAGGGCTGGCATATTGAGCAATTGGACATCAATAATGCATTTCTGTGTGGGGATCTTTATGAAGAAGTGTATATGGCAGTTCCACAAGGTTATCCTAAGCCTACCTCCCCAAACACTGTTTGCAAGCTGCAAAAGTCACTCTATGGTCTAAAGCACGCCAATAGACAATGGTTTGACAAGCTTACTACTTATCTCAAGGGTCTTGGATTCAAGCAGAGCTATGTAGATACATCCTTGTTCACCCTCCACACTGCCTCAACCACAACCTCACTCTTAGTCTATGTTGATGATATCATCATCACAGGAAATGACAAACAACTCATTGACCATATCAAACACCAGTTGGATCTCACTTTTAGCATCAAAGACTTGGGACCCATCCATTACTATCTGGGCATTGAATGTCTTAGAAACACCGCTGGAATGGTCATGACACAGAGGAAATATGCCCTTGAATTGCAAAAGGAGGCTAAGACGCTACATGTCAAACCTGCAGCTACTCCCCTTGATCGCAATGTCAAATTCAACAAGACTGATGGGGAGCTTCTTACAGACCCATCTTCCTATAGAACACCAATTGGAAAACTCCTCTACTTAACAATGACCAGACCTGATTTAGCCTATGCAGCACAATCACTGAATCAGTTTCTTCATGAACCAAGGACACCACAGTTAATGAGAGTGATCAGTTACATCAAACTATGTCCAGGACAAGGTCTACTCTTCCCAACTCTCAACAGTCCAATCCTAACAACCTATTGTGACAGTGATTGGCCAGTTGTCCCTACTCAAGAAGATCAGTGTCTGGCACCAGTGTTTGCCTCTGTTGTAAAAATCGGTCCAGGCGGCCGATTAATCCCCGCATAATCGCTGATCGCTCACTGAGCGCCTTGATTTATCATAATCGGCCTATTTAATCGTTTTGGTCAAAGATCACTTAAAAATCGGTCAACAAACCGATTAATCGTTTTGGTCAAAGACCTGTGTTTGCCTTGGAAGTAGTCTAATCTCCTGGCAATCTAAGAAGCAAAATGTGGTCTCCAGGTCTTCTACATACAAAGCTCTTGCAGACACAACTTGTGAAGCTTCTTGGATAAAATGCTTGCTCAAGGATCTACTTGTCCCAATTTCTAGACCCATCAAGATCCTATGTGACAATGCATCTTCTATAGCCTTGGCTTCTAACCCAGTACAACATGCTAGGACCAAGTGTCCAAGTCTATAGAAATTGACTGTCATTTTGTTAGGGACGAGGTCAAAGCAGGGCTCATTCTACATACATTTGTCCCCTCCAGAGCTCAAACTGCTGATATCCTAACCAAAGCCTTACACAGACCTCTCCGTTTTAACTGTCTTTCCAAATTGAGCATTTGTTCCTTTCACAATGCCAATTTTGGGGGGGGGGGGGGGGGGGGGGGGGGGATAATGAGCTATACACTCATACTGCTGATAAAGTCAACAGAAGCTCACAAGTCAACTCTGCTATAAACACAAGTACAAGGCTGCAATCTCACCATAAGACGTGTTCTAATCTACAACAGCTTTACTCCTTGTAACAAGATGTAGTTAGTAGCTTAGATGATTCTAGAAGGTTCTAGAAGTAGCATAGCAGTTAGTCAAGTTAGTTGCTTAGACTTTATATAAATACTGTCAATGTACTTCATTTCCAGTTAATACAATACGATATCATTTCACTTTTACTCTCTTTTTCACTTAACTAAAAAGTAAAACTAATTATATAATGTACATAAGTGATTCAATAACTTTCCACACCTCCTACCCGTCACCAATTTATAACATTTATGACAGTAATTCAATAACTTTTCGTAGCTCCTACCCGTCACCGACTAAATATAGAAATTCAATAACTTTCAATCTTTCATGGTTCCTACCATCACCGATTTAGATAGACACCATCGCTACTTTTCACATATATTAAGATTGTAATTCAATAACTTTTCGTCACCGATTTAAGATAGATATTCAATAACCGGGCTCTATTAAAGGGGCTCTATTTCAATCTCTAGTAGTGATTGTGTCACAACTCACCATTTCAGGTCATTTCAGGTCATTTCCCGAACTTTGGAAAAACACTATTCATCAAACACTATTCATCAAAACACTATTCATCAGTTTACTATTCATCATTTTTGGTGTCAGTTTGACATTCCGAGAAGCATTCAAAAATTTTACTATTCATGGAACACTATTCATTGCGGGAAAAGATTTCATCATTCACGTGCATTACACATTTCATCGTAAATTTAGTTTACGGGTATTCAAATTCGCGTAACCGGATTGGGTTAGGTGCGAATTCATTTCATTAGTGTTGAGGACACTACATACGGACTGGAGATAGTCTGCATATCATCATAACAGCATTTACATGTTATACCACTCTTAGGATTTTCAAATTTATATATATTCAGTACATTTAACGTTTTTACGTATAAGTATTTATAGTAAAACGTTAACACCCGGTTTATACACGATGAATATATCTAAATATTCCCACAATGGTCCCGACATATTTTTATATCCATTTTAACATCATAAAAGTTATAACATTCAGTTACCCAGTATTTTGGAAATTTATTTTATTTATAACGTACGCGTATGAATATAACGACGGTTTTCGTGAAAACTAAACAATAATCACCCGATCACTCAGTAAATGTACCCAACATATTTTTAATATGTTTTTAACATTATTATGACTTTATTTCATCCCGGTTAACTTTGTGAACGTTTATTACTATTAAACCCGGTACCCGATTTTAACGAATAACACGTAATAACACGTAACGCTACACCAAATTCCTAATTAAATCACAAGCACCCTACCCCCCTTCTACCCTTTGAAAACCGGCCCAAGACCACCCCTAATACCACAAGTTTTATTTCTTAACCTTATGCTTTAATGAGTACATATTATACATTATAAAGTTGCAAGAAATTACATAAACCATTTTCACATAATCATACATAATCTAAAAGATCAAAAAGCAAAAACCTCATCTTCTTTCCATCAAAACCCACGACTTTTATAAGATCCATGATCAAGTGATCATTTTCCATAAAGTAAAACACAAAACTTGTTCATTTTACAAGCCTAATCAAGAATCAAGCAACAAAAACACAAGAACATCAAGCATAATCATCCTATAATCATCTCATTTTATCAAGTAAGTTTTCATCTTTATTTTTTCATGGATCATCCTATTTTTACATGTATTTCATAAGTATCATGCTAAAAACCATGTACAAGTAGCTATACCACACTTTATTTTGGCTAAAAAGAAACATACAAACCCTAACTTTTTAGTTATGAATCCCCTTGCTCTAATAACTTGGTTAGGAGTCCATGGCACCCTAAGAAGGTGTATGGTAAGATTAGATTAGCCATGTGGTGATTACAAGAGGTTTGGTGATGGTAGAAATTGGTTTTTAACCTTGAAAACGTGATTTGGAACCTATTTTAGACATGCTGTCCCGTTTTGTAAAAATCTGGAAAATCAGTAAACACCAAGGAAACTTTGGCAAAATTTTTAGAAAATACTTTCAAAAACGAATCCGTAGGCGAAAGAACGGATTGAAAAGAGTTAATAACGAAGAAGTTATGATTTTTGCAAGATTGTTGACGAAAAGTATTTTTCTGAAAATAGTTGCTGTTGGACGTTTTTCATTGGACAAAAAGAGACTTTAGACGTAACCCGGAGGAGCCGAGCTTTCCAAAATATATTACTACATACTAAGACGTAACCGTGGATATAAAGAACAAGTAAAACGGACAAGTAACGACAAAGATATACACGTTTGAATATCGGCTAAAACCATTTTATAATTGACAGCTTTTAATATAATTTGGCGCAAAAAAAAAAACTACGAAGTACATTTTTAAGCTAGACATAATTTTAAGTACCGAGCTTTATAACTAACGTAGTATTAGTTATTATGAGTATGTTTTCATCAATTCAAGGATTTCAACCCGAGTATTTCAACGCTTACATGGAAACTTACGTTATATATATATAAGTATATATATTATAACTAGCCATTTATATTTTCTAATAGCAATATTTTCCAAATTCTTGGATTATATATTTTTGATAACACAAGTTTTTTTCAAAGAGAAGAGTGGTATAGGAAACATGTGCATGGACATTCATAACATCATTTCATGATCTAAAGAAGATCGTTCATCATTTACATTAGGTTGCGGCTAGTGTGCGCGCCTTGTTTTTCAGCTCATTACATGTTCATGGTACCATCATATTGGGTTGCAGCAGCAAATTGTTCATTGGTGTTCATTTCATTTCATCACAGTTTCATCAGTTGAGGTGAGTTTTCATAGCCCCGTTTTCAATTCAACATTTTTGATTGTTTTCAAATCCCACGGGGGGAATACATTGCATCAATCATTTCAGTACGAGCCCAAGTATTCAAACATGTACATAGCTTAAGTTACCTTGCCATGTGAAAAAGTCCCCTGTAACATCATGAACCGTTAATTTCAAGTACTAAGCGAGAGTGAGTGGATAGATCTATCGAGGGTGACGCCTCCATCCGTGGTAGTGGATACCAACAGTAAGCGGATGCATGTCATGTCTTTTACATTTGAATGTTTCGGCAGAACATTCGGGAGGGGCTTACAGTTTCATCAGTCATAGCTTCGGTGTCATGAGCTTAAGGCTATTGTACAATTTTCACGAGATTTTTATCTTGCATTTTTACTTGTGGTGGCCGTACATCATTACAATTTACAAACCTATGGAATTCACCAACATTCGTGTTGACGTTTTAGCAATGTATTTCAGGTTACTAAGGTAGCTCATGTGACATGCATTTGGACCTTCATGGAGTCGCGGAGTCGACGCGTCTCATCATTATTTCATGCACTTATGTAAACGTTTGATCTAGTATGACTTGTTTTCATAAACTTGCAACACATTTTGGGGACCTCATTTTGTAAACTCTGAATTATTTCAATGATCAAATGCAGTATTTTTCCAAACGACACTTTAGGTCGTTCAATGTAACTGTAACTGTGGTGCTATGACAGACACCCCCAGGTATTCCATTCCGCTGCAAGTCAGGTAAATTGGGGGTGTGACAGATTGGCATCAGAGCTAAGGTTATAGCGAACTAGGATGTATCTTGGACCCTAGACTATAACCGCATCATCATAGCATCTCATCATTTCATCATAAGTGCATAATCATGATACATGTTGTTTCATACATACCCTATGCGAGTTATTTATACTCATATCCGTATATGTATATCATTTTATTGACCTGGTTCACAAGTGACATGTCTTCAGATACTCACCCTGACATCCTTTTATCGGATTCCGACATTGAAGATGCCTTGTCATTTTACACTACCATTATACCATCAGTTGCACTTACACCACCATTAGTACTATTGATTTGCCATAGGAACAGGTTTTCCTATCATTCAGCCCGTACATAGAATGCCTTTTGGTAGTGTATTCAGAATTAATCTTAATGGACTTATTAGGATGCTTATTGCAAGGAAGATAGTGTGTTTTCTTTCCATCACTAGTAGGGCACTTACTACTCAGGTACTATCACCACCATCAGTTACTTATTACACTATTGGCCTTCCCACAGTGTGTACTTTAGTTTTACCTTTTGGATGTCGCGAGGTAGCGCGAAAGAGGGTAGTATTCCATTCACTAGTACCATCATTGTCATTTCCTTTTCCATTCCCATTTGCTCAGACTTCAATCGTTTCGCAACATTTTAGCATTGTCTCATTAGGAATTAGGTTGATTTCGTTTTTGACGAATTAGTAGACTATTACCATTCGACAAGATTCACTCACGTATCCAATACACCATTCAAGCTATTTTACTATCATATGGGGAAATTGTTTTACAGAAAAATTTCTGAAGTAAGCTATTTTATTTCCATCCTATAAATTGATTTTTCTGTCATTACACCAAGTATTTACTATTATTACGCGAAGCAATTTTCATGTTACTTGAAAGAAAACATCAGGATACCATTTTTATAACAATGCGTTGAACACCATCTAAAACTTTTGATAAAAGTTATGATATTTTGACAAAATCCAACATCGCATTATTAGTCCTCAATTATACATAGCCTGATCACCTATGTAAAATTCAGGAAGGATTATGCCATGAAGGAAATAATTACCTTTTCAAAGGATTGTTAATAACAATCTTCATTCGAAAGCTTTGTAAACAAAGGAACTCTTTCATAAACATCCCTTTTGCCGAACTATCCCTGGATACCTACCCTACCTGTCACTCACTTAGCCATTAAGTTGGATTTTCCCATTGACTTCCCTAGAAGAGACTTTCCATATCAATTACATGCAGGATTCCTTTATACAATAAAAGCAATGAAAGGATTACAGAACTACTAACCAGAACTAGAAGTATATAGAGAGAGAATTCATAACTCAACAACAATCCTAAGATACTGCGAGACTATCCGAATCACCATCTCTGACTTAGTTGTCAAATCCTATCGTTTAAGGGTACTAGCTAGACTGAGCTACAAGATTGAACTCAATATAGATGTCCGCAGGACAACACAATAGAAATAAACCAAGCTTCTAATTGAGACTGTAGAGCATTTCATTTAAACATGGCCTCATCCATACATGAACTTTCCTGCAGTAAGTTTTCACAAAGTACAATTGTTTGAATCAAGAATATCGATGTAGATTCCTCTAAGTCATTATGTCTAGAAATTTCAGATAACCTCACCTTCATACCAAGCAAGGGATCAAACCGTAACATATCTCCTCATCTACATGGGAAAACAGAATAGACATTTATCCACACAACATCAAGTGATACCTATGCTTGTAGTTATGCCAGATAACCATCAATAGACATTATCCAACCTCAGGAACTAAGTGTTAGACATCGATGCATTTAAGCGAACATTTCCTATTCTACCATTTTATCCTTTTCAGTGTTTTCACTTTTTAATGAAGTTGATGCGTTTACATAAATCACCTACCTTGTGGAAAAATGATTTCTGAAATTCTTATTTTGAACAAGTGCGATCCTTTTTGGTCAATCTTTAGCAACACTATGGTACAATGAGAAATATACGTAAACATCAAACTTTGGTAAGCAGTCTTAATCACAACATGTTTAAAAACAGTTCCTATTTCATAACTACTGGATTTTGAATCATCAAGAAAAATATTACCCAGTAAATCATTTGCTCCATTTTCTAAATTCGTTTATTCAGATAAGGATTTCAACCAAAACTCACAATCGCGAGACAAATTTCCAGAACCAACTTCCCTACAACATCGCTTATGCATTTAGGATTTGTGACTGGACAATAGAGAATATTTGGATTAGGTGATGAAGGAATTAGGAGGAACATCACAAATTGATCGCTAACTTCAGTAGTGGAGACAAAACCCACTAGACAAAGAAGGACATATGTCTTATCATCAGTTGGAACAAAACACAAGGAATCAAATTCTTACCTATATGCTATCCCTTCAGATAACGCCAAGTTCGAAGGACCGAACGTTATGGAATTAGTCACAAAGGTTTATTGTACCCATTTCAGTATTTCCTGTTAAGGAAACCGATTCACCTTGGACTTCATGTAATCATTTCAGGATTTCCTTCAGAAACCCATTTAGTTGTGAACATCACCTATCACCCTCAGACCGATGGTCAAAGCGACAGAACAATTCAAACATAGGAAGGTATGCTCAGAGCATGAGTGATTGACCCTAGAAATGGTTGGACAAATCATTTAACATAAATCAAATTCATCTACAACAATGGTTATCACACCAACAACGAGAAACTGGCAGAAGTTAGATTAGTACATAACACACATCATTTGGATTGGATATCCTGAACAACAAACCATCCAGATTCAAGTGAGAGAACAAACTAAGTTAAAAGCATTGCCTTGGATTGGCATGATACAAATTGGATAACAAGAAAGGTTGAACCTTTAGCATATTGGACTATTTAAGATTCATTTTAGAATCGACCAACTAGCATACAAACTTGAGTTCTGGCAAAATTCAGCAGTATATATTACCAGTACCACATTTAAAACATTAAGAAGTGCAGACCATCGATTGATGGGCCAAACTCAGAAAAAGCTTAACACATTAGTTCAGTAGGCATTCATGAGATAACCAGAAATTTTCTACAAGTCAAGAATCAGTTACAAGTTCAATAAGTCGTAAACCATTAAAACTTCAAGTTCTGCAGAGTTATGCAGAAAGTTCTGCCTGGGAAAGGCATGTTATCATTCAGAAAACTTGGAAAGTTACACCAATATACACTGGACCATTTATATTTCAAACAGGGTAGGCCTAGTGGCCGTTAGATTTGAACATTGCCAGAGAACAACAGGATTACACGAACATATTTCACATTTTCAGATCCCCAGAAATGACTTTCAGATGAGTCACTCATGATTCCATTGGAAGGGATCCAACCCAAATGACAATCTCAGACCTTGTAAGAGAACCAACAGAAATCATGGACCGTGTGGTCAAACAGTTGAATCAGAGTTGAATTCCTATCGTTAGAGTTCGCTGGAATTCTCGAATATCATCACCTTTTCATCAATACATTTTCAGAGACCAACATAAACTGAACTTCGGGACGAAGTTCCATTTAGAGGGGAAGACTGTCACAACTCACCATTTCAGGTCATTTCAGGTCATTTCCCGAACTTTGGAAAAACACTATTCATCAAACACTATTCATCAAAACACTATTCATCAGTTTACTATTCATCATTTTTGGTGTCAGTTTGACATTCCGAGAAGCATTCAAAAATTTTACTATTCATGGAACACTATTCATTGCGGGAAAAGATTTCATCATTCACGTGCATTACACATTTCATCGTAAATTTAGTTTACGGGTATTCAAATTCGCGTAACCGGATTGGGTTAGGTGCGAATTCATTTCATTAGTGTTGAGGACACTACATACGGACTGGAGATAGTCTGCATATCATCATAACAGCATTTACATGTTATACCACTCTTAGGATTTTCAAATTTATATATATTCAGTACATTTAACGTTTTTACGTATAAGTATTTATAGTAAAACGTTAACACCCGGTTTATACACGATGAATATATCTAAATATTCCCACAATGGTCCCGACATATTTTTATATCCATTTTAACATCATAAAAGTTATAACATTCAGTTACCCAGTATTTTGGAAATTTATTTTATTTATAACGTACGCGTATGAATATAACGACGGTTTTCGTGAAAACTAAACAATAATCACCCGATCACTCAGTAAATGTACCCAACATATTTTTAATATGTTTTTAACATTATTATGACTTTATTTCATCCCGGTTAACTTTGTGAACGTTTATTACTATTAAACCCGGTACCCGATTTTAACGAATAACACGTAATAACACGTAACGCTACACCAAATTCCTAATTAAATCACAAGCACCCTACCCCCCTTCTACCCTTTGAAAACCGGCCCAAGACCACCCCTAATACCACAAGTTTTATTTCTTAACCTTATGCTTTAATGAGTACATATTATACATTATAAAGTTGCAAGAAATTACATAAACCATTTTCACATAATCATACATAATCTAAAAGATCAAAAAGCAAAAACCTCATCTTCTTTCCATCAAAACCCACGACTTTTATAAGATCCATGATCAAGTGATCATTTTCCATAAAGTAAAACACAAAACTTGTTCATTTTACAAGCCTAATCAAGAATCAAGCAACAAAAACACAAGAACATCAAGCATAATCATCCTATAATCATCTCATTTTATCAAGTAAGTTTTCATCTTTATTTTTTCATGGATCATCCTATTTTTACATGTATTTCATAAGTATCATGCTAAAAACCATGTACAAGTAGCTATACCACACTTTATTTTGGCTAAAAAGAAACATACAAACCCTAACTTTTTAGTTATGAATCCCCTTGCTCTAATAACTTGGTTAGGAGTCCATGGCACCCTAAGAAGGTGTATGGTAAGATTAGATTAGCCATGTGGTGATTACAAGAGGTTTGGTGATGGTAGAAATTGGTTTTTAACCTTGAAAACGTGATTTGGAACCTATTTTAGACATGCTGTCCCGTTTTGTAAAAATCTGGAAAATCAGTAAACACCAAGGAAACTTTGGCAAAATTTTTAGAAAATACTTTCAAAAACGAATCCGTAGGCGAAAGAACGGATTGAAAAGAGTTAATAACGAAGAAGTTATGATTTTTGCAAGATTGTTGACGAAAAGTATTTTTCTGAAAATAGTTGCTGTTGGACGTTTTTCATTGGACAAAAAGAGACTTTAGACGTAACCCGGAGGAGCCGAGCTTTCCAAAATATATTACTACATACTAAGACGTAACCGTGGATATAAAGAACAAGTAAAACGGACAAGTAACGACAAAGATATACACGTTTGAATATCGGCTAAAACCATTTTATAATTGACAGCTTTTAATATAATTTGGCGCAAAAAAAAAAACTACGAAGTACATTTTTAAGCTAGACATAATTTTAAGTACCGAGCTTTATAACTAACGTAGTATTAGTTATTATGAGTATGTTTTCATCAATTCAAGGATTTCAACCCGAGTATTTCAACGCTTACATGGAAACTTACGTTATATATATATAAGTATATATATTATAACTAGCCATTTATATTTTCTAATAGCAATATTTTCCAAATTCTTGGATTATATATTTTTGATAACACAAGTTTTTTTCAAAGAGAAGAGTGGTATAGGAAACATGTGCATGGACATTCATAACATCATTTCATGATCTAAAGAAGATCGTTCATCATTTACATTAGGTTGCGGCTAGTGTGCGCGCCTTGTTTTTCAGCTCATTACATGTTCATGGTACCATCATATTGGGTTGCAGCAGCAAATTGTTCATTGGTGTTCATTTCATTTCATCACAGTTTCATCAGTTGAGGTGAGTTTTCATAGCCCCGTTTTCAATTCAACATTTTTGATTGTTTTCAAATCCCACGGGGGGAATACATTGCATCAATCATTTCAGTACGAGCCCAAGTATTCAAACATGTACATAGCTTAAGTTACCTTGCCATGTGAAAAAGTCCCCTGTAACATCATGAACCGTTAATTTCAAGTACTAAGCGAGAGTGAGTGGATAGATCTATCGAGGGTGACGCCTCCATCCGTGGTAGTGGATACCAACAGTAAGCGGATGCATGTCATGTCTTTTACATTTGAATGTTTCGGCAGAACATTCGGGAGGGGCTTACAGTTTCATCAGTCATAGCTTCGGTGTCATGAGCTTAAGGCTATTGTACAATTTTCACGAGATTTTTATCTTGCATTTTTACTTGTGGTGGCCGTACATCATTACAATTTACAAACCTATGGAATTCACCAACATTCGTGTTGACGTTTTAGCAATGTATTTCAGGTTACTAAGGTAGCTCATGTGACATGCATTTGGACCTTCATGGAGTCGCGGAGTCGACGCGTCTCATCATTATTTCATGCACTTATGTAAACGTTTGATCTAGTATGACTTGTTTTCATAAACTTGCAACACATTTTGGGGACCTCATTTTGTAAACTCTGAATTATTTCAATGATCAAATGCAGTATTTTTCCAAACGACACTTTAGGTCGTTCAATGTAACTGTAACTGTGGTGCTATGACAGACACCCCCAGGTATTCCATTCCGCTGCAAGTCAGGTAAATTGGGGGTGTGACAGATTGGCATCAGAGCTAAGGTTATAGCGAACTAGGATGTATCTTGGACCCTAGACTATAACCGCATCATCATAGCATCTCATCATTTCATCATAAGTGCATAATCATGATACATGTTGTTTCATACATACCCTATGCGAGTTATTTATACTCATATCCGTATATGTATATCATTTTATTGACCTGGTTCACAAGTGACATGTCTTCAGATACTCACCCTGACATCCTTTTATCGGATTCCGACATTGAAGATGCCTTGTCATTTTACACTACCATTATACCATCAGTTGCACTTACACCACCATTAGTACTATTGATTTGCCATAGGAACAGGTTTTCCTATCATTCAGCCCGTACATAGAATGCCTTTTGGTAGTGTATTCAGAATTAATCTTAATGGACTTATTAGGATGCTTATTGCAAGGAAGATAGTGTGTTTTCTTTCCATCACTAGTAGGGCACTTACTACTCAGGTACTATCACCACCATCAGTTACTTATTACACTATTGGCCTTCCCACAGTGTGTACTTTAGTTTTACCTTTTGGATGTCGCGAGGTAGCGCGAAAGAGGGTAGTATTCCATTCACTAGTACCATCATTGTCATTTCCTTTTCCATTCCCATTTGCTCAGACTTCAATCGTTTCGCAACATTTTAGCATTGTCTCATTAGGAATTAGGTTGATTTCGTTTTTGACGAATTAGTAGACTATTACCATTCGACAAGATTCACTCACGTATCCAATACACCATTCAAGCTATTTTACTATCATATGGGGAAATTGTTTTACAGAAAAATTTCTGAAGTAAGCTATTTTATTTCCATCCTATAAATTGATTTTTCTGTCATTACACCAAGTATTTACTATTATTACGCGAAGCAATTTTCATGTTACTTGAAAGAAAACATCAGGATACCATTTTTATAACAATGCGTTGAACACCATCTAAAACTTTTGATAAAAGTTATGATATTTTGACAAAATCCAACATCGCATTATTAGTCCTCAATTATACATAGCCTGATCACCTATGTAAAATTCAGGAAGGATTATGCCATGAAGGAAATAATTACCTTTTCAAAGGATTGTTAATAACAATCTTCATTCGAAAGCTTTGTAAACAAAGGAACTCTTTCATAAACATCCCTTTTGCCGAACTATCCCTGGATACCTACCCTACCTGTCACTCACTTAGCCATTAAGTTGGATTTTCCCATTGACTTCCCTAGAAGAGACTTTCCATATCAATTACATGCAGGATTCCTTTATACAATAAAAGCAATGAAAGGATTACAGAACTACTAACCAGAACTAGAAGTATATAGAGAGAGAATTCATAACTCAACAACAATCCTAAGATACTGCGAGACTATCCGAATCACCATCTCTGACTTAGTTGTCAAATCCTATCGTTTAAGGGTACTAGCTAGACTGAGCTACAAGATTGAACTCAATATAGATGTCCGCAGGACAACACAATAGAAATAAACCAAGCTTCTAATTGAGACTGTAGAGCATTTCATTTAAACATGGCCTCATCCATACATGAACTTTCCTGCAGTAAGTTTTCACAAAGTACAATTGTTTGAATCAAGAATATCGATGTAGATTCCTCTAAGTCATTATGTCTAGAAATTTCAGATAACCTCACCTTCATACCAAGCAAGGGATCAAACCGTAACATATCTCCTCATCTACATGGGAAAACAGAATAGACATTTATCCACACAACATCAAGTGATACCTATGCTTGTAGTTATGCCAGATAACCATCAATAGACATTATCCAACCTCAGGAACTAAGTGTTAGACATCGATGCATTTAAGCGAACATTTCCTATTCTACCATTTTATCCTTTTCAGTGTTTTCACTTTTTAATGAAGTTGATGCGTTTACATAAATCACCTACCTTGTGGAAAAATGATTTCTGAAATTCTTATTTTGAACAAGTGCGATCCTTTTTGGTCAATCTTTAGCAACACTATGGTACAATGAGAAATATACGTAAACATCAAACTTTGGTAAGCAGTCTTAATCACAACATGTTTAAAAACAGTTCCTATTTCATAACTACTGGATTTTGAATCATCAAGAAAAATATTACCCAGTAAATCATTTGCTCCATTTTCTAAATTCGTTTATTCAGATAAGGATTTCAACCAAAACTCACAATCGCGAGACAAATTTCCAGAACCAACTTCCCTACAACATCGCTTATGCATTTAGGATTTGTGACTGGACAATAGAGAATATTTGGATTAGGTGATGAAGGAATTAGGAGGAACATCACAAATTGATCGCTAACTTCAGTAGTGGAGACAAAACCCACTAGACAAAGAAGGACATATGTCTTATCATCAGTTGGAACAAAACACAAGGAATCAAATTCTTACCTATATGCTATCCCTTCAGATAACGCCAAGTTCGAAGGACCGAACGTTATGGAATTAGTCACAAAGGTTTATTGTACCCATTTCAGTATTTCCTGTTAAGGAAACCGATTCACCTTGGACTTCATGTAATCATTTCAGGATTTCCTTCAGAAACCCATTTAGTTGTGAACATCACCTATCACCCTCAGACCGATGGTCAAAGCGACAGAACAATTCAAACATAGGAAGGTATGCTCAGAGCATGAGTGATTGACCCTAGAAATGGTTGGACAAATCATTTAACATAAATCAAATTCATCTACAACAATGGTTATCACACCAACAACGAGAAACTGGCAGAAGTTAGATTAGTACATAACACACATCATTTGGATTGGATATCCTGAACAACAAACCATCCAGATTCAAGTGAGAGAACAAACTAAGTTAAAAGCATTGCCTTGGATTGGCATGATACAAATTGGATAACAAGAAAGGTTGAACCTTTAGCATATTGGACTATTTAAGATTCATTTTAGAATCGACCAACTAGCATACAAACTTGAGTTCTGGCAAAATTCAGCAGTATATATTACCAGTACCACATTTAAAACATTAAGAAGTGCAGACCATCGATTGATGGGCCAAACTCAGAAAAAGCTTAACACATTAGTTCAGTAGGCATTCATGAGATAACCAGAAATTTTCTACAAGTCAAGAATCAGTTACAAGTTCAATAAGTCGTAAACCATTAAAACTTCAAGTTCTGCAGAGTTATGCAGAAAGTTCTGCCTGGGAAAGGCATGTTATCATTCAGAAAACTTGGAAAGTTACACCAATATACACTGGACCATTTATATTTCAAACAGGGTAGGCCTAGTGGCCGTTAGATTTGAACATTGCCAGAGAACAACAGGATTACACGAACATATTTCACATTTTCAGATCCCCAGAAATGACTTTCAGATGAGTCACTCATGATTCCATTGGAAGGGATCCAACCCAAATGACAATCTCAGACCTTGTAAGAGAACCAACAGAAATCATGGACCGTGTGGTCAAACAGTTGAATCAGAGTTGAATTCCTATCGTTAGAGTTCGCTGGAATTCTCGAATATCATCACCTTTTCATCAATACATTTTCAGAGACCAACATAAACTGAACTTCGGGACGAAGTTCCATTTAGAGGGGAAGACTGTCACAACTCACCATTTCAGGTCATTTCAGGTCATTTCCCGAACTTTGGAAAAACACTATTCATCAAACACTATTCATCAAACACTATTCATCAAAACACTATTCATCAGTTTACTATTCATCATTTTTGGTGTCAGTTTGACATTCCGAGAAGCATTCAAAAATTTTACTATTCATGGAACACTATTCATTGCGGGAAAAGATTTCATCATTCACGTGCATTACACATTTCATCGTAAATTTAGTTTACGGGTATTCAAATTCGCGTAACCGGATTGGGTTAGGTGCGAATTCATTTCATTAGTGTTGAGGACACTACATACGGACTGGAGATAGTCTGCATATCATCATAACAGCATTTACATGTTATACCACTCTTAGGATTTTCAAATTTATATATATTCAGTACATTTAACGTTTTTACGTATAAGTATTTATAGTAAAACGTTAACACCCGGTTTATACACGATGAATATATCTAAATATTCCCACAATGGTCCCGACATATTTTTATATCCATTTTAACATCATAAAAGTTATAACATTCAGTTACCCAGTATTTTGGAAATTTATTTTATTTATAACGTACGCGTATGAATATAACGACGGTTTTCGTGAAAACTAAACAATAATCACCCGATCACTCAGTAAATGTACCCAACATATTTTTAATATGTTTTTAACATTATTATGACTTTATTTCATCCCGGTTAACTTTGTGAACGTTTATTACTATTAAACCCGGTACCCCGATTTTAACGAATAACACGTAATAACACGTAACGCTACACCAAATTCCTAATTAAATCACAAGCACCCTACCCCCCTTCTACCCTTTGAAAACCGGCCCAAGACCACCCCTAATACCACAAGTTTTATTTCTTAACCTTATGCTTTAATGAGTACATATTATACATTATAAAGTTGCAAGAAATTACATAAACCATTTTCACATAATCATACATAATCTAAAAGATCAAAAAGCAAAAACCTCATCTTCTTTCCATCAAAACCCACGACTTTTATAAGATCCATGATCAAGTGATCATTTTCCATAAAGTAAAACACAAAACTTGTTCATTTTACAAGCCTAATCAAGAATCAAGCAACAAAAACACAAGAACATCAAGCATAATCATCCTATAATCATCTCATTTTATCAAGTAAGTTTTCATCTTTATTTTTTCATGGATCATCCTATTTTTACATGTATTTCATAAGTATCATGCTAAAAACCATGTACAAGTAGCTATACCACACTTTATTTTGGCTAAAAAGAAACATACAAACCCTAACTTTTTAGTTATGAATCCCCTTGCTCTAATAACTTGGTTAGGAGTCCATGGCACCCTAAGAAGGTGTATGGTAAGATTAGATTAGCCATGTGGTGATTACAAGAGGTTTGGTGATGGTAGAAATTGGTTTTTAACCTTGAAAACGTGATTTGGAACCTATTTTAGACATGCTGTCCCGTTTTGTAAAAATCTGGAAAATCAGTAAACACCAAGGAAACTTTGGCAAAATTTTTAGAAAATACTTTCAAAAACGAATCCGTAGGCGAAAGAACGGATTGAAAAGAGTTAATAACGAAGAAGTTATGATTTTTGCAAGATTGTTGACGAAAAGTATTTTTCTGAAAATAGTTGCTGTTGGACGTTTTTCATTGGACAAAAAGAGACTTTAGACGTAACCCGGAGGAGCCGAGCTTTCCAAAATATATTACTACATACTAAGACGTAACCGTGGATATAAAGAACAAGTAAAACGGACAAGTAACGACAAAGATATACACGTTTGAATATCGGCTAAAACCATTTTATAATTGACAGCTTTTAATATAATTTGGCGCAAAAAAAAAAACTACGAAGTACATTTTTAAGCTAGACATAATTTTAAGTACCGAGCTTTATAACTAACGTAGTATTAGTTATTATGAGTATGTTTTCATCAATTCAAGGATTTCAACCCGAGTATTTCAACGCTTACATGGAAACTTACATTATATATATATAAGTATATATATTATAACTAGCCATTTATATTTTCTAATAGCAATATTTTCCAAATTCTTGGATTATATATTTTTGATAACACAAGTGTTTTTCAAAGAGAAGAGTGGTATAGGAAACATGTGCATGGACATTCATAACATCATTTCATGATCTAAAGAAGATCGTTCATCATTTACATTAGGTTGCGGCTAGTGTGCGCGCCTTGTTTTTCAGCTCATTACATGTTCATGGTACCATCATATTGGGTTGCAGCAGCAAATTGTTCATTGGTGTTCATTTCATTTCATCACAGTTTCATCAGTTGAGGTGAGTTTTCATAGCCCCGTTTTCAATTCAACATTTTTGATTGTTTTCAAATCCCACGGGGGGAATACATTGCATCAATCATTTCAGTACGAGCCCAAGTATTCAAACATGTACATAGCTTAAGTTACCTTGCCATGTGAAAAAGTCCCCTGTAACATCATGAACCGTTAATTTCAAGTACTAAGCGAGAGTGAGTGGATAGATCTATCGAGGGTGACGCCTCCATCCGTGGTAGTGGATACCAACAGTAAGCGGATGCATGTCATGTCTTTTACATTTGAATGTTTCGGCAGAACATTCGGGAGGGGCTTACAGTTTCATCAGTCATAGCTTCGGTGTCATGAGCTTAAGGCTATTGTACAATTTTCACGAGATTTTTATCTTGCATTTTTACTTGTGGTGGCCGTACATCATTACAATTTACAAACCTATGGAATTCACCAACATTCGTGTTGACGTTTTAGTAATGTATTTCAGGTTACTAAGGTAGCTCATGTGACATGCATTTGGACCTTCATGGAGTCGCGGAGGCGACGCGTCTCATCATTATTTCATGCACTTATGTAAACGTTTGATCTAGTATGACTTATTTTCATAAACTTGCAACACATTTTGGGGACCTCATTTTGTAAACTCTGAATTATTTCAATGATCAAATGCAGTATTTTTCCAAACGACACTTTAGGTCGTTCAATGTAACTGTAACTGTGGTGCTATGACAGACACCCCCAGGTATTCCATTCCGCTGCAAGTCAGGTAAATTGGGGGTGTGACAGATTGAACCTATCTATTGCCACAGTGGTGAAATAACTACTTGTTGCTATGATGCCAACAAACCACTAGCAACCACCATGGCATCTATGCCTTCTCCGGCCACCATTGTTAGTGAAAAAAAGGTATGATGAACACTCTATTTGCATGTCTCACTGAGGGTTGAGAACGAATCAAGCTTCTATCTATCATATATATAAGCTTTTGAAGTTATTCAAAAATGTACTTCAAAACAAACTACATATGCTTTCGTAATATGTGTGTTTGTGAAATCGATAACGTGCAAATAATATGTATTTTTTATTTACTACAGAAAACGCTCAAGAGATAACTGATTTACCAAGGTCGTGCTGAGTATGAAAATACTAAGTTAAGATCCTTAATTGTTATATTATTGAGTTTTAGTAATAAAGATTACAACTTAATCAAAGTCAGGTCACCAAACCGATTAACAAAACTCATATATCTCAGTAGACTTTAAACTAATAAGTAATAACAATGCCTAATGCCTTGACCTCTGAACTAAGATTAATTACTAAGAATAAAATTATGAACAACAAGGATGCACATTGCACAAGCAGTACAAAACTGTAAATTAAAATAAATACATACAGATGTTTGAGAACGATTAGGATCATTATGGTCACCCAAACACACCCCATAGCTTCCCGCGACCTATAGTCTCTTGTAACTTCTTTGCACCATCAACATCCATATCTACAAGCTTTAACAAAGCACCCGCGTTTGGCATCTTTTTGCGACATTTCTTCGAATGAGTTAAAAGACATTAGAATCGGAACAGGGTACTTGTTATCATAATTCAGTATAGAAGGATCTAATAAGTGAACTACACTCACTATCACTCTTTCTTCCTTCCGATAAATCCTTCTGTTCCCCGAACAAATCAATATAAGTGACAACGCTCTCACAGGCGCTTGTTTCTCCTCAATCGCTTTCCCATCAACATACTGATCAACGGTCCTATACACCCCAATTCCCCCAACTCTCTTCGCGCCTTGGCACACTGAATCCTCACTCCCAACACCCCACAGCTCAACAACTCAACAATCTTAATCAAACACCCCTCATTAACAATAAACTCCACCACCCGTTCAACACACGCCAAATTCTTCAAAAACTAAACCGCAACCTCCAAACACCTCACACTATTCCCCGAATAAAAAGACCCCCTCAAAATCACAAAAAACGCCACTCCTAACAACCACCACCTTCAAATGATCATCCTCCCTAACCAAATTACTCAAACAACCAAATCCATACTCCTGCGCCAAAACCGTCCCAGACTTGACAACTCTCAACAAATCCATCCCTAACATCAAAAAAACTCGACAAATTCCTCAACACACAACAAGCCGCATTTCGCGAATTCGGCGTCCCAATGAACCTACAGCACCGCGCGAACTAATGACCCCAGCATATATCCTTAAACAACAGACGGCCTCTCGTTCGCATAGGCATAGCTACTAACTTATTCTAATAAAAGTATCAAAGGAAGCAATAACAACAAACAAACCTTGTTCACCTATCAACACGTGTCTAGTTGACTCAACTACCACTAACCAAAGTTGTTCATATGTTGAATCATTTCAACATGATGGTTCGGTGGTGGCCTAAGTTGGATAGAGAGTGAGTGGGTTTTAGGTGTGGTGGTGGTTTGTGTGTTTTTTGTGTTTGAACAAGTGTAAGATATAAGTGGTGTATTTTTTTTGTTTTTTGTTTTTGAGTAACAGTGAGCGAGTGGGTTTTAGGTGTGGATGACTCATTTTGTTTAATAAATAATGTAGATGAAAAGACAAACAAGCCCTCACATTTAACGGTCAATATAAGTCAACTTAACGGTGTTAGTAAATTTGGACCAAAAGTGTTACGGGTCAGCTGATTCTGGACAAGATCCGTTACATTTTAAACTATTGGATCAAAACCGTTATACCCGGTAAACCACGAGGACCAAAAATGTAGTTAACTCTTAAATGTATCTGATATATTTTAAGCACGCCAATTTTGAACATTTTCATAAGAATAGAACAATTTTGAAAAACATTGATTATTTTTGTTATTGATACAAAATTTGAGAGACCAAATTAAAACACCAATGAAACTTGATTATTATTAGATGAGACAAGCAATTGTTTCTTCAATTCAAAATATATCAAGAGCATCATAGACCAAAACAAAGGAAGAAAAAAAATGGTAGTATAGCTGTTATTTTTGTTAAAAATATGAAAGCGCTTGAAGCCTCTTGAGATGATGTACATATATAACATGATGAACAATAGATAATTTGTATATGAGAATGAAACTTGAGAGTTTGTGTGGCTTGCTGGCCGAGCTTGATTTCCTATAATTGGTTGGTCTCTTGTTCGAGTCGGCAAGCATTCATGAACCCTTTTTTGTTTTTCGTCATTTTTTTCTTTCACGTTTGCTCTTTAATTTCATTAACGAGAATAGTTTGGTTACACCAAAGACTCGCCCTCCAAATTACGTAGTTATATATATAAAGATCTTAATTAGCCGCTTACTTGGGAGAGTGTAGTTTTAAGAGTCCCTTAATTAAGAGATTGTAAAGATTTTGTGCCCATATTTATCTTTTAAGAAGGAATAAAGGAAAAAGTAAACACCACCTTAGTTGAAAATAATTATACGCAGGAGGTGCGTGTTTATTATTAAGTTACAACATGATAATGTATATATAGTACTTTAAGCACATCAATTTTAAACAATTTCACAAAAATGAAACAATTTTAAAACATTAATAATTTTTTATGTTTGATATAAAGTTTGATTAACTAAATTAAAACACTAATGAAACTTGATTATTATTGAGAAACACAAGTAAATTCTACTTCAACTCAAAATAAATCAAAAGTATCATAGAAAAAAAAAAAAGAGTAGCGTAGTAGTTATTTTTGGTAAAAATTATCAGTGCATTTGAAGCTTATTGAAATTAGGTACATGTATAACATCATGAACAATAAATAATTTGTATTTGTGAATGAAACTTGAGAGTGTGTTTGGCCTGCTGGCTAAAAAAGATGTCCCATAAGTGGTAGATCTCGTGTGCGCGCCCGCAACGCCATGGCATTTTTTTTCCTTCACTTTTACTCTTTAACTTGTTGCGTTAAAGTCCAGTGAGTTGATCGACCAAAACATTTAGGCTAAGCACAGAAATGAAGGTCGCCTATGGGTCGACCAACTCGTATGTAGGTCACACTTGATGTGGCTTCTTGGTCCTTGTAGGTCGCCGGCCACGAAAATGGGTTAATCAATCGTATACTCGACCGAATTCTTGTGCACACAAACAAACAAAATATGTATGTTAATTAATTAAAAAGAAATCTTTGAGGGGTATATTTTTATTTTAGTGTAGGTCGCTTTAGTATGGTAAAAAGTCGGTTGTAGGTCGTCGGAAAGAGAAAGTTGATTTGACAGGTAAAATGAACGTTGCCCATGGTCACTGCTATGCTTAGCCTTAAAAACTATAATTTCCTGAAACTTGATACAAAGTTTGATTAACTAAATTAAAACACTAATAAAACTTGATTATTATTATTATTGAGAAACACAAGTAAATGCTACTTCAACTCAAAATAAATCAAACATATCGTAGGGAATTTTTTTTTTTTTTTTGTAACGTTGTTATTTTTTGGTTAAAAATATCAATGCATTTGAAGCTTTTTGAGATGAGGTATATAGCCATCATGAACAATAAATAATATTTGAATTTGAGAATGAAACTTGAGATTGGGGATGGCTTGCTGGCTAACTAATGTAGGTCTCGAGTACGAGTCACAAATCTATCCGCATTCCTCGTTTTTGTTTTTTCGTCATTTTTTTTTCTTTTCACTTTTGTTCTTTAATTTGTTACCGTGTCTTAACCAGAAGGTAGATTAGTAATAACTTTTTCTTTTTCCTCAGATAAGTCGTTAGTGACTGATGACTCGAAGTCTTTTAAGTCATTTGAGTATTTGACCAATGACTTGATGTTTTACTACAAATAGAGAATAGTGCATCCATGCTATCGAACAAGTACGTACATTCAAATCCGATCCCTAGTTTTTTTCCTTCTAAAACTGAAACTTTTACACACTTATACCATCTATCTCACACATATATAATATCTCACAATGTCCACTATGAGATCAAAACTCTTGGGTCATAAGTAATTATTAACCTAAATTTCGCTCTTGTTCTCCAATTTCGAACCGGCCTTTCCATCCGGTGTCCTTCATGCTAATTGCTACCTCCATATGACACAGAACTTCCCTATAAACCTGTAATATATAGAGATGCTTTAGTTACCAATACGAGTAAATATAAATATTTAGTTGAATCATGTAGTACGATCACAAAAGAAAGAAAACATAAAACTATATATAAATCAGTAGCATAGAAGAAAATATATGTAGAAACAAAATAGCTAGACACGTATATGGTAATTATATTTGAAAATGAAACATGTAAGTGGGGATGGCTTGAAGGCTAAGTTTTGTCTCTTATAAATGTAAGGTCACAAGTTCGAGTCTTCAAGCCAGTCTCCAACTTACTTTTTTTTTTTTTTTTTTTTTTTTTTTTTTTTTTTTTTTTATCATTGTAAAAATATTTCATTAATATTATTTCTTCTCAATTTTATCATTGTAAAATATATTTCATTAATATTATAATTCCGATTATTGTTGCTATCGAAATTAAATATGTGATTTATGGACCATGAGTTCCATGTTTAAGTTGATATCATACAAATTGGAATAGTATACGAATGGTCAAGTAGTAAAAGTTTGTGAGGTGCGATTATAATCACTAAAATGTAAATATCTTGGGTTTGAATATATTTTTCAACAACCATGAAGGGTTTACATCAACTTCCTTAAAATTTTCTCGATTTGACCGTGTGTATTGGTAGGTGATGAGATTAACAAAAAGTAAAAAACTACTCGAACTAAAGGTTTATACATTAAGACATAAGATTATTAAACTCGTATTCAACACATACTTATATTAAGCTTTTTAAACATGATATAAAATAAATATTATTAACAAACTCAGGTAGAACTAGGGGCGGAGCCAGAACTTCATTATCGAGGGGGCAAAATACGATAATTTTTAGAAACTACATTAAAAATTGGTCCATTGGGGGGCAAATTACAAAAATAGCCGAAAATTTTCAAAATTTTACACTACAATTTTTTTCGCCGGGGGGTCACATGACCCCCCGGACCCCCCTTTATCTCCGCCACTGGGTAGAACTTTGTAAATAACTATCAAGCAATGATCAAGCATCAAATTTACAACTCGAGCTTATTTGTAAAACGAGTAGAGCTCGGCTAGACTTTTTTAAAGCTTTGATTACGGCTAGACTTGTTTAAAGCTTTGATTACTGTCAAGCCTTATTTAAACTCCTCGGATTTTAACGATGTCTCAACGTGTACTATTTTTAAGATACACAACATGCTACAACACGAATGGCAACTAGCAACCATTTAATTTACATGGTCTTCTTTTTGTCTTTCCTTAAAAAGACATTCCAAAAAAATAATTTCTTTCAGTTTTTTTTTTTTTTTTTTTTTTTTTTTTTTTTTTTTTTTTTTTTCAAATAATATTGTGTTATTCTGGTTATTGTTACTATCTATCACATGCGTTCAAATAGTGCAACAACAACTTGGTCTTGAAATTTTGGTAAAACATCAATATGTTTGATAGAAACTATTTTATAATTCTTTTGTCAAGTGGTTCTAACTTTATAAAGTTAAGAGTAAAATGCATAAATCGTCCTTGTGGTTGTCAAAAATTGCATGTATCCTCCCTGGTCTTCCATAAGTGCAGGCGGCCTCCCTAGTATTCATACTTTTGGTTCGTTTTGGTCCCTGACACTAACAACCGTTAGTCCATCTCAGTTAATTGATACATAAATGGTCCTGTCCCTACGCTAAATTGCGTCCAACGTCCCTATTTTTTTGAAATTTTCTTTTTCCAACTTTTTTTTCTCAAATTTTTTTTTCCGAATTTTTTTTTTTTCTCAAATTAATTTTTTTAGAATTTTTTTTATAGTGAAATCATTTCATTTTCTTAATTTTATTTTCGAAATTAATTTTTTTAGAAAAATTAATTTTTTTAGAAAAATTAATTTTTTTTTCGAATTTTTTTTCCGTTTACTTTTTCTGAAATAATTTTTTAAGAAACTTTTTTCCAAATTTTTTTTCTAGAAATTTTGTTTAGAAATTTTTTTCCCGAAATTTTTTTTAAGAAAAATTAATATCTTAATCGAAATTTTTTTCTAAAATAATTTTTTAAGAAACTTTTTTCCAAAAAAAAAATTTTTTTAGAAATTTTTTTTCCCGAATTTTTTTTAAGAAAAATTAATATTTTATTCAAAATTTTTTTTCTGAAATAATTTTTTAAGAAACTTTTTTCCCAATTTTTTTTTTAGAAATTTTGTTTAGAAATTTTTTTTAAGAAAAATTAATATTTTATCCGAATTTTTTTTCTGAAATAATTTTTTTAGAAACTTTTTTCCAAAAAAATTTTTCTTTAGAAAATTTTTTCCTGAAAATTTCTTTTAGAAAAATAAATTCGAAAAAAAATTAATTTTTCTAAAAAAGTTAATTTCGAAAATAAAATTAAGAAAAAGAAATGATTTCACGAAAAAAAAATTCTAAAAAAATTAATTTGAGAAAAAAAATAATTCCGAAAAAAAATTTTGGAAAAAAAAGTTTCGAGAAAAAAAAGTTGGAAATAGAAAATTTCAAAAAAATAGGGACGTTGGACGCAATTTAGCGTAGGGACAGGGACCATTTATGTATCAACTAACTGAGATGGACTAACGGTTGTTAGTGCCAGGGACCAAAAACGAATCAAAAGTATGAAGAGCAGGGAGGCCGCCTGCACTTATGGAAGACCAGGGAGGATACATGCAATTTTTGCAAACCACAAGGACGATTTCTGCATTTTACTCTAAAGTTAAATAGAAACCTAAAGATAAATTGGTTAGATTTACTCTCGAGTTATGTCCAATAGTTTAATCTAGATACTTGTTTCTATAAATTTAAAATTTAGATCACACACGTTAAGCACCAATGCTGTAAAATTCTAACTGGAGTGCTACAGTCAAACAAGAAAACACCCCTTGGCATTTGAAATCATTATAAAGCCACGTTTAATAAAACACAACATTTTGACAAGGACCTTAGGATTCATTTGTAAATTGATTAAGATAATTATATAATGTTAGATGAAGTTAGATGATCTCTCCGTCTCAAAATTATTGTCCTCGTTTGACTTTGTAAGTTTTTTTTTTTTTTTTTTAACTTTTACCTTAAATATTTTTTTTTGTGTTAAATAATTTTTTTTGAAACGTCTAACTTCAATTAGAAAAGAAAACACTAGCCAGAGGCTAGAATTACAACCCATTAAGTGGGTTTCAAAAGCCAGTTAGTCCAACTACTAACTAACTTTTTACTACGATTACAAATCCATAAGAAAGATAACTCCTTAATGAAATCTTGTAACAACCCACAAACACCCGTTACTATCATTCCCATTACAAATACCTATAGTAGGTATTTCACAGGTAAATTTTTGCTTTTTATATGCATTATTACTTGCATTACTCACTAGACCTGCTCACGTATCTACACAAGCCAAATAACTCAACACTCACATCCTATAAACCCCAGGTATGTCAAGCATAAAATCATAACAACACCATAATAAGTAATTCACCAATCTAAAACACTAAACATAACTCAAAACCCAAATAAACACTAACAAAAACTTAAGTAGGATTATGTGCTTATTTGAACCTATATGCTTAGTTTAACTAGTATGAAAGTGTTCAAGGCTTAAGTATGAGTTTCCTTAGGAATATTAGGATATCTTAGGATCATTAGGCTATAGAATAAACCCTTTAGAACTTAGATACAAACCCCTTAAGCCCAAAACCATAACTAGGTCATAATTAACTAGAATTAGGTCTAAACCATCCCAAAACTTCCCCATAGGTCACTACCACTTAGTATAAGCCTTTTAGAACTTAGGAATAGTTATTAGACACTTATAGGACACTAATCTAGGCACAAAACCATAAGATAAACCCTAATCTCTCACTAAACACACTTAGGTCATTTAGGTTACAAAACTAGGTCAAACCTTCCAAAACCTTTCTCATAAGTTACCCTCACTTAGAATAAACCATTTAGGACTTAGGATTAGTCACTAGACACTCTTAGGAACTTAACTTAGGCACTAAACCTTAGGTAAAACCTTAAACACTTATTAAGTAGAACTAGGTCTAAACTTAACCAAAACTAATAAAACCTAAACATAAGAACCTCAAGCACCTCAATCTAATACCCTAACACCTCTAAGCACCCACACAAGTAGGTGCATCACCTACTTGTCACCTACTACATTAATCCGCCCCTAATCCACCCTAAGCCACCACTAATTCTCCACTAAACCACCACTAATTCACCCCTAATCATCCTAAACCATCCCTAACCACCCTAAGCAGCTTACAAGCACCTCTAAGCTAGCACACAAGTAGGTGCATCACTTACTTGTCACCACCTTTCCCTAACCGCCTCTCTCGGCCTCCTTCTACCAAAACCGACCTACTCCGCCCCCTAGCTACTACCATAGCTCGTCCTCATCACCCTTAGACCCTCCACGACCATCCTCTAGCCTTGCTTACTCCTCCCTCCCCTGCTCGATACCTACACCCCGTTTTCACTCCAAACCGCCTCTACGCGGGTATAAATACCCTCCTCCACCCTCATTTCTTCTCCACACCTCTCCCTCTCCTCTCTACCTCACATTTTTGTAGTACTAAACCTTTAGAAGCAGTAGAAGTCGGGTAACAAAGCCTTGGTCGAGTTGTGTTGTGGTTTAAAGTCGAGCGAGCCCTAGAATACTCTAACCTTAGTTTTAACCCACGTAAAACCCTCCCTAACCATGTAAGTCTTACATTTAGCTTTAATTTAAGTCTTAGGATTGTATTAGAATGCCTTAGATAACTTAGAAACCCCTGCATGAGCCTTGAACCATTTCATTTACTAGTTTACATTTTAGAACCCTAGATTGAGTCGTATACTTGCATGCATGCTATAAGTCATTTCTATAAGTCATACACTAGTTATAAATAACCTAGATAAGTTAAAATAAGTAAAACATAAGCTAGAAAACTTAGTTGATAGATAAAATATAAGTTACATGCAATTAGGACTAGTTTTGCAAAACTTTACATGCATAAGGGTATATATCGTAAATTCCTGAAATTATAAAGTCTATGGACTGTTTTTGACATTTCCTAGAAGTTATAAGTGTAAGGACTAGTTTTGCATAATATTAAAACCCTAGGATAGATATTAAAATAAGTTATAAACTAAAAAGGACTAAATACGTAAATATTATAAAGTTAAAGGTCTAAATGGTAAATATAGAAAACTTAAGAGTCTAAGGTTAGTTACTTAAAATATAGAAGTCTAGGGACTAGTTGTGTCAAGTATAGATAGTTATTAGTATAAATAATATAAGTATTATAAGTTTAGGGTAGAAAACGTAAATATATATACTATAAGGGTATAAAGTAAAAATATCATATAAGTATAAAACCTAAATAAAGTTAGAAGCATAACACAATACTAGGGAGCTTTATGCGAGGAGTACTATGTGGATATTTCGTTTTGACGAGTTTGTTGGGTTTACGAATTAAAGTGCCCTAACTCCTCGAACGATTATTGCATATACTTCTGAAATATGATGGCCTGAACGGTGATATGATTATAACTAAACCTTAATAACAACATAACTCAATAATAGAGAGCTTTGTGTGAGGAGTATTAACTTCTGAATTATGATGGCCCGAACGGTATTATGTTGATAACATAATACAATAGTGGGAGCTTCATGTGAGGAGTCATATACTTCTGAATTACAATGGCCTGAACGGTGTTATGTTATATATAAAACATTAACAAACCTAAAAACAATAACTTGAGAAACATAAACATGATAACTAAAGCTTGACATACATCCAAAACCAACAACACACTAGGATACGTGAGTATGGCGGTCTAGTTTCCGAGTCACTATTTGCATCACTTAGATGACTCTAAACCCAGGTGAGTTCATAGCCTCATACTTTTTAAAAATACTTTTACTTTAAATGCTTTATAAACCCTGTGAGGGGGATACATGCAAAATGCTTTACTTAAAACCGAATACAAGACTTTTTCTTTAGTTGTTGCACGAGTAACTAAACTGCCATCACTACATAACTAAAATCATGAATCTAATTGTTTGGGATATTTTACCCACGCGAACGCGAGTATAGTTGATAGATCTATTGGAGTTTGACAACTTCCGTTGGTATTAACACCCCACTAGGTGGTACTAATAAGTACTATATTTGAATCCACTCAATGAATAACTTTGGCAAGTTATCCTTCCATCCCCTCATGTTGGGTCTACAGACCCCATGACCCAGATTGTTAAGGTGTGATTCATGAGCTTAGTGTAACATACCCCACTCCTGATAATTGTGCATGCATCACAATTATCACAAAACCTACACTTTCCCAGATGAGTGTAACATCTGAACCCAGGGAACTTGTATTCACTAACCCCTAAACCTATGATTCTCACTCAACACTTAGTGTTGACTTTTTAAGCATGTATTCTAGGTATATTACTTCTATGGATCCATGGCAGAAGGAGGTACTGAACTCGGAGGACTTTTCATGGTTATCATTCAAATACAACCTAACTCTTAGATTTTTGGGACCTCATCAAAAATAAAAGTATATCTTTTATAATTAAAACTCTGATAATTAT
Source organism: Artemisia argyi (assembly GCA_030686995.1). Lineage (NCBI taxonomy): Eukaryota > Viridiplantae > Streptophyta > Magnoliopsida > Asterales > Asteraceae > Artemisia > Artemisia argyi. The sequence continues at coordinate 4,492,922 of CM060686.1, forward strand.
GAATGATAACTAAATTTCCAAAACGTCTCTTTTTGAGTCGTTTTCTATTACTGTATCTGTGATTCTATAAAGTAATACCCCAAACACTTAATCCGTTGCGATCAGTGAAAAATGGGGGTGTTACAGATTGGTATCAGAGCTTCAGTTGTAGAGAGCAAGGTCAAAACCTAAACTACAACTATTTTTCCTAAACCCGAGAAAGTTCTCAGTACCTCTGCCATCCTCCATAACCATACGTGCTAAGGTAAGTATAATAATTGTCTGCTTAACTGCTAAATGATTTATAGTATTTTTCTTTATTACATAGTTGATGAGGCGAAAAATGATCCGTTTTTAGGGGGTCATTTAAGCCTGAATCCGACTTTATTTGATCAAATATTGCCCTAAATCGTTCCTTTTGTGATTTTAGGTGTTTGGAGAGTGAATTCTGGAAAAGAGGCTATTTTGGACATTTTTGGAGCATAAAGTGAAGAAAACAACAAAGTACCAAAAATCCAAGCTGGAAATACAAGGTGACGGCGTCAAGGGTTTGCTCTTGACGGCGTCAGACAAGATGAATATTTTACCGTAGCTGGTGACGGCGTCAGATGGAGAGATGACGACGTCAAAGTGGCCAAGATTAATTTACCGTAGGTGGTGACGGCGTCACCAAGGCCGTCACAATTGGATCTAGGGCGTCCGAGGAAGTGTATGGAGGCGAGTTGACGGCGTCAGATTTTACTCTTGACGCCGTCAGGACGATTTTCCTATATATAGTTTTCTAGTTTTTTCATTAAAAAAAGGAGAAGTTTTGGTGAAACCCTAAAGACGATTTTGGTGCCTCTTTTACAGGTTTTTCAAGGGTTCCAAACCCTTGAAACCTTGCATTGTAATTGAGATAAGTATACTCTTAATTCAATCAATATGTCTATGTGTTGGTTGTTTATCTTTTGTTCTTATCTTAATTCTACTATGCTAGGCTAGATTTTCTTTGTGTTTGCTTAGATCTAATGAAACCTAGATGTTGATTATGTGTTGATTACTTGTCTATTCTTGTTCTTGGATGAATGATATTATATGTTAGGCTTAAGAAAACTGGCAGATCTCCAATGGTAACATGCTTGAACGTCTTAAGAAACATGAACCGAGGCGTACTAGGTCTTTATTGGTTGTATTTAATGCATGAGCCACTGTTTACAATCCCTATAGTTGTGCTGGGTCATGGTGTAGGAGGAGATAAGAGCTCATAGAGTTGGGGAGTTATGTATGCCACCCCACGAATGGTATTAAGGAATACAATCCGTCATCCATACAAGTATAACAAGTAATTGACATGTAAAAGATATCTAGGGAGTAATGAAGTCTAAGTAAACACAATTTCTCCAATTACTGCTCACAACCTTAGTTTAATATTAGTTTATTTTCATTTTTATTATTTTATTTTGATTGCATCTTAGTTTTGGGTTAGTTGATTAGCAACTAATTCCGCCCACTCCTTCAAAACCCGAGATTTTACTTGCTTTCATTAAAACATAAAAACACAAAAATAATCACCCCTCACCTTTAGAACTATTAATTAGGTTTTCTAATCCTAGCGACACTATTCCTAAGCTGAACGATCAATCCCCCGGTACTTGTCACTATACTATACTACAACGATCAGGTACACTGCCTGGTGGGGGTTGTAAGCCTCGCGAGATCCCTCGAGAGGTAAAGCAAGGTGCGATTCCCACGCATCAAGTTTTTGGCGCCGCAGCCCGGGGAAATAGTTATTGTCTAGGTTAGGATTTCTTTTTATTAGGTCTACTTGCTAGATTCCTTTCTAGTAAGATTTTATTTTTATTTTTAGGTTTTCTTTAGTCTATCTTATTTCTTCGTGCCTTTGTTCGTAACTCTTTACCATCCGACATCATGGAAGGTGGTAACATCTTTGAACCCATCATCTCACCACAACAAAACCCACCACTAGAACCCCTTAGGCCCCGAACCTTAGGAGAGTATTCCCGACCTAGCCACCAAGGCTACCGAAACACCATTGAGCTCACTGGAGCCAATGTGACCCCCTTGCGATCCGACACCATCCGGTTGGTGCAAAGCGGATGTGCATTCCATGGACTTCGTTCCGAAGATCCAAACCAACACCTTAAGGACTTCCTCAAAATCGTAGATTCCATAGACCTAGGTGTTGAAACTAGAGAGACTACCCGTTTACGCCTATTCCAATTCTCTCTACGGGATCAAGCTAGTCAATGGCTTGAGCGTTTACCCGCGGGATCCATCACCACATGGGATGATCTCACCACTCGTTTCCTTGCTCAATTTTTCCCACCGGGGAGAACCACTAAGCTTAGGAATGACATTTTGATGTTCCAACAACGTCAAAATGAATCTCTTTATGAAGCATGGACTCGTTTCAAGGACTTACTCCAAAAAGTCCCTCATCATGGCATAGATCTTTGGCTCCAAGTCCAAATTTTCTATGACCATATCGACAACCCCACGAGGCGAACCATTGACCAATCGGCCGGTGGTAAGCTACGTGATCTTAGTGCGGAACAATCATGGGAACTCATAGAAGATCTTGCTCTCTATGACAACGAAAGTTGGAATGATCCCCGTGATTTGAACAAAACGGTCAAGGCAATATCTTTGCCCTCGAACAATTCAAGCACTTCCGACCGTGGGATCATGGAACTTGAGGACCAAGTCAAGTTTCTCATGAAATCTTACGAAGCTCCGATGCATTCAAGTCAAGTGAACAAAATCACTTCTTCATGCGAATTATGTAGTGGTCCCCATGACACTCGTGATTGTATGGAACTCCCCGGAACAGCTTTTGAGGACTACGCATCCACACGTACCGACGAAGCGGGAGATAAGTGGTACACTTTCAAGCCCGAGCCAAACACATACGGTGATTCATAAAACCCATCATGGAAAAATCACCCAAACCTTAGGTGGAAACAAAATCAACCCAATTCTTCCAACCCACCTAATCGTTACCAATCAAACGGTCCACCATCCAACCGTACCTTCAACAACAATCCTTCTAACAACTATGGTAGTACCAACAATCTTGAAGGATTGATGTCGAAATTTATGGCATCTCAAGAAGCCCGCATAGTTAGGTTCGAAAACGAATTCAACCAACAACAAACGGAGATGACCAACAAAATCGACAACTTGTTGAAAGCCCTCAATAACCAAACATTAGCCACACCTAGGAAGGACACTAGAGACACCAATAGTGGAATTCAAGCTAAGGACCCCTCATCATCCAAAAATGTCCACTTTGTCAATGTTGTCACCATTAAGCCAATAGATAGAGAGATAGAGGAAAGTGACAAGGATGAAGCTAAGGTAGAAGCCAATAGTGAGGATGAGAGTAGAGGAGTTGAGGTTAAAAAGGATGAGAAATTGGAGGAGATAGAACCTATGGAAAATTATTTTGATAAGTTGCCAACCGAGGAGGAACGGGAATACCATAAGGATTTATTCGATAGTCCCGAGAAAACATATATCTTTGGCAACCCCCTGATCAAAATGGGAGACCCCTCCAACATTAACATTCCATGTAATATAGGGCACATGCATATATGGAAAGCTTACATCGACCTTAGATCACCCGTAAACATCATGACTAGGACTTATTATAATTGGGTGATGAAGAAGCAACTCAATTTTAGGTTGATGCCCGGTAAGAATCTGATAAGCAATTTTGCGGGGAGAGTGAAGGGATTGCATGTCATCATAGGGAATCTCACCTATGAGATTGATTTTATGATAGTGGAAGACACTCGTCCGGTAATTGATGCTGACCTAAGCCAAGTAATATTCGGGAAACCCTTTGTTGAGGCCACTAGGATGAGTTATGATCCGACTTTAGGGACAGTTAGATTCAAGAAAGATAATGATGAGGTCACTTATCAAATGCCCTACAAGATCGAACAATACCGCCTTCTCTCTAATTTCGAAAAGGAACAGAAGCAAGCAGCTTATTATAGGAATGAGGAGGATAGACGTAGGGGAGTAGAGTATGTTAGAAATAGGATGCTAGGTTTCTACAAAGAACGCTTGCAACTAGGTCCAGAATACAAAACCGGTTCAGAAGATGACCTAGATAGTGGAACCAATGATGAAATCACGTAGTAACCCAGGACTTTGAGTCTAGCTACAAGACTCGTAAATAAAGAAAAGCGCTTCTTGGGAGGCAACCCATGTTTTGTTTGATTTTATTTTGTTTGATTGTTATTTGCTTCCGTATGCATGTTTTATTTTTATTGTTGGTTGATCATGTTTCTAAAATAAAATGTGGAAATACTTTATTATGTTGTTTAGCCTAGTCTTAACTTCAACCTAAAGGTATTTTTGCAAAAGATAAGTGTAAGGGGAAACCCCAAATATGTTTTTAAGAAACAAACCGATCATGATTCTCCACAATATTTAATGAACATGTATATTCGTAATTGTTAGAGTCAAATGCTTGTATTGAGTCATGATGAAGTTTTGCAGGATTTTCCAGGAAGTAGGACAAGATTTTTCCAGAAATTTTCTGGAAACTTAACATAAAGATTTCTGCAGGTCCATTCTGACGGCGTCAGGCAATTGCTCTTGACGGCGTCAGGAGTCAAAAATCTGGAAATTTTACCAGTTTTGTTTTTCTAACGGAGTCTTATGGTTTTTGTGATTTATTAAGTTTTATAATCTCCAGGAAATCTGCAAACTTCATTCCACAAGCATTATATCTTACTTTGTTTTCTAGGATCTAGTAACTTATATAGGATGCCGCCGATTTTACGCGAGGTTGCCTTGTCTACTTTTGTCAGGATCTACAGGTTATTTAAGACAAGAAGATGATTTATATTCTGGAAGGGAAGCTTTGATTGTTCGTTTTCTTGGAAGAAGATTTAACCTGGCCACCTATAATCCATACCGAGCGAATCAGGGGAGTATTTGATTTCATTCTTTTTACTTTTAACTTTTACATTCTTTATTTGAACATTGGGGACAATGTTCATCCTAAGTGTAAGGGGAGGGTAAAAAGATGATACCTTACATATGCACTTTCGCTTGAGTTTGTTTTGTTTGATAGTAGATGAGTAATAAAACTATGAGAAATACTTGTTAGTGTAATTTTAGCGCCAAATTTAAAATTTTTTACAACATTTAGGAGTGAAACTTTAGCCATAGCAAGCGTCTCATGGATAGGAGGTTGTATGACTAGCACATAACCGTATATTCAGAAAAATTTTCCACCCAAAAATGTGAGGTTCGCCTTTAGATTTGATAGGAAAAGCATTTATTATTGGTGCTTATGAGTGTACCGGTAGCATTTAGATTCTAGAACTTGCGTTAGTGATGCATCCCGAGACCGCTAGTGAGACTACATTCGTGTGGTAGGATTTACTACATGATAAGAGGCATTAGGATCACCCTTGTGTTAAACCCGTATCATAATTACTTGACCATTTAAGTCATATTACTTGACTAGTTAAGTCAACTAATTTTTCCCACACCCTTAGCGTTGTACTCATTTTTAGTACACGATACCCCTAGTACACCCCTCCGAGCCTATCTTTTCGTTTCTAACTTTAAGCATTTTACTTAAAGGAAGAATTTGTTACACCCCACTTAAATGTACACCCAAATCGCCTTAGCCTTCCGTGTATGCGCTCATTTTTAGTGCATTATTGTTATTTGTTGAACCCTAAGTTAACTTTCTAATTGATTACATGGTTGCTAAGTCGAGTCATATCCTTGTACATATTGTTTTGGGACGATTGGGACTCATGGGTAAGTACTTATTTTATTGAGTAATGGGGAAGAACATCATATTATTACCCCCATATATACGTTAATTTTAAAAGTGCTCCAAGTGTTTTGATTTTCTTAATTCGAGTCATTAGAATAGTTTAATGTAAAGTATGTAAAGATTCAAGTGTAAGGGGATTGTCAAACCCCTATGATGTATTATTTTGGATGGTAGGGTAAGAGTGTATGCAAAAAAAAAAAAAAAAAAAAAAAAAAAAATCGAAAAAAATCAAGAAAAAGAAAAAAAAAATAGAAAAAGAAAAAAAAAAAAAAAAAAAAAAAACATACGGACTACCATCCCATTTTTATTCTATGTTCATTTTATGTTTTTGTTATTTTTCATTTATTAGCTTAAGTCGAGTCTAGTCTTGGCTTAGCAACGCCATCTTGTACATGTAATTAACTAAGATTGTTAACTCGCCACCAGTAAAATTCCCTTTATCCAACAAAACCGTGTAATTCATATCCCTACACCTAACATTATAACCCTTTTAAAAGACCTCTTTGATAGTTTATCCTAGGTGCTTACGCCATGTGGTGGAGGTTTGATCCTTTCCCAAGCCTATGGTAATCTATTTTGCTATGACAGGTAGTGAGAGATATCTTCCATTTCCATAATGTTATATTACTTTATTACACCCGAGAGATGTGAGTATCTAAACACTATTTGTGAGGTGCTTGTATATGACTTCCGTGCTTGTCTATTGGTCTTTAGTGGAACGATTATTTGTTGTAATTACTTTTATATTAGTGTTAAATGACCCCTAACTTGTCTTTTGAGTAGAATAAAAGCTCATTTGCTTGAGGACAAGCAAATCTCAAGTGTAAGGGTATATGATGAGGCGAAAAATGATCCGTTTTTAGGGGGTCATTTAAGCCCGAATCCGACTTTATTTGATCAAATATTGCCCTAAATCGTTCCTTTTGTGATTTTAGGTGTTTGAAGAGTGAATTCTGGAAAAGAGGCTATTTTGGACGTTTTTGGAGCATAAAGTGAAGAAAACAACAAAGTACCAAAAATCCAAGCTGGAAATACAAGGTGACGGCGTCAAGGGTTTGCTCTTGACGGCGTCAGACAAGATGAATATTTTACCGTAGCTGGTGACGGCGTCAGATGGAGAGATGACGGCGTCAAAGTGGCCAAGATTAATTTACCGTAGGTGGTGACGGCGTCACCAAGGCCGTCACAATTGGATCTAGGGCGTCCGAGGAAGTGTATGGCGGCGAGTTGAAGGCGTCAGATTTTACTCTTGACGCCGTCAGGACGATTTTCCTATATATAGTTTTCTAGTTTTTTCATTAAAAAAAGGAGAAGTTTTGGTGAAACCCTAAAGACGATTTTGGTGCCTCTTTTACAGGTTTTTCAAGGGTTCCAAACCCTTGAAACCTTGCATTGTAATTGAGATAAGTATACTCTTAATTCAATCAATATGTCTATGTGTTGGTTGTTTATCTTTTGTTCTTATCTTAATTCTACTATGCTAGGCTAGATTTTCTTTGTGTTTGCTTAGATCTAATGAAACCTAGATGTTGATTATGTGTTGATTACTTGTCTATTCTTGTTCTTGGATGAATGATATTATATGTTAGGCTTAAGAAAACTGGCAGATCTCCAATGGTAACATGCTTGAACGTCTTAAGAAACATGAACCGAGGCGTACTAGGTCTTTATTGGTTGTATTTAATGCATGAGCCACTGTTTACAATCCCTATAGTTGTGCTGGGTCATGGTGTAGGAGGAGATAAGAGCTCATAGAGTTGGGGAGTTATGTATGCCACCCCACGAATGGTATTAAGGAATACAATCCGTCATCCATACAAGTATAACAAGTAATTGACATGTAAAAGATATCTAGGGAGTAATGAAGTCTAAGTAAACACAATTTCTCCAATTACTGCTCACAACCTTAGTTTAATATTAGTTTATTTTCATTTTTATTATTTTATTTTGATTGCATCTTAGTTTTGGGTTAGTTGATTAGCAACTAATTCCGCCCACTCCTTCAAAACCCGAGATTTTACTTGCTTTCATTAAAACATAAAAACACAAAAATAATCATCCCTCACCTTTAGAACTATTAATTAGGTTTTCTAATCCTAGCGACACTATTCCTAAGCTGAACGATCAATCCCCCGGTACTTGTCACTATACTATACTACAACGATCAGGTACACTGCCTGGTGGGGGTTGTAAGCCTCGCGAGATCCCTCGAGAGGTAAAGCAAGGTGCGATTCCCACGCATCAATAGTTATGTCTACTCCGCACTACTCTACCCCTGTCTCATCTACTCTACATCCGGAGAATGATCTTTCCTCTCCGAATGTACTAGATTATTCCCCTAAACCCTATAACTTAGAAGATTCTAGGAATAGTTTAGATATACCTTCACCCTTAGGATATACCCCTTCTTTAGATAACCCTCATTTAAAACACATAAGAGATTTCTATGCTAAGACATCACCCCTACCTCCCCTAAACCCTAATATACATCCACTTTTCCCTACCCCTAGATTAGAACCCCATGGTTTCTTTCTTTCTAGAGAACCATATATACCTAAACACCCTATCCCTACCTATACCTCTAGATATGACCTTAGGCAACCCTATACCTTAAACCCTACCCCTTACCTAATAAACCCTCCCATTCCATCTTGGAAAGATGAAATTGGAGAAAAACCCTCTAGGTTAACTCTAGAAGATGAGGAAAACCAATTAGAGGAGATTTTAAATAACTTTGATAAAAATTTTCTTGATCTCCTTGAGAAGATAGAAAAAGGTCATAATGATAATAACTTAGATAATCAACCTGACTATAGTAGTTTAAGAAATACTTTACAAGAAAACCGTTCTAAAATAGCTAAAATACAGAAAAACCAAATGAAACATCACCATAAAATAGCCTTTGCCCGCTTTAGAATTTGCACAATAGAAAAGGTAATAGATAATGATGAAGAAAATTTTTAAACTTAGAAAACACTAAAATTAGGAAACCTTAGAAAACCCTAAGTAAATAAATAACCCTAGGAGATATGCCTTAGAATAGTTAGTGCCTATAGGATAAGTAGAATAGGAAATAAATAAAACAAGTTAGGATTTAGAAACTACCTGGTACCCCTCAATTAGGATATATTAGATAACTAGACTTAGGAATGCCTTTCACCCTAGGACACCCTTAACCCAATAGTAAACCCTTAGGAAAAATTAGGTATAACCCATAAAACATAACAAGTTGGGTACTTGTTATAACCTACCCTTAAGCCTTACCCTTAGGACCTTAGGAAACCTACTCCGATGTCTTAGGTACATGGAATCTCTAAACTGTTTTTTCCCTTACCCTAACCTTTTCAAAACACTTTTCCCTTACCGATGGTGAGAATCCTCATTCTTCACCATAGAGATCTGAATTCTTTCTCCTCCGATCTCTAAGCCTTCACTTCTTTCCTTAGCTTTCTTAAGCTATCTTCGTTCTAGTTAGAGATTCTACCTCTAACTATCCCATATGCAAATATATGATCATCATATATAAGCATATTCCTACTCTTTTTCCTCTTTATTCCCTTGGATTACTATGATTTCCGAGCTAGTTTTCCCCATCCCCTTAGTAAAACCCAAAACCTTAGTTAGGATTCCCATACTTGAGGTTAGAAATAACATTAGGATATCCCTAGAAAACATAAACTTAGGAATAGAAAACCTTAGATTAATAGGATAGGCTATCTAAGAAACCATTGAGGAAAATAGAAAAATAAATAAGACTAGGAAATTTTAGGAATTATTAGGATTAGAAACCAAAACCCCTATCCTAATAGATAGAAAGATACCCCTATAGGATAAGATTTAGTAAGAAAACATTAGGAATAGAATATAGATTAGGAAAAACCTAGGATTAGATAACCCTCACCCTAAGCCTTTAGACCCCTAGTTTAGGATAGACACATAGCAAGCTTCTACCCTATAGGAATAAGTAGATTTAGGTTATAGATTACCCATACCTAGCCCTTAGGATACCCATACTTATACATTCGAGGATTTTAGATTATACCTTAGGATTTGACAATTTTAGAATACCCATTAGGAAACTTTACTTAGAAGATACTATGGATAGTGCCCTAGCTGGTTTCAAATTCCTAGGAATATTAACACTCATAATAATAGTAATAATGGTAGTAATAGACAACCTAAAACAAAAGAGAAAACCTGAAACTAAACCTAAGAATAAGGATATACCTAGTCAACCCTTAGGAAAGAAAACACTTAGACCTAATCCCTCTTTAGAACCCTCTACCTCAATAGAACCAAACACCTCACCCTTAGAAATTAGGATTAGTTAGGAAATAAACTAGAAGAACCTTAGGGGTAAAACAAAACTCTGGGAAGAAATCTAGTAAATCTAAAACTCCGTTAGGATATTCTCCTTCAGGTATCCTATACTCTTACTCTTCCGTTTAATCTCATCTTTTCATTTTCTCTCATTCTACCGTTTAAATCTTCTCCTCCCGCTTTTTCCTACTCTTCCGTTTAAAATCCCATTTTCTCCACCCTTATACTTTTTCCCCACTCCACAAATAAAACCCTACTTTTCCATTTTCTCCACTCCTATACTTTTTCCACTCCACCTACCCCAAACTCCTTTTCCTTTTCCTTTTCCATTTTCCCCTACTTTTCCATTTCATCCTTTTTCCTTTCTCACTCCACTCCACTCCAATAAAATCCTTCACTCCATTTCCCTTCATTTTTATTTCTCCGTCATTTTACACTCTATTTTCTTCTCTCTATATTCTCTCCCTACCTCATCCGGCAATGTTCTATTAACTAGAACTTGTATTTCTCGTCATACCACAAGTTTATATTAGTTAGAACTTGTAAGAATATCTACATCAAACTTTAATCCTCATTATGTTCGACTATGATATTAAATCTCGCTTTGCAAGAAATTGAAAAAATGAGATCTTCTACGTCCGTCATTCTAGTCTTAACATGGGAACCTACCATGTGACAAGTTGCTAAACTGGAGAACTTTAGAACTTGTCTCTATCATGACTAGAACTTGTCTCTATCATGACTAGAACTTGTCTCTAGCATAACTAGAATATTCCTCTACCGTATCTAGAACTTGTCTCCACCATGATGAGAACTAGTTGACATCTTGGTTGAAACTTGTCTCTAAAATATTCCCTTACCATATATCCTTAAATGTGGTAAAAACTCTCTTCATTTTCCACCGATACTACTTAAGGATGATTTATGATGACTATCCTCTTAAAATGAATTAGGATGTTCCTACATTTTAATGAGAAAGTTATAAATCAAATGGGTTAAGAATTTATAAGCTCTTGTTTCCAAATATTGGGACGCCTTTATTTGAAAATAATGGGATATAAAAACCTAAGTATTTGGTATCTGTACAAGCAATTCCTACTCCGCTTGTGCAAAATCTTCTTTCTTTTCACATCATTTTCCTCGGTATCAGAAGATAATCCTCTTTTTCCTCTATTTTCTCGACTTATTCTTTCCGCTACTCCTATAATCGTCTAAATCTTGGGACGAGATTTTCTCTAAGGGAGTAAGACTGTAACAACCCACAAACACCTGTTACTATCATTCCCATTACAAATACTTATAGTAGGTATTTCACCAGTAAATTTTTGCTTTTTATATGCATTATTACTTGCATGACTCACTAGACCTGCTCACGTATCTACACAAGCCAAATAACTCAACACTCACATCCTATAAACCCCAGGTATGTCAAGCATAAAATCATAACAACACCATAATAAGTAATTCACCAATCTAAAACACTAAACATAACTCCAAACCCTAATAAACACTAACAAAAACTTAAGTAGGATTATGTGCTTATTTGAACCTATATGCTTAGTTTAACTAGTATGAAAGTGTCCAAGGCTTAAGAATGAGTTTCCTTAGGAATATTAGGATATCTTAGGATCATTAGGCTATAGAATAAACCCTTTAGAACTTAGATACAAACCCCTTAAGCCCAAAACCATAACTAGGTCATAATTAACTAGAATTAGGTCTAAACCATCCCAAAACTTCCCCATAGGTCACTACCACTTAGTATAAGCCTTTTAGAACTTAGGAATAGTTATTAGACACTTATAGGACACTAATCTAGGCACAAAACCATAAGATAAACCCTAATCTCTCACTAAACACACTTAGGTCATTTAGTTTACAAAACTAGGTCAAACCTTCCCAAACCTTTCTCATAAGTTACCCTCACTTAGAATAAACCCTTTAGGACTTAGGATTAGTCACTAGACACTCTTAGGAACTTAACTTAGGCACTAAACCTTAGGTAAAACCTTAAACACTTATTAAGTAGAACTAGGTCTAAACTTAACCAAAACTAATAAAACCTAAACATAAGCAGCTCAATCTAACACCCTAACACCTCAAGCACCTCAATCTAACACCCTAACACCTCTAAGCACCCACACAAGTAGGTGTATCACCTAATTGTAACCTACACCCCTAATCCACCCTAAACGACCACTAATCCTCCACTAAACTACCACTAATCCACCCCTAATCACCCTAAACTGTCCCTAACCACCCTAAGCAGCTTACAAGCACCTCTAAGCTAGCACATAAGTAGGTGCATCACCTACTTGTCACCACCTTTCCCTAACCGCCTCTCTCGGCCTCCTTCTACCACAACCGACCTACTCCGCCCCCTAGCTACTACCATAGCTCGTCCTCATCACCCTTAGACCCTCCACGACCATCCTCTAGCCTTGATTACTCCTCCCTCCCCTGCTCGACACCTACACCCCGTTTTCACTCCAAACTGCCTCTACGCGGGTATAAATACCCTCCTCCACCCTCATTTCTTCTCCACACCTCTCCTTCTCCTATCTACCTCACATTTCTGTAGTACTAAACCTTTAGAAGCAGTAGAAGGCGGGTAATGAAGCCTTGGTCGAGTTGTGTTGTGGTTTGAAGTCGAGCGAGCCCTAGAAAACCCGAACCCTAGTTTTAACCCACGTAAAACCCTCCCTAACCAAGTAAGTCTTACATTTAGCTTTAATTTAAGTCTTATGATAGTATTAGAATGCCTTAGATAACTTAGAAACCACTGCATGAGCCTTGAACCATTTCATTTACTAGTTTACATTTTAGAACCCTAGATTGAGTCGTATACTTGCATGCATGCTATAAGTCATTTCTATAAGTCATACGCTAGTTATAAATAACCTAGATAAGTTAAAATAAGTAAAACATAAGCTCGAAAACTTAGTTTATAGATAAAATATAAGTTACATGCAATTAGGACTAGTTTTGGAAAACTTTACATGCATAAGGGTATATATCATAAATTCCTGAAATTATAAAGTCTAGGGACTGTTTTTGACATTTCCTAGAAGTTATAAGTGTAAGAACTAGTTTTGCATAATATTAAAACCCTAGGATAGATATTAAAATAAGTTATAAACTAAAAAGGACTAAATACATAAATATTATAAAGTTAAAGGTCTAAATGGTAAATATAGAAAACTTAAGAGTCTAAGGTTAGTTACTTAAAATATAGGAGTCTAGGGACTAGTTGTGTCAAGTATAGATAGTTATTAGTATAAATAATATAAGTATTATAAGTTTAGGGTAGAAAACGTAAATGTATATACTATAAGGGTATAAAGTAAAAATATCATATAAGTATAAAACCTAAATAAAGTTAGAAGCATAACACAATACTAGGGAGCTTCATGCGAGGAGTACTATGTGGATATTTCGTTTTGACGAGTTTGTTGGGTTTACGAATTAAAGTGTCCTAACTCCTCGAACGATTATTGCCTATACTTCTGAGATATGATGGCCTGAACGGTGATATGATTATAACTAAACCTTAATAACAACATAACTCAATAATAGGGAGCTTTGTGTGAGGAGTATTAACTTCTGAATTATGATGGCCCGAACGGTATTATGTTGATAACATAATACAATAGTAGGGAGCTTCATGTGAGGAGTCATATACTTCTGAATTACAATGGCCTGAACGGTGTTATGTTATATATAAAACATTAATAAACCTAAAAACAATAACTTGAGAAACATAAACATGATAACTAAAGCTTGACATACATCCAAAACCAACAACACACTAGGATACGTGAGTAAGGCGGTCTAGTTTCTGAGTATCTGTTTGCATCACTTAGATGACTCTAAACCCAGGTGAGTTCATATCCTCATACTTTTACTTTAAATGCTTTATAAACCATGCAAAATGCTTTACTTAAAACCGAATACAAGACTTTTTCTTTGGTTGTTTCACGAGCAACTAAACTGCCACCACTACATAACTAAAATCATGAATCTAATCGTTTGGGATATTTTACTCACGCGAACGCGAGTATAGTTGATAGATCTATTGGAGTTTGACAACTCCCGTTGGTATTAACACCCCACTAGGTGGTACCAATAAGTACTACATTTGAATCCTCTTAAGGAATAACTTTGGCAAGTTATCCTTCCATCCCCTCATGTTGGGTCTGCAGACCCCATGACCCGGATTGTTAAGGTGTGATTCATGAGCTTAGTGCAACATACCCCACTCCTGATAATTGTGCATGCATCACAATTATCATAAAACCTACACTTTCCCAGATGGGTGTAACATCTGAACCCAGGGAACTTGTATTCACTAACCCCTAAACCTATGATTCTCACTCAACACCTAGTGTTGACTTTTTAAGCATGTATTCTAGGTATATTACTTCTATGGATCCATGGCAGAAAGAGGTACTGAACTCGGAGGACTTTTCATGGTTATCATTCAAATACAACCTAACTCTTAGATTTTTGGGACCTCATTATAAATAAAATTATATCTTTTATAATTAAAACTCTGATAATTATTAATGATAACTAAATTTCAAAAACGTCTCTTTTTGCGTCGTTTTCTATTACTGTATTTGTGATTCTATGAAGTAATACCCCAAACACTTAATCTGCTGCGATCAGTGAAAAATGGGGGTGTTACAAATCTACTATACCATCGTTCCGAGTCGACTCATTTTTTAAAATTTTATCGTTCCTGAACTACCAAATACTCCAACAGGAAATGAGACAAACAACTTCAATAACTTTTTTCTTCTTAGCCACCAAGTTGCTGTTATCTATCCAAAGAAGAAGATAACCAATTGAGTTGGTTCCTGTAGGAGTAATACTAAGCCAAAAAAAAAATAGCATTCCAAATATATACTGCAACATTGCATGTGCTGAACAAGTGGGAAGAGTCTTCAAGCTCATTACTACATATTGGACCCAAAATGTAACAACCGTGGTTTTGGCAGGTCAGTTTGATTGATAGTCTTGACTCGGTTGAAGTTTGTTTGGTGTGTCTTAGGTGTTTGAAGTGATATAGGTGAGTTTTAGCACTAAATCCCTTTGCGTAAGTGGTTTTATTGTGATTTGGAAAGTTTAGAATTTAGGAAAGTTCGTTTTGATCACCTTTGTGGTGTAGAAATGACTTGTGTAGTTTTTGGTGTTTTTGTGTTTTTACGTAACGAGTCTTCGTTCAAGTATTTGAGCGTTAGCAAGTTACGAGGAGTTTGTTTTTATGTGTTATGCTTATAAAAGAGTGTGAAAATCTATTTTTGAAAACTTTGTTTTGAAAATGATTATTTTCCGGTTTATCATAAAATTTAGGTTTATCGCGTAAGACGTTAGTTATCGTTACGGGTTGTTATAAAATATCAAAAGTATGAGGTTTTGAATGTAATAAATTAATTTAATAAAAAAATATAATATATATATATATATATATATATATATATATATATATATATATATATATATATATATATATATATATATATATATATATATATATATATATATATATATATATATATATATATATATATATATGTGTGTGTGTGTGTGTGTGTGTGTATAGAAAATCGGCTATAAAGAAAAACAAGGGAAAAGGAAACCCAATTTGAGTCCAAATATGACTCTTAGGCCCAAGGAATCCTAATCTAACCCAAACAAGCCCAACCCCTACCCATATAAGCCAAACCAAACGACCCTAGACCTCTTTTTCTCTGGAAAAGTTGACAAGGGGGAGAGGATGAGAAGGAGAAAAGTTAGGGTTTCAATTATGTGAAGAAAACAAGCCTGCCTACTAAACCCTTAATTGTTTAATTATTGATTAGATTCATGTAATACAAGTTATGATGGATTAGGGTTTGTGTTAACTTCTATAAATTAATGTTATTAAACATGTTGGGATCAATAATTAGTAATAGTATGATGTTTGGTTAAGAGGATTGAGCGTAAAACATGTTAGTTATTGAGTTAGGGTTTGGACAGAAAAGTAGTGCTGTAAAGATGTGAGTGTAATTAACAGATGGTGAGGAGTTAAGTCACGAATTTTTTTGTATAAATGGAAGTTTAATGAAAGAGCTTTCTAAAAAGTCCAGCCACGATTGATTTCAAGGTCGGGAAGTTGGTCTTTTGATTTTTCTTTGTTAAGGTGTCAAAGCTGTCAAACCGGGACAGATTTTGGGTAAAAGTTTGAGGGTGTTTTGTGGTTGTAAAAGTGGTATTTTGACTAGGCCTTCTGGAATAGTTAAGTATTGGGTTATATTAGACTACCACGAAAAGGATTCGCGATAAAAACTTGTGAAGTATTTTATGTTAATTAAAACGTTTTGGTGTGCGTTCAGATCCGAATTTGAGTAGTTGACAAGTTTGATTTTCTTTTGAGTACTTTTGTGCGTTATTGGTCCATGGCCTTCTGGGATTAGCTTTTATGCTTATGAGAGACCATTTTAAATTTTTTGTGTGAGTTTTTGAGCTTTATTTGTCATGATTTCATGTGGGCGAATGTACTAAAAAATTCTGCGTTTTCTGATTTTAAAAGTGCAAGGGATTTAGTGAGTGTTAGGTTATGGTGGTGGTTAGTATGGTGTCTAGGAGATCCATGGTGGGTCATATGAGTCTTAGACATCCATCATATGTGTATTACATGGGTTGTAGCTTTTAGCTTGACCTTGTGTAATGTGGATTATTTTTGTGTGCTATAGATTGTGAATTGTTTTTGTGGAAGCTGCGGAGTTTAAGGTGAGTTCATAGTCCCATATTTTTACTTTGTTTTAAACTTGGGATAGGAATGATGTGTGTCTTAAATGATTTGAGTTACTGTGATTATGTGTGGTTTAAAAGCTTGGACTTATAATGTTACCGTAATAATGCTATGTGGTACATGAAAGTGTGATTCCGATTAGGTTAGCGACCTAATTGATGCTGTGTGATATGTGATTCCGATTAGGTTAGCGACCTAATTGATGTTGTGTGATATGTGATTCCGATTAGGTTAGCGACCTAATTGATGCTGTGTGATTTCCAATTGGGAGGATGCTTATCCTGTTGCTCGCGCATGCGACCCAATTAATGATGTGTTTTGGAGCGGGGGACACGTTCCGTCCCATTGGTTGCCTTTATCTTGTGTGATTACATCTTAGCTTATATGTTAACTTTAATTATTCGTCCAACTATATTTTTATGATCACAGTAAATTGGTTGCCTTGTGAGTGTAAGTGTGTCTAAACCTATGAATCTCACCAACATTATGTTGACGTTTTAAGCATCATTTTCAGGTGAGCTTTCTAAGGATAAGATAGAAGGATGTGATTAGACGAGACCTTAGTTGCACTGGAAGAGGTTTATATGTGCGTTTGGAGTTTATTATGTTGTTTCCTTCCGGGTATCGTTATGACACTTTGTGTCTATACCTTGCCATTTTTATTGCATGTAGTTATTCTCTATATAGACACCATGTGTTGTGATGATATCCATGAAGTTACACCCGCGCGTTTTCGCTGTGGCGGGGTGTGACAGATTGGTATCAGAGCCTTGGTTATAGAGAATTAGGTGGTTGAACCTAGACTATAACTTAGGAGTCCCTCATATAGTTGCATTTAGGATCTATGTGTAAGTGTAGTATTTTATATGTCTATTTTCCTATATTTATGAGATGTTTTATTGAGTTTCGGACGTCTATTCTATCCCCTATACGTAGTATTATATATTTCGACTTTATTATATCGACTTCCGCGCGTAAGATGCTTCATTGGACTACCGTTGTCACTATCGGATGCGAGAGAAGTGGTCGGATGAAACGGATTAACTGCAGAATCCGAGTTCCCGATAACATGTATCTATGTTCGGACAAGGAGAGGACGTTTATGGGAAACGTTGGTGGAGAAGAAGTGGAGAGGTTTGGAACCACGGTGACTTCTGGGGATGGAGCCATTACCAAATACCCTTGGTAGTGTCCCCACTTCACATAGGAAGGAGATGTGGTTTAGTCTAAACCTCGTGATTTGTATGCGTTTGTGAATCATGTGGAATTGGAAGAAAAGAATAGAGATGGTTTTGCATGTTGTCGACTACCTCAACATGTAGGAAACATGAATGGGTGGTTGAGTAAAGATGAAAGGGAGTTAGGATGGAATGGTGTGTATTCGGATCTAGAGTCCACAGCGAGTAGTAAGATGAAAGGGAGTTAGGATGGAATGGTGTGTATTCGGATCTAGAGTCCACAGCGAGTAGTAAGTTGAATTGATCTGAGTGGGGAGATAAGTGCGAGAGTGGAGTTGAGCCATTATGCGGCGTCTTTTGTTTTGTGTTATGTTTTGGAATTTGTATATTATCTTTTGCCGTCTGGAGCCATGTTGGAGCGTGATTACTCTTGGATATTGGATCGACCTTATCCAAGTAATTTTGATTATAGAGTTTACGTGATCGTTGGAATTGTTCCAGGCGAGATGATTGTTTGCGACGTCTTTTGTTTTTGTTTGCATGATGTGTTGTCATAGGAGGAAGTACACTTATGAAAGGGGGCATAGATAATTATGGTGGCCAACATAATTATACATGCGTCACGACACAAGTGGACTTGCAAGTATGATAGCATGGATTGCATGGTGTATTAGGTGTTATGTGGTATATGTGTGTTATCATTGAGATGTGTGGTTTTGGAAGTAAGTATGCATGTGGAATAGGCTTATAACTATGGTCGCGAACATAATTATAAGGGTATCACACACGTGGACTTGTGACCATTATTGCATTGATTGATGTTTATTGTTATATGTTGTGGAAGATGGTATGTGATATCATGTTGGTGATGGCTGTATGGTTAGAGAGGTATTCTCTTAACCGTTTGGGCAGTCGTTATATGTTGGGGTGTGTAGGTGGTAAGATTCCATCCTACCTATCATATGTTGATACCTCAATTATCGGTGGGTACTTATGTTGTGGTATTTAAGTTGATTCGTTGGCTAGACGCTCCGTTTGTATACCTAATTCTTTGGTTGGCATTCCTATTCGTACCATGATGGTACATGATGTGTGCTCAATTATAGTATATATTTATTTTCCGAAGAAACACTTAGGAAAGTATTTCCCGGGTCGTTCTCCCAACGAAGGTTCGAATGGAATATCGAATAATCGAATTGGGAATCGTGTAGTGAAAAGTGATTGTGAAATTCAAATTATGAAATGAAATAGTGAAATATGCAAAGAGTACAAGCTATATATGCACAAAAATCTAAAATGTAAAAACGGAAATGCAAACGAAATTTTAAACGTAACGTTCGAAATAAAAACGTGACTTTTATACTAAAAACGATCCTACAAATGTGAAACAAATTTCTAAAAATCTTAAACTAATAAAAATAATTTTGAGAAAAAAGAAAAAATATATATATTTTTTTGACTTTTCTTTTATTTTCTTTGAATTTATTTTGATTTTTGTAATTTAAAATGAATTAAAAATAAAGGAAAATAGAAAAATAAAAGGGAAAAATGAAATTTAATTTTTGAAAAATCTAAAATATTATAAAAGAATTTCCTAAATTATTTTTGTATTTTTTATGGCTTTTTCTGAATTTTTATGGATTTTTGTTTATTAATAACTATTTAAAAATGATTATTAATGAAGAAAAATTAAGAAAAATATCAAATCAACTCAGAAAAATCTGAAAAATTACCAGAAATTCTAAAATATTATGAAAAGCTTGCAGAAAATTTTTGAAATTAAAATGTTAAGCAGAAGTGCTTATTTATGCTAAATCAGCTTATGGCAAGTGCTTATTTATAAGCACTTGCCACAAATCTATTCCAAACTAATAATACATCTATTCCAAACTAATAATACAGAAGATTTATACTACAATAAGCTCAAATTTACTCAAAATTGAATAGAGAGAAGCACAGAAGCAAATATACAAGCAATAAGCAGTGAGAGAAAAGCTACTCAATAAGCACAATTCCAAAATGAAAAAAACCAGAAGCTAAGTATAGAGTGCAATCACTTAAACTCAACTTTAACAACTCAGAAATGATAGAAAATCAAAAAGTACAAGCTCAATTGAGCAAAGTAGCCCTAATGCTCAAGACATAAATCAGGTTCAGAACCACTTATTGCATGCCTCAATAAGCTGTCCTAATAAGCCACTATTCAGAATATTATGGGGGCAAAAGCTCCACTACACTACTGAGTTTCTACAAAATACAAAAGAACTATCTAAGACTTCCAACTTCTACTCAAAAATGATCCAAGTTCAGCAGTTATTAGCAAATAAAAAATGGAACAGCTGACTTTTTGAGATTTAACTTTGTTTGACTAAATTCAATTTCAAACCATCAAAACTACTCCTAAAAGTGATATTAAGCTAGTTTACAAATGAATTAAGCTAGATATTACCAAAAATACTTCTACAATTACCAAATTCCTAACTAAACTCTTATTACTACAAGCAGATAAGAGATTATTAAACTAAGTTTGACTTATGATGATATATCTTCTGACCTTAAGGCTGAATTACTAAATTTCCATCAAGATTAAACCTATGTGAGCAAGTAATTCACTAAACTACTCTCAATCAACCACTGAAACAAATGATCCAAACACTATTCTATTGACAGAATCAAATCATTAAGTAGAAACAGATAAAAATACACCAATCAGTCTATCAATCTCAATCTCCAAACACAATTTGAATCACAAATCAACACTAAGATAAACTAGATCCAACAAATAAGCATTCTCACCATTCAATAACCAAGACAGTCAATTATTAAGGCTAATATAACTAAGAATTCAAACAACCAAATAAGATCTAATGAACTATAAAGCTATATCACAATTGTAACAGCAACAATTATAGCAAGTAATATTAATGAAACATGATCTAAATCAGCAAACTAGTATTAATCTAATAGTACAAATCTAATTATAACAGATCTATCTAAAACTTTGAAATGAACAAAACTTGATGCAAAACTTACAAAGAACTTCCTCCTCAGCACAAATTGAGGAGGTTCACTTAGCTTGCCTATCTCTAGGATAGGCAGGAACCTTCCAACTCTGTTCCAAACTATCCAAATTACCACAGCAAACTCTGGACCCAATAACCTTCAAATGACTGATACTCTCACTTGAGACAGTTGAATGAAAACAATTTATAAAAGCTAGAAAGCTTGTACAAGTTTAAAATAAGCTATTACAGCTTATTCAGAAACTATAAAATCTAGTTTGAAACATTTTTTAATTTTTTTTTATTATTTTTCAAATTTTTATTGATTTTCTGAATTTAATTTGAAAAACTTTTGAAACAGTAAAATTATTCTAAAAGCTTGTTGAATTTATGAAAATCATTTGAAAACAAGATTTAAAAACTTTGAGTAAGCAATTAACTACAATAACATGAAATAACAATGAAACAGTAGATACAAATTAATGAACTAAATGAGAATTTTATTAGAAATTAAACTGAATTACAAAGTAAATTTATAAAACTAATAAACTGAGTAACAAATTTAACAGAGTAACACTACACTAAACTAACTACACAGAATAAGCTAAATTAGACCACTATATATAGGAGAGGTGAAGGGGTTGGGGTCTAAATGCCAGGTTGGCGATCCACGACTCATTTGTGCTTCTTTACATCCTCTTATAGCCATTGGATCAGAATGTGCTTCTTTGATCAATTCATAGCCCTTGGATGACTAATTTATACGTGGCTCATCCAATCATATCATGCCATCTGTTCCCATTCGTGTGCTATATTCTCTGTCATTGTCAGCAGAATCCAAGGAGGAATGTGACGCGTCTCGCCCAATGATTAGCAGCCAAGTGTCCCTCTTTGCTCAATACTACTCTCTGACATGTGCTTAGTCACGTGGTTATTCTTCTAGAAGCTCAAATGATCGGTTAATCATAGTTGATTGGAATGGTTCGAACCAATTGAAGCCTTAGTGTACAATTAGGGTTCATGGGGGTGTGGTAGAATTCTGGATATTGAAGGGAATTGGGAAAAAGGGTACACGTTTGTTTATTTATTATACATTTGACCATGTATTGACCTTTGACCATTTGACCAAATATTGGGCTTGGGTAATAGATATAGGATTGGGCTTTGGACTATGAAATGAACTTGGACTAGGCTTAGGACAAGTTGTAATTTTATATTTGTTGAAATGAAAATTACAAGGACCAATTGTGTAAACTTTAGAATTCCAAGGGCTGATTTTATCAACTTCTAAAAATATATCTCAGGGACTTCTTCTGCCAATCTTGAATAAATGAAGGACTCATGTTGACTTTTGGATCCCAGCTTTGACTATTTGACCATCTACCACTCTCGTGCCCGTTTTTCCGGTATTTGCATGATTTTTTGTCTTTTTGTGATAAATCCGTGCCTGCATATTCACAAACATAAAACATACATTTCTTTGGCATTTGTTAGCACATTTAGTCAATATGGGTCGGTATTTGGCCATAAAATGGTATGTGAATTAACACATACCAAAATCCCCCAGACTAAGATATTGTCGTGTCCTCACGCAATGTGATCAATTCACGCTTTTGGGATAAATAATTTTAAAACTCTTCCTACTAACTTTGTAAAGTAGCAAGGAGTTTCGAAAGAGATTACAAAATCATTTATTCCTGTAAACGCTCTGTTTTCCAAAAAATTTCTTTTATTCCTTTATTTCACTATCACTTCTATTTTTGTACTTTTCATACTTCATACTTGTGACGGTTTGTTGAACTTTCATTATTTTGCAATAATTATTAGGGTCAACGAGTAGAAACACTTCTATTTAAGAAGTGACCATACGGATAAAAATCGTCATCCTTGATTTTTCACGAGTCCCCAAACTAAGCGTACAAACGAGATCACAACTTATCTACAAATTAGATGCTAACACTACTCATAAAAGTTACTTGTGGAAACTTCTTACTCCCATGTCTTAAGTTTTGTATCTCAAGATTTTATTTTTGTTGAGAAATGAATTGCTTCATATTTTCTCGTTTCAATAATTTTTAGTCCGATAGTGACACCTAAGTTTAAACGATAAATAGTTATCCATTTTCTCTTAAGAACCACTGCAATAGAAATTTGGTCCACATCAAGGAATTTGGGTACATATAAACTCATGTATAAGTTGCGGAGTACTACACGTGCACCTCATGTGACTAATTCAGAATTATCCACATGCACCTCACGCGCCAACAACTTTTATACACTTAAACTCTTATTCAACATAACTTTCACTTTTCATTTTTTCATTTTTTCACTTTTTTCACTTTTCTCATATTTTTCATACTTTTCACTTTTTTCTTTCTTGACTTTTTTCTCATAACATCAATGGAAGCTTATCGGGTAGCTCCAAAACCACATACATAATCAACTTTTGACTTTTGATTCATTTTTGCTCTTATTTTTTATGTTCCTTGATATGTACCCAACTTTTAAAGCAAAAATTCTCTAAAGAAAATAAAGAACTAAATATTATCCAAACCTAAATATCACTAATTAACCTAGAACATCTATTATATATCCGTGAAACAATTTTATGGGAGTAAAAAGCCACAAGTACCTCTCATGAGCTCTAAAGAGAACCACTACTCCACGTTTAGCATCTTACTTCTAAATAAACTCTATCATTTCTCGCTCTTCGCAATTTAAGATTCCAAGTAATGAAACCTGTGAATACTTAGCCGATAATCAGCCACGCATATATAAAGTCAGTTACGGAAACTTGCAAATTCTAGAAGAAGAATTCGCGTTTTCTAGCTCCTGATGTAAAAGACTAGCGAAAGCTTTTAAGCTGCGCATGTATAAAGTCAAGTACGGGAACTTGCATATTCTTAAGAAAGAATTCGCATTTTATAGCTCCTGGTGTACAAAACTAGCACAAGCTTATATGATTATCATTGGTTAAGGGAACAAGCTAGGGCTCAACACGCCCGGTCAAGTCAAAATATTTATTCCTACTCTCGCCAGCAAGAGAGTCAATAAGGTGTCAAAACACTTATTCAAACTTTATTATATTTTTGCACAACTTTTCAACTTTTTCTCATTTTTTTGTGCTTTTTCATGACTTTTTTTCAAAATTTTGAAATTTTCAATTTTTTTCAATTTTTTATTTTTGGTGGAAAAACGGAGTTGCAAGAGTACACGACATGTGAAAAATGCAAGGTCAAATCGAATCGAAGATTCACCCTCCCCCAGACTAGAATGAAACATTGTCCTCAATGTTTTGTGGGTTAAAGCAATCCTAACAAAATTCTAGGGCCGTTTATTAATTATGCCAAAGAAAATGTTAGTCGATAAGATTCACGGATATAGGATTTCCAAAAGCACCGATGAATGGGACTCGAGTAAAGGAAGAACATCATGACGAGCACGAGAGTCATCATAAATCGCGGACAATCCTAAACAAACATCACAAACAACCACGAAACACAAGAGTAGAAGAGGCACCCCCTCCTCACGTTATTTGTTAGAAAATAAGAAAAATAAGAAGATGAAATTGGATAAGCATGGGTTGCCTCCCACGAAGCGCTTTGTTTTTGATTACCGAGTCACGTAGCTTGACTCGATCCCCGAATTAATTTGTCCCTGGGGAGAGCATGTGGAAAATAATCTCCATCGGGCTTTCATTCAAAATATTTGGATAAACATATGAATTATTCGAAAGTTCCACCCCGATGAGATAACCGCTGGTATTCTAATAGTGAAAACTAATAGAATCGATACCAGGGTCAAAAATAATGTCCCCACTCCCTACGGAGTGACGGATAAGAGAAATCACACCAAATGTGACAAATGGAAAGAAGGTCATGATAACAATTATGAACAATTCATCATAATCAAAAGAAGACTTCATAATTGTGAAATTATGAATCTTATCATTAAAGCTCATTTTAAAAACTTTCCCGGGTGGGAGGGATGGGATAAAATTTTCATTAAAACTCTCATTTTTAAGAACACCACCCGGATCATGATCAATTTCAAGATCAAAACTAAAACTTTCATATTCTGGATTAGAAAACTTTTCAAAATCACATTCAATCTTATCAAAACGAAATGACTCATACTCCGGAAGAGAGATAAAAGCATGAGAAGTGGTACTGCCACGACTCGTCTCTTCCGAGTGATCAATATCAAAATGAAAAGCTTCATAAGTCGTATCAGAAAAATCAGGACGATAAGTGGGATTGCTACTCATCTCCTCAGTCGTATCAAAGGAAAAACTCTCAAAGTCGTGTAAAAACTCCTCGAGCTCGGGCTCCAGAGGATCGTCAGTCATAAGTTCAATCTTCTTCTTAACTTTATCCGGAGGGATTGGCGGTTCATCGATTAACAAACTTTCGAGAAAAAGAGTATCTCCCTCCGAATCAAAGTAAGAATTATCAATCTCAGAAAACGGAATCGTTTCAACAGCAAGGAATTCATCGATCTCTTCCCAAAAAGAATCATATTCCTTAGTCGGAGGAAATGATGGGGAAGAGTCGGAGACGAAAGTTTTCACAAAATCATCAAAGGAATAATCACAAACATCAACGCTTTTTACGGAATACTTCTTTGATTTTGAAGCATCGGCTTTAAAAATCATTATGTCATCATCATGTCGTAAAGTTAGAGTATCCTCAAAATGATCTACTAGGGCTTTTGCGGTTCGTAAAAATGGTCGCCCTAGTATAAGAGGAACTCTCGGATCAGCCTCGAAATTAACAACAACAAAATCTGCCGGAAAAGTACACGAATTCATACGAACAAAAACATCTTCAGCAATTCCAACTGGATGAGTTATCGATCGATTAGCAAGCTCTAAAGTCATTCTCGTCGGTTTAAGATCCCCCATTCCAAGTTGTTCATAGATTGATAATGGCATAAGGTTAATACTCGCACCTGAATCGGCCAGGGCGTTACAAACTTCTTGATCTTTCAATGAACAAGGAATGAGAAACTTTCCCGAGTCACCAAGCTTTTCGGGAAGCTTCTTGAGAAGAATCGCGGAACATTGAGCATTTATCGGCGTTTCGGCTAATTCAAGCAATTTCTCTTTATTACTTATGAGGTTTTTGAACGTCGAAGCAAATTTTGGCATGTACACGAGAGCATCCATAAAACTTATATCAAAGTGCAATTTTTGAAAAATATCCAGAAATTTTTCCATTTGTTTTTTAGACTTTGCACGGAGCTCTTCATCATTAAATCGTGATGGATATGGCAATTTTGACTTGTATTTCAAATTGTTTTCAGAAATGACTTTTTCTTTATCTTTTGACTTTTGGACAACCGGAGGTTGGACGTTTTCAGTTCCTCCATTATTAATAAGAGGAAACGGGTCCTTTGTCGCCTCGGTCTCACGGTCCACTACCTTAGGAGGAGGAGAAGAAGAGGTAGTCGGAACCGTGGGTTCATATAAAGCACCACTACGAGTCGTGATTGCCTTAATCTCGCCCCTCGGGTTTGCAATCGTGTTGCTTGGAAGAGAAGTAGTACCCGAACCCGAGGGTCGATCATTTAAACGTTTGTTAATATCACTAATTTGATTAGCAAATAACCGTGTTGATTCTTCATATTTTGACATAAAAGCTTGTTGACTTTGAATCAATTGCTTAATCAAATCATCCGTGGGCGGCGGATTTTGAATAACACCTTGATTTTGATTATTGTTGAAATTCTGCCCACGGTTTTGGAAATTACCATGATTCTGATTCCCATGATTTGCGTTCTGAAAATTCCCAGGGTTTCCATAGTTTCCTTGGTTTTGAAAATTCCCTTGAGGCGGGCCTTGATTGTAATTACCTTGAAAACCCCGGTTTTGATTAAACCCTTGATTATGATTTTGAAAACTGTTATTAGCTCGGCTCTGATTTTGATTTCCTTGATTATTACGATTCTGCATATTATGATTCTGGTTGACTTGATTGACTTGGTGTGGTTGTTCGAAACCGGGTGGTCCAAGAAAATGAGTGGAACGGTAGCTGAGAAGATTTCGATCTCCTTGAGGTGGATAACCGTTGTTACCCGTATTTGCAGCATACGCGTTCTCTCGAGAAAAGGCACCGGTGGCCGGACATTCATAATACAAATGTGGCCCACCACAAGTTTCACAACCATGACTAACCACATTGACTTGATGGTTTGATTTTTCAATTGAAATTGCATCAACTTTCTTTGTAAGAGCCAAAAGCATACTCATCATTTCATCATTATTTTTACCATTATTAGACACTTGAGGTTTATTCCTAGACATTCTCACACGAGCCTTATTCTCAATTATCATGAAAGCATCATTCGTGTTTCTAGCCAACAAGTTCCCACCCGCAGCAGAGTTGAGTGAGTCTTGGTCAACATGACATAACCCATTATAGAAAGTGTCAATCTGCTGAAGGTCGGTGAACCCATGGTTAGGACTTTTTTCCTTCAAATCTTTGAACCGGTCCCAAGCTTCACTAAATGACTCATCAAAAGCTTGTTGGAATCGAAAGATTTGGGATCGAAGATTAGAAGTTTTGGAAGGAGGATAGAAATAATTCACAAACTTGGAAGCAAGATCATTCCAAGTGTGAATCGAATTAGGCGGTTCCTTTTCCATCCAAGTCCGGGCTGCCCCTTTAAGGGAAGAAGGAAACAACTTCAATTTCACCACATCGTGAGGAACTTGGTTCATTCGAATGGTTTCAGCGATGTCAGTGAAATTTCTGATGTGAGTATAGGGGTCTTCGTGATCAAACCCGTGAAAGGATATACCAGTGATCAAATTGAGTAATCCGTGATTAATCTCAAAATTGGCATTGATGTCCGGAATCAAAATAGCTCTCCTCACACCATTGAATGGTGATTGGAGTTGTTCCTCCATTGGACGTGGATCAAAAGCTGGTTGTTGTCCCATCGGTGGGATAACATTGTGCTGCAGACCACCCATCGGCGGGGGTCCGTTGTGTTGTTCGTTTTGGTTCATCTCCTCGTCGTCAAGGAAATGAACCCGACTAGTATGTCGTAGAACCCGCTCGTGTAACAACTGTGGTTTTAGCATGTCAGTTTGACTGATAGTCTTGACTCGGTTGACGTTTGTTTGGTGTGTCTTAGGTGATTTAAGTGTTATATGTGTGATATAGGTGAGTTTTAGCACTAAATCCCTTTGCATAAATGGTTTTTATTGTGATTTGGAAAGTTTGGAATTTGGGAAAGTTCATTTTGATCACCTTTGTGGTGTAGAAATGACTTGTGTAGTTTTGGTGTTTTTGTGTTTTTGCGTAACGAGGCTTCATTCAAGTAATTGAGCGTTAGTAAGTTACGTGGGATTTGTTTTTATGAGTTATATTTCAAAAAGAGTGTGAAATTCTATTTTTGGAAACTTTATTTTGAAAATGATTATTTTCCGGTTTGTCGTAAAAACTGAGGTTTATCGCATAAGACGTTAGGATTAGCTACGGGTATTTATAAACTATCAAAAGTATGAGGTTTTGAGTGTAATAAATTAATTAAATAAAAAAAAATATACATATATGTAAAAATTCGGCAATAAGGGATAAGGGGAAAAAGGAAACCCAATTAGAGTCCAAATATGACTCTTAGGCCCAAGGAATCCTAGTTCAACCCAACCAAGCCCAACCCCTACCCTTATAAACATATAGAACGACCCTAAACCCATTTTTTCTGCAATTTGAGTCGAACACAAGGAGGAAAGAAAGAGGTAAAAAGTTAGGGTTTATAATTGTGAAGCAATAATCAAGAATCAAGGTAAAATCTTTAAACTCTATGTTCAATTAATTGGTTAATTAATCTAATTCATGTAATATTAAGTATGATGGATCTAGGGTTTGTAGACTTCTGTAATTTATGTTATAAAACATGTTGGGATCAATTAATGATTATATTATGATGTCTGGTTAAGAGAATTGAGCGTAAAACATGCTAGTTGTTGAGTTCGGGTTTGGGCAGAAAAGTAGTGCTGTAAAGGTGTGAGTGTAATTAACAGATGGTTAGGATTTAAGTCACGAATTTTTGGTCTAAATTGAAGTATAATGAAAGAGCTTTCCAAAAAGTCCAGCCACGATCGATTTTAAGGTCGGGAAGTCGGTCTTTTGATTTTTCTTTGTTAAGGTGTCAAAGCTGTCAAACCGGGACAGATTTTGGGTAAAAGTTTGAGGGTGTCGTGTGGTTGTAAAAGTGGTATTTTGACTTGGCCTTCTGGAATAGTTAAGTTTTAGGTTACATTAGACTACCACGAAAAGGATTCGCGATAAAAACTTGTGGAAGTAATTATTAAAAATCAAAACTTTTTGGTGTGCTTTCAGATCCGAATTTGAGTAGTTGACAAGTTTGAATTTCTTATGAGTATTTGTGTGTGTTATTGGTCCATGGCCTTCTGGTATTAGCTTCTATGCTTATGAGAGACCATGGTAAAGTTTTGGTGTGAGTTGTTGAGCTTTATTTGTCGTGATTTTATGTGGGTGAATGTACCCAAAAATTCTGCATTTTCTGATTTTAAGAGTGCAAGGGATTTAGTGAGTATTAAGTTATGGTAGTGGTTAGTGTGGTGTCTAGGAGATCCATGGTGGGTCATATGAGTCTTAGACATCCATCATATGTGTATTACATGGGTTGTAGCTTTTAGCTTGACCTTGTGTAATGTGGATTATTTTTGTGTGCTATAGATTGTGAGTTGTTCTTGTGGAAGCTGCGGAGTTTAAGGTGAGTTCATAGTCCCATATTTTTACCTTGTTTTAAACTTGGGATGGGAATGATGCTTGTCTTAAATGATTTGAATTACTGTGGTTATGTGTGTGTGTGTTAAAGAGCTTGGACTTATAATGTTATCGTATGTATGCTATATGTGAATGATAATGTTATGTTGTGTGATGATGTGTGGTCCAATTGGGAGGGTGCTTACCCTGTTGCTCGTGCATACGACCTAATTGGAGAGTAGTACTCCTACTCACTTTTATGCTGTGTGGTCTGATCGGAGGGTATTAATTTACCCTTTTTTTGGAGCGGGGGTCACGTTCCGGCCCGGTATGATGTGTTTTGGGAGCGGGGGTCACGATCCGGCCCGATGGTTGCCTTATGTGTGATGTTGCCTAGTAATATATGTAGCTTACATGATAACTATAATTATTTGTCCAGCTATATTTTATAATCACAGTGATTTTGGTTGCCTAGTGTGTTTGAGTCTTAAACCTATGAATCTCACCAACATTATGTTGACGTTTTAAGCATCATTTTCAGGTGAGCTTTCTAAGGATAAGATAGAAGGATGTGGATAAACGAGACCTTAGTTGCATTGGAAGTGGTTTATCATCTATGTTTGGATTTATGTTTTGTTTTGGTTATTTTATTTTGGGGTATTGTTACAACACTTTGTGTTTGTACATTGCTCTATTTATGTGCATGTAGTTGTTCTCTATGTAGACACCAGGTGTTGTGATGATATCCATGAAGTTACACCCGCGTGTTTCCGCCGTGGCGGGGTGTGACAGCTCAGGGTTTGAGAACGGAGAAGTAAGACTCTCAAAAGAAGAACGGGTGTGCATACACCACAAACAAAATCAAAAAGAAAAAGAAGAAGAAAAGAAAAAGGAAAATATTTTTATTTTATTTATTTTTATTTAAATAAATCTCAAAAACTTTTTATTTCTTTTGTTTTTCTTTTTTATAAAACGTTACGTTAATTGAAACCGTTTCCTTCAAAATCACTCACGACGGGACGGGAAAGGAGAGTGTTTCTTTCTTCAGCTAGCAATTTAATGTCTTAGCTTTCCGTATTTCCCGCTTAATCGGTCATAAAATTTGAAGTAATCCGATAAACAACTAATTTCACGTTTTTGTTATGTTGTGAGACTTATTTGGTTTACAACGCCCTCCCTTCCACGGGAGAGTCGAGGCTGTAACTTTATTACTTTTTTGGTATTTTTGTAAACACTTTAGGAAAATTGTTTTGAATTTTTCAATTTTTATAGAAATATATACAAAATAGAGGAAGGCTTAACAAAACACGATTTTTCAAAACAAATATTCAAAAACTCACTTCGACCTTCCCCGGCAGCAGCTCCAAAAATTGATGTGTGCTCAATTATAGTATATATTTAATTTCCGAAGAAACACTTAGGAAAGTATTCCCGGGTCGTTCTCCCAAAAAAGGTTCGAATGGAATATCGAATAATCGAATTGGGAATCGTGTAGTGAAAAGTGTAAAGTGAAAAGTAATTGTGAAATTCAAATTATGAAATGAAATAGTGAAATATGCAAAGAGTACAAGCTATATATGCACAAAAATCTAAAACGTAAAAACGGAAATGCAAACGAAATTTTAAACGTAACGTTCGAAATAAAAACGTGACTTTTATACTAAAAACGATCCTACAAATGTGAAACAAATTTCTAAAAATCTTAAACTAATAAAAATAATTTTGAGAAAAAAGAAAAAATATATATATTTTTTTGACTTTTCTTTTATTTTCTTTGAATTTATTTTGATTTTTGTAATTTAAAATGAATTAAAAATAAAGGAAAATAGAAAAATAAAAGAGAAAAATGAAATTTAATTTTTGAAAAATCTAAAATATTATAAAAGAATTTCCTAAATTATTTTTGTATTTTTTATGGTTTTTCTGAATTTTTATGGATTTTTGTTTATTAATAACTATTTAAAAATGATTATTAATGAAGAAAAATTAAGAAAAATATCAAATCAACTCAGAAAAATCTGAAAAATTACCAGAAATTCTAAAATATTATGAAAAGCTTGCAGAAAAATTTTGAAATTAAAATGTTAAGCAGAAGTGCTTATTTATGCTAAATCAGCTTATGGCAAGTGCTTATTTATAAGCACTTGCCACAAATCTATTCCAAACTAATAATACAGAAGATTTATACTACAATAAGCTCAAATTTACTCAAAATTGAATAGAGAGAAGCACAGAAGCAAATATACAAGCAATAAGCAGTGAGAGAAAAGCTACTCAATAAGCACAATTCCAAAATGAAAAAAAACCAGAAGCTAAGTATAGAGTGCAATCACTTAAACTCAACTTTAACAACTCAGAAATGATAGAAAATCAAAAAGTACAAGCTCAATTGAGCAAAGTAGCCCTAATGCTCAAGACAGAAATCAGGTTCAGAACCACTTATTGCATGCCTCAAAAAGCTGTCCTAATAAGCCACTATTCAGAATATTATGGGGGCAAAAGCTCCACTACACTACTGAGTTTCTACAAAATACAAAAGAACTATCTAAGACTTCCAACTTCTACTAAAAAATGATCCAAGTTCAGCAGTTATTAGCAAATAAAAAATGGAACAGTTGACTTTTTGAGATTTAACTTTGTTTGACTAAATTCAATTTCAAACCATCAAAACTACTCCTAAAAGTGATATTAAGCTAGTTTACAAATGAATTAAGCTAGATATTACCAAAAATACTTCTACAATTACCAAATTCCTAACTAAACTCTTATTACTACAAGCAGATAAGAGATTATTAAACTAAGTTTGACTTATGATGATATATCTTCTGACCTTAAGGCTGAATTACTAAATTTCCATCAAGATTAAACCTATGTGAGCAAGTAATTCACTAAACTACTCTCAATCAACCACTGAAACAAATGATCCAAACACTATTCTATTGACAGAATCAAATCATTAAGTAGAAACAGATAAAAATACACCAATCAGTCTATCAATCTCAATCTCCAAACACAATTTGAATCACAAATCAACACTAAGATAAACTAGATCCAACAAATAAGCATTCTCACCATTCAATAACCAAGACAGTCAATTATTAAGGCTAATATAACTAAGAATCCAAACAACCAAATAAGATCTAATGTACTATAAAGCTATATCACAATTGTAACAGCAACAATTATAGCAAGTAATATTAATGAAACATGATCTAAATCAGCAAACTAGTATTAATCTAACAGTACAAATCTAATTATAACAGATCTATCAAAAACTTTGAAATGAACAAAACTTGATGCAAAACTTACAAAGAACTTCCTCCTCAGCACAAATTGAGGAGGTTCACTTAGCTTGCCTATCTCTAGGATAGGCAGGAACCTTCCAACTCTGTTCCAAACTATCCAAATTACCACAGCAAACTATGGACCCAATAACCTTCAAATGACTGATACTCTCACTTGAGACAGTTGAATGAAAACAATTTATAAAAGCTAGAAAGCTTGTACAAGTTTAAAATAAGCTATTACAGCTTATTCAGAAACTATAAAATCTAGTTTGAAACATTTTTTAATTTTTTTTTATTATTTTTCAAATTTTTATTGATTTTCTGAATTTAATTTGAAAAACTTTTGAAACAGTAAAATTATTCTAAAAGCTTGTTGAATTTATGAAAATCATTTGAAAACAAGATTTAAAAACTTTGAGTAAGCAATTAACTACAATAACATGAAATAACAATGAAACAGTAGATACAAATTAATGAACTAAATGAGAATTTTATTAGAAATTAAACTGAATTACAAAGTAAATTTATAAAACTAATAAACTGAGTAACAAATTTAACAGAGTAACACTACACTAAACTAACTACACAGAATAAGCTAAATTAGACCACTATATATAGGAGAGGTGAAGGGGTTGGGGTCTAAATGCCAGGTTGGCGATCCACGACTCATTTGTGCTTCTTTACATCCTCTTATAGCCATTGGATCAGAATGTGCTTCTTTGATCAATTCATAGCCCTTGGATGACTAATTTATACGTGGCTCATCCAATCATATCATGCCATCTGTTCCCATTCGTGTGCTATATTCTCTGTCATTGTCAGCAGAATCCAAGGAGGAATGTGACGCGTCTCGCCCAATGATTAGCAGCCAAGTGTCCCTCTTTGCTCAATACTACTCTCTGACATGTGCTTAGTCACGTGGTTATTCTTCTAGAAGCTCAAATGATCAGTTAATCATAGTTGATTGGAATGGTTCGAACCAATTGAAGCCTTAGTGTACAATTAGGGTTCATGGGGGTGTGGTGGAATTCTGGATATTGAAGGGAATTGGGAAAAAGGGTACACGTTTGTTTATTTATTATACATTTGACCCTGTATTGACCTTTGACCATTTGACCAAATATTGGGCTTGGGTAATAGATATAGGATTGGGCTTTGGACTATGAAATGAACTTGGACTAGGCTTAGGACAAGTTGTAATTTTATATTTGTTGAAATGAAAATTACAAGGACCAATTGTGTAAACTTTAGAATTCCAAGGGCTGATTTTATCAACTTCTCAAAATATATCTCAGGGACTTCTTCTGCCAATCTTGAATAAATGAAGGACTCATGTTGACTTTTGGATCCCAGCTTTGACTATTTGACCATCTACCACTCTCGTGCCTGTTTTTCCGATATTTGCATGATTTTTCGTCTTTTTGTGATAAATCCGTGCCTGCATATTCACAAACATAAAACATACATTTCTTTGGCATTTGTTAGCACATTTAGTCAATATGGGTCGGTATTTGGCCATAAAATGGTATGTGAATTAACACATACCAGTACAGATGCCATATTCTTTCTATTTTAACGTCGTGATAGGTGTTGGGTAATCGAATTCATTTTTGTTGGATACTGTTTCGTTTCTTTGGTTATTCCATACATTCATTCCTTGGAATGAATGTTATACTATTCTTCAAGTATTGTTGGTTCGTGACGAGTTGGTGTGGATATTTAATCCCTCATTTACACACACCAATTGAAATTTTGTGACATGTTTTGTGACCTGTTAGTATCGGTGTTTTTCTATGATTTTGGTTTGATCGTTATACGAATGAGTCTGTAAGTTCGTCGTTTGGTTTGCAATGTATTTGCGTGAGGGTTCACTGGTATGAGTTTGTTTGAGGATTATTTTGATTACAGAATTCTTCAATGTCTTTCGCGTTCGATTAAGAGGTTGTGTTAGAGTCTTTATGGCATTTTACAAATTCGTTTTTGGGTATTTCAAGGTCGTTTGATGGAAACTAATATTTTTATGGGAAATGAAGTGAAAAAAAATGGTTATGTTGATGTCTTACATAAAATGGTTTATATATATATTAAAAAAAATGTATAAGTTTAAGATATGTCTTGTGGAAAAAAAAACGGTGTTCATTTGTTTTTGGGAAGGTCGAGTACGGGAATAAGAACTGTCTATGGTACTCATTTACCAAACTTGTTATGTATTTGGTTCATCGAGTGTTTCTTTCGTTGAGGTACGCTTGTGGATGTTTTATTGGTATGTGTATTTTATATTTTCTTTGTATGGGTTTTTCATGAACATTTTATCTATGTCTACTTTTATTGGGGGAAAATTTCTCATTGTGTTTTTCTAGCTTTGATTCTGATGTTCGTTACTTCGCTAGTCGGTGATTCGTACCCCTTTTGAGTTCGTTAATATACGTTTTAGTTCGACCAGTTTCATGGTTCGCGTCGTTTACTTAGGGTAGATTGTCGTTTTGATTATTAATTTGTTCGTTGAAGAAGAAGAGGGTGTTTGCCAAGTTGTTCAAGTGAGAGGTGTAGCTTTAAGATGTACGTTCTTCAGGCATCGCGGAGGTAGAAGAAAACATATGAGGAACTATGTAATACATGATTTAAAGTTGGGGAGTAGAACTTGGAGATGATATTTTATGGAGCAAAGTGTGTGGTCTACCCAGATCATAAGAATCTTTAGCAAATATTTTACAAGAGGTTAATATATGTGAAGAGAAGTTGGGTGTGGAATTTCTCAGTGACTGCGATTGTCTGATTCGCCATTGTCAAGGGAAGGAGGACATCGTGGTAAGAGCGCTGAGCGGGAGTGAACGAGTGAAACTTAGATGTTTGTGAGCAATGATTATGATAATTCAGTTCGGAGTTAAGAGGATGATACTGACAGCCTAGAGAGAGGGGTTCAAGGATGAGAACATGTAAGAAGAATGATTACTTGGTTTAGACTAGTAAATGGAAATGAACGAAGATAGAGGAATGTACTTTAGGGACCATCTATTGGTTCTATTAAGAGGAAGCATAAGGACAGCAGTCATGCAAGGTATTTGATACATCCGAGAATGGATAAGACATATCATTACCTTTGCAAGAGATGTATGGAGGAGTAGGCGAGACTTTTCGCTCGGTGAGTTGGTAATGAGCCATGGGGTGTCGCAAGGAACATGATGAAATACTTACTTCGCGATAGTGGTAAACGTGTTATGGAGTCTTAAGAACGCGTATGTAGATGAGTGCGACATATCATTCTCTAATGAGTGAACTAAGTGAGCGTACAAATCAGGCGTTGGATGGTGAGCTAAGAGCATGGGTGTGTTTGATTTTGGGGGAAGCCGGGGTATACATTTACCCTTAGCTGAGTTCTCCTATATCAACAATTATCATTCTAGTATTGAGTATGTGTCGTGTGAAAAGTTGTATGGAAGGTAATGTAGGTCACCTGTTCTGTGGGCAAAGGTTGGAACAAGCCAACTAATTGGTCCTGAACTAGAAAGAGAGACTACAAATAAGGTTTTCTGACTGAGGAAAGACTTAAGGCAACAAGAGATCGCCAAAAGAGTTATGCGAATTATTGCTGTAAGCCCTTAGAGTTTGGTGTTGGTGATATTGTGAGGTTAAAAGTATCTCCTTGGAAAGGGGTTGTGCGTTTCTGTAAGAAAGGCAAGCTAGCACCGAGATACGTAGGACCATTTGAGATTTACGGAAAGGATTGGATTTGAGACATATCGGTTGAATTTGCCTGAGGAGTGGAGTAGAGTGCATGATACGTTTCACGTATCTAAAGGAAAGAAGTGTTTGGTGGATGCTAGTCTGCATGTGCCATTAGATGAATGCAAGGTTGACAAGACTCTTCGTTTTGTCGAGAAACCGGTTGAGATTATGGATCGAGATGTTAAGGGTTTGAAGTGTGGTGAGATAGTGTTGGTAAAGGTATGGTGGGATTCTAAGCGTGGTCCTGAGTTTGCTTGGGAGCGTGAGGATCAGATGTAATTAATGTTTGTTTTGTGCTTATCCATTATATGTGGTGTTTCCTGCGGTTACCATTTGGATTTTCTTTTGGTTCGAGAGTTTCGTACCTACCTGTGAGGAGTCGTTTTGATCATTGGTGTTATTGATCGGGGAGTGTATCTATTTGCGTGTATCGTTGGAGTGACTAAATGTTTTCTATTGTGTGAATTCGAGTA
Source organism: Artemisia argyi (assembly GCA_030686995.1). Classification (NCBI taxonomy): domain Eukaryota; kingdom Viridiplantae; phylum Streptophyta; class Magnoliopsida; order Asterales; family Asteraceae; genus Artemisia; species Artemisia argyi. The sequence goes on from CM060686.1 coordinate 4,530,236, forward strand.
TTTAGTCGGTTCACATTTTTGCGATTCTTTCTCTGTGATTTTATGGTGTGGTATTTATCCGTTTAAAAATCCATAAATTTCCTTTTGTTGTTGTGAGTGGTGACTATAGTAGTTGAAATGTCGGGACGCGATTTCCCTAAGTGGGGGATGATGTAACAACCGTGGTTTTGGCAGGTCAGTTTGACTGATAGTCTTGACTCGGTTGAAGTTTGTTTGGTGTGTCTTAGGTGTTGAAGTGATATAGGTGAGTTTTAGCACTAAATCCCTTTGCGTAAGTGGTTTTATTGTGATTTGAAAAGTTTGGAAATTGGGAAAGTACGTTTTGATCACCTTTGTGGTGTAGAAATGACTTGTGTAGTTTTTGGTGTTTTTGTGTTTTTGCGTAACGAGTCTTCGTTCAAGTATTTGAGCGTTAGCAAGTTACGAGGAGTTTGTTTTTATGTGTTATGCTTATAAAAGAGTGTGAAAATCTATTTTTGGAAACTTTGTTTTGAAAATGATTATTTTCCGGTTTATCATAAAATTTAGGTTTATCGCGTAAGACGTTAGTTATCATTATGGGTTGTTATAAAATATCAAAAGTATGAGGTTTTAAGTGTAATAAATTAATTTAATAAATAAATATATATATATATATATATATATATATATATATATATATATATATATATATATATATATATATATGTATGTATGTATGTATGTATGTATGTATGTATAGAAAATCGGTTATAAAGAAAAACAAGGGAAAAAGAAACCCAATTTGAGTCCAAATATGACTCTTAGGCCCAAGGAATCCTAATCTAACCCAAACAAGCCCAACCCCTACCCATATAAGCCAAACCAAACGACCCTAGACCTCTTTTTCTCTGGAAAAGTCGACAAGGGGGAGAGGAAGAGAAGGAGAAAAGTTAGGGTTTCAATTATGTGAAGAAAACAAGCCTAAGGTATGCCTAGTAAACCCTTAATTGTTTAATTATTGATTAGATTCATGTAATACAAGTTATGATGGATTAGGGTTTGTGTTAAATTCTGTAAATTAATGTTATTAAACATGTTGGGATCAATAATTAGTAATAGTATGATGTTTGGTTAAGAGGATTGAGCGTAAAACATGTTAGTTATTGAGTTAGGGTTTGGACAGAAAAGTAGTGCTGTAAAGATGTGAGTGTAATTAACAGATGGTGAGGAGTTAAGTCACGATTTTTTGGTCTAAATTGAAGTTTAATGAAAGAGCTTTCTAAAAAGTCCAGCCACGATTGATTTCAAGGTCGGGAAGTTAGTCTTTTGATTTTTCTTTGTTAAGGTGTCAAAGCTGTCAAACTGGGACAGATTTTGGGTAAAAGTTTGAGGGTGATTTGTGGTTGTAAAAGTAGTATTTTGACTAGGCCTTCTGGAATAGTTAAGTATTAGGTTATATTAGACTACGACGAAAAGGATTCGCGATAAAAACTTGTGGAAGTATTTTATGTTAATTAAAAAATTTTGGTGTGCGTTCAGATCCGAATTTGAGTAGTTGACAAGTTTGATTTTCTTTTGAGTACTTTTGTGCTTTATTGGTCCATGGCCTTCTGGGATTAGATTTTATGCTTATGAGAGACCATAGCTTTTATGCGTTATTGATTTTCTTTTGAGTACTTTTGTGCGTTATTGTGCGTTTAGATCCGAACACGTTTACTGAGAATATGTCATGTGTATCCAGATTCCAGTGCCATGAATCTGTCGTATCCGAGTATGTGAATCTTTGTAACCGGTTCATTAGATCATCTAATTGGGCTTGTTCATATCCTCCTCTTATATGTCGTCTCCAAATCCAAAACCAATCCCCGTTATTCCATTTTTCAGCAACCATACATTGTTTATGATTTTCCAAAGCATAAAGACGAGGATACTGATTCGAAAGAATAATACCATCTGCCCAACAGTCCTCCTAGAATTTCGTTGAAGAGCCATCTTCAATTTTACGTTGGAGAGTATCATGATTAATAAGGCCTTTATCTCACAATCTAAAGATCAAAGCAACTATTCTAGCCCAAGGATGGGGACCTGAGATTCGAGGAGTAGCATCTACAATGCCACCATGAGAACCATATATGGTTTTTATAACACGAACCTAAAGCATCGAGCCATTGTTTACAAACCTCCCCCACCATTTGAGAAGCAAAGTGATATTAAAAGCTACAAGGCTGCCAATTCTGATACCCCCATGATCCAAATGAGCCAAAACTAAGTCCCACTTAATCCATGAAATCTTTTTGACATCATCACTCGCTCCCCAAAAAAATCTAGACCGGATTCTTTCTAGATTCTTTGTGACAGTAATCGGCATTACAAATAAAGATAAATAATAAATGCCAAGCGAGCCAAGAACATATTTTATCAACATTGACCTTCCCCCAATTGATAACGAATTAACTTTCCATCTCGACAATTTTTTTAATCGAGAGACAAGCCCATCCCAAGCTTTTACTTTGGTGTAGTAGTTATTTTTCGTAAAAATATCAATGAATTTGAAACCTCTTGAGATGAGATACCTATATAACATAATAAACAATAAATAGTTTGTATTTGTGAATGAAACTTGAGTAACCAAGTTTGAGATTTGTTCTAATTTAATCGCTCTAACTTTATTGAAAGGATCACTAAAAGTTTCATTCTTGAAAATTTCTTATGTTTGAGTGACCTAAAAAAATAAGAAACACTTTTAAACTTGGTTATTATTACGTGGTTATTTTTTATGTTCAGTCATGCATTGATTGATTGTACATAAAGTTAGATGGAAGTAGTGATATTCGATGGGTGGGTGTTTATCATTAAGTTACAACATGATAATGTATTAGACGAATACCTGAACAAAGCGACGATGTATAGCGTTCAATAATTATACTTGCGAAATTGTGATTTTGGTTTTACCCTTGATGCAAAATTTACGGGTTCAATTTGTAATCATTGCAAGAAAAATGTTTATGAGTTAGGGAGAAAATTTTAATATTAAACAATATTTAAAATATTAATTGAGTGGTAGATGTTGTTATCATTTTTAATCAAGGGTATAATAGTTTACTAACATTACTCAATATTAAGCCATTTTAATTTTAAGAATGAACATACACTCTTTATAAGTAGTAGAGAAGAGATATATGGTACTTTTTTTTTTAACAGGGATTTCATTTCACTCCTCACAAATGGAGGTAATTTGAACATAACAAGTTACATCGAACATAATGGGAAAAATCGAAACTGAGTTGCCAAATAAAATACACAAGGTAACAAGTTAAGCCAAAACAAGACATACACCATAATAGTTATGACGGACTACAGCAACACCATACAAGGGTGGGGGAATCACCAGAGTGAGCTTTTGGTAGACACAACCATATGAAGGTGTTGCTTGACAAAAATACATAAAGTACATAAAAAGAAGATAAAACTAAGCATCCTTAAAGGAGCCAGACCTAAACCAAACAGATCTAAAGTCGAAATCCAAGGCAACATCAAGCCATCGATGACGGACCACAACAGATTTGAGCATACGAGACCGGAAGTCAACTGATCTGAGCAGAACAACGGTGGCGGCAACGAACGGCGGCAACTTGGAGATAACAGATTTGTGGGTAAGGACTTTTATTGAAGGAAGGAGAAAGTACAAAAAGGTGGGATAAGGAGGCCCGGACGGCCGGCCGAAACCGACTGCTGGATTTATTTAGAGAGATGGTGGAGTTAGGTTGGAGTGGTGTGATTTATTTTTTAGAGAGAAGGTTGAGGATATTTTTTTGATACTCAAGTACTATTGTTTTGTAGATATATGGTACTTAAGCACGCCAATTTTATACAATTTCCAAAAAAATGGAAGAATTTTGAAACATTAATGATTTTTGTATTTAATATAAAGTTTGATTAACCAAATTGAAACAATGATGAAACATGATTATTATTGGGATACACAAGCATACGCTACTTCAATTTAAAATAAATAAAATGTATCATATAATAAAAATCAAATGTATCATAGAATTAAAAAAAAAAAAAAAATACAGTAGTGTAGTTATTATTTTTGGTACAAATGTCAATGCATTGAAGCCCCTTGACATGACCTAGATATAAAACATCATGAACAATAAATAAATAAGGAGAATGTCTAACCAATGCCCTAAGGGCATTGGATAAGACTTGTCTTTTAGTGCTTTTTAATGTGGGTCTATACTACTTTCTGAATAAAAATTATTTTGTGTGTGTCCTTTTTATGCTTTTTGAGTGGGTCCTTCCACAAAAAGACAAGTCTTATCCAATGCCCTTAGGGCATTGGTTAGACATTCTCATAAATAAGTTGTATTTGAGATTAAAACTTGAGAGTGTGGATGGTTTTTGGCTAACATTGACATCCTATAAGTGGTAGGTCCCGATTTCTAGTCAAATTATTGTACATCCTTTTTTTGTTTTTTCGTATTTTTTTTCTTTCACTTTTGCTCCTTAATTTGTGAACGGAAGGTAGATTAATAACTTTTTCTGTTCTTTATATAAGTCGGTTAGAGACCATTTGTCATTGTTGTAAGGGTTTAGGTGAAAAAATAGCTAACAACCTTTTTCTAGGGCTAGTGTTGACTGGACCCTCCCCTATTTTTTAGCCCGACCCCCCCTAGTTTTTTTATTTATTTTTTATTTTTATAATTTTGTTTATATCAAAAAACTATAAACCTGAAAATGCGGAACATAAAATATAAAGTTGAATATGCCAAACGCTTAAAACTGTCAAAAATACGGAACAAAAACTGACAAAAAGCTGTGTTGTACTGGAAGAAAGTGGGGGACAAAAGGGGACAAGAGGGGGACAGGGGTGGGCCACCCCCCGTCCGGTCAACATATCCCTTTTCTAGAGTTCCATCTCGATGCGTGAGCTACATAAAATATCATTAAATGCGACGAAATTTCATAAAGTGTTTTAATATTCACATTTTGATGTGCTGTCACGGTAAAAATAGTGACACGTGTTATTTTCTGGTATGTCAACACATCAAAACGTGCATATTTGAAATCTTTATGAAAGTTCGTTGTATTTAATACTACCTCCATCCAAAATCATTGTCCATAGACAGAAAACACATAGTTTAAGAAAAATGCATTAATTACTGCTTTGATAAGTCAAATAAAAGACAGTTTTACCTTTTGACAATTAATTAATATGTACTTTTAATTTTGTAAATATCAATTTTGATTAAAGCCTAGGCAATATAGTAAACTTAAACAATTTCAACACTATATTTAGTAGTGGACAATAATTTTGTGACATTAAAAAAAAAAAAAAAAAGATGGACTAAGTATATATAGCGTACATCAAGTCTTTGCCAATTTGTATGTTTTTGTTGATTAATTTTCAATCATTAACATACTAGCTTCAAGGCATGTCCGATGGGCGGCTAGCTTTAAAAATTCTTTTAAAATAGACGGAGTAAAAAACTTGACACGATCATATTAAAAATATAAAACGGACAATAAATTGATGTTTTTTAGAAACCGTAAGAAAACTATACATAGGTTATTGTGGAAAGGAGAATAATTTTTTTATAGACAAGTTGTTTGTGTAATTGTTGCAGTTGTTATCTTTGTCACAATATAACACTTTAGACCCATCTTGCTTTTTAATTTTGAAACATCCACATATAGTTGTCCATGTTAAAAAAATGACCGTTCCAAATAGTCATAACGATTAAGAACATTAATTTATGTAAATTAACGTAAACATAAGCTGAAAGATAAAAAAAATGATACCGGGTTGTTAGGAACAAAACCATTATAGCCATAACGTAAACATAAGTAATGATGGTAAAACATAAATAAACAATGCCTTAGAATCCGCATTTAATTTGACAATATTAGTATGAAAAATGATTTGGATGTCTAAACTTATGCCTAACTTTTGTGCCTAAAAGTAAGTGGTATTAGGTAATTGGTTTATGATGAAGTGAGTCATGCAATGACACATAAGTTTAAGCATAAAATTGAGCATAGAGTTTATATCTTCCAATCATTTCTCTATTTGTATATAACCCCATTTATGAGCACTCGTAACCCATACATGTGGTACCATCTCAGTAGTATTTAAAATTGCATTTTGTAACCCATATAGAATTAGATTTCAATAAAATACAAAATAGTATTTTAATCCGAAATGTTCAATCTCATGAACCAAGTCCTATAATTACTTGATTTAGACAACCAAGAATAAACTTTTCCTACACAACCCATCAAAATAGATAGTGTTCTGCATATAAAATGCGTGGGTCAAGCAGTTAGCTTTTAGCAGTCATTTAAGACCAAGTCCCTCGAGAGAAAAATGGATAGCTTAATTATTATATACAAAATTTCACCGTTGGTCCCTAAACTTGTCAAGATTAGCATGGATCGTCCTTAAACTTTTTTTTTCATTTTCGTCCCTGAACTTGTCGATTTTGGCGCGAATGGTCCTTTTGGGAAATGGACGCTGCATTGCAGCGTTAGCTGACGTGTATACCATGGATAGTTTCGTCTTTTCACTCCCAAACTTCTCCAACAGTAACTGTCGCCGTTGGTCCCTAAAAGATAGCTCCAAGATGTGTTGGTACAGTAATTTGCGCAAATCGTCCCTAAAAGTTGCCAATAAAGAAGGTTCTATTAACTTTTGCCTGAAGCTTTCGTTTTCCAAGATACACCTGCAAAAAACTTTCCCGCCCAATCACATCAACGTCAAAATCACAAAAGTATTGAAAAGCGTCCCGAACAATGTCCGCACCAATGTGGAAGATGCGCACAAGAGGAGTGTCAGTCCCTGCAGATGAGTTGGAGGAGCAATGTGAGAATGCCTACGGTAATGACTTTAAGTCCAGTTGATTTGAGCTTATTTTGCTGTTAGCTTGTGTTTATATATGTTTAGGTACTAAGTAATTGACTTTATGTTGCAGAATTTAATCACAATTTATTCACCATTCGAATACATCATGGTGGGGCATTTATGCGTTTCCCTAACAGGGAATACATTGGTGGTACTGAAGACATATTTGACATGGTGGATATTGATGTATTCTCAGTGTTTGATCTGGACGAGATGGTGCTTAAGTTGGGCTACACAGGTCAGACAGAGCCTCTGTTTTATCATTATCTTAGTCCAATGAGTAGTTTAGACCACGGACTGTTTCCCCTTTCATCTGACGATGATGTCAGATGTTTGGGTTATATTGTAGGTCGTTACAAGTTGATTGAAGTCTATATAGAGCACGGGTGTTCCAGGGTCACTGGTAAAACGAGGGTAGTAATAGAGGAACTAGGTTCTAGTCTACTTAGAGCATCAAAGGAAACTAAACACCCTCAACTATTGCCCCTCACATGGCCTGATAATACTGATAGTGTTCCACTTCCTGGCAACTCAAGTCAAGGCACTCCTTTTACACAACTGACTTTAAGTGAATGTGGTCAAAATGAAAACAATGAACTTCCCCTGATTGATTCACAATTTGGAAGTTTGAATTTAAGTTTCACCCCTGTTGTACCTGCTAGTCAGGAGATTGTGGCAAAGAAAATTGCTGATATAGTCAGGATGATGGAGTTTGAAGAGAATGAGTTAGATGTGCCTCTGTCATTTAGTTATTTGGATGCCATGAATTTTGACAGCACTTGTGGATTAAGTCCTGATGAACTTTTTGGTGTTGCTGACCTGGACCTAAATGTAGGGTTGCCTGTTTTTGGCCTAGATGATCCCTAAACACATTCAGGTGAGGGTCAACAGGATACCAGGTAAGAGGCACTAGAGGGTGAGGTTCAGCATGGTAATGGTGTCGGGCCACTAGAGGATGAGGAGGATGACATTCATAATGTCAATGATAGTGATTATGAAGGAGGGTCAAGTGACAATGCAGGTTCAGGTGATGATGGAGAGGCTGCAGTTATGAATGATGAAGGACACACTGGAGTTGAGCCTCCTATGCAACTAAACAGTTTTCATGTAGCAAGGGATAATCCTTCTGTCAGTATTGGCAACAAGAGTGGTGATCAAGTGAATAAGTTTAGACTAACAGGGAATAAAGCTTATGACAGCATTGGCAACAGCAGTTTAGTTGGAGAGGTTGTCGGTGGAGTAGAACCTGTTTGTGTTGAAGGTTTCGAGAGTCAATCAGGTAGTGATGGTGAACCAGATACTGGAGTTAGGAAACAGTTAAGGGAAATAAGAAGAGCAATTGGAGTTGACATGTCAGAGAATCCTGTTATGAAGTATTATTTTTTCACTGGACAAGAGTTTTCAACCCCAGAAGAGGTGAAGGAAAGAGTGTACATGCATGCAGTTGAGACCAGGAGAAATTTGAAGTTGCTCAAGAATGATGGTATTAGGATAAGAGATGTATGTGATAACCAAATTCCTGTCTATACAGAGTCAGTCTTAAGTGGATCAACAGGCCCAACTGTAGATACAGGTGTTGGGCCTAGTGCATCAAGTGGCCCATTAGGTCGAGGGAGAAAAAGAAAGAGAAAAGATGTAGGAACTTCTGATGATGTGTCTGATGAATGCCCCTGGGTGTTGTATGTAGCCAAAGACAGAGTTAGTCAAAACTGGATAGTAAAGACACACAGAGACAAACACACTTGCCTTCAATCTAGGGAAATCAAACACTGCACTTATAAATACCTGGCAAACAAGATCTATGACCTAGTCAAGGTTAATCCAGAGATCCCAGGAAAGGCAGTTCAAGACCAGCTCCAGCGTGAATTACATCTTCAGGTATCTATGAAAAAAGCATTCAGGGCCAAAGCCAAAGCAGAAAAAGATGTTTCAGGTGATCACAACCTGCAGTATATGATGCTTAGGGACTATATTGGTGAATTGCTGTCTACAAACCCAAATACGACTGTGAAGCTTGGAATTGATAGAGATTCTGCTAATCCTAGTGAGTCTAGAAGGGTGTTTAAAAGAATTTATGTTTGTTTGGGAGCGTTGAAGGAAGGCTTCAAGGCGTGCAAAAGACAATTGTTGGGGCTAGATGGTTGTTTCATGAAAGGTCCTTATCCAGGGCAAGTGTTGGTGGCTGTTGGACTTGATCCTAACAATGGGATTTACCCATTGGCTTATGCATTGGTGGAAGCTGAAACTAAGAGTTCATGGTCTTGGTTCTTAATGTGCTTGGGTGATGACATAGATCTAGGCCCTAGATCTAACTTCACATTCATGAGTGATAGACAAAAGGTTAGTAAATGATGGTCCTCTAATTGAATTCTTTAATAACCAACAAAATATAAATTATTATTTTGCTAACTTTGTTGGTTTATGCAGCGACTCATTCCAGCCTTAAAATCTGTCTTCCCTAATGCAGAACACAGATTTTGCTTGAGGCACATTCATGAAAATATGAGGCAGCAGTTTAGTGGCTTGGAATATAAGGAAGCTTTGTGGAGATGTGCATCTGTTACAACCCTGTCTGGTTTTGCAAAGCGTATGGAACATTTGAAGGCTATGAAGAAGGAAGCACACGAATGGTTGAGCAAGATACCAACTGAACATTGTACAAAAGCTGAACAATTGAAGGCTATGACATGGATACCTTGTAAGCATGCTGTTGCAGCCTGTTGGAATATGGGACTCAATGGCATTCAAGTTGGACCTCCTGAGTCTTGGGTACATAGCTGTTATTGGTTGTCCACATGGAAGGAAGTATACTCTCACTTAGTGGAACCAATTAGAGGCAACAACTACTGGGAGAAGACCACCCATGCTACAGAGCTCTTGCCACCAAAGCATCATGTCCAGGTTGGAAGACCAAAGAAGAAGAGAAGAAGGTCCAAGTATGAAGATGCACCCTGTGTAGATTCTGGAAAGCTGACCAAAAGAGGGAGAGTTATTACTTGCAGACTCTGCGGTAACGCTGGACACAACAAGACTACATGCAAAGGACAAGGTCAGCCTCCTAGAAAAGGTAATTATTAGAGTTTCATAGTTATGTTTTTTGATTGTTTTATATTTGGTTCTTTTTTATAACCTGTTTTCTTATGTAGGTTTCAACAAAGCTGGAGCTCGGCAAGCTAAGGGTAATGGGTCTGCTCAAGCTGGTCCTACTTCAGCTGTCCAATATGGAGATGTAGCTGTTGAAGGTGGTCAGAGGTCAACTGTGCAAGGAGTATCTGGTGCGTCTCAAGCTGGTCCTAGTTCAAGTTTCCAAGGAGTATCTGCTCCTATTCCAACTCAATCCAGCCAAGTCAATGACAGTGAATGGGCTATCCTTTAGCCATGTTTTAAATTCAGGACAAATTTGAGTTTTAGTACTATCGGTGTTATGAAACGTCTGTAATTGAAAGTCCACATAAGTGGCAAACATCAAAGTCCACATCTGTGGCACTCATCTAAGTCCTTGTATAGGCAGACATTGAAAGTCCACATATGTGGCAATTTTCAATTTTCTAAGTCCACATCTGTGGCACTCATCTAATGGATTATTATAGGCAGACATTGAAAGTCCACATATGTGGAAATTTTTAAAGTCCTTTTTAAGGCAAAGTTATATAAGTCAAATTGTGTGGCTACTTTAGATGGTTTGTGACCTGTTTGACTTATACATTATGTCAACCAAAACTAGTTATGTGCTTGATGGGTAACAAAACGGGTAAGATTCACCATTGTTTATAAATACGGGGTTTCACTAAGTCAACTCAAGTGAATGCAAACAAGTGAACATGTGGTTGTACTTGTTTGCTAACGTACATATCACATACAAGTATGGCTTGGACATGCCCAAAACCATGACAGTCGTGTACCACAATACAGCTCTTCAAATTTGTGGTTGTTTTGTAATCAACTTTCTTGGGTTTTTATTTTTCTTCATTTTTATTTTTTTCTTCTTTTTCTCCCCAGATCTAATTCCCAGACCTATAACACAACCACTCAGTTTGTTTGCCTCAGCACCAGCAGCATTTGTGACTACAACAACACTTGGTCCTGTGTTTGCATGCCTCCAACACAGTCTGTCCTTGCAACAGATAAAGCATCTTTCATCCAACAACTGTACCTGTGGATCATTACCAGTTTGAACACCCAGACCTATAAAACCACCACTTGTCTCTGTCTTTAAATTTGGAGTTTCAGGTTGTGCCATATTTTTTGGTTTGGATAATTTTGGAATAAGATGAGAGTTTACGTGAGTATCCAAGTTGGTAGGATCATTTACTTTACAGGGGTTGTTGTGCCATATTTATCTAGTTTGAAATAAACCCGTTTTAAGAATCTTTGTATGAGGTAGGTTAAGGAGTATTAAATGCTGACATCAATTGAATGTGGTGGCATTTTGTGTTTGAAAATCACTATTTTGGCCTTGGATATGCAAACACTATTTTCTTCTCATGTCTGCACACATGATAAAAGTAAGACATGGCATGACTTGTCATAGGGCGCCAAAGACTACTTTTTTCTGTTTAGCCACGTGAATACTTTTGCATTTTGTAAACACTAAACAAGCATAAGTTTTCCTCTATAAAACCAAAGACACCAACCAGTCTTCCACCACCCAATCCTAGCTGCTGAAATAATGAGTTCCAAGAACAAAGGTTGTTTAAAAGACACCCTCAATTGCAACACCCTGCTCCTTTTCATTTCTAGCATACTTTTTTTTAATGGTTTTCTTAACCTGTTTGCAGAAATCATTTACGTTAACAGCAGTGATTCAAGCTCCATCAACAACTGGAGTGACTCAACTGCAACGAACAGCTGGGAAGGCTATTTTCCAAAGACTTATTCAGGTTCTGTGAGAAGAAAGATTGATGCTAGGAAGTTTAAGAATCCTAAAAAGACAGAGAAACAACTTTTTTATGAAAGGGAAAAGGTGCTAGGCCTTCCAAGTGATCAGTTCTGTGAAGACAATGGAATCAAACCATTTGCTCCAGCAATTGCCTTACCTTTTCCAAAAGGTAAGGGTATAAAGAAAATGTAATAGTTGATTTAGGACGTGGTGTGATTGAATAATATTGTTGTAACCTGAATAAACATGTTGTTACCCTTTTGTACTACTATTGTGGGTATTTGTAATTCAAGTAGTTGAATGGTAGACTAACCATGTACTGCTGAAAAGATAACAACAGTCCCAGGACTAACTAGTTAATACGGTTAGACAAATTTTTGTACTACCAGTATTAACATTTTGATACTGTTAGATATAAGGAAGTTAGTACTGCTGAGTCTTCTAAATGTGTGAATTCCACCCAAACCAAACCATTGAGTACTACCACTTATCTTTCGCATGAAAGACTATTAATATCTTTCCCTGTTGGTCTTTTATCATTTCAGAAAGTGAAGACGCAACTTGTTTTAAAGGATTGTGCTTTAAAATAAAAACAAACCATAAGGCTCTAGTTTGACTTAGGGAAGTCAATAAACATACGGCTCTAGTTTGACTTAATAAAGTCAACTAACTGAACCATTATTGAATATTCACTTGTAAACCTGTTTTGTTACTTTCATTACATTACATGGGTAAAATAAACTAATTACAATTTATATTTGCCCAATTACATATGCACTATAGTATCGTGTTTGGAATAATAAAGTGAGTTGACTATTAAAGTCAACATATTTTTTTGGTCAACAATGTGAATAATTCCACTATTAGATATACACATGAAAATAACCATAAACTGAAGGTCATACTAGTGCATAAATTGAAAGTCAAATGTACATCATGAAAACAACCATAAACTTTATTTGCAAAAAAAATAAATCAATAAATAAAAACATGCAATTGAAAAAAACAAAACTCACAAAATCAACAATAAAATTATTATTAAACAAACTTTTTCCATTACACGATGAAATTAATCGGACTCATATGACTTATACAAATCATCATACGAGAATGTTTCTAAACATTCTTCTTCCTCTTCTTCATTACATTTAACATATTTGTTTTTCTTTTTATCCTTTTCTTCTAATCTCCTAACAGCATTGATCTCCTTCCAATGCTCATCGGCCCTCTTTTTTGCAGCAAGCCTGCGTCTTTCAACTTCAGCAGGGCTTGGAGGAGGAGCCTTCTCATTTTCTTCATCCACCTTCTTCTTATCGTTGTCGTTAGAGCCTTTTTCCAACGAAGGCACCTCTGGCACTTTTGGATCTCCCCTTGCTCGTTTCATCACTTCCTTATTTTCTTCTTCTGTGTTGTCGGTTGCAACAGCATCTCTTGGTCTCTTGGTTCCTGACATTTTACTTACACTTTAAATTGTTTGATGTTTGCTAGTATTAGATTAGTATGATGCATCATAATGTGGCAGTAACCAATATATAGACACATAATGGGGAAAACGAAGAGTCTTTATTAAATTTTACAGCCTTTTCTTGGACTCTTCGGTTCCCAATTATTTGTTGGAAATATGAACACATTTATATTTCCATTTTATTTGGGAATGTATCTGTGTACTTTATGTAATGGGTTAGGTTGTGTTGGGTGGTCTTCACACGCCTTTATTGGGTCACCAGTATTAAGTTTTTTATTTCAAACAGTAGTAAAAAATTAATACTGGTAGTGCAAAAGGGGACTTTTTCACGTCAAACTACACCCTTTTTCACGTGTTTTTTGAAAAAACACGAAACAAATAAAGTTGCAAAATCCTTTAAAACAAGTATTATGTTAACCTTCTGAAATGACAACATACTAGGTGTAAACCTTTAAAACTAGTAGCATAATCCTTTAAAAACATAATCCTTTAAAACAAGTAGCATCCTCACTTCAATGGGATGAATGTTTACAAACCCCTCTGAAACCAACTTGGAGCACGAGCAGTGAACATCTTGACCAACTCATCGGTAGACATGTCAAGCAAAGCATTGCGTTTAACTCCACGGAAACTGGCCCTCTCAGGCTTGCTGTTATGGTTTTTTGACTTCCCTAAATAAATGATATTATGTTACAAGGAATTTTGTACTACCAGTACTAAGATTTTAATACTGTTATAAATATGGAACTTAGTACTGGTGAGCCGATAAAGCCCTGTGATGCCAGCCAATCAAACCCATTAAATACCCACCCAACCCATTAAATACCCACCAAACCGATAAACCACACATATTTCCATATCATTTAATCCCATCTCATATAATACCCACCCAAACGATGAAACACACACACAAACCCACATACTCAATCTTGTAACCTAAATTTCTCTTAAACCTAAATATCCTATAACGTTACTTCACACAAAATGAAGGCCACAAACAAAACAGGTATTGTTATTTCTGTTTTTGATATGTAATTGGCTGTATTTAATTAAAAAAGGTCAATATAGGGTCGTTTTCTGTTAACATTTATCTATTTGTGAAGCTATATTTTTTTGTTTTTTGATGCTCTCTTTTTCCTTATTTGCAGAAACCAAACCTGCAAGGTCTGAGTATATCATTGGTCCTATTAATGATGATTATGCCAAGTTTTTAACTATTCAAGCTCAAAAAGGTTCAACCAGCACTCCTATACCCTCTGAGTATATCATTGGTCCTGTTGATCCTGATTATGCCGAGTATTTAAAGCTTATAGGTCCAAAACGTTCAAGCACCATTCCAACAAGCTCTCATTATATCATTGGTACTGCTGATTCTGCTTATAGCAAGTATTTAAAGCTTCAAGCTAACAAAGATTCAACCTCCACTCCTGCAAACAAGCCTTGAAGCCAGTAAAGGAAAAGGAAACTTCTAGCATTTAATTATGCCAGTTCATGACAAGAATGTGTTTTCATGGTATAACCAGTATCTCTTTTGTAATGAAGAACAGATTTATGTTCTTTTATTATTGGTAATGAATCTGCATTTGTTGACTGTCATGTACTATTTTAGTTAATATTATCAAAAAAAGGTTTATGGCACCATGCGCAAATAGTTACCATTAAAATGGTTTACTTAGTTGACTTTATTAAGTCAAACTACAGCCTAATGGTTTGTTGACTTCCCTAACTCAAAGTACAGCCTTATGGTTTGTTAACTTCCCTAAGTCAGTCATATTATGCATTGAACAATCAAACAAAATACTTGACAATAACAAGCCACATTCACTTAATCACAAATCATTTGGATTTAGCCATTATTCAAACAAGAAATTTCATTGACCATTGACAACCATTACAAACGACAGCTTCACCACCCAACTACCATCATCTACTCGAAAATACTAAAAGCATTCACCCACCACCATCAGAAACTAACAACTACTACTACACAACACATGTCAAGCAGTTAAATAAACATACAATGCAAACAAAACCCAACTGATGATGATATACTTCTTGTACTTGGACCGCTGTTCTTCAAGCTCTTCAACAACACCTCGTAGAGCATTAATCCTCCTCAACAAACCAGGGATAATGTTTACTGACCTTGGGCACATCGGAGGATCCAACCATCCCAGAAAAGGACAGTTTGAGCCCTGAAACAACAAAGTGTGTAAATGAGCAACACATTTTTTTTAAAATAAACAACACAATGACAAACTTACAATTGTCGGACAGCCAAAGAAACGGTGACCTGGATTCCTGTTTGTCCAAGAAGTCTTGACAACAGCGGGTTTACCACATGTGCAGACCACCATCGTTGCTCTATTTTTCTTTTGAGAAGATGTGTGTTTTAAGTACTTATTATGTGCACAATGGACGGGTATTTACATGGTTAACTTCTGGCCAACGGTCGAATTTTTACACAACACGCATCAAATCTTAGGGACGAAACATGCAAAGCCAAGCTACAATATACAAACGGCATAGGGGACGAATGGTGAGAATTTGAAATAGGTGAAAAGACAAAAAACCCAAGCTTGCCACATCAGATAACGGACGGACATAACGTCCATCTGCCAAAACGCGCTCCTAGGGACCAAACGCGCCGTCGTTTGACAAGTTCAGGGACGAAAGTGAAAAAAAAAATAGTTTAAGGACGATTCATGAGAATCTTGACAAGTTCAGGGACGAACGGTGAAATTTTGTCATTATTATATTAGTCATTAAAAACAAATAATTAATAGAGGCACTATGCCTTATCAAAAGACCACCTCTTTGAAGTGATTCACAATATTTAATACTACTATTTAACATCATTGTATAAATAAATTTAGATAGTGATAATGTAAATTTGGATTATGAGTTAGGGGTACTTGGACAATTCACCACATGTGGCTAATAAAGAGTTTCGTTATGTACTCCTTACATTCAAGATTGTAAATTTGGATTATGAGTTAGGGGTACTTGGATGTTGTTGTCGAGGGTTATTTTGGTTGTTGTCAGGAGATGTTTGGATGCAGTTTTGTTTTGTTTTGTTTTGTTTTGGGTAGTTGTTGTAAGGGGGTGTTTGGTTGTTGCTGTCAAGGGGTGTTTAAAAGCTGCTATTAGGGGCTGCTTCGCTGCTATTAGAGGGTGTTTGGATAATCATGTTATGGTTTTTTGGTGCTGTAACGGGGTGTTTGGTTTCTACTGTTAAGGGGTGTTTTGCTTGTTGTCCGGAGGGTCTTTGGATGTTTGATGTAAGGGATTGCGCCCTCGCAACAGGTTTTACCTCTCAAGAGATCTTGAGAAGCTTGCAACCCCCACCAAGCAGTGTACCTGATCGTTGTAGTATAGTATAGTGACAAGTACCGGGGGATTGATCGTTCAACTCAGGAATAGTGTTCGCTAGGATTAGAGAGTCTACTAACCTAGGTTTAGAGGTGAGGGAAGATTCTTTTTGTATTTTTTATATTTTATGAAAAGCAAGTAAAATCTCGGGTTTTGAAGGAGTGAGCGGAATTAGTTGCTATTCAACTAACCCAAATGACTAAAGATGCAATCAAAATAAAATAAAATAAAACTTAAACTAATTGTGGTGGAAACAATGATGAGAGAAAATGTGTTTACTTAGATTTCATTACTCCGTAGATATCTTTTACCAGTTGATTAGCTTGTTACAATTGCATGGATGACGGGTTATATTCCTTAATACTAGTCGTAGGGTCGTGTACAATATTCCCTAACTCTATAAGCTCCTACTTCACTCCTATGTCGAGCCGGCTAAGAAGCTCCTAACATGGGATCACTAGAATTCGCTTATGCATTAAATACAACCAAAATTTGTAGTACACCTCCGATCATGTTTCTTAAGACGTTCAAGCAAGTTACCAATTAGAAGTCTGCCAGTTTTCTTAAGCCTAACATCGAATACAATCATCCAAAACAATTATAAACAAACCATCAACCAATAATCAACATCTAGGTTTCACTACATCTAAGCAAACACAATAAAAACCTAGCCTAGCATGTTAAAAAGAAGAAAAGCGTAAGATATAATCACACAATACATAGACATATTGAATGATTTGAATGAATACTTATCTTCAATTGAACATGGAAGAATCAAGGGGTTGAAACCCTTGAAAAAGCTGTGAAAAACGTCTAGGGTTTATGCCATAATATTCACCCAAAGTTCTCCTTAATGTTACACTCTTTTACAATGAAAAATTGCAAAAATATATATAGATTATACACTCTGACGGCGTCACGTTGTAAATTGTGACGCCGTCAACTCGCCGCCAAGATAGAAATCGTATTGCCTAGATCCACATGTGACGCCATCAAGAAGAAAATAAGCTCTGGGCCGTCACGTTCATTTTGACCCTGACGGCCTTGGTGACGCCATCAGGTCAATTGCAAAGGAAAGGTTCTGGGCCGTCACGTGTATTTTTCACTTCCACCTCTTTTGCCAAGCTTGACGCCGTCATGTATTAACTCTTGACGCCGTCAGGTACTGTTCCTAGCAAGGATTTTGAGACTTTGCCGTTTTCTTCACTTTTACGCTCCAAAAACGTTCAAAATGTTTTCTTTTCTGAATTTCCTCTCAAAAGTACCTAAAATGACAAAAGGAACGATTTAGGGCAATAATTGATCAAATAATCACGAATTCGGACTTAAATGACCCTTTAAAAGCAGTACACTTTTCGCCTTATCAAATACCCTTACACTTGAGATTTACTTGTCCTCAAGAAAATGCGCTTTTATTCTAATCAAAATACAAGTCAGGGGTCATTTAACACTAATATAAAAGTAATTACAACAAATAATCGTTCCACTAAAAACAAAAAACAAGCACGGAGGTCATACACAATAGTGTTTAGATACGCACATCTCTCGGGTGTAATAAAGTATATATCACAATATGGAAATGGAAAACATCTCTCACTACCTGTCATAACAAATAGGTTACCATAGGCTTGGGAAAGGATCAAACCTCCACCATTTGGCGTAAGCACCTAGGATAAACTATCAAAGAGGTCTTTTAAAGGGTTATAACATGAGGTGTAGGGATATGGAAAACACGATTTTGTTGGATAAAGGCAATATTTACTGGTGGCGAGTTAATCATCTTGGTTAATCACATGTATAATATGGTGTTGCTAAGCCAAGACTCGACTTGACTTAAGCTAATCAAAACTACAAACTATGAAACAAACATAAAAATGAAACGGGATGGTAGTCCGTATGTTTTTCTCTTTTTATTTTTTTATTTTTTTTTTATTTTTTTTTTGCATACACTTTTACCCTACCATCCAAAATAATAAATCATATGGGAGTTTACATTCCTCTTACACTTGAACTTTTACATACTTTATAATAAACTATTCTAATGACTCGAATTAAGATAATCAAAACACTTGAAGTACTTTTTGATATTAACGCACATATGGGGGGTAATAAATGACGTATTCCCCATTACTCCATATCACTAGTACTTTACCCATGAGTCCCAATCGTCCCAAAACAATATGTACAAGATATGACTCGACTTAGCAACCATGTAATCAATTAGACAATTAACTAAGGGTTTAACAAATAACAATAATGCACTAAAGATGAGTGCATACACGGAAGGCTAAGGCGATTTGGTTGCACATTTGGGTGGATTGTAAACAAATTCTACCTTTAAGTAAAATGCTTAAAGTTAGAAATGAAAAGATAGGCTCGGAGGGGTGTACTAGGGGTTTCGTGTACTAAAAATGAGTACAACGCTAAGGTGTGGCAAAAAATTAATTGACTTTGCTAGTCAAGTAATATGACTTAAATGGTCAAGTAATTATGACACGGGTTTAAACACAAGGGTGATCCTAATGCCTCTCATCATGTAGTAAATCCTAACTACACGAATGTAGTCTCACTAGCGGTCTCGGGATGCATCACTAACACAAGTTCTAGAATCTAAGTGCTACCGGTACACTCATAAACACTAAGGCTTATCCTAACAAGTCTAGGGGCGAACCTCACATGTATGAACTTAGTAGATCGCTGGCACGAGTCTTTGACGCTTCAACTAACGGATGGTCACTAGTGCACTTCTTGGATCGCTGGCGCGTTATTTGCATAACGGATGGTCACCAAGTTATATACTAGATCGTTGGCACGTTAGTCAATTAATCTAGTACTCAGATGGTCACTACCTTATTCACACACACACACACACACACACACACACACACACACACACATATATATATATATATATATATATATATATATATGTATATATATATATATATATATATATATATATATATATATATATATATATATATATATTATTTTTTTTGAGTGGTACGGTTTTTGTGCTAGTCATATAACTCATATCCATGAGACGCTTGTTAAGGCTAAAGTTTCACTCCTAAATGTTGTAAAAAAATTTAAATTTGGCGCTAAAATTGCCCTAGCAAGTATTTCTCTTAGTTTTATTACACACCTACTATCGAACAAACAAACTCACGTGCAATTGTATCCTATAAGGTATCACCATTTACCCTCTCCTTACACTTAGGATGAACATTATCCCTAACGTTCAATTAAAGGATGTAAAAGTAAAGCAGGTAAAAGAATGAAAACAAATACTCCCCTGATTCGTTCGGTGTGGATAGTGTGTCAACAAGGTTAGATCTTCCTCTAAGAAAATGAACTTTGAAAGCTTCCTTCCAGAAATATAAATCGTCTTCTTATCATATGTAACCTGTTAAACCTGAGAAAACAATCAAGGCAAACCTCGCATAAAATCGGCGGCAATCTATATATACTAAAAATAATTCCTAGAAAACAAATTAAGATATAATGCTTGTGGAATGAATGTTTGCAGATTTCCTAGAGTTTATAAAACTAAAGAATCAACAAAAACTTTAAGACTCCGGTTTAAAAGAAACTCGCAAAAATTTTCAGAATTTTAGTACCTGACACCGTCAGGTTGTAATTCCTGACGCCGTCAGAATGTTCCTGGAAAAATCTTTTGTTAAATTTCCGGAAAAACTTATGCCTTATTTCCTGGAAAATCCTGCAAAACATCATTATGACTCGATACAAGCATTTGACTCTAACAAATACTAATATACATGCTCATTTAATATTGTAGTGAATCATGTTCTTATAAACAAATTTCGGGTCTCCCTCTTACACTTAGCTTTTGCAAAATACCTTTATATGTAATTAAGACAAAGTTAAATACAAAATAAAGCATTTTCACAATTTACCTTGGAACATGATTTAGCAACAATAAAAATAAAATACGCATACAGAAACAAATAAAATCAAACAAAAAAAATAAAACAAGTAAAACTTGGGTTGCCTCCCAAGAAGCGCTTTTCTTTATTAACGAGTCTTGTAGCTAGACTCAAGGTCACGGGCAATTACGTGACCTCATCATCAAATGTTACATCCTCCTCACTGATCATTTCATTACCATTTTCTTGATAATGCTTTACACGTTGTATATTCACAGTGAATTCTCTATTTTCATCGTCCATTAACACAACAACGCCCGTTTTAGAGGATCTTTTCACTGTAAAGGGTCCATACCATCTAGACTTCAGTTTCCCGGGAAACAACTTTAACCGGGAATTATACAATAGAACTTTGTCCCCTTCTGAGAACTCCTTAGGTTTCTTAATTCGTTGGTCATGCCATCTTTTTGCCCTTTCTTTATATGTAACAGTGGATTCATACGCTTCTAGTCTTAATTCATCAAGCTCATGGAGTTCTAAGAACCTATTTGTTCCAGCGACCATATAATCCAAATTACATGCCTTAAGTGCCTAATATGCCTTGTGTTCTAGTTCTACAGGAAGGTGACATTCCTTGCCATAAACCATGCGGAACGGGGTCGTTCCTATAGGTGTCTTGTAGGCCGTTCGGAATGCCCATAAGGCCTCATCGAGTTTAAATGACCAATCCTTTTTGTTTTGATTGACAGTCTTTTCTAGTATTCTCTTAATCGCCCTGTTGGTGTTTTCAACTTGACCGTTGGTTTGAGGGTGATAAGCGGTGGAAAATCGGTGGGAAACTCCATATCTTTTCATGACCTTTTCCATTTGCGCGTTGCAAAAATGGGTTCCCCTATCACTAATGAGGGCTTTAGGAATGCCGAACCTAGCAAACAGCTTTTTCAAAAAATGAATGACTACCCTAGCATCGTTAGTCCTAAGGGGTTGTACCTTCACCCATTTTGAAACATAATCAATGGCCACTAATATGTATTCGTTCCCCCCGGAAGATGGGAAGGGCCCCATGAAATCTATTCCCCAAACATTGAAAACCTCACAAACTTGTATAAAATTCAGAGGTGCTTCATCTCTTCTCGATATATTCCCGGCTCGTTGACATGCATCGCATGCATGTATCATTCCCTTCACATCATGAAATATTGTGGGTCAGTAGAATCCTGCATCAAAAATCTTTTGTGCGGTGGTGTTTATTCCATGATGGCCCCCAGAAGGGCCCAAATGACATTCTTTCATAATCTTCATCGCTTCTTTTCCCGAAACACAGCGCCTGATTACTTGATCAGGACATCTACGGAATAAGAAGGGTTCGTCCCAAAAGTAGTATTTTAGTTGGGTAAAGAACCTTTTCCTTTCGTGTCTAGTCATGTGTTCCGGAATGAGTCTGCTTGCAAGATAGTTAGCATAATCAGCGTACCAGGGCTCAGAATATGTTATTGACATGAGCTGCTCTTCAAGAAATGAGTCCCGAATCTCACTCTTGTCAAGTTCACTGAGGAGGGGATTTTCGAGACGAGAGAGATGATCAACAGCTAAATTCTCTGCCCCCTTTTTGTCACGAATTTCAACATCGAATTCTTGTAACAGCAAGATCCACCGAATTAGTTGTGGTTTAGCGTCTTGCTTAGCAAAAAGGTATCGAAGAGCCGAATGATCAGTAAAAATGACCGTTTTTGAAAGAACAAGATATTGGCGGAATTTGTCGAAAGCGAACACCACGGCTAATAATTCCTTTTCGGTGGTGGAATAGTTCTCTTGAGCGGGATTCATAGTTTTGCTAGCGTAGTATATTGGTTGGAAGTGTTTGTTAAGCCTTTGGCCTAATACTGCTCCCACAGCATAGTCGCTAGCGTCACACATGATTTCGAAAGGTAATTCCCAGTTAGGTGTAACCATGATTGGAGCTTGTGTGAGTTCCTTTTTCAGGAGATTGAATGCATCCTTGCATTCTTGAGAGAAGTCGAAAGGGGCATCCTTTACAAGCAATTGAGTCATCGACCGAGCTATTTTAGAGAAGTCCTTAATGAACCTCCTGTAGAAACCGGCATGACCCAAAAAGCTACGTATGTCCTTAACAGTAGTGGGATAAGGTAGTTTAGATATAGCTTCAACCTTTGCTTGGTCCACCTCAATCCCATTTCCTGAGACTTTATGTCCTAGCACAATCCCTTCTTTTACCATGAAATGGCATTTCTCCCAATTTAGGACCAAGTTGGTCTCCTCGCAACGTCTGAGTATTTTTTCAAGGTTAGTGAGACAGCGATCGAAAGAGTTCCCGAAGACCGAGAAATCATCCATGAAAACTTCCATGTTGTCTTCCATTAACTCGTGAAAGATTGCGGTCATACATTGCTGAAAAGTGGCGGGAGCGTTACATAGCCAAAAAGGCATTCTCTTATAGGCAAATGTTCCGTAGGGGCAAGTAAATGTGGTTTTTTCTTGGTCCTCAGGGGCTATGGGGATTTGGAAATATCCTGAGAATCCATCCAAGAAACAGTAGTACTCATGCCCGGCTAATCTTTCCAACATTTGTGTGGAAAACTAGAAGGGGGGGGGGTTGAATAGTTTACCGTTTAAAATCTTTTTAACTTGTTTAGTTAGCTTTTGAAACTTTCCGTTTGATCAAAGATATATACACAAACACAATATATAACATGCAAGTAAATGAAAGAAACGATCAAACCACAACACGAGTATTTATCGTGGTTCGGCTACAAGGACTCTTTTTCCTTGCCCTACGTCCACGCCCCGAGTATCCAACTCAAGAGTTTCTTTCACTAGTCAACAAGCTCCTTTCACCGGCGGAGAAAACCTTACACGTCGCTTATACTTTTACCGACACTAAGCTAGATGTCGAGTTCTTTACCAAGGGTACAACCACTCCCGTTAGTTCTTTTACAAGGGTACAACTACTCCCGATACACTTTGTATTTTGAGGACTAAAATACTAACCGATCACTACTGAAAATACACAATCAAATGAAGTGTAAACTACACAAGTCTACACAATGCTAAGCTAACAAGTCTTGCAACGTTGTGTTGAATACTTGTTACTTTTAATGAGCTCGTGAATCTCTTTGCTACAAAAAGAAACTTCACATATGAAATGTTAAAGGGTTAGATGAAAGAATGAATGTGTGTGTGTAAAATATGATGTAGAGTGATAAGCCAAAAATCAACTTGTGGCTTAGTATTTATAGCCAAACCTTCTGCAGGTCTGGCGGATCAGACGGACCCCTGAGAAGGGTTCCGCCCGTGTACCTCCAGGGTACCGCCGGGCTTGTAGTTGGTTTTGCAATAAATCTTGCAAACCAAACAAAGTCACATCTCATTACTCTTACAAACCAAACAATGTCACATAACATAAAATCAAGTCAAACACTAAACTTGCAAGCAACATCTTAGTAACTCAAACACATTTCTTTCCATAAATGTATAATGACAAAGCTTGCCATAAATGTGATGTGACAATTCTATTTTTAGAAAATAAAAAGTGTTGTGTTTTATGAAATGTAAAATGTAGCAAAAGTCTAGTTTATGCAAGTTTTTAAAACTAAGATTATGTTTTACTTAGAAACTAAAGTTTACATTTGTCATTAACAAAACTTAGCGAAGATCATAAAATATAAATAACGTTTTTAGGCGATATTTGTATTAACAATGTGATCAACGAACGGGAGGGGAAAGTGATCCTTTCGGGTGGCGTCATTGAGCTTTCTATAATCGATGCACACCCGCCAACCAGTAACCGTTCTTTGGGGTATCATTTCACCGTTGTCATTTTTCACCACAGTCATCCCTCCTTTCTTTGGTACAACCTGTACAGGACTAACCCACGGGCTATTCGAAATCGGGTAGATCAGCCCCGCGTCCAAGAGTTTGATAACTTCCTTTTTCACCACCTCCTTAATGTTGGGATTTACCCGCCTCTGGGGTTGCACGGCTGGTTTATAGTCTTCTTCCATAAGAATCTTATGCGTGCAAAAGGTCAAGTCAATCCCCTTAATGTCGGCTACACTCCATGCAAGGACTCCCTTATATTTCTTTAAAACTCCTAAGAGTTTATCCTTTTGCCCACGTTCAAGGGAGGAATTTATGATCACAGGCAGTTGATCTTCTCCATGGAGGAAAGCATATTCTAAGTGGTTTGGGAGTTCTTTAAGTTCTAGCTTAGGTGGTTCGATAATGGAGGGCTTTAGCTTGTTTTCGGGTTTACGGAGTTCGAGCGGTTCAGTGGTCTCTTGTCTGGGATAGAAGGAGACTGCGCCAACGCCCTCCGTCTTCTCCTCCTCCATTATGGGAAGGAAGACCTCATCCCGTAACCAGCCCTCTTCGATTTGTTCATCAACACAGTTGTCTATGGCATCAGTTAATTCATCTACTTCTCCGATGAAATAGAGCCGGTTAGCTGCTTTGAGAGACAGGTTCATAGTATCTTTAATATCAAAGGTCAAGCTATCGGTCCCTACTCACAAGGTTAACTTGCCGTCGTGAACATCGATAACTGCATGAGCGGTGGCAAGAAAGGGTCTCCCTAAGATGATGGGCACCAGATCATCCTCCTCCATTTCCAAGATCACGAAGTCAACCGGAAATTTGAACTTCCCTACTTTAACTATCACATTCTCGCATATCCCCAAGGGATATTTGACTGATCTATCGGCTAGGTGGATGTTCATACGGGTTGGTTTCAATCCGGAATACCCTAGTTTGAGGAACATGGTGTAGGGCATGAGGTTGATGCTTGCCCCTAAATCGGCAAGAGCATTCTTTATCGATAGAGATCCTATGGAACAGGGCAAGGTGAAGCTGCCTGGGTCGTCTACCTTTTTTGGTAGCCCTCGTTGGGTCACCACCGAACATTCTTCTCCCAGAGTTACAAGACCCTTGAGTCTCTTTCGGTTGGCAAGCAGTATTTTGAAGTATGAGCTATACTTGGGCATGTGATAGCAAGCATCAAGGAGAGGTATGGTGACCACCAAATCTTTTAGATATGGCAAGAATCTCTTATTATCATTCTCAATCTTCTGATTCTTAAGGCGGGATAGAAATGGGATTCTCACAGGTTGGTTAGGTGGAGTTGGTGGAGATGGGGTCATCATAGGAGGTTGTTCGGGAGCCTCATTGCTCACATTACCTTCCTCCTCGTGGGGATTATTTGGCTCAACGGAGACAGGATGTTGGCTCGGATAAGGAGGGTTCTTGGTTGTTGTTCCAGCTCGAGTAGTGACAGCGAGCAAGGGGTCTTTTTGGCTTACTGGGGGCCTGTTAATGCCATCAAGGGTGGCATTAAGTTTTTGGAACCATTTTTGCATGTCGTTCTGTTGCTCAGTGATGAGCTCGTCAAGCCCTTTCAATTGTAAGCCTTTTTCCTGAGTAAAGTGTCCAAGGTCATCCTCAAAAGTGCTCATGATTTTAAAGTCAGGGCCTTCCTCTCATTCTTTTCTTTTCATTAGATTCCCCCAAAGGGTATAATCATCATTTTGGTAAAAAGGCAAAAGGGAAGGGTCATCGAAGATGTCATGTCCCGACAAACACGCATGTTCGGTGGGGATTTCTCCTCCGCATTCTTCTACTTCGTGCGGGCCCCCACAGTAGTCGCAAATTAAGTAAGGGTTTGAGAGTTGTTTAGTTGTTCGCGACCCTGCAAGGTATGACGCCCTTTCGTGAAGTTTCCTCAGCCGATTCGAGGGTGTTTGTGTGATTTCGGATATGCTCATAGTAGAATCGGGTTCATCCCAAGTATCGTCCTGGTCTTGAGCATATTCCTCAATCCTATTTCACCCTTCCTCGGCGCTTAGGTTAGCTATTTTCCCTTTCCTCGAATTATTGATTCCGTTCTGGTCGTTCGGAGAGACGTTGTCATAGAAGATTTGGACGAGAAGCCAAAGCTCTATGCCATGATGGGGGACTTGTCTTATTAGATCCTTGAATCTAATCCATGATTTATAGATGGGTTCGTCTTCTCCCTTTCGAAAACGGAGGATTCTATCCCGAAATGCTTAGGTTTTCCCTGCTAGGAAGAACTTCTCATAAAACTTGGAGATAAGTTGCTCCCATGTAAAAATAGACTTGGAAGGAAGTTTATCATACTAATCCTTGGCTTTTTCATGAAGGGTAAAAGGAAAGAATCGTAACCGGGACGTGTTTCTAGTGGCCCCATCCATATGTAGGGTGTCCACTATTTTCAAGAAGTCCCTAATATGTTGAATTGGGTCATCGGTTTGCAACCCGCGAAACTTGCATACACTTTGGACAAGCCAAACATCATTTGCACGCAAGACCTCATCGGTGCGTTCGTTTGGGAAAACAATGGCATTTGAGAAGCCGCGAGGATTCGGGGAAGAATAGTCCTTAAGGCGCTTAGGGATGGGAGTTTCGGGGGTGCTTATATCGTGGTTGGATTGGGGACTAGAGGGTGTGAGGTAATTATCTGAATCTTCTTCAGAAAGAGCCTCATAAAAGTTGATGGCTGTGCCAGACGGTTCGGGTGCTGGAAGAGATTGCTTTAGCCTATGTATTTCCCTTTCAGGTTCTGCATATGGCAAAACAAGATTTCTTACGGAACTACGACTCCTAGTGATTCTAAGGTTAGAGAGATCTTTATTTGCCATGATGGTGGATGGTAATGGTTACGAACAAAGGAACAAAGAAATGAGATAGACTAAAGAAACCTAAAAAATAAAAACAAAAATCTTACAAGAAAAGAATCTAGTAAGTAGACCTAATAAAAAGAAATTCTAACCTAGACAATAACTATTTCCCCGGGCTGCGGCGCCAAAAACTTGATACGGGGGCTTGCGCCCTCGCAACAGGTTTTACCTCTCAAGGGATCTTGAGAAGCTTGCAACCCCCACCAGGCAGTGTACCTGATCGTTGTAGTATAGTATAGTGACAAGTACCGGGGGATTGATCGTTCAACTCCGGAATAGTGTTCGCTAGGATTAGAGAGTCTACTAAACTAGGTCTAGAGGTGAGGGAAGATTCTTTTTGTATTTTTTATATTTTATGAAAAGCAAGTAAAATCTCGGGTTTTGAAGGAGTGGGCGGAATTAGTTGCTATTCAACTAACCCAAATGACTAAAGATGCAATCAAAATAAAATAAAATAAAACTTAAGCTAATTGTGGTGGAAACAATAATGAGAGAAAATGTGTTTACTTAGATTTCATTACTCCCTAGATATCTTTTACCGGTTGATTAGCTTGTTACAATTGCATGGATGACGGGTTATATTCCTTAATACTAGTCGTAGGGCCGTGTACAATATTCCCTAACTCTATAAGCTCCTACTTCACTCCTATGTCGAGCCGGCTAAGAAACTCCTAACATGGGATCAATAGAATTCGCTTATGCATTAAATACAACCAGAAATTGTAGTACACCTCCGATCATGTTTCTTAAGACTTTCAAGCAAGTTACCAATTGGAAGTCTGCCAGTTTTCTTAAGCCTAACATCGAATACAATCATCCAAAACAATTATAAACAAACCATCAACCAATAATCAACATCTAGGTTTTACTACATCTAAGCAAACACAATAAAAACCTAGCCTAGCATGTTAAAGAGAAGAAAAGCGTAAGATATAATCACACAATACATAGACATATTGAATGATTTGAATGAATACTTATCTTCAATTGAACATGCAAGAATCAAGGGGTTGAAACCCTTGAAAAAGCTGTGAAAAACGTCTAGAGTTTATGCCCTAATATTCACCCAAAGTTCTCCTTAATGTTCCACTCTTTTACAATGAAAAATTGCAAAAATATATATAGATAATACACTCTGACGGCGTCACGTTGTAAATTGTGACGCCGTGAACTCGCCGCCAAGATAGAAATCGTATTGCCTAGATCCACATGTGACGCCGTCAAGAAGAAAATAAGCTCTGGGCGTCACGTTCATTTTGACCTTGACGGCCTTGGTGACGCCGTCAGGTCAATTGCAAAGGAAAGGTTCTGGGCCGTCACGTGTATTTTCCACTTCCACCTCTTTTTCCAAGCTTGACGCCGTCATGTATTAACTCTTGACGCCGTCAGGTACTGTTCCCAGCAAGGATTTTGAGACTTTGCCGTTTTCTTCACTTTTATGCTCCAAAAACGTCCAAAATGCTTTCTTTTCTGAATTTCCTCTCAAAAGTACCTAAAATGACAAAAGGAACGATTTAGGGCAATAATTGATCAAATAATCACGAATTCGGGCTTAACAACAACAACAACAACAACAACAAACCCAATCCCGCCGAGGCAGGGTATGGGGGAGGTAAAATGTAGACAGATCCTACCCCTACCCCAGAATTCGGGCTTAAATGACCCATTAAAAGCGTTACACTTTTCGCCTTATCAATGTTGTTGTTAGATAGTTTCTTGACTATATCACCCTGCAAATAATGGAATAAACTAAGTCAAGAACACGCATTACACATATATATTGTAAAAAGCAAGTCCCCATTAACAATTGTGCAGATTACAAAAATCATGCTATGCCATTAAAAAGATATAAGAAGGTGTACCAAAACCATTAAAAAAAATCATAAATGAGCAATAATATTTACCAATGCTATCCATGGCATTTTGTAACTTATCGAAAGTCAAAGACTATAACGTACCTTGTCTAGTCAATGGGATGTTGTTCTTTCCTGTGATCCACCGCTTCCAGCTTTACTAACCATTAAATGATTTTTATAGTTTCTTAAAGCTCACAACTTGTTAATTGGACCCATTTAACACCGATACCAGTTGTCCAACAGCAGCAAGAACACGCTGCAAGTGCAATATCCATTTAGACCTGCATTAAACGTTACCCATTTTCAGTTTCGATAATAATTTCCACTTCTAAAAGAACCAATTTTGAATGCTAACCAGATCAAGTATGATCTGTTGATCAGAATTACAATCTGTATACTGGAAAATCATGAAATTAAACATCTCCATTTAGATAACTTCAACCATAAAATTATGTTTCAAAAACTAAATAAATAGTACATGAAACTATACTTGTTTCGGGTTAGATAACTTTAACCAGAGAAATTACATAAATTTAAACTATACTTGCAAGGCCAATGTCCCAAATACATTTTTTTTACAGTCAATAAAAGGTAGATTAACTTTTATTGCCATCTTTGTAGTATCGGTCAATTAAACCCAATTAGTACAAAAGTTGCCCGTTTTGACCCGTTATCTAACCAGCACAAAGTGCCCATTTTTACACCTCTGATGTCAAATAAAAGAGATAGCATGAATAAAAGAAATAGCATAAGTCATAACCAACCTGAGATAGCATGAATAAAAGAAATACCCTCCAGAACCAGCAACAACATATTCTCTTAATAGCTAATCCACCTCCAACATCAGCTTCCATTTTCAGAGATTCTATCTACCCTGCTTGCTTAAGATCTCGACTGCGCCATGGCGAGGAATCATAATTTTTTTTTTATTTTTTTTTTACTACTTGACTATTAAGGGAAGGTACTATTCCAAGATTCAAAACAATTTCAAAAAATGAACTTACTCAAGGGAAATATACTCTTCGGTACAGCCAGCAGAATGGTATTCAATACCACTAAATTCTTCATACCTATTAATCATTACCCGACTATGAAGCCACTGAGTTCCTGTCATAATATGCATACATATGATCAGGTTTGACCACTTCAATAGCTTACAAAACAATATTTTTCATTAATCAGAAATCTTAAATGCATTTCAATCATGATAAAATGGATAACCAGATGGACCTGAAAACAAAAATGACAAAGTAATTCAATTTTACCAGTAGGAAGGTGCTCCGTCGATTTAATCTGACCTGAAAACAAAAATGACGATATATGTTTTGTCAACGGGAAATAATTTATTGTCACTCGAGATACATCTTACATTTAAAGGATACATTCCTGAACAACATATTTCTTAGCTGGAAATAATTTATTGTCACTTGAGATTGGTAATTCCCATATCGCTGCTAACTCTTTCATAATTTTTGAACGCATTTCCCATGAGCTTGATGAGGTTGCGAAAACATCAACAGCCTGCAAAACAAAAACTATTAAAGAAAATTAAAATCATAAAATACAATCAAGGAAATATTGACTGGAGTCTTTTCTTTGTGTTTGGTCCATATATTTTGCTGAAGATATTGAGGCTTGTTGCTTTGTTGCTCTTGTTTCTTATGATCTTATACAAGGAAAATAAACGGCAACATACAAAAGCAAAACGATATAAGATCCTAATATCCCAAAAATCCATATAATTCATGATTTTATGCATACAACTTGATTATAGCTCTGGATGTTAATAAGTCCATTTCTTCTTACAGGTTGGTTTGACCAGCCCGGGCTGGATCGGTGCTGACGTTTGTCATCTCAACTTGCACAAGACATTTTGCATTCCACACGGTGGAGGTGGTCCTGGAATGGGTCCAATTGGTGTGAAGAAACACTTAGCACCATACTTGCCTTCACACCCTGTGGTAAGCACTAAAATCCAAAGCTCAGCTTTCTGAATTATTGCCAGTCAATGTATATATATCGAATATTTGACTCAATAAATTTCATACAAGTAAATTTGAAACGTTGCAAATAACGGGCTTCTTAGTTTTATGGTAATGTGTCCACTTTCTAATTTAATTGTGCATTTTGATTTGAAGGTCCTGAACACAGTAAGCCACTTGGTAGCATTTCTGCAGCCCCATGGGGTTCAGCGCTTATCTTGCCTATATCATACACATACATTGCCATGATGGGATCTCAAGGAATAACAGTTGCATCAAAGATAGCTATCCTGAATGCGAACTATATGGCAAAACGTCTAGAGGTCTCAATTATTTTCCATCATTTTTCTTGCATTAGAGAAAAAGTTTAGTCACCAGTAAGGCAATAAATTATAATATGACTCGACTTTGGGTTTACATTGCAGAGTCACTATCCCATTCTTTTCCGTGGTGTGAATGGAACCGTTGCCCATGAATTCATTGTTGATTTGAGACCCTTGAAGGTAATTGTTATGTGCAATTAGCTTAATCTTGTTCGTTTGCTTAAGAATCTTTGGCTAACTTTAGAGTTTAGTCACATTCAGACTACTGCTGGAATAGAACCAGAAGATGCTGCCAAACGTCTTATTGATTACGGGTTTCATGGTCCAACAATGTCCTGGCCAGTTCCTGGAACACTCATGATTGAACCCATGACTATAAATTATGACTATATGATGTTCATTTTACTTAATGATGGAACTTTTGATTTTTAGGCGGAGATGGACAGGTTTTGTGATGCTTTAATCTCCATTAGACAAGAAATCGCAGAGATTGAGAAAGGAAATGTTGATATCAACAACAATGTCATTAAGGTATATTAGAAATCGGGTTGGCTGTTTCTAAATCATTTCTTTATGAGTTCTATTAGTGATTCTTGAGAAATTACATTTGTAGGGAGGACCTCATCAACCACAAGTACTCATGGCCGATAAGTGGACAAAACCATACTCTCGAGAATACGCAGCTTACCCTGCTCCTTGGCTTCGTCAAGCAAAGTTCTGGCCGACTACATGTTCGTACCCCTCTTTCTATCTCTCATGAATAGTAACAATTGATAATGCTTTAGATAAATGTGGCAATTTCAATCCATTTAACAATTATATGGAAACGGGTCAATTCGGGTTGTGCTCTATTGGTAATGGGTTAATGATTTCTATATACTCCGTAATAGTTAGCTAAAAGAAATTGGTCAAATGGGTTAAACAGTTTAAACCCGTCAAATGGGTAATATATAAAGTTATTTTATTATATCAAGTTTATGGTTTTTTTAATTTCAAAAAATTGTTGGTGGGTCGTCCAACCCGCCCTGACCCATTTTGACTCTCACATAAAAATTAACGCTCTGTATGATTTAATGTTTGTTTTGCTGAATATTTTGTTTCAGTGGGTCACTTTTCACAAACTCAAACTGGTTTGCTTTTGAGGAGGAGAGGGCTGCCCATGAGCAATCAACCAGTGCGGTAGCTTCACCCTCACCCAACACCGAGGGTGCCGGACCCATTGAAGGTGACGATGACAAGGTTATCTCCAACGAAAATGCCAAAGATTTGGTTGATTCTGCAACATCCGAGGTCCCCGAGTCAAAACCAGGCCCAGATGATACAACTATTGGAAAGTCAACGGAAGACTCAACATCAAGTGAGAGTGATAAACCAACTGAATGGATTGAATGGAGAGAATCGGTCGAACCCGAACCTTCCACTGAACCATCCATTGAAACATCGGTTGTGACCAGCGAGCCTGCTGAAGCATCTGAGGCTGCAACAGATAGCCTTCCAAATGGTAATCTTGAAGCTAATCTAGTGACTGATATTGCTAGTGATGCTCCAACCATAAAAGAGGTTGACCCCGCTCCAAGTAAAAAAGAGAATGAGCCGCCATCTTCCACAATTGACAAATCAGATGCGGTGGAGGACACTGACAGCAAAACTATTGTTGGCGGAAGTCCACCAGAGTAATAGC
This sequence comes from Artemisia argyi, assembly GCA_030686995.1. Classification (NCBI taxonomy): domain Eukaryota; kingdom Viridiplantae; phylum Streptophyta; class Magnoliopsida; order Asterales; family Asteraceae; genus Artemisia; species Artemisia argyi. Next base: position 4,563,256 of record CM060686.1, read on the forward strand.
TGGCAAGTTTACATCCTCACAGCACCGATGACATAGCGGCTCTTTGACGTCTCATGTTCCACCGAACACGAAATGGAAAAATCTATTTACAAGATTGGTTCGGCTTAGTTCTAGCATTATTCTGCTCATAGGACAGGCAAGAATGCGACTTTTTTTTATTCTGTATTTCAGACTAATCATGTACATTATTGATGGGGGCATACCGTCGGAAATAGGGATAATTATTCTTTCACCCTTTTGCCATAGGTTTATCAGATCAGTCACCCCAGGAGACTTTACAATGGTTTTCTGATGGCAGAGGTTCTCATTCGGAAAAATGGTTGTATGTTATAAAGTCTTGTGCTCCTTATACCGTTAAGATCGCAATGTTTGACAATATCTAAAGTTTTATTAATGCTTGATTAAATAAGATAAATGTCGTTGATCTGAGAAGTCAAGGATGATTAGTGTTTAATCAAGTTGTTGGACTTTGGTGCTTGTTGATATTTGTGGCCTTATTTTGTTATGTTCTTATTGACATGCAATTGGTCAATTTATAGAGTTTATTGTGGTAAAAATACGGAAGCTATTCGTCTGCAGATGTGCTTTCGTCAATCATTTTCTAGTGAGGTCGAAAATCTTAAACAGCCACGGCACAAATTCTATGTATATTATTGCAAGAAATGCTATTTTTAGTTGATCTTTATAAAGTTAAATGGTGGAATTGTAAAACATTAGTTTAACATATTTGAGCTGAAATAATAGTCAACATAAATCGGTTTCACATCATAAAGAAATGCTATTTTTAGTAGAGCTCGGTTAGACTCGTTTAAAACTTTGATGACTGTCAAGCCTTATTTAGACTCCTCCAATTTTAATAATGTCTCAGCTTGTATTATTTCAAGGTACACATCATACTACAACACGATTAACAAATAGAAACCATTAAAATTTACATGGTCATGGTCTTCTTTTCTGACTTTTCTTAAAAAGGCATTCCTAATAAATAATTGAATTTGAGAAATATGATCGGTGAGTGTGGGTGGCTTGACGGCTAAGGGCCATCACTTATGAATGGTTCATATCATGTTCGAGTCGTCTCGGTTGCCATACTCCTTTTTAATTTCTTTTGGTTTCTCTTTTCTTATTTTTTAATAATATAGTATTCTGGTTCTTGTTATTGTCTATTTGTCTATCACGTGCATTCAAATAGTGCACTCAAGCTTGTCAACACAAATATAGTGAAACTTTTAACCTTTTTTTTTTTTTTTTTTTTTGGTTTTGTTGATACTACAGATTAACCAAACACCATTTTAACTGGTTTATTTGTATTTCAAGTTAGACAAAAGTATTCAATTCGCTCACAAGAATAAATTTAATATATCACTATATATAAATAAAGTTAGGGTCGAATGAGAAGAATAATAAGAGTGAGATTTACATTCGTGAAACTCACAGTTTTAAAACTTCTAAAAATAGAAGTTCTCAAACACATTATAAGGAGTAAATATATTTGCTCTTTTTTTTATATATACGAGGCAGCATGGCCCGTGCGATGCACGGGCTTTGTTTACAGTAAAGAATCATTGATTTTGCAAGGGTTATGCTTATTTAGTTATTATGGTTAGTTTTGATTGGGCTACTCGGTTGAATAAACAAAGTTTGTTTAAGTAAGTTTTTGTAAATAGAATTGTTTCAAGGAAAATGTATCAAATACATTCATTCAGACATGTGTGTTGCACACGCATTGTATATATATATTTTTTAATTTGATGTTTAGCGTAAACGGTTAAACGTACTGATAAAAAGATTGTTTAAAGTGTTAAAGGTTAATTATTGGATCGAAACTTGTCATTTTTAAAACATATTTTGAAGTTGATAAACATTCTTAACATGGTCCTCGTGCTAAAAAAATTCCAAGGTATTAAAAACTTTCAAGTTTCAACCACCAAAACTATTAAACTACTCCCATTATAATTCATTAAAAAAAATACTTTATAAATTTTGTTGACTTATTTTTTGTATATCTCTCCTTAGAGTTGTACTGTACCCTTTTTCTTGACATAATTTTGTTGTACCTTTTTTTTTTCTTTGCAACCGGTGGTTTCTTTGGTAAATTTCAAGATCCACCGAAATACATAATATGCTACCAACCAAAAAGGAATCCAAGATCTGTCAACTAAACAACTTAAAATCTAAAATGATAGATCTAAATTTGGTTTGGAAGCCACAGTCACCATATGTGAGTTTTGTAATCGAATTGAATCATTACATATATTTTTTAGTGACTTTTAATATTTTTACTCAGATTGTTAATGCCATGGGTGTAGATATTGTGAAGGAACTAATTGGTTTGAAGCATGTGTGTTGGCACTCAAATAAGAAGCCATAGAATCAGAGATACCAGAAAGTTTGTGTCAATCATCTTCAATGAATTATGGTATGTATTGTCATTTTTATGATATTGATAAAAAAGTCTGACTTGTAATTTATAGATTGCCAATAGTTGCATAAAAGAGAAAACACTCAATGTGTGAAACCGAACCTTACCTTTTAGATGGTGAGATCTTAGGCCACTGGGATCTTCACCGATTGACCGGTTAAGGTTAATATCAATCTTGAATTTCAACAATTTCTCTTCTTGATGTGGCGAAATGGGCGAGTTTTGGGTTGAGGGTCGAAGTGTCTTTGGGTCAGGGTGTGTTGCTTTGAAAAGGGTTGGGTATAAAACATGTTTTGGGTCATGTTGTAATTTCGTCGTGCCACTGTTTTAAACATGTGTTCATTTCTTTTTGACATTGTTCGAAACAGGCACCAGAATTTTTTATTTTCTTATTGAGGGGTATTCTTCTTTGAGGCAAAATTTTAGTTAGTGGTATAAGGTTTGTTTTTCTATCTTGTTGTGTGGGAAAGTGGAATGCTTCTCAGTACACTATTTTCTTCACCTCTAAGTTACTTGTAATTTTATCACAAAGTGAAGCATGTAAAGAGTCAACAATTTGACAGCCAATAAGTCTTTTACTTACTATAACGTTTGTTTCGTATGAGCATTCTCAACAATAAGGTTGTTAAGGCTCAATAGATATGTTGGTTTAAACGGTAGATTCATAAAATAAAAACGCATTACCAATCGTGAGCTATGTTATGAGTGAGGCATTAAACCACAAAATGCTAACCACATTTGGGGTGCAACATCTCTTTTTCATAAGTATCACAAAATTCTAACAGCATTTAGAATGCAATTTATTTTTTCTATAAGCAATTACTTTGTGAAGTTCACTCATCATGTTCTTTTGCATGGTTGGCCCCCGTAGCTTTCTGAACTCGAGTTGACTCTTCTGAGTCCGAATCTTCCATAATGTATCTAAATTTATTGGCAAAAAAAAGCATGTTATCATTTGTAAAACTTTTATTGCACCTCTGAAGTTTATATTGGGGTCTTACCTTTTCTTTTTCTTTTGTTCAGAAGTTCAAGGTCCAGCTAGCTTGTCCACTTCTACTTCCTTTGCGGTCTTACCTTTTCTTTTACTTTTATCCAAAAGTTCCGAGTTCCAGCTAGCTTGTCCTCTTCTGCTTCCTCGACTCCAACCGCCTCCAAGTCCGAATCTTCGTCAATGTATCTAAAACGGTTCAGCCACAATAGACATGTGAGTGGTTCCAGAAGTAATAATTGGACGCGATCAATTAAATTTTTATGTAACCTTTTATTTTCAAGTATGTAGATTCTATCTTGGATTCAAATGAGTTAAAGTGCCATCTGTAACACCCCAACCCGATAAGGGTAGAAGTATTACATTACAGTGACATATCAGAACAAACACAAGCATATGATTCATACATACAAAGAAATTCAGGGTTACAAATGAAAATCTGAAACTACAAGGTTACAAAACAATAAATACTATGTCTAATAAAGTGAAACTTCATCTAATCGTCTCTAGTCCAAAGCATAGTCTTCTAAGTCCAGTCACACTCTCTTCCCATAACCCAGCTTCCTACTAAAAACCTGCCGCAGGAAAAGGAAATGCGGCTGAGCTTAAAAAGCCCAGTGAACAGATACATAAACAAAGCAACGATAATGAAATAGAACTGAAATATAGTGCATTGGGGAAAATCATAAGGAATAAACAAATGAATAATAGAAATGAAGGAATAGGATAGTCCTCCACCACGAGCCCAAAACTCAAAGTCATATCTCAAAGTCATAAGCCTTCAATTCATAATCTCACAATCAGAGGGGATACCTCTCAGGCAACCAGATAATATGAGGGGTGTCCTCATGTATCATAAGGGTGGAGTGATCAGCTCCCAGGGGTTGTGAAGGGCATGTATAGCACACAGTACCAATCACCTCAAAGTCAACTCAAAGTCATAGTTAAATCCACTAAGCATACATGTCTAGGATTGCAACCCATACGCCCCTTACTCAAAGTCAATCTCAAAGTCATATACTCAAAGTCATAATGGCCATAATAGTAATCATAAAAAGGGACGGCGTGAGAAATCACTCACCCACACATGAGTCATGCCAGTGGTGCATCACAGACATGCCTATGGTACCTCCATAGGTAGGAGAAACATAAATGGCTCGGGTATCAAACTAAGAGTCAGGTCTCAAAGTCATGCAAAAGGTCATATAGCAAAGGTTTATCTCAAAGTCATCTCAAAATCATATCAGAGGTTCATAATAGCAGTTCATAACAAAGGGTTCATATCAGAAATAGTATTCAAGGTCCAATCAGAGTTTATCATGTCAAGGTTCATATTCAAAAATCAATTCATGGTTCAGTTCAAAAGTCCGTTTCAAAAGTTTCTATTAAACGTCCAATTTAAATAATCTTTTAAAACAGTTTTCATAAAAATGGTCTTTCAAAATATAGGGTTCATGAAAGTTAAATAACCTTTCTTTTAAAAAGAAATTTAGCATCATTTATAAACATCTTTTCAAATCGGTTCTTCTCAAAACATTTCCATGGTATCATTAAGAAGGTTTTCATAGCATAGGTTCATAACGGAGGTCATATCAAGTGGGATCAACAGAGAAGGTTCAAGTAAAGGGGATCATAGCAATGTCATCAATTCGGGAACTAACGGATCAGAATATGAAAGAGATCATGAGAAACCTTTTGAGAAAGGTCAGAATATCACCTTAAACCGCAAGTGCAAACATGACAGAAAACATAAAGGTCGGAAGCAAAACTCCTTCTTCAGCGAATCTACACAAATTCATTGTCGGCTTGTTGTTAATAACTTATTCAATTCAGATTTCTCATTTTAGTCGGCTTTCCAGTTTTAGTAACTTTCCATTTAAAGTGACTTTCCACTTTTAGCAGGTTTCCATAAATAGTAAGTTTCCACTTTTAGAAAGTTTCCATAATTAGAAAGTTGAATCATTATTAATGGAATCAAAGTATCTTTTAACATATTTACACATTTGGTCCTTAGGGTTTCATAACTTTACCTTTTACACCCTTATATTTCCAAAATTACACTTTAAACCTTTTAGTATTCAAAGTTACACTTTAAACCCTTAACTTATCCATTTTACATAATGATCCCTTATTTTATCATGTTATACGAATATACCTTCAAGTATTCACAATTTACACTTTAAGTCCTTCAAGTTATCAAAGTTACATATTTAACCCTTTAATTTACAATTTCAACTTTTAATTCTTAATAATTACATATTAAGCCATTAATTTACCAAATTAGCACATAATCCCTTGAATACTTTTAAATACTCAAAACAGTTCCAAGTTTCTGAAAATTACATTTTTAGTCCCTCTCTTTTAATTATTTTCAAAACAAACCCTAATTAATCATTAAATACATTTTAATCCATTTAAATGTAAAACTTACACTTAGCACCCTTAGGTTATATTTTTGTCGAATAGTATACAGCCCAAATAAGTTTCCAGAATTAACCTTGAAGTTTTTAAAGTTTACAAAACTCACCCAAAACCTTTTAGCCAAATCGTATAAACCAAAAATATAAGTTTTAGAAACCCTAATCCTTCTAATCAATTTCCAATAATTAACTCATCAGTACATATCATTAATTATCACCTTTTCCAGCCCTAAACCAAAACCCTAGGGCCCTCGACTTATTTTTCTTTCTCCTTTTTTATTTACGATTTACACAAAACCAAATAATTCGAAATACTATGATCTAAGCCAAGATAATTTTTCCAACATTTTTCCAGGTTATAACACATCATAATAAGTGTATAATAATTTTATTAAGAATTATTCTGGATCGGAATGTATCTTTTACAATTAAACACGTTTTTAGGGTTTTAATTCACAAAAGTGATGTCGAGCATGCATGGGTCGAATCCAACAATTTATTTGATGTTTATGAGGTATAAAAGGTCTGAGAAGAATACCAAATCAAGAATGGAACTTGTGGAACAAGCTGTTCGATCAGGTGTATACGCGTATGGCCAAAACACTCCAAAAATCATCACGACTTCATCACTGGCCTAGCAACCTTGAAACCAATTTTCGTGGGTCTTATTACATGTAAGGAACATCATAAAAATGATAGATGAATTTTATAATGATCGAATGGAGCATAAACGTTTTACCTTGTTTTTAGGGTTCGACAAAAAGAAAGCAAAGCCACGATCGGATGAGGCTTCTACAAATCAAAAGGGAGTTTTCTTGGCTTCCTTGGAAGTTGGTTTATCACAGAAAAATACCCAGGAGTGTTGTGAATGTCGAATGGAGGCTGTGAGAGTTTTTGTGTGTGTATTAAATCGGTTTTAGGGTTTTGGGTGGAAAAATGATATGGTTTGACTAAAAGAAAAGAATGCCGTGATATGGGGGAGGGAGGACCAGGAAATTTCGTGATTTATGTTAGCCCAAATATTCATGGTGATTATCCTTCCTTAATTATCTCATATATATCTTTTAAAATCAAATTAAACCAAAATAAAACTATATATATACATCATTCGGCCATATGAGGGTATTTTAGTAATTTTTCCACTTGTATAAATGTTAAATGAAATTGTTAAAATTATTTTGGATCATAACTTGTTCATTGTTAGAAGTTTGGGATTTATTTGGTACTTTAATAAGCTTTTAATTAAATTTCAAATTGGTAAGGGCAATTTGGTCTTTTCACATGTTCTCAGATTTTAGGTGTTACAACTTCTTCCCCTCTAAAAAGAAAAAATTTCGTCCTCGAAATTTGAAGTCGCAAAGTTAGACGAAGTCGTAGCAAACCGCAAAAGTCGTCACAACATCCTCACGCCCGGGGAGGTTCTTCCAAAAGATATTTAGACCAACTGGTTTCTCATGACTCGTAATTATTGTCAAAACAGTTTCAGATTTGTCAGAAGGGCATATCATATTGAATTTGAATCAAAAGGATAATGTACCAAACATAACGGATGATAAACGAATTCTCCAGGAAGAGGTATAAAAATACATAGGATTTTCATCGAATTGATTAGGCGAATCAGATGAGAATACATTGGATTGTAGCAAACTTGGGGTGATATACGGTTTAACCCTTCAGCTTCTCAGATAGTCTCGGCTTTTAGATAACCTTCCAAAGGTATTCTCATAAACAAACAGGTCTCATTTCCTCAAAGTCCACAATCACATATTTTACTCATAGCAGATCATAATGAACAACTTCACGAATGCGAATCGTATACGGACAGAAAGCATATCGTTAGATATCGTCAACGGCAGAAATTTCATAATGGAACCTAAGATCCTTATCAGAAGTTGCAAAGATCAGCAAAACACGTGTCGAGAGTCCAAACGTATCGAATCGTATAACAAGGACAGCATATCAAACGTATAGGTAGAATGAACCTAAAGTCTCACTAAACTCAGATGATCTTGATCAGATGCCAGAATTCTAAAGCTTCTAAGGCACTTCTTAAAATATCATATGCCCACCATAAGTGCACGTTATATGATGTAAGTATTATCACGTTGGCCAGGCGTCATAATACTGGCATCATATACATATGCCCTCATGATGATCATACTTATCTCAAGTCGTGAACACCCAAACTTATTTAAATCCACCTAGTCCACCTATAGTCTCAGAGGTCACCAAAATCAAACAACATAACTAAGAGAACGAAATTACTCGAAGGGTAACGGAGATCCGAGAATGTCATTCAAAATTAAGGTACGTCATCAGTAACGTCAATTCTTTACAGCATCATCTCGTCTAACCACAATGTCCGCTTTCAAATCCGTCCACTCATTTACAAATTTCAAAATTTCTTCCAAGTTGGAGTAGTCTGTTTATTCTTGTCCGTCTTACCTCATGATTAAGAGAATTTAAAATTTGAGTCTGGTTCCTCAAGCCTTCAGCAACTCTTCTTGGTACTGTGGCGTCGTAGCGGCAGTCTCTGACACGATCACTGTGCATCCCTCCATCCGCAGGTCTGCTTCTGCTCTCAATTCATCTTAGTACAACTAAAATGAATAGAGAAATAAGACTGCGTTTCTTCGACAGGTCTTCTAACATAGCTCCAGGTTTTAAGGTACATGATGTTGTTGTCGACTCCAGGTTGTGTGTTGAATGGTTCGTCTTCTTTGGTCTGGTTGTTTGGTGCCCAAACTGAAATCTTCACGTGTTGCGTGATGCATGATTGAGCACTATCCTAGTTCCTCACTTCTTCTTGTATGCTTCTTCCATGGTAATGCTTGTCGCAACCATCTTCTACGACTCTTCCACCAAGTTTCTAACTCCGATAACGATCTTCGATCTTGGTCCTTCTTGTGAAAGCTCTGTCTTTACATTATACAGGGTAGTGTTGTCTATTATGCTTTCTGAACGTCAATCAAATTTCTCTTCCAGAACAAAGGGTCATCTCACCAATAATCTCTATGTTCTTCTTTCGTTTTAGAACACAACACAATGTCATACTATGACAATTTGTCCAAAACACGCGAAAAACATGATTATTCTAGCCAACACCATTGGCATCATTCAAGTTCATAAATGTTATAACGAGTGCAAAGGCAACTTCAGAAATCATCTCAGGGAATTTTCACATCGCCTTCTTTCTTCTTCAGGAGCTGAAATACTTCCCAAAGGTTACTCTCGGTTAGTTAATCCCCTTCTTAGAAGTTTTTGTGGTTGCTTCTTCAGTCCTTCAAATCTAAAATGATGCAATCAGACGCGGAATTTCAAAGGAAGACCAAATTAATTATTGATACGCGGAAACAGATAATGATTAGTGATAGTGGTACGTTTAAGTTCACGATAGTCGATACGTCATCGCATACTTCTCTCATTCTTCTTCATAAACAAACAAGAGCATCTAAAGAGAATCACCACGGTTAAAAATCATATTCCATCAGCTCCTTCAATCTCTCAACTTCTATGGCACCATGGTTTCTTCACTGATATCAGTTCAATGTCCACTCTACTTCTTAAGCAGGAAGGAGTACCAAAAGGTTCATCAGAGAATACCGGAAAATCTTCGTATGACAAAATATTTCCCAATAGTAAAACTTTCCAAGGGTTGATAATAATGGTTTTCAGGACAACTTGGTAATCACAAGAGTTTGGGGTAGGTGTTTCCATAGTGACATAAATTTTAGCAGATGTAGAGAGCCATCATAATGGAATAGGGTGAAGCAGATTTTTAAGGTCACATTTCAGATATGGTAGTCTATGGTATCTTCACGAATAGTCATTCAGTCCAAAAGACCGTACAATCAGGCATATCAAGGTCAAAGGATTTCATAGAGTGAATATAGTCGTCAAATCATACAGATAGTCCATATATCAGAGTCAAGTACATGGTTCAACAAAAATGTTGGGATGGATAAACGAACAGTTCAATGTGTGGGAATTTCGTTTAGCTTCTTAGCATAAGTAGCAGGTAGGATGTGTATCATTGGTAATACGAACATCGTATAATTGTCAATAGTGAGATGTACAGAGTCTCAGTTATCAGCATCATCATGCTTAGTTAACAAATCCATACAAAGATAGTATTTACATCATACCCTTCCAAAGGAAACGGTTGGCAGAACAAGGTTCATCATTTAAAGAGAGGAAACAAAACTTCTCATATTCGTGGTTCATAATTACCAAAATTCTCATAGGAGTAATAATGGATCATACAGAGTTAAGTAGTATCGGATGATACATTCATACCCAGCATAAGTAATGAATTTACAGAATGTGTCGAACACATTGTGGTTGAATGACCTACGATGTGGTTGAAAAGGTGTCAAACAGCTTATCAAACAAATCGGAGGCGGAGATCAAAATCTGAAGGTGAAACTTAAATGTGTAAGGTATCCAGGTAGCTTTTCGAGGTATTCTAACTTACTTGGTTACTAAGCTTAAGTTGCAAAACTTCTAACTTCTGAAACAAAGGTCCTTATAAGGCTTATCTAAGAGCAAAGGCACGATCAGAGTGATACGGAAGCAAATGATACTTACATAAATGTCTTAGTCTACCCATTCCTCACTGGTAATAACTTAGGTTCCTATGGGGAATCCTAATGTAAAGTTTCAAAGGTTGTCTTATGAGCGCCTATAGTGGAAACTTAGGGGTCCAAACTTCACAGGTCAAGGGTAAATGTATTACGAATCGCAGCCTGGTCTCTGATACCATAATTGTAACACCCCAACCCGATAAGGGTAGAAGTATTACATTACAGTGACATATCAGAACAAACACAAGCATATGATTCATACATACAAAGAAATTCAGGGTTACAAATGAAAATCTGAAACTACAAGGTTACAAAACAATAAATACTATGTCTAATAAAGTGAAACTTCATCTAATCGTCTCTAGTCCAAAGCATAGTCTTCTAAGTCCAGTCACACTCTCTTCCCATAACCCAGCTTCCTACTAAAAACCTGCCGCAGGAAAAGGAAATGCGGCTGAGCTTAAAAAGCCCAGTGAACAGATACATAAACAAAGCAACGATAATGAAATAGAACTGAAATATAGTGCATTGGGGAAAATCATAAGGAATAAACAAATGAATAATAGAAATGAAGGAATAGGATAGTCCTCCACCACGAGCCCAAAACTCAAAGTCATATCTCAAAGTCATAAGCCTTCAATTCATAATCTCACAATCAGAGGGGATACCTCTCAGGCAACCAGATAATATGAGGGGTGTCCTCATGTATCATAAGGGTGGAGTGATCAGCTCCCAGGGGTTGTGAAGGGCATGTATAGCACACAGTACCAATCACCTCAAAGTCAACTCAAAGTCATAGTTAAATCCACTAAGCATACATGTCTAGGATTGCAACCCATACGCCCCTTACTCAAAGTCAATCTCAAAGTCATATACTCAAAGTCATAATGGCCATAATAGTAATCATAAAAAGGGACGGCGTGAGAAATCACTCACCCACACATGAGTCATGCCAGTGGTGCATCACAGACATGCCTATGGTACCTCCATAGGTAGGAGAAACATAAATGGCTCGGGTATCAAACTAAGAGTCAGGTCTCAAAGTCATGCAAAAGGTCATATAGCAAAGGTTTATCTCAAAGTCATCTCAAAATCATATCAGAGGTTCATAATAGCAGTTCATAACAAAGGGTTCATATCAGAAATAGTATTCAAGGTCCAATCAGAGTTTATCAGGTCAAGGTTCATATTCAAAAATCAATTCATGGTTCAGTTCAAAAGTCCGTTTCAAAAGTTTCTATTAAAAGTCCAATTTAAATAATCTTTTAAAACAGTTTTCATAAAAATGGTCTTTCAAAATATAGGGTTCATGAAAGTTAAATAACCTTTCTTTTAAAAAGAAATTTAGCATCATTTATAAACATCTTTTCAAATCGGTTCTTCTCAAAACATTTCCATGGTATCATTAAGAAGGTTTTCATAGCATAGGTTCATAACGGAGGTCATATCAAGTGGGATCAACAGAGAAGGTTCAAGTAAAGGGGATCATAGCAATGGCATCAATTCGGGAACTAACGGATCAGAATATGAAAGAGATCATGAGAAACCTTTTGAGAAAGGTCAGAATATCTGTACCTTAAACCGCAAGTGCAAACATGACAGAAAACATAAAGGTCGGAAGCAAAACTCCTTCTTCAGCGAATCTACACAAATTCATTGTCGGCTTGTTGTTAATAACTTATTCAATTCAGATTTCTCATTTTAGTCGGCTTTCCAGTTTTAGTAACTTTCCATTTAAAGTGACTTTCCACTTTTAGCAGGTTTCCATAAATAGTAAGTTTCCACTTTTAGAAAGTTTCCATAATTAGAAAGTTGAATCATTATTAATGGAATCAAAGTATCTTTTAACATATTTACACATTTGGTCCTTAGGGTTTCATAACTTTACCTTTTACACCCTTATATTTCCAAAATTACACTTTAAACCTTTTAGTATTCAAAGTTACACTTTAAACCCTTAACTTATCCATTTTACATAATGATCCCTTATTTTATCATGTTATACGAATATACCTTCAAGTATTCACAATTTACACTTTAAATCCTTCAAGTTATCAAAGTTACATATTTAACCCTTTAATTTACAATTTCAACTTTTAATTCTTAATAATTACATATTAAGCCATTAATTTACCAAATTAGCACATAATCCCTTGAATACTTTTAAATACTCAAAACAGTTCCAAGTTTCTGAAAATTACATTTTTAGTCCCTCTCTTTTAATTATTTTCAAAACAAACCCTAATTAATCATTAAATACATTTTAATCCATTTAAATGCAAAACTTACACTTAGCACCCTTAGGTTATATTTTTGTCGAATAGTATACAGCCCAAATAAGTTTCCAGAATTAACCTTGAAGTTTTTAAAGTTTACAAAACTCACCCAAAACCTTTTAGCCAAATCGTATAAACCAAAAATATAAGTTTTAGAAACCCTAATCCTTCTAATCAATTTCCAATAATTAACTCATCAGTACATATCATTAATTATCACCTTTTCCAGCCCTAAACCAAAACCCTAGGGCCCTCGACTTATTTTTCTTTCTCCTTTTTTATTTACGATTTACACAAAACCAAATAATTCGAAATACTATGATCTAAGCCAAGATAATTTTTCCAACATTTTTCCAGGTTATAACACATCATAATAAGTGTATAATAATTTTATTAAGAATTATTCTGGATCGGAATGTATCTTTTACAATTAAACACGTTTTTAGGGTTTTAATTCACAAAAGTGATGTCGAGCATGCATGGGTCGAATCCAACAATTTATTTGATGTTTATGAGGTATAAAAGGTCTGAGAAGAATACCAAATCAAGAATGGAACTTGTGGAACAAGCTGTTCGATCAGGTGTATACGCGTATGGCCAAAACACTCCAAAAATCATCACGACTTCATCACTGGCCTAGCAACCTTGAAACCAATTTTCGTGGGTCTTATTACATGTAAGGAACATCATAAAAATGATAGATGAATTTTATAATGATCGAATGGAGCATAAACGTTTTACCTTGTTTTTAGGGTTCGACAAAAAGAAAGCAAAGCCACGATCGGATGAGGCTTCTACAAATCAAAAGGGAGTTTTCTTGGCTTCCTTGGAAGTTGGTTTATCACAGAAAAATACCCAGGAGTGTTGTGAATGTCGAATGGAGGCTGTGAGAGTTTTTGTGTGTGTATTAAATCGGTTTTAGGGTTTTGGGTGGAAAAATGATATGGTTTGACTAAAAGAAAAGAATGCCGTGATATGGGGGAGGGAGGACCAGGAAATTTCGTGATTTATGTTAGCCCAAATATTCATGGTGATTATCCTTCCTTAATTATCTCATATATATCTTTTAAAATCAAATTAAACCAAAATAAAACTATATATATACATCATTCGGCCATATGAGGGTATTTTAGTAATTTTTCCACTTGTATAAATGTTAAATGAAATTGTTAAAATTATTTTGGATCATAACTTGTTCATTGTTAGAAGTTTGGGATTTATTTGGTACTTTAATAAGCTTTTAATTAAATTTCAAATTGGTAAGGGCAATTTGGTCTTTTCACATGTTCTCAGATTTTAGGTGTTACACCATCCATTTGTTAGCCATAACATGGACATGTACTTAAAGAAGATTTCCATTTGTAATTTGCATATGAATTTGTGGCTCATGTATGAGACCTTTTTTATATGTTACAAAGACCTTGATTACTGTCCTAAATGAAATATATGTTTGGTAAAGAAACAGATAATGATTTATGGGATTTAGGGAGCTTTGCATGTCCTGTTTTTTAATTGAAATGTTATGTTTCTGGTTAACAGTGAATACTTGAACCGGAGTAATCTGTATCGCCAAAGAGTTTGGACGTGCAGCATTTCCCTGAAGAACTCATGGAGCCTGTGTTGCCTGATGTTCATTCAGTAATGACTCTTTCTACGTTCTTTTTATACTGTCCTTTCTGTTCAAATACTTATAAAGCTATTCATATCATGGAGTTTCATACATGGCTGGTATTTTAATCTTATGGAAGTAGTCAATATGATGTGCGAGAGTTATTTATATGCAACTCCTATTTCCATCATTAGTAATTTGCATACAAATTTGTAAGCACGGTTATTGTTTCTATGGCAGAACTACCAAACATCAACATACACTTTTTTTTTGGCATGCTTTCTCTGAACCATTGTTTCATATTAAGTTTATGATGGTTTTAGATGTTATTTTGATTTCTAAATTTAGGGTAGATACTTTTCATTGGTAAAGAGTTTTCAGATTGAGCATTCACCACATGTAAATACTCAAACGGTTGCACGAAAAGTAAGGTAAGTGTGAAGAGATCCATAATTAACAGGTGTAACTAAGCTCAGATAATACTCACAGGAATTTCATGACATATAGCTTCGTAGGTAGATTTATTGAAATAAGAAGCTGAGCACAAAACATTAGCCACACGATGATGCTCATATTTAAGTTCATATAATTCTAACACAAAACATTGGCTAGAACATGACACTCATACCTAAGTTCACAAAGTTATAACCAACACCGTCGGTGTAACCCTTTATTTCCTCTTCAGCACTTATTTTGAGTGGAGTTCCTTATTCTTCATCTTTTTTAGGAAGTTTATCCAACGGGACTTTTTCAACATGATCTCCCTCTAGTTCTGAATCTTGTTCAATGTAGCTTGAATTATGTGTTAAAAAAACAAATGTTATCGTGTGCAAAAGTTATTATTCAGTATGAAAGTTTATATTGTATACTAAGGTCTAACCTCTGTATTTTTTTTGGCTCAGATGCCTTTGATGGAGCACATATTTATGGTCCCCTCACTGAAACTGCAGAAGCATGGGCTAGAAAAATGATGATGCATGTGAAGCTTTCAAATTGTCCATAATTATAGTATGTATGAGATTTTATCTCAGAACACATGTTTTGTATTAAAAAAGTTTGTCAAAGCATGAGGCAACAATGACGTGTCATCTGCAGCCTATATATGGAAACTGGAAACATGTCAAGAGACGGACGGATAATCAAACCAAATTTATACATGCACCTCATCCAGCCCATCCAAAAGAGCTTTAGCATTTGACTTTGTTAACTCTGTAGCTGTCTCATACCACATCACGATCACAGTATGGGCAGTGGCATCTTTCACATCAACCTCAAGCCTAAACCTGATGATGCAGAAAAACAACACATTAATTGCAAGTATTCAAAGTAAAATTTGTTCTAGTAATATGCAGAACATATTATGACATTGGTCTGGGGTAGTTTACAGGCTACTCGCACGTGTCGCTCCAAGTTTGCCATCTTTCCTGGTCGTACCCTTTTTGCACTTGCCACCGCCACATGCTGGTAGTAAATACATCCTGATGATGCAGATGCAGGAAAACAACACATTAATTGTAAGTATTCAAAGTTATACGTTTGTTTTAGTAATCTGCATAACATATTATGACCTTGGTCTAGGGTAGTTTACTCGCACGCGTCGCACCAAAGTTTGCCATCTTTCCGGGTCACACCCTTTTTGCACTTGCCACCGCCACATGTTGGTTGTAAATGCATGATAACGAATACCTGATTTTTGATTTAAACTCTACGACTGCAGGAATTTCATCACTATCTAGAATAAGTGTTGATGAACAACTCGATATGCTTGGAAAGTGTGGCTGGCAAATGTCATATTTATATTCAATGGTGAGGAGATGAAAGGGGTTGTCAATGTGGCATGGAAACATGAAAGGGTATTGTTGCAGGCAGTTTCTTTTTTGTTTTTCAAAAGCTGTCAATGTGGTGATGGATTCATTGTATAGCATTTAATCATGACGTTTAATCTATTTTTTTTTTTTTAGAATGGAGATTTTTGGGCTTCTTAGGGAGGTGGATTGCAAGCAGGTTTTTTACCAGCGTCTTGAAGTTATGGCTTCATCAATGAGGCTTTATAGTTATTTATTTATTTATTTATGGGCTGTAAATGCATGAAATCTTAAAAGCTATTATAAGCTTTCAAATGAAGCTCAACATCCACGAATAATAAGTTGCACTTTTTACATAATAGAGTTTGTTAGCTTATACCATTAGCTTAAACCATATATTTGAGTTTTTTAGCTTGTGACATTAATGCTCACATTCAATAGGGGGAACTCATTCTTTATATATATATAGATTTTTCTTTTCTCGGGTCACTACCGCTGATCCTACCACTCATACTCCACTTAAACGAGATTAGGTATAATAGCTGTTATATAACTATTTTAAGTCATTGATTGTTGATGTATTTAAGTTGATTTGAGCAAGTGTTGTCAGTTAAGGCCGAGCATAATAGACCGCGGACCAAACCGATAAACTAGGCCAAAGCAGACCGACCCAGACAGACCAGAGATGATTCGATTTGGTCCTCAGTCCACCTTTTTCTCGTATTTGTTTCTCGGTCCGCCCTTACGCAAAACTGGCTATTATGTTTTACAAACTGGACCGAGTCGGCGCACTAGACCGATCACATTCCGGACCGAACACATTCCCGTCCGTCTTCGGTCTAGTGTTTTGAGCAATTCGGTTTTCGATCTAGTCCGGGTTTCGTCAGTCCGGTCCAGTTTTAAGACCGTAATGAGCCCTACTGTCAATACCAACTAACCTTAAAACTAGATGTGGAAATGAGCCGAGCACTCATAAATTCTTAACGAAACTCTTTTATTCTTAACCAAAATATAATACTACTCCAATTGAGAATACATATACTACATAAAATTCTTGACCAAAACTCTATTTTTATCTTTTTATTTTATTCTTAACCAAAATAATAATACTACTTCAATTGAGAATACATACACTTAGGAGTGTAAACGAGCCGTGACAACTCACGAGTTATTCGAGATCGACCCATAAACTACTCGAAATCGACTCGTAAACGAGTCAAGCTCGAGTTCGAGCTACTCGAGTACACTGTCGAGTGAAGCTCGAGCTCCAAATTAGTTGGCTCGTGAAGCTCGCGAGTCTTAACGAGCTTCGGTTAAATTGCACTTTTACCCTTTTATATACATATATTTACTTAATTTTTATACAAATTGAGTCGAGCCGAACTTGATATGCCGAGTATTTATCGAGTTCGAGCATGAAATGTAAAAATAAACGAGCTCGAGTTTTATATGACGAGTCGAGCTCGAGCTCGAAATATAAAGCTCGACCGAGCTCGAGTCGAGTTTCGAGCTCACAACAACAACAACAACAACAAACCCAATCCCGCCGGGGCAGGGTATGAGGGAGATAAAATGTAGACCGATCCTACCCCTGCCCTAAGGTAAACCCGGGAGTAGTCGAGTTTCGAGTATAGTATTCGAGTCGAGCTCGAGATTGACAGTACTCGGCTCGTTTACACCACTACATACACTATATAAAAATGGGATAAGACACCAAAATACCTCTTAACCGAAAATAAAAATAAATAAATAATTAAATAAAAACGGGTTAAATTGCACTTTTACCCTTTTATATACATATATTTACTTAATTTTTAAACAAATCAAGTCGAGCCGAGCTTGATATACCGAGTATTTATATGACGAGTCGAGCTCGAAATATAAAGCTCGACCAAGCTCGAGTCGAGTTTCGAGCTTGAGTTATATAGTATTCAATTCGAGCTCGAGCTTGACAGTACTCGGCTCGTTTACACCCCTACATACACAATATAAAAACATGATAAAAGACCAAAATACCCCCGAACATTAAAAAAATAAAAAATAATAAAAAAAAGGAGAAGGGAGGTGGATTTTTTTTGATACACATGTTATCTAGCGGATCTTTTTAAACTTTTTTAATTTTAATTACGGATTCATCATGGCATTATATGCTCCACAGTCCACACACTGAGAACTTGTGCTATGGGTGTTCAATTTGTGTCAGGTAAAATTTTACTATGCGCCATGTTCATTAGAGGTTTGTAGTTACAGTTATATACTTACTAGTTGTCATTAGTTTTAATTATTTGAACTCTAAAATTGTACTTGCATATAACATGTTTGATGATATGTCTAACTCAAATCACTAGTTAACTAGAGGTTAGTACATTTTATAATAAATAACTCAATCTCATCCATGTAAGGTGTTTAATATCCATGTAGTAACTTTTATCATTTTGTCGTGTTTTACATCATCCAATTTGCACTTTCACTTATCATTTTGCTTCCTATATGTTATTTTAGCTACATTTCATGATAATTGGATAAATGTTGGGTTCTGACTGGCTGTGGAATATAAATGCACCATTTGCTTTTGAACCTGAAACATTTTTTTTATAAAAGTGAACCCTTAAACATTTAAGTATTTCCATAACCAACAACTAATTTAGAATGCCAGTATAGGACCTTTATGTGTTCACACTTTTTGATTAAATTACTTTGACTGAATAAGCAATTTCCAGGAGGATGTATTGGGTTGCTTATTCCTTTTTTTAATCATATCTTTCTTTATCATTGACCAAAAGACCATATATGAGTGGCTTATCTTTCATTTTCATCGACCAAAAAGATGCTTTTGTTTGTCAACAACACTGCAGCAGCTTTCAACCATATCAGTTTCATCATAATTTACACATTATCTATTACTTTTATTCAATGGCATCTTCTTCTAACTCATCTGCACCAAAAATAATGGCTTCTACTTCAACTACATCCATTCAAAAGAGGTTTAAGTATGATGTTTTTCTGAGTTTCAGGGGTGAAGACACCCGTAAAAACATTGTTGATCATCTTTATCATGCTCTTAAGGATAAAGGCATTTACACCTACAAAGATGATGAGAAAATCCAGAAAGGGAAAAGGATCAGCGATGATCTCTTCAAATCCATTCAAGACTCCAAATTTTACATCATTGTTTTTTCCAAAAACTATGCTTCTTCGTCTTGGTGTTTGGAAGAGCTTGTCAAGATTATGGAGTGCCAGAAGATGGATGAGCACACTGCTTACCCAATCTTCTATGACGTTGAACCCACCGAAGTCCGCAAACAAAGTGGGGCTGTTGGTCAAGCTTTTGCTAAACATGCAAATGAAGAGGCTGCTGGGAAATGGAGAGAAGCTTTGAAAGAAGCAGCCGATCTCGCTGGTTGGGAGCTGAAGAACACTTTTGATGGGTAATTATTTCATCATATATCTTCTTGCGTTATTCCTTGCTTAAGTTTCTTCTTAAATTACTACCGAGTATAGGGTCATCCATGAAAACTGACTATAGTATTATGTTACATAGTATTACTTCATATATGAGTGTATGTAATAGATTATAGATCTAAAACATTGTTTATGTTGGATTTAGACTATGCTAAACGGAACCTTTTGCATACATACAGGCATGAAGGTAAGTTCATCAAAAAAGTTGTTGGAGAGATTTCGCTAGAGTTACGTTCCGTCAATTTTGGGTTTGATGAAAAGTTAGTCGGCATGGAGACTCGAGTAAAGGATGTTGTTTCATCTTTAGAAGTTGGTAGTGATGAAGTTCGCATGATAGGGATCAAGGGCATGGGAGGGGCTGGGAAGACAACTACGGCGAGAGCTGTTTTTGATACTCTATCTAATGATTTCGAAGCTATAAGCTTTATTGGGAATGTGAGAGAAGTTTCGAATGGCTCAGTGTCTGGTTTGAAGAATTTACAAGAACAGGTCCTTTCAAATGTACTAAATGAACACGTCACTCTAAATAGTGTTGATGACGGGAAAGACATGATGAAAAGGAGGATGTGTGCTAAAAAGGTTCTTCTTGTTCTAGATGATGTGGATCACGTAAAACAACTTGAGGCATTAGCCTGTGAGGCTAAGTGGTTTAAGCCAGGAAGTAGAATTCTCATTACAACAAGAGATGAGCAAGTATTGAAAGCACCCAGATCAGTGGACGTGATTCGTGATATTGCTCTCTTATCAGACCAGGAAGCAACTTCCCTCTTTAGTAGGTATGCATTTGGAAGAGACGATCCACTTCAAGGATACGAAGAGCTGTCAGGAAAAGTTGTTCGTTATGCTGCTGGTCTTCCCTTAACGGTCGAAGTCTTGGGTTCCTTTCTCTGTGGTAAAGATATGGTTGAATGGGAAGATACCATAGAAAGACTAAAAAATATTCCCTTGAAGGAGACTCTGGAGAAGCTAGAGTTAAGCTTCAACAGTCTCGAGGATGATTATCAGCAAATATTTCTAGACATTGCATGCATATTGAAAGGCGAGAAGAAAGAAGATGCAATCAGAATTCTTGAAAGCTGTGGATTTCATGCTAGAATTGGTTTAAAAGTTCTTGAGCAGAGATCTCTCATAACTATTTCTTCTAGATATGATTTTTTTTCTGAGGAATTTTCTGAGGTCTTGGGCATGCATGACCATATAGAAGAAATGGGAAAGAACATTGTTCGTCGTTCGCGTGAGCCTAACAAACATAGCCATTTGTGGAAGTACGAGGAAATTGAAGACATATTGGCTAATGACAAGGTACAGATCAGTTTATTTGCAAGGTGGAGAAAACTAATACATTTTCATTTGTTCTGACTTCTGACATTGTTTTTGGATTGCAGGGTACTGAAGCAACAAGATGTCTAAAACTTGATGTGTGGAGAGGAAATTCGAGAATTCTTCTTAAAGGTCTTGGAAAAATGAAGGAACTTCGATACCTTGAAGTGAACTTTGCATTTTTTGATTCTAGAAGTGATCCGAAATTTGATGATAAGTCCAACAGAATTGCGAGAATTGTTATGAAAGGTCTTGGAAAAATGAAGATACTTGGATGTCTTGAAGGGTTTTCTGAAAATTATGATATCAGGCAATGCTTCACAAATTCTTTAAAATATCTAAAATTTAGGAATTATCCTTTCTTGTATTTACCCAAAACATTTCAAGCAAACAATCTTGTTGGACTTGAAATGGAGCACAGCAGAAGAATGGTACAGCTTTGGGAAGAGGGAGAAAGAAAGGTAGAATAACTGTTGATTGGTTGTTTTGCATAATTCGTAATAAAGCTATTAATTTATTGGTTTGTTAATATGCTAACATTAATCTTTTTGTCTTATTTTTGCTGGCAGGTTCTAAAAAAACTCAAATTCTTTTCTCTCTCTGGGTCAAAATTGACGACCTTTGACCTGGGGTTGACTCCGAATCTCGAAATGTTATCTCTTTCTAGATGTGCTGATTTTGCAGAACTTCACGTGCCTGTTGCATGTCAAAATATCAAAATCCTCAACCTTAGAGAATCAAGTTTGAGGAGCCTTGACCTTGAGCTGATTCCAAATCTTGAGAAGTTAGATCTTGCATATTGTGATCAGTTGGTAGAAATTAAGGCTCCCATTGGATGTCTAAGAAAACTTGTCAACTTATACTTACACGGTTGTTTGAGGTTTAAATATTTTAGGTTTGACAGTAGATGTGAGCCCAATGTTAATTGTTCTTCAGATACTTTATATCTGGATGGTGAGTCCCTAGATTCATGCCCATTGCACCCCAACAGTAATCTCCCAAAGTTTCAGTTTACTTGTATTTATGCAGAATATCTACCGTCATCAGTTGGAAATATTGAGAAGCTTATTTCTTTTGGTCAATGTGCTTGCACAGACTTTGAGAAATTGTCAGATATGATTTGTAGTTTACAATGTCTACAAAGACTTACACTCAGATGCAAAGATATTCCAGAGTTTCCGAAAGAACCTGGCCAGTTAGAATGTCTAAAAGAGCTCTCGTTGTGCTCTAAGAAGATAAAACATCTTCCGGATAGCATTTGTATGTTGAAACATCTTAAGTATCTGAGACTTGATTGGTGTACTCTTCTTGAGAAGTTGCCTGAGGACATTGGCCAGTTAGAATCTCTAGAGAGTCTAGATTTGTCATTTACAATGATTAAACATCTTCCAGATAGCATTTGTATGTTGAAACGTCTGAAGTCGCTCCATCTTTATAAGTGTTCTCTTCTTGAGAAGCTTCCGGATAGCATTTGTATGTTGAAAGGTCTCAAATCTCTCAAAGTCAGTAATGGTGCTCTTCTTGAGAAGTTACCAGAGGATCTTGGCCAATTAGAATGTTTAGAGGAGCTAGATGTGAGTAGTAAGAAGATTGAATTTCTTCCAGATAGCATCTGCATGCTAAAACGTCTGAAGTGGCTCGATGTTAGTCACAGTTCTTGTCTTGGGAAGTTGCCTGAGGACATTGGCCAGTTAGAATCTCTGGAGTGGCTAAATTTGTCGGCTACAATGATTAAACATCTTCCAGATAGCATTTGTAAGTTAAAACATCTGACACATCTCAATCTTCGTTATTGTGATCTTCTTGAGAAGTTACCAGAGGATCTTGGCCAATTAGAATGTTTAGAGGAGCTAGATGTGAGTAGTAATAAAATTGAATATCTTCCCGATAGCATCTGCATGCTAAAATGTCTGAAGTCGCTCGATGTTTTCAATTCTTGTATTGGGAAGTTGCCTGAGGACATTGGCCAGTTAGAATCTTTGGAGATTCTAGATTTGTCATTTACAATGATTAAACATCTTCCAGAGAGCATTTGTATGTTAAAACATCTGAAGTATCTCAACCTTCGTCATTGTGCTCTTCTTGAGAAGCTACCAGAGGATCTTGGAAAATTAGAATGTTTAAAAGAGCTAATTATAGAAGACACTGGCATAATAAGTGATCTTCCCCAAAGACTTTGCGCTGCATCTTCGGACCTTCTTCACTCGTATGATTTTCCTTAGGAGATAAAGACTACAACCCGTCACCTTCGGTGAGTAAATAACACACTTTCCTTGTTTTCTAAATTTATTTTTCTCTTATTTTAATATCAAATTTATTTTTCTAAATTATTGGAACAAAATAATACTAGTAGCTTTGTAGAAAGTAAATCACACGATGGTCCTTATAGTTTATACCAAATTACATTTTTGGTCTCAAAATACCAGAATTTACATAAACGTATCCATTATAAAACTTGTTACACTATTGGTCCCTTTTTGTGTTAAAGATGTTAAAGATTCAAAAAGATGGTAGACGGTCCATGGATAAAATGCAACTATTGTACCTGTTTTCAAAGATTCTCTATTGTCGATTGCATTTTAATTTCATACTAATGGCACAATTCCATATAAGCTAAAGTAGTTTCTTAGTTTTTAAGGTTGCACTCTGGCATAAACTCAGGAATCAATTAACTAGGGGCGGATCTAAGTGGCGGATCTAGACACGGTGTTAACGATGTGAGCTGAGTCGAGTATAGGCCTAAACGAGCAAGGCTCATTTATTAACTACTCGGTACTCCTCTTTGGTGCATTGTTTTCTATTTGCCAGCCCCTGTACGTAGAGGCACATCTTCAGATGAGGCTCAAAGCCGCTGATTACTTCTTGAAGCTAATTGATATTGGTCGCTCGATGGAAAACAAATCATGGAAAACAAATCTGGAATTTGGCCGGACCTCAAATATTGTAAAATAAGAAATGGTCTCGAAGGAGAATGGGAAACACTTTCGTTAAGTTTAGTTGGTGAATGGTCTCAATGTGTGTTCAAACTTACTTATTGCTCTCCATAGAAGCTGCCTATCTTCACTTGCATTGTTTGATCGTTTTACTATTTCTATTTACAACGTATTTGGCTAATTTGTTTTCTGTACTTTCGTTGAACCAATTTATGATTGGTAGAATGTTTATTTGTAACGTAGGTAAACTAATTATGTTTGAAATGATCTGCATGTGCTTTACCATTGTGTTTTTATCACACCACTCACTATTCATCTTCTTTGAAATCGTGCAGAAACTCTAGTGACTGTATTTAATGAGCGAAAATCCTTGTCAAATATATCAATACCATTTCCTCCGCTAGTAGTTGAAACCATGGCCGTGGAGAGAGTCTCCACCAAGGCTGTGGAGGTGGAGGAGAGGAAAAAAATGATAACCAAACCGTGAGTAAAACTGAAACTTTATGGTTTCTGAAAAGCAAAAACCGAGTATTTATGGATTGGTTTCTCTTTTATGCAAAAACCGAGCAAAACCAAATGATGGTCGCCCCCAAATGTTGTGACCTCCAAAAAGTGGTGTATTTACAGAAAAACTGCGTAACATGGCCATGATATTATCCTTTTCAAACGTGTTGAAAATAACTCATCCTTAATTCCTTATTGAACAAAATGAAATAAGACTGACATTACAAAATCACATGGCTAGGAACCATCGGTAAGAACCGCAGCATTGATAGCAACCATGGTTATCGCGCGGCAATCCTTGTGATATCTGACTTAGATCCCATATAATTGTTATTTGCGTGTTCTTAACCAAAACGTTAATCATACTTTGCTTTTTAACGTGTATCAAATACGTACTTACTTTCGGTATGTGAATGGCAGGTTTTCTTACTCACAATCCTAAATAAAACAATATCAGGTGCCAAAAATATTGCATGTGTAAGTGATTCTACCTAAATCTATTTTGCAAATAAAAGTTAATGAAGATATTGATTAAGAGTAAAACAAGCAAGAAGGATAATCATTTGCAGCTGCAGCGATTGCATATGAAGAAATGCAGATGGAAACAAAGAAGAAGCAGAGACTTCCAAGGTAATAATGCAGTAATGTTACGAAGGGGTGTTTGGAATTGCGTTTATATCAATTGATAACTTGTCATCTAATTTGAATTGTGTAACTAGTTACTATAAGCAATAACTTGAATTGAATAGTTGAAAATGGGTCGGATTGACCTCCCATTTTTATGTCCATACTAGAATTAAACTTTGGGCCGTGTTCACACCATTTCATTTCTAGCATTTTATTTTTAGTAAGTGGAATGAGATTGCTCCTTTCGTCTACAATATTTTCAAGTTTTCACTTTTGGAGTCCTCTTCTTTCTGTTTTCACTCTTCATAGTACACATACCATAGTGATTTTAGACCATTACTAATGAAAATGGCTTTCCTTTTGTACTTCCATCATCATAACTTTGAATTTTATTCTGCTAAAAACTGTTCAATTTTGTGATAATATTGTGTAACCGATATGTTTCTGTGCAAAACGATTTATGAACTATTGTATACTTTGAGTAACTGATATCAGTGGGGTTGATTTTGCTGCCTGTAAACATAAATTACGGGTCAAAATGACATGGTTTTCAACAATGCTGGCAGGTGTCAGGGAGCATTAGTTATTGTGGACACAAACTTTCCAAATTTATTCATCCAAGAACATGTGCTTATATAAGCCCAAATAATCTTCATAATGGTGAAATGACGGTCAGAGAGACATCGGAAATTTCAGGATGGTGCTTGGGCGTCGGCCGAAGATATAAACTACTTGCAGAAATCTTGAGGATGGAAAACGAAGGAGAAAATGCATTCAAGTTTTTGGATAAAAGAGTCTAACCAACTGGATTGTCGCTGCCTTTTAACATGTCTGTTTCATTAGCTGAAAACACAAGAAGCGAACATGTTAAATGGGTGAAACTACCCACTTTGACCCATTACCTGACGTACTTACTTTTCACCCTCAAAAAAGAAGCACGTAACCAGCTCTATCCAAACACTTAATGATGCGGTCACTTGGAAAAATACTTAACACACCTGAACTAGCGCCTGTCAAGATTGAGCAGATAGTCTTAATCGTCCAGATATCCTAAAGTATCATACGTACTTCTGAGTAAGTTTTTATAGTCTTAAAACACAGGACATGGATCTATAATCCAAAAAGTTGTTGCTAAAATTATTCATTGCTTACAAAAAATAACATGGTGCTTTGGTCCTAAATCTATATCACACCTAGAACAGAAAGCTTAGTTGTTTTATAGTGAGTAGATATTCAATCTGATTGTACCAGGTATATATGATTAGTGATGGATACCACATAATATATAAATATATATCAAAAGGGTACTTCACGATTGCTTATTTCTTTAGATTATCTGCTTATTGCATTTTTTAAAAAACAAATAAGAACTTTTGAGTAAAAAGTACTAGTACGTTGGAGAAAACTGGTTGTGTGTGTCTGCTTATTATAGGATTAGATAAGCTGTTAAATAAAAAGCTGTACAAGTTAAATGTTTGATATTAATCTTCCGTGCGTATGCATGTATAGGTAGATGCTAGTTACGTTGTTGTGTATACATGAACACAAAGTTTAAGAACAATAAGAAGAGCGTTTCAAGAGTAAGAATAATGGGTGGAAGTAATAAGCAATTCGGGTTGATTGTGCTCAGTTTGATGCTTTAATTTTTGGGGACAGCAACCATGGGGATTGAACACGCCACTAGCAACCACCATGGCACCTATGCCTGCTCGATCCGACAACCACTGTTCATGAGAAAAAGGTGTGATGAACACTTGATATGTCTCACTGAGGGTTGAGAATGAATCAAGCTTCTATCTATTATATATATGAGCTTTTGAAGTTATTCAAATATGCACTTCGAAACAAACTACATTTTGCTTTCGTATCAAGCTAATTTGTTAGATAACATATATGCATGCCTTCGTAATATGTGTACGTGTTTTCGATTCACTACAAAAAAACGCACAAAATCGAGACAGCTGATTTACCAAGTCCAAGTGCGGTGAGCTGAGTATTGTATACATATTACAGTATGAAACTACTAAGTTAAGATCCTTAATTGACACATAAATTCAAGCCATGCAGTTCAACGAAGAAAAAAAAAAAAAAAAAAACCACACGATACCAGTAACCTTGTTGATATGCGGAATCATTTGAAGCTGACAACGGGTTATGGGCCGGGTCTAACCGGGTCTTGGCCGGACATAACCGGATCTTAGCCGGATTTACACACAGATTGTTTGACTTTATATGAATGGTAATAGATATGAAGTCTTGTTGCTAAACATCAAAAGTCAGACACGTACATGGTACTTCAAAGTACTTCAAAGTCCATCAAAAGCATCATGGACCAAAACAAGAAAAAGACAAATGTATGGTTCTTATTTTTACTTTTTAGCACAAGAAAAAATAAATAAATTTAACAATAAAACATGCAAGTACGTAATTGCAATATACTGTTGATCTTAGGTACGTATTTGCATGGATATGAGGTTTTTATATAAATAGATGCTCGTTGTTGTGTATGTATGAAGTACGATCACAAAAGAAAGACAAATGTATGGTGCTTATTTTTAGCAAAATAATAAATAAATAAATAAAATTAGTAGCATATATACACAGATATACTCTTAAGAAGAAGAAAAAAAATATAGAAATCAAAAGCATCATGGACCAAAACAAAAAAAAGACAAATGTATGGTGCTTATTTTTAGCAAAAGAATAAATAAATAAATAAAATTGAGAATGAAATGTGGAAAGTAAGGATGATTTGGAGGCTAAAAAAGTAGGTACGCTTCCTCTTGACAATTTTCTTAACAAATGTATGAACATGGTATTTTACATAAGCTAAATTTGCCTACAAGTTAAATGTTTCCTATTGACTTGTCATGCAATAATCTTTATGAAGTTTATAGCGTTGGATACGTTCTTATAGATAAAGCTAGTTTTTACGAAGTTATTAGCTACATATAGTAGATCAAGGGACACGAAGGCACTTTTTAGAGTAAATATCATAAATCGTCCCCTGTGATTTACCGGGTCAATAAAAAATCGTCTATGTGGTTTATTTTCTTAGGGTTTGGTCCATGTGGTTTTGAACCCATACGGGTTTGGTCTCTGAGACTAACTGTCGTTAGTTTTTTTGACTTGTATAAACGCTCGTTAGTATAAAGGACTAACGGTGAAAATAAAAAATCGTATAAACGCTCGTTAGTATAAAGGACTAACGGTGAAAATATAGGACTAATGGTGCAAATATTTGTTGCAAACGGTCGTTAGCTAACGGAAAAAACTAACGACAGTTAGTCTCAGAGACCAAACCCGTATGGGTTCAAAACCACATGGACCAAACCCTAAGAAAATAAACCACATAGACGATTTTTTATTGACCCGGTAAACCACAGGGGACGATTTATGATATTTACTCCACTTTTTATTGATTAACAAGTAGAAATTACTACATTATTTTAGACTATAAAATGGGTAAGGATTCTCTCAAATAGTAAACAACTTGATTGATCAAGTTGTATAGTTATCACCCGTTGGATCAAATCAAAGGCCTAGATCAAATAAAAGTAGTTTGTATCTTTTAATCTAGACCTTTGATTATATATACAACTTGACTACTTGAGAGAATCCTCACCCAACATGATTGTATCGTATGTATGATATAAACAACTCGATTATAAGTACGCAAAATACTTGATGCAAAGGGAAAAAATGCATAATTACTTAATGTAAGGAAGAAAAAAAGTACATGAATACTTAGGTTGTGTTTGGCAAGGGGGCTTATAGGGGCTTGGGCTTTAAAATAAGTCGGTGGTATGTGCTTATTTACACACCATTTATTTACCAAATTAAGACAAAAAACGTTCAAAAAACTAACCAAATATGCCAAAGATATCGTGTTTTTGTGTTTGTGATTATGCAGGTACGGATATTTCAAAAATGGACATAAATCAAGCCAAAAAGACAAAAACGAGCACAAGATTTGAAAAAGTGTCAAAAGCCGGAGCCGGGAAAGCATAATGGTCAAAGAAAGCTCAAAATAGAAATAAAAGAATTTGAGAATCAAACTTGTGAGCGTGGATGGCCTGATGGCTAACCTTGATTTCCTAATTCTTATGAAATTTTGGTCACGTGTTCGAGTCACCTAGTTACTCCTAGCTCTTTTTTTGTCACCCAAAGTAAATTATTATTATTATTATTATTGTTACTGTCGAATTTATTAATAAAGTTCATCTTTAATCACCTCACACATTAAAATAAAGGGGAATTGACCAAAGGGTCTCTGGTCTAGCGGTATGGAGGTTTTACCCTCCTAGGCAAGGTCTCAAGTTCGAGTCTTGTCTAGGGCGATAGGGGTTTCCTCCCGCGTGTGTAAAGGGAAGGGTGTCATTGCCTTCTGGGCTGAATCCAACCTGGTTGTGTGGGCTCGCTATGCCTTCTGGGCTAGGAGCCATGTAGCCACAATTGCCGTTCAAAAAAAAATAAAAATAAAGGGGAATTGTATATGCAATATTTGAAAGGATATATATGCAATGCACTGTGATTTATCAACACAAAAATAGATTTCATCCATTAAATTTTTTATTTATACTAGAGTGTTTCTTTTTCTTCCTTAGCTAAGGCCATGTGGATCTCATGTTCTATATGAGTCCGTTAATGAGGTGAGATCATATTTATATAGAGATGCTTTAATTACAAATACGAGTTAATATAAATATTTAGTTCACAAAAGAAAGAAATGTTGGTGGTAATGAGCCCAGAACAGGGTTAAGATAATCAAAGACCTAGCTACGTACCAATTAAGGTTACCGGATATCACTTGGAATCGTGTTATCACTTTCCAAAGTAAACTATTCGACCCTAATGCCTGGGTATCACGAATATCTACTTGGGATAAGACCAAATGTTGTTAGTGATTTAGGCACAAATCAATAACCCTTCGTGTATAAGTGTTATATGTTTTCTGTGTATCTCCTCATGCATAATATGATTTCCTATTTATAGGAAGATACTCCTGGCTAGTCAAATGAAATTATGAGAATTAATCGGCCCATTAATCTCCACATAATTATCCCCATTATAGCCTAAAATAGTGGTTACTTAACCAGTTAAACGTGGTCATAAGTGTATATGTAACTGCCATTTGAATAGGTCAAATCAGTTACATATCATCAGCAGAATCCACTTATCACTAGCAGCAGATTGTCTGCTCAGCAGCAAAGTCATACTACTAGCAGCAGAATTGCTATCAGCAGGATCCTGACGATAGCAGTAGGATCCACTATCAGTGGAAACCAATACTAGCAGCAGAATCCTACACAACCACTATTAGAGTCAGGGTGTTCAGGGACCTGATGGGTGTACACTCCGTACCTCCAAGCCCATTACCAGGTGTGAACAAATCCCACAAGTGCACTAAATTTTCCAACAATCCTCCCCAAATTTAGTTCACTTCCCTTGCATGAAAAATAACCATTATACAAAACAAGTGCATAAACGAAAATATCCTGAGGATTGAATTTCCATATTAGTAAATTACACGTTCAAATATTCGAGAATCAGGGTGTTCTAAGAATTGAACCCTTCAACCCATTTGAATACCTGAAGATAAAATACACACAAGTTTTCCAACACTTAAACACTCCTGACACTATACAAGCCATGTGTCCATATCCAATTCATAAATGTTGTAAAAGCTAAAAGTCCATAGCTTCCTGAAGCGGCAAAACTTCAACATTCACATAGGTGGTTCCTCTTTATTCATGCTCCTGCCAAGCACTTTTTCAAAGAAAATTAACCATTAAGAAGAAGTGACTTCATCCTCCTTTCCAGCAGGTTCCAAGCACAAACCTTGGGATGCTTGTAAAACATGTGCTTCAGTACACTGAATGTTCAGCTTTCCACATTGAACTCAGCTCCCAAGTTTCCTCAGGAGGGAGTTGGGTGTCCTAGCATTCAGTGACCAAGTTGGACTTTAAACCCATCCCTTTAGCAGACTTTATAACCAAGTCTCTACCAAGACCCTTCGTCAAGTGATCAGCTAAGTTCTGTTGAGATCTAACAAACTCTATAGAAATCACCCCATTCATGATTAGTTCACGAATCATGCTATGCCTGACACCTAAGTGTCTAGACTTCCCATTGTACATCTGGCTATAAGCCTTTGCCAATGTAGCAGCACTATCACACCGGATAGAAATGGATGCTATAGGTTTAGGCCACAATGGAATCTCAAGAAGCAAGTTTCTCAACCATTCAGCTTCTTTGCCAGCAGCTACCAAAGCTACAAATTCAGATTCCATTGTTGAACTGGTGATACAAGTTTGTTTCTTGGATGCCCAAGAAATTGCACCTCCACCAAGTAGGAATACCCAGCCACTGGTAGACGAATTGTCTTCAGTGTTACTGATCCAACTTGCATCAGTGTAACCTTCCAACACTGAAGGATAACCAGTATATGAGAGACTATAATCCATAGTTCTCTTCAAATACTTCAGTACCCTCTGAATTGCTTGCCAGTGCTGAGCACTAGGATTACTAGTATACCTGCTCAGTTTACCCACAGCAAAAGCAATGTCAGGCCTTGTACAAGTCATGGCATACATAAGGCAGCCAATCACCCTGGAATACTCAAGTTGAGATACAGCTTTGCCATTGTTCAGCATAAGCTTCTCAGTGGTATCCATGGGAGTACTCACTGGAGTACAATCAAAGCAATTAAATTTCTTCAGTACCTTCTCTATGTAATGAGACTGAGAAATTGATATACCATTGCTTTCATGTTTGATCCTTATACCAAGGATAACATCTGCCTCCCCCATGTCCTTCATGGAGAACCTTGATGACAAAAATTCCTTTGTCAGGTCAACTTGATTTTGGTCAGTGCCAAAGATCAACATGTCATCAACATATAGACAAATGATGACTCCTTTACCAGATTCATCAAATTTGCTATATACACATTTGTCAGCCTGGTTAAGAACATAACCATTAGACAAAACCACTTCATCAAATTTTTGATGCCATTGCTTAGGTGCCTGTTTCAGTCCATATAAAGACTTAATCAGTTTACACACCTTGTTTTCATTGCCAGGCAAGATGAAGCCCTGAGGTTGGTTCATATAAACCTCCTCATCCAATTCACCATTCAAGAAAGCTGTCTTCACATCCATCTGATGAATAATCAGATTGTGAATTGATGCCAAAGCAATCAGCAGCCTGATGGTACTGATACGTGCCACAGGGGCATAAGTATCAAAGTAGTCTATCCCTGACTTTTGTTTAAAGCCCTGAATGACTAGTCTAGCCTTGAACTTTTCAATAGTTCCATCTACCTTCATTTTTCTTTTGAAAATCCATTTGCAACCAAGAGGTTTGCAACCTGGTGGTAGATCAACCAACACCCAAGTGTTGTTCCCCATGATGGAGTCAATCTCATCATTTATTGCCTCTTTCCAGAAAGCAACATCCTGGGACTTCATTGCTTCTTCAAAAGTTTTGGGATCATCCTCAACAATGAAGCAATAGGAGTATTGGTCAGAGACCTCATTCCTTGTACCTTCAATTAAGTATAATTGAAACTCAGGTCCAAATGACTTTGGAGTCCTGACCCTTTTGCTCTTCCTGAGCTCAGGTTCAGGTTGTTGAACCACAACCTCATCAAGGGCCTGAGATGATAAATCATCAGGGACCTCTGATACACCATTGTCATCAGTTCCATTTGGAATCCTGTGACTTGGTCTAGGGACTGATGAGAATCTATTCTCATCAAATAGTGCATCCCTTGATTCAATTATTGAGTTAATTGAAACATATTCATTAGGTTCAATAACATAGAACCTATAAGCCTTGGAATGCTCAGCATATCCAACAAAGATGCATTCAATGCCTCTTTCACCCAAAGTTTTTAACTTTGGATCAGGGAGTCTTACAACTGCCCTACAACCCCAAACCCTGAGATAATTCAGGTTGGGTTTCTTTTTAGTCCAGAGTTCATAAGGGGTAACCTTGTTCCTTTTGTTGGGAACCCTATTAAGTAAATAGCAAGCTGTTAACATAGCTTCACCCCAGAACCCTTGTCTCAGTCCTGAGTAGGACAACATGGAATTAACCATCTCCTTCAGTACCCTGTTCTTCCTTTCAGAGATACCATTTTGTTGAGGAGTATAGGGAGCAGTCGTTTCATGGATTATACCAACAGACTGAAAATACAGAGTATCCATGTACTCACCTCCCCTATCAGTCCTGAATCTTTTGATCAGGGACCCAAGTTGCAACTCAACTTCTGTTTTAAATACCTTGAATTTATCTAATGCTTCATCCTTGGTATGTAATAGATAGACATAACAAAACCTAGAAGCATCATCAATAAATGTCACAAAGTACTTCTTGTTCCCCAAAGAGGGAGTGGCATGCAAATCACACAGGTCACTGTGTATAAGCTCCAAGAGCTCAGTCTCACGTTTTACACCCTGAAAAGGTTTCTTAGTAATTTTGGTCAACATGCAAGTTTTACACTTTTCAGTGTCCATGTCAAATTCTGGGATTAACCCATCCTTAGACATGTCTTGCATCCTTTTAAAATGTACATGGCCAAGTCTAGCATGCCACAGGGTAGAGTCATTCAGTTTAGAGGTTGATAAAAAGGCTGAATTAACAATGTCAGTGACAACATTAAGCCTGAACATTTGATTACACAAATATCCAAAACCAATAAACACACCATGTTTAGACAGAATAAATTTATCAGATTCAATAACTTGTTTATATCCATGATTATTCAAAACACTACTTGAAACCAAGTTCTTCCTTATATCAGGAACATGAATAACATTAAACAAAGTTACAATCTTTCCAGAACTAAAACTAAGATCTACACAACCACGACTATGCACCAAAGCTGTTGACTCATTTCCCATGTGAAGAATAGAACCATCATTCAGTGACTCATAAGTCTTGAACCATCTTCTATCTTTGCACACATGAACAGTTGCTCCAGAGTCAACCCACCACGCAACATCATCATCCTGCACATAGTTAGATTCAGATACATATGTAACATAATAAACCTGAAGAGATTCATTAAACATATTCTGACCTTTCAGTGAGTTGGCAGAACCACCACTCCCTGAACCACTAGTGCCTGAACCATTGGTTTTACCACCAACCTTAACACCTTTGCAATCCCTTTTAATGTGACCAGATTTGCCACATTTCCAACAAGTAGGTGTTGCCTTCTTGTTAGGATCAGCCCTTGTGTTGTCCTGATGTTTACGTTTGCCTTTGTTGTCATTGTACCTGGTGGAATTGTTATGTTCCACCATATTGACAACATGTGCACCAGTAGCATTGCTACTCTTTGGCTTGTCATTATCCTGCACCCTGAGGGAATCCTCAATACGCAAATGACTACCCAACTGAACAAGTGTCAGTTCTTCCTTCTTATGTTTCAAGGCATGCTTGAAATCTTTCCAAGAAGGAAGGAGTTTGTCAATGATACAAGAGACAGAAATAGCCTCATCCATGTTCATTTTATGTTGTGTAAACCTTCCAAGTATTCCAAGAAGTTCATTGTATTGTTCCATAACTGGTCTTGAATCAGTCATTTTGTAATTTGTGAAATTACTTACAAGAAACTTCTTACTTGAAGCATCCTCAGCCATATATTTGGCATCCAAGGAATCCCAAAGTTCTTTGGAAGATTCAACGTTCTGATAAATGTCAAAGAGAGAATCAGACATACCATTGAGAATCAAACCCCTGCATACATAGTCATCATTCTCCCATTTGCTTCTTTTCCTTATCTGTTCCACAGTAGCATCATCCCCATGATCCTCAGGAATGGCCGTACTAAGAACATACACCACATTCATGCTTGAAAGCAAGAAGTGCATCTTCTTTTGCCATCTTCTGAAATCAACACCTTCAAACTTATCCAATTTGGAAAAGTTAGCAGCCATATGCCTTATAGCAGTAGCCATTGATTATCACAAAATAGTTTACTTTGATTGTTGGTGGTAATGAGCCCAGAACAGGGTTAAGATAATCAAAGACCTAGCTACGTACCAATTAAGGTTACCGGATATCACTTGGAATCGTGTTATCACTTTCCAAAGTAAACTATTCGACCCTAATGCCTGGGTATCACGAATATCTACTTGGGATAAGACCAAATGTTGTTAGTGATTTAGGCACAAATCAATAACCCTTCGTGTATAAGTGTTATATGTTTTCTGTGTATCTCCTCATGCATAATATGATTTCCTATTTATAGGAAGATACTCCTGGCTAGTCAAATGAAATTATGATAATTAATCGGCCCATTAATCTCCACATAATTATCCCCATTATAGCCTAAAATAGTGGTTACTTAACCAGTTAAACGTGGTCATAAGTGTATATGTAACTGCCATTTGAATAGGTCAAATCAGTTACATATCATCAGCAGAATCCACTTATCACTAGCAGCAGATTGTCTGCTCAGCAGCAGAGTCATACTACTAGCAGCAGAATTGCTATCAGCAGGATCCTGACGATAGCAGTAGGATCCACTATCAGTGGAAACCAATACTAGCAGCAGAATCCTACACAACCACTATTAGAGTCAGGGTGTTCAGGGACCTGATGGGTGTACACTCCGTACCTCCAAGCCCATTACCAGGTGTGAACAAATCCCACAAGTGCACTAAATTTTCCAACAAGAAAGCATAGAAGTATAAATCAGTAGCATATATAAAAGAGTCAGACACGCATCATAGACCAAAACAAGAAAAGACAAATGTATGGTGCTTATTTTTAACACAAGAATAAATAAATAAAGGAAAATACTAGATCCACCTAAGGTTTACAAAATTTCAGCCACTCGCTGACGTGGCAGAGCACAGAAAACCAACCAATCAGCACTCCGCCACGTCAGCGAGTGAGTGAAATTTTGTAAATTTTATGTGGGTGTAGCACACCTTATAAATAAATTTGAAGGCTAAGCTTTATCTCTTATAAAGGTATCAAAGGATGCAATAACCTTCACCTATCAACACGTGTCTAATTGACTCAACTACCACTAACCAAAGTTGTTCATACGTTGAATCATTTCAAGCCGACAATGGGTCTTGCCCGGGTCTAACCGGAAAAGTATAATGAATGTAACCGGAAAAAAAGTACCATGTAAAATGCGCCATGTTCATTAGAGGTTTGTAATTACAGTTAGTTTTAATTATTTGTACTCTAAAATTGTACTTGCATATAACATGTTTGATGATGTGTCTAACTCAAATTATTTAACTAGAGGTTACTAAATTTATAATAATATCATACCCATGTAGTAACTTTTATCATTTTGTTGTGTTTTACAACATCATCCAATTTGCACTTTGACTTATCATTTTGCTTCCTATCTGTTATTTTAGCTACATTTCATGATAATTGTATAAACTCATGTTGGTTGCTTTATATTAATTAGTTTTTTAAATTTGTCTTATAACACCCAAAATAACTAGCAATCACCTTAACAAGTGACAAACATAGATAACCATTTACCAAAACACATATTCAAGCATTTGCTTCAGACACTTGGTCTTAGTCTCAATGAGGTGAGGTGTAAGACTGCGCTATTGATTTTCGTATTCCACATTTCCATATTCTGTTTAATCGTTTAATTGTATTGTTTTTGGGATTTGTGCAATATTACTAAACTGCATAAGCTCTTCAACATAAGTTAATTCAAACACCCCGAAACTAAAACCGCATGATGCGTTACTTATGTAACAGCTTATGGGCTTATTTAATATTTATGTTCTATTTTAGAGTTACGAACCAAGTTACTTATGCAACAGTGACTGCTATCGCCATTGATAAGGCGTCTGGGAGGATTACTAAACTCAGGAGGTGCAGACCATGTTTGTTCAGCGTCCCGATGGGGAGCGGCATTGTGTTACTCTTCATTAAACTGAGGTTATCAATAACATGTATCTTTTCAAACAATAAACAAAAACATTTACACCTTTATATATACGTTTCAGGGTTCCAAAGGAAATGGTGCATTTATATATACGATACGCGTATTTTACAGCTTTATATATTCTTACTGCTTTATATATACGATACTTTAATGTTTCAGGAACACTATCGATGTTTTTTTAGTTCTGCAAAAGAGGTTTTCTAAATCTAAGAAAAGACCAGAAGATTGATTACTTGAAAGATAACCTTCAGCTATCGTTTGGTAAGGATCATCGAGCAATTAAGGTAAGATTTTGTATATTATGGCATAATAGATTAAAACTTAGTGTACGAGTCTAAGGGTTGTTTTTATATCTATTGTAGAGATAATATGAGGAATATAAAGTCAGGGTAAATGCATTAGCAGCAAAAGGTCGGAAAACACCAGAGGACGGATGGACCATGCAAGATGGAACACCATCGCCAGGAAATAATCCGAGAGACCATCCTCGCATGATTCAGGTAAATTATCAATTTACCCTTTTTCCTACGTCAAATGAGTTATGTGCTAATTGCTTATTAGTCATCCAAAAGGTCAAAATTACCCTTTCAAAAGTCATCCGAGATGCTTATCTGCTAACTGCTTTTTTGTTGATTATATAATTTTATTTGTGGCTTAGATAAGGACTTTTAAACACCCTGTTTGTTTGATGGTCGAATGCAATAACCACTTAGTTACATAAGCAAACCCACAAAGATGCTATAAATAGTGCTGTCAATAAGATTTTACAACGTACGACCATGTGGGTCGTGACTTGCTGTCAATATAAATGCACCATTTGCTTTTGAACCCTAACACTTTTTTTTTTTTTTTTTTTTTTTTTTTTTTTTTTTTTTGTTTTTTTTTTTGCCAAAATGTATTTTAGTACCCTGAATTTGTCTAACCGGGTTCTCTAGTACCCTGAATTCTTAGAGTAGAGAATGGTACCCTTAACTTGGAAAAAAGTGGATACCTTAGTACCCTGACTCGGTTTAACTCTCTTACATGATTCTCACGTGACTTCCTTCATTAGTTTTTTAACATGCACAATAAAATGACATCTCTGGAAAGGTAAAATCAAAAAATAACTCAAAATTCATGCCATTACAGTCTATTCGTGCCAGATTTCTTATAAATTAACATGGGTTTTAATTTCATGTGTAGCAAAGCAATTCCAAAATGTCCTCATGCTAATTTCAAGTCTAAATATCAAAAAGAAATATATGCACAAACCAATAAAGAGAAATTGCTTTTTACAATACATAAAAATATACAACAAACTACACTCTTCTGTTCCAGCATATATAAAACAAAAATATTTAAATAGCCTCTTTAAGAAATTGAAACAAATATATATTAATAGAACCCTCTTTACCTATAGCTTATAATTCAATAAAACATACGTTACATGAGTCAATTTATGAATTAATCTTCATGAGTGGGTTTATGATCTTGGAAAGGTTGTGGCATCTTTTTGATCAATCATGTAGTTCATTTCATAATTAGGTTTGACAGCTTAAACTGAATATATATATCATAGAATTAAGTATTGGGTAGTAGATGTATGTGATAATCATGTATATTGTCCTAATTGACAATGAACAATTCAATTTCATTCACAATCAACATATATCATTATAACATATTCGAACAATTGTGTATTTAAATACTAAAATCGTAGCTTGATTGGTAGAAATAAAAATAGTCATTTATAAAGATAATTGTAGGTGTATAGGTTGTAATAGATTTTCAACGTGTGAAGTTGAACTCTAGTGTAGAACTGATACCAATTATAATTGAACAAGCATGTGCTCAAACGTTTTCCTCGAATGCTTTTGGATAGAATCAACTAATGGTCTTGAGCTGGTATTTGAATATATTAGGGTTCAAGAAAACTGATTATTAAGGTTTTAGAAACGACATTTTATTGTGGATGTTAGAAAAGTAACTGAGGAAGTCACACGAGAATCATGTGAGCGAGTTAAACTTAGGGTACTAAGGTATCGACTTTTTCAAGTTGAGGGTACCATTCTCCACCCTTAAGAGTTTAGGGTACTAGAGGACCCGGTTAGACAAATTCGGGGTACTAAAATGCAATTTGGCCTTTTTTTTTTTTTTTTTTTTTTTTTTTTGATAAAAGTGATCCCTGAAACATTTAGAATGTCAGTATAGAACCTTTATGTGTTCACACGTTTGAGGTTATTGATACACATGGAATGAGATTAAATTACTTTGACTGAATAAGCAATTTTCCCAGAGGATGTATTGGGTTTGCTTATTCATTGACCAAAAGACCATATATTAGTGGCTTATCTTTCTTTTTCAAATAGTGAATGTTATCTTTCTTTTTGACCAAAAAGACCTTATGCTGAGTGGCTTTTGTTTCTCAACATCACTGCAGCAGCTGGAACTAGTTTGTTTCTTCACATAAACTCTTTCAACCAGGCAAAATCATGGTAGGTTGAGTCTAAAAAAAGGCCTTTATCATGTTGGTAAAGAATCTAACACAAAGAACCAAAAAGTCAAAAAAGAAAAAAAATGGAACAAAAAGCAAGAAAGTACGTAACAAATAAATTCGGGATCCACCAGTCCACTACTCCACTCGGCCTCTTTTCCTAACCGCATCTTTGTACATCACGCTTCAAAACTTGGACATTCAAATTAACCCAAACTATCATCACATAATAAAACGAAATGAAAACGAGGATATCATAATTTAAATAAATAAAATTAATTCATTTGCGAAGTAGAAAAGGCTCTGTTTATCTTGTTAACGTAAACTGTAATTCTGCGTTAATTCTGTTAGAAATCAGTTGCTGTTGTAAATGTGTATAGATTACTTATAAGGTAATTTCTACTTAGTTACCTTATTAGTTTCTTATTGGTTTGATTTGTGTTCTTTTTTTGTTGGTTGGGAATATTGCGTATGGTAAAAGCAAAAGTTTTGGTTAGGGGTAATTTGGTAATAGTTTTAATGATTAGGTTGGAGATTTTGTGTTTTGTGTGATCCGAGTGAAGTGACACTTTTGATGTCGATACTTAATAAAGATACAGAAAACAGGAATATCAAAAACAGTGAATCTTTTTTATTGACTAAAAGACCATATGAGTTGCTTTTTGTTTCTTAACAAACATAAACGCATCACTGCAGCAGCAGCTGGAGGAACTAGTTTGTTTCTTCACATAAACTCTTTCAACCATATCAGTTTCATCATAATTTACACATAACCAATCACCTTCACATTTTCAAGTTGTTTTTTTTTTTTTTTTTTTCCATTGTATTCACTTTTCTTTGCAATCATTTTGTAGAAATGTCGACCTTCAGCAGATTATCACGTTTCTCCTCCGATCCTTCATTCATAACTCCATTAGGAATTACGCTGATGCTAATGCTAATGGGCTTTATCTATTACTACTTTTATTCAATGGCATCTTCTTCTAACTCAAATGAACCAAAAATAAAGGTTTCCACTTCAACTTCATCCATTCAAAAGAGGTTTAAGTATGATGTTTTTTTAAGCTTCAGGGGTGAAGACACTCGCAAGAACTTTGTTGACCATCTTTATGAAGCTCTTAAACAAAGAGGGATTTACACTTACAGGGATGATGTAAGAATCCATAAAGGGAAAACTATCGGTGATGAGCTAATTAAAGCCATTGAAGACTCCAAATTTTACATCATTATTTTTTCCAAAAACTATGCATCTTCCTCATGGTGTTTGGATGAGCTTGCCAAGATTATGGAGTGCCAGAAGATGGATGAGCACACTGCTTACCCTGTTTTCTATGATGTGGAACCCACCGAAGTCCGAAAACAATGTGGGGCTGTTGGTAAAGCCTTTTCCAAGAATAAAAAGAAAGAGGCAGCTCAGAAATGGAGAGACGCTCTGAAAGAAGCAGCCGATCTGGCTGGGTGGGAGTTGAAGAACACTAACGACGGGTAATTCCTTCATCATATCTATCTATGTGTGCCATATTCATTTCTTTTGTATGTTGCTAATATGTGTTTAAAAAGGATCATGGATGAAAGATTATTATTATAGTAGTATGTTTCTACATGCTTCATATATGAATATGAATATATGCTAAACAGATCTTGTTTTTACATATATACACACAGGCACGAAGCTGAATTCATCAAAAAAATTGTTGGAGAGATTTCGCTTGAGTTACGCTCCATCAGTTTTGAGTTTGATGAAAAGTTAGTTGGCATGGAGACTCGAGTAAAGGATGTTGTTTCATCTTTAGAATTTGGTACTGACGAAGTTCGCATGATAGGGATCAAGGGCATGGGAGGGGCTGGGAAGACAACTACAGCGAGAGCTGTTTTTGATCATCAATCTAATGATTTTGAAGCCAAAAGCTTTGTTGAGAATGTGAGAGAAGTTTCAAAATCCTCTGTGTTTGGTTTGAAGACTTTACAAGAACAAGTCCTTTCAAAAGTGCTAAATGAACGCGTCACTCTAGATAGTGTTAATGATGGGAAAAGCATGATGAAAAGGAGGATGTGCGGTATAAAGGTTCTTCTTGTTCTAGATGATGTGGATCACATAGACCAACTTGAGGCGTTAGCAAGTGGGCCTAACTGGTTTAAGTCGGGAAGTAGAATTATCGTTACAACGAGAGATGAGCAAGTGCTGGTCGCTCACAGAGTGAACGTGATTCGTGATATTGCTCTCTTATCAGAACAAGAGGCAATTTGTCTCTTCAGTAGATATGCATTTGGAACAAAGAATCCAGTTCA
Organism: Artemisia argyi; assembly: GCA_030686995.1. Lineage (NCBI taxonomy): Eukaryota > Viridiplantae > Streptophyta > Magnoliopsida > Asterales > Asteraceae > Artemisia > Artemisia argyi. Next base: position 4,604,914 of record CM060686.1, read on the forward strand.
AGGATACGAAGAGCTATCAGGAGAAGTTGTACGTTATGCTGCTGGTCTTCCCTTAACACTCAAAGTCTTGGGTTCAAATCTCTGTGGTAAAGATAAGCCTGAATGGGTAAATGCCATAGACAGATTAGAAAAAATTCCCTTAGAGGAGACTCTAAAACAGCTAGAATTAAGCTATATCAGTCTCGAAGATGAATATAAGGAAATATTTCTAGACATTGCATGCATGTTGAAAAGAAAGGCCAAAGCAAATGCAATCACCATTCTTGAAAGCTGTGGATTTCATGCTATAATTGGTTTAAAAGTTCTTGAGCAGAGATCTCTCATAGCTTTTTATTCTAGATATGATGGTAAGCTGGTCTTGGACATGCATGACCATATAGAAGAAATGGGAAAGAACATTGTTCGTCGTAAACGCCAGCCTAACAAACATAGCCGATTATGGATTGATGAGGATATTGAAGATATATTGACTAATGACAAGGTTAAGATCAGTTTACTTTTAAGGTGGAGAAAACTAATACATTTTCATTTGTTCTGACTTCTGACATTGTTATTGGATTGCAGGGTACTAAAGCAACAAGATGTCTAAAACTTGATATGCGGAGAGGAAATTCGAGAATTCTTTTGAAAGGGCTTGGAAAAATGAAGGAACTTCGATATCTTGAAGTGTTTTTTGCAAATTCTGATTCTGAAAGTGATCTTTCTGATTCTGAAAGTGATCATTATGATTCTGAAAGTGATCTGAAGTTTGATGATATCAGGCAATGCTTCACAAATTCTTTAAAATATCTGAAATGTAGGAATTACCCTTTCTTGTATTTACCCAAAACATTTCAAGCAAACAATCTTGTTGGACTAAAAATGAAGGACAGTGATATGGTACAACTTTGGGAAGATGGAGAAAGAAAGGTAGAATAACTGTTGATTGGTTGTTTTGCATAATTCGTAATAAAGCTATTAATTTATTGGTTTGTTAATATGCTAATATTAATCTTTTTGTCTTGTTTTTGCTGGCAGGTTCTAACAAAACTCAAATTCCTTTCTCTCAAAGAGTCAAACTTGACAACCTTTGACTTTGGGTTGACTCCAAATCTCGAAACGTTATCTCTTGAAAGTTCTGGTAATTTAGAAGAACTTTGCATGCCATTTAGTTGTCAAAAGCTCAAGTATCTCAATATCAGTTGCTCAAAGTTAAGAACCTTTGACCTGGGGTTGACTCCGAATCTCGAAACGTTATCTCTTAAAGGATGTGCTCAATTTGAAGAACTTCACGTGCCTGTTGCATGTCCAAATCTCAAAATCCTCAACCCTAGTAAATCAAGGTTGAGGAGACTTAACCTTGAGCTGATTCCAAATCTTGAGAAGTTAGATCTTGCACATTGTGATGCGTTGGTAGAAATTAAGGCTCCCGTTGGATGTCTAAGAAAAGTTGTCAACTTAAACTTACACGGTTGTTGGAGGTTTAAAGATTTTACCTTTTGCAGTAGATGTGAGCCCGAGGTTAATTGTTCTTCAGATACTTTATATCTGGATGGTGAGTCCATAGATTCATGCCCATTGCACCCCAACAGCAATCTCCCAAAGTTTCAGTTTAAATGTATTTATGAAGAATATCTACCCTCATCAGTTGGAAATATTGAGAAGCTTATTTCTTTTGGTCTATGTGCTTGCACAGACTTTGAGAAATTTTCAGACATGATTTGTAGTTTACAATGTCTAAAACAACTTACACTGAGAGGCGAAAATATTCCAGAGTTTCCCAAAGATCTAGGACAGTTAGAATGTCTAGAAGTGCTCTCGTTGTACTCTGAGAAGATAAAACATCTTCCAGATAGCATTTGTATGTTAAAACATCTGAAGTATCTCAATCTTCATTGTGCTCTTCTTGAGAAGTTGCCTGAGAATCTTGGCCAATTAGAATGTTTAGAGAAGCTAGATGTGAGTAGTCAGAAGATTGAATTTCTTCCAGATAGCATCTGCATGCTAAAACGTCTGAAGTCGCTCAATGTTAATGACTGTTCTTGTCTTGGGAAGTTGCCTGAGGACATTGGCCAGTTAGAATCTCTGGAGAGACTAACTTTGTGGAAGGCAACGATTAAACATCTTCCTGATAGCATTTGTATGTTGAAACGTCTGAATTCGTTTTATCTTTATGGTTGTGCTCTTCTTGAGAAGTTGCCTGAGGACATTGGCCAGTTAGAATGTCTAGAGGAGCTCGCTTTTTCATCTACAAAGATAAACCATCTTCCGGAAAGCATTTGTATGTTGAAATGTCTTAAATCTCTCAAAGTCCATAATGGTCTTCTTGAGAAGTTACCAGAGGATCTTGGCCAATTAGAATGTTTAGAGGAGCTAGATGTGAGTAGTAATAAAATTGAATTTCTTCCAGATAGCATCTGCATGCTAAAAGGTCTGAAGTCGCTCATTGTTAGCGACTGTTCTTGTCTTGGGAAGTTGCCTGAGGACATTGGCCAGTTAGAATCTCTGGAGATTCTAGCTTTGTCAGCTACAAAGATTAAATATCTTCCAGATTGCATCTGCATGCTAAAACGTCTGAAGTATCTCAACCTTGATGATTGTGATCTTCTTGAGAAGTTACCAGAGGATATTGGCCAATTAGAATGTTTAGAGGAGCTACATGTGAGTAGTAAGAAGATTGAATTTCTTCCAGATAGCATCTGCATGCTAAAACGTCTGAAGTCGCTCGATGTTAAATGGTGTTGTCTTCTTGAGAAGTTGCCTGAGGACATTGGCCAGTTAGAATCTCTACCTTGATGAGGATTGTGCTCTTCTTGAGGAGGATCTTGGAAAATTAGAATGTTTAAAAGAGCTAATTATAAAAAACAGAGGCATAAGTCATCTTCCCGAAAGAGCTAATATTCGGAGCTTCTTCCGTCTAATGGATTTCCTTGACTAGTGGGAGGCGAGGGGCTAGTGGATTCGGCGAGGCGTCTAGGCATCAAGCATACAGGGGATATCAAGTTGTTGGTGTTATGAATTGGTTTTATGTTATGTAAATGGTGTCGTATGATAGAAAAATTTCTGATAAAATATATATGGAAGTGATGAACGATTTACTGGAAAAGTGGCAGAGATCAGAGATAGAAGAAAGCAAGCAAAAGGAAGTTAAAATGAAGATGATGGAGATTGTGTCTTTTTGTGCTCACGTGGGCTACATATGCCTAGGAAAATGAATATATATATATATATATATATATATATATATATATATATATATATATATATATATATATATATATATATATATATATATATATATATCAATTGATTTCTTTTGTATTTCTTTTTTCTTTTTGAAAATCTTACAAGTCTTTAGTTATTTCCTTTTGGATTGTAAATTTAAGTTTTGCAAATCAAAAGTTTGTAAAACAGTAGGATTATTTTTCAAAAGTTATATAAAAAGAACTGGTCGTAAGAAGTTCGTTGTTTGTTTCGGGCGTAAGGTGTGAAAACACTCTTTCAGGTTTGATGCACATTTAAATCATCAACTCATTAGCTTTTGCACATTTCTTGCTCTGTTAGAAAATTTTGTACCAACGTTTCTACCCCCATTTCAATTTTCTCATTGAACCCGTATGTTGAACAATTTAAACTTCAATCCAACTTCTTAAACAAAGAACTGTATGTTACTACGGATAATTTTTTTTTTTTTTTTTTTTTTTTTTTTTTTTTGAGACCCCTTAATATAAATTCGTGACTTCGTCTCTGATTGGGAGATAAAGACTAGAACCTGTCACCTTCGGTGAGTAAACACTTTCCTTGTTTTCTAAATTCATTTTTCTCTTATTTTAATATCGAATTTGATATTTGCCAACAAAAATTACTGGAACAAAATAATACTAGTAGCTTTGTAGAAAGAAAAAGAAAGTAAATCACACGATGGTCCTTATAGTTTATAGGCCTAAACGAGCTAGGCTCATTTATTAACTACTCGGTACTCCTCTTTGATGCATTTTTTTTCTATTTGCCAACCCCTGTACGTAGAGGCGCATCTTTATATGAGGCTCAAAGCCGCTGATTAGTTCTTGAAGCTAATTGATATTGGGGCGCGCGATGGAAAACAAATTTGGAAATTGGCCGGACCTCAAATATTGTGAAATAAGAAATGGTCTCAAAGGAGAATGGGTCTTCGTCAACTTTAGTTGGTGAATGGTCTCAATGTGTGTTCAAACTTACTTATTGCTCTCCATAGAAGCTACCTATCTTCACTTGCATTGTTTGATTGTTTTACTTTTTCTATTTACAACGTATTTTGCTAATTTGTTTTTTGTGACTTTCATTGAATCAATTTATGATAATATGGTAGAAAGTTTAAACTTACTTATTGCTCTCCATAGAAGCTGCCTATCTTCATCTGCATGTGCAAACTTGAAAATGATACCATTTTGGTGTTCAAACTTGAAACACATAAAATTAGAAAGAAAAAAAAATCAAACTCGGGTTGACCCGAACCCGACCTTGATCCAATTGACCTGAATATAAATTTGGACCCGATTGACCCGACCCGAATAGCCATATTCGGGTTCGGGTCGGGTCGGTTTTTGTGACACCCCTACTTTAGACCACATTCAACCCATTTACCTTATCATTAAACTAGATATTTGACCCGTTAGATTCCTTATCAATAAAAGTCAACCGGACTTTATCCCTTTTTTTTAAATGGGTTGAAATATCGGCCTCTATGGAAAAAACATCATATTTATTATTTAAAAAAAAATATATTTTTCAAAACGATCTAAAATTCCTTTTCACATAAGATGAATGAGGTAGGTAACCCATACATACCATTGCATTGTGCATATTTCCAGGTGAAGCTGAAATGAAGACGTCGGTATGCATACTGACATAATAATCAACAGCCGCTAACAACGACACAAACTTTCTGAATTTATTTCTCAAAGAATGTGTGCTTATATAAGCCCAAATAATCTTCATAATGGTGAAATGACGGTCAGAGAGATCAGAAATTTCAGGACGGTGTTTGGGCGTCAGCCGAAGATATAAACTACTTGCAGAAATCTTGAGGATGGTAAAAGAAGGAGGAAATGCATTCATGAATGCTGGCATCCATTTTTGGCCTTCTTCAAGTAAGTCTTTATGACCAGTCACATGGCACGAAAGAATTGGCGTTCTTTGATGGCTAAATGGAACAAATTAAACCCATCAAAATCGCACTAGATTATGTCATAAGTCCCATATTTTATTGCTGTAGCATCATTGGACGGTAGTTTGTCATTGAACTTTTCTATCAGATATACTTTTTTAAATTAGTGACTGAAATATGATTAAAAAGTACATATATTATCACAATAATTATTCAAGTTTTTGGATAAAAGAGTCTAACCAACTGGATTGTCGCTTCCTTTTAACATGTCTGTTTCATTAGCTGAAAACACATGAAGCGAACATCTTAAATGGGTGAAACTACCCACTTTGACCCGTTACCTCACGTACTTACTTTTTTGACAACAATGGGGATTGAACATGCCACTAGCAACCACCATGGCACCTATCCCTGCTCGATCTGGCCACCATTGTTCATGAGAAAAAGGTTTGACGAACACTCGATATGTCTTACTGATGGTTGAGAGAATGAATCAAGCTTCTATCTATCATATATATGAGCTTTTGAAGTTAATATTATGAAACTACGAGTTCAGATCCTTAATTAATACATAGATTCAAACCATGCACTACAACGAAAGAAGAAAAAACCCGAAACCAGTGTAACCTTGTTGATATGTGGAATCATTTGAAGCCGAATATGGGTCTTGGCTGGATATGACCGGGTATAGCCGGGTCTTGACCGGGTCTAACCGGGTCTTACCAGGTCTTGGCCGGATATGACCGGGTCTAACCGGGTTTTGACTGGATATGCCGGGTCTAACCGGGTTTTTATTAACAAAGTTTTTTGTTTATCGTTTATGCATTTTGGTCTTGCCAACACTGTAAACTATAACTTGGGTATTTTAGGGTGTGTTGGAAGATGGACGAGAAGTAGCTGTCAAGCGGCTCTCATAAACATAACTACGTAAGTCATTAGAGTTTTGCTTTGTGCCGTTTCTCAACATAACAAACGATCAAATCCTCTTTGAATTAGTATTATCTGTTGGTGAATTGGTAATAGGTTTGTGGTTAGTTAATGATTTGTCTGAAAAAGTAGTGAATTTTAGATTGCTTAAGTAATCTTGGGTTTATGTTTGGTGGTTGATTTATGTGTAAAGTTTTGATTCTGAGTGGTGGGCCGGATAAAGTTTTCGAGAGATTGAGTTTGGAGTTACTGAACATTATGTATAGTAAATTAGAATCCTTTGAGTCAGTACAATAAAATGAATTCTTTTTATTTGACGGCAGTGTTTTTTGAGACCGCATAAGGCACTTTCCAAGTATAAAAGCTAAATACATGAACAAGTTGCTCCAATATTAGTACCGCTTAAATTTTATTTTCATGAAGAAGTTAGGAAAGCTGTAGTTTCAGGTACAAATTCATCCTGAATAACCTTAAAATTAGCTAAAGCATTGACTTTTTCTTTGACCAGTAGCTATGCCAGAGTTACTTCGTTCAACAAAATTAGCTGTTGAGAAGGGGCAATCAGGCGCAATGAGTCCTATGTAAAGCAATTTCCTGACTATATCATACCAGCTCTAATAGATGTGTTACACAAGGTTAACTTTGTCATTTTCCCTATCCTTATTTGAGGCTGTTTCCAATATTTACTAAATTTTTGCTTACAGGAACCCGAGACTGAAATATGCGCAAGTATGCTGGATGCAATCAACGAGTACGTTCATGTGTGTTTTATTGCTTTTTTAAATTACGGGGCATATGTTGGAAACAGTTAGAATTTGGTTTGATTTCCACTGTAATCATGCTACTATACTACTATAGTATGTTTTGTCCGTTTTTTTACGTTTTAGTATGTTTTTTACGTTTTCGTCATTTTTTTACGTTTTCGACATTTTTTTACGTTTTCGTCCGTCTTTCTATGTTTTTGTCCGATTTTTTACATTTTCGTCATTTTTTTTTCGTTTCGTCCGTTTTTGTCTGTTTTTTTACGTTTTCGTCCGTATTTTTATGTTTTCGTCAGTTTTTTTTACGTTTTCGTCAGTTTTTTCACGTTTTCGTCTCTTTTTTTACGTTTTCGTCTGTTTTTACGTTTTCATCAGTTTTAATTTACGTTTTCGTCAGTTTTTTCACGTCTTCGTCCGTTTTTTCACGTTTTCGTCTGTTTTTTTTACGTTTTCGTCTGTTTTTTACGTTTTCATCACTTTTTTTTACGTTTTCGTCAGTTTTTTCACGTTTTTGTCTGTTTTTTGACGTTTTTGTCCGAATTTTTACGTTTTCGCCAGTTTTTTTTTTTATGTTTTCGTCAGTTTTTTTACGTTTTCGTCAGGTTTTTTACGTTTTCGTATGATTTTTACGTTTTCGTCCGTAATTTTACGTTTTCGTCAGTTTTTTTGCGTTTTCGTCATTTTTTTTACGTTTGCGTCTATTTTTCTACGTTTTCGTCACTTTATTTACGTTTTCGACCGGTTTTTTCGCGTTTTCGCGTTTTCGTCCAATTTTTTGCGTTTTCGTCTGATTTTTTACGTTTTCGTCAAGGGTTATACGTTTTCGTCAGATTTTTAAAAATCGACGAAAACGTAAAAAATCGGACGAAAACATAAAAAAATTGACGAAAACGTTAAAAAAACTGACGAAAACGTAAAAAAAATCGGACGAAAACGTAAAAAAAAAGACAAAAACGTAAAAAAATGGGAGAAAAACGCAAAAAACCTGATGAAAACGTAAAAAAAAACTGACGAAAACGTAAAAAATTGGACAAAAACGTAAAAAAAGGGACGAAAACATAAAAAAAAAACTGACGAAAACGTGAAAAAACTAACGGAAACGTAAAAAAACTGACAAAAACGTAACGAATCGAACGAAAACGTGAAAAAAACTGACGAAAACGTGAAAAAACTGACGAAAACGTAAAAAATCGGACGAAAACGTAAAAAGACTGACGAAAACGTAAAAAATCGGACGAAAACGTAAAAAAACTGACGAAAACGTAAAAAATCGGATGAAAACGTAAAAAAAACGGACGAAAACGTGAAAAAACTGACGAAAACGTAAAAAAACTGACGAAAACGTAAAAAATCGAATGAAAACGTAAAAAAAACGGACGAAAACGTGAAAAAACTGACGAAAACGTAAAAAAACTGAAGAAAACGTAAAAAATCGGACGAAGACGTAAAAAAATAGACGAAAACGTGAAAAAACTGACGAAAACGTAAAAAACTGACGAAAACGTAAAAAATCAGACGAAAACGTAAAAAATCGGATGAAAACGTAAAAAACGGATGAAAACGTGAAAAAACTGACGAAAACGTAAAAAATCGGACGAAAACGTGAAAAATCGGACGAAAACGTGAAAAAAACCGACGAAAACGTGAAAAAACTGACGAAAACGTAAAAAATCGGACGAAAACGTAAAAAATCTGACGAAAACGTAAAAAAACTGACGAAAACGTAAAAAGAGTGACTAAAACGGAAAGAAAAAAAAAAAAAAAAGGAAGAAAACGGAAATAAACAGAGGAAATCGTGAAAAATGGACGAAAACGTAAAAAATGGATGAAAACGTGAACAATCTGACGAAAACATCAAAAAGGACGAAAACTTATAAAAACATAAAAAAAAAAAGACACATAGTGGTGGTTGAATTATCATCCGACCTTTAAGTGACCCATTCGACCCATTTGTTGACCCATTCGACCCATTTGTTGATTCATATAAGTCTAATTGTTGACCTATTTGACCCATTTATTTGTGAAAGGGGTAACCCAATCCAACCCATAAGTTGTTATTTTTGACCCAAACCAACCCATTTTTCCTTAAATGGGTTGTGATTGCCACCTCTACGTTATTTTCCACAAGGGCATGCTGAACATACACGTACGATTGAAGATTTTATTAGGATGCCTAGGGTTCCAGCTTTTGTACTTTGCAAGGTGGTTGATTTTTAAGTTCACCGATGAAGTTTATGGTAAGATTAGGTTGAGCCCACTTGGAAACAGTTTTGATAATTATGATTACGATGATGAAGTAACATTGGTGGAGACTCATAGTGGGTCTGATTCCTCTAGCTATATGCCCATTTCGTTTGCGAAAACATTGATGCAATGTCATGCGAATAATGGTGGAGGGTTTTTGTTTATCGGTACAGTGCAGAGACCATTTTTCCTCGATTGGATTAGTCATTGAAGTGACATGGACTTCCATGATAAACGAATACATTGTATATGGTGACACAATATGATTCGATTCACTACAAAAACCGCTCAAGAGATGACTGATTTACCAAGTGCAGTACTGACTGAAACTACTAAGTTCAGATCCTTAATTGTTGTATTATTGAGTTTTGGTAATAAAGATTACAACTTAATCAAAGTTAGGTCACCAAACCGATTAATAAAACAGATACATCTCAGTAGACTTTAAACTAATAAGTAATAACAATGCCTCTCAACTAAGATTAATTACTAAGAATAAAATTATGAACAACAAGGATGCACAAGCAGTACAAAAACTATAAATTAAAATAAACACATACAGATGTTTGAGAACGATTATGATCATTACGGTCACCAAAACACACCCCATAGTCTCTTGTAACTTCTTTGCACCATCACCATCCATTTCTACAAGCTTTTGCATTACATCCCGATAAATCCTTCTGTTCCCGAAAAAATCAATTTAACTGACAACGCTCTCACAGCCGCTTGTTTCTTCTTAATTGCTTTGCCATCCAACATACCGATCAACGGTCCTATACACCCCAATTCCCCCAACTCCTTGGAACACTGAATCCTCACTCCCAACACCCCACAGCTCAACAAATCGACAAATTCCTCAACACACAACATGCCACATTTCGGGAACAACGAACCTGCACCACCGTGCGAAGTGCGAACTAATTAGCCTAGCATTATCCTTAAACAACGCACGCCCTCAACACGTCTCTGCTTGACTCAACTACCAGTAACCAAAGTTGTTGATATGTGGAATCATTTCAAGCCGACAATGGGTCAAAGTGGGTATTTAGGATAAAGTACAGAGCATATGGGACAATTGAGAGGTTCAAAGGAAGACTTGTGGCTAAAGGCTTTAACCCAAAGGAAGGAGTAGATTACACTGAAACCTTTGCTCCAGTGGCAAAGATGGTCACTGTTAGAACTCTATTGACACTTGGCATTCAAAAGGTCTGGCATATTGAGCAATTGGACATCAATAATGCATTTTTGCTTGGGGATCTTTATGAAGAAGTGTATATGGCAGTTCCACAAGGTTATCCTAAACCTACCTCCCCAAACACTGTTTGCAAGCTGCAAAAGTCACTCTATGGTCTAAAGCACGCCAATAGACAATGGTTTGACAAGCTTACTACTTATCTCAAGGGTCTTGGATTCAAGCAAAGCTATGTAGATACATCCTTGTTCACCCTCCACACTGCCTCAACCACAACCTCACTCTTAGTCTATGTTGATGATATCATCATCACAGGAAATGACAAACAACTCATTGACCATATCAAACACCAGTTGGATCTCACTTTTAGCATCAAAGACTTGGGACCCATCCATTACTATCTGGGCATTGAATGTCTTAGAAACGCCACTGGAATGGTCATGACACAGAGGAAATATGCCCTTGAATTGCTAAAGGAGGCTAAGACGCTACATGTCAAACCTACAGCTACTCCCCTTGATCGCAATGTCAAATTCAACAAGACTTATGGGAAGCTTCTTACAGACCCATCTTCCTATAGAACACCAGTTGGAAAACTCCTCTACTTAACAATGACCAGACCTGATTTAGCCTATGCCGCACAATCACTGAATCAGTTTCTTCATGAACCAAGGACACCACAGTTAATGAGAGTGATCAGTTACATCAAACTATGCCCAGGACAAGGTCTACTCTTCCCAACTCTCAACAGTCCAATCCTAACAACCTATTGTGACAGTGATTGGCCAGTTGTCCCTACTCAAGAAGATCAGTGTCTGGCACCTGTGTTTTCCTTGGAAGTAGTCTAATCTCCTGGCAATCTAAGAAGCAAAATGTGGTCTCCAGGTCTTCTACATACAAAGCTCTTGCAGACACAACTTGCGAAGCTTCTTGGATAAAATGCTTGCTCAAGGATCTACTTGTCCCAATTTCTACACCCATCAAGATCCTATGTGAGAATGCATCTTCTACAGCCTTGGCTTCTAACCCAGTACAAAATGCTAGGACCAAGTATATAGAAATTGACTGTCATTTTGTTAGGGACGAGGTCAAAGCAGGGCTCATTCTACATACATTTGTCCCCTCCAGAGCTCAAACTGCTGATATCCTAACCAAAGCCTTACACAGACCTCTCCATTTTAACGGTCTTTCCAAATTGAGCATTTGTCCCTTTCACAATGCCAATTTTGGAGGGGTGGGCTTGGGGGGGGGGGATAATGAGCTATACACCCATACTGCTGATAAAGTCAACAGAAGCTCACAAGTCAACTCTGCTATAAACACAAGTACAAGGCTGCAATCTCACCATAAGACGTGTTCTAATCTACAACAGCTTTACTCCTTGTAACAAGATGTAGTTAGTAGCTTAGATGATTCTAGAAGGTTCTAGAAGTAGCATAGCAGTTAGTCAAGTTAGTTGCTTAGACTTTATATAAATACTGTCAATGTACTTCATTTCCAGTTAATACAATACGATATCATTTCACTTTTACTCTCTTTTTCACTTAACTAAAAAGTAAAACTAATTATATACTGTACCTAAGTGATTCAATAACTTTCCACACCTCCTACCCGTCACCAATTTATAACATTTATGACAGTAATTCAATAACTTTTCGTAGCTCCTACCCGTCACCGAGTAAATATAGAAATTCAATAACTTTCAATCTTTCATGGTTCCTAGCATCACCGATTTAGATAGACACCATCACTACTTTTCACATATATTAAGATTGTAATTCAATAACTTTTCATAGCTCCTACCCATCACCGATTTAAGATAGAAATTCAATAACCGGGCTCTATTTCATCATCTCTAGTAGTGATTGAACCTATCTATTGCCGCAGAGGTGAAATAACTACTTGTTGCTATGATGCCAAATCGCCACTAGCAACTAACTACCATGGCTTTAAACTAATAAGTAATAACAATGCCTAATGCCTTGACCTCTGAACTAAGATTAATTACTAAGAATAAAATTATGAACAACAAGGATGCAGAAGCAGTGCAAAACTGTAAATTAAAATAAATACATACAGATGTTTGAGAACGATTATGATCATTACGGTCACCCAAACACACCCCCATAGCTACCCGCGATCTATAGTCTCTTGTAACTTCTTTGCACCATCAACATCCATTTCTACAAGCTAATGTAAAAACAACAAAGCACCTGCGTTTACCATCTGTTTGCGACATTTCTTCGAATTAGTTAAAGACATTAGAATCGACACAGGGTACTTGTTATCAAAATTTGGTATAGAAGGATCTAATAACTGGACTACGCTCACTATCACTCTTTCTTCCTTCCGATAAATCAATATAACTGACAACGCTCTCACAACCACTTGTTTCTCCTCAATCGCTTTCCCATCCAACATATCGATCAAAGGTCCTATACACCCCAATTCCCCCAACTCTCTCCGCGCCTTGGGACACTGAATCCTCACTCCCAACACCCCACAGCTCAACAACTCAACAATCCTAACCAAAAACCCCTCATTAAGAATAAACTCCACCACCCGTTCATAACACGCCAAATTCTTCAAACTCCTCACACTATTCCCCGAATAAACCCCCTACCCCCCCCCCCCCCCCTTCTAAGTCACAACAATGCCACTCCTAAGCAAATTGCTCAAACAACCAAATCAGCCGGGCATTATCCTTAACACACGCCCTCTCTTTGGCATAGATACTACCTGATTCTAATAAAGGTATCAAAGGAAGCAATAACAACAAACAAACCTTGTTCAGCTATCAACACGTGTCTACTTGACTCAACTACCACTAACCAAAGTTGTTGATATGTGGAATCATTTCAAGCCGACAATGGGTCTTGCCCGGATATAACCGGGTCCAACCGGGTCTTGAACGGATATGACCGGGTCTTGACCGGGTATAACGGGGCCTTGACCGGATATGAGCCGGGTCTTGGCCGGATATAACCGGGTCTTGACCGGAAATGGCCGGGTCTAACCGGGTCTTGGCCGGAAATGACCGTATCTAACCAGGTCTTGGCCGGATATAAACGGTCCTGACCAGGTATAGCCGGGTCTTGACCGGGTCAAACCGGAAAAGTACAATGCCTGTGAGTGGACAAATGAATGAACATATTTGAGAGAGAAACAAACGTGTCTCATGTTCGAGTCATCAACAAATTAATGGTAACTTTGTTTTTTTATTTATTACAATGTCTTCTCAGTGTTATCACCGAAAGTGTTTTTTTTTTTTTTTCGCGCAGAAAGTACTATTTGTGGGATAATGTATTAGGGTGCGTTTGGTTCGCAGAATGTTTTTGAAGGAATTGTAATCTTTGAAAGGAATTGTAATTTAAATGAATTGTAATTCAAAGAATTGTAATGTGTTTGAATTGTAATGTGTTTGAATTGTAATTGATAAAATATGTCATTGTGTTTGGTTGACTCGCAACGTAATATAATTCAGAAAAACATTAATAATAATAATAAAATATAAATAATATTAATAATAATAAAATAATAATAATAATAATAATAATAATAATAATAATAATAATATTTAATAAATAATAAACAATATAATAATAATATTAATTAATTTATTAATTAATAATAATAATAATAATATTTTAATAATAATATAATAAAAATATTAATAAAAATAATAATAAATAACAATATTAATAATAATGATAATCATAATCATATTTATTACATTATAAATAATATAATAATAATAATAATAATAATAATAATAATATTATTATTATTATTTTTATTATTTACTAAATAATAATAATATAATAAATAATACTATCAATAATATTATTTATTAAATAATAATATCATTATTATTATTAAATAACAGTATAATAATAATAATAATAATAATAATAATAATAATAATAATAATAATAATAATAATAATAATAATAATAATAATAATAATAATAATAATAATAATAATTTATAAATACTGATGATTGAATTATAAAATACTGAATTACGACGTAATTCAAAATTTTCCATCCAACTTGCTATGTAATCTGAATTCCTTCACTTGATGTAATTGGAATGATTGAATTATAATTACGTTGCAAACCAAACATCATACGTAATGTAATTTGAATTACAATTACATCCACTTTGCAAACCAAACACCCTATGTAATGTAATCAAATTACAATTACATCCGATTACGACAGATTACAACCAACCAAACGGGGCCTTAGTGATAACTATTTATAAGGTCATGTTCCAAAACATGTTGTACCAAAATATCTTAAATCATAGTGCACTCGGGCTTATCTACACAAAAATAATAAATTTCGTCCATTAAATTTGAGTTTTGTTTAAGCGACACGATTTTTATTGATTTAGTTTTGTAAAGGAAATTACACTGACGAAACGAGAAATGTGATAGAAAGTTATTAATGGGTTCATGATTATTAAGATTAAAGATGAAACTAGCCGAAACATATATTTGGAACTTAACTAGGGCAGAATTGATGGATATTGGTTTGGTTTTCTGATTGCTATCATTGTTTAGGAAACTTAGCATATTGCTAATAGTTTGATGTAATAGAAGATGAGGCTCTTTTTTGTTCACTTCAGCAACCTTTGTGGGACAAGCAAGGTGCATTATTGGTTTCTGTATGTCATTAAGTAGGAAAATGTAGTCTTATTATCTGCTACATCCTTATGCTTTGGATGATAGAATATGCTTATGTATTTAGTTGCTCATATTTGCCCAAGAAGGTACAATAAGTAAACAAAGACATGTCTCACATTTAGATATTGACAAAATTGTCTACCACTTTTGGTGACAACCATATAACAAAGCCAATTCGAGTGGACTTTTACAAAATGGTCAAGTTTTTTTAAGTATTGGCGAACGCCTTTTTAGTAGGATAACTGGTAACTAACTATTAGTAACAATGCGATTACAAAAATAGTGATTAACATAAGTCTAGTGATTAATTATTAGTAATTTAGTTTTTTTTTATTTATTATTTTTTTTTTTTTGCATAGTTGTAGTTAAGTATTCTTTAACTTTTTAAGTATTTTGCCAAACAATTTAATGTTTTTAGTCTAATACTTAATATATTTTTAAAACATAGTATGACTATGTTTGGCGCAGAGCTTTTTGGAGTTTTTTGGGGCGATGCGGTGAGCAATGAGCTTTTTGATTTTTGGTATTCGTTTGATAAAAGAGCGGTGAGCTTTGCGATTAAAAAAAAAATTAAAAAAAAAAATAATAAAAAATAAAAAAAACTCATTTTTCCAATGCTTCTTTAAGAAGCTGTGAGCGGTGAGCAGTGAGCCGTAGCTACAACTCACAGCTACTGTTCATAGCTTACTGCTACTGCTTACTTTTGTCAAACATAACCTATAAGTAAAAGAAAACTAAACTAAACCAAACCGGTTTTAATAAGATTTTACATTTTTTTCCACGTAACATGTCATGATGCCATGCAACCAAACGCGGGTATAAAAAATCATCGTTTTTAATTATATAAGAGATCAAGTGTTTTTGTCTTCTTTGTGAAAAATTAATGCTTCATATAAACAAGAGTTTAAAGAAAGGTGTATGGTGATTATTCTTTACACAATATAAATATTAAATATGGGATAGAAACTTGTAGGTGTGAGTGGTGTGATGGCTAAGAAGGATAGCTCATAAACGTTAGGTCTGATGTTCGACTCCTTGCATCCTCTTCGCCACCTTTTTTATTTCTTTTCAATGTTTTCTTGTTAATTACTAGCTAAAAGACCTGCGCCACGTTTTTATGTTTTTTTTCTTCTTATTTTCAATGTGCTTTTTGTTTTGTTCAACTTCAATGCTCATATGGCCAGTTTCAAAGTTCACGTGTTAGCTTATTTTGTTAGGCTTAAGTCATAGCAGTTTTTTAGCATGTTCATATGCTAGCAAAAAGCTCAATTCTAATATTTTCTCTTTCTCAACTTTTGTTGATTAAGAGTTTTCAATATATATATATTATGTTTTTTTGCAAAGAAAAAATAAGTTTAAATTATCTACTGCGGGACGGGCAATTCGTTTTACTACCCGAAACCGAACTGTACTAGACATGTAACCGGACATGCGGGTACCCAAAATGAACTATTACCTATGGTCCGGTTTACGGTTATTCTAGCATGCGAGTACCCAAAAGTATTGTGTGGATTTTGTAAGTGATTCTAGCATTCCTCTTTTATGAAAATTTATTGTATTTAATTATAATACAGTAAAACCTCTATAAATTAATAGTGTTGGGACCATGATATTTTATTAATTTAGCGAGATATTATTATATCGATAAATTAATAATTTATTAATTTAAATAGGTTTTATATATGGGAGATGATTTGTGCACCATTTTTTGGCTATACACCACTAAATCACACTAGTAATGCACACAGTACAACACCGCTATACATAATTCAGTGGTGGATGACAAATAAAAATGGTGTGCAAATCACCTCCCTTTTATATATGGCCTTTAAATTTTCAAGTGTAATATACTAGTTACAACCAGCTGCCTTAGGGCAGTTGGCCACCAACTACCGCAAAAGCGCGCAGTTGACCAAGTGAAAGCTTAAAGGCGGGAGTTCGAATCCGGACTCCAACTTGGTCAGCCAGTGTTGCCTAGGTAATTTACCGGGATATGCCTTCCTTGTTGGGTGGGGGGCTCGGTACCAAAAAGGTACACGGACTTGAGATGGTTCCGCCAAATACCATCATGTATACTCTTTAGAGATGAAAAATAAATTTGAAAAACGAGTTCCAATTAAAATTTTATGAATTCATATTCACACTTTATGAAAATAAAATTAACAAATTTTGTTGCAATACGAGAAGACAACACACCAACACTTTAAAGCAATAAGGAGATTTTGAGATAAACTCAATATAGATTTGAAGTTTAAAAAAAAATAATAAGTGATTGAATTTCATTTTTTACTAAACAATCTTAGGATTTTGAAGTGCATATCTCTCTCACACATATATACATATATATATGGAATTTTTAGTAATTATTAATTTATAGTTTTGTTGGGACTAATATATATATACTGGGGTTTCAAAAAAATTATTATCTTATTATTTTATCGATTGAGGTCCAAATTTGTACTGGTCCCAAGTTGGGACTAAACAAATTATTAATTTTATCGAGATTATTAATTTATCGAGTATTAATTAATAGAGGTTTTACTTTTATTGTTCACGTATAAAAATAAAACTTTGAAAAAGTTCATTCCTATTTTATGAACTAATTGTAAAATATCTTTTTTACCAATGGCTCGAAGTCTTTTAAGTCACTGGATAGGTGATTTGACGCTCTGAGCAAAACTTCCCTCAAACTATATTATTCTTTGAGTTTTTAATAATAACAGCGTCAAGTATTAGGCTATGTGCGCAAATATTGGATATGGGTTTATGCCCTTTTCTTTCTCTTCTTTTGGGGAACTTGAGAAGGATGCAGTGACCTTACTGAAGCGAATCTATAAGTTCTCGATGACCCAAGATATTGGAACATGTGCTGTTGCTCATATCTTTAGTAGGATTAGCTTTCCTATAGCTAAAGGAATGGGAGCCCAATTAGTATCTCGGATTCTCACTAACTTCTTGTAAATCCTATGAGTTTATAATAATAATAATAATAATAATAATAATAATAATAATAATAATAATAATAATAATAATAATAATAATAATAATAATGTATAAAAGTTGCTTTGAATAGGCTTTCTTATATTCGAGCTAGTTGCTTTTGGAATAGCCTTATTGTAACAAAGATATCAGATAATGGATAAAATTTATTGAATGTACTCTTTGTTACCATAAAACCATTTTTCCTAATATTGTTATTCCGGTAAGTTTTATTGTTGAACTTTACTTATTTAAGTCAACTTTTGTGAGAACAATGACCGTAAAAGGTTCGTTGTTTGTAAGTTGTTTAATCATGTATGCTAGCGAGTCGATATAAACCTAGGGAGTTGATTTACAATACACAACTTGTTTTTTTTAAGTTGTTTAATCTTGTATGCTAGCGAGTCGATATAAAACCAAAGGAGTTGATTTACAATACACAACTTGTTTTACTTTATATGAAGTTGATCAATCTTTAATCTTTTTTACTAAACATATAACAACATTGTTAATTTGTGCAAAATAGTTGATATGTTTTCACATTCAAATCTATCAACATTCAGCGAAATTACAGCGCGCCCTATGTACCCGCCATTATATTACAGGCTTGAATTCGAGCAGTGGGACATTTTATGTCTATTTTACAAAGAAAGCTTGTTATTTGTGTTTGCCAAACAATAATATGCAAATATTATCTGTTTTTAATTCACTACAACATAGTGGCTAGAATGAACTACAATCGCAAAAGAAACAAAACAAAAAAGTGTAAAGCAGTAATTAACAAATATAAACTTTTACGAAGAAAAAAAATATGTATATAAGAATTAAAACACACTCAAGTAATCAAGTATGCTTCTTCAAAGTATCATAATCCAAAACAAAACAAAAATAAATATATAAAAATAAAAAAATAAAATAAAAGACATGTATGTTGCTTATTTTCAACTGAAGAATAAATAAATTTAATTTGAGAATGAAAGATGTGGGTGTGGTGGCTTGAAGGCTAAGCATGTTCTCTTATAACAGTTAGGTCACAAGTTCGAACCCTCGTGGTCACCACACTCTTTTTAGTTTTTTTGGTTTGTCTCTTTATACTCAATGTGGTCAAGTGATAAAATTGATTGATCTGATTTTTCTCGGGTTTATCAACACAAAAATAATAAATTTCAACCATAAATTTATAGTTTTATTAATAAGCTACACCTAGTGGTTTAGTTTTGTGGAAAGATTATACTGACAAAACAAAAAAACTTATAAAAAGTTACTAACAGGTCCATAAATCCTGATAACTTATAGAACGAGTCGAAAACGGTCACTCAGAAACTTTGATTATACACCGTACATCTTAATAAAAATCTTAGTAAAAGACTCACCTCCCGATAATAACTTCATCCATCTATAATTCCAAAGATCCAAGATAATACTAGCCGATAAAGAATGATAAACTTTCACGTGTTATTAATAAGTGTAACAACCGTGGTTTTGGCAGGTCAGTTTGACTGATAGTCTTGACCCGGTTGACGTTTGTTTGGTGTGTCTTAGGTGTTTGAAGTGATATAGGTGAGTTTTAACACTAAATCCCTTTGCGTAAGTGGTTTTATTGTGATTTGGAAAGTCTGGAATTTGGGAAAGTTCATTTTAATCACCTTTGTGGTGTAGAAATGACTTGTGTAGTTTTGGTGTTTTTGTGTTTTTGCGTAACGAGTCTTCGTTCAAGTGTTTGAGCGTTAGCGAGTTACGAGGAGTTTGTTTTTATGAGTTATATTTCAAAAAGAGTGTGAAATTCTATTTTTGGAAACCTTGTTTTGAAAATGATAATTTTTCCGGTTGTCGTAAAAGTTAAGGCTTATCGCGAAAGACGTTAGTTTTTGTTTTTAGGAGTTTATAAAATATGAAAAGTATGAGGTTTTGAGTGTAATAAATTAATTTAATATATATATATATATATATATATATATATATATATATATATATATATATATATATATAGGGGGAAAAAGGAAACCAAATTTGTTCTCAAATACAATTCCTAGCAATAAGGAATCCTAGTCCAGCCCAAACAAGCCCAACCTCCAACCCATATAAGCAATACCAACGACCCCAAAGCCATTTTTCTGCAAATTTGAGTCGATCACAAGGGCAAGAGAAGAGGGGAAAAATTAGGGTTTATAGTTTTGAAGCTAAAATCAAGAATCAAGGTAAAATCTTTAAACCCTATGTTCAGTTAATTGATTAATTAATATAATTCATGTAATAATTATATGATGGATTAGGGTTTGTGTTAACTTCTGTAAATTAATGTTATTAAGCATGTTTGGATCAATTAATGATAATAATATGGTGATTGGTTAAGAGAATTGAGCGTAAAACATGCTAGTTATTGAGTTAGGGTTTGGACAAAAAACTATGGCTGTAAAGATGTGAGTGTAATTAATAGATGGTGAGGAGTTAGGTCACGAATTTTTGGTCTAAATTGAAGTTTAATGAAAGTTCTTTCCAAAAAGTCCAACTACGATTGATTTCAAGGTCGGGAAGTTAGTCTTTTAATTTTTCTTTGATAAGGTGTCAAAGCTGTTAAACCGGGACAGAATTTGGGTAAAAGTTTGACAGTGAATTGTGGGTGTAAAAGTGGTATTTAGATTAGCCCTTCTGGAATAGTTAAGTTTTATGTTATCTTAGACTACCACGAAAAGGATTCACGAAAAAAAATTGTAGAAGTATTTTATTCTAATTAAAACTTTTTGGTGTGCGTTCAGATCCGAATTTGGATAGTTGACAAGTTTAATTTTCTTGTGAGTACTTGTGTATGTTATTTGTCCATGGCCTTCTGGGATTAGCTTGTATGCTTATGAGAGACCATGGTGAATTTTTGGTGTGAGTTGTTGAGCTTTAATTGTTATGATTTCATGTGGGCGAATGTACCTTAAAATTCTGCATTTTCTGATTTTAAAAGTGCAAGGGATTTAGTGAGTGTTAGGTTATGGTAATGGTTAGTATGGTGTCTAGGAGATCCATGGTGGGTGATATGAGTCTTCGACATCCATCATATGTGTATTACATGGGTTATAGCTTTTAGCTTGACCATGTGTAATGTGGATTTATTTTTGTGTATTATAGATTGTGATTTGTTTTGTGGAAGCTGCAAGGTTTGAGGTGAGTTCATAGTCCCATATTTTTACTTTGTTTTAAACTTGGGATGAGAATGATGCTTGTCTTAAATGGTTTAAATTACTGTGATTATGTGTGTGTGTCAAAGAGCTTGGACTTATAATGTTATCGTATGTATGTTATATGTGAATGATAATGCTATGTGGTTAATGTTATGTGGTGATGCTGTGTGGTCCAATTGGGAGGATGCTTACCCTGTTGCTCGTGTATACGACCTAATTGGAGAGTAGTACTCCTACTCACTTTTATTCTGTATGGTCCGATCGGAGGGTATTAATTACCCATTATTTGGAGTGGGGGTCACGTTCCGGCCCGGATGTTGTGAATTTGGATCGGTGGGCACGTTCAGCCCGATGGTTGCCTTTTGTGTGATGGTTAGTTTATGAACATATGTAGCTTGTAAAATAACTGTAATTATTTATCCAGCTATATTTTATAATCACAGTGATTTTGGTTGCCTAGTGTGTATGAGTCTTAAACCTATGAATCTCACCAACATTATGTTGACGTTTTAAGCATCATTTTCAGGTGAGCATTCTAAGGCTATGATAGAAGGAAGTGATTAGACAAGACCCTAGTTGCATTGGAAGTGGGTTATCATCTTTGTTTTGGATTTTGTTTTGGGTATTTTATTTTGGGGTATTGTTATAACACTTTGTGTTTGTACTTTGCTCTATTTTTGTGCATGTAGTTGTTCTCTATATAGACACCAGGTGTTGTGATGATATCCATGAAGTTACACCCTCGCGTTTCCGCCTTGGCGAGTGTAACAATAAGCATAAGTTACAACATCTGTTGTACAAGTAGAGACGTGTTGATAGGTGAAGATTTGTTTGTTGTTATTGCATCCTTTGATACGTTTATTAGAATCAGGTAGTATCTATGCGAAAGAGAGGGCATGTTTTTAAGGATAATGCTAGGTTGATTAGTTCGCGCAGTGCTGTAGGTTCGTGAAATGTGGCGTGTTGTGTGTTGATTAGTTTATATGAAGCTAATATCCCACAATGTCAACTATGAGATCAAATTCTTGGGTCATAAGCAATGATAATCCTACATTTTGCTTTCACTATCGACATATACAAAATATAAACATTGTTCTCCAAATTCGAACCGGCCTTTCATTCTATAGTCGCGTGGGTGTCCTTCATTTTACCTCCATATGACACAGACCTTCTCTATAAACCTGTACGAGTAAATATAAATATTTAGTTGAATCATGAAGTACAATCACAAAAGAAAGAAAACATCGAAGTATAAATCAGTAGCATATATAAACTCTTAAGAAGAAGAAAAAATGTAGAAATCAAAAGCATCATGGACCAAAACAAGAAAAGACATGTCTAGTGCTTATTTTTAGCGAAAGAACAAATAGACAAAGTTGAGAATAAAACACGAAAACATAGGTGTAAATGTAAGTTCACAGGTTCGAGTCTTCGGTTTATTTACGCTTTTATTTATTTATTTATTTATTAGCATGTCTTCTCAATGTTATTACTACAAAATATATTTTATAAATATTATTATTCAGAAAAATTGTTGCTATCGAAATTAAATATGTCATTTGTGGATCATGAGGTTCATGTTTAAGCATATATCATACACATTGAAAATAGTATACGAGTGGTCAAGTGGTAAAAGATTATGAGTTGCCATTATAATCACTGAACGTAAGTATCGTAAGTTCAAATATTTTTTTAACAACCATGAATTGCCTGCGTCAACTTCCTTAGACTTTTCTCGATTTGATTATGTGTAGCGGCGCGTGATGAGAAAAATAACAAACTACTCGAACCAAACCAAAGGTTTATACATTAAGACATAAGACTATTAAACTCGCATTCAACACATACTTATATTAAGCTTTTTAAACATGACATAAAATAAATATTATTAACAAGCTCAGCTCGAGCTTTGTAAATAACTATCGAGCGATGATCGAGCATTAAATTTACAACTCGAGCTTGAGCTTCTTTGTAAAACGAGTAGAGCTCGGTTAGACTCGTTTAAAGCTTTGATGACTGTCAAGCCTTATTTAAACTCCTCGAATTTTGACGATGTCTTAGCTTGTACTATCCCAAGATACACATCATACTACAACACGATTGGCAACTCGCAATCATTAAATTGACATGGCCTTTTGAGAAATATGGTTGGTGAGTTTGGGTGGCTTGATGGCTATGAATCATCTCTCATAAAAGTTTGATCCCGTGTTCGAGTCATAATGCTACCCCACTCATTTTTATTTTTAATAATGGTGTTATCCTTGTTATTGTTATTGTCTAAACATGCATTCAAATAGTGCACTCAAGCTTATCAGCGAAAAATAGTGAATTTTTTTACCATTAAAATTTGGGTTAGTTTTACTTTCAAATAGTGCACTTAAGATTAACCAAACACCATTTTAGTTGCTTTAGTTTACTTTCAAGTTAGGACAAAATTTTGAATACGTTCACAAGAATAAATTTAATATCACTACATATGAACATGGGAAAAAAAATCGATTGTAAATGAACCGTATAGAAGATTCACCGATTGTAAGTTTTTCCAGGTCCATCTAAACCAAGCGAGCTGATTTACACGCAACTTGTTTTACATTATATTAAGTTGATCGATCTTATTCTTTAGTATCTCTACATTAAACTGAACAACTTGTTAAGTTGGACAAATCAGCTGATCGATATTTAATAGAGGTGTCAATTTGTGCAAAAAATAAAATTTTTTGCTAATTTGAGCAAATTTATAAAAGATATAGGCACATTTAGCCCCCTCATTTTTTTGAAATGACCATATATTACCCATTTAAAAATTAAATGGGCATAAATGGACACATATTTTCTCTCAATTTGAGAACATTACAATTGTTTTTAAGGAAAAACTTATAGATATAATATATTTAATTTTTTTAAATATAAACGAGGTGTTACATTTGAGGATTTATTTTGTCGTTTTGGGTCTTTTCTAAAGCGATTCGTATAACATGCTCCCGTTTAGCCCGTGCTCGTTTAACCCGTAGCCCGTGTCCGCCCTACCCGCCCGTTTTGCCACCTCTAATATTTAGCATTTGCAAATAGTACGTGTTTACTAAAACATGCATCCATGCCATCAATCAAGTACACTAAAATCCTTAGCTGATACTTAAGTGAGTTCAAACAAAACAAGAAAACACCCGATACCATTGAGGCCTTGCTGATTTGTGGAATCGTTTTGAAGCCGCTTACTTAGAAACATTGAACACGACATATTAAAATGCTTATCTCAACATCCAACTCCGTTAGGAAATCGAATTCACATACCTATTTGATTGACACATATGAATTGAACTTTCTCAAAACTAATTATTTCAACTTAATACTGCAATATACTTTTGACAATTTTTAAAAATTTAAATTTTTTGCTTTCTTGATGTAATGGAAAATACAAAATATGGACATAGTAAATGTTTGATATATGAACACAGAGGTTAATTAAGAACAAGAACATATCAAGAGAGTGAGAGTAATGGGTGGAAGTAATAAGCAAACCGGGTTGATTATGATCAGTTTCATGCTTTTATTTTTTAGGACGACGACAAAGATGGGATTGAGCCTATCTATTGCCGCAGAGGTGAAATAATATTTGTTGCTATGATGCCAACGCGCCAGTAGCAACCACCATGGCGCCTATGCCTTCTCCGGCCATCATTGTTAATGAGAAAAAGGTATGATGAACACTCCATATATGTCTTACTGAGGGTTGAGAACGAATCAAGCTTCTATCTATTGTATATATGAGTTTTAGAAGTTATTCAAATATGTACTTTGAAACAAACTACATTTTGCTTTCATATCAAGCTTTGTTAGATGACATATGTTTTTGTAATATGTGTGTTTGTGAAATCGATAACGTGCAAATAATATGTATTTGCGATTCACTACAGAAAACGCTCAAGAGATAACTGATTTACCAAGTACAATATTGAGTATGAAACTACTAAGTTATGCTCCTTAATTGTTGTATTATTGAGTTTTGGTAATAAAGATTACAACTTAATCAAAGTTAGGTCACCAAACCGATTAATAAAACACATATATCTCAGCAGACTTTATACAAATAAGTAATAACAATGCCTAATGCCTTGACCTCTCGACTAAAATTAATTACTAAGAATAAAATTATGAACAACAAGGATGCACAAGCGGTGCAAAATTGTAAATTAAAATAAATACATACAAATGTTTGAGAATGATTATGATCATTACGATCACCCAAACACACCCCATAGCTTCCCACGACCTATAGTCTCTTGCAGCTTCGTTGCACCATCAACATCCATTTCTACAAGCTTATGTAAAAGCAACAAAGCACCCGCGTTTGCCATCTTTTTGCGACATTTCTTCGAATGAGTTAAAGACATTAGAATCGACATGGGGTACTTGTTATCAAAATTTGGTATAGAAGGATCTAATAACTGGACTACATTTACTATCACTCTTTCTTCCTTTCGATAAATCCTTGTGTTCCTCGAAAAAATCAGTGTATATATATATATATATATATATATATATATATATATATATATATAAAAGTATAAAACATTTAAGTTGTGGGATCCATAAAAAATTAAGATAAGAAGCTCCACTCATGGAGTGACATGTGTTCTTATCAACTAAAAATCACCTTTATTTTCAAATTGAAATATCTTTTTATCTATTTATTTTTTTTATGATCTAATTTTATAATATTTTCTAAAATTTTGTGCTCTTTAATTAACATTTATTTTGATATATTTTTATATATGTTTTTAGTTTTTACATTTTAGTGAGTTTATTTTATTTTGTTTCAAATTTTACAACTTTTAACCTTTATTTTAATAAATACAAACTTAATTCGTCAAAATCATATAATTTTGGTGGGAGTGTTAGACGTGTAAGACTATCTTTATTAACAACCCAACCAAACCAACCCAATCTCTTATTAAAATATTATTTTATATTCCCTCCACCTACACAATCAATACATACAACTAATCCATATTTTTTAACCATTTATCAACAACCCAACGTAACATATAATATTATTATTTTTATATTTAATTTAATTATTTAAAATTTTATATAAAACTATATGTTTGATAAAATATTTACTAATAAAATTTTATATAAATTTTGATATATCTTTTTAATAATAATACAAAATGATAAATGATACAAATAAAAAAAAAAAAAAAAAAAAAAAAGCAAATGATAAACATCCACTAAAATATTGCCATGTGGCAAGTTGTGGGTTGGGGATTTAGGTTGCCCAGCGACCATTTGTCATGTACTTTTCTTTTGGTTGGGTTGTCAATCCCACCGATAAACATGGTCTAAGAGATTTCAAAAATATTTTTATATGCGAGAATAATGATGTGGAAAACCTAACAAACAAATACAACTAACACATATATATTAAACCTAATTACCAGAATAAACTTTATATGTAGTGGTTTTTCGAGAATCGACTCTTTTTACATGTTTCACTGCCACCATAAAAAGTAGCATGGGCAGTTTCCCACTGGCCACCGGTATAAACTCAAGGAAACCCACCTCGCCTGTAACCTCGCATATGACCTCGTTCACTCATCTACATCCTTCGATCTCGCGTAGGGTTCCTGAAACTCGCATTTGATCTCGCGTAACAAAATTAAAAGACTTGAAGACCTCGCGCGTAAGAACTCGCATCAGACCTCGCGTTAGACCTCGCATCAAACCTCGCGTTAGACCTCGCGTAACACAATTAAAAGACTTGAAGCAGTGACCTCGCGTATGGCCACCTCGCATATGGCCTGACCTCGCATATGGCATGACCTCGCGTAGGACTGCTAGAAGTTGTTATCACTTCGCGTATGGCCTCGCATATGAGCATGGCCACCTCGCATATGGCCTGACCTCGCGTAGGACTGCTAGAAGTTGTTATCACTTCGCGTATGGCCTCGCATATGAGCTCGCATCAGACCTCACCTTGCATATGGCCTCGCATATGACCTCG
This sequence comes from Artemisia argyi, assembly GCA_030686995.1. Classification (NCBI taxonomy): domain Eukaryota; kingdom Viridiplantae; phylum Streptophyta; class Magnoliopsida; order Asterales; family Asteraceae; genus Artemisia; species Artemisia argyi. The sequence goes on from CM060686.1 coordinate 4,632,009, forward strand.
CATGGACCTTCACCTCGCTCACATCTCGCGTAAACATCGCGCTTATGCATGTCTAATACATCTAACGGTTACAAACTAATTTACTAAAAGATCTAATGGATAATATCAAAAGGTTCATTTTAGATAATTTTACGGGCGAGGTTCATTTTCGTAAAGTAGTAGTAGAAAGTGTTCATTTAAGTAATTTGCTCTATATCTATACTATCTATAATAGAAAAATGGTCAAAAGTGAAGTGTTGAATTTTCAACAATGGTCAAATGAAAATGAGAGAGAAAGTGAAATGTAATTAATACTTTTATTAAAACACCCAATACTTAAAACTACAATTATTTATTCACATTGTACAACCAAATTAAAGCATATATACCAAATGAAATACAACCAATTCAAACACAAATCGGGTTGAACCGGGACGCTTCAAACCCGGCGGGTTGACCCAGTTTAAATTGACCCGTTTTCGACCCAACCTAGCAAGTTGACCAAGTTTAAATCGGCCCATTTTTCGACCGGAATGGTTCAACCGGTTGAACCACTCGGGTCGAACCGGGTTTCAAAACATTATCCATTACTTAAAAGTACAATGATTTATTCACATTGTACAACCAATTAAAAACATATCTATCAAATTAAATACAACCAATTAAAACACAAACCGGGTTGCCCGGGACGCTTGAAACCTGTTTTTCGACCGGAACGGTTCAACCAGTAAAACACAAACCCCGGATATAACCGGGTCTCTCTTAACCGGAAATGACCGGGAAAGTACAATGAATGTAACCGGAAAAGTACCATGTAAAATGCTCCATGTTCATTAGAGGTTTGTAGTTACAGTTATATACTTACTAGTTGTGATTAGTTGAATTTCAACTCTAAAATTGTACTTGCATATAACATGTTTGATAATATGTCTAACTCAAATTATTTATCTAGAGGTTACTAAATTTATAATAATATCGTATCCATGTACTAACTTTTATCATTTTGTCGTGTTTTACAACATCATCCAATTTGCACTTTCACTTATCATTTTGCTTCCTATCTGTTATTTTAGCTACATTTCATGATAATTGGATAAAGTCATGTTGGTTGCTTTATATTTATTAGTTTTTTAAATTTGTCTTATGACACCCAAAATAACTAGCAATCACCTTAACAAGTGACAAACATAGATAACCATTTACCAAAACACATATTCAAGCATTTGCTTCAGACACTTGCTCTTAGTGTCAATGAGGTGAGGTGTAAGACTGCGCTGTTGATTTTCGTATTCCACGTTGCCCATTTCGGTATTATAAAATTTTAATGAAATATATGGTTTCCATATTCTGTTTAATTGTATTGTTTTTGGGATTTGTGCAATATTACTAAACTGCATAAGCTCTTCAACATAAGTTAATTCAAACACCCCGAAACTAAAACTGCATGATGCGTTACTTATGTAACAGCTTATGGGCTTATTTATGTTCTATTTTAGAGTTACGAACCAACTTACTTATGCAACAGTGACTGCTATCGCCATTGGTAAGGCGTCTGGGAGGATTACTAAACTCAGGAGGTGCAGACCAAGTTTGTTCAGTATCCCGATAGGGAGCGGCATTGTGTTACTCTTCATTAAACTGAGGTTATCCGTAAGAGGTATCTTTTCAAACAATAAACAAGAACATTTGCACCTTTATATATACATTTCAGGGTTCCGAAGGAAATGGCACATTTATATATACGATACGCTTATTTTACAGCTTTATATATTCTTACTGCTTTATATATACGATACGTAAATGTTTCAGGAGCACTATCGCTATTTTTTTTAGTTCTGCAAATGAGAACGGAGATGATGGCGCTTCTGAGTTTCGTGAATGTTTTCGGGTGTTTGCTAAAAAAAGTTAGCATTTTGGCAACGCATCGGGCTGAACTGATGGAAAGGTACGCCAGCTCTGAGGCTTCCCACAAACCGCTTACTAAGGAGTCGGACGAAAAACATCAATCTGAAAAAGAGGTTTTCTAAATCTAAGAAAAGACCAGAAGATTGATTACTTGAAAGATAACCTTCAGCAATCGTTTGTTAAGGAACATCGAGCAATAAAGGTAAGATTTTGTATAATCAAATTAAAACTTAGCGCATGAGTCTAAAGGTTGTTTTTATCTCGATTGTAGAGAGAATATGAAGAATATAAAGTCAGGGTAAATGCATTATTAGCAAAAGGTCAGAAAACACGAGCAAATAACCCGAGAGACCATCCTGGCATGATACGGGTAAATTATCAATTTACCCTGTTCTACGTCAAATGAATTATCTGCTAATTGCTTATTAGTCATCCAAAAGGTCAAAATTAGCCTTTAAAAAGTCATCCGAGATGCTTATCTGCTAACTGCTTTTTAGTTGCTTATATAATCTGATTGGTGGCTTAGATAAGGACTTTTAAACACCATTTGCTTTTGAACCCTGAAACATTTAAGTATTTCCACAAAGATGCTATAAATAGAGCTGTCAATAAGATTTCTCATTGGGTTGTCACTTGCTGTCAATATAAATGCACCATTTGCTTTTGAACCAACTAATTTAGAATGCCAGTATTGGACCTTTATGTGTTCACACGTTTTTGGTCAAATTACTTTGATTGAATAAGCAATTTCCCAGAGGATGTATTGGGTTGCTTATTCCTTTTTTTTGGTGAATCTTATCTTACTTTCTCATTGACCATATGAGTGGCTCATCTTTCTTTTCACTGCAGCAGCTGGAACTAGTTTCTTAATTTTTTCACATAAACTCTTTCAACCATACAAGTTTCATCATAATTTACACCTTATCTATTACTTTTATTCAATGGCATCTTCTTCTAACTCATCTGCACCAAAAATAATGGCTTCTACTTCAACTACATCCATTCAAAAGAGGTTTAAGTATGATGTTTTTTTAAGTTTCAGGGGTGAAGACACCCGCAAAAACATTGTTGATCATCTTTATCATGCTCTCAAGGATAAAGGCATTTACACCTACAAAGACGATGAGAAAATCCAGAAAGGGAAAAGGATCAACGATGATCTCTTCAAATCCATTCAAGACTCCAAATTTTACATCATATTTTTTTCCAAAAACTATGCTTCTTCGTCATGGTGTTTGGAAGAGCTTGTTAAGATTATGGAGTGCCAGAAGATGGATGAGCACACTGCTTACCCTGTATTCTATGATGTGGAACCCACCGAGGTCCGCAAACAAAGTGGGGCTGTTGGTGAAGCTTTTGCTAAACATGCAAAGGAAGAGGCTGCTGGGAAATGGAGAGAAGCTTTGAAAGAAGCAGCCGATCTGGCTGGTTGGGAGCTGAAGAACACTTTTGATGGGTAATTACTTCATCATATCTCTACTTGCGATATTCCTTGCTTAAGTATTTTCTTAAATTACTACCGAGTATAGGATCATCCATGAAAACTGACTATAGTATTATGTTACATAGTATTCCTTCGTATATGATTGTATGTAATAGATTATAGATCTAAAACATTGTTTATGTTGGATTTAGACGTACTATGCTAAACGAAACCTTTTACATACATACAGGCATGAAGGTAAGTTCATCAAAAAAATTGTTGGAGAGATTTCGCTAGAGTTACGTTCCATCAATTTCGGCTTTGATGAAAAGTTAGTCGGCATGGAGACTCGAGTAAAAGATGTTGTTTCATCTTTAGAAGTTGGTAGTGATGAAGTTCGCATGATAGGGATCAAGGGCATGGGAGGGGCTGGGAAGACAACTACGGCCAGAGCTGTTTTTGATAATCTATCTAATGATTTCGAAGCTATAAGCTTTGTTGGGAATGTGAGAGAAGTTTCAAATGGTTCAGTGTCTGGTTTGAAGAATTTACAAGAACAGGTCCTTTCAAATGTACTAAATGAACATGTCACTCTAAATAGTGTTGATGACGGGAAAGACATGATGAAAAGGAGGATGTGCGCTAAAAAGGTTCTTCTTGTTCTAGATGATGTGGATCATGTAAAACAACTTGAGGCATTAGCCGGTGAGGCTAAGTGGTTTAAGCCAGGAAGTAGAATTCTCATTACAACAAGAGATGAGCAAGTATTGAAAGCACTCAGATCAGTGGACGTGATTCGTGATATTGCTCTCTTATCAGACCAGGAAGCAACTTCCCTCTTTAGTAGGTATGCATTTGGAAGAGAGGATCCACTTCAAGGATACGAAAAGCTGTCAAGAAAAGTTGTTCGTTATGCTGCTGGTCTTCCCTTAACAGTCGAAGTCTTGGGTTCATTTCTCTGTGGGAAAGATATGGTTGAATGGGAAGATGCCATAGAAAGACTAAAAAGTATTCCCTTGAAGGAGACTCTAGAAAAGCTAGAGTTAAGCTACAATAGTCTCGAGGATGATTATCAGCAAATATTTCTAGACATTGCATGCATATTGAAAGGCAAGAATAAAGAAGATGCAATCAGAATTCTTGAAAGCTGTGGATTTCATGCTATAATTGGTTTAAAAGTTCTTAAGCAGAGATCTCTCATAACTGTTGATGGATATGGGCGCTTGGGCATGCATGACCATATAGAAGAAATGGGAAAGAACATTGTTCGTCGTGAGCACCCCGATGAGCCTAACAAACATAGCCGATTGTGGATTCCCCAGGAAATTGAAGATATATTGGCTAATGACAAGGTAAAGATCAGTTTATTTGTAAGGTGGAGAAAACTAATTCATTTTCATTTGTTGTGACTTCTGACATTATTATTGGATTGCAGGGTACTAAAGCAACAAGATGTCTAACACTTCTTATTGTGTTGAGAGTAAATTCGCGAATTCTTCTAAAAGGGCTTGGAAAAATGAAGAAACTTCGATATCTTGAAGTGTTTTTTGCAATTTATGAATTTGAAAGTGATCTGATAGTTGATGATATCAGCCAATGCTTCACAAACTCTTTAAGATATCTACAATGTAGGAATTACCCTTTCTTGTATTTACCCAAAACATTTCAAGCAAACAATCTTGTTGGACTTGAAATGGAGCACTGCAGAATGGTACAACTTTGGGAAGAGGGAGAAAGAAAGGTAGAATAACTGTTGATTGTTTGTTTTGCATAATTCGTAATAAAGCTATTAATTTATTGGTTTGTTAATATGCTAATATTAATATTTTTTTCTTATTTTTGCTGGCAGGTTCTTAATAAACTCAAATTCCTTTCTCTCTCTCGGTCAAACTTGATGACCTTTGACTTTGGGTTGACTCCGAATATTGAGACGCTATCTCTTAAAAGGTCTGGTAATTTAGAAGAACTTTGCATGCCATTTAGTTGTCAAAAGCTCAGGCATCTCAATATCAGTGACTCAAAGTTAAGAATCTTTGACCTGGGGTTGACTCCGAATCTCGAAACGTTATCTCTTGAAAGTTCTGGTAATTTAGAAGAACTTTGCATGCCATTTGGTTGTCAAAAGCTCAAGCATCTCAATATCAGTGACTCAAAGTTAAGAATCTTTGACCTGGGGTTGACTCCGAATCTCGAAACGTTATCTCTTAAAGGATGTGCTGATTTTGTAGAACTTCACGTGCCTGTTGCATGTCCAAATCTCAAAATCCTCAACCTTCGTAGATCAAGGTTGAGGAGCCTTGACCTTGAGCTGATTCCAAATCTTGAGAAGTTAGATCTTGCATATTGTGATCAGTTGGTAGAAATTAAGGCTCCCGTTGGATGTCTAAGAAAAGTTGTCAACTTAGACTTACACGGTTGTTTGAGGTTTAAGTTGTTTACGTTTGACAGTAGATGTGAGCCCAAGGTTAATTGTTCTGCAGATACTTTACGTCTGTATGGTGACTCGCTAGATTCATGCCCATTGCACCCCAACAGTAATCTCCCAAAGTTTGAGTTTTATTGTGATTATGAAGAATATCTACCGTCATCAGTTGGAAATATTGAGAAGCTTATTTCTTTTGGTCTATGTGCTTGCACAGACTTTGAGAAATTTTCAGACATGATTTGTAGTTTACAATGTCTACAAAAACTTACACTCGGAGGCAAAAATATTCCAGAGTTTCCCAAAGATCTTGGCCAATTAGAATGTCTAGAAGAGCTCTGTTTGGAATCTGAGAAGATAAAACATCTTCCAGATAGCATTTGTATGTTAAAGCATCTGAAGTCGCTCAATCTTGATCGTTGTGCTCTTCTTGAGAAGTTGCCTGAAGACATTGGCCAGTTAGAATCTCTAGAGAGTCTAGATTTGTCATTTAAAATGATTAAACATCTTCCAGATAGCATTTGTATGTTGAAACGTGTGAAGTCGCTCTGTCTTTTTGGGTGTGCTCTTCTTGAGAAGTTGCCTGAGGATATTGGCCAGTTAGAATCTCTGGAGAGGCTAGATTTGTCGGCTACAAGTATTAAACATCTTCCAGATAGCATTTGTATGTTAAAACATCTGAATTATCTCAACCTTGAGGATTGTGCTCTTCTTGAGAAGCTACCAGAGGATCTTGGAAAATTAGAATGTTTAGAAAGGCTAATTATAAAAAACACAGGCATAATAAGGGATCATCTTCCCCCAAGACTTATCTTTGCATCTTCTGAGCTTCGGTGAGTAAATAACGCACTTTCTTTGTTTTCTAAATTCATTTTTCTCTTATTTTAATATCAAATTTGATATTGGCCAACCAAACTTATTGGAACAAAATAATACTAGTAGCTTTTTAGAAAGAAAAAAGAAAGTAAATTACACGATGGCCCTTATAGTTTATACCAAATTACACTTTTGGTCTCTAGATACCAAAATTTACATAAACGTTATCCATTATAAAACTTGTTACACATTTGTCCCCTTATTGTGTTAAAGATGTTAAAGTTTCAAAAAGATAGTCGACGGTCCATGGATAAAATGCAACTATTGTACCTGTTTTTAGAGATTTTGTATTGTCGATTGCATTTTAATTTCATACTAATGGCACAACCATATAAGCTAAAGTAGTTTCTTGGTTTTTAACGTTGCACTCTGGCATAAACTCAGGATCAAGCGGTGGCGGCGGTTCTAACTCAGGATCAAGCTGTGGCGGATCTATACAGGGTGTTAACGATCCGAGCTGAGTCGAGTATAGGCCTAAACGAGCTAGGCTTGTTTATTAACTAGTCGGTACTCCTCTTTGATGCATTGTTTTCTATTTGCCATCCCCTGTACGTAGAGGTGCATCTTCTTGAAGCTAATTGATATTGTGACGATGGAAAACAAATCTGTATACCTATGATACACGTTGATATCTTTGTCACACTGATTACATGTATGATTGAAATCCCATTTTATAACCTTATCCTCCTCCTCGTGATCACTAAATTCTACATAGTCTGGATGACGAGGCTGCAAATCTACGAGTTGAAGCGGATGCTCATGTTGCACCGCTGTAATTATTTTTTCAAGGTTTTGAAATTTGGAATTGGAGTTCATATATGAAACTTGGTGGGGTGGATTAACAAAAAAGAAATATATGGATAAATAGTAGATGGCAAACAAAGGATGGTAAACACTAACTAGCTCTTCGTTATATGTTTTGTTGGTGAATGGTCTCAATGTGTGTTCAAACTTACTTATTGCTCTCCATAGAAGCTGCCTATCTTCACTTGCATTGTTTGATCGTTTTACAATTTCTATTTACACTGTATTTAGCTAATTTGTTTTTTGTACTTTCGTTGAACCAATTTATGATAATATGGTAGAATGTTTATTGTGACAATTAATAACAACACATAGTAATTCTCCTTTTTTCCTTTAACATCTCACTCTTCTTTCAAGTCGTCACTAGTATTAATGAATTTAACACAAGCACTAGTATTCATGACTTTAACACTCTTGGTGATTGGATCAATAAAAAGTGTGGGAATAGGGAAGGACGGTTAAGATTGACACAAACTGCAGCTGATATACCTGATTGAAGATTGAGAGCTATTACCGGGTATAGAAAAGCATGATGCTGCAAAACAAGTGCGAGAATTGCTACCTAAAGAACCTGACATTTGGATTTCTGCAATTTCATGGTGATTATTGTAATTTTAAGGATCAGAAGCAGAACCACTTTCAAATTTATGTAACTGAATAATCTGACAAATCAAGTGTTTAAGCTAAAGGATATAGTTTAGTAAACTCGCATTTCAGTTTTCTTACATCAACTGTTAGCATGTTTTATGAATCTAATTGTTTTGACTTTTAATCCTAACTAATCAGCTTAATAAGACATCCAAACACCCCCTAAAATATATAAATACTTATGCTGTTATAATAAGAGCTTCTTGATTTCTATTAGGATGTTGCAAAACAAGTTACAACAGAGTTGCAAATGAAGCCGGATCTGATTATTGGGAACTACAGTGACGGAAACCTTGTTGTCTCCTTGCTCGCTCACAAATTAGGTGTCACTCAGGTATGAACTACATGATTGGTACTTTAAAATCAGAACTAGATATAAAAAGTGGCAAGATGGGCGTGTTGGGTAACAGGTCAAAATGGGTTTGGGTAGAAATGGGTCATTTTTGTACGGTTGAAATTGGGCCAGGTTAGAATGGGTTGACCAGCTAGAATCTTTGTTTTGTTTAGAAACACAATAGTATTGCTATAAAGTTTTAACTTTTAGAAGAAAATGATTTAGAGAGTTTATATGCACTAAAAATTGATTTTGGGCCACTTTTAACCCGTTGTAGCAAAAGGTTTTTATTGGACCCGTTTGAGATAAAAACACAGCCCCAATCGGGTTTAAATGGTTCATTTCTGTACGGCAGAGCTGGGCCGAGTCAGACTGGGTTGACCTGCTAGCAAATCCTTACAAAAACAATACTATTCAAATTAATTTAAACTTTTTTATGCATTAATAGGCGATGTGTGCGACTTTCAACCCGTTGTAGCAAAATGCTTTGATTTGACTAGTTTGAGATTATAGAAAAAGCCCCAATCGAGCCAGTAGACAGGTTGCCCACCTCTAGCAGAAATTGTTGCTAGGTCTAGCTGACTAGAGGACGATTTTTTCCTGCAGTGTACCATCGCTCACGCATTGGAGAAAACCAAATATCCTGATTTTGACATCAACTGGAATTACTTTGAAGAAAAGTATCACTTCTCGTCCCAGTTTACCGCTGATCTTATAGCAATGAATCATTATGACTGCATCGTCACAAGTACTCTTCAAGAAATTGCAGGAAGGTAAGGGTGCGTTTAGTTGGAGAGAAATTCTCTATTTTTCCGGGAAATTTTTCATAAGAAAATGAAAAAACTGAAAACACGTTTAGTCGCACTTTTTTCCAACAATTTAAAAAAAAAATGAAATTCCCATTTTCTAAATTTTAACTAAGAAATTGAAAAACCCATTATACCATTCTCACTTTTTTCTTTCTCATTTTTTTCTCAACTCCAAAAAAAACACATACACTATTCTACCCCTAACCTCTCGTGTCATCCTTCACCGCCGACCGTCACTGCCAATGCCCTTCCGTCGCCGACACCGTCGCAATTTGAGGTAATCTTCTGATCATTTTTAAAAAAGAAAAATATAACTCCAAGTAAACGTGTCTTCAAAATTCTCAACTCTTCTCTAGGGAAGAAAAATCATTCCATTCTCAATAAATTTGGAAACTGAAAAAGTAGAAAAAATTTCTACAACGAAACGGCACCTAATCTTTTGGTTAATCAAAAATTATCATTCATTTTTTCATATTAATAAAAAATGATATTGGTATTCAGAGTTGTTTTTTATTATTTATTTTATTTTATTTATTTATTTATTTATTTTATCTAAATCCAATATCATTTTTTTATTAATGCAATGTTAGTGCCGATTCCAAAGACACTCCCATCCATAAACTGAAGTAACTAGCAAATACAGAACTCTATTCATAGAAGTACTAGAACTAATCAAAAAGCCAGGTTTTTTCATTTAATTATCCCACATTCTGCACATTTGCTCAAGCCTTTTCACCTATCTTAGCTACAAGTTCCATATTTCTTCGAACTTTTGGCCCCTTTACAAAACTGTTTATCTTGTCTGCGTTGATACTACCATCAAATTTTCCATCCATAAATCAGCAAATAGCTTAGTACCAACTGTTTGTTTGACTTTGAAAGTCAACTTTAAGTCTTGCTGCTTCAAATCTAACACTATATATAGTACATCAGCTGATCTTGTGATACTTTGAAAAACTCATAAATTTCTTTTAGTTTGATCATTAGGTTATCGCAAACACTTGTACAAATCCTGCTTCTAAAATAGCTTTTAAAATGTCAGTTTAAATAAAATTGCATAGGCAAGACGGTCAAAGTTATGGACATAAGCATATTTCTATTGACTAAACTATTTTTCGAATGGTTTTGCAGAAGATAACCCTGAATATCCATAGTTGTAAATTTACATGATGATATTCCAAATGGTAGCAGAAGAGTATTTTAGAACTCCATTGACGAGCTTGCAGAATCACGAAGCATATTTCCACTTTCTCTGTAGAACGTTATGACTTATGATGTAATGCTTGTATATGATTTATGTTTAACGTGACATACGTTTGTCACTTGTTTCACCAAAATGTATTCCATCCGTTCAAATATTATTGTTCAACTTTCTATTTTGGTATATCACAAAATAGTTTTGCAAATGGTTTCAAATAGTTTTGAATTTATTCCTCAATCAGTTTACCGCTGATCTTATAACATTAACTTGTATCCAAAATTGATATTGGTATTCAGAGTTTTATATAGGCATAAAAGGAAAAGAAGGTTTAAATCAGCTACAATGAATGTTACCTTTTCATCAAATAGTTATCTCTAGCGGAATATTGGCAAGGACCAAAAATGTGCTTACCGGCTTATTTATGTATGAAGTTTTTTTAGGCCATTTAAAACTGCATAAGCTCTTCAACATAAGTTAATTCAAACACCCCAAAACTAAAATTGCATAAGTAACAGCTTGGGCTTATTTATGTTCTATTTTAGAGTTATGAACCAAGTTACTTATATAACAGTGACTGCTATCGCCATTGATAAGGCGTCTGGGAGGATTAATAAAGTCGGGAGGTCCTTTTCCAGGTTTAGGGAATATGATGCAATGGGCCCGCAGACCAAGTTTGTTCAGTGTCCCGATGGGGAGCTGCAGAAACGCAAAGAGGTTTCGCATTGTGTTACTCTTCATTAAACCGATTTTATAAATAACAGGTATCTTTTCAAACAATAAACAAAAACATTTGCACCTTTATATATATATTTCAGAGTTCCAAAGCAAATGGTGCATTTATATATACGATACGCGTATTTTACAGCTTTATATATTCTTACAGCTTTATATATACGATACTTAAATGTTTCAGGAACACTATCGCTAATTTTTGGTTTTAGTTTTGCAATGAGAACGGAGATGATGACGCTGCTGAGTTTCGTGAATGCTTTCGCGTTCTTGGCACCGCATCAAGCTGAACTGAGGTATGTCAGTTGTGAGGCTTCCCACAAACAGCTTACTAAGGAGTTGGATGAAAAACATCAATATGAAAAAGAGGTTTCTAAATCTAAGAAAAAACCGTAAGATTGATTACTTGAAAGATAACCTTCAGCAATCATTTGTTAAGGAACCCCTTGCCGGAAGTCCTTTTCTACCTTTGGTAGAACCGGAAGCAGCCTCTCTACCTTAGGTAGGGGTAAGGCTGTCTGCGTCTCAACCTCCTCCATACACCGTGGAAGACGGTATTGGGACCCATAACCCGTGGAAGACGGTATTGGGAGTTACTTTACTTTACTTTACTTTTCTAATCATTTGTTAAGGATCATCAAGCAATAAAGGTAAGATTTTATATATTATGGCATAATCAAATTAAAACTTAGTGTATGAGTCTAAAGGTTGTTTTTATATCGATTGTAGATAGAATATGAGGAATATAAAGTCAGGGTAAATGCATTAGTAGCATTAGTTATTGTGGACACAAACTTTCCAAATTTATTAATCCAAGAACTTGTGGTTATATAAGCCCAAATAATCTTCATAATGGTGAAATGACGGTCAGAGAGACATCGGAAATTTCAGGACGGTGCTTGGGCGTCGGGCGAAGATATAAACTACTTGCAGAAATCTTGAGGATGGAAAACGAAGGAGAAAATGCATTCAAGTTTTTGGATAAAAGAGTCTAACCAACTGGATTGTCGCTTCCTTTTAACATGTATGTTTCATTAGCTGAAAACACAAGAAGCGAACATGTTAAATGGGTGAAACTACCCACTTTGACCCGTTACCTGACGTACTTACTTTTCACCCTCAAAAAAATATAAGCGGGTACTAATTTACGTATTTTAAAGTGTTTGTTTACTCTAAAATAAGCACGTAACCAGCACGTAACACACCTGAACTGGCGCCTGTCAAGATCATGCCACATATGTTTAGGCATAAATTTAGGCATACAACTTAGGTCTCCATATCATTTTCCTATCCTAAAGAGTAGTGATTGGGAGGCCTAAAACATGTGCCTAAATTCATGCCTAAGCCTACGTGGCATCATCCTGATGGTTGCAGCCAGGGACCCACTTTTCTACAAACCATCAAGATCATGCCACATATGTTTAGGCATAAATTTAGGCATACAACTTAGGTCTCCATATCATTTTCCTATCCTAAAATATCATATTTATGAGTAAGTTTTTTAGTCCTTAAACACAGTACATGGATCTATAATCCAAAAAGTTGTTGCTAAAATTATTCATTGCTTACAAAAAATAACATGGTGCTTTGGTCCTAAATCTATATCACACCTAGAACAGAAAGCTTGGTTGTTTTTTTAGTGAGTAGATATTCAAACTGATTGTACCGGAATATATGATTAGTGATGGATACCACATAATATAAACATATATCAAAAGGGTACTTCACGATTGCTTATTTCTTTAGATTATCTGCTTATTGCATTTTTTAAAAAACAAATAAGAACTTATGAGTAAAAAGTTACTAGTACATTGGAGAAAACTGGTTGTGTGTGTCTGCTTATTATAGGATGAGATAAGCTGTTAAATAAAAACTAATGCTGACTACGAGTTAATTGTTTAATATTAATCTTCCATACGTATGCATGTATCGGTAGATGCTAGTTCCGTTGTTGTGTATACATGAAAAAAGGGTTAAGAACAATAAGAAGAACGTATCAAGAGTAAGAATAATGGGTGGAAGTAATAAGCAAATTGGGTTGATTGTGATCGGTTTGATGCTTTTATTTCTGGGGATGACAACGATGCGGATTGAACACGCCACTAGCAACCACCATGCACCTATGCCTGCTCGACCCAGCCACCATTTTGCACAGGCCCATATCCGGCGCTGCCGAATAGCCATATTCGGATTCAGGTTCGTGTCGGGTTAACTTTTATGACACCCCTAATTGCAATATACTTTTGTTATGCGTATAAACAACTCTTAAATAAGTAGGTACGCTTCGTCATGACAATTTTCTTAACTAATGCAACGGAAATTACAAAATATGAACATGGTATTTTACATAAGCTAAATTTGCCTACAAGTTAAATGTTTCCTATTGATCTTACGTACGTATTGCATGGATATGAAGTGTTTATCAAAGAAAATATCAAAACAATAAAAGACATGTATGCAGGGAGGGGGCACGTGCCCCCTCTCAACTTTCCGTCGTATTTAAGTTATATCGAATATTTTGCAAGTGTAGAAATACATCTAAAGCTAGTGATAATCCTCACGATGTTAGTTTACATCTTTATAGTCTTGCCGATTCGAACCGGCCTTTCCTTTTATAGTCGAGTGGGTGTCCTTCATGCTACCTCCATATGACATAGACCTTCTCTATAAACCTGTACTATATATAGATGCTTTAATTACCAATACGAGTTAATATAAATATTTAGTTCACAAAAGAAAGCATAGAAGTATAAATCAGTAGCATATATAAAACTGTCAGACACGCATCATAGACCAAAACAAGAAAAGACAAATGTATGGTGCTTATTTTTAACACAAGAATAAATAAATTAATTTGAAGGCTAAGCTTTATCTCTTATAAATATAAGGTCGCAAGTTCGAGTCTTAAGTCTAGTTACGAGGGTTTTTTTTTTTTTTTTTTTTTTTTTTTTTTTTTTTTTTTTTTTTTTTTTTTTTTTTTTTTTGTCTTTTCAATGCTGAACATACACGTACAATTGAAGATTTTAGTGGGATGCCTAGGGTTCCAGCTTTTGTACTTTAATTTGCAGGGTGGTTGATGTTAAGTTCCGGGCAGACTTTGAAACCGATGAAGTTTTTGGTAAGTTTAGGTTGAGCCCACTTGGAAACAGTTTTGATAATTATGATTATGATGATGAAGTAACATTGGAGACTCATAGTGGGTCTGATTCCTCAATAAGCCCGCTTCGTTTGAGAAAACATTGACGCAATGTGACGCGAATGTGGAGGGTTTCTGTTCCTCAGTACTGTGCAGAGACCATTTTTCCTCAATTGGATTATTCATTGAAGTGTAGTGACATGGACTTCCATGATAAACGAATACATTGTAAATGGTGACACAATATGATTCGATTCACTACAAAAACCGCTCAAAGAGATGACTGATTTACCAAGTGCAGTACTGACTGAAACTACTAAGTTCAGATCCTTAATTGTTGTATTATTGAGCTTTGGTAATAAAGATTACTACTTAATCAAAGTTAGGACACCAAACCGATTAATAAAAACATATATCTCAGTAGACTTTAAACTAATAAGTAATAACAATGCCTCTCAACTAAGATTAACTACTAAGAATAAAATTATGAATAACAAGGATGCACAGGCAGTACAAAACTGTAAATTAAAATAAATACATACAGATGATGTTTGAGAACGATTATGGTCATTACGGTCACCAAAACACACCCCATAGTCTCTTGTAACTTCTTTGCACCATCAACATCCATTTCTACAAGCTTTTGCATTACATCCCGATAAATCCTTCTGTTCCCGAACAAATCAATTTAACTGACAACGCTCTCACAGCCACTTGTTTCTTCTCAATTGCTTTGTCATCCAACATACCGATCAACGGTCCTATACACCCCAATTCCCCCAACTCCTTGGCACACTGAATCCTCACTCCCAACACCCCACAGCTCAACAAATCGACAAATTCCTCAACACACAACATGCCACATTTTGGGAACAACGAACCTGCACCACCGTGCGAAGTGCGAACTAATCAGCCTAGCATTATCCTTAAACAACACACGCCCTCAACAAGTCTCTACTTGACTCAATTACCAGTAACCAAAGTTGTTGATATGTGGAATCATTTCAAGCCGACAATGGGTCAAAGTGGGTATTTAGGATAAAGTACAGAGCATATGGGACAATTGAGAGGTTCAAAGCAAGACTTGTGGGGCTTTAACCAAAAGGAAGGAGTAGATTACACTGAAACCTTTGCTCCAGTGGCAAAGATGGTCACTGTTAGAACTCTATTGACACTTGGCATTCAAAAGGGCTGGCATATTGAGCAATTGGACATCAATAATGCATTTTTGCATGGGAATCTTTATGAAGAAGTGTATATGACAGTTCCACAAGGTTATCCTAAACCTACCACCCCAAACATTGTTTGCAAGCTGCAAAAGTCACTCTATGGTCTAAAGCACGCCAATAGACAACGGTTTGACAAGCTTACTACCAGAGCTATGTAGATACATCCTTGTTCACCCTCCACACTACCTCACTCTTAGTCTATGTTGATGATATCATCATCATCACAGGAAATGACAAACAACTCATTGACCATATCAAACACCAGTTGGATCTCACTTTTAGCATCAAAGACTTGTGACCCATCCATTACTATCTGGGCATTGAATGTCTTAGAAACACCACTGGAATGGTCATGACACAGAGGAAATATGCCCTTGAATTGCTAAAGGAGGCTAAGACGCTACATGTCAAACCTGCAGCTACTCCCCTTGATCGCAATGTCAAATTCAACAAGACTGATGGGGAGCTTCTTACAGATCCATCTTCCTATAGAACACCAGTTGGAAAACTCCTCTACTTAACAATGACCAGACCTGATTTAGCCTATGCAGCACAATCACTGAATCAGTTTCTTCATGAACCAAGGACACCACAGTTAATGAGAGTGATCAGTTACATCAAACTATGCCCAGGACAAGTTCTACTCTTCCCAACTCTCAACAGTCCAATCCTAGCAACCTATTGTGACAGTGATTGGCCAGTTGTCCCTACTCAAGAAGATCAGTGTCTGGCACCAGTGTTTGCCTTGGAAGTAGTCTAATCTCCTGGCAATCTAAGAAGCAAAATGTGGTCTCCAGGTCTTCTACATACAAAGCTCTTGCAAACACAACTTGTGAAGCTTCTTGGATAAAATGCTTGCTCAAGGATCTACTTGTCCCAATTTCTACACCCATCAAGATCCTATGTGACACTGCATCTTCTATAGCCTTGGCTTCTAACCCAGTACAACATGCTAGGACCAAGTATATAGAAATTGACTGTCATTTTGTTAGGGACGAGGTCAAAGCAGGGCTCATTCTACATACATTTGTCCCCTCCAGAGCTGAAACTGCTGATATCCTAACCAAAGCCTTACACAGACCTCTCCATTTTAACGGTCTTTCCAAATTGGGGGGGGGGGGGGGGGGGGGGGGATAATGAATCCTCACTCCCAACACCCCACAGCTCAACAATCCATACTCCTGCGCCAAAACCGACCCAGACTTGACAACTCTCAACAAAAACACCCCTAACATGAGCATAACTCGAGAAATTTCTCAACACACAACACGCCACATTTCACGAACCTACAGCATTATCCTTAAACAACAGACGCCCTCTCTTTCGGATAGCTACTACCTGATTCTAATAAAATGATGCAATAACAACAAACAAACCTTCACCTATCAACACGTCTCTACTTGACTCAACTACCACTAACAAAAGTTGTTCATATTTGAAGCTGACAATGGATCTTGGCGGGACCGGGTCTTGACCAGAAATGACCGGGTCAACAAAGCACCGGCGTTTACCATCTGTTTGCGACATTTCTACAAACTTTTGTAAAAACAACAAAGCACCCGCGTTTACCATCTGTTTGCAACATTTCTTCGAATGAGTTAAAGACATTGGAATCGACACAGGGTACTTGTCATCAAAATTCGGTATAGAAGGATCTAATAAGTACTGAACTACACTCACTATCACTCTTTCTTCCTTCCGATAAATCCTTTTGTTCCCCGAACAAATCAATATAAGTGACAACACTCTCACAGCCGCTTGTTTCTCCTCAATCGCTTTCCCATCCAACATATTGATCAACGGCCCTATACACCCCAATTCCCCCAACTCTCTCCGAGCTTTCGCATTACGCCCCAACCTAAAAACCGCTTTCACACACTGAATCCTCCTCAACTAAAACACCCCTAACTAACAGGAACAAAACTCGACAAATTCCTCTACTTGACTCAACTACCAGTATTACCTTGTTCATATGTGGAATCATTTCAAAACGACAACCGGATATATCCGGGTATTGACCCGATATGACCGGGTCTAATCGGAAAAGTACAATGCCTGGAATACTTAACGTTTTTTCCCACCATCCTAGTACGCCAATAAACAACAAAATCCTTCATCTTCTTCTTCTTCAACCATCAATCGATTCGTCTCATCCGTACGATCATGATGATATGAGTTGATTTGATTTTCGTTACGAGTAGAAAAAACCCCCAATTTGGTGTTTTTGGCGCCAAAATTAGCTGAGATCCCCAATGTCAAGAGGAATGTTAGATTGGCGAAAAGATATGAAGGGTCAGTTTCTTCTGTTGTAAGTAGAACAACATATAAAGCTCAAATAACGAAACTGAAGTTGAAGTGGGTTACTGGGAATGGGAATGAGGATTTGACTGTTAATAGGGGTGAGTAATGAAGTACAAATTGAGGGCATAAAGTGCTAAAAGGACATGGACCACTAAACCCCCTAAACTATTTAATTTAGTATTATTTATTTTTGAGTTAACTACACTTTTGGTCCTCGTGGTTTACGAGGTATAACACTTTTGGTCTAATAGTTTGAAAAGTAACGGATCTAGTCCCGAACCCATTGACCCGTAACACTTTTGGTCCAATTTTTGTTGACCATAGGTTTGACTAGTTAAAAAAATATGATATGACAAAAATACCCTCACCGTTATGCACATAATTTGCACAATTCGTCCTTGAGCTAACGGCCATCAATTCTGTTTTAAAAAAATTCGAAAAAGAAATTCAAAAAAAAAAAAATTTGAAAAACAAATCAAAAAAAATATTTTCGCTAAAAAAGGTTTCCAAAAAATTTCAAAAACTGTTTTTTTCAATTTTTTATTCTAAAATTTTTTTTCGAAGATAATTTTAGAAAAAAAAAATCAAAAAAAAAAATATTTGTGAAAAAAAATTTCAAAGAAAATTTCTAAAATTTTTTTTCTTAAAAATTTTTAAAAAATATTTTAGAAAAAAATATTTTGAAAAATAAAAAAAAAAATAATTATTTTTTTTATTTTTCAAAATATTTTTTTTCTAAAATATTTTTAAAAAAATTTTAAATTCTGAAACGATCAGAAAAAACCCCAATTTGGTGTTTTTGGCGCCAAAATTAGCTGAGATCCCCAATGTCAACTAAGCAAAGAAATCTCAAGAGGAATGTTAGATTGCCGAAAAGATATGAAAGATCAGTTTTTGTTCTAAGTAGAACAACATAGCTCAAATAACGAAACTGAAGTTGAAGTGGTTACTAGGGGTACTGAAAAGAATAATTCAGGGGAAGGGGTGAAGTACAAATTGAGGCATAAAGTGCTAAAAAGACATAGACCCAGTAAATCCCACTAAACTATTTAATATTATTTATTTGTTAAGTGAGACTCATTTGTTTCTCTTGTTTCATCTATATCTAGTTATCTATAAAGGAAGAAGTATGGATTATTCCTCATTAAGACATGCTAAGAGATGTTGACCACACGAGACCCATTTACCACTTAGCTAAGAGAAAAAAAGAAACACAACCTAAGTCTCATTTCCTATACAACGTAGGTCTCGTGTTCGAGTAATCATCTCCCGTGAAGTCTTTTTTATTTTATTATTATTATTATTATTATTATTATTATTATTATTATTATTATTTTTTAATCATTCAGCTTATTTATTGTCAAATTTAATTAAGTTAAATTCCATTTTTGAACACATATCACACACATTGAGTGCAATCAGGTTTGTCAAACTTTGTTTTAGTGAATACATTCACAAGTTTGACACAGTCTAGTGGTAATGTGTCCTCAAAATCATAAAAACAACCAATGTTTTGAAACCCGGGTTGACCCGGCCGGGTTAACCGGTTCTGGTAAAAAAAAACTAGGTTTTTAAAAACAGGTCAACCGGTTAGACCCGCCGGGTTTTAAGTGACCCGGGTCAACCGAGTTTGGGTTTTCTCATTTTTTTTAATAGAAAATCTGAAAAAATAAACTGTGAGTTAAGTTCCACTTTTTTACTTTACACTTTTTCATTACAATACAACCACCATGACAACCTAGTGTCACCTACCACCAAATTTGAGTGAAACAAACACCCATAATCAATTAATCACCGATAATTACAAGCACTAATATAGTAACCCCAACATAAGTGACTGTCTGAAGGAGGTAATTTTGACTCTTTATTTTTTTATTTTCCGTAATTAAGGGGCTATTTTTGTTTGATATGACTGGTTAGAAAATTATGCATGTTTATATCCTACAAGATTACAAAATTATGCATATTTATGTATCAAAAATATTATGTAGGTTTATAAAATTAAGCAGATTCTTTGCTTTTTTTTCACAACAAAGTAGTGTTTGGATAGCAGAAATGGATTTTGGGACATGTGCATAAAACCGGGTCGAACCGGTTGACCCGCCAACCTAGTGACCGGTGACTCGGTCGGGTCGATCACAAACCCGGTTTTTAAAACATTGAAAACAACCATCATTTAAACTTCGCTGGTTGAAAATCTTGAGATTGCCCGTGAAAAATCCAGGACCGGCCTTGGAATACATCCGAGATAAATAAGTTTGACTATCTCGGATAACATGAAATAGGATCCTTCTCCATTTTCAAATAACAATGATAAAAAGTTGCATAATATTTATGGATTTATGAATCTGAAGAACGAAGATGATACTAGCCGAAACATATATGTCCTATATTTTGGAGCTTAACTAACGTCCAATTAATATCGAATATTTTTCATGTGTAGAAAACTAACAAAACTAAAGCTACTGATATTCCTCATGATGTTGGCTTCTTAGCGGTTCAAGAAATATGCTATTTTCCTACTAAATCCATCATATAGAGTTAACTACATTTTTGGTCCTTCTGGTTGTACCTGGATTTCACTTTGGTCCAATTTTCAAAACAGTTGTGATTTTAATCCAACACTTTTAGTTTGGTTCCACTTTTAGTCTAATTTTATAACGAAGTTAGTTCAGTTAGTTAAGTGTGGCAACATTAGTCTTTTAACCTAATGGTCGTTTGCAACATTAGTCCTTTATACCAAAGATCGTTTGCAACGTTAGTCCTTTCAGTTAGTTAGTACTTTAAAAAAAATCAAAAAAAATTATAAAAAAATGTTTTTTTTGTCTAAAAATTTTTTTTCCAAAAAAAATAATTGGAAAAAAATTCTTTTAAGAAAAAAAAATTATTTCTAATAAAAATTTTCTTAAAAATTAGAAAAAAAAATCTAAAAAAAAAGTTTTTTCTGTCAAAAAAAACTTTTCTTCCTAAAAAAATAATTCAGAAAAAAAAAATATTTAAAAAAAAATTCTAGATTTTTTTTTCTAAAATAAAATTCTAAAAAAGATCGAAAAAGATTCTAAAAAAAACTTTCCTAAAAGAATTTTCTAAAATACAAAATTCTAAAAAAAATTATTTCAAAAAAAATCTAAAAAATAATTATTTCAAGAAAATTCTATAAACTTTTTTAAAAAAATTTCAAAAAATTGCAAAATGACAATGCTAAAAAAATTCTATTTTTTTAAATTCTAAAAAAAGCATGTGTAAAAATGTGTATCAACTTTGGTATTTTTTTTTTAAAACGTATATACATTTTACACACATTTTTGCAATGTATATACGACATATAAGAGACATAGATGATACGCAATTATAGTCTCTAATAGAAACGCTATAAGATTTATAAGTGCTAAATTCCCATTTAAACCTGCTTTTGATTTCTGCATTCGTGTTCAAACAAAATACTAACATGTTATAAACTACATTAAATTCTGCTTTAGAAATTTATTTAGAATTTTTTTTTTCCTAAAAAAATTCTCAAATTATTTTTTTTGGAAAAAAAGTTTCTTATAGAATTTTATTTTAGAAAAAAAAATTCTAGAAATTTTTTTTCTAAAAACATTTTTTTCCGAATTATTATTTTAGGAAGAAAAGTTTTTTGACAAAAAAAAATACTTTTTTTAGAATTTTTTAAGAAAATTTTTATTAGAATTTTTTTTTCTTAAAAAAAAAATTCGAATTTTTTTTTGAAAGAATTTTTTTTCGACAAAAAACATTATTTTAGATTTTTTTTAAGAAATTTTTTATTAGAAAAAAAATTTAGAAATTTTTTTTCTTAAAATTTTTTTTTTCGAATCATTTTTTTTAGAAAAAAAAAAAACATTTTTTTTCTAAAAACATTTACAAAGGAAGAAATATGGATCCTTCCCCATTAAGACATGCTAAGAGATGTGAAAAAGTTTAGACAAAAAAAATTTTTATAATTTTTAGACAAAAAAAACATTTTTTTATAATTTTTTTTTATTTTTTTTAGAATTTTTTTAAGTAATAACTAACTGAAACGACTAACATTGCAAACGATCTTTGGTATAAAGGACTAACGTTGCAAACGACCGTTAGGTTAAAGGACTAATGTTGCCATTTTACAATTAGACTTAACTAACTGAACTAACTTCGTTAGAAAATTGGTCCAAAAGTGGAACCAAACTAAAAGGTTTGGACTAAAATCACCAATTTTTTGAAAATTTGACCAAAATTCTTTGTACTTGTGATGCGTGTGGGAAGAAGCATGAAGGTATCTTCTATAATTGTACCACATGTTTTGACCACACCATCCATATTGATTGTGCATTCCTCCCCAGAAACTTACACATTCAACATACTCACCCACTCATCATTTCTTATTCCTCCGAAGATATTACATACGGTTCTAAATGCAGGATATGTGGTAAGCCTTTCAATCCTAAATATCTTTGGAGTTATCAATGTGAAAGTTGCTGGTACTATGTGCATCTAAATTGTGCAAAATCTCCTGGAGGTAATAAAAATACATATAAATTTACTAAATATCTCATGCTTCGAAGATTGAGTGGAATTTTGTTTGATAAGTACCAACATCTTATATCAACCCACTTTCAATATATCTGCAGGTATAGGCAAAACGATCAAAAATTTCAAAGAGGCTGATCATCCTAATCTTGTCAATCTCCCATAAATACAGCATACTACAACACTGGCTTTCCAAAGAATTGGGATCTACAAGTGAAAGGAACCTGAACTATAGCAGTCATCAGCATCAGCATGTGCTAAGTCTGGTAGGCACACAATCCAACGACCGTAAAGGTGCGTCCACTTCAAGCGGCGTTAGTTCATTATCTTGTCATGACCCAATGAAAAGGATTGAGCTGTTATGTAATGGGTGCGTGAGACCAATCATGGATGTGCCCTTTTACAAATGCTCCAGCCAAGACCAAAGTTGCGACTTTGTACTCCATGAGTGGTGTACTCGTTTACCTGCTGAATTGCCAAATCACCCAGGTCTCACACACACTCTCACTTTCCTTCCAAAAGTTTTGGAAAATATATTCGGCATTTTCTATTGTAAAATTTGCGGTTTATGTTGCAACGGGTTCGCTTACGGGTGCACCAAATGTCATTACTACATTGATGTTAATTGTGGATTCATCCCCGATGAAATTACACATGAAGCTCACCCCGATCACATTCTTTCACGGTGTGAGGGAACAATGGAGAAGCCATGCGTTGCAGACAGCGTCACTTATGGAAATAGTATTTATTTCAGTTGTCGATCTTGTGATTTTTATCTCCATTCTGGTTCTGCTTTATACTTGCCTGGTATTATACATCACAAGTTGGACAAGCACCCCATGAGGTTGACATACGGTCCGGTAGAGAACCATAAGAGTCAATACTTTTGTGAAGTTTGTGAGGAAAAGCTTGACCCAAATTGGTGGTTTTATCATTGCCATGTGTGTGCCTACTCTTTACATACTTGTTGTGCTCCGGTGATACTTAACTTTGAAGCAGCCTATAACAATCTCAGAAGCCTTTATGAGTATTTGAATATTAAGTTTGGGGGAATTTATAATATCGAAGGTCACGGGCACTCTGTATCACTTGCTGTAGGGTCTGACAAAGATGGAGAATGCTCAAAATGTCCTCTTAGCGTGATAAAAGAAATAATCATTAAGTGTCAGAGTTGCAAGCTCGCAATGCATTACGATTGTTGTTAAGAGATTGTAATGTGTTTTTTAAATAATGTCTCGAATTTGATGGCTTGGTCTAAGCGTGTAATATTTGCTTCCGCAATGGACTTTTTGCTTTTTTCTATTTGTATTTTCAATAATTCTATGATTTTCATGATTTATATTTTCAATAAATCTATTCATATCTAAGTTTTTGCTTTTTCATATATGTGTTTTCTGGGTGCTATATGTTATCTTTAAGAGGTCTTCAAAGAGTTTGATGTAATTCCTGAAAGAAATGTAATGTAGTAGCTTAATGATTTTATAGGACTAAACATTTATCTTAGCATTCGATATGATAGCATTCGAAGAAAGCCTCATGGAGTTGTATTCCTTTCTCGATACAGTTGGTAGAGAATATTTACCTTTAAATTATTTTAGCTTTCTTTTTGAAAGCGTACAGTAATCCAACCTCATAAAAAAAGCAAAAGTCGTCGGGATGTTATTTAACTTACTATATGATAAAGAGAAGGAAAACATAATATGCTTTGAGTGCTTATTAGGCCAACCCCACTGGAATTATCAAGTACAAAGTATTTAGTTCTCTGAGTTCGTTAATAATATGCTCGTATTTTGCCCGTCATCTTCTATTTTGGTTTTAAATATTTCATATATCTTTGCAGTTTCAAAAATATGTACTTGAGATAGCTCAATATATCTTGTTTAATAAGAAAAAATATTGATTGTATCGTGATAGCATCGCTACAAATCACAAATTTTAATTGCACGTGTATGTTAAGTGACTAGGCTGAGTATTAATCTGAAATTATTGTCTTTACTTCTCTTTAGTCTTTTGTATATCTTACAGTTTCTTTTTATTATAAATAAAAAGGATAAAGATAAAGTTAAAGTTTTAGCTTACAGAGAACTAATTAGGAAGTGGGTGATGATTATCTCAAGTAGTATATAACTTGATTGATCAAGTTGTATAGTTATCGGGCATTGGATCAAATGTTGGATCAAATCAAAGGCCTAGATTAATTCAAAGTAGTTTGTATCTTTTAATCTAAGCCTTTGATTATACAACTTGATCAATCAAGTTGTATATTACTTGAGAGAATCCACACCAAAAATTTTAGCTTTTAGCTAACCTAACATACTCGATAAACATATGTTGTATATCATATATTAATCTAAGCTAAGTAAAATGGTTATATTACCAAAACAATAATAATAAAGTTGCACAGTTTAACGGTCGCACAAGATTAAAATTGAAAATCATTTTTTTACTGCATGTGAACCATAGGATAGGAGCAAAAGTGAGCATTTTTTGCATTCTCTTTTAACAATGTGTAAGCTTGTACTATCCAAAGTTACATACCGTACTATGTTTTTATCCATTCCAAAATGAGTTTTCTACAGTAATAGATAAATGCATTTGATAATGTAAAGTTTGGTTGTCTGATGGCTAAACATTTTTTTTTTTTTTAATATTCATTTTGCTTACTGCTATGTCAAATTTTATTTAATGACAATTATTGATATATTTCAGTTTGAACTTTGAACAAATATCGCAAAAATTAAACAGTACGTGTTCTCATGTTTATTAATTCAAAAATAAAGAATTATACACCATTACATTTTTAAGAACTTAATTTTCTTATGTATTTCAATTTTAATTTTATGAGAAATTGAACCATATATAAGATTCACCGACTGTAAGTTGTTCAATCATGCATGCTAGCGAGTCCATCTGAACCAAGGGAGCTGATTTACACGCAACTTGTCATACTTTATATGAAGTTGATCAATCTTTATTATTTCTACGTTAAACATAACAACTTGTTATTTGAGCTTTACTATTTGCAAATAGTATGTGTTTACAAAGACATATAGACTATTGCATCCATGCTAACTGTCAATCAAGTACACTCAAATCCTTAGCTGATACATAAGTGAGTTCAAACAGAACAAGAAAACACTCGATACCATTGATGCCTTGTTTATTTGTTAAATCGTTTTCAAGCAGCTTACTTAGAAACACCGAACATACTAAAATGATTATCTCAACGTCCAACTCCGTTATAGGAAATAGAATCACATATATGTTAGTTTTAACGGATAAAAATTAATGAATATGTCCGGACTCGAACACGAGACTTCGGGATTGCACACATTACGTATGAGTTTCAATGTATTAATAATTATTATATTGAATTATGAATTATTATTAAATTCACAAACAAAACACGTAACGGTCGTTTGAGGTTAACGGTAATTGGACTAAATGATCGTTGGAGGAAAGATGAAGGACTGAACTTAAAATGGAGTTCAAGAAAAACATGGAATGGGCTTGTAAAACCCATGTTCGGCCAAACCCAACCCATTAGGGTGTAAGGTTTGTGTCTTGTGCTCCAAGATGTTGATTAGTATATAAACAAACCCCTTTGTTCATTCTAATCATCTTTGGTTCACTTGCAAACCAAATCTCCTTCTCTTCTCTCCTCTTGAGTTAGAAATCGAATTACACCATTATAGGGTTCCTACTAGATTTCTAAGCTCAAAACCATTCTTGTTTAGTTGATCAACTACACCCTTCTAGGGTTCCTACGCGATCTTCTAAACATAGTGTTTGGTTTGTTTGTGAATTAAGAACCTAGCTTTTCTCATTGAAACGCTACTAATACGTATGTACAAGAACGAAGTGTTGGCATACTTTTGCTAACAAGTTTTGCCCTATTTGACTAAACCCTTAGTCGATCACCATAAACCCTAATTAGGGTTTATATTGTTCTTGTTCAATTGATTTCTTGTTCTTGCTAGAAATCACAAAAGAGGTACGCATACATTTATATTCGGTTAATTTCAATTACATGTATTTGATCCTTTTCCGCTGCGTGCTTGATGTGTTTTATGTTTATATACTTTGTTATGATTTACATATTCCAACAGTGGCATCAAGAGCCGTTAATACGTTGTAATTAATTACCGAAACACATAAAATTGAATCGTTGTGATTATTACATGCTTGGTGTTCTTTTGTTTTTTAAACTTTTCCGCTGCGTGCTTGATGTGTTTTATGTTTATATACTTTGTTATGATTTACATATTCCAACAGTGGCATCAAGAGCCGTTAATACGTTGTAATTAATTACCGAAACACATAAAATTGAATCGTTGTGATTATTACATGCTTGGTGTTCTTTTGTTTTTTAAATTTTTCATAAACCCTAGAATTTTAATTTTTTAATATGTCGAGAATTTTTTTTTTGAAAAGAAAATTAGGGTTTTTGAATTTTGTTATAAAACTTGTAGAAACTCTAGGTTGCATGTAATATTTATGTGTATTTAAATGGATATTGTGATATGCCGTTTTGGTTGCGTTCCTTATTGACATGATTATATGTTATAATATGTGCAATGTGGGCATCCATGACAAACCATGCGTGTGTTGTCTTGGATTATGGCGATTTGGTTTTATAGATTTCATGCTTAATTATGCGATTTAATTATAATTGATATGTTTTTTAGTAAATATTATGGCAATAAATATTACTAAAATTGAATTAATTATAAAATTAGGGAAGACCCTATTAAAATCGTGTAAAATCAATTGTGTGTTTTAAATTGATTTAATTTGCATGTCCATTATTGTTGTTGTTTGTTTATTTTATTTAAATTACTTTTGTTTTTATATGTTGTGTGACATGATAGTAAACAAAGGGTAATTTCATAAATAAAATATTAAACGTACTTAATAATGGTGAAATCTTGTTTTGAGCTTACAAAAAGTTTGAACTTTTGATTGATTGATCGTGACTGTATTAAGTGGTTGGAAGGTGAGACTAATTTTGACAAGCTATTAAAGTGGGTATAAGGTTGGATTCGCATTAAATTGCGGCCTTAGATAGCCTCCATTCTGGCTTAACGCTCGCCTGTGAGTCAAAATTTAGTTTTCCCTAACAACCATGATAACTACGAAGCACTTAAGGCAAAGTTGTAAGTTTCTCAACGCCTCAATCAAAACTTTAGAGATTTAAGCTCGTAAAGAAACTAATGTGTAAAAGTTTTTACATTAAACATATGCTACAAGATGAATGCATGACATCTTTGTACATATATTTTGATTACACACATCAAAATTTACTACCCTTAAATTTAAGTTATATGCCATCCAATGAAACGGAAACACCTAAAATTGGGTCTACGTCAGGGCGTAACCTGGCTAGATTGCAATGGAAGGGCAAATTACATGATTTCATTACTAGCAGATCAACTGATGTGATGGAATTATGTAAGTTTGTTGTTTCTTAAGTTGGTTAACTTAATTGAGTTGATAGTGGGACTGATCACTCAAGGCATAAGAAGATGGGGATAAAACATGCTTACATTGCAACTGCTGTTGGCAAATATGTAAATCCCATCGATTCTAGGAATTGCAATTGAATATTGGCAATTGAGGTTCGACTCGTACCTTATTGAATACCGTCATCACTAGTAGATCAACTGATGTGATGAACCTATGTCAATTTGGATCCTAGTTTTTCAGTGAAAATTAAATGGTTATATGATTATGAACCATGGGTATTTAATTTTCTTGAAAATTTAATTATCGAAAATACTAAAATTGAATTTTGTAATTCTTTTTAATGTATTAATGCAACATTAAAGCCGTAAACGTGGTTTGGTCTTAAATTGGTAAATTGATCTAATTCTGCTTTCAAACATAATGTTTGATTGAGAAAAATTTACCGAAATGAAAGAAAGTCTATTTTCCATGAGAGAAGAATAAGACTCAATCCTATTCCTTTTCATGATTGAGAAAGGTATGATAGGAACATTATAATAAGACTCAATCCTAAGTTTATTTTCCATGAGAGAAGAATAAGACTCAATCCTATTCCTTTTCATGATTGATAAAGGTATGACAGGAACATTAGAATTGTCTACATTCTAATATATAACTCAAGAGTATTGCACATGCTATTTCCATAAGAAATTTCATTACCCTTATTTGGTGAATGAATTCTTCTATAACAAACAAGGCATTTGGTTAAATGGAAAATATGAGTTATTAGAAGCTGGACAGATTACCGCAAAATTGGTAAAAGGCAAAGCTAGTATTTTATCTAGTTGTTGTGCTTTAAAGGTTCTACATACCATTATGGGGATGGTAGGCCTATTAAGGAAGAAGCTGCATGCCCAAATTCTTCAAGTTAATATCATGATGGATAATCCATCATATACATAGTAGAATACACATTTTAGAACCTGAGTAATTATTACGTATGGGTTTTTCTAAATGTGTAGGAAAGTAAAAACAAGCAAATTGTTTTCACTGGTTTTGAAACACGTCCAATGTTGTCAAATCCAGTGGGAGCATTGTGTTGTGTAACTGAATATGGAGTTATTGTTATGTTCTCTAATTCAGTAGGAGCTACAAGATTTAATTTCTGTGTAGTAGCCCAGATTATCTTCAAGATAATTACTTTCCAATTGTAGACACTCATGTTCTTAGGATAGCCATATGCGTTTCCTGACAAGAACAAAGTAGTCCTACATCTACTTGTGACACAAATCATATTGAAGTACATAAACAAACATATGTTGTGTTGTTTATATACTACATGATATTGTTCTATGCACAAGTGGGAGAATTGTTTATTGTGTGCAAAAGAACAATACATAGAAATATGATTATAGGATTCTCTTAATTGCAAGGTAAGAGATCTATGTTCTAATAGGACTTATACATTTAATTTCTAAGATTATCTTATGTAGAACATGTGTCATGATTATAACAAAGACTACTTTTATGTCTTATGATATTCAAATTAAAAGAAACACTTGAATTTACAATTTACGTTAGGGTGTAACCTGGCTAGATTGCAATGGAAAGGTAAACTACATGATATCATTACTAGCAGATCAACTGATGTAATAGAATTATGTGAGTTTGCAGTTTCTTAAATTGGATAATTCATAAAATGACATAAGCAAATGGAGTAGTAAATTAACTTGAAATTACTATTGAAACCAAGTGGTGGTGTTCACAAATACTTTAGTTATATATGTTTATATCTTCTTATAAATATGAAGTCTTTTAACTATTACAAGACTTATAATAAAGTAAGACGTTAAACTTGTTATGTTTTAAACAAGAAATCATTGAGCTGATCAATGATTTATAACGTATAGTGGGAATATAACAGTTTATGTTTTCTTAAGACATGAACATAAAGTGACTTGTTCAAAGGGTACTTATGTTATATAGCATGCAATTGGCTCAGAAATTCTATTATACCATTAAGTTGATTTAGTTGGTAAATAGGTAAGCCAAAAGGAGTATAAAGTTATCTTACATATTGTAAGTTTGTCACACAATATTAAGTTCTAATGAAACATCACAAGTTGGTGGTGTGTTCAGTTAGGAAAAATCAAACTCTTGTTATATTGTTTGATTATAAGATAAATATGACTTCTTTTCTTCCAAAAGTTATCAAGGTTAGAAAATTAAGTATGGATTGTATATACTCAATAAGACTCAACCTAGAAGATTAAATAAGACATTATGGAATGTGATGAATCACATTAAAGTCTTAATACGATGTCCTGATTTTGTAAAATGTTTTGTAATATCCCAAAAGAGAACGATTAAGTGTTGCTCAACTTGCTAAAGTATTTATAGATAAATTACTAAGGGCAAGTGAGAGTTTTATCTTGAAAAGATAAAATTACAAGATACATAATCTTCTAAAATTACACTAGTGAAAATCATGATGAAGCTTGAAATGTAAAGGTTAAACCTCAACATGATGAAATTCTCATTCATAGATCCGTAGGGATGTCTCAGATATTTGTTTGATATGCTGAGTAATATGAATTACAGGATCAAAGTAAGCCTGTTAATCATAATGACGCATTTACTAATTATGGTAAATTGCTCATACTATGAATGTTAAGATGCTGTCCATAAAGATAAGTCAACTTTGAAAACTTTGTTTATCTTAATGAAGATGAGTTTTTTCAAGAGAAGGAAAACCCTAGAGGTTTAAATCTTCATGTAATGAATCATATGGACGAAATTGTATACATATTTTAATGTATGTCTTATGACAAGATTATTAATCATACTTAAGTAATTAACTATGATTGAATACTCTTTCCTAAGCACATTAAAGATATAAAGATGGTAATTGTCATATTCATTTTTATGAATATGGAATTTAACAATGGATTATAAAGCTCTTTCTTGTATAATTACTTAAGCGAGGACGATAAGTAATTAAGAGTTTATGAATTCATGTAATCTTTGGAAGTATACAAAATGCAAGGATCCAAGTATGGATAGATGCATGTGTCAAGGAGATAAGTCTTATGTTTAAATATTAAATCCATGTTTGATTTATAATTTAAAATAAGATAACTCCTAAGTAATTCGGAAAGCTAGTGGGAGTATTATGTTTACTTACTTAAATCATATATGTTATATAACATATAGGAAGTAACATTCTATAAGTTAAATGTTAAGTCATAACTTTGAATGAAACTTTACTTGAAAGATTTGATAAGTAAAACATACAACCTTGAAATATATGTTTATTGATGTAAACATTTGCGGTAAATGAATCTAATAGAACATGATATATCATTTAGAAAGTTTAAATGGATATGTAGTACATGAATGAAATTTAAGTTGGATACAAGGATTTTTCATGTACATCATGTTGTTGTTATATCATGCTTTGATAAAAGGTGATTTGACAACATTGATATCTAATTGAAGGATATTAGAAAAGTTGTGTAATGAATATTCTAAAGGAATATATTTGGATATAGAATCACATCCTCAGCCTGGAACAATTTCTGGATTCTATAGATGGACAATTTTTCAATTGTCATAGCCAACAAACTTAGAAGTTTGGAAGGCATGAAACATTACACATTGAAGTTTACGGAAAAGAGCATATTGTTGTTTGCATACAATGATGCTAATAAAATTGAGATGACACTCAATACTAGTCATGGAAGGATTTCATCCTTGTTAATAGCCATGTGTACTAGTTATGCTTAACGAAAAGCATAGTTGCATTATACGTTAAAAAATAAGAATACTTTAAACTTTAAAAGGTTTGGAAGTTTAATTATCATAAATTGAATGTTGAGGATGTCATACACTTTATGATGTATTATGTGGTTATATCAAATTATTTGAATGCACATATACAAGAACTTCTCTAATTGAATTCTTGAAATAAGTATTCTCAAAATTCCTATGGATCAAAGTTAGTTGAATAATGCCTTGTCAACAAGTATGATTACCTGAGGCATAATTGTCAACAAGTATGATTGGTATTACTTGAGACAAAATTCATTAACGAGTATTTTCATGCATTGATCTGTTTAGTATTTGGATAAAGGGATGTTAAGCAATTATTATTTAATAATGAATTAAAGTACTGAGTACGTTTGTTTTCATTAACAATAGATTGTATCCTATATTTGCATGTTTAATCCATGAATAACTTAAGTTATTCTAAATAGTCCGTTGTCAATTAATGATATGGGAGTATCATTGAACTAAGACAAATCTGAGTTTTGGTATAATATACTTAAAGTATATTGATGCGTAGACATGCCAAATTCACATGATATTCAATAAATGATAAATTGAATATAGGACAAAATCCCAATTACATGATTATACTTATGGATGTTGTCATTATAGTAAATCATGAATATTTATCCTCAGACTTGAGATACCAGGTAACTACTATGGATGTAGCTCATTTTCTGTGAGATAGTCTAACGCTATCCGTAACTGGTAGTTATAAGGATTATTTTCAGAGGTGATGCGAAGTTCATAGGTTATGCTTGTAGTCAACACAGGATTTGTTTCCTTCAAATTAGTTTTGAAGTTTAATACTGTTGGGCCCCTCGTAGGGTTGACAAGATGTTTGCATGGCCATGCCCAAGGTCTATCTGGAATACGTTCAGGTGAATTGGTAATCTTGCTCAATCATAAATAACGAGAAACACAAAGCTAATTATGGAATGACTTAGATCCATATCCATATTAACGTGGTATTAGAAACAAAAGGATAAGTACGATGATGAATCATCAAATGTGGTTTTTTCCAGGAAACCATACTCGTGATCGTTCTGGGGACATTGGCGTGTTATGCTAGACTAACCATTGTCATTATTACATTAATGTGTATCCGAGTGGGAGCTGTTAGTTTTAACGGATAAAAATTAATGAATATGTCCGGACTCGAACACGAGACTTCGGGATTGCACACATTACGTATGAGTTTCAATGTATTAATAATTATTATATTGAATTATGAATAATTATTAATTTCACAAACAAAACACGTAACGGTCTTTTGTAGTTAACGGTAATTGGACTAAATGATCGTTGGAGGAAAGATGAAGGACTGAACTTAAAATAGAGTTCAAGAAAAACATGGAATGGGCTTGTAAAACCCATGTTCGGAGAACCCAACCCATTAGGGTGTAAGGTTTGTGTCTTGTGCTCCAAGATGTTGATTAGTATATAAACAAACCCCTTTGTTCATTCTAATCATCTTTGGTTCACTTGCAAACCAAATCTCCTTCTCTTCTCTCCTCTTGAGTTAGAAATCGAATTACACCATTATAGGGTTCCTACTAGATTTCTAAGCTCAAAACCATTCTTGTTTAGTTGATCAACTACACCCTTCTAGGGTTCCTACGCGATCTACTAAACATAGTGTTTGGTTTGTTTGTGAATTAAGAACCTAACTTTTCTCATTGAAACGCTACTAATACGTGTGTACAAGAACGAAGTGTTGGCATACTTTTGCTAACAAGTTTTGCCCTATTTGACTAAACCCTTAGTCGATCACCATAAACCCTAATTAGGGTTTATATTGTTCTTGTTCAATTGATTTCTTGTTCTTGCTAGAAATCACAAAAGAGGTACGCATTCATTTATATTCGGTTAATTTCAATTACATGTATTTGATCCTTTTCCGCTGCGTGGTTGATGTGTTTTATGTTTATATACTTTGTTATGATTTACATATTCCAACAATATATACCTATATGATAAACACAGATGACAGATGAATTAAACTTTCTCAAAACTAATTATTTCAACTTAGTATTGCAATATACTTTTGACAATTTTTTAAAATTTAAAACTTTTTCTTGATGTAATGGAAAATACAAAATATGGACATAGTTTTGTAGATAAACTAACGTTGGCTACGAGTTAAATGTTTGATTTAATCTTATGTGCGTATGCGTCGATAGATGTTAGTCGTTGTGTATTTATGAACAGAGGTTAAGAATAAGAACATATCAAGAGTAAGAATAATGGGTGGAAGTAATAAGCAAATCAGGTTGATTGTGATCGGTTTAATGCTTTTATTTTTAGGGTCCACTACTTCAAAAAAGCGCCATAGATCCCTGTTAGAAAGGCCCATTAAGCCCGGCTTTACATAAGGGCTCAAGGGGGTGAGGACTTTATGTGCAAAGCAAATAGGGCCTGGTTTTAAAAACACTCTATATGATTTTATATTAATAAAATTTATAATGGAGCCTGTTTTCCATTAAGAAACATTGCTCTATCCCCACCACCACCACCCACCACCCCCCACCAAAAAAAAAAAAAAAAAAAAAAAAAAAAAAAAAAAAAATTGCTATGCCATATTTCCAGCTATAATGTCCAAAATTGAGGAGAAAAGAAGCCAATTCAACAATTTCTTCAGCTTTTGATCTTTCAAACAATTCCGAAGTGCATCTGCAACAATGCACGGCATACTAAAAATTAATATTGATTTTGAAGAAACAATCAAATGTACTTAAGTATACTTAAGTAAACTGACAATGTAAAATGCTATCTTTGTAGGATTCCTAACTCAGGGAATCAAGTTCTGTGATTTTAAGAAACAATAACAAGTACTTAAGTAAGTATACCTTTAGTAAACTCAGAAGTTGCATAATTAAGTGTTATCTTTGTAGGATTCCTCGCTGAGGGAATCAAGCTCTGAGATAGCTTCATCGAAAGCTTGTTTTGCCAAGTGGCAGGCCTAAACACAGGTCAAAATAAAAACAAAAGATACACAAGTTAGCACATTTTTGAAAATAACTGTAAAAATATCGAGGTATAAAGAACTTAAAACATACCTTTCAGGAGAGTTCATAATCTCGTAATAGAACACGGAGAAGTTCAAAGACAAACCCAAACGAATGGGGTGGGCAGGAGATAAATCAGCTTCTGCTGTAGTGGAAGCCAACTGTAAACAGAACATATAACTGGTTAGTAAACTGAGAATGTAAAATTAACAACCAAGCTTGTAAAACTGCTTTGTGCGGGCTTAATATTATTTTTGTGTTGTAGGCAAGTAGCCAACAAAAGAAGAGTTTATACAACCATAAACATGGTGAACGACTAAAGTGGATCAGCATAAAGCCAGATACATCATAGAATATCTGATTATCTTAACCACGGATAGCACAAATGATTATCATATTACTCCCAAATTACATTAAACTAGTTTATACTTTATACACATGTCAAGGCATCACCATCTAACAGGAAATCTTTGGTTTTGCATTTCGTAGGCAAGTCACATATATAATAAGCTACACAGAGTTCTAACATAAAACCCCCCGTGTATAAAGAGCGTACAATTCACAGTTACTCCATAAAAACATATTCAGACGAAATAGTTCAAGGTCAGGTATGATTGGTGGTCTTAAAGGTATCTGAAAATGCAATGACCATATCAATTAAGAAGTAAACAAACTACCTATATAGTTGTATTAGGAGTTCCATTATGTTTAAGTTACTAAAACTCGTTATCACTCTCTGTATATAACAAAATGTAAATTATAGCCACAAATGACTAACTGCATATGGGAATTGTGCAACCTGAGGTCCTTGAGCAGGTGGAAGCTGATTTGGTGAACCTAAAGTTGCCTACTTCTCGTCCTCATCCAACATAACAGTGGGAGGATGGAGTTGATCAGCATTCTGTCCACCAAAATAGAAGGCGCCAGCAAATCAGATGGGCCATCAGCAAAATACTTTGGGTACAGTCTAAAACATCTATAGATAACAAACTGGGTCTAATAAATGTGATTGATAAGATGCACTAGCAGCCGCCGGTGGCATATGTGTGTGCCCAGCCTGATCAGATGGACCAGCAGCCACGACTGGTGATTTAACTTGGTTTACAACAAATCTCACAGTAGAGTTAATATTAATTTTATCTTTTTGTTTTTGATAAGACTCGAAACCTTCAAAATCTACAACAACTGAAACTAAAATTGAAACATATAACCAAATAAGTTGCATACCTTAGAGGTAAATGGAATCACTCCAATCATTAGACCCATTCTATAAGCCTGTAGGATTAATAAGTAAAACAAATTATATACCGTACCTAAGTGATTCAATAACTTTCCACACCTCCTACCTGTTACCAATTTAACATTTATGATAGTAATTCAATGACTTTTCGTAGCTCCTACCCGTCACTGAGTTAAGATAGAAATTCAATAACTTTCAATCTTTCATGCTTCCTACCAACCACCGATTTAGATAGACACCTTCGCTACATTTCGCATATACTAAGATTGTAATTCAATTACTTTTCATAGCTCCTACCCGTCACCGAATTAAGATAGAAATTCAATAACCGGGCTCTATTAAAGGGGATCTATTTCACAATCTCTAGTAGTGATTGAACCTATCTATTACAGCAGAGGTGAAATAACTACTTGTTGCTATGATGCCAACACGCGACTAGCAACTAACTACCATGGCTTTAAACTAATAAGTAATAACAATGCCTCTGAACTAAGATTAATTACAAAGAATAAAATTATGAACAACAAGGATGCACAAGCAGTGCAAAACTGTAAATTAAAATAAGTACATACAGATGTTTGAGAACGAGTATGATCATTACGGTCACCCAAACACACCCCATAGCTTCCCGCGATCTATATTCTCTTGTAACTTCTTTGCACCATCAACATCCTTTTCTACAAGCTTATGTTAAAACAACAAAGCACCCGCGTTTACCATCTGTTTGCGACATTTCTTAGAATGAGTTAAAAGACATTAGAATCGGCACAGGGTACTTCTTATCAAAATTCGGTATAGTATAGAAGGATCTAATAACTGGACTATACTCACTATCACTCTTTCTTCCTTCTGATAAATCCTTGTGTTCCCCGAACAAATAAATATAACTGTCAGCGCTCTCACAGCCGCTTGTTTCTCCTAAATCGCTTTCCCATCCAACATAACGATCAACGGTCCTATGCACCCCACAACTCAACAACTCAACAATCCTAACCAAAAATCCCTCATGAACTACAAACTCCACCATCCATTCATCACACGCCGAATTCTTCAAAAACTAAACCGCAACCTCCAAACACCTCACACTATTCCCCGAACAAAAAAAAACCCTCAAACTCACAAAAACGCCACTCCTAACAACCGCCACCTTAAAATCATCATCCTCCGTAACCAAATTACTCAAACAACCAAATCGATACTCCAACACCAAAACCGTCCCAGACTTGACAACTCTCAACCGCATCCTCCTCAACAAAAACACCCCAAACAAATTCCTCAACACACAACACGGCACATTTTGCGAATTCGGCGTCCCACTCTCACACAGCTCCAACAGCAAACTAATCACCCTAACATACACCCTTTTTTTGGCATATATAGCTACTACCTGATTCTAATAAAAGGATGCAATAACAACAAGAAACCTTCACCTATGTGACTCAACTACCAGTAACCAAAGTTGTTGATATGTGACTGTGTTGGGATCATAGTTTTACTATTTATTCAAGTTTCGGTCATTTAATGTTATAGGTTGCTAGGGCTTGTATGTTTATTTAATCTTAAGGCTTATGTAGCAAGCCCATGGGCCTTAAGTCCATTTCGTTTAACAAGAAAGGGAGGAAGGGAGTGTTGCCCTAAACCTTCCCTATAAATACTATGTAACCTCTCACATGAGAGGTGTTGGTTATTTGAATATCTTAGTGAAACTATTGTTCTTACTTTTCTCATTTCTTATAATCAACCAATCTCTTATTCTCATCTTATTTCTATCAATATCATACTTGTGTTTACATCAAATGGTGACCTAACAAGTGGTATCATTCGCTTAATAGAGATTGAAGTGAACTTTCTATTGTTAACGTGGGGTTTTGGTGCTTGTTCTTCATCTTTTTGCATTTTTCTTTGTTTCTTTCACTCAAATCTTGAAGCTTGGACAAGTTTCAAGGTTGATATAGTGATTTGAAGCTTAGTTTTTGCATAAAGTTGTGATTTTTAAGGTTTTTTTTAAGGTTTTATAGCTTCTTTGACATTGGAAAACTAGTTTTTGGTAGCAAAATCTTCAATAGTTAGTGTTTTCTAAGTATTGGTGAAGTTATTTGATCAAAAGTACCTTATTTCTAAGCATTTTTCTTCAAATAATTTGAGATTTTTCAAGTTTCTGACCTGTTTACGCGTAACATACGTGAACAGTACGATTAAAAAGCTGTAAACAGTACTTTTTGTCCTTTCTACGAGTAACTTTTGGTTAAAACCCTTTTCTTACGAGTAACTAAGGTCAAAACCCTGTTCTTACGAGTTACTTGGAAGTCTACGCCTTAATCCTACGCATAAGTCTGATTCCTACGAGTAAGATCCTACGCTGAAGTTACTTCCTACGCATAAGGTGCCCTTTCTACGCATAAGATCAATCCTACGCCTAAGAGTTATTCTTACGCGTAAGTTTCAGAATCTACGCTTAACTTTCATCAAAGGTCTTCTCCTTGTGTTACGGTGACTCAGTACTTCCCTAGCTTGGACAAGTTAGTGGAATACTTCGACTTCGGATATCTTTCAAGCTTGGATAAGTTTGAAAGATTTGTTTGGTCTTTGAACCTTACGCATAAGCTTAAAACTTACGCATAAGGTTAATTCTTACGCATAACTCTATAGTTTACGCATAAGATCAACCTTTACGCGTAACTTTGAAGTCTACGCATAAGTTTCTGCTTTACGCGTAAGATTTCAACTTACCCCAGGGTTTCTTGATCTTAACCAAAGGAACGTGCATTTCAATCTTCTACAAGATCCATCATTCACACAAGTCTCTTTCTACTATCTTCTTACTTATTTTTCAAAAAAAAAAAAAAAAAAAAGAGTTTTTTGGCGGGAAAATTTGAGTAAAATTTATTTTTTACAGGAGACTATACGTTCAATTTTTACGCGAAATTCAAATTTTGGTTCAACAGTGAAAATTTTGGCCCAAAATTCAAATTTTTAGGCCAAAATTCAAATTTTTTCAGTAAAATTTGGCGGCAAAATTTTTGAAACTCAAATTTTTCTTGCAACCTTAGAATTGCATTTCATAGTGTTTTTCAAATTTTGGGAGAGAAAATTTTTCAAAATAATTTTTGGAGGGAAAATCTGAAATCACTATTTCGACCTTGAAAGTGACATTTTGCTTGATTATTTCGATTGCCTCGCAACAATCAAGGGGGAGAGCAATGTCATCTACAACGTCTCAATCACCTTCTTCCAACTACCTTCCTCACGAATATTCTCATCAGCAACAGCCATCAGCAACAGTACATTCTTCCAACTACCTTCCTCACGAATATTCTCATCAGCAACGGTATCATCGACAACAAAGTCACAGCTCCCTCCTTCGTCAAGTTCTGTTATTTGGCAATGAATCAAGGCCTCCAATGTTGTTACATGGAACATATAATGATTGGAAACAGAGATTTCTACAATGGCTCACAGATCGTCCTGCTGCAGATCTTATGCTTAAATCCATTCATGATGGTCCATACAAAATGATATTTCTTGCTGACTCAACAGGAATTATAAGAATGCAAACTTCTGAAGATTTGAATACTACTGAACTTGATCAGTATTATGCTGACAAACAGGCTGTATGGTTCCTAACATTGGCCCTTCCAAACTTCATTTACATGAAAATCGACTTTCAAGCCAGTGCTTATGACATGTGAAAACATCTTGAAGCTATGCATCATACAGAAGAAATTCATCTCACCAGAATGAAGCAGATTCTTGAATCTTGCTTAAGCAGGAATCCTCTGAAGGCCATCCTCCCTGCTCCACCATCTCCGGCTGTTGACCATGGATCCTTACTTTACACTCTACATGGTATCTTCTTCAATCCTCCAAATGCACCTGAGCCTATCTTCACCCAGTAATACTCTCCTGCAATGCTATTCAATCATGAGCAATCACTTCTGCAAAATCTTGTGAAGCTTGCAAAAGCATCTACTGATAAAGGCAAATCCATGATAACTTCAACTTATGAATGCTTTAACACAATGAAAGATACTTATGATGAAGAAGATCTTATTGAACCAAACATGGCATTTTTGGCATATACGGAAAATATTGCATATGCGGAAGCTCAAGATTATGATTCAACTCCACTCTTTGACGATAATGTTGAATACAATGCCACACTTAGTCAGATGGAAGTTGAAGGGGGTAATCTCAATGCTGTTTTGCAAAGTGTCATGGGAGATATTCCATCTGATGATGAATATGCAGATTTGGAATCCAATACAGCAGATTTGGAAACCGATACAGAAGATGTGATGTTTATGGCAAACATGCAGGAATTTCACATGAATAATACATGCTCAGAGTATGATTCTGATGATTCTGAAGATCCAGTTGTGAAATTAACCAAAGAGAAATGCATGACATCTTTTAGATTACTTCAGTCACACCTTCAGCTTCTCTCAAACAAAGATTTAGCAGAAACTCGTTCCGGGTGTCTATTCAGACATGTATTTCTAGACCTCTTTGGAGAAAAAGTTGACATTTTCACTAATACGATGTTCTACAAAGTGAATCAACTTGAAATGCAACTTGCAACTGAAGAATTTCACGAGAATGTATCCAAGGCCGCATTCAGAGTTCTCAAGGAACAGTTTCAACATTTCATCAGTTATGACTGTGAAGTGGTAAGCGAGTATTTTTTAGAATACACTCGAATTGAGGCTCAAACCTTTAAAGATATTTTACTCCAACACCTAGATGCTATAGAGAGGTCAATTGCTGAAAGAATACTTCACAGACAAGAGTATGACAAAAGGGTTTATAAAAGGAAGTTGCAGATTCAAGAAGATCAAGTTCATAAAGTTGATGCATTGGAAGCTAATTTGGTTGTCATGGAAAGCGATGGGACAGAATCAGAAGAGCAGGATGACAACAGCAGATTGGGGAATGATATAGATGCAGACTGTGCAGAGATCAGACCCTTCTATGACTCAGAGCCCAACTTTGACAAAGAACAGATGGATGAGGAAGATGTCATACCCATCTATGACACAGAACCGAACATTGACAAAGAGCAAATAGTTGAGGTACAATCTACTGTTGATCATATTATGCCTGCAAATGAGAAACAACAATCTGAGCAACCTAACTTCAGTAATGAAGGAGAGGTTGACCAGGATGTTGTACAATGTCATGACAAACGTTCTGAGTCTGAGTCCTTACTTGATAATCCAATAACTGAAACATCATACCAAACTCTTGAGTCTGAAAACATTCTTCTCAAAAAGACCATTGCCCAGTTTCATAAAGATTTTTCAAAACTAGAGGCACATTGCATCTCGCTTGAACTTAAATTGCAAAACGAATCTCCAAATTCGGGCAACAATGGTCAATTTTTGAATGAACAAAGTAAACGTGTGGATACATTTGTCACAACTCACCATTTCAGGTCATATACCATTTCAGGTCATTTTCCCAAACTTCAACTTTTTACTATTCATAAATCACTATTCATCAAAACACTATTCATCGTTTTACTATTCATCATTTTCGATGTCCATTTGATATTCTGAGAACCATTTGGGAAATTTACTATTCACTGAACACTATTCATTTCCGGAAAATATTTCATCATTCACTTGCATTACTCATTTCATCGTAAATTTAGTTTACGGGTATTCAAATTCGCGTAACTGGATTGGTTTAGGTGCGAATTCATTTCATTAGTGTCCTTAACACTGCATACGGACTGGAGATAGTCTGCATATCATCATAACAGCATTTTCATGTTATACCACTCTCAGGATTTTCAAATTTCTATATTCAGTACATTTAACGTTTTTACGTATAAGTATTTATAGTAAACGTTAACACCCGGTTATTACACGACGAATATATCTAAATATTCCCACAATGGTCCCGACATATTTTAATATCCATTTTAACATCATAAAAGTTATAACATTCAGTTACCCAGTATTTTGGAAATTTATTTTATTTATAACGTACGCGTATGAATATAACGACGGTTTTCGTGAAAACTAAACAATAATCACCCGATCACTCAGTAAATGTACCCAACATATTTTTAATATATTTTTATCATTATTATGACTTTATTTCATCCCGGTAAACTTCGTGAACATTTATTTCTATTAAACCCGGTACCCCGATTTTAACGAATAACACAAACTAACACCTAAACTACACTAGTTTTCTAATTAAATCACAAGCACCCTACCCCCCCCCCCCCCCTTCACCCTTTGAAAACCGGCCCAAGACCACCCCTTTAACCTCAAGCATTAACTTCCTAATACTTTACTAATAAACCTCTAAAAACCTTACTTAATCAAAAACCTAGAATCATATCTTCACTTTTTAGATAAGATAAAATTTCATCTCATCTCTTCCCCTCTCTTGCAAACCCACGACCAAACCCAAAATACATGATCAAGTGTAGATTTTTCAAAAGCTAAAGCACCAAACTTGTTCATTATACTTGCCTAATCAAGAATCAATCAAGAAAAACACAAGTAATCCAAGCATACTCATCATCTAATCATCTCATTTTATCAAGTAAGTTATCAACTTTATTTTTACATGAATCATCTTATATTTACTTGTATTGCATGATTTCCATGCTAAAAACCATGTACAACTAGCTATACCACCATTTATTTTGTCAAAAATGGAACATACAAACCCTAACTTTTTATTTATGAATTCCCTTGCTATAATAACTTGGTTAGGAGCCCATGGCACCCTAAGAAGGTGTATGGTAGGATTAGATTAGCTATGTGGTGATTACAAGAGGTTTGGTGATGTTAGAAATTAGTTATAAACCTTGAAAACTTGATTTGGAGCATGTTTTAGACATGCTGTCCCATTTTGTGAAAACCTGGAAAATCAGTAAACACCAAGGGAACTTTGGCAAAATTTTTAGAAAATACTTTCAAAAACGAATCCGTAGGCGAAAGAACGGATTAAAAAGAGTTAACAACGAAGAAGTTATGATTTTTGCAAGATTGTTGACGAAAAGTATTTTCTGGAAATTTGTTGCTGTTGGACGTTTTTTCGTCGGTCAAAAAGAGGCTTTAGACGTAATCCAGAGGAGCCGAACTTTCCAAAATATATTACTACATACTAAGACGTAACCGTGGATATAAAGAACAAGTAAAACGGACATATAACGACAAAGATATTCACGTTTGAATATCGGCTAAACCCATTTTTATTTGACAGCTTTTAATAAAAATTGGCACAAAAACTACGAAGTACATTTATAAGCTAGAAATAATATT
Organism: Artemisia argyi; assembly: GCA_030686995.1. Taxonomy (NCBI): domain Eukaryota; kingdom Viridiplantae; phylum Streptophyta; class Magnoliopsida; order Asterales; family Asteraceae; genus Artemisia; species Artemisia argyi. Next base: position 4,675,136 of record CM060686.1, read on the forward strand.
AAGTACCAAATTTTATAACTAATGTAGTATTAGTTATTACAAGTATATTTTCATCATTTCAAGGCGATATTTCAAGGATTACAACCCGAGGATTTCAACACTAACATGGAAACATACGATATATATATAAGTATATATATATATTACAACTAGCTTATTATATTTTCTAATAGCAATATTTTTCCAAATTCTTGGATTATATATTTTTGATAACACAAGTGTTTTTCCAAAGAGTAGAGTGGTATAGGAACATGAACATGGACATTCATAACATCATTTGGTGATCTAAATGAGATCGTTCATCATTCATATTAGGTTGCGGCAGCTAACCGTGCATTGTTGTTCACTTCATATTATCATCAGTATCATCAGTTGAGGTGAGTATTCATAGCCCCGTATACATTTTTATTGTTTTCAAATCCCACGGGGGAGAATACATTGCACCATTTCAGTACGAGCCCAAGTATCAAAACCTATGTACATAGCTTAAGTAGCTTGTCTGCCATGTGATAAGTCCCCTGTAACATCATGAACCGTTAATTTACCGCTAAGCGAGAGTGAGTGGATAGATCTATCGAGGGTGACGCCTCCATCCGTGGTAGTGATTACCAACAGTAAGCGGATGCATGTCATGTCTTTTACATTTGAGTGTTTGGCAGAACATTCGGGAGGGGCATAGAATTTCATCAGTCATAGCTTCGGTGTCATGAGCTTAAGGTCTATTGTACTATTTTACGTGACTTTTGTCATGCATTTATACTTGTGGTGGCCGTACAAACATTACATTTCATAAACCTATGATTATTCACCAACATTCGTGTTGACCATTTTCGCAATGTATTTTCAGGTAACTAAGGCATCATCATATTACATGCATGGAGTCACATTAGGGTGTGCCAGGGATGACGCACTACATTTTGGATTTTCATGCACTTGTGTAAATTATCGTTTGACGTTTCTGAACTTGTTTTCTGTAAACGTTTCAACCTTTGGGGACCTATGTTTTGTAGCACTGGATGTTTTTAAATAAATCAAACGATATGTATTTTCCAAACGACACTTTAGGTCGTTCAATATTTCCTTGTTATGGTGCTATGACAGTTACACCCTCAGGCATTCCATTCCGCTGCAAGTCAGGTAAATTGGGGGTGTGACAGATTGGTACCAGAGCTAAGGTTATAGAGAACTAGGATGTATCATTGACCCTAGACTATAACCACATTATCATAGCATATCATCATGTCATCATAAGTGCATGTTCATTGTTTTAGGTGATTTCATTACGAGTTATTCATTTTATTTCACCTTGATTATCACAGAACCATGTCTGCAAACCCAAATGTTGTTATACTGTACACCATCTCAGACTCCGATATTGAAGGCTCTATGTCTTCTACTGCCCGTTCACCACCACCTATTCCTCTTGTACCTATGTTGCCATTCTCGGCATCAGGTGAGGAAACAGAGCCTTTTGAGGAGGAGGAGACGGCTCCTACTCCTCATGTTGCCCCTATTGCACCACCCGAGATTACCTGTACACCCACCGATACACCATCTCCTACTACTACTATCCATTCAGAGCCGAGACTTATGTTTCGTAGGGAGAAGACTATCCAGGTTGCTAGTAAGAGAGTTCGTTATGCTACATCTACTTATAGGACCCTACCTAGTCCTACTGTGCCTACACCACCACCAGCCATACCCACTGCTACCCTTATATCCACCTCACTCTTTCCGCTCAGGAAGCGCGCAAGGTTTACCACTCCAGATTCACCTACCACTACAGAGTCAGAATCAGCAGAACCACCACCAGTATACCATGTAGGGGAGTGTTCGAGAGCAGCAGCAGCTAGGGAGCCTACTGTTGCTAGGGAGTCTACAGTTGCTAGTGAGCCTACTGTTGTTAGGGAGCCTGCAGATGTTACATTAGAGGGCCAGCTAGGGGCTCATCAGGATCAGATTGATAGTTTAGACTATAGGGTTGATGAGGATATCACTCCTCGACTAGAGGCGGCTGAGAAGCAGATCGAGGGTTTACTATTAGGTGAGAGTTCTAGAGCGGCTGCGGCTAGGAGCCCTACAGCTGTCACATTAGAGGATCAGATGGGTGCTCAGCAGGAGCAAGTTGATAGGTTGGGGTATAGAGTTGATGAGATCATTACTACTCGACTTGAGACTGTCGAGGAGCAGGTTGAGGATTTGGTTCAGGGCAGGGTTAGTATTGATGTGACATACCATGGACTTGAGGCACGACAGTTGAGGCACCAGGAGGAGATTGAGCTACTTAGGGATGAGTTACCTGAGATTCGAGATAGAGCTCAGGCGACACAGGAGACTCAGTGGGAGCAGGTAGATCAGTTGGCATTGCTTCGTGAGAGGTTGACAGTGATGGAGAGCAGGGATGTTTCTTCTCAGTTACGAGTTCAGCATCTGGAGGAGATCGTGGTTGCGATGGATCGTGAGATTCGCCGCTTGAGGGGAGAGCCTGGAGCATCTAGAGCTCCTGGACCATCTGGAGCACCTGGAGGAGCATAGACATAGACTAGTATTATATTAGCTTTTACTATTTCCTAGTCCCGAGGTGTGGGACGTAGTTCAAGAACTTGTAGTCTTTTGGTTGTTGTACAAACAAAGATATCAAGTGCGACTCTACTATGTCGGAAATGTTGTGCTATATATATATCGGTCCATGTACGCCGAAATTTTCATGTATTATATTCATGTGTTGTGATTATACTTATGATGTTTCATGGTTGCTCTTTATGGTTAACGTATTTATTACAGGTTGTGGTTGTACTCGTACATGTCGTGGTTGTATTTATACTTGTTGTGGTTGTATATATACATGTTGTGGGCGTATATTTTTGTACGATGACTATTTCTATTATAGTTTTCTCATGGTTGTTGTCGATTATTATTTATCAGAAGTATGGCGCCAAGGAAAGCAAAAGCTACAGCAGAAACACCCGCTATGACACAAGCAGCTATCCGCAAGTTGGTCAGGGATAGTATAGCAGAAGCTCTGGAGACTGAGAGAGCTGAAGTTGCTGCTAGGACTGCTGAGGTTCCACCTACTGCTGAAGTGGTTCAACCCACTACTAGGCGTGAATGTACTTGGAAGGATTTCAAGATTAGTGATCCTATCAAGTATAAGGGCACTGAGGGAGCGGTTGCTTTAATCCGCTGGTTTGAGAAGACTGAGAACGTTTTTCTCATGTGTGGTTGTCAGGAGGTTAACAAGGTAAAGTTTGCTACAGGTATGCTGCTGGATGAAGCCATGTCTTGGTGGAATTCGTATGCTCAGCCCATTGGTATGGAGAATGCCTACAAACTCACTTGGGCTGAATTCAAAAAGCTGATGACCAAGAAGTTTTGCCCTCGTACTGAGGTGCAAAAGTTGGAAGCAGAATTCTACCAGTTAGTCACTAAAGGAGATGACATTGAGACTTATATCAGGAAGTTTCAGGAGTTGGCTACACTATGCCCAACTATGGTTCCGGACGCTGAGAAAAAGATGGAGAACTTTACTGGGGGATTACCCGAAAGCATCCGAGGGGATGTGATGTCTTTCGACCCACAAACAATGGAAGAGGCCATTCGTATAACTCAGAAACTTATGGTCCAAGTGTTGAAAGGAAAGTCTGCTGCAAATAACAACAATAACCGTTCTAACAACACCAACTACAACAACACTCGAAACAACAACAACAACAACAACTATAACAATAACCGAAACCGCAACTACCCCAATAACCAAAACAACAATAACAACAAGAGGAAGTTTGATAATAACCAAGGTGGGAATGCTAACCAACCAGCACCTAAGAGGCAGGAAGTGGCAAAGGTTTATGCTGCAGGACCAACAGAGGGAAAAGGATATAATGGAAAACTACCCAAGTGTAACAAATGTCGAACTCATCATAACCCTGGAAATTGTCCAAGAGCTTGTCAGAACTGTGGAAAGGTCGGTCATTGGACTAAGGACTGCAAAGCACCACGAGGAATAATTAATCAGAACCAACCAGGAGCATGTTATGGTTGTGGAGAGTTGGGTCATTTCCAGTACAATTGCCCAAAGAGGAATGATCAAAGAGCTGGAAATCAGGGAGGAGTAGCTCGAGGAAGGGCTTATGTTATGGGAGGAGAAGATGCCCGTGAGGACCCGAATGTTGTTACGGGTACGTTCCTCGTTAATAATCGTTATGCATCCATTTTATTTGATTCAGGAGCGGATAGAAGTTTTGTTTCTATTACATTTGCACCTTTACTTAACATAGAACCAACTACCTTAGACATTCCCTACATTGTTGAATTAGCCGATGGGTCTTTAGTTAACACAAACACCGTTATCCGTGGTTGCACCATCAATTTCCTAAATCACCCATTCAATATAGATCTTATGCCCGTAGAACTTGGAAGTTTTGACATAGTTATCGGTATGGATTGGTTGTCTCGACATCGTGCAAGGATCATTTGTGATGAGAAAGTTGTTCATCTTTCTTATGGAGGTGAAACTTTGGTTGTTCGCGGGGAGCGAAGTGGAACTAGACTCAGTATCATATCATGCATTAAAACCGAGAAGTACATAAAGAAGGGTTGTTATGCATTCTTGGCACACATAACGGAAAAGAAGTCAGATGAGAAACGACTTGAAGATGTGCCAATTGTTACGGAATTTCCAGAAGTTTTTCCGGAAGAATTACCAGGACTGCCACCTACACGTCAGGTTGAGTTTCAGATTGAGTTGGTGCCAGGAGCTGCACCAATTGCACGAGCACCATATAGACTTGCACCTTCTGAGATGCAAGAATTGTCTAACCAGTTACAAGAGCTTTTAGACAAAGGATTCATTAGACCGAGTTCCTCGCCTTGGGGAGCACCGGTTTTGTTTGTGAAGAAGAAGGATGGATCTTTCAGAATGTGCATAGACTATCGTGAGCTGAACAAGTTAACGGTGAAGAATCGTTATCCACTACCTAGGATTGATGACTTGTTTGATCAGCTACAAGGTTCCTGTTTTTATTCTAAGATTGATTTAAGATCAGGTTACCATCAACTCAGAGTTCGGGAAGAAGATATCCCGAAGACAGCATTCAGAACACGTTATGGTCATTATGAGTTTCAAGTGATGCCTTTTGGATTAACGAATGCACCTGCGGTATTCATGGATCTCATGAACAGAGTATGCAAACCATATCTTGATAAGTATGTGATTGTGTTCATTGACGATATCCTGATTTATTCCAAGAGCAAGGAAGAGCATGAAGCACACCTCAGAACAATATTGGAACTACTCAAGAAGGAGCAATTGTATGCCAAATTTTCAAAGTGTGACTTTTGGATACAAAGAGTTCAATTTCTTGGCCATGTTATTGATAGCCAAGGATTACAAGTCGACCCAGCAAAGATTGAGGCAGTAAAAGATTGGGCTACGCCCAAGTCTCCTACAGAAATTCGTCAATTCTTAGGACTTGCAGGATATTACAGAAGGTTTATCGAAGGGTTTTCTAAGATAGCGAAGTCGCTGACTAAGCTGACACAAAAGAATCAGAAGTACGAGTGGGGAGAGAAACAAGAATCTGCATTTCAGTTATTGAAGCAGAAGCTTTGTAGTGCACGGATTTTGTCACTACCAGAAGGTATTGAGAACTTTGTGGTATATTGCGATGCTTCGCATAAAGGACTTGGAGTTGTGCTAATGCAAAACGAGAAGGTGATAGCTTATGCATCTAGACAGCTTAAGACACACGAGAAGAATTACACTACACACGACTTGGAGTTGGGTGCTGTTGTTTTTGCACTCAAGATTTGGAGACACTACCTTTATGGTACTAAATGTGTAATTTTTACCGACCACAAGAGCTTACAGCATATACTTGATCAGAAGGAACTTAACATGAGACAACGTCGTTGGCTAGAATTGTTGAGTGATTACGATTGTGAAATCCGATATCACCCAGGAAAAGCAAATGTCGTAGCAGATGCACTTAGCAGAAAGGAACGAATCAAACCTTTGAGGGTCAGGTCATTAGGAATGACTATTATTTCACCATTACCATCAAAAATCTTAGAAGCTCAGATTGAGGCTCTCAAGGAGGAAAATCGGCCACAGGAGAAACTTTATGGTATGCCAGAAAACAAGAATGGTTTCGTTAAGAGAGCAGATGGAGTGTTATGCTTCAAGGATCGAAGTTGGATACCACTCTATGGTGGGGTACGAGATTTGATTATGCATGAATCGCATAAGTCAAAGTATTCTATTCACCCAGGTTCTGACAAGATGTATCAGGATCTCAAAAAGCTGTATTGGTGGCCGAACATGAAAGCAGAAATTGCTACGTACGTCAGCAAATGTCTTACTTGTGCGAAAGTGAAAGCTGAGTACCAGAAACCATCAGGATTACTTCAACAACCAGAAATTCCACAATGGAAGTGGGAACGTATTACAATGGACTTTGTTACTAAACTACCCAAGACGTCAGGAGGTTTCGATGCTATTTGGGTAATTGTTGATCGTCTTACTAAATCAGCACATTTCATACCTATTAGAGAGACTTATTCCATGGAACAGCTTGCTAGACTTTATGTCAAGGAAATAGTCTCGAGGCATGGAGCACCAGTTTCTATCATTTCAGACAGGGATAGTCGTTTTACTTCAAACTTTTGGAAGTCATTACAAGATTCCTTTGGATCCAAGTTAGACATGAGCACTGCTTACCATCCACGGACTGATGGTCAGAGTGAGAGAACTATTCAGACACTGGAGGACATGCTGCGAGCGTGTGTGATTGACTTTGGAAATGGTTGGGCTAACCATTTGCCATTAATCGAGTTCTCTTATAACAACAGTTACCATTCAAGTATTAAAGCAGCACCATTTGAGGCATTGTATGGTCGTAAGTGTCGTTCACCAGTTTGTTGGGCAGAAGTTGGAGAGGTACAATGCACAGGTCCAGAGATGGTTAGGGAAACAACAGAAAAGATAATACAGATTCGAGATAGGCTTGAAACAGCTAGAAGCCGACAGAAGAGCTACGTAAACCATTGGAATTCCAGGTTGGAGACAAGGTCATGTTGAAAGTCTCGCCTTGGAAGGGCGTGATACGATTTGGAAAGCGTGGGAAGTTGAACCCGAGATACATTGGTCCATTTAAGATACTGGAAAGGATTGGTCCAGTAGCTTACAAGCTTGAACTACCATCAGAACTCAGCAACGTACATAATACATTTCATGTCTCAAACCTCAAGAAATGCCTTTCAGATGAGTCTTCAGTTATACCATTAGAAGAGATTCAGCTAGATGACAAGCTTAACTTTGTGGAGGAACCAGTTGAAATCATGGACCGAGAGGTCAAGCAGTTAAAGCAGAGTAGAATTCCGATCGTTAAGGTTCGCTGGAATTCTCGAAGAGGTCCTGAGTTTACTTGGGAACGAGAGGACCAAATGCAACGCAAGTATCCACACCTTTTCACCAAACCTATTACCGAGACCAACACTAGCTGAATTCAAGGACTGAATTCTTATTTGGGTGGGCGGATGTCACAACTCACCATTTCAGGTCATATACCATTTCAGGTCATTTTCCCAAACTTCGACTTTTTACTATTCATAAATCACTATTCATCAAAACACTATTCATCGTTTTACTATTCATCATTTTCGAGGTCCATTTGATATTCTGAGAACCATTTGGGAAATTTACTATTCACTGAAGACTATTCATTTCCGGAAAATATTTCATCATTCACTTGCATTACTCATTTCATCGTAAATTTAGTTTACGGGTATTCAAATTCGCGTAACTGGATTGGTTTAGGTGCGAATTCATTTCATTAGTGTCCTTAACACTGCATACGGACTGGAGATAGTCTGCATATCATCATAACAGCATTTTCATGTTATACCACTCTCAGGATTTTCAAATTTCTATATTCAGTACATTTAACGTTTTTACGTATAAGTATTTATAGTAAACGTTAACACCCGGTTATTACACGACGAATATATCTAAATATTCCCACAATGGTCCCGACATATTTTAATATCCATTTTAACATCATAAAAGTTATAACATTCAGTTACCCAGTATTTTGGAAATTTATTTTATTTATAACGTACGCGTATGAATATAACGACGGTTTTCGTGAAAACTAAACAATAATCACCCGATCACTCAGTAAATGTACCCAACATATTTTTAATATATTTTTATCATTATTATGACTTTATTTCATCCCGGTAAACTTCGTGAACATTTATTTCTATTAAACCCGGTACCCGATTTTAACGAATAACACAAACTAACACCTAAACTACACTAGTTTTCTAATTAAATCACAAGCACCCTACCCCCCCCCCCCCTTCACCCTTTGAAAACCGGCCCAAGACCACCCCTTTAACCTCAAGCATTAACTTCCTAATACTTTACTAATAAACCTCTAAAAACCTTACTTAATCAAAAACCTAGAATCATATCTTCACTTTTTAGATAAGATAAAATTTCATCTCATCTCTTCCCCTCTCTTGCAAACCCATGACCAAACCCAAAATACATGATCAAGTGTAGATTTTTCAAAAGCTAAAGCACCAAACTTGTTCATTATACTTGCCTAATCAAGAATCAATCAAGAAAAACACAAGTAATCCAAGCATACTCATCATCTAATCATCTCATTTTATCAAGTAAGTTATCAACTTTATTTTTACATGAATCATCTTATATTTACTTGTATTGCATGATTTCCATGCTAAAAACCATGTACAACTAGCTATACCACCATTTATTTTGTCAAAAATGAAACATACAAACCCTAACTTTTTATTTATGAATTCCCTTGCTATAATAACTTGGTTAGGAGCCCATGGCACCCTAAGAAGGTGTATGGTAAGATTAGATTAGCTATGTGGTGATTACAAAAGGTTTGGTGATGTTAGAAATTAGTTATAAACCTTGAAAACTTGATTTGGAGCATGTTTTAGACATGCTGTCCCATTTTGTGAAAACCTGGAAAATCAGTAAACACCAAGGGAACTTTGGCAAAATTTTTAGAAAATACTTTCAAAAACGAATCCGTAGGCGAAAGAACGGATTAAAAAGAGTTAACAACGAAGAAGTTATGATTTTTGCAAGATTGTTGACGAAAAGTATTTTCTGGAAATTTGTTGCTGTTGGACGTTTTTTCGTCGGTCAAAAAGAGGCTTTAGACGTAATCCGGAGGAGCCGAACTTTCCAAAATATATTACTACATACTAAGACGTAACCGTGGATATAAAGAACAAGTAAAACGGACATATAACGACAAAGATATTCACGTTTGAATATCGGCTAAACCCATTTTTATTTGACAGCTTTTAATAAAAATTGGCACAAAAACTACGAAGTACATTTATAAGCTAGAAATAATATTAAGTACCAAATTTTATAACTAATGTAGTATTAGTTATTACAAGTATATTTTCATCATTTCAAGGCGATATTTCAAGGATTACAACCCGAGGATTTCAACACTAACATGGAAACATACGATATATATATAAGTATATATATATATATATTACAACTAGCTTATTATATTTTCTAATAGCAATATTTTTCCAAATTCTTGGATTATATATTTTTGATAACACAAGTGTTTTTCCAAAGAGTAGAGTGGTATAGGAACATGAACATGGACATTCATAACATCATTTGGTGATCTAAATGAGATCGTTCATCATTCATATTAGGTTGCGGCAGCTAACCGTGCATTGTTGTTCACTTCATATTATCATCAGTATCATCAGTTGAGGTGAGTATTCATAGCCCCGTATACATTTTTATTGTTTTCAAATCCCACGGGGGAGAATACATTGCACCATTTCAGTACGAGCCCAAGTATCAAAACCTATGTACATAGCTTAAGTAGCTTGTCTGCCATGTGATAAGTCCCCTGTAACATCATGAACCGTTAATTTACCGCTAAGCGAGAGTGAGTGGATAGATCTATCGAGGGTGACGCCTCCATCCGTGGTAGTGATTACCAACAGTAAGCGGATGCATGTCATGTCTTTTACATTTGAGTGTTTGGCAGAACATTCGGGAGGGGCATAGAATTTCATCAGTCATAGCTTCGGTGTCATGAGCTTAAGGTCTATTGTACTATTTTACGTGACTTTTGTCATGCATTTATACTTGTGGTGGCCGTACAAACATTACATTTCATAAACCTATGATTATTCACCAACATTCGTGTTGACCGTTTTCGCAATGTATTTTCAGGTAACTAAGGCATCATCATATTACATGCATGGAGTCACATTAGGGTGTGCCAGGGATGACGCACTACATTTTGGATTTTCATGCACTTGTGTAAATTATCGTTTGACATTTCTGAACTTGTTTTCTGTAAACGTTTCAACCTTTGGGGACCTATGTTTTGTAGCACTGGATGTTTTTAAATAAATCAAACGATATGTATTTTCCAAACGACACTTTAGGTCGTTCAATATTTCCTTGTTATGGTGCTATGACAGTTACACCCTCAGGCATTCCATTCCGCTGCAAGTCAGGTAAATTGGGGGTGTGACAACATTAGTTAAAGAAAATGAGCTTTTAAAAGGTCAAATTCAAGCAAAGGTGTTTGCACATGCTGCATTGCAAAACAAATTAAGAAGACTGACTGGCAAGAGTGTGGATACTAAGTTTGCAAAACCATCAATCTTGGGGAAACCGCCTTCTCAAACAAACAAAAAACAATCAGTGGTTAGACAACCAACTGCATTTAAATCTGAACGACCTAAATTTTCAAAACCTCAGTTTGCATCTCAAGTTGTTGAGAAAAACAATTTGACAAAACCGGTCACTCCACATTCTTGGCCTAAGGAAAATGCATCTGTGTCTGCTAAATCTCAACACGTGATTATACCTGGCTCATCTAGGATTAGTTCGAAAACAGTGTCTAAAACGAGCATTAAAAGTAAAGATTCTTATGAAAAATATGACATGTACAAGAACTATGATCTAGAAAAGGCTAGGAAAAAGGCGCTACTTCAAAAGGATGGAATTCTAGGTTCAAAACCTCATGTGATGCCTTCCACTGTAGTACAGAACACTGCTTGTAGTAGCAAACCAAAACCTAGGAGTTCTCAACAAACTAATAGGAACTGGCTAGCATCTAAGAGTAGTTGCGTAAATAATCATGATGTCTGTGCTTTAGAATATCTTCAAAAAGGAAATTCACTTGAAAAGGCTCAATCGACTAAGACTAACAAACCCATTGAATCAAAAGTCATAAGTCAGAAACCTAAGAAGTGGATCAATATAGGACATAGGTTTTCTCAAAGAAGTGATGCTCCCACATTTCATTCCACTGCATCTAAAAAGAAAACATCTCCTAGATCTAACATTAGGTGGGTACCCACGGGTATAATTTTCAAATCGATTGGTCTTAGGTGGATTCCTACAGGAAAGATTTTAGACATCTGCACCAAAACTAATGTGATCTCCACAACTTCTACCTCTGAGACTAGAATGAAAACCATCGGTATTGTGTGTTCGAGTGTCAAGAGGATAATTGACACTACATCTTTATGCTTCTAACATCTGGAACCCAGTTACTCTTGGGGATCCTTGTTCTCTATTTTCTTGTCTCTTCTTTCTTTCTCTACAGATTGAACAGGAATGGCTTCGGAACAACTCAGTTTCGGACCCGCGCTTAATGATATGGCTCCTGAGTACAACAGCTTAGGACCCGCAATCAACCGTTTTAAAGATACTTCAGCAATGGCTCTTGAGCACAACAGCTTAGGACCCGTAATCCACCGTTTTAAAGATACTTCAGCAATGGCTCCTGAGCACAATAGCTTAGGACCCGCAATCCACCGTTTTAAAGATACTTCAGCAATGGCTTCTAAGCACAACAGCTTAGGACCCGCAATCAACCGTCTAAACTTTCCGGACTCTTCGGCTGAATAATTGTCTCTCACCCGCAAAGAATTGGAAACCCTGTTTGCTCAACTGTTTGATGATTCAATTGAAAACCGTCCTCAAGAGGTCTCACCAATTTCCGCTGCACACCCTGAGATTATTCAACAACCACTGTTGAGAACGACGGTCCTCCAAGTGAATCTCCAACAACAGCAGGACAAACCGCTTCCAACTCCAGACAATCAGCTGAAGATCCATAATAACTATCAGTACCACAACCTGCAGATTATGACGGATATACTTTCTTCAATCCATTTGCACCGACTCCAACCGTTCCTGATTTAATGGAGTCGTCTTCTCGCAATTTGGATCCGTCTAATATGCATACGTTCTACCAACATCACCCTTCGACACATCATTGGACTTAAATGGATTTGGAAAAACAAACTGGACGCATAAGGCACAGTGATTCGCATCAAATCTTGTTTAGTTACAAAGGGATACAGTCAATGAAGCAGGATTGTACATCACTGTCATCAACAAAAGCTTAATATGTAGCCATGTATGCTTTCAGTGGTCAAGTTATTTGGATGAGAACTTAGCTCACGGACTACGGCTATGTATTTGACTAGATCTCAATGTACTGTGACTCAAATGTGCTTCTGCAATCTCGTGCAACACCATTCATCATTCCAAAGCCCAACAAGTTGCTCTCCGCTACCATTTCATCTAAGAGCATGTCGAAAAGGGTACAATTGAATTGGATTTTGTGGGTACTGAATACCAGTTGGCGGACTTGTTACCTCCATCAAGGTTTGTTGATTTAGTTCACCAAATTGGTATGTGGTGTTTGACTCCAGATGATTTGCAAAATTTTCTTAAAAACACAAGAGAGGCAAACATCAAACTCTTTTTGTAAATATTTTATCAAAAATAATTAAAATTTCCCAAAAAAAAAAAAAAAAAAAAAAAAAAAAAAAATCTTCTTTCTCTTGTACAAACTTCTAATCTTCAAAACTATGTTCCTCCATTAAAACAAATTTTGCTTTACACTGTCTAATCGGAA